>CM049430.1:66510918-67760918 GCA_026929855.1 Poa annua | reverse complement strand
TCATGCTGGATCTTTTGCCGTAGTTGTAAAATGCATCTTTTACGCTTTCCAGTGTTTGTTGCCTCTTCGCGGATAAGGCGTTGAGATGTGTGAGCAACGACAAGATCTGCTTCCATGCGAGATTCCAGGCAAGCAAAGTTTGCTTGTTTACCTATACATTGTCTTTCATCCTTGCCTTTTGATCTATGCTATCCTAGTTTATGGTTCTTGAATTGCGATCCCATCATATGTTTATCCTGCAGCCCATACAGCTTCACCCCCATATCCCATAACCTGTTGTATGTTTATCTGTTAGCCTTGCGAGTCGTAGCGCATGCTTAGTGTTGTTTGTGCGAGTCTTATCTGTCTTATTTATTTCACCTGCTTAGCATGATAGATTATTCTACCTTAATAAAATGTTGTCTTATATTGGGGTATTATAATTAAAAGATAACGCACCGGCGGAAGGCCTTGCGAGGTGCTTTGTTCTGCTAAGTGTCGACCTAGGAACTGAGATTTTGTCCTCGGATCCAATTTTGAGCGCACTAACCACTTGTGGGAGGCCCTATGGAGCCCCCTTCGACTTTGAACGGATCTTCAGTTTGTCCATGTGCCGCAACTAGTTCGGGTTTTCTATTTGCTCATATCCATGTGCATGATGAGGATGATTGATGAGAGGTTATGTTACTTGGGGGTCATATAGGGGTGGTGCGCGCGAAGCGGACAATTCCTACTGTGGTTTGAGCCGCATGGCGCGCAGGCACAAACTAATGAGTCCGCAATTGAGATTCCGCCGGACTCTTGACGCGGGTAACAACTCATATGGGTGGCACTTGGACTTGCTGTAGTGAAGGAACGAGTCGTGTTGAGATGCCCTGATGCTTGCTTGGGTTGATCATACGAGTATGGGTACAGTAGTGCACCCCTACAGGGTATAATCTTATCAATGAGCCGTGTCCACGGTTATAGACGACTTTGGTGATGATGTTGGCTAACAAGATCTAGACAACCTGCACATAATCAATATTAATTAACTTGACTAGTAATATAGAATTACTTTCACCATAAATGGTAACTAAAACTGTTAAACGTGTGAGTATTCCCGAATTGCTTCCTCATACTTGGTTGAGGGGGTTAATCCGAGAATGGGTTATGATTGGTGTTAGTTGTAGATGGTTATCTTATGCGCTCTCTTATCCCTCTCTAATTAGACGGAAGTTGTAGCGTGTCTCTTTAGGTTGCTAGAGCTGCTGCCGCTGAGTCCACCTACCCCATATTTTGGGAGATGGTGTAGAAAGTAGGCAAGTCGGTTTTGCTTGCCAGGGAGTGGCCTAACCCTTTTTTGGGCTGTGCTTTATGTGCAGTTAACAGGTTTGAAGTCTGTCGACGTTAGCTTGGGAATCCCTCCGGCTTGGCTGGGCAGGGATATGGCGCTATCGCTTATCTTCAGGACTCTTAGTCCAATTTGCATCTTATCCGTAGTCGGATACTATTTTGCTTCCGCTATCATTTGTATCTCTGTATTGTAATATTTGTATCTTGACTCGTTCGAGTCGTTGTTGTAATTAAATATTTGTTGTATTTGTGGATGTATCAGAACTGTTGTAATGTTATCACAATTCCACCCACATAATGCGCATGTTTCGGCGTGCACATTATGTCTGGTGGGCGACCTAAAATCGTTATTATGCGAATTTCGGCGGATGCGCTTAAATCTACATAGTTCCGATTTTGGGGCGTCACAGCTTGTGCGGGAGCGTAATCCCCGCTATTTGGTCTACGAGGGTATGTATTTCGATCTCCGCCGTACTACTATATCTGCATAGTGTAGATCTTGGCTAGTTTAAGGATATCGTTGCTAGGATTTTTTTTGTTTTCTGCAAGCGATCCCCTTCAGCCGCCTCATTAAAAACCTTCCGGTCCCCTTCGGTACCCCGGTAAGGAAAATAGCGCGTCAGAAACTTGCTGCTGAGAGTTCACATATTCGTTACAAAGATTAATAGGAATAGAAAATACATCTGGAGTTCCTATAAGCCAAGTATGACGACCAACATTAAGCGAAGTCGAGCTTCGTGCCAAACTGTGGGCTTCTTTGTTTGAATCTCTCTTCTCATGGATGAAGGACATCGCCGAGAAGCCACCCACGCTTGCCTTAATTTCCTGCAGAATTGAGCTAAACCCGCCACGATTAGCACTCTTCGGACTATTAATTTCTTCAAGGCAATCCGATGAAACCACAACTCGTTCCAAAGATAAGTCTTGCCCCAGGGCGACAACTTCACGACATGCCAAAGCTTCAAGAGTCCCTGGGTCTGTAATCCCCTGTATTACGACTGCAGAAGCCCCAATGTATGTGCCATCAGCTGTTCTGCATACTGCTGCGACTGCTCCTCCTTGATGTTGCTTACTCACAGCGGCATCCACATTAATTTTGACGAAGCCCGGAGGAGGAGGTATCCATTTTGGAGGCGCATCCCTCCTTGAAACAACACTCGGCAAGGGTCTAGCCTCCGCCGCCATATCCAAATCTCGAATAAAATTATCAATAAAACAATGCGTAGAAAGAGGTCTTTGGAAAATACCCTCATGTATGATCTTACGTCGAGCATACCAAATAGCCCACAACGTGACCAGTACTCGAGTTAGCTCCCCATGTTTCATAGACTCAATCATTGTAAAAATCCATCGCTTTGCATCAGTTTCCGTGGTATGCTCCATATGCTCTGTAATTGTTTCCGGAGCTAGGGCCCAAATACACCTGGACGTCACACACTCAAGCAAAGAGTGCCTCCAGGAGTCGTGCTGACCACACAACAAACATAGACTATCCTGCGCCATGTTTCTCTGAAATCTCACATCCCCAGTCGGGATGGATTGCTTTGCCACAAGAACACCTTTAGTTTCGACGACACCTTTATACTCCAGAGATCTGTCCAGCTTTTCTCCTCTCTTTGATGATCAGAAGACGTTGCCGTTCCATCCAGCCAGGCTTCTCTCCGACGCTTTGTATCAGTTAACATGCGATAAGCCGACCTGACCGTAAACAATCCGTTCCTTTCATAGTGCTAGGACCAGAAATCATTCCCGCTTCGTGTACTAACCGGTATTGATTTAATTAGATCACTGTCCATAGGCAGAAAGTACTCATCCAACTTCTGAAAATTCCAGCTCGCTGATGCGGCATTGATGAAATCAGACACCCGAGTAGGCGGTTCCTCTTTTAAGCACGCTAGCGGCCTCATTGCTCCATCACGCGGCAGCCAATTATCATGCCATGCGTCTGTGTTCTCTCCCGTGATGATTCTTCGAATCAGGCCTTGTTTCAGCACATCACGTCCTTCCGCAAGAGCTCTCCAAATCTGCGAAGGGCGTGCCCCCAATGTTGCCTCCAACAGATCGCAGTTTGGGAAATATATAGCCCTTAAAAGCTGTGCACTTAGGGTCTCGGGATTCATCAACAATCGCCACACTTGCCTAGCAAGAAGGGCCAAATTAAACAGCTCAAAATCCCAAAAGCCTAACCCTCCAACACTTTTAGGTGTGGTCATCTCTTCCCAGGAAACCCAACACGTCAAAAGTTCCTGAGCAAAGAATTCAGACTCTCACATAGCCCCTTTGACAACTTGAAACAGGACATGGAATATAGAGGAATTGCCTGAGCTACGGCCTTTATCAAGACCTCCTTCCCTCCCACAGAAAGGATCATCTCCAGCCAACCTTGAACCCGTTTCCAAACACGGTCTCTCAAATATTTGAATGCTCCATTGACTGATCTCCCGACATCAGAAGGCATGCCAAGATACTTCTCACTCAAAGACTCATTGAGTACATTCAGAATTTCTTTTATCTCCTCCCTAATAGTCTCTGTCACTCCCTTGCTAAAAAATATCGATGATTTATCAAAAATTTATCCTGTGTCCTGAAGCTTGGCAATAAGATTCCAACACTTCCGAAATTTCATGTGCTCCCTCTACATTTGCCTTCACAAACAACTGGCTATCATCAGCAAAAAGGAGGTGATTGACCGCCGGGGCAGTCCTAGCCACCTGTAAACCATTCAGGTTCGATGATTGAACAACACTTCTGGATTTTAGGAGGCACGAAAGGCTCTCTGCTGCTAGAAGAAACAAATACGGGGAGATGGGGTCACCTTGTCTTATACCTCTCGACGGTTGGAAAGACTCCAAGGGTGTCCCATTGAACAGAACTGAAAAAGACACCGTCGAGATCATCTTCATTACCAGGCTTACCCAGCCTACATCAAAGCCCAGTCGCAACATCATTGCCTCTAGATAGGACCATTCAACGCGGTCATAGGCCTTCCTCATATCCAGCTTGAGTGCACAATGGCGATGCTTCTTCGCTTTATTGCCCTTCATGAAATGGAGACACTCGTAAGCTGTAATAATATTATCCGTAATCAACCTCCCTGGAACGAAAGCCGATTGCTCCTGCGAGATAATTTCCGGCAGGATCTTTTTTAGTCTATTAGCCAGAACCTTTGACGCTATCGTATAAATCACATTACACAGGCTAATAGGTCTAAATTGTCCAATTCAGTTGGGCTAGCCACCTTTGGAATGAGTACGAGAAAAGAACTATTGACTTCTTCAGGTCTTTTTATCAATACCTCTCAGTGTACGTAAAACTGATTGTGTTACCTCCTTCCCACACAAACTCCAATTCCGTTGAAAAAATTAGCGGGATAACCATCAGGTCCCGGTGCCTTGGTCGGATACATCTGAAATAGCGCTGCTTTCACCTCCTCCTCAGTGTATGGAGCAACAAGGTCAGCGTTCATGTCTCTCGTGACATGTCTTGGTACTGTATTCAAGACAATGTCCATTGCCTGAGTCCCCTCCGAAGCATACAAGTTGCCAAAAAACTCATTAGATAAGCTGCTAATTTCCTGTACATCCTCTGTCATAACCCCATCCGGCCTCTTAAGGTTGGTAATACTATTCTTTTTTCTTCGCCGATTTGCACGTTGGTGGAAGAAGTGTGTGCTCTTATCCCCTCGGCTAGCCACTGGATTTGTGAGCGCTGACGCCACATAACTTCTCACAGCCCTGTAGCTCACGATCTTCTCACGTATTTTAATCTCCTCATACGACCGCCCTACTCTCCCTGGCAGAGCCCGCAGTCTCTCCAAATCAGCAGACAGATTTTTAAGCTGCCTCCGCACATGTGCAAAGCTATCTGTTTGCCACTGTTTTTGGCTCTCCAAAAGCACAAGCCCAACCAAACATCAAATATATGGATCCTGAGAAGCTCAAGCGCTTATTCAATTTGTACACGAAGCCCGGAAGCACGTCCGGAGGTGCTTCCCGCGTCTCCCCGCAGCTTGTTACTTAAACTCTGAACCGGTATATGCCTTCACCCTTAGAGTTCCTGCTATTTACGCTCATTGCCACCGCTAAGATATACACCTCCTTCCCCATCGTGCACATACCAGTTCGTCTTTCTCCTCGTTTCACATCGGCAAACCATCCGCACGCGTCAGAACTCCGCCATGGTTGCAAGCTCGGGAGTGGCTGGCATGCTCTTGCAGCCCCGAGCGGCCGGAGGCGCGGTACAAGGACAGAGCGGAAGGCGGCGCATCTCTTCAGGGTGAGATCTGGTGCGGGCGCACGTGTGCTCTGCCATGGCTGCAAGCTCGAGAGTGGCCGGCGTGCTCTCGCAGCCCGAGCGGCCGGCGTGCCCTGCAGCCCCTGAGCACCCAGCGCGGGACGCCTCGCTGCCGCTCCCTGTTACGCGTGCCTCCCGGAGCGCCCAAATGCCCAGCGTTGACCTTTTATTCTTTTTGAGATCTACGATTGGTTATTTCCAGGAATAGAGACCATGGAGCAAAATTTACACTACTATGCTCCAATACCATTGATTATTCTTTTCCGTATGGCAACAAGTTGTCTGTAGGTTTTGGTTTTCGTGAAGGTCCTCCACCATTTCTACCCGAAGTAGAGACTATGTGTAGCATTTCCGTAACAAGGAATTGATTTATATTTTGTTCGTCACTTAAATGTAATATGAGAATCAGCTGCATAAAAATGATAAACATATTATTTGAGCCAGTACAAATCATAACCAACTGCATTTCCACTAGAAGGGTATTTCGGATTTTCAGCACCAGCTGCATATCCATCAGCTATACTAAAAGCAGATTGCCAAACAACATTTTTACATTTCACCAGCCGTCCAGCTCCAGCTGCTTCTCAGAACCTACCAGCTCCAGCTGCTTCTCGTTAAGCTGCAGCTCAAACAAACAGGGTCTAAGGGTCCGTTTGGTTGGGCTTTTGAGACCTGCTTCTACGGTACAAAAGTCAAAAGCTAACCAAACGGGGTTGAGAGAGTAGCAGATTTTCGGAAGCACCAAACTTTCGCTAGTGTTATTTCCGCAGCAGGTTGAACCCTGCTTTTACTGCGGCGAATTCCCATCTTTTGTTAAATTTACCCACCACTGCCCCTAGTAAGTGGATACCGGTTCGTTTCTTTCGCCCAGGATATGACCTGCTCGCTTTTCTCGGGTCTTCCAGACTGTGTTGGAGGAGACGGACGCCTAGGGTTTGGCGCCAATCAACTCAGGCTTCCCTCAGCGGGAGCTTGCCAACTCCGGCCTCCCCCGGCGCCACAACGGCCATCCTGCAGGCTCTGCCGTTCCTCCATGACTTTCTCCCAGCCTGGTTACTACGCGCCGCCACATCGGGTTGTACCGCTGACGCTAGTAGGAGCTCTGTTTGGACTGCAGGCGGCTGTGTTCTGACTAGAAGCAGCAATCCTGGTTGACAAATTAACGACGCATCTCTTGATGAGTCTAGTTCTTAGTCTGCACACACACGTACCCACCAATACGACGCATCAATTTTAGATTCAATGTTTCAAATTAACCACGGCTGTAGACAATCGCTTTTGTTTCTAACTGATAGCTACCTACATACGCATCTAGCTGGTCCATGGGGCGTATCTCTCAAAGTTCACTGACTATTTTGCAACATTCTCAAGAATGTAAGAAGTAGAGGTGAAGTAGGGAGCTAGCTAGCTAGTGGAGGTAGAGACTGGTTTGTGGAGCGAGCAAAATGCTTGACGTGATGGGTGCGTGATTTGCAAAAACTTCAATTTTGTATAAGCTTCATGTGTGTATAAGCTAGGCTCGGAGGGCTCCCGTGAAGTCCGGGCCGCTCGGACGAAGTCCAGAACAACTCCGATGAGGTTCCATGCGGTTATAGGGTTTTTTGATGATCTCCGGCGAGTTTTCGGCCAACTCCGGTGAGGTTCTGACAAGTCGTAGCAGTCCGGCGAACTCCGACAACGTTCCAGCCAACTCCGACAAGGTTTTGATGAGGTGAGGCAGTTAAGTGAACTCAGGCGAGGTTCCGGCCAACTCCGGCGATGCTCCGGCGACGTATGGCTGGGAGCGAGGCGGCCGGAAGAGAGGCTTATGTGGCCTCGGCGAAGCTGGGCAAACTCTATCAAGAAATTCTGATGGATCTGAGAGGCATTACGATAATTCGCACAAATCCATAGTTGTTACAGCCAAACGACTTTCAACTTTACCACAGTTCTCAACCCACAGCTGTTTTTTCACAGCTCACAGTTCACAGCGGCTTTTTTAAAATCCACAGCTGAACCATACACACCCTAAATCCTCCGAAAGTGACCGAGATACTTAAGAGGCCCAGTGTCGCTCTTAAGCGCACGGAAGGAAATTGGACCGTGGGCCTTTATTACTCTAGCAGACAGCTTATTCGGGGTGCGGGAAGAACCACCACCCGCCGCCGCTTCCCCTCTGCAATCTCCGGGACCTAAACCCCGGCAGTAGCCTACCCTACCTTGCAAAATCCGGCGCCTCCCGTTCCGCCCCCCCGCGCGCCGCCGCCGCCGCCGCTACCACCAGGCTCTCCCGCGCCCCGCCGTACACCCCCGGACAATACCATGGTGGGGCTCTCGGAGGGGGAGAAGCACTTCATCCGCGGCGGCATCGCGCACGACCTCCGGGCCGACGGCCGCACGCGGCTGCAGTTCCGGGCCGTCACCGTCGAGACCGGAATCATCCCTCAGGTATGTCTCGAATCCGCACGCGTTTCCCCTGAAGAAGGACTGCTACCGTGGGCTAAATCTCTCTTCGGATTGGTGGTGGTGGTTGCAGGCCAACGGCTCGGCGCGTGTCAGGATGGGTGCGACCGAAGTCATCGCCAGCATCAAGGTATGGGTCCTCGCAACTTGGCTGCCCATGAATCAGCGTCAGAGCTATGTGTATTGTGTATTTGTCTATCATAAGCTTTGCCCCAAGGAAGAGATCGTGTATATATAACGCTTTCCTGTCTTGAAAATCAGAGCATGAAATCACAAGGTTTCGATTCCCCTGACATTGAGCGTAGCAACTGATTCACTATCGCTCAGCACCCATAGTTTATTTTTCTAGTATGGTTCACGTTTGATGATTGTTCGTGTAGAGGGTTTCGAGATGATAAGAAACCATTGGCATGTTCTATTCCAGTTATTCATCTGTTTTGGTTATATATTCTACACTTTTCTAACTGTAATTATTCATCTTCAGGCCGAGTTGGGGAAACCAACCATTCTCCATCCTGACAAAGGGAAAGTTTCCATTTATGTTGATTGTAGTCCAACTGCTGCGCCCATGTTTGAGGTTGGTGATTCTTGTTCTTGGATTAAACTGAAAAATTCACTTCTATAGTACATCAATCAGTAATCTAAATCAGCATACCTTCTATGTAATAGATACGACAGATCAATTCACTATTTATTCATTGGATAATGAATACCGTCATTGTGATGATGAATTAATCTAAAGAAACAATGAAATTGTTCGCTATGTGGAGTAATGTGGTCATTACTACCAATTTGAAGAAACTTTGAGGCTATTCGATATTTATTGTTAGCTGACGTTGCAGATAGGTCTCCTTGTAACCGTGCACTCATAATGATAGTTGATAGAAAACATTCTGCGTCTTATTTTGGCTATGGTTTATGAGTTCCGACATATCCTGCATTCTGGATATGGCTACAGAGTTCAAAAAATTTATTGAAATGTATTTTATATTTATGATTATTTAAGTGAGCAAACAGGTAGTTCTTCTAGCCCTCTTCTTCGCATTCTGCTGACCTTCTATTGTTAACCGTGCACTCATTATGATAGTTGATAGTAACACATTCTTTGTCTTAATTTAGCTCTGGTTTATGAGTTCTGACATATCCTGTATCCTGGATATGGCAGCAGAGTTTCTTCTTTGAAATGCGTTTTTCTGTATTTCTAGTTATTTAACAGAACAATGCTAGGTCTTTTAGCCCTCTTCATCGCTCTTCTGTTATTATTTTGATGAAGTTATGACACATCATAAATATTTAATACATTCTCCAACTTGTCATGTAAAAAAATTATGTATCATTATTTCAATAAATAGTTCCTCACTGTAGTTTGACTTAGCATTACCTTTTGAGCTACTACCCCCAAATTGAAATCAGCTTCATACTTATGTTAATTTTCCATAATTAGAGAGTAGTGTTTGTAAATAGGAGTAAAGCTGAGGAGTTGGTTCATCGCTCAGTCCTTACGCTGTATGCAGTCTTAAATTCACCTTTCAGGCAAATTAACGATACAAGTAGTCACTTGTATCTTCTTTTTACTCGAATATGTGCTAAATGTTCTAGCCTAGATGCATTAAACCACTTAAGTCTCCAATAAGTACATGCCTGTAGACCATGGATTTTTGCTATTTTTTGTAAGCCAGAAGCACAAACTCATAGGGCAGGGTTGTACAGCAGAACAGTGGAGTACTATGTGAGAGAATAAGAGACTGATCATCCTTCACTTTAAAACACTGCTAGTTTTTCATGGTTAATCCCGTTGGCTGTATTTCATCTGTTCGCTTTCTGATCATATTCTGTTGAAAGTTTTTTGTGAGCTTGATTAACTTGTATTAAATTGAACTTCTAGGGTAGAGGTTCTGAAGAATTGTCGGCTGAGCTCTCTGTTGCGCTGCAAAGATGTTTACTGGGTGGTAAAAGTGGGGCAGGTGACATGCAGTTGTATTGTTCACAATTATCTTTGTACCTCATATCACATTTTGAACAGGTGTCTCGTATCTTGTTTCGGTGTTTGCTGGAACTTATTTTGTTTCTTGTGATTGTTGGTTTGTGGCTCACGAAACAAATACTGCAGACCTCTTTTTTTGTTTGCATAACTGAATATAACCAGTGTTTGATGATCTTTGTTGGGATTGCAGTGCACACTGAGTTTCATGCAGTTTTTGTACTAATTTATGTTCTGTATTTGAAACTTTTGCTGAATCTTTCCATTTACGTGCCTGATTTTAATTATGCCTACTATTTGAACATTACTTTAAGCTCATTTGCAAAATTCGTTTACTTAGTACACATATATAACTTTATTACATCAAACTAGTGTTATCGAGTGAATTTCTGCTGAATCTTTCCATTTACGTGCCTGCTTTTAATTATGCCTACTATTTGAACATTAATTTAAGCTCATTTGCACTATTTGTTTACTTAGTACACATATATAACTTTATTACATCATACTTGTGTTATCAAGTGAATTTATGTTCGGAATTCAGGTGCACCAATCTGAAGGCAAGATCACTAAGATACGTCAAGCAATTTATGTTCCATATGAATTCTCCTCACTCTTGCCATTGTTGCCTTCCTGGTGGCAAGGGCTGCTGTTGATAGTTGATAGTAAATAAATAGCAAGTCATATGAACTCCTCACTCTTGCCATTGTTGCCTGTCTGGCTGCAAGGGTTGCTGTTGATTAGTTGGTAATAAATAGGGTGAGATAGCAAAGTTATATTTGAATGAATAAGCCGATATTTCGGGCAATTAACAGTTATTCTCCAATGTTGAATAAGCTATGTTTACAAATATTGGGTGGTTATCAACAAATGAAAACTAGTACATTAATTTGTTCCAAATTAAAAGTGAAACCCTGCCAAAGTTGTGTCTAGTTTTCAATTCGTCGTGTAACTATTAGGAGGGGGTCTCACTTTTCCATCCAATTGACCCAAATTCAACAAACTGTATTTCAGGTGCTGCAATCGATTTGTCGTCCCTTATCGTTGTTGAGGGAAAAGCCTGCTGGGACCTGTACATTGATGGACTTGTGGTCAGCTCCGATGGTAATTTGCTTGACGCGCTAGCTGCTGCGGTAAAGGTAATCTGTGGTTTCTATTGCTTCATATGAATCCCTTGTAATTTCAAGTTATATCTTCTGTTGCAAGTGTTGGTGATGCCATTAACTTGAACTCACCATATTTATTGGTTAAGAAGTGTCATCAATTTTCTCGTAAATCCATTGTAATAGCCATGTTGATTGGAAGGTCTTATTTGCCGTTCTGAGAAATGAAGTTCTTTGTTCTTATAATATCTTCTTTTGTGTTATGGATTTTAATGATAGCAAGCAGAGGTTACCAGACGAGTTGTGCACCAAAGAGTAAATGGCTAACTTGTTTTGTGTTACTCGCTGGCACAGTGGCAGAACAAATCTATGAAAGATAAATCATAGTTCGTGGAGGCCAGCTATTACAGTTTCTACTCTTGCACAATTCTTCCGGGCATACATGCACACCTCTTATCTAAATATTCTTTCAAATGGACGAGTTCAGGCACTACTTGAATTCCTTGGTAGATTTTCAAATTGTGATATTTGAACAATGTGATTTTTGGAATCTACTTGAATCAGTAAATCAGGGATACATTTGATTTAATTTCAATATATTCAATGGATTGGTGATTCTATGATGCCTTGTGACAACCAAATTTGAACCTTTGATAGGGTATCCAGGGAACTGGTTATTGGTCATTTTTCGGCTGTTTCTGATACACAGTGTTACTATAAAGTATCAACTGTTCATGTTATTCCTCCTGATTTTGGTGTTCTGTCTAGTGCACACTGCACTGGTTGACATACTTAAGGCACTAATAGTTGATATGCTTATTGCAGGTTGCTTTGAGTGATACAGGTTTACCAAAAGTTAATGTTTCTCTTAATGCTGAAATGGATGGGGAGCCTGAGGTTGATATCAGTGACGAAGAATTTTTGCAATTTGATACTTCCAGTGTGCCTGTTATAGTCACGTTGACCAAGGTATGCATGTTTTCTTTTTCGTTTGAAGTAACTTGTATGCATTGGTGCTAAGAAGAAATAATCGAATTGTTTAGAAATGCTGGTGGTCATTCAAAATTAGCGGTACTTTCGAATTCACGTTAATTAATGATCCACCATCTGCTAAGTAAATGTTTAAAACTGTCATGTAGCACCAACATTTGTAAACTGTTATCACGATAAAAATTGGATTGAGTCGAACATTTCCCCTTGTTATTTTACTGTGTTTATGACTATGCTCTTATGTTTGTAAAGAATATCTGTATATTCTCGTCTGCTTAGTAGTTGTTCCTTGTGCTAGGTTGGTAAGCACTATATTGTTGATGCCACTTCGGAGGAGGAATCCCAGATGAGTTCTGCCGTTTCAGTTTCAGTCAACAGGCTTGGCCAAATATGTGGGTTGACCAAGCGGGGAGGTGCAGGGTTGGATCCGAGCGTTATTTTTGATATGATATCCGTGGCCAAGCATGTAAGCCAACGGTTCATCTCTCTACTGGACTCAGAGATCGCAGCTGCTGATGCGGCAGAGGAGTAACGAGAAAGATGCAGAGAAAATGATATCCTGATCACTACTGACAGCTCCTACCTGCCCGTGCAAATTATTTGCAAGATTGTACCATCTTCCTACTGCAGTTGCCATTGTTGGCACAAGCTTTTGGTTCTGGTATTATGTAGTGTCAAGTGCAAGCGAGACATGTGGTGAAATGCTCTGCTGGAACTCAAATGTTTTTACTAGTGCTTCGTTTCAGCTTGTCACATTTTCTGGATTTACATACGATTACTTGGTTTGCACACTCTTACATATCTTGTCTGATCACAAGAACTTTCTATCAGGGTGTCATCGAAATATGTACTTACATTCTTGGAAAAAAAAACTACAGTTCGTGGCATCAAAAGAAAGTCAGCCCTATATAGTATACTCCCTCTGCTCACAGTTATAGGATGGTTTATATATTTCACTGAGATAACCGCACTCCACGCGGTTCTAATTCTTTCTTCATACCTTTAGTTTGATCTAAATCTTTAAAATTGCACATCTAGATCTTTCATAAGTGATTTACCGAGGTTCTATTTTGCTCTGACCGCTTAGACCTGTCTACATGGTATTTTGACTTGTCTATGTGGCACTTTAACCACTACCCACATCAGCAGTATAGACCAAGTAGAATCAGTCAAAGTCAAAAGCTATTGCACGCTAGTACGCTCATCCATGCGTTCGACACGCAAGACTCTAGTGATCGTCTTGCCGATGGCATCCGTGTTGCTCGTCTTCTCATGCTGATGTGGCAGTGGTTAAAGCGCTACATAGGCATGTCAAAGCCATTAGAGCAAAATACGATCTTACGAAAAATTTAGTACCTGGATGAAGATTTAGAACCAAACTGAAGGTACTGAAAAAGAATTAGGACCGCCGGTGCGGTTTACTCTATTTCACTGCAAGGTAAAAAAATTGAGTGAATCTATTTCATCCATGTCGGCGCTGAGGTGCCGCCGAAACTGCGGTACCACACCGTCGAGGAGTTCGATGACCTCCGCGCTGAAGCCAGGTGCAGCGAGGCAAGCTCCTCCGGAGGAGTTCCCCCAACGCGCTCGTGATGATGCCGGTGTCGGTGCTTGTGTTGGAGCAGGAGCTCGAAGACTACGACCCTGCCACCTTTGGCCAGGCCTTCACGTTGGAGGACCTAGTCCGACGAGGCGCTCAAAGCGATCCTCACTACCCTCTACAAGCGCTCCGTTACAGAGGAGGACGACGCGGCTGGACAAGGTCCTCCTCGAACATGGCATCGCCACCAAGCACCCCAAATAGACAAGACAGAGCAGTGACACCACATCGCCGCCGAGCAGATCATAACTGACGGTTGACGAAAAGGCTAAAAGACACCGAGACTTAAGCTTAGGAAATCTCCAGCCGTTCGGCCCTGAGGGCTAAATCCGGCGCCAAAATGCGTCAAATTCGGATCCCAGCCATGAGCCCCCGGTTTCGGCCCAATAGGAATTCAAAAGGTAAATGTTAAGCAAACTTGGCATAATTTTGATTAAACTTTGCCGACTTGGCCAAAATTTGTAAAGATTGCAGGAATTAAACTAAAACATAATTTCAATCTAAACCGATGTTCTGCAAGCCGTACTGGCTGTAGAACACCGAGTAGTTGCTGCCGCCAACGTCGTCGTCGCTCGGCGGCCCGACGTGGTGGGAGGACCCGGCTTCGACGTCGTTGAGACCGCCGATGCCATCTTCATCATCGTCGTGAAGGATGATGATGCCATGGCGGAGGCGGATCTTGTCGTCTGGTCCATGAGCCGCTTCTGCCGCTCCCACTTCTCGCGTTCGTGCTCCCGCCTAGACAAGGGGAGCATGAAGTCGGCGGCGGCGGCGAGGACCTCGTTGAAAGAGGCCACCTCCGCTGCATGCTGGCCAGGGAACTCCTCCGACTCGACCAGTTGCACCGCCGCACGCATGAACGCGCAGTCTGGCGCCCACTCTGACACCTTCTCCTTCTTGGGCGTGAGGAGGCCGGACTCCGGCTTCGGCACGCGAAGACGGAGGTTTCCGACGCGGGCGTGGTGCTGGGCTGCTTCGGCACATGTACGCGCGGTCTGACGGCCACTCCGACACCTTCTCCTTCTTGGGGCTCCGGGCTCCGGGATCCGGCACTCGAATATGGAGGCTTCCCGTTGGTGGCGTGGGCACGGCGCCGCGCTCGCGGATGAAGAGCCCGATCTACCAGATGCGCCACCCATTGTCGTTGTTCCGGCCTGAGGGCATGCCCATTGGGCCGGACACATTGAGCTGGCGTTGGTCGAAGTACGAGTTCCACTGACCGTGGTTCTCGGGATCCTAAAGGGGATCGTTGGCTTGCTCGACACGGAAGCCCTCAAGAATGGCGGCGATTTCCGCCCGCCTCTCCGCGCCTTGCGGCACGGGCGACATAGATACGCCGCACGCGCCAAGCCTACACACGCCGATAACTCGCATGTCCAACGACGCGGGGTAGTCGGCCTCGAAGAGAAGCCGAGCCTCTCAGTCATGGAGGAAGCGGCGCCCGAAGCCGTTCGCGGCGGCACCATCCCCAGGGTAGCGCTCGACCATTAGTGGCGAGAAGAAGCGGGAGAGAGCGTGCGGAAGAGGGTGAGGCAGAGAAGGAAGACCGTGAGAGTTTGGTGCTCTACCTAGACTAAGTGTGTGGTTTATATAAAAGCCGGAACGGTGATAGGTACCGCGCTACACGCCATTAACTCCGGCGCGTGAAACCGAGACATCCATGCGGCGACAGTGCGCCATAACTCCGACGTGTGGCACTGGACGTGGCGGCGGCAGATGCAGCTTGACCGGTGCGGAATCGAAGAGATGGAGACAAAGACCGCTGTTTCACGCGTGATTTCTCGCCCATCACTAACATGCGGTCCCGCGCCGTTTTCGCGCGTTATTCCTCAGCTCTGGCGCCCCATAAGGGCATCTTCAGTCCCCCCCCCCCCCCCCCCCCGCGCGCCCCCCAGGAGGCCTTTTTGGCGTCGGCGGAAGCAAAACACGATGTTTTTCCACCAGCCCCCCCCCCCTCCCGAAAGCCCAATTAGCGCCGTTTCGGCGAAAAATAGCGCCGATGCCCCAGGAGAAACCCAGCCCGCTGGGTTCGGCCTGGGGGCGCCGGCGGAAGGAAAATCACGCGTGGGCCAACGCTGTCGGCCAGACACCGCCATCCCCCACACACCTGGCTCGCCTTTCTCTCCCTTCCCGTGTCGCTGTCGGAACGCCGCCGTCCCCCACCCCCACCTGCACCGCCACGCCGCCGCCGCCACAACAGTTCTATCCGCCGCCTAGCCCCGCCACACCACGCACTGTCGGCGCCGCCCACTCCTCCACCGTGAAATCGCCTCTGGGGAGATCTTCAGGGCGAAAGGGCGACCACCCCGCGCGCAAGGTGTTCGGCGAAAATCCGAGACAGCAATGGAATCCTACAAGGAGATACTCGCCGAACTATTCGACGAGGAATATTAGGCGGCCGTCAACGACGAAGAACACCTGCTGATCTTGGCCTCCCTCGCCGGCTTGCTCGCTGATACGTCTCCAACGTATCTATAATTTCTTATGTTCTATGCTATGTTATATAATGTTATTACATGTTTTATATACATTTTATATAGTTTTATGCATTTTCTGGGACTAACCTATTAACAAGATGCCACAGTGCCAGTTCCCTGTTTTCTTTTATTTTTGGTTTCAGAAAAGTACTTAAGGAAATATTCGCCAAATTAGAAATAAAACAATCTGGAATTATTTTTGGAATATTTGCGTCACGAGGAACCGAAGACGAGACGAAGAGGGGCCGTGAGGCGCCCACACCACCTCGTGGCGCGGGCCCAAGCCTGGCCGCGCCAGGAGGCGATGTGGAGCCCTCGGGCGCCCACCGACCTTGATCTTTCGCCCATAAATAGCCCCTTGACCTAAAAACATCGCACGGTTAATCACTTTGTCCTCCACGGGTCCAGAGCGCCGGCGCCATCGAAGACAAGATTCGGGGGACATAAGTCTCTGTTCCGGCACCCTGCCGGGACGGGGAATTGCCCCCGGAGCCATCTCCATCGACTCCACCACCATCTCCATCGCCGTTGCTGACTCCTATGTTGAGGAGTGAGTAGTTCTCCCCCGGGGCTGCGGGATCTATGGTAGCCATGTGGTTTATCTCTCTCTCTCCCATGTGATCTTTATGTGATCATGAGCTTTGTAATCTAGTTGAATATGTGATGCTACTCTTTATATATTATGCACTCTAGAAGTTACTTTAATATGAACTCCGGAGTTATTCACGGGTGTAACGGTGACAGTGTGTGCACCGTGTGTGACTCCTTTGTGAAATTGCTGGTGTTAGTTTACTCTGACTTTGAGGGTGCTCTTGTAGCCCTACACAATGAATGGTGTTTGTTATCCAACACGAGAGTGTTTAAGAGTAGTGTTTATTTATTTAACTTTGATGTCATTGTTGAATGTCCACCGGTGAAAGTAGGATCCCTAGGCCTTGTTTCTAAGCATCAAAACACCGTTTCCAACAACTTCTGCTACATGTTTGCTTGCTGCCATTTTTATTACAGATTGCAATTACTAGTTATAGTCATCCATATTACTTGTATTTCACTATCTCTTCGCATAACTAGTGCACCTATACATCTGACAAGTGTATTTGGTGTGTTGGGGACACAAGAGACTTCTCGTATCTTAACTGCATAGTTGCTTGAGAGTTTTATCTTTGACCTCTACCTCCCTGAGTTCGATATACCTTGGGTGATCCACTTAAGGGAAACTTACTGCTGTTCTACAAACCTCTGCTCTTGGAGGCCCAATACTGTTTATAAGAATAGAAGCGTGCGTAGACATCACTCGCCGAGAATCAGGGTGGGCCGCGGCGTCTTGGATCAACAATGAGTCGCCGCAAGAGCAAGCCGAGGCAGCGATACGAGGGGTACTGCATCCTCTACTCCGACTACTTCGCCGATAATCCCACCCAGGACGCGAAAGTGTTCTGACGCCGTTTCTAGGATGAACCGCAAGCTCTTCCTCAAGATCATGAAAGAAATCCGAGAGTTCGACACCTACTTCAAATTGAAGAGGGACTGCATTGGCATGGTAGGGTTTACCTCTATTCAGAAGTGTACGATGGCCATGAGGTTGCTTGCATACGATGCTCCTGCAGATGCACATGATGACTATCTACGCATGAGCGAGTCCACGGCCATTGAGTGCTTGAACAGGTTCTGCCGGGCAATGGTTGCGGTCTTTGGCCCAAGGTACTTGCGATCACCCAATGCGCAAGACACTGCTCGCCTTCTTACAGAGAATGCAACAAGATGCTTTCCTGCGATGCTTGGTAGTATCGACTACATGCATTGGGCATGGAAGAACTGTCCATTTGACTGGTTGGGGATGTACAAGGGCAAGGAAGGAGAGTGCTCGGTGATTCTCGAGGCCGTGGCTTCATATGATATATGGATCTGGCATTCATTCTTTGGTATGCCTGGAACTCACAACGACATCAATGTGTTGCAGTGCTCGGATGTCTATGCAGAGCTTGTCGAAGACCATGCTCCCCCAGCGAACTATGAGATCAACAGACACCAGTACACAAAGGGCTATTATCTTGTAGATGGTATCCACCCCAATTGGGCAACATTTGTGAAGACCATCTCCAAGCCTGTGACAGGAAGCACGAAAGTTTGGTTTTTGAAGTGCCAGGAGGCTTGTAGGAAGGATGTCGAGCGAGCATTTGGTGCGTTGCAGTCTCGATTTGCCGTTGTCCGGTACCTAGCTATGACTTGGTCGAAGTCCAACATGTGTGAGGTGATGCAGTGTTGTGTGATTTTGCACAACATGATCATTGAGAGTGAGCGGGATGACCCGGTTCCTGACAGTGAGATAAGGACACCATACTACTGTCAGGTCCTTTTGCAGATGTTAATCACCAGGTGCCGGTATCATGAACATACTTCCTCACCATGCGTCAGGAGATTCGAGACACTGCAACACATCAAGCTCTACAAGATGATCTGGTGCAGCACTTGTGGGCGCTCAAGGGCAATGGCAATGCCGCGATGTTTAGTACTATTTGTTCTATTTTTTATACATTGTTGAACTATTTATTTGTGTGTGAATTTATAGTGTAAATTTATATACGAAAATGGTTAAACGTGTGAATTTATATACCAAAATGTCAAAAGATAGCCGAAAACGCACATCTCGAGGCGTCCCAAGTTCCGGATTCGCGCCGTCTTACACCACGAACGGGCGCATAAATACGGCGTTTTCAGGCATACAGGCGCAACGACTGGACAGCCCCAGCACACCGGATCGGCCTGAAAACGCCGGATGTAAAACGGCCAAATCCGCTTTTTTGGAATCCTCGAACGCGATCGAGCAGATTCGACGGAATTTCGCCGTCCGAAACCAAAAACCGGTTGGGCACGAGCTGCGCTTAGGTACGTCATCGACTCATCGAAGCTGCGTCCATAACCACCGTTCATCGGAAACCGGTCCCCGCCACACACACCCACTCACTCGAATACCGTCCAGATTCTTTCGTAGTTTCTGCGAGGGGGAGCAGGAGAAGCAGCCATGGCGGCGGCGGCTGTGGCGGAGGTGAGGTACGGGATAGTTGGTGTGGGGATGATGGGAAGGGAGCACCTCCACAACCTCGCCCACCTCGCCGGAGAAGTAGAGCGGGAGCAGTCCGTCCGCGTCCGCGTCACCTGCCTCGCCGACCCCCACCCGGAGTCCCTCCTCCTCGGCCTCCGCCTCGCCGCTGAGCTTGGGCTCCCAGCTCCCCAGGTACATGACACAGCCTCCAGTGACATGAACATGATACAATCGATGCCTTGCTGGTTGTAGAATGTCGAGCTTGTCCGCGATAAGTAATCAGCTACTGGATTATGATAAATGGGCTACTCTGAAGGTCTAGCGTTGGCACTGTCGCAGTGAGTGCTTTGCGTATCTCTTCAACTGTCTCTTTACGTCAATTTAGATCGCTTTGCTGATACTTTGCTGGGTCGTTGATCGATCATACAGTACTAAATAGGGAAGTTTTGGTGGCATTCTCTTTTTACTCATCTTAAGCGGTAGTAGTTACCTACTTCCTCTTTTACCAATATAAGACGTTTTACGTAGTTTAGAGTGGACTAGATACAAACCAAAAAGAATGCACCTATATGCTAAAAGCAGACTAGATACAATCTAAACTGAGTGAATCTGTAGAACTGCTAGAACGTCTTATAAAAGCAAACGGAGGGAGTAGGATTTAGGCCTCTGAGAATTAAGTTTTTGCTGCTCCAGCAGGTATTGTACTTTGGTAGTTTGATTCATCCGAATTATATCTTGTTGGAAATATAGGGTGTATGGAAACAGTATTCAAAGTCCAGCTGTTCCACAGATTCTGAGATTACGGATGATAGCCCGTATTTAACCAATTGTGCCATGTGTTTTCGGTCTGTTGCCGAATCCTTAAAAACCATGGGTTTTCAAGACATTTTCAGGTCACCACGAGTTGCTGGACAGCGGGCTATGCGACGCCGTTGTTGTGTCCTCACCAAACATGACACACTGTGAGATACTCATGGATATCATTGGTTTCGCCAAACCGCACCACGTTCTTGTTGAGAAGCCTTTGTGCACCACGGTACAGGACTGTCAGAAGGTGAGCCCATATTCTTGACAGGGTTGTGCTATGTAATGTACTCATTAACTGGTGTAAAAGTAGATTACCTTTTCAATAGAAGAGGATGAACTCTTCTAGAGTTTACTATTTTAGGGAGCCATCAGAAACCATCACACAAACTGAAAAGTACTACCTGAAAATGCCTATAGTCACAAAGCCTGCTAAACCATACAGAAAAAGCCTCTCAAAAGAAAAGTGTTTTTTTCACTCTGGTAAAACATGAAAGCAAGAACAAGTGCTTCTGATGAATTATAACTTTCAGACTTTCAGACTTCTGATGGATACAATCTCAGTGCCTTTGATATGTTGTATAGTTTTCATCATTCTATCTAGAGCGGACAGTGGTAACATTCTTGAATACCGTAGATGGTAGTTTTTTCTTTTTCCGGGGAACCGCAGATGGTAGTTGGTACTCATAATGTACTTTGACACATATGTTGTTGAGTAGATAATTAAATTACATTCAGGGATACTAGCTTTTCTCTCAAGAAATTCAAATCCTGGAAACCCATCGCTAGTATTTATTTGAAATATTTTCCCTTCTATCAGCAAACATCTCATACTCCCTTGGAAGACTGTTCCATCTGAATCTTTTAGAATTTTACTACCTTCTCTTTCCCGTCTTAGGCATTTGTTGAACAACTTAAGTGTGACTGCAGAAAAAGTAAATTAAGAGGAAGGAGTATCATTCCCAGACAAATAAAAAAGGAAGTGGGCTAGCCACATTGCTGAACACCAATTACATGCTATTAAGCCTTTGAATCCACATGAATTGATCTTGTTTATTGTTTATCTATCATGAAATGCTACTGACCTTAGGTGATATTCATTACGATTTACCACTCCTCTAAATCTCTGCAAGCTTATTCATTTGGAAATCTGAAATTCTCCCCATATAGGTCATAGAAGCTGCTAAACAGAGACCGAACATACTTGTGCAAGTTGGATTAGAGTACAGGTATATGCCTCCGGTGGCTAAGCTGATAGATATTGTTAAAAGTGGTACACTTGGGCTTGTCAGAATGGTGGCTATCCGTGAGCACCGGTTTCCTTTCCTTGTTAAGGTACGAGAGCCCTAGTTTATGATACTGGAGATAACTAATTATTTTTTCTGTAACTCCTAAAAGGCTAAAACTCTTGCAGGTGAACAACTGGAATAGGTTTAATTGCAACAGTGGGGGAACTCTGGTTGAGAAATGCTGCCACTTTTTTGATTTGTTAAGATTGTTTGCAGATGCCAACCCTGTTCGTGTGATGGCCTCTGGAGCTATTGATGTTAACCACAAGGATGAGATTTATGATGGAAAGGTCGGGTTCATTAACTACAAGCTCTCTCCTCTCACTGTGCTACTCATTATGTTCTGGTTGCAAGTTAAAAATATGTTGCTGAAGTGTAGTGCAGTGATATTGATTCCTTAATAATATACTTTCTTCTGATTTATGGGATACTGGATGGGATTTGAACTCGTTAACATCCAGTGATCACGATATATAGATTTTCAAACTATCAAGCAATCTTTGAGCTCTTGTGATTATAGTAGACAAGTTTCAGTTAAACTGTGCTGCTTGATTCCTAAAAATTTCTCTCTGGATGCAGGTGCCAGATATAATCGATAATGCGTATGTAATCATAGAATTCGATAATGGATGTCGTGGAATGCTTGATCTCTGTATGTTTGCTGAAGGTAGTAAGAATGAGCAGGAAATTTCTGTTGTTGGTGACATCGGAAAGGTAGAACGAGATGCTTTTTCTGTTTTAATGTTAGAATTAGGTCCATATATGAAATAATCCAGATATGTGTTGTCTTGTCTGGCCAGTTTTCAGTCTGGCGTCATTTATCAGTTTTCTTTACCTCTATATTTTCTTAAGGATTTGTGTTTTGTAGGTAGCATATATAGTTTATAACTTTATATACTAAAAATTTGAAATTTATCATTTTCATTTAAATAGTAAGCAATTGAACTCCAGAAAAATGACAGCAATTTTGACATGTCTAATAATCTCTACAGATAGGTTTTCCTCACATACACTTAATCAATTTCCAATAAACCATTGATTCAGACTTAAATTATCGGAAGCAGATAAACAGCTGTAATAGTGATGCACATTTAACTACCGATTACCAGCTTCTAAATTCTAACATCTTCACATTTAAGAAAAACGTAAATTATTTGTTCTATGGTTATTGGAGACACGAAATATGTTTCCCAGAAATGTGTAGGTGTCACAATGTTATAGCCAAATAACGAGTATGCTTTTGAGTTTGCCAACTCAAAAGCAGTCATCTCTGTTTGAATCCTCCGTGGTAACTTTTTGATAATTAACTTATTTCTATCTCCTAATGTGATTAGGATTCTTAAATGCAAATGTCTTACTAGGACCTATGCTATAAGGACATGCACAATGGTTATATCTTAGTGTTGCCATGTAGGATGATTACTGAGATGGAAGAGAGAGAAATGAGAAAAAGAGACTCGTCATCAGAGATGATCTCTTAGCACAATATGTCGCATCACAAATTTAGGCATATCTGGCTATTAGATATAAGAGTAAGACTAAAAATAACCCATTGACGTCATATTTTATTGACATATCTAAATTTCATGGAAGGTTTATGATAGGACTGTCTTATTAAACCACTGTACATGCACTAAACGGACCGGGGGATGCATATCAGATGTTGTACGAACCATATGAAATGTGGGGCCTGTCTGGATAATATTGCATCGCTAGTTGAGCCATGGTGCATGCTGAGCTTTTCAAAAGCGTGCAGCTCACAGGTGAATCTATTATGAATGAACCATCAATGCTCACCCCCAATCCTTGGTCATAATCACATGAATCTCTACATTTGATGCATATCTGAACTATATCAAATGGGGGCCTGTCTGGGTAATGTGGCATCCTCTAGGTTTAGCCAATGTGCATGCTCAGGTATTCAGAAAGTATTCAACTCGCTGGTAATTCTGACATAATTCCTTGGAGATAAATCACATGAGTATCTACACTGTAGCATCACACAAAATGTTGGCTTGTGTAGAACCGAGAGCATGAGAGGAGATATGTGTCATGAGCCACAACAGTTATTTTCTTAGAATAAGGCCATGACAGAATTTTTACATGGTGGGATCAAATGAGAAAGGGAGGCATCGTGAAATTAAGTTCAAGTTCCACATGAAACTGATGCTCCATTTATGTCATCACAAGGATTTCAATAAACTTGCTTATCACTCAAAGACCTAGGTTGTTTAGTTTTTGCGTTGCAGTAGGAGCAAAGGGTAAACATTGAGCATGTTTGTCCTCTTCAGATGATGAGGATCTGCCAGTCATCCAGCACATGTGCATTAAGAGCAAAGGGCAAACATTGAGCATGTCTGTTCCCTTTTACAATTTAATTGCATGTGTAGGATAAATAAAGGGTCCAGAATCCGGATATGTGAGGCTTGTATATCAATTCCATTTATGAAATTCTAGTATCTGTTTTAAATAGGATTTTCAAACAGGGTGAGGCTTTTGTTCCAGAGAGCACTGTGAGGGTTGGAAAGCGAGCAGGAGGCAGAGATGGAGTTGTCACGATAAAGGCTGAAGACGACCGAGTCAAGTATGTTCTAGTACTTTACAACACTATATCAATGTTTTGTTGATCTTCAAATATCATCAACAAAATATTGAATAAAATCTCACCTATATACGTGGAATGAATGAGTGTCGAGGAGGAACTAGACACTACTTTTATTAAGAAGAAGATGAGGATGGAGCCCAGGCTGCCTGCACCACCATTCGTGGTGCTAGCCAGTTCCCTGGGTGACTTCTCACTTCTATACTTTAAGATGATTTGTTCACCATTGTTCTGCATCGAATTGTCATGTAGTATAGCATATAACGAGGTGCACATTATTTAGGTACCAGGGGCTTCATCATGGATCTAGTTACTTGGAGCACCTCAGTTTCTTGTCTGCTATCAGGGCTCAAGGTGCCTGTAGTCCAACTATCAACTTGAATGATGGTTTACTATCTGTTGCAATCGGCGTGGCTGGCCAATTGTCGATTGAGAAAGGTCGTTTTGTTACCATTGACGAGGTGTTATCAATATGATAATCAGCTATTTGTTGATTTACAGTTGTGTACATCTCTAATACTGTAGCAGAAGCTTATTTCCTGAACTGGCATGCATGGGGATAATCTTTTGTCTTGTGCGGTAAATTGTTACATGATGCTCACATCTGTGTGTGTTTTTGGTTTCTTCCTAAGAGCAACTGATCCTCAAACTTGGTATGAGGACCATGTATGTAGTTCTTTCAATGTCGGATGGTTTATGTCACCTGTTTGTGATCCCATCTGCCATATCAAAGTTAAGAAAACCAAATTAATCTGTCGCTTCCAATTCATGGTCGAACTTGATTAGTCCTTTACATGTACAATTTGGTATACTTAATCATCCTAGAGATGTAATGCGCACACGCTGCACAGTTGTGGAATCCCCTAAGAATACTAAGCTCACTAGGAATAGAGACTTCTCCTTCTCCCACATGTCCACACCATGATGGACCCACTCATTTCACTTTATACATTTTACTTTATATTTATATTTAGTTGTAGTTCACAATTTAAATTCAGTTTAAAAATATTCTATTAAATATATATATGTTTGTACTTATCTATTAAATTTTTGGTGATATTAAGTTTTTGGTGAAATAAAATTGGATTCCCATCTCTTAAAAGCTTAATTTTCTCTAAAAATTACTCTTTTGTGTAGACAAAAATACAAAAAAACTGCTAAAGTGTGTGTACACGCAGTGATATGCTTTATTTCAAAAAATTGAAAGCTAAACATGTTGTTTCGGTTTTTTTTAAATGGCATGCGGTGAGTTCGGAGCTACCTATATATCCGATAACCCTCTCTTATCTAAGTCTAGCGTCCACCATAGCGTCGTTCCACATGTGCCACACGACGATGTTCTCTCCCTCCGCCTCACTCGAGTCGTATTGTACCGAAAACAATCGTCCCTACGTAAAGTTTGCCCTTCTCTCCACACACACCTATGCCTTTGTCAAGCAGTTGTGACTACATGACACCACATCCATGATGCCACATGACACCATTCCTCTCCCTCGCCTCCCTCGAGTCGCATTGAACCAAAAACAATTGTCCATACGCAAAGCTTGTCCTTCTCTGCACACACACCTCTGACTACGTCAAGCACCTGTGACTACACACCTCCATTCCTGATGTGGAGGCTTAAGTTCATTGTTAACTTGCACACACCACATGCACTTCCTTCTGGTGGCCACCCAACACCAAGTGCATTGTTAACTTGCACGCCACGTACGCTCCCCTCTGGTACCCACCTAACGCCATTGAGCTAGCTTCGTACAATTCTCACAATAGTTGCATGTGAACACCCATATCGGCTCCCGCATCGGCCACCGATGTCACTGTTGCTATTAGTATTGGTCGACTCTCCATCCCTAATGTCACATGTCAAGTCCATTGTTAACTTGCATGCTACGTGTGTTCCCCTCTGCTGGCTAGTAACGCCATTGAGCTGACTTCCTATAACCCTCACGGTAGTACAGGTAAATTGTATGTCAAAAAAAATGTATTTCTACAATTTAATATATAGTTGTTGGTGGTATTCATACTATTTTTTGTATACAATCTAGATCCAATACACAGATTAATATTGCATGTTTAAGATCTCAGTTTGATCTATATTTTTGTGAACTATTGAGTATTTATTGGTGAAATGTTCCTCTATTTTTATATATTATCGACCGTATTCAATATTTATTTAAATATGTTAGGATATAATTTTGAGCGTGGATTTTATACAGACACACATGGATATGGTGGTTATCCTGTCCCTCTGTTGTTTCCTAGCAATCTGTGCCAGGTAACATTTTAGCTCCCCATGTGGAGGGGTGCCGAATTAATTAGTCGTGTCGTCATTGTACCTTGCACCCATTTCTTTACCGGAGGTACAGTAGTGAAGCATGGCCTACACAGTGCAAAACGTATGGTCCTGACTCCTGACGAGGCCATACCGTGTACTATTAAACTTTTTGTGACTCCGAAATTGAAAAGCGACATGCACAGCTCACATGGCTGCGTAATCGTCCTGCGAGAGGAGAGGGAGAGGCGCGCCCACGACCTCCCCCGCGAACTGCCGCGAGGACGGAGGCAGCACCGGTGGAGGGCCTGAATCCGAGCTCTACTGCGTCGGCCGCGCCGATGGAGGGCTTCGATCCGTCGGCCGCACCGGTCGAGAGCTTCGATCCAAGCCGCCGGTTGGCCGGCGCCGGCGACATGCCACGGGAAGGGTGGCCGCGCCGGTGCAGCCCTTGGTCGGCTCCGGCAGCGCCATGGGGTCGAACTCCCAGGTGCCGAACATGACCGCCATGTCCCTGTAGTAGGACTCCTGGATCCCCTGCTGCGTCGCCATATCCCTCTTCTTCTGGAGGGTGCCGTCGGCGGTGAGGGTGCGGCGGATGTCGGCGTCGCGCTTGTTGGGGAGGTACGTGGTGTTGGCGACGACAGTGGAGATGGGCAGGGGCAGCCAGCTCTGCTCCATCCACCAGTGGAGCATGCCTGGGGCGTGGTGCGACACGCGCAGCGCCCACTGGTCGCCGCTCTCCTGCCGGTCGTACTCCCACGCGGCGAGCTCCGCCGGGAACCCGGGCCACCAGTAGTTGACCACCGGCGCCACTTTATCAATCGAGAAGATGGAAGAGATCAAGGTCCAACGCTAGTTGAATCACTTGTTGGAAAAACATAATGCTCACACATGTTCCACACGTACAAGGAAGCATGTTTCCAAGCGGAACTCGAATGGGCTGCGCATGGCGGCCCCGACGATCCTGTCCGGGATGTACCTGAGCGCGCCCCACACGGCGTGGCAGCCGAGGGAGAAGCCGACGACGTAGAACTGTCGCCGAGCCCCAGCGCGTCGGCGAGGTCCGCCATGTCCAGCGCCGCGCTCTCCACGGAGCGTGCCGGGTTCGGGTCGCTCTCGCCGTAGCCGGCGCGGCCAAAGCCCACCATGTACACGCCGAGGTGCTCAACGGCCTCCGGGGAGACGCGGAGGCTGTCGAGCTGGGAGCCAGTGAAGCCGTGGGAGAAGACGACCTTGAACCGTCTGTAGCGTGACGCTCAGATCGCTCTCCCTGCTGCTGACTTTATGTCCAATCTAGATCGGAAATGCAATAATAGACAATAGCAGGGAATAGTGATCTCCGCGAATCCTGGGCGTGGCCACTGTTGACTTTATGTCCAATCTAGCACAATAACAGTATTTGAGGAAATGCAATAAAATTTGAAAAATACAATTCTCTCTCCCCTCTTTTACGGATCTCAAAGCAGAGAGCATTATGTCAACGAACAAGATAGCTCCCACACCCATGTGTGCATGTAAAAAAGCATTTTCGTATAATTATGCCAACTATTATTGGTTTTGTCATAATTTATGTCGGAATATATACTTGATTTCATTATATTAACATCAATGACCTTCACTGTATGACTTGATGGCTAATCTATCGCTTTGAGTTTGCAATGTTCATCATATCATAAAATGTCTGTAGAGTGTCGGGAATTTAAACAAATCATTATAGAACCATACATACAATTTAACTCTCATGGCATTTCATAAATATTGCATTCTGATTATCTTACTGAATCTGATTGTCTAAATGAGTGTAAACTCTTTTAAGTGAGGTCATGCTCTTTTTATTAACTGGTGTACTCCTAACCTTAATACAACTAAATAATTGTGTCTCTTATCTATTTCTATGTAGTGATCGAGTTGTGTATTTTTTCATTGTTAATACTGTTTTATATGTATGTTTCGCTAAAGAAAAATATCGTTATTCGTATTAGGACGGACGCTGCAACGTGCGTTTTTTCCTTCTAGTTCAGATCTACTCCTAGCTGTTGGGTGAGACTGTGTGTGGCTTGTTGAGTATATAAGGGGCTAAAAGCCCAATATTTCAGCATGGTTATATATAAGTAAGCTCACATACTCTTTATATAGAGCCACAAAGATTGAGATGCAATGCACAGCAGGTGTTGCAGTTCAGATATAGAAGATGGTTGGTGACTGGTGTCTGGTGAGATGGTCTATGGTCAAAACTTCGGGTGCACTCTTTATATAGATGCACAGATACTACTAAGAAGAAGTGAAGAACACAAGTGTCAAATACGAATTCCCACATCTAAGAGCAAGTTCGACTAGAAGATTTAGAAAACGATTTAGGCATGTGAAGCATCAGGAATTGTAACACTTTTTTTTTGGAACAACAAGGGGCGCCACTGGGAAATGTAACACTTGGTGCGCCTATCTGCTAGGTACCACGAAGGTGTACAGGGGAGAATACGGATTGTATGACGGCCACAACCTGGGCAAGGAGACGGGAACATGGGTAGCCAGCTTAGCGTTTCTGAACCGAGCTACGTGTAGAGTAACCTTGTCAGGTGCGGAGACGCCGTGTGCCTCATTTGTAAATAAACCAGCGTCTTCTTTTTGGCGAATGCTCTCCCTCTCTTCAACCTCTCTAATTTATCTCACATCACGGACAAAATCCTGGCGGCGAAAGGTTGTTGCAGTAAGCTAAGTCATGTTTCTTCCCCCGGCGGATATTGTGCTTGTTGGTCGATGGTAATCAAGGTATGCAGGACATGTCGTACGATGCTTTGAGAGCGGTAGCAAAGGCTGAGTTGTAAATGTCTCAAGAGCATCTGTAGCTGGAACTGTAAACATGGGGAAAAAATGAAAAATTCCGACGATTATGCCGTTTTCTGGATTAGAATAGATCGTGTATGGCCGGTCTTTTTTTACAGTTGCTCGGGAATCCATCCCCCCGCGACCTATTTCTACCACACCGAGTTGTGTCTTCAATTCATAGACGTGCCGAGAATTCCACCAAATACTCCACCACCGCCGATAAGAAACTTGTCCCTGCCGCGGACATAGCTGGCTCCGCTGCACCGCGTTATGGCCATGTAGTGGCTCAATCGGGGGCGGGGCCGTTCTCCAACGAGGAGCCGTCCACTAGTAGGAAATAAGCTAGTACAACTATGCTAAGCTAAATCCAAAGATGGTTAGATGTGCCAACTTTTCCATCCTAACTTAAACCTATGGATGATTAACTGGGTGTTACCTAAGACCAAATGGTTAGTGATAGGTATATTGTCTAGTTATTTTTTCTACATATTAACTGAGTTTAAAATTGTACTAGTTATATGTTTAAAAAAAATGTACTAGTTATTATGTTAACAATTTAGTGGTTGGGTGTATTTAACGTAGCACTTCCTTTGACCACGGTATAAGCCGTTTTGGCTAGCTAGAACAACTAGAAAAACGGTTTATATTATGGAACAGAGTAGAGTACTATTTTTTGCTTAAAAAGTAACATAATAATTTGCCGGTTGTGCCTTCGAGAATACTACGGAGGCAACAGATTTGTCCTTACTTTTAGAAAAGAAAAATTTTGTACCAAGGAAAACAACACAAGAAACCAACTCCCGGCGAAAGCCATACAAAAATCTACATAAAAGGCCCGTGAAGCTTTTTGGCTGGGCAGAGCAAACACGGAAAGATGTTGGATTGAGTTACGGCGCCGCGTTAATACTATTTTTTGGGTCTAGTCCATAAAAGAAAGAGAAATACATGTTATTTTTTGGGGCTTTTACATAGCCCTCAAGAATAACATTTCCCCCGAAAATTCTTGTGCAAACATATTGTATCGGAGTGTGAGCGTACAACCAATTTTTCTGACATTTTAAAATGTCATCTTTAAATAGTGGGTGCACCTACACCTATTAGCCAAACATGATTTCCTGATGAAAGGGGCATTCGGACCATGGAACCTCTAGACAACCTTTGCAGCTTGATGAAATGCCACGACTTGAAGAACTTGTTGTACATGTGCTCTATGCTGCTTACGTTAGCATCGTTCTCCTTGCAATATAAAATTTAGTAACGATTGCAAAAGTGTAGAAGAATCGACACATGTAGACCCTCGTACGGTCATATTGCCTATATATAGGGTTTGCAATGGTTGGTTACATTAACTACAGTAGTGGGGAACAAATGAGAGAACTATTTTTTTCTTAAAAAGTTACGGAAAGATGTTGGGTTCAGTTAGTAATGATGTGGCGATCGAGTGCGATCGAGTGGCGATCAAGTGCGTCGGAAAGATGTAGTTTTGGCTCACTCGATCGCCACATAGATGTAGTTTGGCCTATGATACCAAAATCCGCTATGTTCAGTAATATTTTTTTTGTCTTTGGAGCTTTTTGGCTGGAGAGAGCAGACACGGAAAGATGTTGGGTTCAGTTACGGCGCCACGTTATTCCTTTTTTTTTTTTTTGGACCCAGTCCATAAAAGAAAGAGCTCTCGTGGACTCAGGTCTCCTCGTCCTCTTCTTCGAGTCTGTGCCGCCGCCGTTCCGGTCATCTTCTGGAGGTTCGATCGCCGCCACCACCCGACTCGTCAACTGTCTCCGTCTCTCCGGTTGCCTTCCCCTCCGGCGGAACAGCTCGTCCACCCACGCCGGCACCAATGCCTGCCACAAGGACGGTATCGACGTGCATCCCGGTGAAAACTGAGGGCAGCCACGTGTTCAGGATCTTCGGGTACAGCCAGCACAAGGGGATCGGCCTAGGCAAGTTCATCAAGTCCGGCACCTTCTCCGTCGGGGGCCATGACTGGGCCATCCGCTTCTATCCCGATGGGTTCAGCCAACCCTGCTCGCATTGCATCTCGGTTTATCTCGAGCTCTTGAGCAAGGACGCCAAGGTGCACGCATCCTGTGTCCTGAGTCTGGTCGACCAGACCACAGGGTTGTCTTCTTCGGTGCACAAGATGACGGGTCCGAGGATGTTCAACCAAAACGACATGAGCAGGTTCGCTCCGCAAGACGCGTCCTTCAAATCACGGCGCGAGTTTGAAGCTTCGGCCTACTTACGGGATGATCACATGGCGATCGAGTGCGTCGTCACGGTCATGAAGGATGCCCGGGTGTCTGACACCAAACCGTGCCTCAAAATCGAGGTGCCACAGCCCGACATCACGGCGCATCTTGGCAAGCTGTTGGAAGCAGAGGAGGCGGCGGATGTCGCGTTCAGTGTTGCCGGAGAGATTTTCGCGGCACACAAGATCGTGCTCGCCACGCGGTCGCCGGTGTTCAAAGCAGAGCTCTATGGGCCGATGAGCGAGGCGGCAGCGGAGCCCATTCAAATCAATGACATGCAGCCGGATATCTTCAGGGCTCTCCTCTGTTTCATCTACACCGATTCATTGCCTGCCATGGATGAGCTGGAGGGAGATGACCACACAGAGATGATCCGGCACTTGGTTGCGGCCGCAGACCGATACGCCATGGACAGGCTGAAGGTGCTATGTGAAAGCATTCTTTCAGAGAAGATTGATGTGCAGACCGTGGCAACTACATTGGCTTTAGCTGATCAGCACAACTGTGAAATGCTTAAGGACGCTTGCCTTGAATTTATCGACTCGTCAACCATGGGTGATGTAGCATCTACACAAGGGTTTCTGGATCTCAAAAGAAGTTGCCCCTCTGTCTTGGTCGATGTATTGTTGAGGATGCGAATGCTCTGCAAACCATAGTCGAGCAGCTCACTGTTCTGTTACATGAATTTAAATAGCTATGTCGGTTCGAAACCATTGTGGATGTAGCATGCTAGACTAATTTTCACTATCAGCTCATCAAACGCTGAATCTTAGTGTTTGAATTAATCTTCTAAATTTTGCAAAAATCTTCCTATGTTTATCTGATCAACGACAGACATATGGTCTGTCCAGCAATCTACAGGCTTCATGTTCCCACTCAATCACATTTACTTATAATATTGTAATTGTACTCCATCCGTCCAAAAATAAGTGTCTCAAATTTATTAAAAATAGATATATCTAAACAATTTTAATATTTTATTCTATGAACATGGTCAAAATTACGACAGTTTGAGTTAAGATAATGTCAAGTGTACTAACCTAGACCCGACGCCGCATAGCCGCAGAATATTAGCTCATAATAACCTATATATGCATTTTTTTAAACAAGAACTTATATGCATTTTGATGAAATTGTCACTTGCCACTTGGGAGTGCTCCACATATCAGATTCTTGATGTTTCTCCGGACAAGACCCTTTCACACTTCAAATTTCGAAATAGGCACGCAGAGGTAGGGGTGCAAACGGATAGGATAATTTCCGCACCATATCCGATTCCGAAACCGTTTTCAGCAATCCATATCTAGTTTTTACGAATTCGACGGGTAAGTATATCCGATTTCAAACTTGACACCCAGATATGGTATGGAAAATAGTTTAAAATATGGATTATTCGAAAGTTTAATAGATTATTCGATAGTTTGAATCCGAATAATTCAATTTTATACCGAAATGTCTAATCTAATAAAGCATAATTTGTACCTCGTAAGTTATCAAATTCGTTAGTCGAACAATATATATACCTAATAATAAAAGCATGAAGGTTTCTGCTTAAATTTTTGTCGACCCTTATTTTGAACGGTTTTACCCCTACCAGTTTGTGGTATTTACACACCACTGCCACTACCAAGTTAAATAAACGGTTCGTCCTCACCTCGAAAAAAACCCGCTGCTGAGTGTCTGCTCCTCCTTACTCGCCCGACCGTGTGTACAACGCCGGCCGCCACGCGTCCCTAGCGCTTCCTCAAGGCCTTAATAAGAGTGTAGCGATCGGTACACCAATTACCATAGGAGTTCATCTCCGTCACCAAATCGTTCGGCCGCAACAGCAGGGAAATGAGGCCCTGCTCCGTCCTTAACTCCACCGTCTCGCCAATAAAAGGCTCTACTAACCATCGATTAGCTTCGGCGACAAGGGCGGCGTGGCAAGGCGCGAGAACGATGGTGCGCAGCGGGGGAGCGGCTCGTTCCCGGTATGGGGCGGAGGTGTGGTGCGAGTCTGCGCTGTCGAGACCCCCGCGGCGTGCCAGGAGCATGACAGTGCAGAGCGGGGGTGCGGCTCGTTCCCGGCATGGGGCGGTGCGAGTCTGCGCCGGCGAGACGCGCGCGGCATCGGGCGGCGTGGGTGCGTGGCAGGCGCGAGCATGACGATATGCAGCGGACGTGGGTGATGCTCATGGCCGGCATAGGACGCCAGGGAAACGTGTGCGGCGTAGCAGTCGAGCACGGCGGTGCGCAGCGGGCGTGGGCGCGTCCGGGATGGGGCGGAGGTGCGGCGCTAGGTGAGAAATAAGCGGAGACGCCACAAACTTGCGAGGGCACGGCCAGCCGGGTCGGCGTCGCTGCACGGCAGGCTGCACGCCATCCTGACACGGTGCTCGCCCGCCATGGCCGGCAGGTCCGGTTGCGGAAGCGCAGACGCGACACACATGACACAGCGAGCGAATTGCCATGGCCCATGGCGTGGGCGTGCCGCTGGCCGTGCTTGCTGCCACCCACCATCCAGCACCGCCGGTCGGATGCCTAAGGTAGTAAGGTTCCGTCCCCGTCCTTCCCGCATGACTCGAGCTCTCGTCCTCTTCCCGTGACAGAGCACCGCCACTTAGAGTTCAACCCCGCCACCGCATCCGTTGACGCCGCCGGCCGTGGAAGACCCAGAGTTCTCCTTCGCCGGTCGCAGAAGTCCTCCAGCTCTCCGGCGCCAGCCGCATCCATCCCGTGCTTCTGCTTCCTCTGCCTTGTTGTATTGCTGCTGCAGCTCAAGTGTTGGTGCGCATCACTGCCCGCACCGGCCGCTCTCTCGAGTCTGTCAGGCCGTCAGGGGCATGGCCTACACGGAGGTGAGGATTCGGCCATTCTTTGGTGTTTGTTATTATGGCTGGCTTTAATGAGAGGGTGAGATCCGACTATATTGACAAGAGTTGGAGTTATCTGGTGGTACCGTGGTAGTGCATGCAGACCAATTGTGCATGATGAAATTTTGGTTTCCTTATTTGCTGGTGTGTGTATCCGATGTAATTATGCTTATAGCTTTAGTAATGAGCCAATTGGAACCAAGTTTTGCATTTTTTATACTTGAACATGCTGTATAGTCGTTGATCAAAAATGTTTTTACGCAAAGTTATACAAACATAATGTATCGTTTCTACTGGGAATTGGTAGGAACATTTAAACTAACACTTCTTTTTTCAATAACAACTTATTTTTTCTCTCTCGGTGCAACGCACGGGCATTTTTACTAGTCTCACTTAAATAGTCATTGTAAAGACTATGAATTACAAGTTTGTTAGTTATTAGGTTACCGAACAATTATTTTTGTATGTGTGGTTTTAGAATTTACTAATACGTGTATCAATCCGATTAATTTTGTTACCGCTCCGAATCCGTCCCGTTTCCGCCATCACGGATATCCGCATCCGAATCCGCATGCGATACTTATCTGATCCGTTCCAAATCCGATAAAAGTTATGGTAAGGATATGCTAAAGGAAAAATCTGATCCGTTTACACCCCTATGTAGAGGCGTACATAAAATTCATCAAAGCAAGTAGGTTGCAAAGATACCATCCCAACACTCAGCTGACATTTGCATAACTGTGCAGAATCCTTAGACAATAACATAGCTAGTAATATAAGTCACATAGTATAAAAAATGATGATGTGTCATGCAATAAAAAAAGAGAGATAAAGAGTATCGAGCTATGTTACCGTAACATCACATAACTCAACATAATATGAGTCTACAACCTAATTAATATAGTTGCATGACACCTCATTACTATATAGAGGTGGTAACATGACTATGTTACCACCTCTATATAGTAACATGCGTATGTTACTAGTTTAAGTTAGTCTACATTGTGCAATGGCGGAGCCAGGAATTGAGACGGGGTGGTGGGGCACAAGGTTAAAAAAAAATAAGCCACGAAAACAAGTCTATTAAACAAAAGAAATGTGCCATAGAGATTCAAATATTTATAACTCATAAAGTACTACAAGCAATGACATAAAAAGAAATGTAAAACTACTAAGGCACATGGTTAAAAAAAATTACCAACCAAAACAAATCTATTAAAATAAATAAATGTGCCATAGATATTCAAATATTTATAACTCATAAAGTACTACACGCAAAAGCAATGACATAAAAATAGCAATAGTTAGTCTAAATAGTAGCACATGAATACTAACAATAGTAAATTTTTATATGATAGTATCTCACCATATTAGGTTGTAGTTTTGCTAGCAAGATGGAACTTATGAGGTAGATGACCTTGACGTTGAAAACGTAGCAGAATCTGTTTGTCGTCAATTTTTGCAAATATTTCTTTCTCAACATAGCAAATCATTGAGCCAATCTTGTTTCGAAGATGTGTCTTAACAATGTTCATGGCTGAGAAAACCCTCTCAACTGATGTTGTTGCAACCGGCAATGTCAACATAAGTGTAATGAGGTGGTAGACCAATGAAAAGATCAAATGTTGTCTAGTTTGAACCAACTTGAGAGCAAGACCGCACAGAGTATCACAAGATAAGAATTCAGGACTTCTCTTCATCACATCAATATATATGTTGAGTTGGTCAACCAGGACATAACAATCATATTAAGAGAAATCCACATAGTAAATATTGGCAAGTTCAAATAGCTTCTCATGATCATAACTGCCAAATGAGTCTCTAGGATATAGGCATGCGACACACTTCAATAGGCGTGTAGAAGTTTCACAAAATCTATTATTCATCTCAACTATGTTACTATCAAGCACCTCATTAAAGATTTCTACCTTGTAATAATGGAAGCAAGTTATCATTTTCCGTGAACTCCTTGGATAACCCCTAGCTGAAATGTTATCAGCCATGTTGGGTACCGTAGTATTTCTTCCACCACAAAAGTAAGTAGCAGCCAACAAGAGAGGCTCCCATCCATCATCTCTCAGCTTCTGCAATAGACTTTTCACCGATACAACACAAATTCCACAGCTCCCCACACTTCTGAGTCGGAATCCTCCGCTCCGTCCATCGCGTCGCCAGACGGCAACATAGCTCTTGGCAGAGACCCAGAATCAGGGGAGAATTGGTTGCATGCCCGAGACCCAGACCCAGAGGATTAGAGTTGGTTCGAGGAGGTCAAGAGGTAGAGGCGAACTGCGAACGGAGTGTGGGGGGGGGGGGGGGGGGGGGCGCTGGCCACGAATAGGGCAAGAAGCAGCGACGAGCTGCCGGCGGCAGATTGGGCGGGAGTTGGGCGGAGGCCCAGAGCAAGCTGCGGGATGGATGAGGAATCGAATCCTGGAGGCTGGAGGGGAACGGCCGAGCGACCTCGTCTGGTCGAGCTTTTTCCTTTTTTTACACATATAACCTAAATACCACATACGCGTAAAAAATCTACCGGTGCGGAGGAGGGTGGGGGGGCGCCCCAACTCGCCCCTGGTGGCACCGTCGTTGCCACTATGACTAGCCTAATGCTTTCTCCATGTTACTAGTTTAATTTAGTCCCCACTGTGACTAGCGTAATGCTTTCTCCATGTTACTAGTTTAAGTTAGTCCCCATTGTGACTAGCCTAATACTTTCTCTTACATTAGCTTTTATTTCTCCTTCTTGAGACCAATAACAGAGTTTTCTTTCTCCTCCTTGAGACCAATAATATGGTTTAGAATCCCACCAGCCACCACTGGAAGCTACTGTTTTCCCGGCTTAGTTAAGCTATTTATTTGCTACTTATCCTCCTTTTTCAATCCCTCAATGTTACTATGGGTGTTACTTGAAGTTGGAAGCCCCATAGAGTTTCAACGAAATTCTAGAAAAAAACATTATTGTCGGACTTTCAAATAGTAACGATCCGTACTACAACGAAACTGGTGGATCCTTAACCGTAAGGAGGGGGATGCCTAAAGGTAGCCGTACTGGAAGTTAGGAATAAGCAACTTGTCTATTGATAGCCCAATGGGCAAATATATAGTACACGTGACTTGGAGGATACGCAAGTAAATCTAGTCTAGTACGTAGTCACCAATAGTAATACTCCTTAAGACCCCCTCAAATGCAAAGTCGTATGTAATCGCATTGCATTTGAAAAAGTTCAATACTAGAAAAAATATAATTCAAAATCAGTGTCTTGAGAGTGTCGTTGCAGCATGAAAAGTCATCAAAACCTGTAGGGTCAAGCCAAAGTGGATAGAGTCGATCGAGAATGAGACCGACAAAGACCGAAATTTAGGGCTTGTTTGACTCAAAGGAAATTTATAGGATTTTTGTATGATTTTATCGCATAGGAATTTTTCCTTAGTCATTTGATTCGTAGGACTAGTTCCTATAGGAATTTTTCCTATCGGAATCTTTGTACTACTTCCTATAGGATTTTTAACATCTACTCCAAGCTCATTTTACAATTCCTTTGGTGAAATCAAACAAACTTGGGTACAAACCAAATCCTATAGGATTGGAGTGGGCATGACATAGGAATCATATACATTTCCTATTCATTTGTCTTTCCTACCCTATAAATCAAACAAGCCCTCAATCAAGGGAAGAGCATGTCAAAAGATCATAGCACAAGAAGTCGACGATAAAGAAGCTCACGGTAAAAGAATGTTCATAGATCAATGACAATGTGAAACAAGGCCAAAAAAGCCTATAGAGAGGACTAGGACCGAGGAAACGAGGCCTCGAAAATCCTACAAAAAGTATTAGGACCGAGAAAATGAGACCACATAAATCCTATAGAAGGATGAGGACCAAAAAGTGGACGCCACAGAAATCCTATAGAAGGACCAGGACCGAACAAAGGAGGCCAAAAAAATCCAATTAAAGGAACAGGACCTTGAAGACTCATCTTACAATTTTGAAAGAAAAATTTGTTGTGGACCTTGAAGACTCATCTTACAATTTTGAAAGAAAAAATTACACTTAATATAATGATGGCCTCAGAGGTATGGAAAACTATAGTGCTAAATACTCCAAACTAACAAAACGTTTCTGTCCAATGATGTTTCATAGCTAGTCCTCTTGATATTCTTGTTTGAATATTGGTGCACAGAATACTTTGATAAATAGGTGTGCACAAGGAGGAAGACATTCAGGATCTACAACGAGCATCGTTCACAAAACAAGTAGACTAACTGCTCAGAGCCAGCTTAGGATGAGATGCCAATATATTTTTCCACGGCTGGTTCTTCCCAAATGGATCTACTAAGAGTCATGAGTAAGTTCTTTTGGGATTGACAAAACATATATTTGCTAGTTGCCATCAGAGCATACATAAACATTAAAAACTACCCAGCATCAAATTCAATGCCAAAGGAGCAAATATAATAATTAGAGACCAGATTTTGAGAGCTAAATAGCTTTAATCTCAGAACTAAACTATATATATATATATAGTCAAAAGACTCATCTGGATATTTATGCTCTGCGAAACTTGCTTCTCTTCTCCAACACATCTACTAAGACAGAAGGGCATGTTCTTTTAAGATTTGCAAAACCTTGGGTCGCCACCACAGCATCCATCTCATCTGAAGTGGCCATAAAGTCAATGCAAACATCTTTAAGTCCGTCGCAGTTATGCTGATCAGCCAAGGCCAATGTAGCGGCCACACTGTCTGCGTCAATATACTGACAAAGGATGTTTTGGCACATCAACTTGAGCCTTTCCATGGCATATCTATCTGCAGCCACGAGTAAATGACGGATAATTTCAGTGTAATCATCATGATCAAGATCCTCCATGTCAGGCAACGAATCAGTATATATGAAATGCAGCAAGGCCCTGAAAACAGAAGGCTGCATGTCTTCAAGGGTTATGCTTGGCGCCGTCCTCTCCTTCATCTGCCCATACAGTTCTGCCCTGAAGACGGGTGAGCGTGTGGCAAGTATGATCTTGTGTGCCCCGAAAGTCTCTCCTCCAACACTGAAAGTCACATCAGCACCCTCCTCCTCCAGCAGTAACTTGCCAAAATGATCAGACAGGTCTGACGGCGGCACTTGGATTTCATATTCGGCTGTGCATCCGTGCACCTGTGATTCCTTGACAACGGTGACGGCGCATTGGATCGTCAGGTAATCATCGATGACGTAGCACGATGCTTCCAGCTCCAAATCACTTCTCAGTATGGACCATCCACTTTGAGGGCCAAAGCGACTAGTGTCGCCGGATTTGAAGACGCACGGGGTTGATTCAGACCACATACTGAAGCTGACGGGCAGGCCAGTGTCCTGGTTAACCAAACTGAGATCATAGAGAGCCCGCACCTCGGTGTCCTTGCTCATGAGCTCGAGGTAGATGGTCACGTAATCCGTGAAGGCCTCCGTGACGCCGTCGGGGTAGACTCGGATGGCCCAGTCGTAGCCCCCGACGGTGAAGGTGCTGGACCGGATGTACCGGCCGACGCCGGTGCCCTTGACGAGGCTGTACCCGGAGATCTCGAATGCGTGCGCGCCCTTCTCCGTGTTCGTGGTGTACCTCGAGACCGTCTTCCTGGATTCGGACGCCATTCCCTCCGGGACAAAGATCCGGATCAGATGAAGGGGGGAGTGGGACGGATTCCTTGAGAAAATGAAGCAGACGGTAGGAGGAGGTGGAGGCAAATCTCGGACGCGGAGCGGCGGCCGCAGCTTCGGCGAGGGGGCGAGATTTATTTGGGGGAATGGCGGCGGCTCCTTCCGCCGGAGGAACTCTTTTTTTTGTTTTGTTTTTTTAAGTAACGCCGGAGGAACCCTCCTATGCTAATGCTACGGTTGCTCCACAGTCCCCACCCATTGGCCACCACTTCACTGTCACTTGTTTGGGCCCAATGTAAGGTTGCCGCTCACAGAATCCGGAAGCCGAGTTTATAGTAAACCCAAAAATAGAGCTGACCACCGGGGAAGCCATGTTTGGCCCACGAGGCTAGAAACGCAGGCTGGCACAGCAGGGCCGTTTATATTTTTCAACTCTTTTTTATTATTTTTCTTATGAAAAAGTATATATTTCAACTCATGATTTGGCTACTATTCACTCTGAACTTTAAATTTGGAGAATGTGTACCCTGAAATTTATCAAACCGGAGAACTCACACCCTAAGTTGGTTTTTGTTCGATTTTGGTGGTTTTCTGTGATGACTAGGCGGCGACGTGGCGCAGTGCAACGTGGGCCCCACCTATCAGTGGGTTCCTCCTCCCTGGACCGTGTTGCTACGGCTCCTGGAGTCGCAGGCCAGGTTGACGCCCCTTGTATCTATGCATCGTCTTGCACGGTCAGCTCTCGCCACTCCAGTCTCCGGATGACGGCGTGAGCGGAGGCGTAGCGACCTCCCTTGCGCGCGCTACTGCTGGTTCCTGGCGGACGGAGGCCCGAGATTCGGCGCCGCACAAAGCTACCACCAGGAGGCGCGTCGTCCTCGACGCCGGTCCAGTAGGGGCGACGGCGGAGGCGAGCCACCACTAACGCATGCGAGCGGCGGAGAAAGGGGATCTCGCCCGGGCGTCGGGAGTCGACCGGAAGTTCCACACCGTGGAATAGAGAGAGGAGGAGGTGCTGGTGGCAGGAACCGGCGGAGACGGTCGGGATCTTGCGGTGACGGAGATGGCGAAAAGGGGATCGGGATAGGAAGGGACGAGTGGGAGGTGGCTCGCTCGGGCTTATCCGTCTCGCCCGAGCCCTGGCTCTGCGAGAACGGGCGAGAGCATCAACGGCGCCCTGCTCCCGATGGGTGGCACGCCGGCGTTCATGGCGGCCGAGGTCGCCGGCATTCGTTTTTTGTTTTTGTCTGGGTTGACCTACGAACTGAATCACCGGTCAACAAACGATTGAGAGAAGATAAAAAATGGGCCACTTATAGATGGGACCCACCCTCCGAGTCAGCCAAATGAATTTTTCCTTTTGATACACACCAAATTACAACGAACTGACAGGTGGGGCTCATGTTGTGTTGCGCCACGTCATTGCCACGTCGTCGCCTAGTCAGAATAGAAAACCACCCAAAACGAACAAAAACCACCTTACGGTGTGAATTCTCCGGTTTGGTAAACTTCAAGGTCCCCATTCTCCAAATTAAAATTAAAAGTACAGAGTGAATAGTTTCCAAATCATGAAATTTGAGAGTGGAATATATACGTTTTCCTTTTTCTTAAGAATATAGGCTCTATAGGCCCAATACATCCTGATGTCTTCGCACGCTTTTATTCTCGTAGACAGTGTTGGGCCTACAAAAGTAGACGTTTGTAGAACAGCAGCAAGTTTCCCTTAAGTGAATCATACAAGGTATATCGAACTCAGTGAGGTAGAGGTCAATGATATCCCTCTCAAGCAACCCTGCAATTAAGATACAAGTCTCTTGTGTCCCCAACACACCCAATACACTTGTCAGATGTATAGGTGCACTAGTTCAGCGAAGAGATAGTGAAATACAGGTAATATGGATGATTATAAGTAGTATTTGCAATCTGAAATAAAAATGACATAAAAATGACAGCAAGCAAACATGTAGCAGAACTTGTTGGAAACGGTGTTTAAATGCTTAGAAACAAGGCCTAGGGATCATACTTTCACTAGTGGACACTGGTCAACAATGACATCAAAGTTGAATAATAAATACTACTCTCAAACACTCTCATGTTGGATGATAAACACCATTCACTGTAGGGCTATAACAGCACCCTCAAAGTATGAGTAAACACACACCACAACGTCATAAAGGAATCACACGCGGTGCGCACACTGTCAGCTTCACAACCGTGAATAACCCTGGAGTTCATATTAAAGTAACCTCTAGAGTGCATAATAGATAGAGAGTAACATCACATATTTAACTAGATTACAGAGCTCATGATCACATAAAGATCACACCATGGGAGCGAGAGATAAACCACATAGCTACCGGTAGAGCCCTTGGCCTCGGGGGAGAACTACTCCCTCCTCATCATGGGAGTCAACAACAGCGATGAAAACGGCGGTGGAGTCGATGGAGATGACTCCGGGCAATTCCCTGTCCCGGCAGGGTGCCCAAATAGAGACTTATGTCCCTCAAATTAGGGTCTTTGGTGACGGCGGCGCAGCGAAACTATTGTCGGGAAAAGACCTCAATGGTTAGGGTCTTTTGTCGGGGGCATATATGGGCGAAAAGGCGACGCGAGGGGGTGGCTGAGCCGCCCACACCATGTGGTGGCGCCCCCTCCCCCCCCTCCTGGCCGCGCGAGGACGTGGTGAGGAGGTCGTGGGCCTCCGCTGGATTCGCTAGGGCTAATTTGTTTTGTGACGACAACTGAATTCGTGTCACTTGCAATGTAGTCATACATTTGTTTTGTACCCATAAGGCAACCGGACACGAAAATCGATGCATGACTACATTGCAACTGAAACGTATATATCTCTATGGCAAACACATACATCTTGTGTTCTCTTCAAACTAACCGTAGCTCTAATTGTTGCCGTTCTATTGGCTATGCATGGGGCATGCAGAGAGAGGATGCGGAAAATATGGAGAGAGCACTTACTGATGCGCTGCTACTGACCGTAGTAGCTAACTATTAAATGCGGTAGCTAAGTATTTTTTTATTTTGTTCCACGTGACATAACCTTGTTTCCAAGGTGACACATGCACGTATGTATGGATATGACCCACTGCATTGCTGCTAACATGTGAAGCAAACTATGTTGGTATTTATAGTCTTGTCATGGAGATAAGTATAAAATGCGGAAACCAATACTCCCGTGATACTACGATGTGCATTTGTCATCTTCTTCCTATCTGTTTTCATTGTCAGGTAATCGTCAAATTCTACTTTACGTGACAAATCTTAACTAAGTGTGGAACGTATCTCAATGGGGTCTAATGGAATGACATTCGAAGGGGGCATCTACCAGGGGTGTAGGAGAGTATTTCGCTTTTCCATAATTAAAATGTTACATTAATTACATACTTACTATTGTATAACTACATCCTACACCATGCATTAATTATTATAGAGTTACATCATACAATTAGCCCAAAAAATAGTACCCCAAATTACGTTAAGAAAACAAATGGTGTACCTACATCCTGGCTACAAGAAATCTTATAAGGAGCATTAAAAAGAGTTACCTCTTATTAACCAATTGACCAAATATATAAAAGTAAAATCATGAGAGAATAAGATGTAAAATAGTGTACGGCATCATACTACATGCTAGTGAAAGGAAAGACGTCGCCTAGAGGGGGGGGTGAATAGGCGAGGAACACTTTTTACAATTTAGGCTTGATAAATGCGGAATAAAACTTAGTGTTTAACTTATCAATGACACAACCTAAATATACTAGGTTTGCTATGTGCACCAACAACTTATGCTATGCAACACAAACAACAATGGGATAGCAAGGTAAAGAACTTCAAGCACGATGGCTATCACAAAGTAAAGTGCGTAAGTAAAAAGCTCGGGTATAGGGATAACCGAGGCACGCGGAGACGATGATGTATTCCCGAGTTCCACCACAAAAGGTGTACGTCTCGTTGGAGAGGTGTGAGCAACCACAACAGGTTTGCTCATCGCCACAAAGGCCTCACCTTCTTCTCCGATGAACTCGACCACAAAGGTCCGAGTCCACCTTCCACTATGAACTCCTTTGGGGCGGAGAACAATCCCGTACAACAACCTTAGGGCACACACCCACAACCGAATTGGGGGCTCCCAAATGACCACAAGAGGTCTTGAGCACAAAGGTCCCAACTAGCCACAAAAGCCTTGACCACAAAAGGTCCTACGCCACAAAGGCGGCCACTAAGGCGTCTAGGGTCCAAGACCGAAGAGTAACAAGCTCACTAATTTCACCACCACGAATCCTCGTGGAGGGCTCAAACCGATGCAAGATGCAATGGCAAGAACACACAAAGTGTTCAAGTCCTTCACTCTCAAATTCCAACAAAGCAACAAATGCTTATGGGGGAATAAGAGAGGAAGAACCAAGAAACCACAAAGGAGACAAATCCTACACTCCCAAATCCCACCACAAGTAACTAATGCTTATGGGGGGATAAGAGAGAGCAAGAACAAAGGGGGAGAACCACAAAGGAACTCAAAGATCTAGATCCACTATGTTCCCCTCACTTAGAGGAGAGATGGATTAGTAGAATTGTAGATCTAGATCTCCTCTCACTTTTCCCTCAAAGATATGCAAGAATCATGGGAGGATTTGAGAGGGGGCAAGCTTTCCCAAGGTCAACAATGGCAAGAGAGAGAGGGGAAAGTCGTCAGCTCAAGGAAGAAGAAGGGGAGGGGTATTTATAGGACCGGAAATTTCCGAACTGAGGTCCGGAAATTTCCGGACCCCGGAAATCTCCGGTAGGAATTCCGACCCGAGCTGAGAAAAGATCAGTGCTGAAAGCAAATGAGACTTGGCGAAAAACTGCAACTTGTGACCGGAAATATCCGAACCAGGGCCGGAGATTTCCGGACCCCGGAAATCTCCGGTAGAAAATCCGATGGAAAACTGAACTGAGTCAGTACGCAATTGAGTTCTGGACTTAGCAAAAATCTTCCGTCGTTTGGAGATCTCCGGACTGGGGCTCGGAAATCTCCGAGCGCCGGAAATCTCCGAGCAAGGTCCGGACATTTCCGACCCTTAGAAAAACTGCAGAAACAGCAGAACTAAAATATCTTTTGCAAATAAACTCCGAATGATTTGAGACCAACTCCGTTGGAAAGGCACTGGCAAGGAGTACCCAACAAGGAGTACTCCGAATGACAAGGAAATATTGCAAACCATAAATAGAGCAAAGTCCCCACACATGTGAAGGTGTGGAACTTTCCTCAAGGTTGAACCGGTAATATTTCCACACCGAAAACGCAACGAGTTTTCCAAACTAAAACCGTTTTCGAAGAATTTGGTCTTGTTATGAAGATCACGACAAGAACCAAAAACCAACAAGGAGAAAAGACAAATAAGAACCAAGAAAGATGAAATGCCAAGCATGCAAAGGTTTGAGCTCTCCACAAAGATGCGATCAAGTTACTCACTCGAGAGCCCCTCTTGATAGTACGCCTATCTATCCTATAGCCCTATCAAGATCATACCTTTGCCTTGAGCAATCCACTTGAGCTAGATGATGACGATCTTGATCTCTTCAAGTGGACCACCTTTCTTGATTGCGCTTGCTAGCACATGCTTGATGAAGACTCCTCCATATACTCCCCCATACTCCAACATGGGAGAGTCTCGCTTAGCTTCGTCTTCATGTCTCCGACAGCTTCCCTTGGTCTTGCACTAGTCAACCTTGAAGACGATCATGGCATGACATCATCCTCCATGAGCTATATGGATTGATCTTCTTGTTGCAAGCTCATGGAAGATACCATCTTTCTTCATATAGGTGATGGCTTGACAACTTCAAGCCATACTTGCAATATGCTCAAAACACACATTAGTCCTTAGCGATTGTCATTAATTACCAAAACCATACATGAGGGCACATGCCCTTTCAGCTAGAAAACACCAAAATTTACAACCATGCCTACACCCTAAACACAAAAACATATATCCTGCCAAACAGAAAGCACACATGGTGATGGCAGTTTTGTTTTGTTTTTTATAAAAAAATAATCAAAATCGTATTCAAAAGCTCCCAAATAAATGGGAGAAAGATTGTACCTGTAGATAACATTGAACTGTACTATCGTGAAAAATCTCAATTCATAATTACTTATAATCTAGGCTACACAAAAAGTCAAATCTGAAAATTTTAATATTTGAAAATGTCCACCATTGTCACAGCCTGAATCCACCCATTTATCATTTTTTTCTGAATTAAAATATAATGAATTTTTTATTGGTTTTCTGCACACTAGTAGAGTGTTTCATTATCTACATCCAGGATCTTTTTTATTGATTTTTTGAAACTCAAATGTCTTTTTTTCTAAAAAATATTCTTAGAGCTTGGGGGGCACTTGTCCACTCTGATCACATACATCCCTACTAGACCACAGATAAGGGGCAAAACAACACATGCCGATGACCAAAAATACATTGACCAGAATGTGGATGTCCTAGTATTTCTCTCACTTCGATTTGGAATTGCAGATGGAGTTGTTCCATGTAAGATGTGCTTCAAAAACTTTAGAAGCTTCCATTTTAAATCGTAAGATAACATCACTTTTTCCTGCAATAGCTGAGAAATCACACACCAAAATTACGGTGAGAAAGTTAAAAACTCACTGAGACAGTAGATTTAGAAACGCTGCATAAATCAATTGTGTGACCATAAAAACAACAACAGAAGGCCTGGAAAAACAAGGGCGCCACCAATGGGATGCGTGGGAATCAAAAGGAGCATAAGGTCATCGCCATCAAAAAATAAGCGGAGGAATCTGGAGAAGAAGTCGTAGATAAAAAGAACGGTTTTGCTAATTCTCGGGTGTCTGAGATTTTTTCTTAAGTCTCAGTCACTCATAAAAATTGACATGAATTACACTTTTCTGATAGAAATGTGCAATTGCACTTTCCTGCCAGAAAAGTGCAATTTGTTTCAGTTGCACTTTTTTAAACTGCCGTTACACTTTTTTGAGTCGATTGAGACTTTAAAAAAATACTGTAAAATGGATTATCCACATAAGGATGTTCGTGTGCATGCAATATATTTCACGGTCTTTGGATTCTGTAAAATACCGTAAATGAGTGATTAGTCAATCAAACCAGCGCACATATATTAGAACGCTTTCATCATCCATAATGTACATGGATCAAAGAAAATAGACAGAAAATCAACCAGAAAATAGAAAGAACATGAAGTTCCTATGCATCATGGCCTCTATTGATAATCAGTTGAATATATCTCGTGTGAGGAACGCACCAGGATCTCTTGTGCTCCCGCAACTCCCGGACTGATACGTCCAGCAAATAAAAAAGGTAGGAGCAAACAACAGGAGTATATCAGTAATTATAGTCAAGAATCATTTCATTTGATCGACAGAACAGGCTATAAATTCAAGGCAAGCCTCTCGGAGGCTCGGGCAGTGATGCTTCTCTGCTAACGTCAACGTGGTAACCACCGTATTGGCCTCAAGGATCTTAGACAGGGTGCTTTCACATATCAGCTTCAACCTCTGAATAGCGAACCGATCCGCAGCTACGAGTAAATCCATGAGAATTTCCCCCCTACGGTGTCTCTCCATGGCAGGCAGCGAATCCATGTAGATGTAGTAGAGCAGAGCCTCGAAGACCTCAGGCTGCATGTCATTGATGGTCAAGCACCCTGAAAACCCCATCCGCCCACTTTGCAGGTCCGCCATGAACACCGGCGACCTCATCGCGAGCACGGTCTGATGAGCGCTGAAACCCTGCCCTCGGACGACGAATCCGACGTCCGCCCCAGCCTTAGACTTGTACAGCTTGGCGAGATCACGGCCCAGGTCCGAGGGCGGCTCGAGGTCCGGCGTGGTCTGGATGACGGTTGGATGCAAGAAGACGGTGACGACGCACTCGATGAGCAGACGGTCGCCGTGGACGAACCCGGACGCCTCCAGCTTGCTCCTCGTCTTGAACTTGGCCGTGGACGGCGCGAACTTGTTGAGGTCGGAGCTGAACACCGTGGGATCCGTGCGCGACACCAGCGAGGTCACGCCGGTGCGCTGGTTGACGATGCTTAGGTCGCACGACGCGCGTACGCGGGCGCCTGCGCCGCTCAGGAGCTCGAGGTAGACGGAGACGTACTTGGGCTTCTGGAACCCTCGGGGGAAGTAGCGGATGTTCCAGTCGTAACCGCCGACGGCGAAGGAGCCGGAGCTGATGTAGGTGTTGGGGCCGAGGAGCTTGTGCTGGCTGTAGCCGCGGATGTCGAAGACGTGCTTGCGCTGCATCGTCTCCGGGGTGCATGTCGACCTCGCCGTATCCAGCACGGTCGTCGCGCGCGGCTGCATTGCCCTGGACACTGGGCGCCGGCTTGACCTAATAGATTGGACGTGCTCCGGATAACCAAGTACCTAATTGGGTATCTTTATATCGGTATATGCCGTCCAGCACTCGGAGTCTCTCGGACTCGACTCGAAAGTCGAATCACAACAAAATCTTCGACATGAGATCTTCTTTCAGGGGATTGCGATTTGGAACTTCGTGTCCGGCATGAACTGAAATGTCTCGGTCGGCAGGTTCACGGGAACAAAGGCCCACGATCCAAGAGGGCAAAAAATGAAAGCGGCCCAGAACAAAAGAAGGTTTCACGGGAGAAGAAGGGCCCACTGTGACCCTTTTTTTTGTTTTGAAAAAACACACTGTGACCTTAAGGTTTCCTTCTTCTACTGCCTTCGATCCTGTTTAAATGTCGTGGGAAATGAGCTGGTGTCAGCTATAACCGAACACCAAATTCTATAAGCAAAACGAAACCTATAACTGAATACCACCTCTTGCGCTAATTTTTTTAAAATAATATTTTTTTATTGGAATTTCGGGAAATATTGCGCAGATTTAGTAAATTTTAAAAATAATACGGCCTCGGTCTGGAGGAGGCCGAAAAGGCCGTGTCGGCCTAGAGGAGGCCGACCAGGGCTCGTCGGCCCAGATCTGGCCGACCAGGGCTCGTCGGCCGCATCTGCGCGCCTGCACGGATCTGGCATGGAACTGGTCGGCCCATAGCAGGCCGATTAGGCCCTGTCGGCCCAGAGAAAGCCGAGGGCTGCATGCAGGCATTTCTCACCCACCTATTTCTCCCGCCACCGATTTTTCCCGCATTTTTCTCCCGCCACAGTTTCCCGCCCATTTCTCCCGCAAGCCGTTCCTGCCTATTTCTCCCGCCAACGTTTCGCCCATTTCTCCCGCAAGCCGTTCCCGCCTATTTCTCCCGCCAACGTTTCCCGCCCGTTTCTCCCGCCACCGTTTCCCGCATGTTCCTCCCGCCACCATTGTCCTATAAAAACCACTCTAGACTAAGCGGGGTACTCTCAAAGAGCGCCAGCATGGTGTGTATTGTACCTTGTGAGAAGTGTGTGTCCGGCTTTCATATAGCCGCATCCGAGCATCTAGCTAAGATTATCACCTATTTGAAGGTAGATGGTAGGGAAGTTCCACTTGAAGAAATTATTGGTAGTGAGAGACATCTCGCTTTGGTAGGGGCGAGGTTATGCCGAGATGGGTTTCCGTATAGGACCACAGAACAAATCCGTTCTGAAATCTTGAGGCTTACAGATAAGTTCGATAGGCATGTTACCAATGAGACAATTCATCGAACTCAAGACATACGTGAGAGGTACGGTCGTTCCTTTCTCTGGGTATACTCCAGCGATGATGACGACGATTTCATGCCGTCGTCAAAGGAAAGGGGGGTTGAAGCACTACGTAAGGGCAAGGAGAAGAAGGCAGAAACATCCAGCAAGGGTGCGGGAAAGAAGCCGGAATCATCATCAAAGGGCAAGGGTAGGTAGAATCTTAATTTGAGTTATGTTGTATCTTTCTTTCAGTATCGATTAATTAGTAGTTGTACCTTCATTTTCTATTGTTGTGTGGTGTGATCGGTATATAATCGAGATTTGTTGTATCTTATCTTACGTATCAATGTATACCGGTTACGGACATATCAAATATTGCTACATATGTAGAAATAAGTATAGTACATAACGATAAGTAGAGTCTCGAGGGAAAGAAGTAGCACACATATGTCTCATACATAGGTCTTACGGTACATGAAAAATAGCGAACATATGTCTCTGATACATAAGTAGAGTCTCAGTCATCGCCTCTGCCACGACGTGGCGGATGTGGCTGAGGAGTGCTCCATCCAAACCGATGGGGTCGGCGGGTGACTCGTGGAGGAACCAAAGACCCGTCATCTGCCTGCTGTGTATCCTGTGTGGGGGGTGGAGGAGGAGTGTTGTACATGTTGAGCCACTGGGTGTCCGCATCGGGAAACACGTCCGGCTAACTCGCCCAACCTGACGCACCCGAGGAATGGTCGGAGATAATAGGCCCCAAGTCGAAGTCGAATTGTGCTAGAATCGAGAAATTTTATGTAACATTTTATTTTGTAAATACTTTGAATACATGAGAATGTAGTAGTACGAATCGACATACCGTGTGGTGGACGAGGCTGGAAGCCGGTACAGGGGCTCTGCTGGTACTCCGAAGAGGGTCGCTGCTGGTAGCCCCCAGTGGGGCTCTGCTGGTAGGCCCCCTGCTGGTAGCCCCCAGCGGGGCTCTGCTGATAGCCCCCCTGGTGGTAACTTTGCTGCTGCCAGCCCGAACCTCCAGGCTGGTCAGGTGGAGGTGGTGTGACACGTGGACGCGGGTGCTGCCGGTGTGCCTCCGGAGGTGGCTGCACGTTACGTCGTGCCCGCCGTTGAGGCAGCTGCGTGGACGGATGCGGTGGCCGTCGTGCAGCATGTGGGAGAACGTCTGACGAGCGGACACACGTGATAGCCTCGTAGATCTGTCGCACTCTCTGGGCAGAGGACTGCAACCAAGACCGATGCTCTTCGCGTGTAAGCAAAGGCCCGGTGAAAGAGCATTTTCTGTCTCCTGAGTTTTGGTTAGGAATGACAACACGAAAAGGATGTTTAACGGTGTGCCTGAGTATTTCAGATACTACATAACCTTGAAGAACAAAAAGGATGAAGATCATCAGGGTTGAATGAGAGAACTGGCTGGCAGTTTTTCCTGTTTTGTCAGGCCGGAAGTTCCGGGCGCATCACCTGACATTTCCATCTGGCCAGAAAACGGCTAAGTCCTTTTAGGATTTAGCCCCTGGCAAAGGCGGAACTTTCACCGGAAGTTTGGCCGGAACTTTCCGGGTGACCGGAAGTTCCGGCCCTCGACCGGAAGTTCCGTTCCAGACAAACGAGAAAATCGGCTAAGTCAGGAATTGCTCGCGCTCGGGCAAAGCCGGAACTTTGGCCGGATCTTTCCGGGCGACCGGAAGTTCCGGCCAAACCACCGGAAGTTCCGGTGCTGAACATGCTGGTTTTTCTCCAAGTCTGGAACTGCCTGCGCCCTGGCCAGGCCGGAAGTTCCTCCGGAACTTTGGCCGGAACTTTCCGGGGTGACCGGAAGTTCCGGCCTAAGTGACCGGAAGTTCCGGCCTGCGCAGTGAAAAACGGCTAGTTCTTGGAGGGGACTATAAATACCCCTCCACCTACCTCTAGCCATTTCAGCTCTCACACTCTCTCTCATCATAAATTGCTGAAGCTCAAATCTTCAAGATCTCCCAACTCCTCCACCCAAATCCGTTGATCTTTGGAGGAGTGAAGGAGAAGGCCCCGATCTACTACTTCACCGAAGCGATTTGTAATCTTTCCCATTCACTTGGGGGATTTTGAGTCTAGGGTTTCCTCAAGGAAAACCTAGGTCTCACCATTGTTGGTACTTGGTGTAAGCTTGACCTGCTGTGCTCTTGACCTTTTGTGGTCTTCTTGAGAGCCCCCAATTAAGTTGTGGGTGTGTGTCTCAAGCGTTTGTAAGGGATTCGATCTCCGCCCTAAAAGGGGATCAATAGTGTAAGGTGGACTCGCAACCTTTGTGGTTGAGTTCATCGGAGAAGAAGGTGAGCCTTTGTGGCGTTGCGGCTAACCTGTTGTGGTAGCGCACACCTCTCCAAACGAGACGTACACCCTTGGGTGGAACTCGGGATTACATCTTCGTCTCCGCGTGCTTCGCTTGGTTCCCCTTATCTTTGCTCCCTTACTTACTTGTCTTGTTAGCCTGTTTTTCTTGTTATTGCTTAGATTGTGATTTAGGTAAATTCACCGTAGTTGCATATCTAGCGAATTTACCTTTGTGTTGAGCCTAAATTTGAAAAGACCTAAAATTTGTAATAGCACCTATTCACCCCCCCCCCCCCTCTAGGTGCCGGATTCCCGTTCAATTGGTATCAGAGTCAGGTTCACTTTTAAGGGCTTAACCGCCTAAGTGCAATGATGACGGAATACGATGCCGAGAGGGCCGCCCGTGAGAAATTAGAGGCGGAGAAGGAGGCGTTAGCCAAAGGGGCAACCATGGCCGATCTTATTGATATGAGATCGTCCTTCGAGGCCCAACTCCTCAAGATGAATGAGATGCTCATGGCACTCTTGAAGTCTAAGGAGCCCGAGGCTACTTCTCCCTCTCCTCCTCCCAAGGAGCATGTTGAGAACTCTAAGGAGTCATCTTCGGATGGGTCCAAAGATGTTACTTCAAGTGTTCCTCTCGAAAAGGCGGAAAAGGATGAATCACCTAGCTCCTCTAACACCCTCAAAGGAGAGGAATTTCATAATGTCAACCATAATTACTCTCCTAACCCTCCTACTCTCACCCTCATGTAAACTTTAGAAGTGATCCTCCTAAGCTTAAACCTACTCATTTCTCTCAATGGCAATTTCTAATGAAGTCTCATCTATGTAGTGCCTCCATTGAGCTATGGCGCATCATTGAAGAAGGATACAAGCCCCATGATCCAACCAACTTGACAAGAAGAGAGGTGGTTGATAGCCAACTCAACGCCACCGCTCTTCATCAACTCCAAATGGCCGTTGGAGAGAAGGACATGGCGCTCATCCAACAATTCTCCACTGCCAAAGAAGTTTGGAATGCTCTTTCTGACATCTTCATCGGGAACGAGAGCATGAAGAAGAACCGGTATGATGCCTTATGCAATGAGGTGGAAGGGTTCTACAAGTTGGATGGAGAAAGCCACGAGGACATGTACCGGAGGTTGGTGTTGGTTGCCAATTCCGTCAAGAACCTCGGGGCGGTCTACATTGATGATGCTTGGATCAAGAGGAAGTTTGTGACCGCTCACTTGCCCTTTGAGGAAACGGATTTGAAGACACTCCAAGGGAGACATGACTTCGCAAATATAACATCCAATGAAGGCATGCAAGAGATGACCGCATACAAGGTGGCCTCCAAGATTGCACAAGACGCAAGAGCTAGAGCCATAGGGATGCACAAGCATGCCTCAATTGCCTTGAAGGCCACCGTTGAAGAAGAGGATGAAGAGGAGTATGATGATCAAGTCGAGCTATCTAGTGAGACCCTCTCAAGTACTCTTACTCAACACATGGGTCTTGCGGCAAGAACGTTTTGGAAGAACCCCGGCAGGGCCAAAGCGAGGATTGACAAGAAGTTTCCATCCAATGGAGGAAAGCCATTCAATAAGGTGAGGCTTTGCTATAACTGTGATGACAAAAGCCACTTTGTTGCAAATTTCCCATGGGAGAGAAGAGAGGATCATGGTGGGAGGCTCGTGGCCAAGACGAAGGGCAAGGGGCCCATGCCCATGAAGAAGCCCTTCTTCAAGAAGAACCAAAAGATTGTCTTGGTAACTGAAGAGCAATATCCCACCGATGATGAAGATAGTGACAAGGAGGATACTCCAACGCAAGTGGCCGCACTAGCCATTTCTTCCACTCCTCCATCACTCTTCTCCTCCCCAAACGAGAGCCCCATCATCAAGAATCCAAGATGTCTCATGGCAAAGACATCCGAGGTAAAATTGTCCCCCACCTCCATATCCCATGACATTGATGATGGAATGAGCCTAGAAGTCAAGGAAGAAATTATTGCTTTTGATAAATTCATGACTAACTTGCAAGGAGAAGGAAAGAAACACTTTGGCTCAATTATGAGTCGTATAGGTGAGCTTGAGGATGAGCTTGATTTAAAAGGTGAGATTGAGAGAGAGGATGCACACGCTAAGGTGTCCCTCCAATCCTCTCTCGAAGATGAACAAGAAGCTCATGCTCTCCTCAAGTAGCAACTTGCTAAGATCACTAAGGATCGTGATCTCTACTTGCTAAATGTAAAATTGTGCAAAATGAAAAGTCAGAGCTTGTAGTTGCTCATGCTAGACTTTGCGAAGACTTCGAGTCACTTGAAAATACTCACAAGGTATTGACAAGTGATCACGAACGTCTCCTCAAGTCTCGTGATCAACTCCAAACTCGGATATCTATTCTTGAGAAACCTAGTACTTCTACTCCTTTGAATACTAATGCAAATGTTGTCAAGGATAAAGCTAGGATCTTGTTTGTTCCCTCCATGGCAACCGAGCCCAAGACCTCCCTTGATAAAGGCAAAGGGAAGCTCACTACTCCTCTTCATGAGCGAGTGCCCCACAAGGGTAAGGAAGGTCTAGGCTATGTTGCTAAGGAGAAGAAGAAGATCAATAAGAAGATCAAGCCCGCACAAGCCAAGAAAGATGACATTGCGAGTGGAAATGCCACAAGGGGCACTCCCACTCGTGATGACTTTGCGGGCATATCTAACCCCAACTATGCTTTATATGTTGATTATTATGGGGATGTCTATGCTAGATACATTGGTCCTTTTGATGGTTATATTGAATATGCTATTTGGGTTCCAAAGACCCTTGTTGCTAACCAAAAGGCACCCATTGCAAAATGGGTACCTAAACCAAAGAATTAATTGTGTGTAGGGCCTTGCTTCCGGAGGATCGAAATGGATAATTGATAGTGGGTGCACTAGTCATATGACCGGAAGCAAGGAGATTGTAACGGAGTCGAAGCCCAATGATGATCAAATGAACGTTACATATGGTGACAATTCAAAGTCTAAGGTAATAGGGCTCGGCAAGGTGGTAGTGGCACCGGACATCACACTTGTGAATGTCTTGCTTGTCGAGTCCCTAGGTTTCAACTTAATCTCGGTCCATTCCTTAACTTGTTTGGGTTATACCGTTGTCTTCGAAAAGGAAATGGTCATTCTCTTGCGGAGCAAGTCTCTCAATGTGTCTTTCGTTGGTTACATTGAGAATGAGCTCTATGTGGTTGACTTCTCTGGAGTCACCACTTCCCATACAATGTGCCTATTCGCAAAGGCGGACTTGGGTTGGATATGGCATCGCCGACTAGCCCATGTCAACATGAGGACTTTGCAAAGTCTCCACAAGGGTGGCCATATCCTAGGACTAAAAGACCATGTTTCTTTCTCGAAGGATCGAATGTGTATGGCGTGTGTTGAAGGAAAAATGCATGACATCTACTATCCAAGCAAGACCATCATCTCTTCAAAGAGGGTTTTGGAGCTTCTCCATGTTGATCTCTTTGGTCCCATTCCGGAAGCTAGTCTTGGTGGCAAGAAATATTGCTTGGTGATTGTTGATGACTATTCAAGATACACATGGGTTTTCTTCTTCAAGACGAAGATGGAGACTCAACAAACTATCATCGACTTCTCCAATAAGGCTCAACGTCAACACAATGTCCCTATCTTGGTGATAAGAAGTGACAACGGGTCCGAGTTCAAGAACTACACCTTAAACGAGTTCCTTAGTGAAGAAGGGATTCGTCATCAATATTCCGCTGCTTATACTCCCCAACAAAATGGTTTAGCCGAAAGGAAGAATCACACTCTTATTGAGATGGCAAGGTCGATGATGGCCGATTTCAAGTCCCCTCACAACTTTTGGTCCGAAGCCGTCAACACTGCTTGCCATTCATCCAACCGACTCTTCTTCCGCAAAGGACTCATGAAGACCCCCTATGAAGTGCTCACCGGGAACAAGCCCAATATCTCCTACTTCCGAGTCTTTGGTTGTAAGTGTTTTTATCTCATCAAAGGTGTTCGGTTAGGCAAGTTTGAATCTAAATCTCTTGAAGGGACTTTTGTGGGCTACGGTCCGAATCCCACACTTATAGAGTCTATGATAAGGCCTCGCGCATAATCATAGAAACTTGTAGTGTGGTGTTCGAGGAGAATGACGGCTCCCTTGTGGAGCAAAGTGGTGTTTCCGTTGTAGGTGATGATCAACCTCAAGATGCTATCCGAAGAATGGGGTTGGGAGTCCACCGCCCCGTTGAACTCTTCTATAAGGTTGCTCAACAAGGTTCTGCCCCACAAGAAACACTCGACAACAACGCCGTGCCCAACTTGTCTCAACGAGAAGAAGCTCAAGAAACTGCTTCTGCCCCTGAAATTTCTGGTACACCGGAACTTCCGGCCTTTGGCCCGGAACTTCCGGTCAATGGACGTGAACTTCCGGTGTCTGGTCCGGAACTTCCAGTCCCATGTCCGGAACTTCCGGTCTCCGATCCGGAACTTCCGGTGCCAAGACCGGAACTTCCGGTACCAAGGATTTTCCAAGGAGCAGTTCTCCCCAAGGCCAAGACCAACCTCCTCCCTCATCAGTTTCACCTTTCGTTGATCAAGGCCATCAAATCTGTCAAGGCGGAGACATGAATGATCAAGCGATTCCTCCTACCACTCGGAGGGAAATCGAGATCCGCCGCTTGAATAGGGTTGGCACCTCACAAGAATTAAGAGCTCTATCTCTTGACAATGTGCTTGGTGATGTGAGAAGCAAGGTCTTTACCCGAAGACAACTTGCAAGCTTTAGTGAGCATCAAGCTCACATCTCCATGGTGGAACCCAAGAAGGTCTTTGAAGCTCTTGAAGATAAAGATTTGCTTGATGCTATGCATGAAGAGCTCAACAACTTCGAGCGCAACAAGGTGTGGAAGTTGGTGGAAAGACCCAAAGATTGCCGCAATGTTATCGGCACCAAGTGGATTTTCAAGAACAAGCAAGATGAACATGGCATGGTGGTGAGGAACAAGGCAAGATTGGTGGCTCAAGGTTACTCCCAAATTGAAGGCATTGACTTTGGAGAAACCTACGCGCCCGTGGCTCGACTTGAGTCAATCCGTATTCTTCTTGCCTATGCCTCTCATCATAACTTTAAGTTGCAACAAACGGATGTTAAATCCGCTTTTCTAAATGGTCCACTAAATGAACTTGTTTATGTTAAGCAACCACCGGGGTTTGAGGACCTCAAGTATCCGAACCATGTCTACAAGTTGGATAAGGCACTCTATGGCCTTAAACAAGCCCCATGAGCGTGGTACAAGCACCTTAGAGAACTACTTGTAGACCGTGGATTCCAAGTTGGGGAAATCGACCCCACACTTTTCACTAAGAAAGTTAATGGAGAGCTTTTCATTTGTCAATTATATGTGGATGACATTATATTTGGATCGACTAACAAAGCATTTAACGAAGAATTCTCTAAGCTTATGACTGACAGGTTTGAGATGTCTATGATGGGCGAGATGAAGTTCTTCCTCGGATTTGAGATCAAACAATTGAGGGAAGGAACGTTCATCAACCAAGCAAAGTACATTCAAGACATGCTCAAGAAGTACGAGTTGCTTGATCTCAAGGGTGCCTCTACCCCAATGTAAACCAAATGCCACCTTGAGCTCAACCCGAAGGGTAAGGATGTGGATCAAAAGGTATACCGCTCCATGATTGGATCTCTCCTCTACCTTTGTGCATCTAGACCGGATATAGTGCTAGCCGTAGGAGTGTGTGCAAGATATCAAGCGGCTCCTAAAGAAAGCCATGATGTGGCGGTCAAGAGGATCTTTAGATATTTGGCTTATACCCCAACCTATGGATTGTGGTACCCCAAGGATGCAAATTTCTCATTATGTGGGTACACGGATTCCGATTGGGCGGGAGATCATGATGATAGGAAGTCAACCTCCGACGCTTGTCAATTTATTGGGAGGTCCTTGGTAAGTTGGTCTTCTAAGAAGCAAAATTGTATATCTCTCTCCACCGCCGAAGCCGAGTATGTTGCCGCCGCAAGTTGTTGCACTCAGTTGCTATGGATGAGGCAAACTTTAAAGGAGTACGGAGTCGATTGCGACAAAGTGCCTCTTCTATGTGACAACGAAAGTTCCATCAAGATTGCTTACAACTCGGTGCAACATTCAAGAACCAAGCATATTGAGATCCGCCATCATTTCATAAGAGATCATGTGGCCCGAGGAGACATTGACTTATCATATGTGGGCACAAGGGATCAATTGGCGGATATCTTCACGAAGCACCTTGAGGAAGGAAGGTTTTGCTTTTTGAGGATGAGCTAAATATCATTGATTCGAGGTCCTTAGCATGATCGCTTGCACACTCACCTAGGGCGTAATTGCATCTTATCTTGTTTAGATGTAGGCATGGAAATAGGGGGAGTGCGGTCCTAATACATTGGACCATCCCTCCCCCCATTATGCCAAGAACAAGTGTTCTTTTATCTCTATATTCATTCTTATGACTATCTTGAGCTAAAACGACGAGTAGTGGTTTGTACCCAAGATATATCTTCGCGGTGACATGCCCGACACTCCAACATGGTGGCCTCGGCCACCAACCTCTTCCTATTTTTCTAGGACGAGTTGGTTTTAATGACTTACGCTGATTTCCCATTTGCATCTTCTTGGTTCTATGGAAAACACACTCAAGTTGGTCTTCTTGACAACTTATTGCTTTTTGCAACTTGAGTGTGAAGTACCATCATCAGTTTGGATTTCCCACCTAAGCCTTCCCCCTTGAACCCTGCTATTCCATCGCTCATGTCCATTTTTTTATTTTCCAGATAATTTGGTTTGGTTTTCCTTAAGTACGGAAATTCCGGGTCTCAGACCGGAACTTCTGGTGCTCAGGAAACTCCAGTCTTTCCTCCAGTGGCAAAGTCTGGAATTCTCCATCCCCTGGAGAAACCGGAACTTTGCCCGGAAGAAAGACCGGAAGTTTCCGGGGCACCGGAACTTCCGGCCTCCTGGCCGGAACTTCCGGTGCTAGGAAATTTCCAGCCTTTCTTCCAGTGGCTAAGTCCGGAATTCTCCATCCCCTGGAGAAACCGGAACTTTGCCCGGAAGAAAGACCGGAAACTTCCGGTGCACCGGAACTTCCGGTGTGAGGACCGGAACTTCCGGCTTAAGTGGCTCGGGTCTATAAATAGGGCTGCGGGGGGTGAACTGCTAAGTTTCGAACGGTTCTTCCACCCCCGCGCCGCCCAGATTCATTTTCTCTCTCCTCTCCCGAGCCCTAGAACTCCACCAAATCAATCCGAGGCCTTCCGACCTCGGATTCCTTCGGTTCAAATCCGCATCTGCATCTCCTCGACGAGGGGATCCGTTTTCTCCGATCGGTTTTCGCCATGGACTTCGGTAATGTCTTCTATTTTCAAATCTAGGACGAATCTCATTTCGTTTAACCTAGTGGATTTAGAACATATTATGTAGAATCCCTTGGTAGAAACCATCTCTTAGGCTTTCCCTACAATCTCTCAGTAGTAATCTGAATTTTTGTTGAAATTTCTAGAAGTTACATGGAATTTTTGGTTTTTGTCTGAAAAACCGGAACTTCCGTCCTACAGGCCGGAACTTCCGGTGCCTGGAAAATTCCAGCAATTCCTCCTGCGACTAAGTCCAATTTCTCCAGCCACTGGAGAAACCGGAACTTTGCCCGGAAGAATTGCCGGAAGTTTCCGGGGGACCGGAACTTCCGGTCCCCCAGACCGGAACTTTCAGACTAAAACCGGAACTTCCGGCCCAAAATCAGAAATTTCAGGACTAATTCTTTTTGCTACTGAATCTTGTTTCCTTGGACATGAGTACTTATCCTCGTGCTTTCCTCTATATATATGTTGTGTTCATGCAGGGGCGAGGAGTCAGGTGGGTAGTCGCCCTGGTCGTCCTAAGAAGCAGGTTGTGAAGAGAAGGGCAAGTCGTGGACCAGCTCAAGACGAAGAAGAAGAGGAGATCTTGTCTGAGGAAGAGCATCAGCCAGATCCAGCTTGGGTTCAGTCTTCTGCAGCACGCTCCAACAAGAAAAACAAGGGCCCCGCTGTCTCTGTTCTGCGCATGTCTGCCTCGGATTTCTATCAGTGGAGGTGCACATTTGACTATGCCAATCCGAAGGAGCACCAGATTTTCCACAGCTTGGACATGAAGCTCCTTCATGATGAGCTCTATTGCGGCTTCTCTGAGAAGAAGCGCGTGTGCGCGATGCAGAGCATTGACTTCGACTATCTTGAGAAGAAGAGAAGCTACTATGGGGGTGCTGTCACTATTGTGGATGCTCTTGGGCTTCGGCCCCTTATGACCCGTCAATGCAACTACAGCATTCCCTTGATCCATCAGTTCTTCTCCACTGTGGTGTTTGATGACTCCCCCAACATTGGGATGACTTGGATGTCAGGAAGATTCAGACTTCAGGCTTCCATCAAGGATTTGGCTGCTCTTCTTGGTTACCCCTTCCAAGGGTTAGAGGAGCCTGCTTGTATGAGGTTGCACAATGATGATGACCGCTATGACAAGAATGATATGGCCGAGTGCTATGAGACTAATGGCACCATTGGCGACACTCATGGCTTGAAGCCCGTGTATCACATTGTCCTTCGGATGTTCCGCCACTCCATTGCTCCAAGTGTTGGGAACAATGATGTTATTCGTCGAGGACTGGTCCATCTCATGGCATTGGCAAGCCAAGCGTACCTCTCAGACTCAGTGCCAGAGCCCAATGCATTCTCCTTTGATGTCATGGACTTCATTTTCCGCGAGATGCACTATGCTATTTTCCACAGGAAGGTGCCTCCCTATGCACCTTACATCATGCTGCTCATTAAGGACAGGTTTCCTTTCACCCCTGAGGAGCGTATTGATGTGGACGATGCCCTTGAGTGCACCATTCACAAGGATGTTCGTCTCCACATGAAGAAATCCCACTTGGCTGCTCCATATCGCCCCATGGGTACCTATGATGATGAGGAAGCTACCACTGGGCACAACCGCGCTCCCTCTGATCCCACTGTCAAGAAGGCTGCCAAGAAGAAGCGTCCGTGGTTTGTGAGGGCTCTTGAGAAGATCATGCACATGGGTTCTTGTCTGCACAGGGAGGACTATGCCATGTACGAGCAGAACCATGCCATCCTCATCAACCAGTCCGCTATGATGGCTCACCTGAAGATGCCCAACCCACCGGCTGCTCCTCCTCCACTCGTTGCTTACGAGCACTGGAACGCCAGAGGGATTAGTTGGGACATTGATGTGCCAGAAGATGCCACATATGACAAAGATGCCATGGATGAAGATGAGGAGGCCCTGCACCACGACGTCGACTGACTCTTGGGGCGTTAGCATCGATCTTCTCCCTTTTTGGTCTCGCGAGATGCCAAAGGGGGAGAAGTTTATCTATAAGGACTTCTCGGGGATTTGCAAGGGTGGAAGCACAAACCTTTATTTCTCTTTCGGTTTTAATTTGTGCTTCTTGAACTTTTAGTCGTTTGGTTTGGAACTCTATCTTTCAGCATGTGGTAAGACATGTGAAACATTGTGTTGTGATGTAATCAGTTTATTCGTGTCTTACCTTCTTGTCTATTTCAGCAAGTTATGCTATCTATTCTTCATTTGATGAACTTGCTAGAATTGTAAAAGATAGATGTGCACTTGTGTTCAAACACAAGATTTAATAGTGCATATATTTAGGGGGAGCCCGTCTATGTTTTGCAAATCCTTTATCCCGTTTGTGTTGTCATCTCTAACCAAAAAGGGGGAGATTGAAAGAGCATTTTCTGTCTCCTGAGTTTTGGTTAGGAATGACAACACGAAAAGGATGTTTAACGGTGTGCCTGAGTATTTCAGATACTACATAACCTTGAAGAACAAAAAGGATGAAGATCATCAGGGTTGAATGAGAGAACTGGCTGGCAGTTTTTCCTGTTTTGTCAGGCCGGAAGTTCCGGGCACAGCACCTGACATTTCCATCTGGCCAGAAAACGGCTAAGTCCTTTTAGGATTTAGCCCCTAGCAAAGGCGGAACTTTCACCGGAAGTTTGGCCGGAACTTTCCGGGCGACCGGAAGTTCCGACCCTCGACCGGAAGTTCAGTTCCAGACAAATGAGAAAATCGGCTAAGTCAGGAATTGCTCGCGCTCGGGCAAAGCCGGAACTTTGGCCGGATCTTTCCGGGCGACCGGAAGTTCCGGCCAAACCACCGGAAGTTCCGGTGCTGAACATGCTGGTTTTTCTCCAAGTCTGGAACTGCCTGCGCCCTGGCCAGGCCGGAAGTTCCTCCGTAACTTTGGCCGGAACTTTCCGGGGTGACCGGAAGTTCCGGCCTAAGTGACCGGAAGTTCCGGCCTGCGCAGTGAAAAACGGCTAGTTCTTGGAGGGGACTATAAATACCCCTCCACCTACCTCCAGCCATTTCAGCTCTCACACTCTCTCTCATTATAAATTGTTGAAGCTCAAATCTTCAAGATCTCCCAACTCCTCCACCCAAATCCGTTGATCTTTGGAGGAGTGAAGGAGAAGGCCCCGATCTACTACTTCACCGAAGTGATTTGTAATCTTTCCCATTCACTTGGGGATTTCGAGTCTAGGGTTTCCTCAAGGAAAACCTAGGTCTCACCATTGTTGGTACTTGGTGTAAGCTTGACCTGTTGTGGTCTTGACCTTTTGTGGTCTTCTTGAGAGCCCCCAATTAAGTTGTGGGTGTGTGCCTCAAGCGTTTGTAAGGGATTCGATCTCCGCCCTAAAAGTGGATCAATAGTGGAAGGTGGACTCGTAACCTTTGTGGTTGAGTTCATCGGAGAAGAAGGTGAGCCTTTGTGGCGTTGCGGCTAACCTGTTGTGGTAGCGCACACCTCTCCAAACGAGACGTACACCCTTGGGTGGAACTCGGGATTACATCTTCGTCTCCGCGTGCTTCGCTTGGTTCCCCTTATCTTTGCTCCCTTACTTACTTGTCTTGTTAGCCTGTTTTTTTTGTTATTGCTTAGATTGTCATTTAGGTAAATTCACCGTAGTTGCATATCTAGAGAATTTACCTTTGTGTTGAGCCTAAATTTGAAAAGACCTAAAATTTGTAATAGCACCTAGTCACCCCCCCCCCCCCCTCTAGGTGCCGGATTCCCAAGATCCCACGTCAACTCAGCCTGAAAGTGGTATAGACATTTAGGAAATGAAGGACAATATAAAAAAAAGTAAATGATTGTAGAGAAGTTAATTATTTGTACCACGTGTTGCCGTGAGTCGGACATAGACTGGCTGGGGAACATATCCCACGTAGCAGGGGCCGGCATCACATCCGGCTGGGCGTGATGAACGAGAGAAACCCTTGCGGAACTGACGTACCACTGTAGGTACTCGTCGTACTCCGCCGGATCGAAGGGTTGCGCCTCTTCCAGAGACGAGTCAGCGCATCAACCCACTCGGCCACGTAAGGTTGCACTCTTTGCAACCATTGTGTCGCAGTCCTGTTAGTTCCCTTCCTGCTCCATCTACAAGACAAGAAACATGTGCATAATTGTGGATGACAAGTGTTCAAACAAAACTGTGTGGTTAAAAAATGGACGTACCGGTGGACAATGTCTGGTAGAGGGGCATCCATAGGCGGGGGAACCGACATCTGACGCAGACCGAACTGCCTCATAACACGCTGCTGGGCCATCTCCTCAACGCTGACGTCGAAGATAATCTTCGACTTCCTCATCCAATATGCTTCATCTCGCGTGCACATGATAGAAATTCCTCCAGGGAATTTCGACGCGATCGCGTCAGGCGAGTATGGCTCCCAAATAACTGAAGCCGCGGAGAGAACGTCAAACTGCTCGTTGAATGCCGGGTAGCAGTTCCTAACCTGATCTCGAGCGAATCGTCTCTGCAAAACACAGACGTAAATTGTATAAGTAAACAGGAAGATACTCATTGACAAGCATAATTAGTAAACTATTAGTGAACATACCTTGCGATGTGTCCAAAGTGTGCCAAAAGTTGGGTCGTCTATGTGGTCCGCGTCGAAATAATGGTTGAGGGGCCACGGGTCGGCAGCCGAAATGTCAGGTCGTCCAATGGGGAACCTCTCCCACGACCACAGCTGTAACAGCATAGGGCATCCAAGAATTGCTGACTTTGTCGCCGTAAGAAAGCACGCGTTGCACATACCTCGGTACGTGGCCGCTAAGACTGCAGAACCCCAGCTACGATTAGTGATGTGGTACGGCTGTGTCGCACTTGCAATCTCCAATGCGATGGGGATGTAACGCGCACTGATAGTGGTGACATGGTTCTCCGTGAACATCACTTTTCCTAGCAGCCACATAAGGTACGCCTCGAGGCTCCGAGTAATCTGGGCCTCGGACATCTGGATCGTGCCAAAATTCTGTATCTGCACCGAAAACAATAATTGTACGAGTTAGGTAAAGGTTAGCTGAAGCGATAGATGAAACAAGACAATGACGTAGTAGTAACCTGGAACTTTAGCAACCAATCAAGCTTGGGTCCGTGATCCTCATGCATAAACACAGTTGCGTTGGGATTTATATGTTGGAACCGGTCTGCCATATCCTCATACCACATATCAGGGGCCTGTAACGGACCTATTGGCTCACCAGCTATAGGAAGGCCCAATAGGTAGGAGACATCCTGTAGAGTAGGAGCCATCTCGCCCCAGCGAAAGTGAAACGTGTGCGTCTCCGGTCTCCATCGGTCCACCAAGCAGGTGAGCAAACAGTGGTCCATCGCAAGCCGACCACTCACATCTGACGCCTCAACAAGGCGAGCAAAGGGTAGGAGCCCAGCCCACGTCAAACTGCATGTATCAGAAAATTGTTAACTATTTGACAAGTACATGTTATGAGCAAAATAAATATAAAACTTACCGATCAATCCAAGCTGGGTGTATCTGCCAATTATCCTTCTGACCACGAGTGATAAGAGGTTGGAGAACATTATCATGCATTAGCTTAGCACGATGCTTGCTGTCCACCACCGGGTTAAGCAACGACATCCCCGCCATCTCTGTAAGGACAGATTAAAATGATAATAGAATGACCAAATAACAAAATTTAAACGAGTACAAATCCAAACAAATTACAATTTTGAGTTTGTAGCTAAACGAGTACAAATCCAAACATAATGGTTCCACGATTACAGAGTAGTACATAGAGGCAGATACATAGTCTGCATTTATTATAAATATAAAGGTACTCTAGTTTCTTCCTCTTCCTCTCCGGCCTCGGTTGCCTCTTCCACGTACCGTAGCATCACCAGGTCCAAACTCCGGACAGTTCGTATCCCTATGGCCAAATTGGTTGCATAGAAAACATTGCCTGGTAGGTCCTCCAGCTTCCGATTCATCCATATCATTACGTATGCGTCTACACTGTCGTCTACCTCTACCCGGACGAAGTAACCTTGGGTCAGGAATGTATCTCCTCTCACTTGGCTCAACGGTGTTGAAATTACCAATGGCTCGGAATCCTTGCATCTCACCTGTCCATGTGTTCAAGACAGCTTCACGACTGAAGTACGGTGAGACAAACGAGATTGCTTCCAAACCAAGCTGCCCACAAGCAGCAAGTACATGCGAGCAAGGAAGGTGAAACAATTTCGCTTTGTTGCATGTGCATTCACAGGTTGGCCATGCTTCATTTCCAATCTTCACCTCATGCGTTCTCAACACATTGCCACAACCGAACTTGTCGGTAGGTAAGCGGACCTCGAACCTCCTTTCCTGATTTCCGATGGCAACCACTTGGAAAGTTCGTGCCTTCTCCATCTTAGCATCCATGTACTTCGTAATCTTTTCACACCAGGGTGAGTTTGGAGTGCGAAGTATATGCATTTCGGCTTGCTGGCGTTTGCCTTTGAAGTAATTAACCGTGCCTTGGAAAATTCCTTCCACAAGGGCAGTTAATGGCAAGGCTCTGTTCCCTCGGAGGACAAAATTGTATGTTTCGGCAAGGTTTGTAGTCATGACGCCATATCTGGCTCCGTATGAGTCGTGCAACAACGACCACCTCTCCACGGGCTCATGCTCAATCCACTGCTGAAAATTCTTAATCAACCGTCCACCCTTTCTCCTCGTGCCCGGTGGGTCAAAGCCTGGCAGATCACACAGACCGATCGGTTCTTCTTCAGGCGGTGCATGCGTTGTAGCTGCTTGTGCCGCTACTTGGGCTACATGAAACACCACAACCGCAGTACGTGCAGCTTTCCTCTCCCGAACATGTTTGTTCGTGAACTCATCAAGCTTGCCACGGATAAAATTGTACTTCCATTCCTGGTTCTGCTTGCAGAGCTTTTTGAACAGATTCATGAGACTCTTATTTCTGAATTGTGAGAAGAAGTTAGCACCTAGATGGCGCATGCACCAACGACTCTGAAGATCCACCCACGGTGTTTCTTCATCTGGTTCAGGGTTTGTTAATGCCTTTATAGCGTTGAGTATACCCGCATGTCTGTCATGTAGAACGCAAACATTCTGCTTTTCCTTGACAACTACTTTTTTCAACAGCCTAAAGAACCACGTCCAACTATCCGTGTTCTCGCTCTCAACAAAAGTGAAAGCAAGGGGCAATAGTTGGTTATTGCCGTCTTGGCCAATAGCACTCAATATCTGACCCTTGTACTTGCCGGTCAAAAATGTGCCATCGACACATAACACTGGTCGGCAGTGGCTGAAGGCTTCGATGCATACACCAAAAGAGAAGAACAAACGGTGCAACACCCTAACTGTAGGGAACTCTGGCATGTAGAAGTCTTGAAGATCAACATATGTGCCAGGATTCCTCGCCCGAAGCGTGCGGAGCAAACGGACAACAGAATCATATGAGTCAAAGAATGACCCAAATCTCTTCTCCATCACGCTCTGCTTAGCCCTCCAGGCCTTGCCATAAGAAATGTTGAAATTGAATCTTGTGAAGACTTTGTTCCTTATTGCCTTCACTTCCATCGCCTTGCTCTCCACTATCTCCGTGTAAAACAAAAGAGCAATAAGCGTGGATGACAGATTACGGTGATCCTGAAGGATGCTGGGAATACGACATGTACGCATTACCATGTCACTCACAACCCAGTTTGTATCATACTTGGGGACATATGCGTGCACCCTACCCGGACAATCTATCATCGAGCATTCCATGGTCAGATATTTCTTACTCGACACAGTTGTCTTGAAAACCCTTGATGTCGACATTGCCCACTGTATGATTGCTTCCTGCAGATGTTGCTTGTCAGCGTACATTGCTCCCACAGCCATGCTTCTCTGGTGATATTGCCAGGAAGAATCATGACCATCGTCCAGAGTCATGCCAGATGAGATGTCCTGAGTCCATGAAGCTGGATAAGGCACCTCCGGCTCGTACTTTGCGTCATTCGACGAATCAGAATCACTGCTGTCCCCGCAATCACCTTCAATATCTTCATCTTCCATCTCGTTCTGCATTCGGCCATCTTCCTCATCCCCATCTGCCTCCACATTTTCACCGTCATCATGCCCATCAACCATACTACTCTGCACTTATTCATAACCACTGCCTCCATTATAACCATGGCTGTCATCATGTTCAATTTCCATGGTTGCTGAACTGCTCTGCCCTGGATCGTCCCCACCCTCGCCTTCAGGAGGATTGACATTTACCTCCTTAACGACAGGAAGCAACAAGCCAACTAGGTGGCTTCCCCTGTTTTCGCAACCTTGCAACCAGTTCACCCACTGAGAATCCCGATCAATCGGCCTAAGAGTGTACCAAATTTTTTTACTGGACATGGACCATAACGCATGCACCCCGATAGTGTGTGTTTCTGCATTTAATCCCAAACACTCTGCCAACCAATATTTTAACTGACTAACAGACCAATTTTTAGGGGCAGTCAGATCCAACTCGATGTGCTGAAACTGACTCGTCCATCCCATCTTCATTTTGTTGTACTGAACCGTCACCGTAGTAGAAAACAAATTTTACTACATCCGACATTTTTCTCACCTAGTAATACTTTAAAATGTATCAAATATTAATACGACCGTCCCATTAATTCTACTAAAACAACTAAATGATCTAATCAAAACTTGTCATAAAGTTATTGCAAACGGGAATCATAAACTAATAAAATACCAACTACAAATACTAACATACTACGAATCCATCTGGGCTAACAAAAATCCTACCATACTAACAACACACTAACCCTAATCTAAATAACACAAACCCTAACCCTAATGTATGATTAGTCACGTACCCTTTAAGCGTGACAGCAGCACCACCGCAGCAGCCCGACCCTCCACCACCGGAGCACCCCGAGCCTCCACCACCGGAGCACCACCACGAGCACGAACACCTTCGAAACCGAATCTCCCACCGTCACCAACTCGCCTCCACAGCCTACCCCATGATAGATCGGGCACCCCACAACCTTAGTAACAACCTAGGACTAATTTCTAGTGGAGAAACTGTGTAAAACGAAGCTGGTTTTTCGTTTGGGACGAACAGGAGAGAGAGAGGAGATAGCAGCCGCGCGATGGGAGGAAGAAGAAGAGGTCGGGCCTGCTTAATACGACCTCGTCGGCTCGGAGGAGGCCGACCGGGCTTTCGGCCGTGACGTGGCCAAAGCGCGTCCACTCGACGTCGATCAGGCAGTCGGCCGGGAGCCCGTGCCTGGCACACACCTGCTCGGCCTACTCGTGGCCGACGAGCCCTAGTCGGCTTTCTGCTGGCCGACAGGGCCTGCTCGGCTTCCTGTGGGCCGAGGCCGCAATATTTTTGACAAATGCAGGATTTGCACAATATTTCCCGAATTTGCAATAAAAAATGTATTATTTAAAAAAAATCAGCACACCATTTTTTCTGGATCTGACGGAGTATTTATTTCGGGGTAACAGTTAAAGAGACACAAAGAAATATTTTGTTTCTTATTACAAGACGTATTTTTTGTTTTCCACCGTATGTTATACTAGATAACACCCCGCTCGTTGCTACAGAATTTCATAGTGATATATGTTAGAAAACTTTCTATTTCAAGAAATATAAATTGAGTTCTTCAATTTCTTTGTTCAAAGATTAACTCATATACTACCGATAAATGTGAATAGCTTAATGAGGTGGACGGGTTTGTTTCTTATTACAATGCGTATTTTTTGTTTTCCACTATATGTTATACTAGATAACACCCCGCTCGTTGCTACAGAATTTCATAGTGATATATGTTAGAAAACTTTCTATTTCAAGAAATATAAATTGAGTTCTTCAATTTCTTTGTTCAAAGATTAACTCATATGCTAAAGATAAATGTGAATAGCTTAATGAGGTGGGCCAATTAGAGACTTGATGATGTGGCATGGTTGCATGTTGAGAGAAATCAAATAGTGGGGTGCTCCTATTTAGATAGAGAAGTTTTCCACCGTATGTTATACTAGATAACACCCCGCTCGTTGCTACAGAATTTCATAGTGATATATGTTAGAAAACTTTCTATTTCAAGAAATATAAATTGAGTTCTTCAATTTCTTTGTTCAAAGATTAACTCATATGCTAAAGGTAAATGTGAATAGCTTAATGAGGTGCACAAATTAGAGACTTGATGATGTGGCATGGTTGCATGTTGAGAGAAATCAAATAGTGGGGTGCTCCTATTTAGATAGAGAAGTTTTCCACCGTATGTTATACTAGATAACACCCCGCTCGTTGCTACAGAATTTCATAGTGATATATGTTAGAAAACTTTCTATTTCAAGAAATATAAATTGAGTTCTTCAATTTCTTTGTTCAAAGATTAACTCATATGCTAAAGATAAATGTGAATGGCTTAATGAGGTGGACCAATTAGAGACTTGATGATGTCGCATGGTTGCATGTTGAGAGAAATCAAATAGTCGGGTGCTCCTATTTAGATAGAGAAGATGTGTCAGCAACTGAAACAAAACAATATCAAAGGTGTATTAGTTTTCTGGAGAAGTCAAATTGCTATATTTGACCAATAACTTCTTAAAAAGTATTATTAACATATACAATACTAAATCATTGTCATTAGATTCATTTTGAAATAAGTTTTCACATATTGTTTTCTAAATATTTTAGATGTTGACATTTAAAAAGATTCGAGTTTGACTTATTAGAAAACCTATACACACCTTATAAGTTACAACAACAAACCAAGGGATTATAAAAAAAGCGGAACAAAATAAAAGAACAGAAATGCTACACATACAATATTTTTTCTATAGAGTCCATTTGCTTCAAATGATTGAATCTCAAAAAAATTATGGATAGCTTTCCTACACTGCAATTTTATAGGATTTGTAGAAAAGGGGGCCACATCTCCAAAAAAAAATCACATGTGTTTATGACATCACATGCACTCAATCGCAACAAAAAATAAGACATTTTTCCTGCGGTGTAACCAAATACCACCTGCTACTGATTTGTGCGTTTTTTTTGTAGAATTTTAAGTACCGTGACATGCTATTACTACAATATTCCTATTCATGTGTTTCTAATCTTACGAGCCAAAGAGGCCCTTAGTGACCGCTTCTCCGATGCCGCCTGTTTTAGGGACACTCATTACGAAATGCCATCCTTTGTATTTTGGGGTTATTTTCTTTTGAAATAAAAAATCGACTTGACCAAGCAGATTAGGGTGCAATGTCCATGTGTGCTAGTAAGCAGGTGCATAAACCATGATCAAAAGCTAGACACAAGAACAAAATCTGGAAAAATACATCAACAAATTCTCATTCTTGATAGAACATACTACCTACCATGAGATGGATTATGTATAGAAATATAGATACAGAAAGGGGAATTCGGGGAATGACTCCCGGTTGCTGGAATTGTACAGGCCAAAAATGAAATAGAGTATGTACCTAATTCCACTAAATCTCCAGATAGCTACACCGTAGTACTACTCAAGCCATCCATGTTACAGGTTCATAGCCCAAACAAAAAAGAACACAACACATTAATACTACACAATCAAGCCCCGTGTATCTGACAACCGATATTGTACATAACCATCACCACACCCTGCATTTGCACATTTTCCAACCTAACATCCCATGAGACAAATCCAAGGTCACATTTTGACAGGCAACCTTTTCCTCCTTTTTTTTGCTGCAACCCACGAAAACGGGGTAGCTAGCTAGACTGGTATTACATCGCCGTTTGATGTATCTTCACATCTCAAGACTAGTCCATCAAGGCTAGTTGGGAGGATGCACTTGCCCCAATGGCAGCCAGTAGAGAAGGACTCAGATGGTGGAACGATCATCAGCACATTATCGTTCCTTTGGACAACCCCGATGACACTTACAGTGCTTCCCTCCTTTATGTATCTGCAGTGTGAACAGCAACGTCAAGTGACATTGATAAATTTATTAGAAGTTTGTAACTGGAGTTAAAAATGACTCCATGCTCTTGCATTCCAGATAAAAACCAGAACCAAGGAAATAACAATACCCTTCTTTTAGGCGCATCACACGATCATCACTTGAGAGATTCCTTTCCCTTAGCCATCTCAGAAAATCAGGGGACATTTCCTTGTTTTCTGGATTTATGTCGATAACAACAGACTCGTCTACATACGGGGTTAGTCGTGCGCCATATCCTGTTTTGACTAATGCTCGAAGCCCAGATTGGAAATCCGAGATGTAGAAATCAACGGCATGACGCTGCGATTGTTGCAAAAAGGGGAAAATGTAGACACGGTTAAGATGATAATAATTGCAATGCTTGGAACATAGTAATATCCTTGTATCTCATAGCCAGTCATCAGACACTATGTCATTCTCCTCGCACATCAAAAGTCGCAGGAAGTTAAGAAACGAACCTCCATAGAGCGTAAGCCCCAGGTAAATCGGCGATGCTGAGTGTTGGCAGCTTTCGAGTCCCAGCCTTTGTACTCATACAAGCAGGACGAAGTGTACACGCATCTTGGAACCCTTTGAAAGGAGGACTCGAGGGGGAAATTTCCACAAGTAACAACCTGTCAAGTTCAATAGAAAATTAAGACTGGCTAGTGCTGACTATAGATGAAGTACTAATGTCTGCTAATGCCTAATTATTGATAACTTGGAAAAACTAGGAAAATAACATGTTAGTCTCCATAAAGTCAAAAAAAATGTCTGCTAATGTCTTTGCCAAAATATTTGTCAGAAATAATCAATGTCGTTTGTTAACGCTAAGTATGAAAGAAATGGGGACATTACTACAATGTGAGTTAACAAAGCAGTTTAGAAACAGTAAGACAACTGACAAGAGTATGGTTACAACATGTCTAGTAGGCTAAGCCATCAATCAACAGTGTAATTTGAGAATTATTTATAAGTTTTGTTGTAAACAAGCAGTCATACTCATATGACAGAAATAAGGGAACTAAATCCAAAAGATGGGATGGATAATAAAATAATTGACGAAGTCAAAAAAGGTGATTAGTAGTTCTGTACTACACGTACCCCAGTAACCTTCACATACTGTCCATCTTTTGCGGTTCTAAGATCAGCGTCAGGATAACGACTGACAAATTCAGTGGCGCCTCTTGTTCCCCAGCAAATGTTCCAAATCAAAAGTGCAGCAACAAATCCAAATATGACCACAACAACTACCAGCAAAATCGCATTATGAACAGCACCAAGAATGAAGCCACCTGCTATGAATCCCATCACAAAGAGCAAAATGACCGCCCAGAGTACTGGCTTAGGTAAACTTGCCTTAATCGAGTAACCATCTTCCTCGTTCAGATTTGTAACGGCCTGGTTGTGAGCGAAAGAGGTGGCGCGCATCTTCCTTGATACATTAGAATCAAGAGGGCCCGATACTTTTCGTGGAGCACCCGACGAGTTCAATGGTCCAGAGGAGATAGGTCCAGACGTGATCAGCCCGGTTGTAGGAAGAATAGGGGGTAGAGGGCCGGAATTCTGGCGAGCCATGGGGGTCACTCCTCCTGACTGGGGGCCAGACAATCTCTTTGTTGGTTCTCCATGCTTATTGAGTGGTCCAGAATTAGATTTTGCCCTTGCCGAACCTCCTGCACCGGTTGCTGATGAAATAGAACCAGAGTAGTTGGATCGACCAACAGCACTAGATACTGGTCCTGAATTGGAACCTGCGCCACCAATCCTTGAAGGTTGATTACCCAAAGGGCCTGATTTCCGTGACTTCTCAGCATGAAGATCAAACATCTTCCCTAGTTCGCCAGATTTTTTTATGTCCCCTCCAGTGTATGGCATAGCTGCGGAGCAAACAACCGGAGCCTTCTCCTTAGGTTGCTCAGGCCGCCCAGAGACATAAAGCCCACTGCTTAACTGGTGGGATGGAAACCGAGAACCCATTTTATGAATCAGTAGATTCAGATAGCCTCCAAGTATGTCCAAGTAGTTGTATTACGTATTGAATGAGACTAGCAAACTTTGGAGGACACCACCGGCATTCTCAGCAACAAACACCTTGCATCAGCACCTGAATAAAGAGCCATCAGACAGCTAACGTCAATTTGGGAATACAAAAAGGATATGCACGTAGAGTTCAGGATTATGCCACTGAGAGAAAGCAATTTAAAAACGAACTGTGCAAAATACAAATAAAAGAAAATTTAAAAAAAGAATAAACCACACAGAAAGATTATTAAAGATGTGACTTGGAAGAACTTCAGATGAAGAACCTTCACACAGAGTTCTACCAAGTCCCAACAGATCACAGCAGTTCAAATAGTTCAAGATGGCAAGGGGCTTTAATATTTCAAAGAGTTCTACCAAGCATAACATATTTCCCCCTATAGAGGGGATGTATATGAGGTCTTAGCCATTGCCCAGCAGTAATACAGATAACATAAATCTGGAACAAAACAGGTACCTGGAGAACATAGTGCCACTAATAAAGTAATAAATCCTACTCCCTCTGATCCAAAAAAGTGCCGTGAGTCGTAGGTATAAGTTGTACGTGAGCAGTTCATATCTAGCAACACTTAAACAGGTTTGAAGGGAGTATCAAATATGGCCAAAGTAATCTGACAGATTCTTATTGAGGATGGTGCCCAGTTTTCATCATGCAAGCATAATGTTATCAGCAAAGAGCAGATACTAACTATTTTCTTGCATAGAGACACCAACATATTTTGTTTAGTTTATCGCTGACTCGAAATATTGCAACAAACAAATGCCACAATTCCTGGCAATGTAGCTTTGGGATGATGGGCAAGCTAAGGAATTAGAAGAAAGAAAAGTAAATGTGTCAGTGCTGTAGGGTTTTAAGCAGTGTCAGACTACACACCCAGCTAATATAACCACAGAAAGTAACAGCCCAAACCTCGAACAAACAGAAGCAGCGGCCAGTGATGTAAATCTCATGTTGCAGCAGGCGCTCTTTCAGTTTGCCGCCAAAATATGGGGCTGTTGTGATAAAGTAATGCTTAATCCCTCGAAAAGGAAGATAAAGAGTACAGACAAGCCCCCTAAAGCATGCAGAATTCGTGGAGGAAGGTAAAGTATTCACACACACACAATTGACAGCGATGGCTACATCAACGGGGCATGACCGAGTCTTCCAGCTGATTCTGGCGAGTACCGGAAGCGGAATAATCAAACAAATTTTCCACCGACACTATTAGATCTCAAAGTAAGTAGTATAGCTTAAGGCTCCAGCAAAGAACTCTGTCAGGTAGGTACATGTCATCATAGTTACGACAAGAAGCAACGCACCGTATTACCTACAGTCCACTGACCAAAGACTATTTTCCTCCAATGGCCGTATAATTCATGACTGTGAGGGAGCTCAAAGTTAAGTGCAGAATTTTAACATTCTACAAACTACACTGACAAGCTTCAGTTGCATCCAGCAGAAATGGCAGCACATGTAGATCCGTATACACTAGTGCCAGATCCAAGAAAATCTTGCGCATACCAAGAACGCAAAATCACTGCAAAGTTACACAAACCATTGAAACAAACGCTAGATCCAGCCAGCGGGGAGCTAATGAGGCCCAAATCATTCTGAAAACTATACCGCCACCGGCCATTCCCTTAGTACTCCACCAAGTAGCGAACGAACAAGACCGCAGCAAAAAACTGGAGGGGATTGGGGAGTTTAAAAAAGAGATGTTTGAGCAAGATTGCTCGCACTCACGGCAAAGAAAACAAAAACGGGAGGTGAAAACTCCCATAGCAATCCAGGCGAGTTAGGGTTGGTCACCAACCGAAGAAACCAAATCTTCCCCGACAGGGTGGATCTCCGCTCCACGGTGGTCGACGACGCCGGCGGCGATGGGGCGGGAATGCGAAAAGGATTCCTCTGTGACTGTGGCAGCGTGCGTGCGTGCGTGGTTGGGTGGAATGGGAGGGACTGGGGGAGGAGGGTTGTTCGGCGGAGAGGGAGGATGGGTTGGATGACACCGTCGGCGCCGGGAGGAAAAGGAAGCTCCTCTCTGCCTGTCTGTCTGTCTCTGCCACTGTTGGTGGACCTCAGCAGTACGCCTGGACTCTGGACTGGACGGTTGCTTCACTAGTCACTACCCCTGTTGCGTTTTTTTATTATCTTTCTTTTTAGTGCAAATTTGATTGGTGCTACATGATGTCACCAAAAGTTCAAAATATTGAAAGAAAAAACACCATAACTCTAAGATTTCAAAATGTGCCAATACAAAAATTTCCTAGTTTCATATGTACTTCTTTTTATAGTACGTAACATTTAAAAAATAAAGATTAAGTTACAAAACATGTAAAAGTCGACCTTATAAAACTGAAAAGATAGGAGAATCCTCGACAAAATATCAACTCTTGTTCCTCCCTTCGACACAACCGTAGCAGCCATCAAAAGGGATAAATGGCGGATCACCCACCTAACTTAGAACGCTGATCAACAGCTTTATAAACCTGTGATAGGCAAAATAATTATCGTTAAAATAATCGGGATGGGCAGCACAACCCTAGACACGACATTGAACTACAGATCTAACACACCGCACTACGACGTCGGAGGAATTACCTAGCCGACTTCAAAGGGGATTGGATTCATTCACTTGCATTCCTGAAAGCACTACAAAAAGCTCTGGTCTTAACGCCCCTATGGGAGTTGTGCAACCTTTCCTCGGGTTCATAGAGTCGGGTTTCCCGTTTACTCGCAATGGAGGAGCCCCCCCCCCCCCCCCACCAACCAAAGCAGCTAGGCGACCAGGGTTCATAACGCACTCTTCGCACAACATACTCCCTCCAACCACGAACCCAGCACACAAAATGCACCATCTTCTAACTGTCACCAGCGCAGACATCCGTCTATATGCGTACTCTGTACGACCTCCCTGAAAGTGCATTTTCGGTCTTCTAGATTTTGATTATTGATGACAACGCAAAAAAAAGAATGCAAACTGTGTACTGAGTGTATACAGATTCAGTTCTGTTTGTGGAGAACATGGGAGTTGAAGAAAAGGGGGTTAAAACCAGAAATCAGCTGGTTGTTTCCTGTCTGGAGAATCCAGAAGTTCCGATCCCCATGCCGGAACTTCCGGTGAGGGCAGAAATTGGCCAAGTCTTTTTTTACTCTAGCCACTAGTGTGTGCAGAGTTCTGTCCGGAACTTGTGACCGGAAGTTCCGGGCTTGTCTATGCGATTTTTCGCTAAGTCAGAAACTGCACATGTACTGGCACATAGCGGAACTTTGTCTCGACCTTGTGTTAGAACTTTCCGGGAAAACGGAAGTTCCGGACTAAGGACCAAAAGTTCGGCACCTGACTTAGTGAGATTTTCACGAAGTCAGAAATGGCCCGCGTACTGGCACAAGCGGAACTTTTTCCAGAACTCGTGTCATAACTTTTCTCATGACCGGATGTTCCGCACCTGACTGGCTGAGATTTCGCTAAATCAAAACATGCCCACACACTAGCCTCTTCAGAGCTTTGTCCGGAACTTTCCGGGTTGTCGGAAGTTCCGGCTCCCTAGCCTACCTCCAGCCGGCCAAGCTTCGAATTCTCTCTCCTCCATTATTGTTGAAGCTCATTTCTTTAGGACCTCTCAATCCAACCACTCAAATCTTTTGATATTTGGAGATCCGAATGAGAAGACCCGATCTACAACTCTAGCCAAGGTTTTTCAGTTCCCCCTCATTTCCTTGCGGGATTTCGAATCTAGGGTTCCTATGTGAAAGATCTAGGTCAACCTTGTAGCTAGTTGGTAAGAAGAGTGACCTTTTGTGGTCGTGTTGAGAGCCCCCAATTCAGTTGTGGGTGTGTGCATTAAGAATCGTTGTACGAGATTGTTCTCCACCCTAAAGGAGTTTATAGTGGAAGGTGAATCCAACCTTTCAGGTGGGATTCGTCAAAGAAAAAGGTGAGATCTTGTGGCATTGAGCCAACCTGTTATGGTGGATCACACCTCTCCAACGAGACGTATACCTTTCTGGTGGAACTCAGAAATACATCTTATCTCTATATCTTCGACTTTCTTATTTCGTTCCACTCCTTTACTATCCACATTGTATCTTGTTTACTTGTCTTCATCGTTGTTAGCTTGTCATATAGAAAACTCATCCAGATTTTATCTCTAGATAATTTACTTTGTGTCAAGCTTTAAAATCGAAAAAGAACTGAAATCGGATTTAAAAAGATGTTAATTCTATAAAATACTTGAGTTTTTTTAAATGTTTCAGATTTGGAAAATTGTTTGCATTTGAAAAATGGTTCAGATTATGGAAAATGTTCCTATTTGAGAATCATTTATATTTTTGAAAATTTTCATTTTCTCAAATGGTTCGGTTTTAAAAAAAGTATTTGAAAATGGTTCAGATTTAACAAAAGTTCAAATTTGTAAAGAAAACATTTTGATAATGGTTCAAATTCTAAAATGATCATTTTGTAAAAATGGTTCAGATATTAAAAATTGTACAAGTTTTATAAAATGTTCAAAGTTTGAAATAAATCAAATTGTTTTTCTACATTCAGTATTTTTAAGGAATCAACGATCAGCTAAATGGAAAAAAGATAAAGCGACGCAACAACGGGCAAACTGGGCCTGCCCAGCAAGGAAGCTCTTCGGGCGTGGAGTGGCAACCCGACGCGTGAAGGCCGGATGCCAAGCAGGGATGCCCACGGGAGCGCCTAAACTCCGACCTGTTCGTGCGGTAATAGGCGCCGCACACCCCCCACCGTTTCGCGAGTTAAATGGGACGGCCTATTATCTCGGCTTCTCCTTTTTTTCCGTTTTTTCATTCAGTTTTAACAGAAAGATAACATGGTAAAAAAGAAAATTAATTTGAATATAAACAAATTTGAATGTGAATAATTTTTTAATGTGACCATTTTAAAATTTGAATAAATTTGACGGTGAACAATTTTCAAATGTGAACAATTTTCAAATGTGAACAATTTTCAAATTTGGACAAAATTGACTTAAACTTTTTGAATATAAACATTTTGAAAGCTAAAACATTTTTTAAACTTGATTTTTTTTCAAAATACAAACACAATTTGAATTTGGAAAACATTTCTTTATTTCGAAAAATCTGAACATCTTTTAAAAATTAAAAAGGTTGAAAAACAAAAATACAGAAAATAAAAATAATAATAAAAAAACCAGCTAAAAAGGCCAAAAACTGAAGGTCAGATTTTAAATGAGCCGACCCACTCGTCAGATAGGACACGCCCCCATACCCCCGTTTCGCCCAGCCCGGATGCCACGGATCCACAAGGTGGGCCGTGGATCACTTTGTGATCTAAATTCAACCCATTTGCTAAGCGAGAGTCTGTCTCCCGTCCCGTTCCCTTCGGGGTGCTCCTATTCATCAACCTGGTCGTGCAGGATTACTGCACGCCCACCCCCCTTCTTCCTCCGTCCGTCCCGCGGCACACGCTCCGCCTCCGCCGCACACGCGCCTCCGCTTCTTCTTCCTCCTCCGTCTCCGCCGCACCTCCTCTCTTCTTCTTCCTCAAGCCGCCCGCCGCCGCCGGCCAGGCCGCCAGCTCCCGCCCCCCGCGCTCGCCGCCGCTACCGCGCCGCCTCCGCGCCCCGCCCTCCAACCGCAGCCCACCGCCGGTCCTCCGCCCCCCGGCCGGCCATCCCTCTAAGCCCCCCCACCACCACCGAGCTCGTCGCCGGCGAGCACCCCCACCCCCCAAGTTAAGTTTGGTCTCACCGGCCGCCTTCTCCGCCGCAGCTTCGCAGCGGCGTCGCCGGCGCCGCCTCGGCCTGGGATTCCGTCCTCGACGTCGCCTTCTCCGCCGCGCGTCCGCGCCGACGTCGCCGGCGACGTCTCGGCCTGGCCGCCGCGTCGGTCTTCTTCTTCCTCTGTCATGGGCCCGGCCCAATAAGCGCGCCCTGGTCGTCAAATAGGTGTGGCCTTCCCTTCGTTCCCCTTCCTCCCTGTTCCCCCGCCTCTGGACTCCTCCCGTGAGGCCGTGAGTGCCTCCCGTCGCCGGTGCTCGTCGGCACGCCGCCACCTCCTCTCCCGGCGATAATCCCCTCTACCTCCGCTATTTCCTAAATCCCTAGGGGCAGAGAAAGGAGGCCGGTAGCGTCCCACGGCGACCGGCGTCCGTTCCTGCCCGTCGCCGGCGGAGGAGAGCAGTCCAGCAGCACTGCAGAAGCCAGAAAGCTCCAATTAATTCGTTACTTCCTTCTCCAAGATAGGTAAGAGTTCAACACTTCAAACCCAAATTATACGTACAAAGTTTACAAGCTGTTTGCATGTCTCAACTGATTGATTATTTAGGCTTGACGTCCTATGAATTGTGTAGCCAGTTAACAAAATAGCTTGAACATTTTTTTGCTGTAGAATCTTTGATGGTGGCGCCCCCTTTGTTGGCGGCTCCAACCAACTCCACCTTCTCCCACCTCTTCCAGCTATGCGCACATGGTGGCCGCGCAGCCCTTGCCGCCGGTCGCGCCACGCACGCTCGCATGCTTGTATCCGGGTTCGTCCCCACAGCCTTCGTCTCCAACTGCCTCCTGCAGATGTATGCCCGCTGTGCGGATGCCGCCTATGCCCGGAGAGTGTTCGACGCGATGCCCCACAGGGACACCGTCTCATGGAACACCATGCTCACCGCGTACTCGCATTCTGGGGACATCATGACCGCTATATCACTGTTTGATGCAATGCCTAACCCGGATGTCGTGTCATGGAACGCGCTCGTCTCGAGTCATTGCCAGCGCGGCATGTACCGGGAGTCGGTGGCCCTGTTCTTGGAGATGGCTCGCTCTGGTGTTGCCTCTGACCGGACAACTTTTGCCGTCCTTCTCAAGTCGTGCGGTGCCTTGGACGATTTGGCACTCGGTGTTCAAATCCATGCATTGGCGGTAAAGACAGGGTTAGGGCTCGATGTGCGGACTGGGAGTGCTCTAGTGGACATGTATGGCAAGTGCAGCAGTTTGAAGGACGCATTATTCTTCTTCTATGCAATGCCCGATAAGAACTGGGTCTCGTGGGGTGCAGCTCTTGCCGGTTGTGTTCAAAATTATCAGTATACGCGTGGGTTGGAGCTGTTTATGGAGATGCAGAGGTCAGGTATGGGGGTGAGCCAGCCGGCTTATGCCAGCGTCTTTAGATCCTGCGCAGCAATGTCATGCCTGAGCACTGGTAGGCAGTTACACGCGCATGCCATAAAGAATAAGTTCAGTGCAGACCGTATTGTTGGTACAGCCATTGTGGACGTTTATGCTAAGGCTAATAGCTTGGTGGATGCTAAAAGGGCATTCTTCAGCTTGCCCAGCCATACAGTGGAGACATGCAATGCCATGATGGTTGGGCTTGTGCGCGCGGGGCTAGGAAATGAGGGCATGGAACTGTTTCAGTTCATGACCAGGTCAGGCATTGGTTTTGATGCAGTCAGCTTGTCTGGGGTTTTCAGTGCTTGTGCAGAGATTAAGGGGTACTTACAAGGGCTGCAAGTTCACTGCTTAGCAATGAAATCAGGTTTTGATGCAGACATCTGTGTCCGAAACGCAATTCTTGATCTGTATGGGAAGTGCAAAGCACTGGTAGAAGCGTACCTTATCTTCCAGGATATGGAGCAACGAGATTCAGTCTCTTGGAATGCTATTATCGCTGCTCTTGAACAGAATGGACGCTATGAGGACACTGTAGTTCATTTTAACGAGATGTTACGCTTTGGCATGGAACCGGATGATTTTACATATGGCAGTGTGCTTAAGGCTTGTGCAGCTTTACAATCTTTGGAGTTTGGATTGGTGGTTCATGACAAGGTTATCAAGTCAGGACTTGGTTCAGATGCTTTTGTAGCTAGCACTGTTGTTGACATGTACTGCAAGTGTGGTATGATGGCGGATGCTCAGAAACTTCATGACAGAATTGGGAGGCAACATCTTGTTTCATGGAATGCCATCATGTCAGGATTTTCTCTGAACAAACAGAGTGAGGATGCCCAGAAATTCTTCTCACAGATGTTAGATATGGGACTGAAGCCTGATCATTTCACGTATGCCACTGTTCTTGATACTTGTGCTAATCTAGCCACCATTGAGATCGGGAAACAGATCCATGGTCAGATAATCAAGCAAGAAATGCTGGTAGATGAATATATATCTAGTACTCTTGTAGATATGTATGCCAAGTGTGGGTACATGCAAGACTCGCTTCTAATGTTTGAGAAGGCTCACAAACGGGATTTTGTGTCATGGAATGCTATGATATGTGGTTACGCGCTGCATGGCCAAGGAGTAGAAGCACTCCAGATGTTCGATAGGATGCAAAAAGAGAATGTGGTTCCAAACCATGCAACTTTCGTTGCTGTACTTCGGGCTTGCAGCCATGTTGGGCTATTAGATGATGGATGCCGATACTTCCATCAGATGACCACACGCTACAAATTGGAACCACAACTTGAGCACTTTGCTTGCATGGTAGATATACTAGGACGGTCAAAGGGCCCACGAGAAGCTCGAAAGTTTATCAGCACCATGCCTTTTGAAGCTGATGCAGTCATTTGGAAGACTCTCCTAAGCGTTTGCAAGATCCATCGGGATGTTGAGGTTGCTGAACTTGCTGCCAATAATGTTCTACTACTAGATCCTGAGGATTCTTCAGTTTATGTTCTTCTGTCAAATGTGTACGCAGAATTGGGGAAATGGGTTGATGTTTCAAGGACAAGAAGGTTAATGAGGCAGGGAAGGCTTAAGAAGGAACCTGGCTGTAGCTGGATTGAGGTGCAAAGTGAAATGCATGGTTTCCTTGTAGGAGATAACATCCATCCGAGATCGAGGGAGCTGTATGACATGTTGAATTATTTGATTGATGAGATGAAACTGTCTGGATATGAGCCTGATTTGGCCTATTTTGCTGAGGTTGTTGAAGAGGGGAGTGAATTTGAGCAAGATCAGTTACCTGGAATTGTTGGTGGCTAATCTGTCCAGCATTGGCATTCCAAACTAGTATTTGACAAAGCTTTGAACTTAAATTCCTCGTCCAGCAGATACAGTGATACTACAGATGGTGCTGACGTTTTTCCTGCCATATCACAGTGCCATAAGCATGATCCTGTTGATAGAAAGAGTATGAAATCGACAAACGTTTGATATGAAAGAAAGTAAAACTCTATGCTATTACATATAGGATGGACTGGCAATTTATGACTGTTCCCACCATTTATGCTGGTACAGGCTTCTGTAAAGGCACTTAACCAAAGGTCGCAGAAGAGTAAGTGCAGATGTAATCTCGTTTTACTGTCTGTACGATTACAATTTCCTTCCTCAGATGCCACGAGTAGAAATATTTTCAGCTTTTTTATTAGACTGAGCGAGCATATAGATAAATCTGAATCTGAGGATTGTGTGCGATATGCTTGTATGGCAGATGTTTGACAAGAAGTTTGGGGCTATAACAAGTGAATTCGAGTTTAACTGTTGCCCAGAAGATGCAATGCTCAATGCGAACATTTTCCAGTCCTAAATGTAACCAAGAGAGGTATTTTAATCTGTTTTAATTTATAGATACTCTCAATTGCATCTGTATTTCCTACAGCTATTATCATTAGTGAGTGTTTCAGAGCTTTGCAAATTAAAGTACTATATTAGTATTATTAAACATATAGGGTACTAAAGAGAAGTTTGGTTCTAGATGTTCAAAATAATGTCATGGGTATTTCTGTAGTTTGTTAGTGCTGGTAGCAATTGTAGTGAACTCTTGTGTCAAATCCCAAATGTTTCATATTATATCATAGGTGTTTTAATTGTCTCCAGAAGACTCGCAGTTTTGGAAGAAGGCCCTTTAGCACCATAACTATGTACTCTTAAAACATGATGTGCATGTCTCCTCCAAAACAAGAAGTGTACGAACACAAAGTTAACGAAACCTTAACAGAAATGCATCATCTCTTACTAAGAGGTGTTTTACGATGGATGCACAAATCTGGAAATAGTAGAAGGTACACAGACAAATAAGCTGAATTGCCACCCGGACAGAAGTTATTTCGATCTAAATAGACTTGAGCAAAGTAAGCTTGCACTTGTATTCCTTCAAGTTTTTTTCTGTTAATTTTCCTAATACACACAAGCAAGCTTCTGCCAGGAAACCAATCTGTTTGGCCTGGAGTGCTATTATTGATTGGATATCAGGTGCTGCACATTTTTGCTGCAGGTGGAGATTTCGGTCATTGAAGTTTAGTTTTGCATGCCAACACTAAATGTATGAAACATCACTCTAGATAGGTAGTCTGCTACAGTTATTCTAAGTCTGATGTTTGACAAAAGTCGCTACAGTTGCCGTCTGAAATAAGTTGGCCTTCACTGGTCCTTCTCAGTCTAACAGCTTACATGGCCCAGGGCCACATGTTTTCCACCTTCCTTCCACGTTTTCCCTTTTTGTGTCTGTGTCTGAACATGAAGATGGAAACCGGCAGTGATTTTGATGGCTCTGCCGATGCAGGTAAAGTGGAGGAAAATCTTGATGGAAAGCAGTTCAAGCACCCTGCCGACCAATGATCAGCCTGGCTGTAACAACTAACAAGAAACGAGAGTGACTTGGAGGTTGGAGTAGTAAAGTTACAACCTCGTCCAGTAACAATTTTTCGAGAAAACGCAAAAAGCTTTTGCGTTTCTTTTCATTGAATAGAGAGAAAGGGTTTAGTACATGGGCCTCCTAGGAGGTGAGTGCTGCGATAGAGAAAAAAATCAATGGACATCCCAGGTAGCTGGCAAGATCGCTCTAAGTCCTAGTGCACCGGCTCTGGACCAGAGCGTCGCCTCTTCTCTGATGTTGTCCATGGTGCGGGATATGGAGGGGGTGGCGTTGTTGAAGACGCAGTCGTTCCTTTGTTTCCACACCATCCACGGGATCAGCAGGGTGACCGATGCGAGGCCCTTGCGCTGTGGTTTAGGCGTTGCTGATTTGGCGAGGCGCCACCAGTCGTCTAGTTTCTCAAGCGGCTCGGGTGGGCGATACATCACGTGAAGCCAAGCGAGCGTCTCGTACCAAACCTGACGAGCGAAGACGCACTCCGTCAACAGGTGCGGCATAGTCTCCATCCCCTGATCACATAGCAGGCACCTGGGATGGTGTTGGAGGCCTCGGCTTTGCAGCCGTGCAGCAGTCCAGCAACGATCCTTATTTGCGAGCCAATGGAAGAATTTGACCTTGGGAGGTGCCCAGGTCTTCCATATGAGCTTCCAGGCGCTGCAGGCGGTGGCGCCGAGGAAGGTGGCCTTGTAGCAGGAGCTCGCCGTGTAGATGCCGTTGGAGGCCCACTTCCAAACTGTGGTGTCCGGCTCGTCCGATAGGCGGAAATGCTCTAGCTTTCTCCAAAGCAGCAGGTATTGCCCGATCTCGTGGATGCCGATCGTGCCCTGGATGTCGCGGCCCTAGGCGTGATGTAGCAGTCCACCGGCTCGTCCAGTAACAATGGCCCAGGGTGGTCACAGGTTAGGTCCAAACTGTTGACAAACGAACAAAACCTGCACTGAACCAACGAAGTCGTCTTGCGTGGTTTTTTCTGGTTTGCAGGCTAAGCTCGCGAAGCTTGTGAAAACCGGGTATAGCATGGGTTGGAACCAGAGAAAAGCTTGTGAAAACCGGGTATAGCATGGGTTGGAACCAGAGAAACGCAGGGTGCGACAGAGATGGAAAAGCTGACGTTGGCATGATGATGACTGTCCTGGAGTTGCATTGTTTAGGCTGCGACACCAACTGTGCGTGGCCGCCGAGGTGTGTTGTGGTCATCATATTTGCTGCACCAACCCACTCTTCAGCAAACTCTCCATGGTACTGTTATGTGGGTCAATAGTACCAGGGTTAGATTAGTTAGGCAAGTCTAATAAGGATAGGATACGGAGGAATTTTAGTCCCATAGAAGATTTCTCCTTTGTTAACATTTATGTTAGTCAGTTAGTTAGGATTCCTTCTTTTCCTCCAAGTCAATTGTAACCCGCAGGCTATATTATGCCCCCGGCTCGTTATTCAGATTAAGCAATGAAATAAACACAAAACAGATCCAAATCCCAGTCTCCTTCTCATTCATATCATCTAGCTGCTCTGGGGCGCCGCGGCTACAGGCCACGGCCTCCCATCGAGCACCCCTACGACCTTAGATCAGGGTCGAGGGCAAACCTATCCTCAAGTTCTACCAGACTACAGATTGAATGTTTTTTCTTACTGCCATGCACCTATAGTTTACCGTCAGATTTTTTTCTGGTGATTTCCATTGGAACCTTATTGGTCATGAAAAGAAGTAATTTCTAGTGTATATATGTGCCAGTTCAAGTACAATTCACAATTCACAGGGCTCCTTTTTTTGACAATCAGCAGAGCTTTTTATTGCTCAGGGTTAGGGGTTGGGCATACATTCAGTCTGAAATCAAGTGGTGATCTGGGCTGGAGCAGCATCACACCACAGCCTCAGTTCAGCATCCATGGGAATTTTTACACAAGTGTGCACAGACTTTTGCTTCTCTACGAATAAAACTTAAAAAGATTTAAATCCCTGGCTGAACTCCTCAATGATTTGAAGATGGCCCATAATCTCCGATCTTCCGTGATGCCTGGTTTTCCACATCTCCGCCAAAATCTATCAGCCAGTTTGAAATTCAACATGCTCCCATCCTTTCTCACTACCCAGACGAAAACCATCCCGGAGGGAGAGTTTCAGCTGTCAACAGGGCCACTCTGATAGTGTTGATCGTGACTTTTCTTCCTGAACTTGTAGGTTCTATCTTTTTCTGTAGAGATTTCTTGGGTGCATGATTTTGCTTGGGCTATGTATCTACCTATGCAAATGTGGGGCCTTGCTTCCCGTGGTAGCGTGGCAGTTTTATACTCCCTCCATTCCTGAATGTAAGAGCTATAGTTTTTTGAGAAAAAATTCAAAATATATGGTTTACAATTATTTTTGGATGAATTTACCAGTGAAAAAGTGAGTTTCATTCTTGAACGGAGTGAATTTATGGATTGTTTTCATTTGTTGTCTATTAGGGAGTCCTCTTTTCAAAATTTTGTCTAAAACAAATGAGTCCATAGTATGTCAAATACTCATGTCTTAATATCCGTGTAAAAAACTATAGCTCTTACATTCAGCAAGAGAGGGAGTATAGAAAACGATATATAGACAACATGAGGCTCAGGAGTAATCCGCTCTCCCATCTGAATAATTTATTGTTCATTTAGCTTTCAATATTCTTAAGCTGGTACTGTATATGGCCATTATGTCAACTAGTGGAGATGGCGCAGCCATGCTGCGCCCGTGTTTAAAAAACAAATAAATTTGGTGGTGTGTAAATTTAAAACTTTTCTGTTGTTTCTGTTTGAATATATTAAGTTTCAATAGTTGACCTTTTGTTGTTTTTTTGTATAAATTTAATTAAGTTTCAAACTTGTCAAATGGGTAGCATTCTAACACAAATAGTTAGGATTTTTTTGTGAGGCCATTTTGGTATTTTTCATATTATTTCTGCTACTAATTTGCGAGAGCTAGCGATTTTTTTGTCCAAATTAAGCCAAATTTGTAACTTTTCAAATTTGTTGCATTGTGTCCCAAGTAGGTAGGAATTTTTATTGCGATCATTTTGATATTTTTCCCATTTTTTTCTGATTATTAGTTTTGAAGATATTGAATTATCAAATTTCAGCTTGTTTTGCTTTTTTTCCTAAAGAGAAAATAGGGAGAAAGGTTGACAAATCGGGCCCACACGTCAGCCAAGTAGGGACGACGTCAGCGGACGTCAGAGGCGGCCGGATCTGCCTCCCCTGCCCGCGGCAGCGATGACCTTGCCGGCGGCGCATCCTTGCAAACGGGAGAGCGCGGCTGGGCGCGTTCGAGCCGCCTTGGTGCGGTGTGGCCGAAGGTGACGGCGCCGCCTCCCTTAGGTCGCCGGAGCGGTGGCGGCACCGGTCAGACGTGCCGGAGAGCAATGCGCACGGCGGCGGCGATTCCGGCGAAGGCGCGACGTTCCGGAACCTTATCCGCGGCGAGGAGAGAGAGGAAGCGACGGTTGAGCTCTCCGTGCTCGTCGATTTGGCCGGTAAGGAGCGTAGAGGCTGCGGCGGCGTGCGAGCGCGAGAGGAAGAAGAGGGGAGAGGGGTTTCTGCGGGGTGTTGTTTGCAAAAAAGCATACAAAGTTTAGCATATTCGCAAGTTGGTCCTTCATAGTGCATTTTTGTGGACTGCGGGTTCGTTTCTTCTTTCTGGCGATGGTTTTTGTGGAAAAACACCCGGTCACCGGCGGAACCGGAGGCTACCGGCGTGTGACCGGGACGCGTGTCGTGAGCTGATTGGTAGTTAATCGAGAATGAACAGTAACCGTCGCTGGAGGCTGGCGTGGTCATATCCTGTCCGTCCATTTCCGTGATCTGACGGCTGGAGGAACTCGAGCGATGTGGCCAGGTGAGAGAGGGTGAATGTTGGCACCTATTTTATAGGCTTATATTAAGGGGCGGAGGGCTATGAGTCAGACAATGAGACAACTGTGAGTCAATGACTTGAGTGATTTTGATATCCTCAATCGGTGGAGAGAATAGGATCAAGTATCCTGCATTGTCAAAGGGAGTGAATGATGTGTTAACTCTTCAAGTTTCACTTATTGATATCGGATTCAACATTTAGCACAAGTGGTGGAATTCTTCATCCTTACCAGCACTCATTGTCATCCGGTTGACACTTATTTGTGCGCAAAGTTGGAGGTTCATCACAGAACAAAATAACTCATATGCCCACAGTCGTCACCGTCGTTCCTCCAACTGTCGCTGCTATCGTTGATCCCATCTTGTCCGCCGCGTACACGGTCGACGGTAGAGCAGGTCTCCGAAACCCCGTCTCTTCGTTTCCTGTATCGGAGAGAGGCGATTAGGTTTTTGAGGAGCGTCTCCTACGCGACTGCTCGCCAATCTTCATCCACTACGTCAGCTACTTCATCTACTTCCTATACATCTATCATGGCACCTTCATCGTCATCATGAGCACCGACGCCAAGATCGAGAAGGCTGCTGCAGAGAATAGGATCGCCGACGAAGCTGCTTCCGCTTCGGTCAATTGGCCAACCGCCGGGTATAATATGTTTATACCTTTATTTACTTGTTTATTGTACTAGCGATTTGCATAAAAATATCCACTATATGTCTAGTACACGATTATACTGTTAAGTTTCAGTATGTCATTACCACCATATGCGTCATGATTTTAGTTAATACTTGGATTAATATAATCGAAAAAGTGCTTATATTCTCAACGGTTCAAAAATCTGATCTGTGTAGGCAATTTTCGATCCATGGTTTTGTTGATGCACTGAAACCAGCCCCGTTTACGGGACGTATTTTAAGCGTTGGCAGATCAAAACCACTTTATGGCTCACTGCGATGAACGTGTTCTGGGTCGCCGGTGTCACTCCCACTGAAACGATTACTGCTGAACAGGAAAAGGCGTTTAGGGAGGTCACCGTCGTCTTTGTTGGAGCCGTTCTGAGCGTGATCGGAGTTAAGTTGGTTGACACATATTTACATGTGCGGGTTGCCAAGAACTTGTGGGAAGCGCTTGAATCTAAATTCAGCGCAACCGATGCTGGAAGCGAGATGTACACCAACGAGCAATTTCATGATTACAAGCTGGTTGAAAACTGTGTTGTATTGGAGCAGACTCATGAGATATAATGCATCGCAAAAGAGTTTGAGCTTCTCAAGTGTGATTTACGGGGCAAATTTGTCACGGGATGCATTATCGCTAAGCAGCCCAATCATGGAGGAGATTTGCCACTACTCTGAAACATTAGAGGCTTGAATTCTATGTTGAGTATGTCATTGGTCATCTGAATGTTGAGCATAACTCGAGGGCAAAGGACTCGCATGGAAAAGGCGAAGGTACTTCTGTTGCCAATATGGTACAGAATAATTTCAACTTCCACAAGCACAAAGGAAAAACTGTAGTCCAACAGAATACTGACTTCAAGAAGAAGGGTAACAAACCCTTCAAGAAGGATAAGAAGAAATGTGCATGATACACCTGTGGTTCAAAGGAACATTGGGCTCCTAAGTGCCCTAAGAAGTTCAAGAAAGCAGGACAAAACTCCAAGTCTGTCAACATGATTGTGATCAACAATGAGAATGGTGCACCCGGGTACGGTAATTTGTTTACTGTATTTTAAGTTTGTCAGTCTACCGAATGGTGGATTGACACATGCGCAAATACTCATGTGTGCTGACATTTCATTGTTTTCTTCCTATCAGGCCACATGGAACGGATCCGTATTGATGGGGAATGGAGTGAGTGCTTCTGTTCTTGGTGTTGGCACGGTCGATCTGGAGTTTACTTCGGGACGGATCGTGCAACTCAAGAACGTGTAGCATGTCCCCGCCATCAAGAAGAATCTCGTTAGTGGCTCCCTTCTACGTAGAAAAAGGTTTAAGTTGGTATTCGAGTCTAATAAAGTAGTTGTTACGAAATATGGATTATTTGTTGGAAAAAGTTATGAATACGGAGGCATGTTCCGCTTTTCTCTTGCTGATTTTTGTAATAAAGTTGTGAACAATATTCATTTAATGTTAATGAAACAGAAGTTTGACATTCACGTCTTTGTCACATTGATTTTGGTTGTATGATGCGACAAGCAAAAGTAAGTTTAATCACATGTTTCACTTTAGTCAAAGGTTCTAAATGTCTTTCGTGTGTGCAAGCAAAGCAACCTCGCATGCCTCATAAAGTTGCGGAGGAAAGACACTTGGCACCGTCAGAACTTATACATTCTGATCTTTGTGAGATGAATGGTGTATTGACTAAAGGTGAAAGAGATACTTCATGACACTGATAGACAAGTCCAATAGATTTTGCTATGTATATTTGTTAAGCACTAAAGATGAGGCTCTTTACTACTTTAAAATCTATAAGGCAAAGTTGAGAATCAACTTGAAAAGAAAATTAAACACATTTGGTCCGTGGTGGAGAGTACTTCTCGAATGAGTTTGATTCTTTCTGTTCGGAACACGGTATTATTCATGAGAGGACGTCTCCCTATTCTCCCCAGTCAAATGGGGTTGCCGAACGGAAAAACCGTACTCTAACTGATTTGGTTAACGCCATGTTAGATACATCGGTATTATCCAAGGCATGGTGGGGGAGGTGCTATTGACGTCATGTCATGTCCTGAATAAAGTTCCAACAAAAGACAATGAACTCACTCCGTATGAACAATGGGAGAAGAGAAGCACAACACTCGCATACTTACGTACTTGGGGCTGTTTGGTAAAACTCAATATGCCGATCCCAAAAAGCGTAAGCTTGGATCTAAGACCGTGAACTGTGTTAATTTGGGCTACGTTAAGAATAGCGTTGCTATAGATTTTTGGTAGTGAAATCTGAAGTACCTGACGTGAAGGTCGGTACAATTATGGAGTCTAAAGATGCTACTTTCTTTGAGGATGTATTTCTTATGAAAGATATGTGATAACCCACAAGTATAGGGGATCGCAACAGTGTTCGAGGGAAGTAAAACCCAAATTTATTGATTCAACACAAGGGAAGGTAAAGAATATTTATAAGTCTTAACAGCCGAGTTGTCAATTCAGGTGCACCTGGAAAAGCACTAGTAACAGGGGTGATGTGAAAGCAGTTGTATGAGAGCAGTAGTAACAGTAACACAGAGACAATAGCACCAGAGAAGATGATGATAACAGAAGGACCGGGGTTCCCAGCTATCTACACTAGTGGTAACTCTCAAGAACAAGTGTCGGGTGAACAAATTACAGTTGGGCAATTGACAGTATTGAAATAACATTAAGTAAGAATATCCAGATTATTAATTAAGTAGGCATGTTTTCCATATGTAGTTTGTGCGTGCTTGCAATGAGAAACTTGCATAACATCTTTTGTCCTGCCAGCCCGTTTGCAGCGGGCCCTCTAGGGAAACTACTGCTAATTAAGGTACTCCTTTTAATAGAGCACCGGAGCAAAGCATTAACACTTGGTGAAAACATGTGATCCTCACATCATAGTCATTCCCTCCGGTTATCCCAATTGATGTCACTTTGGGGCCATCGGTTCCGGACAATGACTTGTGCATGCAACTTGTAGATACAATCTAAGCAATAATATATAGAGCTTACATCTAAGATCATGTCACTCGTGCACTAGTGACAAGCATTAAACATAACAAGATTGCAGCAACAATAACTTCACAAACTTATATAGATAGACTGATCATAATGTAACAATTCATCAGATCCCAACAAACACAACACGGGTTACATCATATGGATCTCAATCATGTAAGGCAGCTCATGAGAACACTGTATTGAAGTATATGGGAGAGAGAGAGTACCAACTAGCTGAACGGATAGACGTCGCCTAGAGGGGGGGGTGAATAGGCGATTTAAAACTTTTTCGAGGAGCCGGAATATCCGGTCCAAGAGTGACCGGAAATTCCGAGTAGCCGGAATATCCGGTACACGAATGACCCGGAAATTCCGGTATGCTTGATAAAGGCGGAATAAAACTAGAGGTTTACTTTAACAAGCATACAACCTAGATATATAAACTAGGCTCACCTATGCACCAACAACTAATACTAGTAACAAGATGATAGCAAGATATATGACTTCAAGCACGAAGGCTATGACAATGTAAAGTGCATAAGTAAAGAGCTCGGGTATAGAAATAACCGAGGCACGCGGAGACGAGGATGTATTCCCGAGTTCCACCCAAAGGTGTACGTCTAGTTTGAAGAGGTGTGCGCAACCACAACAGGTTAGCCGCAACGCCACAAAGGCTCACCTTCTTCTCCTGATGAACTCAACCACAAAAGGTTCGAGTTCACCTTCCACTATTGATCTCCTTTGGGGCGGAGATCGAATCCCGTACAACTCTTGAGGCACACACCCACAACTTAATTGGGGGCTCCCAAGTCTTGAGGCACACACAACTTAATTGGGGGCTCTCAAGTGACCACAAAAGGTCTTGGCCACAAAAGGCCGGCCACAAAAGGCGTCTAGGGTCCAAAGACCCAAGAGTAACAAGCTCACAAGTAATACCACCACGAATCCGCGTGGAGGGCTCAAACCGATGCAAATGCAATGGCAAGAGCACACGAAGTGCTCAAGTCCTTCACTCTCAAATTCCAACACAACAACAAATGTTTATGGGGGAATAAGAGAGGAAGAACAAAGGAAACCACAAAGGAGTCAAATCCTTCACTCCCAAATCCCACCAAAAGCAACTAATGCTTATGGGGGGAGAAGAGAGGAAGAACAAAGAAGAAGAACCACAAAGGAACTCCAAGAACTAGATCCACTAAGTTCCCCTCACTTAGAGGAGAGATGGATTGGTAGGATTGTAGATCTAGATCTCCTCTCAACTTTCCCTAAAGAATATAGAAGATTCAATGGAGGGATTGAGAGGGAAGTGAGCTTTCCAAGGTCAACAATGGAGTAGGAGAGAGGGGAAAAGCGTGCTGCCTTGGATTGGCTCGGGAAGAAGAAGGGGAGAGGTATTTATACCCCTCCAGGAAATATAGCCGTTGGCTGTTTCGACACTCGGAAATTTCGGTATAAGTGAGACTCGGAAATTCCGGTCATCCAGAAATTCCGGTCTAGAGAGACTCGGAAATTCCGGTCACCCGGAAATTCCGGTCTAAGAGAGCTCGGAAATTCCGGCTGGGGTCAGAAGCAAAACCAAACTTTTCCTTAGCCATTTCTGGAGGACTTTTCTGGGGGCACTCGGAAATTCCGGTATATGCAAATTTCCGAGCACAATTTCCGACTAGAGTCAGAATCCTTTTTCTCCTTTCCTTAGCCGTTTTCTTGGATGAGCTGGGGAACCGGAAATTCCGGTAGGGCGGAATATCCGGCCCCAATAATCCGAATCAGCAGAACACCGAAACGAAAACTGCTATAACTTTTGCAAATGAACTCCAAATGAGGTGAGACCAATTTTGTTGGAAAGATAGCGACGATGAATACGCAACCAATTTTGCATCCCAAAAATAGAGTAAAATCTCCACACATGGCAAGGTGTGGGACTTTCCTCAAGGTAGAACCGGCAATATTTCCGCCACCGAAAACGAAAACGCAAGGTGTGGGACTTTCCATAAGGTAGAAGCGGAAATATTGCCTTTTCGGTGGCGGTTTTACTTTGGACAACTTGTTGCCTTTTCGGTGGCGGAAATATTGCCGGTTCTACCTTGAGGAAAGTCCCACACCTTGCCATGTGTGGAAATTTTACTCTATTTATGGGATGCAAAATTGGTTGGGTATTCATCGTCGCTATCTTTCCAACAAAATTGGTCTCACCTCATTTGGAGTTCATTTGCAAAAGTTATAGCAGTTTTCGTTTCGGTGTTCTGCTGATTCGGATTATTGGGGCCGGATATTCCGCCCTACCGGAATTTCCGGTTCCCCAGCTCATCCAAGAAAACGGCTAAGGAAAGGAGAAAAAGGGTTCTGACTCCAGTCGGAAATTGTGCTCGGAAATTTCCATATATCGGAATTTCCGAGTGCCCCCAGAAAACTCCTCCAGAAATGGCTAAGGAAAAGTTTGGTTTTGCTTCTGACTCCAGCCGGAATTTCCGAGCTCTCTTAGACCGGAATTTCCGGGTCTCTCTAGACCGGAATTTCCGGATGACCGGAATTTCCGAGTCTAACTTATACCGGAATTTCCGAGTGTCGAAACAGCCAACGGCTATATTTCCTGGAGGGGTATAAATACCTCTCCCCTTCTTCTTCCCCAGAAAATCCAAGGCAGCACGACTTTCCCCTCTCTCCTACTCCATTGTTGACCTTGGAAAGCTCACTTCCCTCTCAATCTCTCCTTTGAATCTTCCATATTCTTTAGGGAAAGTTGAGAGGAGATCTAGATCTACAATCCTACCAATCCATCTCTCCTCTAAGTGAGGGGAACTTAGTGGATCTAGTTCTTGGAGTTCCTTTGTGGTTCTTCCTCTTTATTCTTCCTCTCTTCTCCCCCCTTAAGCATTAGTTGCTTTTGGTGGGATTTGGGAGTGAAGGATTTGACTCCTTTGTGGTTTCCTTTGTTCTTCCTCTCTTATTCCCCCATAAACATTTGTTGTTGTGTTGGAATTTGAGAGTGAAGGACTTGAGCACTTCGTGTGCTCTTGCCATTGCATTTGCATCGGTTTGAGCCCTCCACGAGGATTCGTGGTGGTATTACTTGTGAGCTTGTTACTCTTGGGTCTTTGGACCCTAGACGCCTTTTGTGGCCGGCCTTTTGTGGCCAAGACCTTTTGTGGTCAAGACCTTTTGTGGTCACTTGAGAGCCCCCAATTAAGTTGTGGGTGTGTGCCTCAAGAGTTGTACGGGATTCGATCTCCGCCCCAAAGGAGATCAATAGTGGAAGGTGAACTCGAACCTTTTGTGGTTGAGTTCATCAGGAGAAGAAGGTGAGCCTTTGTGGCGTTGCGGCTAACCTGTTGTGGTTGCGCACACCTCTCCAAACGAGACGTACACCTTTGGGTGGAACTCGGGAATACATCCTCGTCTCCGCGTGACTCGGTTATTTCTATACCCGAGCTCTTTACTTATGCACTTTACATTGTCATAGCCTTCGTGCTTGAAGTCATATATCTTGTTACTAGTATTGCTTAGCTTAAGTTGTTGGTGCACATAGGTGAGCCTAGTTTATATATCTAGGTTGTATGCTTGTTAAAGTAAACCTCTAGTTTTATTCCGCCTTTATCAAGCATACCGGAATTTCCGGGTCATTTGTGTACCGGATATTCCGGCTACTCGGAATTTCCGGTCACTCTTGGACCGGATATTCCGGCTCCTCGAAAAAGTTTTAAATCGCCTATTCACCCCCCCCCTCTAGGCGACGTCTATCCGTTCAATTGGTATCAGAGCCTGGTTATCTCATTATTAGGACTAACCGCCTAGAGATAAAGATGTCGTTTAGAGATCTAGTGCACAATCCCTCTTATAGATTCGATGGCACAAATTATGATGTTTGGAAAATTCGCATGCTTAATCTTTTTAGAGACATGGGTTCTAATTTAGAGAGTATTGTAGATATGGGTTTTTCTCCTCCAAAGGATTCTCAAGAATTATGTTTAGAGGATGAGAAAAACTCTTATCTCGATACTCTAGCATCTAATGGTCTCATATGTGCTTTGAGCGATGTAGTGCTTGCGTCAATCATGCCTTTTCGGAGCGCTCATGAATTATGGACAAAACTTCAAGATATATATGAGGTGTCCAACATTTCCAAGGATGATTGTCCTACTTCCACATCCGGTCGTGATGAGCTCACGACTTCCTCCACTTCACCGACATGTGGTTTGCCACAAGGTAATGATATGGTGAGTGGTGATAGAAATTGCATTTTTGATGATGAATCTACTATTGACTATACTTCAAACTCATCTTATTGCAATGCTCTATCTTTGGACTTAAACACATATAGCACTCAAAATGTATTACATGCTAGTGTTGATAGTCCTTGCATATCATGTAGTAGTTGCTTAACTAAATCTCATGATGATATGCTTTCCTTGTCTTGTTGCCATGATCAAAGTGCTTCTATTTCCTCTAGTACTTGTTTGGCTAACAATGTAGAGGAATTCCAACAATTGTTGGAACAAGACTTGGACCTCAATGGTGTTTCAAGTAACTCTTCATCGTCTTCATCCACGACTCACCTTTGCCTTATGGCTAAGGAGTATAAGGTAGGTCCTACCGTACACTCCAATATATCTCATGGTGATGATGATGATGATGATGTTGATGATGATACTAGTCTTGAAATCAAACAAGAAATTATTTCTTTTGATCATTTCATGACTAACTTGCGAGGAGTTGGCAAGAAACACTTTGGCTCTCTTATGAGCCGTATAGGTGAGCTTGAGGATGTTCTTGAGCTAAAAGGTGAGATTGAGAGAGAAGATGCCTATGAAAAGGTATCTCTTCAATCATCTCTAGAAGATGAACAAGAAACTAATGCTCACCTTCAAGAGCAACTTGAAACTATCATGGAGTCTCATAACTCCAAAATTGCTAAACTCACTAAAGAACATGAACATGTTATTGCTAAATGTAATGTGCTTAGTAAACAAAATGCTAAGTTAAATAATGAGCTTGTCATGTTGTCTCCTTCCATTACTAATATTAATGATGCTTGTGCTACTAACTCCACTTTGTGTGAAGCATCTATCTTGAAGGAGAATGTTGAGCTACGGGCTCAACTTGATTTGCTAACTAGCAAGTATGGGAAGTTGGAAGAAACTCATGAAAAGCTTTTTAGCTCTAATGAGGATCTCCTAGCATCCCATGCTAAGCTAAAGTTAGCTCATGAGGCGGTCACTACGAAGGTAAAATATTGTGAGCCTCTTATGGACACTAGCACAACTTCTACTACTAATGCTTTATTGCAATGTGCTAGTTCTAGTAATTCATCCACTCATAAAATTGCTACATCTTGTGATGAATTACATTCCTTGCCTTGTTGCTCTAACAATGTAGCATCTACTTCCTCTAGTATTCTTGCTGAAACTAACCATGTAGAGGAACTCAAAGAGCTCAAGGCACAAGTCACTTCATTGAAGAAAGACTTGAAGAAATGTCATGAGGGTAAGTCCACCCTCGACAACATGTTGAGAGTGCAACAACTTCCTCATGACAAGAGTGGACTTGGATTCAACTCCAATAACAAGAACAAGTCCAATGTCAAGAAGAAGCACAAGTTTGTCAAGAAGAAGGGCCAAGAACAAGCTATTGATTCGGCCAAGATTGTGTGCTTCAAGTGCAAGGTTGAAGGGCACCATGTTAGATCTTGCCCTTTGAAGAAGAAGCCTCTTAGTGAGAAGCAACAAGGGAAGCGACCTCAAGTCCCAACTCAAGCTTCCCAAGTTGAAGAACCTTCCCCTCCCAAGAAGAAAGGTAAAAGCCGCCTTTGCTTTCAAATGTCGTGGGAAGGATCACTTTGCTTCTTCTTACACTCATAGTACCTTATCCAACCCTCCTACTATTGATAATGTTCATTCTCTTCGGAAGGATAAGGTTGGCAATGTGTTTGCCAAATTTATTGGTACTCAAAGTGGTGTCAAGAAAAGAACCATTTGGGTAGCCAAACCTATTGTGACTAACCTCTTAGGACCCAACTTAGTTGGGGACCAACAAGCTCAAACTTGATCAATAGGTGTAAACGGAGGACATTGGAGACTTGACTACATCATGAAGAATTAAGGGATCTTCATCAATCATATTCTCTCAAGTCAAGTCAATTGGATTATATTGTCTTAGCATTTATCCAATGCTCCTCCTTGCGGTAACTTGTATTTAACTCATATGTACTCATTGAAAGTTACTTGCACCCTTACATGTGTTTGGTTTTGTGCCTTACTATTGTTTCATATGTGTTGTGCACTCTACTTACTTATGTTGAGTAATCAAGCTTGTGTATGTTGGTTTGCACACCATGTATGCTTGAGCCTCTTGTGTATTTTGTTTTTAATCTTCATTGGCTCTTTTAGGGATTTTAATGGACTATCCCATTTTGGGGGAGTAATGTGCTCTTTGGTAACTCACCCCCTTAAAATGTGTATTCATGAGGAATACCACTTAGTAGTGATATTTCAATATTATCTACTCTCTTTGTGGTATACTCAATGGAAATTCAAATTCAAATTTCCATTAATTATCTCTTGTTGGATTTCTCTTGCCTCTTGTTTAAAAGAATGGATTATCACATTATGGGGGAGTAATAAGCTATGTGCATATTACAAGCCTAGAAAATGTGAACATGAGAGGTAGTGTCACCTAGAGTTGATATTGTTGATTATCTTGTTCCTAGGTGGCATGGTACTCAAACAAGTTCCATATTTGCTTAAATGCATTTTGATCAACCATCTTTTGGTATCTTGTTTGTGAGAAAGTTTCTTGATGCCTAGAATGATCATTGAATATGTGAAGTCATCAAGAATATCTAGATAAGCATGTTTTCAATTCTTTTATTTTGCCACATGCTTATGTTTTGTGAATATGATCTTAAATACATATATGTCATATACCACCGAGAAATGTCTCCATACAATCATTGTCTTTGACAAGTGATAATTATATTTGTGGTAAAATTATTGATCATATTTACATTGGCTTTTGTTCCTAAATTGTATTATTCTATCGCCAAGTTTGTGTTGGTTTAACCACTCATTTGTCTTCTTTGCTTCATTTAGATCTTTTTGTTGCTCTACTCATATTTTGTGTTGTGCTTTCTTGAGTTAGGACAAGCAAGGATCCCATTGTTGTGCAATTACATTCAAAGACTTAATTCTAAGTAATGCACTATTCTTGGGGGAGCTATCCTACATTGAGTAGAACATCATCCTTTTTATTGTTATCGGGTCTTATTGATTTTCTTGAACGTTGTGTTCAAAAAGATGTATGGAGGGTAATGATCCCACTTGTGTGCATTTTGTATTTACATACAAGATCTTAAAAATGCACTAATCATGGGGAAGCTACTCTATACTCTTTAGAACACTATTCTTTAAATTGGTTCTTAAATTGGTTTTGTGTCTTATTGCTCTTCTTGAACATGACTAATTGGTTAACAATATATATGGAAAGTGATGATCCCATTTTTGTGCATTTTGTATTAAAATACAAGATCATAAGTAATGCACAAATCTTGGGGGAGCAATCCTATATGTTATTCAACATTAGTTGTCTTCAATTGGTTTTTGTTCCCGATGACATGTCACTTTGAAAGACAAACATTTTTCGTCTTGGTACTTTGTGCCATCATGAAAAGTGTAGAGGGCTTGGTTTATTTGTTGGAACCTTACTCTTCTTTGTGGAGTTGGCTATCTCATCCCATGGTTCCTAGTCTACCTTTTTGGATGAGATAAACCTTCGAGCATGCTTTGATTTATTTCTTATGCTCATTGGTTTAGCCTTGACCTTGTTTTCATTTGATATCTTTTCAAATTGGTTTCTCCTATCATGTGTTAGTTTGAGTCTTTGATACAATGAGGACAAATCCTTCTCTTGCCACACTTTTGTGTAGTTTCTTGAATTAATTGGTGTTTTGTCCAAATTGTATCTCGCTTGGTTCTTGAAAGTTTTGTGCATGCATATTTACTATTTGTATATCTTATGGCATGTTTACTTTCGTTGATCCAATATATAGGATAAACTCCATCAAATCCTAAATGGCTAAGATGTGCATGAAATTCTATTTCATATCAATATGCACATATTTATGCGGAGTTTGTCCTATGTATTGTAGTTGGACTAACTACTTTGGACCCAATAAGTTTGGGTGCCATAGTGTACTTGATTTGTTTTAGGTACATGAGAGATGCATTGGAATCTTGCCTCTATTTAAAGAAGATGTCTTCACCATGTGCTTCTTGGAGCCAAGCTTGGATAATTGCGAACTCTCATCTTCTACACCATCAATGCTATCTCGGTAACAAGTATCTAACTCATGCATATACTTCTAGCTCTCAACCTTGTGTAGGTTGCTCTTTGGCATGAGTTTCACTAAGTTGCATTTGATTTTGTTTTTGCAAAGTTTCTTTCAAAACATCTTCATTGCAAATGTGAGTTAGCCGGGATGATTAAACATCAAGGGGAATATATATTTATATATAATCATTTTCATGATTCACGTATCCCCAATATGTTAATCTAGCAAATTCATTTCAAAGTCTCTCATATGCAATATTGATGAATTCTCATAAATCATTTGCCTTATGTGATATTTGTTTTGTGTCTCGAAGTATCCCAACTATCACTTATCCTATGTGGATATTTGTGATGCTTTGAGAACTTGGTGTTGGAAGTTCATCTATACCCTTTAAGAATAATTTGAGCTATGTGCTTTGCTTTTAAGCAAAAATTCTTATCGGTGTATTTATGACTTCCTCTTGAATATCATGTGCTTGACCTTGCACCCACATTGTGTGTGCATGTTTCTTTGAGGACTTAGTGTCCACTTAGAAACTTATACACATGAGGGTAGTTACATATTTAATTGGTATTCAAAATCTTTAGTGATCACCTTTTACTACTTTCTTGAGTCTTTGGTGATCTCTAAATGGCACAAGCTTTGTTTTTCTATTGGTTTCACATTGCCTCTTTATAAGCTTGTGGTCCTATTTGATGAATCTTATTTTGGTGTGCTTGCATGCGAAATACATGATATGCACTATGTGCCTCATAATTTGAAAGACTATGGTGTTGCTTAGGCTCATCCTTGTTTAGTCTCCTAAATTGTATTTCCATGTCACACCCATCATTTCCCGGTTGAGCAAGCCTTTATTCAATCTTGCACCTTTTTGTGTTCAAAATTATCTAGGAGGAAGCAAGGATTCCATGTTATGCACACCATATTGAAATACAAATCTTTTCATTGTGCATGTACCTTGGGGAGTTCCCTCTTGATTTCTAGAACACTTGGTTGATCGTATCATAATATTTTTTTGCTCAATTGGTTTTGGATCCCTTGATTGCTTGCTTCTTTGTGAATGCTTTCCCCTTTGCAATTGGTATCCTTCCAGTGGATTTCAATTGATATCTTTCTTGTGCAATTTTTGGATCCTCAATATAGTTTGATCCCCTTCATCTATTCGTCATTGGATAAGAGCATTTGATTTCACTCATATAATGAGAAATGCATAAATCATGAAGGAGATCTTATTATGTTACCTTTCCAAAGCCTTTCGCCCATTTCGGCAATCGTTGCCAATGGGGGAGAAGTTTTGGAGGGTTGTATGGAATTGGCTTTTTACTTTGGTATCTACTTTGGTATCTTCTTAAGTATTTGCCTATTTGCCTTCCTTGCCTTTGCATTCGTTGCTTGGTTTTATATATATAGTGGAAACTCCACCATCGGTAATGGTCGATAATATATGCAATGAATTCATGTTCATACACACGTGCATAAATTATGGGGGAGTTTGCTCTATATATGTGGATGGACTAACATCACATACCTTTGTAGTATTTGATGTTAGTACAACCATTCTTGTTCGTTAAATTCCATATTATAAACCCTCTCAAAAGGGATTGTCATCAATTACCAAAATGGGGGAGATTGAAAGAGCATTTTCCCTCATGTGTGGTTTTGGTAATTGAATGACAATCTCTATGGACTAATGTTTACTTTGAGATATCATTATAGATCATGTCCATGGAATTGTGGAGTTCATGTGTTGGACTCTTGAAGCTCATGTGTTGAGTGAAGCTGATTGCAAGAATGTCTTGAAGATTCAAGACATCATCTTAGTGAAGAAAAGATGAGTTGCGCAAGACCAAGAGAAGCTTTCTCGAAAAGATCCTATGCTTGGTGCTTGCAATGGATACATGAAGATGAAGCTAAGCGAGACTCTCCCATTGTGAGCATGGGGGAGTATTTGGAGAAGTCTTCATCAAGCAAGTGATTGGACGCGCAATCAAGAAAGATGATCCACTTGAAGAGATCAAGATAGTCATCATCCAACTCAAGTGGAATGCTCAAGGCAAAGGTATGATCTTGATAGGGCTATAGGATAGATAGGCGTACTATCAAGAGGGGCTCTCAAGTTAGTAACTTGATCGCATTCTTGTGGAGAGCTCAAACCTTTGCATACTTGGCATATCATATTTCTTGGTTCTTATTTGGCTTTTATGTTGGTGAGGAATTAGAGCTTGGTTCATCTCCATGTCAAGCTCTAGTTCATCGAAATCGGTTTTACTTTGGACAACTTGTTGCCTTTTCGGTGGCGGAAATATTGCCGGTTCTACCTTGAGGAAAGTCCCACACCTTGCCATGTGTGGAGATTTTACTCTATTTATGGGATGCAAAATTGGTTGGGTATTCATCGTCGCTATCTTTCCAACAAAATTGGTCTCACCTCATTTGAAGTTCATTTGCAAAAGTTATAGCAGTTTTCGTTTCGGTGTTCTGCTGATTCGGATTATTGGGGCCGGATATTCCGCCCTACCGGAATTTCCGGTTCCCCAGCTCATCCAAGAAAACGGCTAAGGAAAGGAGAAAAATGGTTCTGACTCCAGTCGGAAATTGTGCTCGGAAATTTCCATATACCGGAATTTCCGAGTGCCCACAGAAAAGTCCTCCAGAAATGGCTAAGGAAAAGTTTGGTTTTGCTTCTGACTCCAGCCGGAATTTCCGAGCTCTCTTAAACCGGAATTTCCGGGTGACCGGAATTTCCGGGTCTCTCTAGACCGGAATTTCCGGATGACCGGAATTTCCGAGTGTAACTTATACCGGATTTTCCGAGTGTCGAAACAGCCAACGGCTATATTTGCTGGAGGGGTATAAATACCTCTCCCCTTCTTCTTCCCCAGAAAATCCAAGGCAACACGACTTTCCCCTCTCTCCTACTCCATTGTTGACCTTGGAAAGCTCACTTCCCTCTCAATCCCTCCTTTGAATCTTCCATATTCTTTACGGAAAGTTGAGAGGAGATCTAGATCTACAATCCTACCAATCCATCTCTCCTCTAAGTGAGGGGAACTTAGTGGATCTAGTTCTTGGAGTTCCTTTGTGGTTCTTCCTCTTTATTCTTCCTCTCTTCTCCCCCCTTAAGCATTAGTTGCTTTTGGTGGGATTTGGGAGTGAAGGATTTGACTCCTTTGTGGTTTCCTTTGTTCTTCCTCTCTTATTCCCCCATAAACATTTGTTGTTGTGTTGGAATTTGAGAGTGAAGGACTTGAGCACTTCGTGTGCTCTTGCCATTGCATTTGCATCGGTTTGAGCCCTCCACGAGGATTCGTGGTGGTATTACTTGTGAGCTTGTTACTCTTGGGTCTTTGGACCCTAGACGCCTTTTGTGGCCGGCCTTTTGTGGCCAAGACCTTTTGTGGTCAAGACCTTTTGTGGTCACTTGAGAGCCCCCAATTAAGTTGTGGGTGTGTGCCTCAAGACTTGGGAGCCCCCAATTAAGTTGTGGGTGTGTGCCTCAAGAGTTGTACGGGATTCGATCTCCGCCCCAAAGGAGATCAATAGTGGAAGGTGAACTCGAACCTTTTGTGGTTGAGTTCATCAGGAGAAGAAGGTGAGCCTTTGTGGCGTTGCCGCTAACCTATTGTGGTTGCGCACACCTCTCCAAACGAGACGTACACCTTTGGGTGGAACTCGGGAATACATCCTCGTCTCCGCGTGCCTCGGTTATTTCTATACCCGAGCTCTTTACTTATGCACTTTACATTGTGATAGCCTTCGTGCTTGAAGTCATATATCTTGTTACTAGTATTGCTTAGCTTAAGTTGTTGGTGCACATAGGTGAGCCTAGTTTATATATCTAGGTTGTATGCTTGTTAAAGTAAACCTCTAGTTTTATTCCGCCTTTATCAAGCATACCGGAATTTCCGGGTCATTTGTGTACCGGATATTCCGGCTACTCGGAATTTCCGGTCACTCTTGGACCGGATATTCCGGCTCCTCGAAAAAGTTTTAAATCGCCTATTCACCCCCCCTCTAGGCGACGTCTATCCGTTCAAACATAAGAAATTATAGATACGTTAGAGACGTATCAATATGCAAAGCACTTCTTGACAGCAATCTGAGGAAACTCCTGAGCCTGCCATTCCTATGGAACATTATGAACAAACCCATGAAAAAAATCTTAAGAAGGATGATGAGGAAACCCTTGGTAGGGGCAAGCGACAAAGTCCTTTGGCGATGATTTCCTCATGTACCTTGTGGATGATACTCCCACTTCTATTTTAGAATCTTACGCATCTTCGGATGCTTACTACTGGAAAGAAGTGGTCTGTAGTGAGATGGATTCCATCATGGCTAACGGGACATGGGAAATTACTGAACGTCCCTATGGTTGTAAACCATTGGGATGTAAGTGGGTGTTCAAAAAGAAGCTTAGTCCCGATGGTACGATTGAAAAGTACAAGGCTAGACTTGTGGCCAAGGGCTCTGCCCAGAAAGAAGAGTAAGATTTCTTCGATACTTATTCACTTGTGGCCAGACTGACCACCATACGAGTTTTACTCTTGTTGGCGGCCTCGCATGGTCTTCTCGTCCATCAAATGGATGTTAAGAAAACTTTCCTAAATGTAGAGTTAGACAAGGAAATCTATATGCAACAACCAGATGGCTTTATATTAGATGATCATGAAGGAAAGATATGTAAGTTACTGAAATCTTTATATGGCTTAAAACAAGCACCTAAGCGATGGCATGAGATGTTCAATACAACTTTAACCTCTGTTGGTTTTGTTGTTAATGAAGCTAACAAATGCGTATACTATCTCCATGGTGGGGGCGAAGGAGTTATAATGTTCTTATATGTTGATGACATACTGATTTTTGGGCCTGTTATTGACAAACAAGCCCGCCTGGGAAAGTCTGATGTGGCTTGTTCGAATAACCAACCTCAAAGTCATTGAAGAGGTTAAGTCTTTTCTATCTCAAAACTTTGAGATGAAGGACCTTGGTGTGGCTGATGTTATTCTGAACATCAAGCTACTGAGATATAATGAGGGTGGGATTACACTTAGGCAATCCCATTACATTGAGAAGATTTTGAGTCGATTTGGATATTCGGACTACAAAACTTCTCCAACGCCTTATGATCCTAGTGTGCAAATTCGAAAGTTCAATGGCACAACTATAGATCAACTGAGGTACTCTCAAGTAATTGGTTCTATCATCTACCTAGCTAGCGCGACAAGGCCTGGCATCATGTTTGTTGTTTGCAAACTTAGCCGGTTTGTTTCCAATTGGCATGTTGTCGAAAGAATCATGCAATATTTGAAAGGTACTGAGAACTACGGACTTCACTATACCGGAAGCCCGCCGGTACTTGAAGAGTATTGTGATGCGAATGGATCTCTGATGCTGATGAGATGATAGCCACAATAAGGTATGTGTTTACCCTTAGAGGCGGTGTTGTTTCCTGAAAGTCTTGCAAGCAAACAATCATGATGAGATCGACAATGGAAGCAGAATTAGCAGCATTGGACACATCTGGTGTCGAAACAGGATGGCTTCGAGATCTTTTGATGGACTTGCCAGTGGTTGAAAAGCCAGTTCCGGCTATCCTAATGAACTGTGATAACCAAACAGTGATTGTTAAGGTTAAGAGTTCAAAGGACAACATGCAGTCCAACAAACACATAAGAATGAGACTAAAATCTATCAGACATTTGAGAAACTATGTAGTTATAGCATTGGATTATATCCAGTCGGCTAAGAATCTGGCAGATCACTTTACTAAAAGGCTATCACGTGTTGTGATATAAAATGCATCTAGGGAGATGAGTATGAAACCCACATGAGTTGCCATGGTAGCAACCCAACCTATGTGATCGAAAATCCCATGAATTAGGACATGTGAAAATAAGCTATTGGTAAACTCCACTGACCCACTCCGTTTGAGATGAAATACTCTCAGTAGGTTGACGTATGTCTTAATGTGTTCCAAAGCTTTGCATAAGCAAGACGCTATCCTACATAGCGATATTTGGAGGAACATACCTATATGAACCTGACTCCTGGTTACAGTCTATGAGATTAGGGTGATCTCTAGTAAGTTCATGAATAGGTCAGGAGTGACTAATATGCTCCACCTGAGGGGTCAGCCTTCGGCAGCCTAGTACTGGTAAGACATTAAGTGGAACTACTTTACGCTAAACTGACAATTCAAGGACTAGTCCATTATCAATTGTGAAGGAGTGTAGCTGATTGCTCTAGGTAGAGTTCAACCTTAAAAGGTCTCTACTGAAAATACTGGTATATCAAAACAGTGTTTGAAACAGATGACAAAGGTCATGAACTTTGGGATCTGGTGCGGGATTGCTGAAATATTGCCCAAATATTGAGTGGGCCTTTGGCCCATTTAGCAATTCCAGAAAAATCCCTAAAGCCCATATTGTTGTCATGGCAAGTAGTGCGACTTTAGTCCCATACTGCTAGTTGAGTGAGATGTGCATCAACTTATATACTGAGCCATTCTCCTACTATCATGAGTTGGTATGAGGTATGGGGAGAATGGTTGTGTACCACACGCGCGCTCCTCCTCCTCCGCCGCCCGCCTCGCCACGTCTCGCCTCGTGACGACGCACCATGGGTTACGGGAATCTCGCCGAGTTGATATGTTCTTTTTGTCACGCATGAATAAAATGTAAACGACACGAAACGTTTTGTGTTAATGAGATTGATTGCTAGTTGAAACGTTATATACGTTTTTAGTCTTAACTGTAATTCATTACGTGCGTTTTGGCTGGACGTTTGTCTCCGGCGTCTGTGCCTATGTTAGCGAGAGGTCGCTCCTCTCTGTCTACACACAATACACAGAACAAAAGAACTCATCTACCCACAGCCGCCACTGTTGTTCCTCCAACTGTCGATGCCATCGTTGATCCCATCCCGTCAGTCGCGTACACGGTCGACGGGAGAGCAGGCCTCCAAAACCCCGTCTCTCCGTTTCCTGTACGGAAGAGGGGCGATTAGGTTTTTGGGGAGCGTCTCCTACGCGACTGCTCGCCAATCTTCATCCACAACGTCGGCTACTTCGTCTACTTCCTCTACGTCTGTCGCGACACCTTCATCATAATGAGCACCGACACTGAGATCGAGAAGGCTGTTGGAGAGAATAGGATCACCGACGAAGCTGCTTCCGCTTCGGTCAATTGGCCAACCTCCGGGTATAATATATTTATACCTCTCCTAGTTATTTACTTGTTTACTGTACTAGTGATTTGCATAGAATCTACTGTATGTCTAGTATACGATTATACTGTTAAGTTTCAGTATGTCATTACCACCATATGCGTCATGATTTTAGTTAATACTTGGATTAATATAATCAGAATATTTCTTATATTCTCAACATTAATTCTGTGAGGCAAACACACCAGCGTGAAGATCCGCGAAGACCGGGTGAGCGACCGCTTATGCGGGATGACACAGAGGGAGACGAAGTATGTTGCTTTCGCTTCCCCCAAGCCGACGAGTCGGAGACCACCGAGGTTAGAGCCTTCGAATCTGCGACTCCAATGCCAAAACTTCCCACAAACGACATCAATTGACGTGGGGTTACCATGAAAAATCTCAAGGTCGAGATACCGAGGGTTTCATATGGGGGGAGATACATGGTGCTGGTAGAATATACGGCTAACAAGGAGAGATTTTACCCAGATTCGGCCCCTCGTGGTGAGGTACAAACCTTCTCTTGCTTGTATGATCTGATATTGTTTGTGTGATTAAAGGGTGGCCACAATGGGGATGGAGGCGAGATGTGATCTCGCTAGGGTTTGGGAGTCAGTTTGCCCTATCACCCCTTATAGGTGGCTGGGTATTGGGTGTATGTCAGGTAGGTTACAAGGCCAGTAGTAACGTAAGGTTTCCCTAACTTGCGTCGTAGCCGAGGAGGTGGTGTGGCTTGTAATTCCTTGTTAGGCTTTAGTTGATCCCTGGTAGGCCCACGTCAGAGGACGACTACCACCTACCACCACTACCGGTAGGTGAGGTCGTCATCAGCTGCCCGTCGTGTGGAAATGAGGGTACGAGCATGTCGGCGCTCTTCGATGACCTCCTGGCGTTCAAGCGCATGAAGGACAACGATGGCAAGCTCGTGCTCGCCACGGCCGTGCGCGGGATGTTGAATCTCCCGACTCGGAGGAGCGCCTCCAAAAGATGATGGACGAGCATGGGCTCGCTTAGGCGGTCAAGCAGGAGTACCTCGGGTTCTAGATACCCAAGGATGAGTTCGTCGACATCGGAGGAGATTTCCGTGGAGAATCTAGATCATCAGTGTCGTTGGTTGGTTTATTTTCTGTTTTATTAGCTCTAGTAGATTAGTATCGGTCGGTTCGTGATCGCCTCCATTGAACGGGAATCCGGCACCTAGAGGGGGGGGGGGGGGGTGGATAGGTGCTATTACAAATTTTAGGTCTTTTCAAATTTAGGCTCAACACAAAGGTAAATTCTCTAGATATGCAACTACGGTGAATTTACCTAAATGACAATCTAAGCAATAACAAGATAAACAAGCTAACAAGACAAGCAAGTAAGGGAGCAAAGATAAGGGGAACCGAGCGAAGCACGCGGAGACGAAGATGTAATCCCGAGTTCCACTCAAGGGTGTATGTCTCGTTTGGAGTGGTGTGCGCTACCACAACAGGTTAGCCGCAACGCCACAAAGGCTCACCTTCTTCTCCGATGAACTCAACCACAAAGGTTGCGAGTCCACCTTCCACTATTGATCCCCTTTTAGGGCGGAGATCGAATCCCTTACAAACGCTTGAGGCACGCACCCACAACTTAATTGGGGGCTCTCAAGATGACCACAAAAGGTCAATGACCACAAAAGGTCAAGGCAACACCAAGATTACAACAATGGTGAACTAGGTTTTCCCACCGGAAACCCTAGCCACGAAATCCCCAAGTGAATGGGGAGGAAATGCAAATCCCTTCGGTGAAGATGTAGATCCGGGCCTTCTCCTCCAATCCTCCAAAGATCAACAAATTTGGATGAAGGGATTGGGATATCTTGTTGATTTGAGCTTTCAAGAATAGTAGGAGAGAGAAAATCTGAGAGCTAGCTGTTCTTGAGTGAGTGAGGGGGTATTTATACCCCCTCCTAAAATCTGGCCGTTGGCTGCCTCGGGGACCCGGAAATTCCGGTATAAGTGACACCCGAAAATTCCGGGTCACCCGGAATATCCGAGTCTGAGAAATATCCGAGTTGAATTTCCGGTTGAGATCAGAACGTCTTCGACATCTTGACTTAGCCAAATTTCTGAGGGTGACTCGGAAATTCCGAGTCAGTGAAATTTCCGAGCTGAATTTCCGGTTGAAGTCAGAACCACTTTGACATCTTGACTTAGCCAAATTTCTGAGGGTGACTCGGAAATTCCGAGTCAGTGAAATTTCCGAGCTGAATTTCCGGTTAAAGTCAGAACCACTTTCTGATTTTTCCTTAGCCATTTTTCTGTTAGATATAGGAGACCCGGAATTTCCGGTCCTGGAAATTTCCGGTTCCAATAATCCGATTCTGGGAAGAATTCCAGAAACTCCTTTTCTCTACATTTTGGCTTTGGGATATGTGATATGCAACTCACACAAACTGAAATACTTAGCAATAGGATTAGTACATCATTGGTATTGTTAACTAACACTCAAAACACTAGGGATTAAGAAATGTTCTTTCATCCATCGAGATCTAGCTAGTTATAAGTTTAATTTATGTTCTAGTTCTAGTTGCTATGTAAAAGAATCGCGTGAAGAACAAAATTTAATCTCTATTTGAATAGAGTATTCGGTAAGCCGTTTATCTGGCACAGGATCTGCTGCTCCACGCTCTTTGAAAGTGTCTCGATCCTACACATTTGAGTCTAGAAAGAGATTTAGAGTGGTTGTTTAAATTACTATAGAATTGAGCATATGAATCCAATCTATAGGATTTTGGTACCACCATTCTTTTTAAATCAAAGACAGTTCACCGAAAAATTACTAAAGCCTATATAGGATTTTGGTAGCACCATTCTTTTTAAATCTGACGGTTCACAGAAAAAAATACTAAATCCTATAAGAATCTTTTAAAATTACTAAAATAAAATCTAAAGGCCCTTCACCTACCCTTCATCTTCGAATTAGTGACGACCATATCGATGACACTGACATACTGGCCCCTACTATAGGGGAGGCATCTCTCCCGAACTCCCAGTGCCTATCTTCTCGGCCTTGGCTTCGTACGTCTCCATATCCCCATTTCCGCTTCTTCTTCGTCTCCGGCTCCGATGGCCCGCCTACTCGCGCAAACCCTAGCACGCCCGACCCCAACCACCGCCACCTCCGCTTCCCTCCTCCCGCTCCGCGGGATCGCCACAAAGGTCGAGTTCATCGAGATCGACCTCGCCGACGAAGACGCATCGGCCCCCGGTGCCGCCGCCGGCGACGGCTCCCCGTCGGTTGAGGTTGTGGGGATCCGGCGCCTGGAGGAGGCCATCCACGGAGTGATGGTGCGCCGTTCCACCCCCGATTGGCTCCCGTTTGTGCCGGGCGGGTCGTTCTGGGTTCCCCCGATGCGGCGCCCGCACGGGCACGGGGTTGCCGAGCTCGTCGGGCGGATCGCGGCGTCTGGGGTTAGCGACGCAGGCGAAGTGGCATATCAGGCGGAGGCCTACGTCCCTATGACTGAGGAGGAGGAGCTATGCCTCTCCACAGCTCGGGGCTGGCCGTCCGCCGCGTACTTCGTTGAAGGTGAGCGGGACATGTGACCGAGGAGATCTCGTGGTTAAGGTTTCCAATCTATGGGTACATAAACTTTGAACTTCGAGTGGTGCCCGTCTATGAGATACGTGGGATTGTTATGGTGGATTCGATCAAGAACGTGTACATACTTCATCCATTCCCTTATGCTATTAGTGATGGAGATTGAAGCTATAAGTACTCCGCTAAATTCTCACATTTTTCCTCTAGCGTTGTTGAAGTGTACTGCAATGCGCAAAGCAATGGAGCCATTGCACATCTTTTTGTGGATTGTGCTTAGTTTATCCCCATATAGTATGCGATGGTTATTTCCCTTGCACACCTCTTGTTGATACTACTGACGATAAGTAAGTGAAGTGAATTTTTGTTCCATACGTTGTCTAGAGGATATTCTGAGTTTCTAAAACACTAAACGGGTAGGGCACTCCATGCTGGGTTTACCCTCTTTGTGTGTTCCCGTTTTTATCTGTTTATCCATCTCTTTTATTAGTACTTCATCATTCTTTATTTTTATCTTAAGAATATAAGGTTAAAGGCTTCATATTTATATACAATTATACATCATTCACTTGTATACGTACAACATGAAAGCTATTTGACTTGTAGCATGATGTTGCTTTATTTGCACATTGTTCTTGATATGTTATTCTAGGTTTAGTTTACCGCAACCTCTAATGTCGACTCTTCAGACAGCAGTTTACACCTAATTCTTGTAGTTTAAGTCGGGCATATGTTCTTTAGCAGATCTCCATAGCGTATGTGGGAATTAATCTAGCCATGGCATAACTTTTTTAGCTAACTTAAGTGCCAGGGAGAAACAGTGTGCCAAAGTTAATATCAACGTAGTTTTACATGTGCAGATGTTAGCTCTGTGTTCCATTGTAGAGCATAAAAGGTGCATTCTGATGTAATAAATAGAAAATTTTCTATCTGCAAGTTGCAAGTTCTCCTACTACCTATGTTTTTTTTTTAATATAAGACGTTTTAGTCTCTTTCCACATTCACATGCCCAAACTTGTATCTAGACATGTTTTAGTGTCCATATTCACTCATTTTTGTGTGTATCTAGACAACAGCAATAGCTAAAACATCTTATATTAAAAAACGGAGGGAGTAATAGTTAGTAATGTTTTAGTTTTCCTAATTTGGCAATTGATTTAGTTTGCAATTTGGTATCTGTAGTTTCAATTTTCTACAAATCAATTAAAGAAAAACTATAGCTTCAAGGTTGATGCAGAAGTTCACGGGCAAAACATAAAATTCATACAATTTTCATCGTATATGAATTACCAAAGCCTTGCTAATGTTAATATATAGTGTAGTACCATTTGGTCTGCATTATATATAAACACTTTGCATCTGCACAACATACATCTCGTTCTGTTATTTATGTATTTATTTTTTGCAATATAACATTATCTTTCCACGCACAAATGATAACTTTACACATTTCTATGAAATCAGTTGTTTTCTTTGTTGCCATGTGTGCACAGTTCAAATGTTATTGACACCCTGTTTGGAGCACGGGATTTGTAAAGGAAAGTAGGAAACGAGAAACTTCGTGCCTTTTGGCTCACAGGATTGGGCATAGGAATTTCACAGGATAGGATTTCACAAGAATTTCATAGAGGGTTTGAAACATCTGCTGAGACCTCCTTTTATCGCTCGCCTGCGTAGTGCTAGTCACGGACGCACCATTTACGAAGTCAAACTTGAGTTCCTCCTATACGGGTGAAGCCAGAGACGAAGCTGGAAGTATATTGGAAGCAACTGGGGCAAAGGATGGACCCTTGTCGGCTATGAGGGTAAGGTGGCTGGAAATGGTGGAGGTACAGTAGCAGAGTCCTGAAATTGAGCTGGAGAGTCGGAGACAACAAATTTATGCTAAAGGAAAAGAAAAGGGAGGAGGTGGCGGAGCCGTGAATGAAAGGAATTGAGGGTAAACTCACCAGAATGGGGTTGCTGTAAATGGGTGCCGAAGACAGCAAGAAGATAAAAAAATGATGGCTCTGTGAATGTACCTGGCCTTCACTGCGGTAGGGGTGTTCAAACACAGGGAACAAACCTGTCTAAACCGTCAGCTTCAGATGCTAGTCCTGTCAAGCAGTTTCTAGTTCAACAAAATGTGTATGAGAACAGTTGTGGTTTTGCATGGGTTGGAAACACCTTCTCTGAACACCCGTAATCTCATCTGGCCACCGTAGTTACCATTGATCTGGTTGGTAGAATACTAGAATCCATAAGAAGATAAGGATGCAACATTTTGGGGCTCACATGTTGACAGCTACTTTTTATTGCTTGTTAACCCATGAAAGTAGTTGTGTCTCTAATATGCATATAAAAAACAGACCAGTGAGTGAAGCAGAGAACTGGTAAGAGTGTCTGATTCACTGTTTCGCTGGTTGGACAGGCTTAAAAGGAGCGTCTGAGTCACTGGTTCGCCGGTTGGACAGGCTCAAACAGTTCAATGCAAGCAAAATCTGTTAACTTTAATCACTATTTAAGTTAGTTTGGAAAATTAACATGAGATGCACAACAACATCAAAGCGTTTTTTCCAAGCATGTTAGGGTATGCTAGATATGAAACCTAACAGAAACATATGGAAACCAAAAGAGAAAGAGAGCAAGAAAAAGTAAACAAAGTGTGAGTAATCTAAGATTCTGGCGCATGGATTGGTGATTTCCATGCAATCTCCCAGGGATAAAACCAATTTGGTTTTTGCTTTTTAGTGACACCAGATACACATATTATATATTGTACTTCATCAATAAATCACAAATCCTCCATTTAAAAAAAAACACAAAAACTAACTTAGCCCAGTTGGTTTCAGGCCATCCTAATACATCTTGTTCCTGTGTTTTTTCCTGGCTACCAAATTGGTCTTTTAAGCATACTGAACTGGACAAGGTGACAGCTGGTTATTAGAATCCTGTACATTCCTATTCCAGTGCTCCAAACAGCATACATGAAATTGTTCCGATGTTTCATCAATTGTACCACCTTTGGTTTCTTTCCTGTTCCTTTGTTTATTTTTATTCTTGTACGTCTCCTATCATGTATTCCAAATAGGGCCTTGCAGTAATCTTTGCACATTTTGACCTAGATTTAGCTTATTTGCTCAGTTGTTTAGTTATGTTCATAGGGAAATCTCTACGTTCAAAGAAGAGATCAATGAAAGATGCTGCCCAAACTGATGATGACGAAAGCTGACTTGTACTCCATTGCCAGGGGTAAGAAGATTTTTATTTCTTTAGAGATACTTTATAATCATTGTACTTTTTAATAATTTAGCTACTGTCGTTTAAATTTACCCGTTAGTCCTTCACTTGAAATACTCCTTCTCTACTGATGAGCATTTATCAGTAGTTCTTTGGCGTCAAATCCATAAAATGTCATAGATGTTGGCATGTTATTGATATTGATAACCACCATAGGTAGCCCCATCTTCAGCACAAGGGCACTTGATGGGCTAGTTATTTCATTCTCTATAGGATTGTGGGTAGTCCTTCACACTTTGCGCAAAATAACAGCACCAGAGCTTATCTTATGAAAAAATGTTGAAAATAGTTCTGCTTCGAGAGCTTCAAAAGGAAAATTTTGAGTTTCAAAAAAATGGTTTTGCTTTGACTTTATGCTTGTTATTTGTCAGCGCATACATCTAGTTAATTTTGGTTAATACATACTTTCTGCCTTCTGCTTACTTCATAATCTTATATCCACAATCATTGAGATTTTTGTAAGACCACCAGCATTTTAGACCTCCTAGCCAGAGCATTGTTATTGTGTTATATATGGTTTAGCTATATTCTTTACTATTTTGTAAACGAGATTTTTGCTGTGTCTTGTTAAGCTGCGTAAGGTGTTCCATAAGTCCTCCACCATATTCTTCTTGCTAGTCTGTGAACAAATGTACTGATGACCTATGTGCAATACCAAAGTTGTGGCTCATACACATGGATATTGGGTTGGAATGGTCAAATCAGGATTGTACCCACATACAAAATGGATGCCTTTGACCAGAACTTATGTAGAATAATGAAAAACATAAGTTCTATGGTGCAGAGCTAAAGTTTTGTTTGGGACTCAAGTGATTATCTGTTATCTGTATCTCACTAGTAAACTATCCCTTATTAATTTCTGCAATGCCCCTTTATATCATAATAAACACAACCTCATTTAGAATTGGTTATTTTTACTGTTTAACATTGTTAACTGTTGGCCAACGAGATTAGGCCTAATGCGTAGTAATATACAATTCTCTTGCAGGCCAAATGTCAAATTAAACCTTTTTCCAGGGTACCTATTGTTGGCATGATATAATCTTGTCATGGTGTAAAATGCACACATAGGTTGCGTGCAGGCTAGTGTGAACACACATAGGTTGTGTGAGAGTAGGAGCTAAGTCAGTAGGTGCTTGTATGTTCTAGACTACTCTACAAGTTGGTAATTCTTAGGCTGGGCAGTAGAAAGGAGTAGAAGGCTCTAGAATACTGTAACTCTTAGCCAGTAAGATAGGTAGTAGTAGAACACTCTAGAATACACTAGCACCAACCATGAATCCTCTATATAAGGAGAAGCACCCTATGGATGAAAGGTTGCAAGCCAAGGTCCTAGCATAGGTTGCTGAGGGCAAGCATAGGTTGCTAAGGTTTGCCAGCATTCGTTGCTGTGGTGAAGCTTAGGCATAGGTTGCCAAGCTTGTAGGCATTTGTTGCCTGTGTAGTGTAGCATTCGTTGCTACAAAAGATAATAGAAAAGGAAGGCATTCGTTGCCTGAAAATCAAGTGTGTGAACCTCCCAACAATTGGTATCAGAGCCGTAGGTTAGGAGATCAACGGAGATGGCAAAGACGGCGCAGGAGTTGCAGAAGGCTTTGGAGGAGGCTCTCGCTGAAGCTAAGGCGGCGCAGGAAGAGCTGGAGGCGCTGAATTGGAAGAAGGCAGATGGGGCAGCAAAATCCGATGAGTTAGTTCCGGTGGCAACGGTGCTGCCGGTGAGGCCCCGGGGACCAATCAACTACCCTCAGTTGACCCGCACCAACTACACGTTGTGGGCGATGCAGATGCGGGTGGCGCTGCAATCAGCCGGCGTATGGTCAGCGGTGAGCTCTGAAACTGTGAGCTTCGAGGAAGACCGTGACGCGTTGCTGGCCATCTACCAGGGCGTACCGGAGGATGTGCTGGCATCGCTTGCTGGCAAGGATACGGCAAAGATGGCATGGGAGGCCATCAAAGCTATGAACATCGGCCATGATCGAGTCCGTGAGACAAAGTTGCAGACATTGCGCAAGGCGTTTGAGGCACTGGAGATGGAGGACACCGAGTCTGTGGACACCTTCGCAGCGCGCGTGAACAAGATGGTTGCGTCCATCCGTGCGCTTGGAGATGAGTTGAAGGAGCTCACGGTTGTCCAGAAAGTTCTCCAGGCTGCGCCGGCAAGGTTTATGCATCTTGTGACCTCACTGGAGCAGTGCATCGACCTCAAGACGCTGACGGTCGAGGATCTGTTTGGGCGCTTTCAGGCGCATGACGAGCGAGTACGAATGCGCTTTGGTAACCCTGTTGGTGGGCAACATTTGTTGCTGTCCAAGAAACAGGGGAGATCATATCGGAAGGGTGATCGTGGTGCAGTCCGTGGTCATGCCGGCGGCCATAACGACGAGGATGATAGCAGCGACTCCGACACCAGTGTGCGTAGTGGGCGCAAGGGTCGGAAGAAGAAGGGGAGGTGCTACAACTGTGGCGTTCGTGGCCACTACTCGTCTGAGTGCCGCAACCCGAAGAAAGAACAAGCGCTCTTGGCGTCAGCGGATGAGCATCCAGCACTGCTGTGATGAAGATTGAAGATGACAAGATTAGGGGGGTGATTGTTGGCATGATATAATCTTGTCATGGTGTAAAATGCACACATAGGTTGCGTGCAGGCTAGTGTGAACACACATAGGTTGTGTGAGAGTAGGAGCTAAGTCAGTAGGTGCTTGTATGTTCTAGACTACTCTACAAGTTGGTAATTCTTAGGCTGGGCAGTAGAAAGGAGTAGAAGGCTCTAGAATACTGTAACTCTTAGCCAGTAAGATAGGTAGTAGTAGAACACTCTAGAATACACTAGCACCAACCATGAATCCTGAAGCACCCTATGGATGAAAGGTAGCAAGCCAAGGTCCTAGCATAGGTTGCTGAAGCACCCTATGGATGAAAGGTAGCAAGCCAAGGTCCTAGCATAGGTTGCTAAGGTTTGCCAGCATTCGTTGCTGTGGTGAAGCTTAGGCATAGGTTGCCAAGCTTGTAGGCATTTGTTGCCTGTGTAGTGTAGCATTCGTGCTACAAAAGATAATAGAAAAGGAAGGCATTCGTTGCCTGAAAATCAAGTGTGTGAACCTCCCAACACCTATGAGAGTTTGGTATCCTTCTATATAAGTTTGGTCACATCTCATCTTGTCTACAAGCTGGAGTAAGGTAGCCCCTTCTACTTTCATAGAGATGTGGTGACCGACCACCACCATTTCATACTTCAAACATGGAAACAACACAAAAAGTGAGCTTCCAGTTAATGAACGCGATCACTGACGGAGCTACGTTAGGGCCGAACTGGGCCATGGCCTGCCCAGATTTTTGGCCAAAAAATACTAGTTAATGCTTATGCATCTAAGGCCCAGGCCACTAGAACAATTGCCCCTCCATGTACGCTGCCTCCCAGACTCCCAGTCACTCGTTCCTCTCGAATCTCAGATCGACACAAACCATGGCCATAGAGCGCCTCGCTAGATTAGAAATTTGGACCAAAAAAGAGGGGAAATCGAGGGGAATCGGTGGAGCCGAGAAGGCACAGAAGTGCCGCGCTGCTGTAGGCAGCCGGGGTCGGCCAGGCGGTCGCTGCAGCGCGCAGGCACGGCCACACTGCACGGGCACGTGGCCGGCAGGAGTTCTAGCAGTCGGCAGCCAACATTCTGGCTGATTCGACCCCCTTCTCTTCTCAAATTCCCCTGTCTAGGTAATATTATTTCTTCCATAAATTCTTAGTTCAATTTATAGCACATATTCTTCACAGAATTGTGAATTGTTCTTCAATTTTCCCAAAACACGTGTTTTACCCAGGCCTGCCCTTGATTTTTTTTCAAGCTCCGCCACATAAGGTGACACTGGTCATTTGTTGACTAGTGGCTTGATTGTGGGACCATATAGTCATGCCAGCTGATGGAGTCTTAACAAGATATTTTCAGCACTGATCCTTGAGATGGTTTACGTAAATCCTTAATATTTCTTTATGGTTCTTAACATCTTGAAAATCTACATTTCCTGAGAAAATGAAATAACTTATGAATAAGCTGATTCTTCTAGGTGATTCGATGATTGTTGATCACCATCTATTATTGTTGGCCCATCCTTGAATTTGCCTGTATGACTGATAATTTTTTGAATATATTCTTTCTTGCTTGACCAAAAGCATAAATGAGCTCACAACATTTTCCTTTTTTTACATGGGCTCACAACAATTCTGGTGTGCAGGATACTGAAAAGGCAGCTCAGAGTTACATAGCTCTGCTGTGACCAATGTACATATAGAAGGCAAGGACCTCAGCACCGATTAATTGCCCCACCACTTTGAAGCTAAATTATTGCAACTGCCACAGGAAGGTTGCAATGCTGTATATTTCGCTCTGAAGTTGTAGTGTTTATTGTATCAGCCTGCCCTTGCACCATTATTTCATTTGTAACAATAAGCACGGAGAGGAAAGTTGGACGCTTATTTCTCAAAAAGACCATTAAGAACAACTCTGCAACCGGAGTCCAGAAAGGATTCGGGATTGCTTGATGCGCCAGTTGTGGTGGACAGAAGAAGCGCGACAAACATTCTCTCCCATCCCTAATATCGGATGGTTACCATATTCGTATGAACTGGCAATGTCTAGTTTTTTAGTGTAGTAGTCATTCGAACATGTATACATCTGAAATCTTGTGTTACAATTCTTGACTGTATGCAATCTTGTGTGCAAAAGCTCTGTGATACACCAAAATTTGTAAGCTACATCTATTATAGCTGACAGGCATCAACTATTTATGTACACTTATTGGTTATCATAATTGTCTCACTACAAAATGAGGTACAATTTACCAACACAACTTAAAACACATAATTTTTTGTAGTGTTAGCCTGCTATTTATCGTTGCATAACTAATTTGTTTTGTGAAACTATGTAAGCAACTCCTTAGTATGTCTGTGATCTGATGGCAGGCAACTGTTCTACTCCCTCTGTTCGAATTTAAATGACTCGTTTTTAGGTAGAAATGGATGCATCAACGGAGGATCTTGTTTCGTATGTCCAGCATATACAAGCTACAAGCATGACATGGGTGCTCCCTACCTGCAAAGTGAAATGAGAGGAGAATTAAAAGAAGCAAGGACAAGACGGGCTTACTTTGTAGAGTACTTAAATACCGTCGCTAGCACCGCTTGTTAATTAGTCACGCCCTTGGTTCACTGAATGCACAAAGAGCCCATTGCCATCAATCAAGGCAGCTAGTTTATACACGCTGAGGCTGAGCACATGCATGGGACATTTCTACTCCTCTCATCAAGCAAGTACACGATTTTCATGATCAGACATCGACCGTCAGATCACAACTTTCATCATGATTAGGTTGTTGTGACCTTCGATGTATCTACTCTTCCAGATCAAGAAGCCAACGACAACCCCCACGCAAAAAAGAAGAAGCCAAAGACAAAGTTCAAATGTATCTTTCTTTGGTGCTCTTTGATGTTTCTTAACACACAAGATTGTTCTTAGTTCTTGTTTCTTCTCTCCTTTCTTTGGGAGTGTCTGCAGATCACACCTGTGCCCGGGAGTGTATGTATGTGTGTGTTGGGGGCGGGCTTGTAGCATGTTGATGCCAAATTAGGTGGCACCAACCAAAGGCATGAGGTAGGGATGGTGGTGCTCCTGGCTCACATCCAAACTAATGTGAGCTTGAGAATCCTGAGTACACACCGAAATCAGTTTTGGGCAGTACGAGTATGTGATCCATTATCTAAGACTTGTACTTCAAAATGTAGAAAAACTTGAAATAAAACTTTTGGTTATGCATCCGAAATTTTATGTCCATACACAAAGTTTTGCAGAAAAATGAGATTTTTTGTGGGCTATGTAAAAAAGAAAAATCCCCATGTTTTAAACTGATGTACGTTTGTTTATCTTTTTTGCACAACCCACATAAAACGTCCTTTTTCTGCAATATAGAATATCTAGACCTACCATGATTTTTTTATATTTTAAAATATCATAATCAAAACACTGTGTCCGACTACGTGGCAATTTCTAGATTCTCTTCATTCAGGTCCGATTTTACGTTATAGATTTTATCTATCAGGAGAAAATCCTGGTCTAGGTATTCACTTCTTGATTTTGACTTCCACTTGGATCATTCTTTGGTTTCAAAGAAAGATTGACTTTCTTAACAAGGCTCACCTTATTCTCCTTGTGCATCCACCAAGGTGGATTACCACGATCCACTATGTGTTGTACTTGAAGGCGGAAATCAAGAACCTTAACAAAAAATGTTGGGGCTATCTCTGCAGCTTAATTGGAGGCTTCCAACATATGCCAGAGCTCCTCACAATCAAGGCCAAGCTCATAAGACATCCATTTCCACCAAGAATAGTAGTGGAAAATTAAATTGTTTTGGTGTAACCCTAGATCTCGACCTTCTCTAGCACTCCTACATGATTCAAGAAGAATAGATCAAGAAGTTTGAGACCTCGACGATTTAAGCTTTGGAACAATGACCATAGAGAGTAGCAATCCTGCGTGAGAATGAGGCCGGGGCTCCTCAAATCCACTTTTGTTTAGGGTTTTAGATGACCTAAGTAAGGAGATCCACAAAGTATCAGTAGGTTGAAATCAAATACTTTCGATGTAACCCCTGATCTAGATCTCTCCTTCAATCCTAATAATAAGTTTGGATCAAAATAGTGGGAGATCGAAGAGATTTTAACTCTTAAACAATGGAGCGGTGAGGGTGGGGGAGGGGAAGAGAAATTAAGCCGTCCCCTTACATGGAGAAGAAAAGGTTATATTTATAGGGTCACAAAATCCAACTGTTATGTTGTAGAAATTCCTTGTACAGATTATACAGATTATCAGGAGCACAGCCGGTCCAATTATATATGATGACGATAAGTGAAATGCAAGAACTATACCCAATGATTTCTTTAAATTGAAAGTCAATAAAAGCCCACCTTTTCTGGACCGGTGGTGCGAAGAAACTCTAGAAATATATCCCAAATTTGTTCCTTAACATGCAATATCTATCTACGAGAAATGCCCCTGCTATTGTATATAAAGACAACATACCATTAACATTGTAAAATCACACACCTAAAAAGCATGAAAGGGCTCATGTGTAAGATGTTAGAATGGAGTACATATTTTATGTGTGTGAGAAAAGACGTCATTTTGAAACAGATACTCCCTCCGATCCTTTATAAGTATTGTGGGAAAGCTGTATGACCAATAATTTTTTTCTAACAAACATAGTATAAACACAGACACTCACAAACATACACGTACCAACACCTCTGTGAACGCGCACACACAATCACTACCCATGTGAGCACCTCCCAGACGCCTCGCTGTTGACGGACACGTCACGTACCACTGAAAACACGACGCCCATGCCAAATCTAGGACTTAAACCTGGGAACCAAACCAGCTAAGTTCACACCAATACAATTTGTTGATACAACTTCCGACGTTTAAGATGGATCAGAGGGAGTACAATACATAATTTTCTTTTATTATTAATTCATTTTGTTTAGGCTGTCAACTCCTGTGTCATGTGTGGTAACTCATTTTTATCTTCCCGTAGAACACATAAATGAAATGGTCTTCTTCAGAATTGGACTCCTTCAGAATCGGAGCTGCTAGCGTGGGGCCCTCGACATCGCTTCCGCATTGGTCTCCTTGGTGGTTTTCTTGTGAAGTCGGAGTCGCTGTAAGTGTGCAGCTTGATGACGATGGCACAAAGGGCAACCTCGACGACGACCCTTACTTTCATTGTGTGTAGCTCGTCTGGGTAGTCGGGGTGGCTCTGTGCCCACGTGATGTTTGTATCGGTTTCAGGCCTGTTTTCGGCTAATTAACCGGCCATTTCTCACATTTTCTTAATTAGTTAATAAAAAAGATAAACCTTTTGCCTCGTTTAAAAAATGATTATTTTCACAAGAAAAAATGTTATCAGCAGAGCACAAATGAGCACCAAAATAAGGATCGAAGAAGTGAAGAACATGAGGGCTCTGTGCCCACGTGATGTTCGTGTTACATGACGGTCGTTGAGTGTATTGTATCGGTTTCAGGCTGGTTTTCGGCTAATTAACCGGCCATTTCTCACTTTTTCTTAATTAATTAATAAAAAGATAAACCTTTTGCCTAGTTTAAAAAATGATTATTTTCGCAAGAAAAAATGTTATCAGCAGAGCACAAATGAGCACCAAAATAAGGATCGAAGAAGTGAAGAACATGAGCGGCAGGGCTAGCGTGAACTCTGAAGCAGTAGTCGAGTCGAGTCGAGTCCAGTCATGAGCTTTGCTTCAGGTTGTTAGCTCCTGTCGTGGGAGGTCCACCAGCAGTGAGAGAGACAGACAGGCAGACGCGCTCACAGAGCTTCCTTTTCCTCACGACGCCGACGGTGTCATCCAACCCACCATCTGCTCCGCCGAACAACCCTCCTCCCCCCCACTCCACCCAACCACGCTCTCCCGCCGCCTCCAAGGATCCTCTCGCATTCCCGCCGCCGCCGTCGTCCTCCGCTCCGCTGGAACACCGTGGAGCGGAGATCTACCCGGGCATTGAGGACCCGTTTCTTCGGTTGGTAACCAAGCCTAACCTGCCTGGATTGCTCCCAGTGTTTCCGTCTTCTAGTCCTCTTTTCTATTTTGCCGTGAATGCGAGCAAAATCCGATCCAACTATTTCCTCCTTTATTCCTCTCCAAACCCGTCCAGTTTGTTGCCGTTTGATATATACAGTACTTGGTGGAGTACTACTAATGGCCAGCGGTTTCTTTTTCCAAATGAAGCGGCGCTCGTTAGGTTCGCTCTGTCTGTCTCTCTGTCTGGATCTAGTGTTCGTCTATGTGAACGTTTGCAGGGATTTTTGCGGTTCTTGGTATGTGAGAGATTTACCTGGATCTGGGACTAGCCTCTGGATCTGCAGATGCCGGCATTTCGACCAGCGAGTAGAATGTTGGGTGATTTGCGCCTAGATTCGAGCTCCCCCTCCTGAAGAGCTTGGTGGGGGTAAGCTGTGTATAGCTTGTCAAATGAGTCGCTCCATTGCTTCTTGTTCAAACTGTGCTGTCATTTGCCTGTCTGTCAGGGTTCTTTGCTGGACCTTTAAGCTATATTTACTTGGAGATCTCATTTTGTCGGTGGCATATTTGATTCTTTATTCCGCTGCTAGAATCATTTGGAAGACTCGGTCCTGCTTTTGAGTTTTGATATACATTGATATCAATATTTTGGTTCTAATACTTTACGCGCCTCCACGAATTCTGCATGCTTTAGGGGGCTTGTCTGTACTTCCTTTTGGAGGGAGCTAAGCATTTTTTTGTCACAACAGTGCGTGTTATCCCAAAATTATGTCTGAAACCTGTGCTGCCAAATCAAAAGATTTGCTCCGCTATCGTCGCTTCTGTCTGTTTTGGCTGTATTTTCTGTTAGCAAGAGTGTAACACTGGGGCGGGGTTTGTAGTTTTATACACACGTACGCAATTAGTTCACTGCATTCTCAATGCCAGCTTGACCCACCAATTCCGCAAAAAGAAACTTCCTTGAATTGTGGCATTTATTTGTCAGGATATTTTGAGTTAGCAAACACATTATTTGATGTACTTCTATATAAGGAAAATATGTTTTTGCGTATTTTTTATTGTTGATGTCAACATGATGCTTGCTTGGTGAAAAAGGTGGCAACCCTGTGAATTACTTTTGATATAGGATTTATTGTGTAATTAATGGCTTGCAAGTATTTGTGTTGGCCCAGCTCTATGTTAGCTGTGTTACCGCTATGCTCTACTGTCTATTAGCTCATAAATATCCCTCTACAGGAGGAAGTTGTTAAGATTATCAGTCAGTTTCCACCTTCAACATTTGAGTCGCTGCGATCTGTTGGGACTTGGTAAAACTCCGTAGCAGGTTCATCTTCTGAAGTTCGTCTCAGTTTCATCTTTAGTAATCCTTATGTGGTCGGTAATTCTGTTTTGTGTGTTTCTCTTAATTTGTTTTAAAATTGTTTCCTTTGAATAGCATAACTCTATATCTTGTGTGCATTTCCATTTTTACACCCAAATTGATGTTGGTTGCATTCTTTTGGTGTTTCCTTTTAACAGGTGCAGATGCAAGGTGTTTGTTATTTGTGGTAATGCTGATGGTGTGCTCCAAAATTTGCTAGTCTCATTCAATACGCGATACAGCTATTTCGACGTACTCTGAGGTCATAGTTGAATCTACTGGTTCAGAACATGGGTTCTCGGTTTCCATCCCACCAGTTAAGCAATGGGCTTTATGTCTCTGGGCGACCTGAGCAACCTAAGGAGAAGGCTCCCGTTGTTTGCTCTGCAGCTATGCCATACATTGGCGGGGACGTCAAGAAATCTGGAGAACTCGGGAAGATGTTTGATCTCCATGCTGAGAAGTCACGGAAATCTGGCCCTTTGGGTAATCAGCCTTCAAGGAATACTTCATTTGGTGGTGCAGCTTCCAATTCGGGACCAGTATCTAGTGCTGTTGGTCGATCCAACTACTCAGGTTCTATTTCATCAGCGGTTCCTGGCACTGGAGGTTCGGCAAGGGCAAAGTCTAATTCTGGACCACTCAATAAGCATGGAGAACCAACAAGGAGATCGTCTGGACCTCAGTCAGGAGGAGTGACCCCAATGGCCCGTCAGAATTCTGGCCATTTACCTCCTATTCTTCCTACAACTGGTCTCATCACATCAGGACCTATCACTTCTGGACCGTTGAATTCATCCGGCGCTCCACGAAAAGTTTCAGGCGCTCTTGATTCTAATGTGTCAATGAAGATGCGTGCCACCTCGTTTGCTCATAATCAGGCTGTTACAAATCTTAACGAGGAAAATGGCTACTCGATCATGGCCAGTTTGCCAAAGCCAATACTCTGGACGGCCATTTTGCTCTTTGCGATGGGGTTCACAGCAGGTGGCTTCATTCTTGCTGCTGTTCATAATTCAATCCTGCTGGTAGTTGTTGTGGTGATATTTGGGTTTGTTGCTGCACTCTTGATTTGGAACATTTGCTGGGGAACAAGAGGTATGACTAGGTTCGTCAGTCGCTACCCTGACGCAGATCTGAGAACCGCAAAAGATGGAGAGTATGTAAAAGTTACTGGGGTATGTGTAATACCAGTCAGTCAGTCACCTTTTTTGACTTGTTCAATTATTCCATCCCTCAATTCTTTGTGTTTAGTTTCCCGGTTTCTGTTTTTGTCATGTCTGCTTGCTTAGGTTACAAGATAGAAGTTATTCTCAAGTTACATTATTTCTTGATACCTTTACCAGTTGTGGTATGTTGCTGAACTGCATTGTTAACTTAAAAGGTAGTAATGCTACTAGCTGTTTCAGTCTCGACTCTTGAGATAAATCCTACTCCCTCTGTATCAAAATATAAGATGTTCTAGCACAAGATATGTCCACATGTGAACCGAGAGCACATAACAACATGTAGTACACTTAAGAGGGACATGTTTGTCTAATACTTAAGAATGTTTTTGTTGTTTTACTAAGATAAGGACGTGATATCGCAATTTGTAATTACGTTTTCTCCATAGAGTTTTTTCTTTTCGTAGTTAGCTTATGGTCACAACTGATTTAAGCAGTAGCACATCTTTTGCAGTAACAGGACCTCATTAACCATACTTTACTTGACAGGTTGTTACTTGTGGAAATTTCCCCCTCGAGTCCTCATTTCAAAGGGTTCCAAGATGTGTGTACACATCGACCTGCTTGTATGAGTATAGGGGTTGGGACTCAAAAGCTGCCAACACCCAGCACCGCCGATTTACTTGGGGATTACGGTCAATTGAGGTGAATTTCTTGTTAGCTATAAAATTTGATCATCAATAAGATGTGGATCTCACATTGTCCTGCAATTATGAGATATAAGGATCTCATCAAAAATCCAAACCATCGACATTTGTATCACCCTAATCATGTCTCATCATACATTTTCCTTTTTCTTTGCAACAACTGCAGCGACATGCAGTTGATTTCTACATCTCTGATTTCCAATCTGGGCTGCGAGCACTGGTCAAAACAGGATACGGTGCACGGCTAACCCCGTATGTAGATGAATCTGTTGTTATTGACATTAATCCAGAGAACAAGGACATGTCACCTGAATTTTTAAGATGGCTACGGGAGAGGAATCTCTCAAGTGATGACCGCATAATGCGCCTAAAAGAAGGGTATGCCTGTTTTTTTGTTATGGTTTTTGCACCTGTACCACACAAGCATGTGGACATAGTTATCCATCTCATCTCATGGATGTTTACACTGCAGATACATTAAGGAGGGAAGCACTGTGAGTGTCATTGGTGTTGTTCAAAGGAATGACAGTGTGTTGATGGTTGTTCCGCCACCTGAACCCTTCAACACTGGCTGCCAGTGGGCCAAGTGCCTCCTTCCAACTAGCCTTGATGGACTAGTCTTGAGATGTGAAGATACATCAAACGGTGATGTAATACCAGTTTAGCTAGCTAGCCTCGTTCTGGCAGTTCACCTTGGAAAAAAAAGGAAAAAAGTGCCTGTCAAAATATTTGGTTCATGGAAGTTTGGATTGAAAAAAAAAAGTGCAAATGCAGGTTGTGATTATGGTTAAGTGAGATGTCGGTGGTCAGTTACTCATGGCTTGATTGTGTAGTATTTTATGTGTTTTGCTCGTTTTTGGTTGAGCTATGAATACCTGTAAGATGGATGGCTTGAGTACTACCATGGAGCTGTTGGAGTTTTAGTGGAAGCGTGTTCATATATGCTTTTTTTTTTGTTTTTAGCATTTCAGCAATATCTTTTAAATCATCCCAGTTGCCGTTTTTGTATCTATATTTCAATACCTAATACTGTCTCATTGTAGGTATATTTTTTTTATCAAGGATGAAGAGTCGTTCATTTGTTTGACTTTTGATCATTATAAGATATGTTTGATGCACATGCATGCTTGAATGAGCAGACAGTTTTGCATTTTATTCTCAGATTCGGAGGTCATGCCCTGTCCGTTTTGGTTGTAAGAAGTACCTGCCTTTCTGTTGCCATGTGAAGCAGTTGCCTATGCAGCAGTCTATCTTCTTTTCAGACGAAATAACTTCCAAATACAATGACGGCATTACAGCCAGGGAAAGTTTGCTGACGCATGTGCACAGTACATATGTTATAAAAACCTGCAGCAAATTTCTGCAGGCTACTGGCTGAATTCACAAACTACCTACAATGAAAAAGTGCGACAACAAGATGGAGCATTCAGTATATGCAGCTTCATATTGATGATTTTTTCTTCTCCTGTGGGCAATTAGTATGCGAGGTTTGTCCCTGGACTCAGCACAGCACGGCCGTCGGTGAATTCTTTTCAGAGACCCATCCAACGGTCTACTAAGAACACCAACTATCACCAGCACATGGTTCATTGCACCTCTAAATATTACTGTAGGAAACAACCGGAGCCCAGGTGGCATGGTCCTGCGTGTGTCACATCTTGATCATGCTGCTGTAGCTACCATGGCATCACTCGCTATCGCCGCTACCAACCTGCAACCACAGCCACAAGCCCACAAGGCACAACTTCATAATATCTCCTACAAAACAAGGACTGGAAAATGATGTATCAGAAACAGATTTTACCAAATTGAAAGCAACGAGTTCTCCACGTTAGATCCCCCCTTTCCAAACTTTGAAAACTCTGACCACCGGTATCATTTATTTTTTTTAGATTAAATCATATACATAGACTTGTCTCAATAAATAATTTCAGTTATTTCCTTGGTATACATACTGAAACAGAAGCTGTGGTCAAAGTAACATCTCCTAGACCTTGTCAATGTCCAAAACACCTTCTTTTTTCATGTACCGGAGGAGGAACACTGATACTCTCAATGCACTGGTGAGCGCCGGTGACAATCGGGGAACAAACCACACAAGGAGATGACATCACATGCATGATAAAAATTGTAGGAAACAACATATCTAAGTAAATGGTCAAAACCTTTTAGAGCTTGCATGTATTCTGAGGCTGCAGCTGGCAGGAGCGCCTTGCTGTCACAGTGGATGTGAACTTGATTTCCATATTTTGCTTTCCATGGTGAATTGTTCGGGTAATCACTCTAGAACTGGTCCCAAAGGGCAAACGATCCAAACAACTGTTGGCTGCATTATCGCCGCATTAATGAGCACATGCCAATAACCTGCATATCTTTGTACTCCCTCCGATCCATATTAATGGACTTAAATTTGTCTAGATACGAATGCATCTAGTCTAAACACTTAACTAGATGCATTCGTATCTAGACAAAGTTAAGTCCATTAATATGGATCGGAGGGACTACCATAAAGAGGCTCGAACAAATTCGCAATCTCATATCAATTGTGAAGATCAAACCTTTTGGAAATGTCTCATTGTAAGGTGTGCTGCTCATATGACTAAGACGACCATTGTGAGCTCAATTCAACAAGATACCATTGTGAGCTCAATTCAACAAGATAACATTGTGAACTCAATTCAATACAACATGCTCTCAGCACGTGACAGTTCTATGGCAGCATTTGTGACTGGGGTGCAAAGATCAAGAGCAGCTCCAGATGGTCCATAACAATCATCAACTATGTAATTCCACTTAATCATCAATGACGACAAAATCCTTCTTTCCCAACATATGAGAAGCCATCAGGCTAAAAACAATCGCTGCCAGATGGTATTGACAAGGCTCTCTTTGGAAATATATGCATCTGAAGAAGCATGTCAATTTGAACATATATGCAGACAAATCCACTTTAGATCATTGTACCTTTCACATATCAGTGACAGGTGAGCGCCCATACGCACTTGATAGTGAAGAGCCATTTTCAGCATTATTACAATGACAAAAATCTGGCAGGTGAAATGTGAAAGCAAAGATCATGATCATCTAAATATTGTGAGCACGATCTTTGGATTTATAATGTTTAGAGTCGTGGTTAAGAGAAACTACACAATATAACATTGTCAGGATCTAAACAACATACATATTCTACAGATGCAGCACAAGCTCCACTTGATACAATTGCCCATCGAACCTCAAGCCCAAGGATTCTGCAGGATGCGCAAGTGCATCAACCATTCCACCAAAAACGTACACAGAACAACCAGAAGTATCTATACATGCCCCATGAAAGGACCGGCAATGTAGGGATTGACCATCAATCCTTAGTTTTTTCCACATACGCTTTGCCATTTGCCTGGAACCTGACTGAAACTGAAGTAAAGCTGGCAAATCTAAGATCCAGAAATCATCCATTCGCCGCCTTTGTGAGTCCTCCCCACCATATAAAAGGATCTTGCCTCCCAAGAGAAGTGTTGCTGAATGCCCAACCCGTGGAGAAGGCAACTCACCCAGAATACTAGACAAGTCACACTTAAGCTCCTTCCATTGTGGGAGATGATCACAAATATCGAACAGCCAGACATCATTAAGCACGTCGTATTCTGATCCTCTGCCACCAAAAAGAACCATGTGTGTCTCACCAATCCAAGTTAAAGTGTGGCCAGAACGAGGTGAAGGAAAAGGTCCAGTGTCCTCTATTTGGCGCCAACTGCCAGATCGAAGACCATCGGAGAGATCAAGAAGCCATGTGTCACCAAGCCGGCTTCCATGCACTCCTATCCCACCATGGATCACGATGAACTTATCATCCATGCAGCAGGCTGCATGGGCTCCACGAGGAGATGGTGTGAGTGAGCCTACATCCAGCAGTCTCCATGAGATCCTCATTCTGCAAGGTTCTTCACAAATGATTTCACCTATCCAGGTGTCATTCAACCGTAGCCCACGGTCATTGATCCCACCAAACATGACTAGTGCATCACCAACGAGAGTGCACGAATGACCAAAACGACCATTTGGAGTGCCAGAGGCCAATTGCTGCCAGCAAAGTACATTGGACGATCTATTTCCAGCTCCATTTCCAACATACGTTGCCCAAATATCATCAAGATGGCGACCTAACTAGAGCAATACAGAACATCAGAAAGCATACAAGATTGTGTTGGACTAGAATAAACAAAAGTACGAAAAAGAATAAATAAAAGTGAGCAGATTTGTAATACAATTCAGCCACTATCATTATGTGCAAAGAGATAAGAGACACAGAAAAGGTTCAAACCTTGACTATAACTTCACAAAGAAAATGGAACACAGCTAAAAGTAGAAACCGTTGTCTGAAGAATCACGGATTTATTTAATGAGCATATGAGCAGACGTGTGCATGTGTAAACTCATCCTGGGGAATGCTCACACTATCAACAAAAGGAGCGACTGAAATATTGCTGGATTGAACTTTGACACTTCTAGTGTACCAGGTTTAATTGTTTGTCCACGTGATAGTGACTGTTACTTCTGCCCATGCTTTCTTGTCTGTATCCAATTCAATTCAATTCGAGACAACCCTTACGGACAAGGCTCACAGTAATAAATAAAATATAACCAAGGGAAGCTAATAACCGAACGCATCATTTACCGACCATTTCTGCAAAGATAAATATGCATTCACATAATCGAAGCATAACAATGGCATTGCAGAAAAAACCCGTCTGTTTCATAAATTAACACCTTTAGTAAAGCGTTCTTGAATACCTGAACAAAAACATCCACTATATTTTTGCAGGAGAAAAGAACTCAGACAAATGATTATACTTGCAATCTGTACCATTTTTTGTACATTTGCTAGGCCAGACCTAATTTTGCTCAACACTAACTACTAGACCTATGATCAATAAATGAGAAAAGATATTGAGCATACAGTTCAAGTTAAACTACATTTTACTGACATTTTGTTTCCAAACCTACCAGACCAAGTAAGAGAGATCATAGTCAGCCTACTACTACATGATAAGTCAATCAACAAACTTAGCCTTACATAAATGTGGAGTTTAGATTAAACAAGAAAGACCAAAGATAAATCTTAAAGCTAAACAAACAGCGGAGATTAATCTTAGTAGTCATCGCCTGTAGAGGGTCTTTTGATGTTTATTTTCATCTTAAAAAAACTACTCTTTTCAACTTCAACTAACCTTTCAGTAAAAAATCTTCTACTGTTTCTTGCCATGCTCTCTCTGCTCTCTAGTGGTGCTTCACACGGCCACACCAACATCATATAGCTTGCCTACTTATGAATCAATAATTTATAATGGTGCCTAAATGGTAAACCCTTTTCTTCTCGTCTATCGAAAGCAGCCTATATCTGCTCCATGTGAGGTGTTAGCGCAACTTAGACCAATACATGCACATGATCACACCGACATGCCAGTGACCCGCACATATCAAAGTCAAGCTTAGACCAATACACAAAATGATCATGCCGACATTCCAGTGATCCACACATATCAAAGTCAACATATACTTGCCAAATAGACATGACTGCCACCGCAAGAAAAATAGACCGTGCATCTCAGTTTCGGGAAGCAATGTCTTGAAAAAAATGATTTGGGAGATTATATCGCCAAAGGAACTAATTTTGGTGTTGATATGGTCTTTTGTAGCAACAATAAGGTTTAGAACCACACATGGCATTTCAGCCAATTATCCTTACATTCTAGTAAACTCTAATACTTTCAAGATTTGTGCAAGTGTTCAACAGGGTCTGTATCAAAACAAGACTCGTAATCTGTCAAATAGTCTTGATCAGAGCATGTTACATAATCCCTGGCCCGCTAAGTCAATGTCTCAAGTCTCAACCTCCATTGCCCACAAGGCTTGCAATACTAGCGTCCTCGCCTAAGGTCCCTTCGCTCACTATATCCGCAGACCTCACCACAGAAGATTAGCATGATAGGAGGAGCCACCGTCACCCTTATGAGTTATGAGCCATGGAAAGTATAGCTCAGTTCGAGGGGTAAACCCTCTAGGTATTAGGGAAGAGAGTTTAGCAAAGTAAGCACGCTTCTCCTGATTTCAACATTAAACCGAATCAAATACTACAGTAACTCACAGATCATTCAAAGGCTCTCCCATCATAATATTTGACTAAGCTAGGTGTGGCAAGGCTCTCCAAAAAATTGCTCCAGTTTTGTCATTAACCTAACATAAGTAAAAGTAAAATCACTGATCATGCGACCATCATGTTCATCTTCCAATTTGTTGCCTTCATATTCTAATTGTGCAAGTTTTATCATAACCCAACAAGAGTAAAATTTATCACTGACCATAGTACCATCATGATATCTTCACATTTGTTGTCTTAATCCAACTCTGACACTACTAAGACTATACCAAATGAACTGCAGTTTTGAATTCCAGTACTATCACAATGACCAAATTCGTCTCTATGACGGGAAAACGCAGAAAAAGCAAATCCAGAACAAGAATAAACTGATGAAGTTATACGAGTGCAATTTACCTCCCTCGCAGCCACCGCCGAAGACTACAAGCCAGCCGGCGACGAGGTTGAGCGAGTGCGACGCGCGGGGCCGTGGCGAGAGCCCCTTCACCCGGAGCCGGCATGCGGACAGGGCGCCCAGCCGGGCGACCTCGGCGTAGAGGCGGCGCCACGGCAGTCCGCACCGCCGCCCGGCCAGCGCCGCGGTGGCGGCGTCGGCGGCGCGTGCCCCCCAGTCCCGGCGGCAGAGCGCCTCCCAGAGCACGTCAGTGGAGGCCCAGTCGCGAAAAGCGCGACAGGTAGCGGCGAAGGAAAGCACGGCTTCGGCGGGGAGGAGGCGCAGGATGGACAGCACCTGGTCGTAGCCCAGATGTGCAACGGGCGCCGCCTCCATCGCTCACTGCCCATCATCGATTCTTGGCACTTGCTCTCTGCTTGCCGCCCCGGGCGCCATGGTCGTTGGCCGGTCAATTTCCACCTCGCGACCTTCCTAGTCCTAGGACACCGTGGTTCTTGGGTTTCTTGGTGCTCGGATCCTCTATGGTAACTGGGGCTCGATGCCTCACCTGGTAGGTGAGTTCTTGGAGGCCATGGATGATTTGGTTCCTCGCTAGGCTAATGGAGGTCGGCTTGGTGTTTGGGGGACATGGGCTCAGGCAAGTAAGCAAGCAAGCAAGAGGGGGAAACTGGGGAAGAAAGGGAGTGTGCCCGCCTTGCTGCCCTGGTGGTGGTGGTGAGGTGATCAACTGACCTGGGGAAGAAAGAGAGTGGAGCAAAACACTTGGGTTTGACTTGCTTGTCGAACAATTTTACTTACTTCTGCAGACAGAAATTTCACATTCAAGCTCGATTTGGATTGTACTATGTTTAGAATATTGAGGTTTCTCCGAAAATCGTTAATTTTGTTCGTGGTGCCCTTGTAGAGGCATGATTCCGACTTGGGACAACACCGTAAAACACAGCTAGACCGTAAATTCAGAATTTTGTTGTTTTTCATCACGATGACACAACTAAAATCTTGTCTCTCCTACCAAACTACCCGCCTCCGCGTATGCCCGCTCCTTGCCGATATTGACAGACGTCTCTTAGGTTGGCTCGTCCTTCGTCTCTCTTCCGGCGGCCGTTTTGTGTTATGTAACTCCGTTCTCAACAACCTTCCCTCCTATTTCATTTCTTATCTCCTGCCCCAGGGTATTACTCAGAGTATATATAAGAGGAGTATGCATGCGATGCGTATACATCCAGATGGTTTGAAACTTTGGTTTTTACATGGTTGATCCATGTTTCAACTCATGATGTAATCTTTTGTAAACGATTTTTAATGTCTTTTTTCTCAAAAAAAAAGGCCGAACTGACATAAAGCAAACCAAGGATAAAAAGATAAACAAGAGATGGCTTGCCCGTGGATCGAGCGTTTTTTTTCTTGTTTTGTTTCTACCAATGGATCTTAAAATGTGCGGTAAGATGATGTGTTTGATCAGGCAAAGTTGTACCGTTCCTAAATCTCAGCTCTGCATAAAATCGGCTGGGGATACAACATTTGCTCTTGATAGTTGATACGGAGCTGTTACGTTAGAAGGATGCAAGGTTCATGTGCTAATATAACGCATAGTAACACCACAACTTTTCTAATTGAACAGGAAAAAATGGTGGTGATTGGTGTTAATTTGGAGGAGAAATAATTTGTCGCATCTTTGTGGTCGCCAAGTGGAGATGGGACATAATACTTGTTTCTAGAGCGGGAGTGGGACAGGTTTCTGTTGTCTTGGTGTGCCGTGTGATAACGAAGCCTTTTCATCTCCATCCGAGGAAGGCCTCTTCTCTAGTTCTCTTTGCTCTTATCACACCAAGACACCAAGTCAACCAAAACTCATCATCTATCTTATCCTACAACTTCAAATCGCAGTGAATAGCTTGTTCACTACCCCCCCTCTGATTTTAGATACATGACCACTAGTATCAAAATAAGATTTGCGTCTGCACAAGCAACTATCCTCTCCGGTTTTAATGCAAATGTTGGAGACAACGTATAGAGAAAGAAATACCACACTATATTTTTAGCCTAGCTAACGAGAGATTTTCCACACAAATAAGCATGCTATTTATTAGTTGAATTTGTTTTCTTAATATCTGAAAATGGGATAGTGACCTCGTATGATTAACTTTACAAAGGGACATTAAAACTGGGACATCTAGGAGTGATCATCTGAATTAGACGTTTTGAGCCCTCAGATCATGCTGTTTGGCGTTTTCGACCGTTGGATCTCCATTAGTTAATGTATTGGGCCTACTCCCCCTAGGGATGCTACTCTTGAGATCAAATTGGACTTATGTGGTTAATTGGGCCGCAAAACCCTACTAAAGGCCAAAGTTGGTCGAGGCCACCATTAACTGTTCTGAACGGATAGAAAAAAACTAGGACAACGAGGGGGCCGAGGGGAAACGACAATGTAGGAGGCAGCGAGGGAGGGAAATCGGCAGGCGTCACAACACGTGCCCCATATGCTTGCGATTTGATGAAGGTTGATCACATGTTCTCCTCCAACGACGACGAGGACTCTCAACGGCTATAGCCGTCGCGACACACCAAGGAGTGCTACGGATTGAAGATGGCGTTCCAACATTCAAGGAAGTGGTGAATATCAGTTTTCCTAATCCAGTAATGGTTGTTAATGTCGCCTCATCTCCTTCTTTTCACCCCATATATATTCTTTGAAGGGGATCGTATGCAGAAAACAAAAAAAATCCTAGCAACGATATCCTTAAACTAGCCAAGATCTATGCTATGCAGATACAGAAGTACAACGGAGATCAGAATACATAGCCTTGTAGACCGAAAGCGGGATTACGTTCCCGCACAAACGTTGACGATGAAGACCGACGAATCCGACCTCAAGGTCGAGTAGTGGAAGTAGACCTCCCAACACCGCTAGCGCAGCACCTCGCAGGGCGTTACACACGTACGATGGAGACGACGACCTCCGAAGCTCCAGTCCAGGACGAGTAGCAGAAGACATGGATCAGAACACCAGCAGTGCGGCAGCGAGCTATGGTGGAGAGACCCCCTCTCTTCTCGGCGCAACTCCGACAAAGGGAATCACGAAATCGAGAGAGAATTAGAGAATTAATTGGTGAATTAAAAGGCCAGGGGTGCCCCTTCTTATATAGTCTCCCAGGGGGAGCCAACTTGCCGGCCAGGCAATGTGGGACTAACCCCACATGGCTGGTGCGCCGGACCCATGGTGGGCTCCTTTTGGCCCACCTAGGACGGCCATCAAGCCCCCACCGAATTCCCTTGAGAATTTTCCCCTTCTGGGGCTTCTTTCGACCAGAAGGCCCATTTAGGCAAATAGGACTAAATAAATTCAAAAATAAATATATAAAATCATATTTAAACATTAATTACACTAATTAATATCAAACATATTATATATAATTTATTCTAGCTCCTATAACAATTTCATCGCTGCCCGATCTCCATCGGACCATTCCCGGGACGTTCCCGGCGATTTCTTTCCTTTCAGGTTGTATTGTCGAAACCCCTTAAGTGTGTTACCCTAGCGGTTCGATATAATAACAGGCATGATCGAGACTCCTCTCTGATCAATGACTAACTCGTAGGTCTGGACCCCATGAATTATCCCTGTGATATAACGAATGACTCTCATCTATCAAACCTGAACGTTAAGTCTTAAACCTTTTGTCATAGCGATACTTAGCATGTCCGGACATCGTTCTTAGATATCTCCATACCTAGCTGATCTCGTTACCGACACCGCTATCTTCTACTCATCTATGATTTCATGTCTCCGTGACCTAGTCACATGCTTGCAAGCTCATTAGACATAATCTTAACGAGTGGGCCCTAGAGTATCTATCCGGCTATATGGACTGACAAATCCCACTCTTGATCCCTCGTCTCAACTACTCCCTTCCGATACCCAAAAGTATCACCTATCATTGTCACACTATATAAGATATGACGTTTGGTGCGATCAAAGTATCTTCCTGGAACAACAATAAGAGTTGATCTCACGGTCGAAGGCGTAATGACTACATTCTATAAATATGGGTATGTCCATCACATCGTTCTACCAACGACATGACTTCATTGCCGACTGGCGCCATGCCCCATGATCGGGAAACCTTGATCATCAATCGCACAACGAAACTAGTCTTAGTAGAGGCTAATAGGGACCTGGTTGTTTATGTATTACACGTGTATTAATGTTTCCGCTTAATACAATTATAGCATGACACAAAACGTATTATGAACAATCGAGATATGATAAAGAAATACACTTTATTAATTGCCTCTAGGGCATATCTCCTTCAGTCTCCCACTTGCACTAGAGTACAAATTAATCTAGATTACAATTTGGTAAAAGTTTAACACCCATAGCTTCTTGGTGTTTCTCATGCTTGTCAAGCGGAAGAGGCTTCGTCAGGGGATCTGCCACATTCAGATCCGTATGCACTTTGCAAATCTTCACATCGCCTCCTTGTACGTACTGTCGTATCACATGGAAGCGTCGGAGAATGTGTTTGGCGGTGGAGTGAGACCTTGGTTCCTCCCCGTTAGCAATGGCACCCGTATTGTCGCAGAAGAGGATCACGGGGTCTTGCGCGCCTGGGAACACTCCAAGTTCAATGATGAACTTCCTTAGCCACACAACTTCATTCGTGGCTTCGCAAGCAGCAATGTACTCCGACTCCATTGTAGATTGCGCGACGATGGGTTGCTTCCCACTTCTGCAGCACACGGCGCCTCCATTCACCTTAAACACGTAACCTGTCTGTGAAATAGAGTCATCGGGGTCTGAGCAGAAACTTGCATCAACGTAACCTGTTACGCCAAGTTCTTCATCACAACCACCATAGACAAGGAATGTTTCCTTTGTCTTATTTAGATACTTAAGAATGCTCTTAACATCAATCCAATGTTCTATTCCTGGATTACTCTGGAAACGGCTCGTGAAACTAAGAGCCAATTCTACATCAGGTCGAGTACTCAACATTGCATACATAATCAATCCTATGGCTGAACCATAAGGATGTTTAGTCATTTCGGCCTTACCCTGTTCCATTACCGGACACTGTGCCTTTCGCAATGTTTTATTCTTCATAACAGGCACACAACCCTTCTTTGCTGTCTCCATACCGAAACGCTTCAGTATCTTATCAATATATGTACTCTGACTCAACGCTAATAGACGTCTTGATCTATCACGATAGATTTTAATGCCTAAGACGTATGCAACTTCTTCTAAGTCCTTCATGGAAAATTTACTGTCTAAATAATTCTTCATGCTATTCAGAAGTTCCACATCATTCCCAATCAACAATATATCATCTACATATAGTGCTAAGAGCACAACCGAGCTCCCACTCATTTTCTTGTAAATGCAGGTCTCTTACAAAATTTGGACAAATCCAAAACCTTTGATCACCTCATCAAAGCGAAGATTCTAGCTCCGAGATGCTTGCTTCAATCCATAGATGGAGCGCTGAAACTTGCATACCTTGTTAGCATTTTCTAGATCGACAAAACCTTCCGGTTATATCATATACAACTTTTTCTCAATGTTACCATTTAGGAACGTTGTTTTGACATCCATCTGCCATATTTCATAATCGTAATATGCAGCAACTGCTAACAAAATCCGAATAGACTTTAGCATCGCTACCGGTGAAAAAGTTTCATCGTAGTCAATCCCATGAACTTGTCGGAAACCTTTTGCGACAAGCCGAGCTTTATAGACGGTCACATTACCATCAGCATCAGTCTTCTTCTTAAAGATCCATTTATTCTCGACGGACTTGCGCCCTTCGGGAATCTCCATCAAAGTTCATACTTTGTTATCATACATGGATCCTATTTCGGATTTCATGGCTTCTAACCATTTCTCGGACTCTAGACTCGGCATTGCCTCCTTGTAGTTCGTAGGTTCGTCCTGTTCAATTAACATGACGGTGCAAACTAGATTGCCATACCATTCTGGTGCGATACGAGATCTACCAGACCTACGAGGTAAAATACATTCCTCGACAGTTTCTCCCACTCCATATGTGGAGGACGTTTCTGGAACAGCTTCCGTTGCGTCACTCGGAATTTCGAGTTCAGGATCAACGATCTCGTTGAGGTCTACCTTCCTCCCACTTACTCCTTTAGAGAGAAACTGCTTCTCAAGAAAGGTACCGGTCTTCCTGACAAACGTTTTGCCCTAATCTTGGTTGTAGAAGGCGTATCCAACGGTTTCCCGCGGATATCCTACAAAGACGACTTTCTCCGACTTCGGTTTGAGTTTTTCGGGCTGTAGTTTCTTAACATACGCTCACAACCTCAGACCTTCAGAAACGATAACTTAGGCTTCTTGCCATACCATAACTCATACAGTTTCGTTTCTACGGATTTCGACGGAGCCCTATTTAAAATGAATGTGGCAGTTTCTAACGCATAACCCTAGAAGGATACAGGCAAATAGGTAAGTGACATCATAGACTAGACGCTATCCAATAGAGTACGATTACGTCGCTTGGACACGCTGTTACGTTGCGGTGTTCCGGTAGGCGTAAGTTGTGGCATGATTCCACGAGCCTTGAGATGTGTGCCAAACTCAAAACTCAAATACTCGCCACCACGATCGGATCAGAGGTGCTTGATTTTCTTGTTAAGCTAATTTTCAACTTCACTTTGAAATTCTTTGAACTTATCAAATGTTTCTAACTTGTGTTTCATCAAATAGATATAACCGTATCTACTCAAGTCATCGGTGAAAGTGACGAAGTAACGATAACCATTGCGTGTCGACACGCTCATTGGTCCACACACATCTGTATGTATGAGTCCCAACAAATCCGACGCCCGTTCAACGAAACCTTTGAACGGTGTCTTGGTCATTTTGCCCATAAGGCACGGTTCGCATGTATCGAGGGATCCAAAATCTAACGAGTCTAAAAGTCCATCTGCATGGAGTTTCTTCATGCGCTTTACATCAATATGACCGAGACGGCAATGCCATATATACATGGCGGTATCATCACTACACTTAATCCTTTTGGCATCTATGTTATGGATGTGAGTACTACGATCGAGATTCAACAAGAATAAACAATTACTCTCGGGAGCATCAACATAAAAGATATCATTCATTGAAATAACACAACCACTTGATACTGATTTAAATGAATAACCATCTTGTAACAAGCAAGACCCACTGATAATGTTTACACTCAAGAACGGTACAAAATAACACTTATTTAAAACCAAAACTAATCCCGATGGTAGATGAAGAGGGAGTGTGCCGACAGCCACCACATCGACTTTCGATCCGTTGCCGACGTGCATCGTCACCTCATCCTTAGCTAGGCGCCTCTTATTCTGCAACTCCTCCTGAGAGTTACAAATATGAGCAACAAAACCAGTATCAAATACCCAAGTATTTCTACGGGCGGATGTAAGGTACACATCTATAACATGTATATCAAATATACCTTGCTCTTTGGCGACTATCTTGCCACCTTTCTTGTCCTCCAGGTACTTGGGGCAGTTGCGCTTCCAGTGACCGTTTCCCTTGCAGTAGAAGCATTCCATGCCAGGTTTGGGACCAGATTTGGGAGTCTTGGGCTTGGCAACCAATTTGCCCTCCCTCCTGGACTTCAAGCTCTTCTTTCCGTTGCCACCGGATTTCTTGAAATCGACGGTCTTGTTGACCATCTATAGCATGTGCTCCTTCTTGATTTCCACCTCAGCAGTTTTGAGCATCACGAATACTTCACCCATGGACTTAGCCATGCCCTGCATGTTGTAGTTCATGACGAAGCCTTTATAGCTAGGGGGCAACGATTGCAGCACCCTATCAATCGCCAGCTCATCGAGAATCTTGCATTCTAGAGCATTCATGCGTTGAACGTAGCTAGATATCTTGACCACGTTCTCGCTCACACTGTTATGCTCCTCCATCTTGGTCGAGAATAAAAGCTCAGAAGCTTCATATCTCTCAGCCTTAGCCTGCGGCGCAAAGACAGCCTTGAGATCAGAAATTATCTCGAAGGCACTCATCTTCTCAAAGTGCTTCTGCATGTCGGCTTCCATGGCGAAGAGCATGCCACTCTGGACAAAGGCGGAATCCTTCGATTTGGTCTGGAAGACCTTCTTCTCATCATCAGAGGCGTCATCTGCGGGAGGGTCTCCTATGGTGGCTTCAATGACGTAAGCCACCCTATGGGGAGTGAGGAGGATCCTCAGGTTGCGGAACCAGGCCATGAAGTTAGACCCATTGGTCTTAAGCTTTTGTTTCTCCAGAAACATACATAGGTTAAACGAGGGGCGAGACATCTACAATGGAATTTGCAACAACATAAGACTTTGTTCATAATAATTTGAGTTGTAGTATTTTAGAAAATAACTAACAGAAATCCCACTCAAACGAACATCCCTCCTGGTCGTTTTAGCGATTACACGACCCCCATCCATTGCATAACCCCTCATCGTCAGAGACGGCAACACAACTTCAAAGGTAGACAATGAATTGTCGATCACAACAACTCTATGACTCATGCTCGACCTTTTGGCCTCTGTGTTCCGAGGCCATATATGCATATGCTAGGCTTGCCACAATAACCTCCACGTAACGCTTGTGCAACATGACTTACACCCACTGTATGCGAACAACGATATGTCTGACACCCGATCGTCACGGACTGCCTCATAACGTAAAACTTTCTTGGTGGTGCTCGTTGGAGGAAGAACACTAGTGGTATTTTGAAGGGATCATCTTATACAGCTACCGCCGTGTAACTAATGTATACTATACACACAATCACACAATATAATATGCACTCAAAACAGCAAATGTAATGCGGCGTGATATAGTCCATTGCACCATGGTCTTCTTGGCGCCCACAGTTTATAAACAATTTAATAAACCTAGCTTGACCATATCACATTGCCCCTGCAAAATAAAGTTAGACGATTCTACTTTATCTTTTGCATATTTTACGTGGCTGGAGCTTTCGTAAAAAGAACCGCTTCTTACCTACGAACTTATGACCACAACAATAATCCAATAATTGCATGTTTAAGCATCCCTTTCAGTCCCTCCATTGAAAATGTAAGACCAACTAAAGAGAGAGAGACAGACACCCGCCAGCCACAGATACGGTACAAGCCGTATGTCAGTAGTGGAACCAGTCTCGCGTAAGCGTACGCGTAAAGTCGGTCCGGGCCATTTCATCAACTCGATGCCGCTGGAATCACAAGTGCGCGCTAGAGAGTAGCAAATAACTTGAGCGGTGCCCCGTGCAGAATACATGTTCTAACAGCGTACAACTATATTTATGATTGATCGGCTCGGATGCCACTAAAGCGGATCGTATACAGAAAACAAAAAAAATTCCTAGCAACGATATCCTTAAACTAGCCAAGATCTATGCTATGCAGATATAGAAGTACAACGAAGATAGGAAAACATAACCTTGTAGACCGAAAGCGGGATTATGTTCCCGCACAAACGTTCACGATGAAGACCGACGAAGCCGAACTCAAGGTCGAGTAGTGGAAGTAGACCTCCCAGCTGAAGGGGATCGGGTGCAGAAAACAAAAAAATCCTAGCAACAATAACCCTAAAACATGCCAAGATCTATTCTATGCAGATATAGTAGTACGAACGGAGATCAGAATACATACCCTTGTAGACCGAAAACGGGGATTACGTTCCCGCACAAACGTTGTCGATGGAGACCGACGAAGCTGACCTCAAGGTCGTGTAGAGGAAGCAGACCTTCGAGTACTGCTAGCGCAGCACATCGCAGGGCGTCACACACGTACGGTGGAGATGCGGGCCTCCGAAGCTCCAGTCCAGGACGATCATCGGAAGAATTGGACCGGAACACCAGCAGCGCGGCAGCGGGCTATGGTGGAAGAGATCCCCCGCTCAACTCGGCGCAACTCCGACAAAGGGAATCACGAAAACGAGAGAGAATTCGGAAATTAATTGGTGAATTAAAAGGCCAGGGGTGCCCCTTCTTATATAGGCTCCCAGGGGGGAGCCAACCTCCTCACCTGGCAATGTGGGACTATCCCCACATTGCCTAGTGCGGCATGGCTGGTGCGCCGGCCCTGGTGGGCCCCATTTGTCCCACCTAGGCCGGCCTCCATGCCCCCACCGAATCCCCTTGGGGATTTCCCCCCTCTTGGGCCTTCTTTCGACCAGAAGGCCCATTTAGCGAAATCAGCCTAAATAAATTCGAAAATAAATATATAAAATAATATTTGCATATTAGTTACACTAATTAATATCAAACATATTATATATAATTTGTTCGAGCTCCAAAAACTCTTTCGTCGCTGCCCGATCTCCATCGGACCCCTCCCGGGACATTCCCGGTGATCTCTTTCCTTTCCGGTTGTCTTGTCGAAACCCCTTAAGTGTGTTACCCTAGCGGTTCGATATAATAACAGGTATGATCAAGACTCCTCTATGATCAACGACTAACTCGTAGGCCTGCACCCCATGAATTAATCCCTGTGATATAACGAATGACTTTCATCTATCAAATCTGAACGCAAAGTGTTAAACCTTTTGCCATAGCGATACTTAGCGTGTCCGAGTGTCGTTCCATAGCTATCTCCATACCTAGCTTGACCTCGTTACCGAAAACGCTATCTTCTACTCGTCTATGATCTCATGTCTTCGTGAGCTAGTCACATGCTTGCAAGCTCATTAGACATGATCTCACCGAGTGGGCCCTACAGTATCTATCCTGCTATGCGGACTGCAAATCCCGCTCTTGACCCCTCGTCTCAACTACTCCTTTCCGATACCCAAAAGTATCACCGTTATTGTCATACTATATAAGATACGACGTTTGGTGCGATCAAAGTATCTTCCAGGAATAACAATAAGAGTTGATCTCACGGTCAAAGGCGTAACGACTACGTCCTCCAAATCTGGGTATGTCCATCACATCGTTCTCCAACGATATGACTTCCATTGCCGACCGGCGCCATGCCCTATGATCGGGAAACCTCGATCATCAATCGCGCAACGAAACTAGTCTTAGTAGAGGCTACTAGGGACCTGGTTGTTTACGCATCACACCCGTATTAATGTTTCCGCTTAATACGGTTATAGCATGACACAAAAACCTATTATGAACAAACGAGATATGATAAAGAATACACTTTATTAATTGCCTCTAGGGCATATCTCCTTCACCAGCACCGCTAGCGCAGCACCTCGCAGGGCGTGACACACGTACGGTGGAGACGACGACCTCCGAAGCTCCAGTCCAGGACGAGCAGCAGAAGACTTGGACTGGAACTACAGCAGCACGGCAGCGGGCTATGGTGGAGAGACCCCCTCTCTTCTCGGCGCAACTCCGACAAAGGGAATCACGAAATCGAGAGAGAATTAGGGAATTAATTGGTGAATTAAAAGGCCAGGGGTGCCCTTCTTATATAGGCTCCCAGGGGGAGCCAATTCGCCAGCCAGGCAATGTGGGACTAACCCCCATATGCCTGGTGCGCCGGCCCCAACCCCCATGGTGGGCCCCTTTTGGCCCACCTAGTCCGGCCATCAAGCCCCCACCGAATTCCCTTGAGGAATTTTCCCCTTCTATGCCTTCTTTCGACCAGAAGGCCCATTTAGGGAAATCACACTAAATAAATTAGAAAATAAATATATAAAATCATATTTAAACATTAATTACACTAATTAATATCAAACATATTATATATAATTTATTCTAGCTCCGAAAATTATTTCGTCGTTGCCCGATCTCCATCGGACCATTCCCGGGACGTTCCCAGTGATCTCTTTCCTTTCCGGGTGTCTTGTCAAACCCCTTAAGTGTGTTACCCTAGAGGTTTGATATAATAACAGGAATGATCGAGATTCCTCTCCGATCAATGACTAACTTGTAGGCATGGACCCCATGAATTAATCCCTGTGATATAACGAATGACTCTCATCTATCAAATCTGAACGTTAAGTCTTAAACCTTTTGCCATGGCGATACTTAGCGTGTCTGAGCATCGTTCTTAGATCTCTCCATAACTAGTTGATCTCGTTACCGACACCGCTATCTTCTACTCGTCTATGATTTCATGTCTTCGTGACCTAGTCACATGCTTGCAATCTCATTAGACATAATCTCACCGAGTGGGTCCTACAATATCTATCCGGCTATACGGACTGACAAATCCCACTCTTGACCCCTCATCTCAACTACTCCCTTCCGATACCCAAAAGTAGCACCTATCATTGTCACACTATATAAGATATGACGTTTGGTGTGATCAAAGTATCTTCCAGGAATAACAATAAGAGTTGATCTCACGGTCGAAGGCGTAATGACCATGTTCTATAAATATGGGTGTGTCCATCACATCGTTCTACCAACGACATGACTTCTTTGCCGACTGGCGCCCTGCCCTATGAACGGGAAACCTCGATCATCAATCGCGCAACGAAACTAGTCTTAGTAGAATCTACTAGGGACCTGGTTGTTTATGTATCACCCGTGTATTAATGTTTCTGCTTAATTTAGTTATTAGCATAACACAAAACGTATTATGAACAATTGAGATATGATAAAGAAATACACTTTATTAATTGCCTCTAGGGCATATCTCCTTCATTATTTCCTCACCTCACGCTCACTCCATTCCCCTTCTCGCTTAAGCAACATAACCTACTTATTCTCGGTTAAGGTTGCTTCCACTCTTCCTCTATCCGGCAAAACCTCCCTCTTCTACCCAAAAAATCTATATTTGACCAACTATAATATCCTAAATTTGCAATCTTATTTTATGCAGGATGTGTTCATCTTGGTTCTGCTTTGTTTGTTCCGTCAAATATTAGTACAAGCATGCATAGATGTACATAGTACTAATTATTTCTTATTAGACAAGATAACTTAGAGTTAATCATATATGCATGTGAATAAAAATAGTACTCATAAAAGCCACTTACAAATTATCACTCTTTTAAGCATATGAAACAAATAACAAGATGTGACAAAATACAAAACTTGTAATGCAACTATTATTCCCCCTTTTCCCTTTATGTAATGGCATCCAATTTTATTTCTCTTTTAATCCAATAGCTATTTCATACTCATAAAATATAACTTCATGTGTGAAAGGACAATGATGTCGCCTAGAGGGGGGGGGGGTGAATAGGCGGTTTAAAACTTTTCTGGTTATGCTTGATAATTGCGGAATAAAACTAGGTGTTTAAATTAACAAGCCGACAACCTAAATAAACTTGGCTCACCTATGTGCACCAACAACTTATGCTAAGCAAGATAAACAACAAGGTGATAGCAATAGAATACTTCAAGCACGAAGGCTATCACAATGCAAAGTGCATAAGTAAAAGCTCGGGTATAGAAATAACCGAGGCACGCGGAGACGAGGATGTATTCCCGAGTTCCTCCTTGTTAAGGGAGTACGTCTCGTTGGAGAGGTGTGAACCGACACAACGGTTCAACAACCACAAAGGTTTCACCTTCTTCTCCGATGAACCGCACCACAAAGGCTTGGTTCACCTTCCACTATCGGAATTCCTTCGAGGCGGAATCCGGAGCCTTTCAACAACAATCCGGGGCACAACCCACAATGGGATTGAGGGCTCCCGAACGGCCTCCAACAACAATCCGGGGCACAACCCACAATGGGATTGGGGGCTCCCGAACGGCTTCAAGAGACCACACAAGGGTCCAACCACCACAAAGGCGTCTACGGTCCAAGGACCCAAGAGTAACAAGCTCACAAACTTTCAACTTCCACGAATCCTCGTGGAGAGCACACCGATGCACCAAATGCAAAAGGCAAGAGCACAAGTGCTCAAATCCTTCACTCTCAAATCCCACCAAAAGCAACTAATGCTTATGGGGTGAGAAGAGAGGAAGAACAAGGAATCCACAAAGGAGCCAAATCCTTCACTCTCAAATCCCACCAAAGGCAACTAATGCTTATGGGGGGAGAAGAGAGGAAGAACAAAGGAGAAGAACCACAAAGTAACTCCAAGATCTAAATCCACTAGGTTCCCCTCACTTAGAGGAGAGATTGATTGGTGGAAAGGTGGATCTAGATCTCCTCTCTCTTTTCCCTCAAGAATTAGCAAGAATCATTGGAGGGATGGAGAGATAGAAAGCTCAAGAAGGTCAACAATGGAGGTCAAAACTTGCTAGAAAGGTTAGGGAACCATTGGGGAAGAAGGACCCTTAAATAGGTCAACCCAAATTCCAACCGTTGGGTGCAGATTCGCGCCGTAGCGGTACTACCGCTGGCCCTAGCGGTACTACCGCCCCCCTAGGGAGTTAAGGCATCAAAACGGGCTGAAAACAGGCTTCCGTAGCGGTACTACCGCCCGGGGCAGCGGTACTACCGCCCCGGCGGAACTACCGCTCCCGGTACCGCCGAAAACAGCTCTCTGTTAGCTCCGGCGGTACCTCGGGCGGTACCGCGGCGGTGCTACCGCTACAGCAAAAAACAGCACAAACTGATAAACGAAAACGTCAATATCTTTTCCATCCGGACTCCGTTTTCGATGATTTTTGGCTCGTTAGAATCGTTACAACGAGCTCTACTTGAATGTGCATAGAAACATCACAGTCCATCATGTGAGGATAAAACCAAATGGGGAAAGGTCGAACTTTCCTAAACAATGCAAACCAGTAAAAACTCCTTCATCAAAAACGCAACAAGATATTCATACGAAATCTGTTTTTGATGAACTAGAGCTTAGTATGGAGATAAACCAAACTCTAAATCCTCACATGGATAAAAGGCAACAAGTTTTCCAAAGTAAAACCATTTTCGAAGGACTTGGTCTTGTCATGAAGATCACGACAAGCACCAAAACTCAACACGGAGAAAAACCAAATAAGAACCAAGAAAGATAATATGCCAAGCATGCAAAGGTTTGAGCTCTCCACAAAGATGCGATCAAGTTACTCACTCGAGAGCCCCTCTTGATAGTACGCCTATCTAACATATAGCCCTATCAAGATCATACCTTTGCCATGAGCATTCCACTTGATCTAGATGATGACGATCTTGACTCTCTTAGGTTGAAACATCTTTCTTGTTTGTGCTTGCTAGCACATGCTTGATGAAGACTTCTCCAAATTCTCCCCCATACTCCATTATGGGAGGGCATCGCTAAGCTTCGTCTTCATGTCTCCTTTGCAAGCTTCAATCAAAAGATATCTTCCGAGATACATCTTATTGAGCTTGCACTTCATCTTCTTCTCTTGATATGTATGATGGCTTGGGGTTAAACATGATTGTTCACTCAATCTTCTATTCCAAGCCATACTTACAATGAGCTCAACTCTACACATGACCATTCTTCATATAAACCCTTTGAATAGAGCATTGGTCATTAAGTCATCTTGAAGAGTCCAACACATGAACTCCTATAATTTCCCATGGACAAGATCTATAAGAATATCTCAATGTAAACATTAGTCCATAAGGATTGTCATTAATTACCAAAACCACGCATGGGGGCAACCATGCACTTTCAATCTCCCCGATTTTGGTAATTGATGACAATCCCTTTTACGAGGGTTTATATAATGAATTTAAGCAACCATGCAACACAAAGAGCAATGATGCAAGAGTACAAACCCATATTCCCTTAACCCCTCTAAATTTCTCCCCCATTGGCATCGATTGCCGAAATGGGAAGAAAAACTTAGAAGGCAAATATAGTGAGAGCTCCCCCATAATGTGTGCATTTGTCATAATATGAGTGAAATCAAATGCACATATCCAATGACGAATAGATGGAGGGAGATCAAACTATATAGAGGATCCAAAGATTGCAAAAGAATATCAAATGGAAAGATAGTTCAACGAGATAAGCAAGCAATCAGAAGGATCCGAAAAGTGTTCTAAATATCATGAGGGAACTCCCCAAGGTACGTGCACAATTAGGATTTGTATTTCAATATAGTGTGCACAACATGGAATCCTCACTCCCTCCTAGATAAATTCGAACACAAGCTCATGCAAGAGAATGTAAATGATAAAGGAGGCAAAACGACTTTCACCTAATAAAATGTTTTGCAACTAGAGCAAGGAGCGGTAAATCAAATAATGGGTGTGAGATAAAAAGACATTATAGGAGACTAATACAAAGATGATAGCATCAACATAGTCTTTCAAGAAGAGTTGCACATAGTGCATATCATGTCTTTCCCATACCCACATACCAAAAGAGATATAGCAAATAGCTCCACAAGCTTAGTGAAATGCAAAAAGCATAACACAAGAAAAATAAAGCTTGTTCCTTTTAGAAATCAATTTATTAGGTGACCAAAAATCAATTTGGTTTCATGCCTGGGAGGTGTACCATGGAAGCCATCTTCTTGGTACGACAACTTATGGAGAGATACAGGGAGAAGAAGAAGGATCTTCATATGGTGTTCATTGACTTGGAGAAGGCGTATGATAAGATACCACGGAATGTCATGTGGTGGTCCTTAGAGAAACACAAAGTCCCAACAAAGTACATTACCCTCATTAAGGATATGTATGATAATGTTGTGACAAGTGTTCGAACAAGTGATGGCGACACCGATGACTTTCCAATTAAAATAGGACTACACCAGGGGTCAGCTTTGAGCCCTTATCTCTTTACTTTGGTGATGGATGAGGTCACAGGGGATATACAAGGAGATATCCCATGGTGTATGCTCTTTGCGGATGATGTGGTGCTAATTGATGATAGTCGGGCGGGGGTTAATAGAAAATTAGACCTATGGAGACGGACTCTAGAATCGAAAGGTTTTAGGCTTAGTAGAACCAAAACTGAGTACATGAGATGCAGTTTCAGTACCACTAGGCACGAGGAGAAAGAGGTTAGGCTTGATGGACAGGTGGTACCTGAGAAAGACACCTTCCGATATTTGGGGTCTATACTCCAGAAGGATGGTGACATCGATGAAGATGTGAGTCATCGAATCAAAGCTGGTTGGATGAAGTGGCGCCAAGCTTCTGGCGTCCTCTGTGATAGGAGAGTGCCACAAAAGCTAAAAGGCAAGTTCTATAGGACGGCGATTCGACCTGCAATGTTGTATGGCGCAGAATGTTGGCCGACCAAGAGACGACATATCCAACAGTTAGGTGTAGCGGAGATGCGCATGTTGAGATGGATATGTGGCCACACAATAAAGGACCGGGTTAGGAATGATGATATACGTGAGAGAGTTGGGGTAGCACCGATTGAAGAGAAGGTTGTCCAACACCGTCTAAGATGGTTTGGTCATATAGAACGTAGACCTCCGGAGGCGCCATTGCATACCGGACGGATAAAGCGGGATGAGAATGTTAAGAGGGGTCGTGGTAGGCCAAACTTGACATGGGAGGAGTCTGTTAAGAGAGATCTGAAGGATTGGAATATCACCAAAGAACTAGCCATGGATAGGGCTGCGTGGAAGTTAGCTATCCATGTGCCAGAACCATGACCTGGTTTCGAGATCTTATGGGTTTCAACTCTAGCCTACCCCAACTTGTTTGGGAAAAAGGCTTTGTTGTTGTTGTTGTTCCTTTTAGAAACCACCAAATAACCAAAAGCAAAAAGTGGTGGTCACTAAAGAATTGGAATATCAATAAAAGATGTAACTAATCTCATGTGTATAAGTTACTAAGTAGACACGAATCACTAAGATATGGGTCTACCAATAAACATGTACACACAAGATAGGTACAAGGGAAAAGGTCATGATATCCAAGACGAAGTCATAAATACACCAAAAGATCTTTGCTTAAAATCATAGCACAAAGCTCAATTTTATCTTAAAGGGATATAGATGAACTTCCAACACACACTCATCATAGCATCAAAATATCCACAAGGGATAAGGTGATAAAAGGGATGCTCCGAGAAAGATAACAAGTATCACAAAAGGCAAATGGTTTGAAGAAACAATCAATATTGCATATGCGAGACATAGAGTAGAAAGTGCTAGATTAACATATTTGGGATTGGTGAATCATGAAAATGATTATACATATATTTCCCTTCATATGTAATCATCCTGGATTGCCCACATTTGCAATAAAGATGTTTTGCAAAAACCAAATTAATTGCAACAAAAGATTCATGCCGAGATACAACCTACACAAGGTTGAAAGCTAGAAATGAATGCATGAGGTAGATACTTGTTACCGAGATAGCATTGGTGATGTAGAAGATAGGAGCTCATGATCATCCAAGCTTGGCTCCAATAAGCACATGGTGACAACACCTTCCTTTTAGATGAGACAAGCTTCCAATGCATCTCAAGTGTACCTAAAACAAATTTAAGTACAACATGGTGCCCAAACTAATTGGGTCCAAAGTAGTTAGAGCAACTACAACACATAGGACAAACTCCACATAAATATGTGCATATTGATATGAAATTGAATTTCATTCACATCTTAGACATTTAGGATTTGATGGAGTTTATCCTATATATTGGATCAACGAAAGTAAGCATGCCATAAGATATACATATAATAAATATGCATGCACAAGACTTTCAAGAACCAAGCGAGATATAATTTAGACAGAACACCAAGTAAACCAACAAAGCACACACAAGTGTGACAAGAAAACAAATTGTCCAAATTATATCAAATACCCAAAACAACACATGATTAAAGATACCACTTTGAAAAGATACCAATGAAAACAAGAGACCAATTGATGAAAAATATCATCAAGGAATAAACCAAACCCTCTACACTTTTCATGATGGCAAAAGGTACCAAGACGAAGAATGTTTGTCTTCCAAGGAGACAGGTCATCGGGATCAAATATCAAACAAAGACAACTAATGTTCAAAAAGCATATAGGATTGCTCCCCCACGATGTGTGCATTATTTATGATTTTGCATTTGAATACACAATGCACACAAATGAGATCATCACTCTCAATATATATTATTCAAACACTAGTCATGTTCAAGAAAGGCAAGAAATTGCAATACCAAATTAAAGAACGGTGTTTTACTCAAAGTAGGATAGCTTCCCAAAGAATAGTGCATTATCAAGAAGTATGACTTTTGAATGTCAATGCACAAGAATTGGTTCATTGCTTTTCCCAACTCAAGAAAGCACTAAATAAATTTTAAGTAGAGCAATAAAGGATCCAAAAGATACAATGAAGACAAATGAGAGTTAGATCAAAACAAATCCTTGGCAATCAAATAAAGCAATTCAAAGCAAGAGCCAAAGCGAATATGATCAATATATTTACCATAAAAAATTATTACTTGTCAATACAAGTAATGTATGGAGATATTTCTCGGGGGTGGATTGCAAAGATATATTCAAGATCATATTCACAAAACATAAGCATATGGCAAATGATAGGAATTAAAAGACATGCTTAGATAGATAGATATTCTTGATAGCTTCATAAATCATGCGAAGGTGCAAAGCAACTCCAAGGAGTAGCTTGAAACAATTGGCTTCCCAAAAGATACATGAGAACATATTTGGGAAAGCCATACCAAGAACATCCTCCACAAACAAGATCCAAAAGAGTGAGAGACAAAAATCATTTAAGTAAATGGAAACTTGTTTGAGCAACATGCCACATAGGAACAAGATAACTAGCAATATCAATTCTAGGTGGCAAAACCTCATATGTTCACATTTTCTAGGCTTGTAATATGCACATAGCTTATTACTTCCCCATAATGTGATAATCCATTTATTTAAAGCAAGAGGCAAACAAAACCAATTCGAAAAATTAATGGACATTATAGAAATTGAATTTCTCATGAGAATGACATACCACATAGATAGTAGATAATATAAATATATCAACACTAATTTGTATTTCTCATGAATACACAATTTTAGGATTGTGAAGTGCACGAAGCATATCACTCCCCCAAAATATGATAGTCCATTAATCTCTCAAAGAGAGCCAACAAGATAAGATATCAAATAAAAACAATAAGGCTCAAAACTAGTAAATGGTGTGCAAACCAACATAAACATACTTGATTTCTCAAGATAAGTAAGTAGAGAGCACAACACATACAAACACTAGCAAGGTACAAGACCAAACACATGCAAGGGTGCAAGCAACTTTCAATGTATATATGATTTAAATAAAAGTTACCGCAAGGAGGAACATTGGATATGAGATAGAACAATATGATCCATATTACTTGACTTGAGAGAATATAATTGATGAAGATCCCTTAATTCTTCATAATGTAGCCAAGTCTCCAATGCCTCCAACAACACCTATTGATCAAGTTTTAACTTGTTGGTCCCCAACCAAGTTGGGTCCTAAGAGGTTAGTCACAATAGGTTTGGCAACCCAAATGGTTCTTTTCTTGACACCACTTTGAGTACCAACATATTTGGCAAACACATTGCCAACCTTATCCTTCCGAAGAGAATAAACATCATTAATTATAATGGGGTTGGATAAGGTACCATTTGTGCATGAAGAAGCAAGCTGACCCTTTTCACGACATAGGTAGCAACATCTACTTCCTCCTCTCTTCTTAGTTGGAGTCTTGACTTGAGGAGGGGTAGCTTGATTCTTCTTGGGAAGAGACCGTTCTTCAAGTTGAGGAGGTTGAGTTTGAACTTGAGGTTTCTTCCCTTGTTGCTTCTCACTAAGAGCCTTCTTGTTCAAAGGGCAAGATCTAACATGGTGCCCTTCAACTTTGCACTTGAAGCAAACAATTTTGGCCGAATCTTTGACTTGTTCTTGGCCCTTTTTCTTCTTGATGATCTTGGACTTGTTCTTGTTATTGGAGTTGAATCCAAGTCCACTCTTGTCATTGGGGCGTCTTTGAACACTCAACATATTGTCAAGTGTGGACTTCCCAACATGACGCTTTTCCAAGTCTTTATTCAAAGAAGTGACTTGGGCCTTGAGCTCTTTTAATTCCTCTACATGGTTAGTATCAACACAAATGCTAGAGGAAGTAGAAACTTCATTGTTAGAGCAACAAGGTATGAAAAGTGATTCATCAGAAGATGTAGCAACATTATGAGTGGATGAATCACAAGGACTAGCACAAGATGATATAGCATTAAGAGAAGACGTTGTGCCATTGTCCACATGAGGCTTACAAGATGTTACCTTTGACATAATCGCCTCATTAGCTAACTTTAGCTTAGCATGGGATGCTCGAAGATCGTCATTAGAGCTAGAGAGCCTTTCATGAGTTTCTTCCAATTTCCCATACTTGCTAGATAGCAACTCAAGTTGAGCCCTTAGCTCAACATTTTCCTTCAAAATAGATGCTTCACGAGAAGTGGAGTTAGTAGCACAAGCATCATTAATAGTAGAAATGGAAGGAGACAATTTGGAAAGCTTATCATTGTTAGATAGTTGAGTTTGGAGTTGATCATGAGACATGATAAGGAGAGAGTGTTTACTTTCTAAAGTTTTGTGAGCTTTGTCAAGTCTCTCTATGTCCTCACTTAGTCTAGCATTGCCAACATCAAATTCAACTTTTTCCTTTTTAAGCAATTTATATTTAGCAATAGCATGATCTCTTTCCTTAATGATTTTAGCAATAATAAGATCATTAGACTCATCAAGGGATTCAAGTTTCTCTTCAAGAGAAACCCTAAGCTCTTCTTCCTCTTCAAGAGAAGCTTTCAAAGAAGCTATGGTGATAGAGTCATCTCTCTCAATTTGAAATTTCTCATCAAATTGACTTTCCAAATCCTCAATGAATTCCCTACTCTTAGTAACATAATAAATGATTTCACAAAGAGGAGGGATAGCTTTACTACCTTTGGGGAGAGCACCAAATACCATCTCACCCATCTTGGTTAAGGATTCAAAGTCAAAACCTTCTTCATGAGAATCCTCATCCACATCATCACAATTTGGATTCGAGGTGGGAGATACCTCGGAATCCTTAGCCATAAAGCAAACATGATTAATGGGTGAGGAGGATGAAGAAATACTTGAAGCTCCATTGAGGTCCATGTCTTGTTCCAACAAGTGTTGGATTCCTCTACATTGTTAGTCATGCAAATACTAGAGGATATGGAAGAGTAATTTTCATCACAACAAGACATAGAGAGCATATCATCATTATATTTAGTTAAGCAACTATTACTTGATATGCAAGGACAATCAACTCTAGCATGTATGACATTTTGAGTGCTAGAAGATTTTAAGTCCAAAGATAGAAGATTGCAATGTGATAGAGAAGAGGTATAATCAATAGTAAGTTCACCATCACCAATGCAATTTCTATCGCCACTCACCATATCGTTACCGTGTGACAAATCACATGATGGTGAAGTGGAAGAAGTTGTGAACTCATCACAGCCGGAGGTGGAGGAAGAACAATCATCCTCAATAATTTTGGACACTTCATATATATCTTGAAGCTTGGTCCAAAGCTCATGTGCATTTCGAAAAGGCATGATTGAAGCAAGAACTACATCGATCAAAGCACACATAAGACCATTAGTAACTTGAGTCTCGAGATGAGAGTTTATCTCATCCTCTAAAGATAATTCATGAGAATCCTTTGGAGGAGATAAACACACATCTACAATCCTCTTAACATAATTTGGACCCATGGCCCTAAATAGATTAAGCATGCGAATTTTCCAAACATCATAATTTGTGCCATCGAATATGAAAGTGGGATCATGCACTAATTCTCTAAACGACATCTTTTACTCTCTAGGCGGTAAAGCCCAACAAGAGAGCCCAGACTCTGATACCAATTGAAAGGACAATGATGTCGCCTAGAGGGGGGGGGTGAATAGGCGGTTTAAAACTTTTCTGGTTTAGGCTTGATAATTGCGGAATAAAACTAGATGTTTAAATTAACAAGCCGACAACCTAAATAAACTTGGCTCACCTATGTGCACCAACAACTTATGCTAAGCAAGATAAACAACAAGGTGATAGCAATAGAATACTTCAAGCACGAAGGCTATCACAATGCAAAGTGCATAAGTAAAAGCTCGGGTATAGAAATAACCGAGGCACGCGGAGACGAGGATGTATTCTCGAGTTCCTCCTTGTTAAGGGAGTACGTCTCGTTGGAGAGGTGTGAACCGACACAACGGTTCAACAACCACAAAGTTTTCACCTTCTTCTCCGATGAACCGCACCACAAAGGCTTGGTTCACCTTCCACTATCGGAATTCCTTCGAGGCGGAATCCGGAGCCTTTCAACAACAATCCAGGGCACAACCCACAATGGGATTGGGGGCTCCCGAACGGCTTCAAGAGACCACACAAGGGTCCAACCACCACAAAGGCGTCTAGGGTCCAAGGACCCAAGAGTAACAAGCTCACAAACTTTCAACTTCCACGAATCCTCGTGGAGAGCACACCGATGCACCAAATGCAAAAGGCAAGAGCACAAGTGCTCAAATCCTTCACTCTCAAATCCCACCAAAAGCAACTAATGCTTATGGGGTGAGAAGAGAGGAAGAACAAGGAATCCACAAAGGAGCCAAATCCTTCACTCTCAAATCCCACCAAAGGCAACTAATGCTTATGGGGGGAGAAGAGAGGAAGAACAAATGAAAAAAACCACAAAGTAACTCCAAGATCTAAATCCACTAGGTTCCCCTCACTTAGAGGAGAGATTGACTGGTGGAAAGGTGGATCTAGATCTCCTCTCTCTTTTCCCTCAAGAATTAGCAAGAATCATTGGAGGGATGGAGAGATAGCAAGCTCAAGAAGGTCAACAATGGAGGTCAAAACTTGCTAGAAAGGTTAGGGAACCATTGGGGAAGAAGGCCCCTTAAATAGGTCAACCCAAATTCCAACCGTTGGGTGCAGATTCGCGCTGTAGCGGTACTACCGCTGGCCCTAGCGGTACTACCGCCCCCATAGGGAGTTAGGGCATCAAAACGGGCTGAAAACAGGCTTCCGTAACGGTACTACCGCCCCGGGCAGCGGTACTACCGCCCCGGCGGAACTACCGCTCCCGGTACCGCCGAGAACAGCTCTCTGTTAGCTCGGGCGGTACCTCGGGCGGTACCGCGGCGGTCTACCGCTACAGCAAAAAACAGCAGAAACTGATAAACGAAAACGTCAATACCTTTTCCATCCGGACTCCGTTTTCGATGATTTTTGACTCGTTGGAATCGTTACAACGAGCTCTACTTGAATGTGCATAGAAACATCACAGTCCATCATGTGAGGATAAAACCAAATGGGGAAAGGTCGAACTTTCCTAAACAATGCAAACCAGTAAAAACTCCTTCATCAAAAACGCAACAAGATATTCATACGAAATCTGTTTTTGATAAAATAGAGCTTAGTATGGAGATAAACCAAGCTCTAAATCCTCACATGGATAAAAGGCAACAAGTTTTCCAAAGTAAAACCATTTTCGAAGGACTTGGTCTTGTCATGAAGATCACGACAAGCACCAAAACTCAACACGGAGAAAACCCAAATAAGAACCAAGAAAGATGATATGTCAAGCATGCAAAGGTTTGAGCTCTCCACAAAGATGAGATCAAGTTACTCACTCGAGAGCCCCTCTTGATAGTACGCCTATCTAACCTATAGCCCTATCAAGATCATACCTTTGCCATGAGCATTCCACTTGAGCTAGATGATGACGATCTTGACTCTCTCAGGTTGAAACACCTTTCTTGTTTGTGCTTGCTAGCACATGCTTGATGAAGACTTCTCCAAATTCTCCCCCATACTCCATTATGGGAGGGCCTCGCTAAGCTTCGTCTTCATGTCTCCTTTGCAAGCTTCAATCAAAAGATATCTTCCGAGATACATCTTATTGAGCTTGCACTTCATCTTCTTCTCTTGATATGTATGATGGCTTGGGGTTAAACATGATTGTTCACTCAATCTTCTATTCCAAGCCATACTTGCAATGAGCTCAACTCTACACATGACCATTCTTCATATAAACCCTTTGAATAGAGCATTGGTCATTAAGTCATCTTGAAGAGTCCAACACATGAACTCCTATAATTTCCCATGGACAAGATCTATAAGAATATCTCAATGTAAACATTAGTGCATAAGAATTGTCATTAATTACCAAAACCACGCATGGGGGCAACCATGCACTTTCAATGTGGTGTTGTTATTCCAAAAGTAAAAATGCAAAACAAACATAACACTAGATAAAGATAAATGATGTTCCAAGCTTATGCATCAATCTTGTGTTGCTAAAAAAAAAAAGTTTAGAGGTCTGCAAACCGAGAGATTAATAGGACCATTGGGGTGTCTTCTACATCCCAAAGTTTATGATTTTCACCTATTTCAAAAAACAGTTTATGATTTCGCCATTCTTAGACAACTCTTTAGTAAGATGTTTCTCTAAGGCGTGTGAAAAAACTTGAACACAAAATTTCCAATCTCATTTCTATGGGTGATATTATTGTTGCATAAAACTTCCAAAAAAAATATAATTGAAATTTTCAGAGAGTATATTAAGGTGCCCACATCCTATAAATGTCAATATAATTTATCCAGAAAAATAGCAACAACAAAATGTAATTGTTTTGCCTACCTAGACACGTATGTAACTTTTTGCAAAAAAAAAAACCCGCACAAATAAGATGAAAAATTGTAACAACAGTAACAAGATGAGCACATGTGGAGTAAGAGAAATCTTCAGAAAAATCTTCTGGTAAACAGGAGCAGCTCCCTATAGTTCTTTTCAACTCACAACATCCAAATGAGTAAAGCTTGGTACTTTATTGAAAATTCCAGAAACAAAATAAAGAGTTAACTCTCTGGCAACATCAAGAGCAAAAATAATGCGTTTTCTTTGAAGCGTTGCCTCCCTTAAAGCGTTTTCTTTGAAGCCATATAGCTAGGCTTACTTATTAGATGTTTCAAGAAGGACGAAGATCATGTGTTACCTTGTACCTTGATATCCCCTTCTTCCTTGGGAAGTTCTCCATGAACTATTGAAGATATGACCTATAGACAATAATTTCAGTTATTATTTTGTCTCCAAGTTTATTATTAATATGTGTATCTTTGTGCTATGACTGCATTAGCAACTGAATAGTGAGTCTTCAAAGGAAACCTCCAATGCACGTGTAGAGATATGAACAAAGAGAAGTGTTCCTAGTCTTGTCTATAAGACTAGCTTATCTTGTTGTTAGATCATCACATTTCCTTGATCAAGGACTTTACAAGTCACACAATTATAAGAGTATATTTCCGAATGACACTAGTACTGAACCGACCCATATGATCTTGCTAAGAGACAAACTGTCACCGATGAAGTTAGCAATTGATCGTATGGAGTTTTTGTTAGCTAGTTTCCTATACCTTGAGAGCATTTAGCAACCACATATTTGACACTTATACTTTGATCGTCATCAAACGCTCAACCTTAACTGGGGTTATAACGGTGGCTTTTGGTATAACCTAGAATGTGTACATGAACGAAGATTGTTCAACAATGGTACTTACTCCTGTATAGATGCATCCTCTAGGCCACATCAGTATTATCGATATCACCCCAATCGTTTGGCCAGACACAGTGTGATTTATCACAGGACATTGAGAATATGGAATGAAAAAATAGAATCATATTGTTACGAGTTTATATATGTGTTATGATCGAATGGTTTAATCACACTAGAGCACATGGTCTCATCTCGTTATATCATTGCTATCATGTACGTAAGGGGATTAGCGTAATGAGAAGAACAACATGCTTCTATCATTAATTCATGAACACATGGGAGCCAGCGTGACTGTGTAGATCCCAACGCTGGTTATTATCCGTTCGACATTTACCGGGTATGTCCATTAGTTGCCGAACCTTCCGGGTCACACACTTAAGTTGTAGCAATCCTTGTTGAGAGAATAAATATGAAGTATTAGTTAGTATGAGAAGTGGTCGGAGTCACTCCGATGTCACGGGAAACATGGATTTTACATCACAAAAAAGGTGGATTTTACATCACCCTAAATCCAACAACTGCCTAAACTTTGGCGGCCGCCATGGTCGCCTTCTTGGATGGCGCTTAGGTCGTCACCTGTGCGGACGAGTTGCGCTCGGCCTTGGCGTAGCGCTGCCTCGTGCCTCTTGGAATGGTGACAGGAGGAAGACGAGAGAGGTCACAGTAACGGTGAGAATGGGGTTAGGGACTGGCACAACATTGGCTGAGAGGGTAAATAGGGCTAACATAGCGGTGGATTATGGGTGGTGGATTTTTTTTAAGATAAAGGGCGCTTTATTACTTAAGAATTTAAGCTTTTACACCCAGCCTCTGCATAACTAAGATGCACACAGCTGTCCCACAGTACACAATCCACAAAACTAGAAAACGGCGCATTACATATCAAATCATAACGAACAAATGCAAATGCGCCTAAAGAGGTGGGGGTCCGATCCACAGATTATGCTGACACCCATGAAGGGAAAAAGTATCTCTCACTGTGGACTCCAACCGTGCACAGACCTCCGTAAATAGGTCTCGGTGGTCCATCCGCTGAAGAGACGACCATGAACGGAGTGTACCGGTACACCGGTAGATGACCTGCAAGGGAGAAGACAATTTATCGTCAAACACTTTATCATTTCTACATAGCCATAGCGACCAAATGATGGCAAGCGCTCCCATCCTAATAAGCTTCCTAAACCGATTATCTATATTGTTTAACCAATTTCCAAAGATATTAGGCACACTGCGTGGGGGATATAGGTTGGATGCTACTTGGATGATAGATCATATAGATCTTGCAAAACCACATTGGAAAATGAGATGTTTTATTGTTTCATCTTGATGACAGAAAACACAACTCTTATTTCCATGCCAGTTCCGCTTGGCAAGATTGTCTTTGGTTAGAATTACTCCCCGACAAAGATACCATCCAAAGACCTTGGTTTTGAGTGGTATCTTCATTCTCTAAACCAACTTGTTGCTATCAACCGGTACATACGAATGGGATAAAGCATTATACATGGAGTCTATAGAGAATTTGTCGTTCTTTTGTAAATTACATCTAAATTCATCAGGCGCGGCTGAGAGTTGTATATTGGCTAACCGTTGTAAGAGGTTTTGGCATGCAACCAACCGCGTTCCTAACAAATCTCTCCTGAACGTTAAATCTAGAGGTGAGGTTGCCATTACTTTCTTAATGGTATCACTTTTGTAACGAAAAATATTGTATAATGCCGGATATTGGTCTCGGAGGGGGGCGTTGCCTAGCCAAGAGTCCTCCCAGAACCTTATCTGCGACCCATCCTTAATCAAAAAATGTCCAAGTCTTAAGAACTTTGATTTTGCAGCCATCAGACCCGCCCAAAAATGTGAATCACCTTGTTTCCAAGAAACTTGCGACAGCGGTTTGGAGCCAACATATTTCCGATTCAAAAGTGTTTGCCACTGTCCATCCTCGGTCAGTAGCTTGAACAACCATTTACCTAGCAGAGCCGTGTTCTTGACCTCAAGGTCATGAATTCCCAGACCTTCTTGGTCTTTTGGTGAACGACACTCATTTGACCAGTTGATGTTTTTTCTTCTTGCTATCCCCTTGCCAAAAGAATCTATACCGATAGTAATCAAGTCTTTGAACGACACCTTTTGGCAGGAGGAAGAAAGATAACATATATAGTCCCATATTGGTTAGCACCGAATTAATGAGTATCAGTCTTCCACCAAGGGGCAACAATTTGCCTTTCCAGCTACTTAAACACTTTTGTAGCCTTTCTTCGACGCATTTCCACTCAGATATCATGAGCCTCCGATAATGGATCGGAATGCCTAAATATCGAATCGGAAATTGGCCTTGCTCACAACTAAAGAACTCGGCATAGAGGCCAGCCTGGTATGCGGCCTCGCCAAAGCAAAACAACTCACTCTTATGGAAATTTATTTTCAGACCTGAAAGTTGCTCGAAAGTTGCTAAAATCAATTTCAAGTTTCGAGCTTTTTCAATGTCGTATTCCATAAAAAGAATTGTGTCATCGGCGTATTGTAGGATTGAGAGTCCCCCATCAACAAGATGAGGAATCAACCCTTCAATCTGACCATCATATTTAGCGCGCTCAATCATAATAGCGAGCATATCCGCCACAATATTGAATAACATGGGGGATAGTGGATCGCTCTGTCTAAGACCTTTACGTGTCTGGAAATAACTTCCAACGACATCATTTACTTTGATGGACACGCTACCCCCGGATACGAAATTACGAATTAGAGCACACCACTCATCAGAAAAACCCTTCATTCTGAGAGTTTGTTGGATGAAAGACCACTTAACTTTATCGTAAGCTTTTTCAAAATCCTATTCAAGAATTACCCCATTTCGTTTCTTCGAATGTAACTCGTGAACCGCTTCGTGCAACACAGCTACCCCATCAAGAATATTACGTCCTTGCATGAAGGCAGTTTGGGACGGTCGCACCACATGGTCCGCAACTGCGATCAAACGAATCGTGGCTACTTTTGTAAAAATCTTGAAACTAACGTTTAAGAGGCAAATAGGTCTAAATTGTTGAATCCTTTCTACCTCATTCACCTTAGGTAACAAGATAATTTACCAAAATTCAATCGAAATAGCTCGAGTTGATCGTTATGAAGAGCACTAAACAGAACAAGAAGGTCATCCTTGATGGTATCCTAGAATGTTTGATAAAACTCTGCTAGCAACCCATCCGGACCAGGAGCCTTGTTATGTTCCATTAGAAAAATGGCCTTCTTTACTCCCTCCTCGGAGTAAGGGGCTGTAAGTAAGCCATTCTCCCCAACAGAAACCTGGGGAATATCATCTATTCTGACTTCATCCATTGTGAAGTTATCTTCATCTGGTTCGCCTAACACATTTTTATAGTAATTAGTAATTTAAGCCTTTAGCTGTTCATTCCCCTCAATTCTTCCATCCTCATGGAAAAGAAAATGAATACATTTCTTCCTGTGTCTACCATTAGCAATACTATGGAAGTATCTAGTATTTGAATCCCCTTTAAGAATAAATTGAGACTTAGATCGTTGATACCATTTGAGTTCTTCCTCACGGAGTAGGCTTGCTATTTGCGCATTGGATTGATTTTTCAGTTCAATCTCATGTACGGATAGCGGCCGAACTTCCACAAAGGCCTCAAGCTCGTCAATAATGGATGAAAACCTTTGCTTCTCTTTCCTAAGAATACATGTAGTGTGACGTGCCCACCTAGAGAGATGTTTGCGTAAAGCTCGCATTTTAATATTCCATCTCTCAATTGGCGACTGTCTCGTTACAGGTGTTTCCCATACAGCCTTAAACATGTCGTGAAAGCCTTCCCTCTGTAGCCAACCAAGTTCAAATTTGAACGGTTTTCTACAAACAGGGCGCTGCGTTCCCGTGGTCAAAACTAATGGAACATGATCTGACAGTCTCTCAATACGTTCAAGGGCGCGAACCGTGACCATTGGATATTTATTTTACCAGTCGGTACACATTAGCACGCGATCCAATTTTTCGTATGTTGGGTCAGGGAGACTGTTAGCCCATGTGTATTGTCTACCCACCATTGACACCTCTCTAAGATTTAAACTGTCGGTGACATCATTAAATAAGAAAGGCCAATGACTATCAAAACGGCCTCTACTTTTCTCATGCGCGAGTCTAAGCAAATTAAAATCGCCCCCAGTTAAAATAGGGTGCGGATTGTCCTTTGTAAGATTAACAAGCTCACGTAAAAAGTCAGTCTTAAATTCATCTTGAGCAGCTCCATAAACAACAACGAGACTCCATAGGAAGTTATCAGCCTTGTTACAGATGTGTAGTTTAACATGAAACTCACCAACCGAATTAGCTAATATATCCATAATATCAGCTCGTACACCGACAAGGATGCCACCCGAACGGCCACGAGGCGGCCGAGACACCCAAGCAAAGTCCCTACCACCAGAAAGGCGATTGAGGAAACTTGTTGTGTAGTCTCGTTCGCCCGTCTCCGAAATAGCTACAAAATCTAAATTATGATCCCGACAACAATCAGCAATGTGCACATGTTTAGCCAAGTCGCGTAGACCTCTGCTATTTAGAAAACTAACGTTCATCGGGAAACAATTTCAGCTTTTGAAACTTTAGACCTCTTAGAGGATCGCTTTTCAGCAGAAGTTTTGGATTTGCGACCCGAAGCTCTTAGATCATACAATGAACTTAGTTGTGACTCATCCAAACCAACCTCTGATACAACCCCAACAAGACTAGAGATAAGCTGACCATACATTGTGGCATGCGCATCCTCATCATCCAAATCAAGGTTAACCGGCATGGTGGAAACTTTAGGAATTACCGTTAAACGGTCATATTTCATATGTCTCAACATACTTACAGAAACCGACAAAGTTTCACTAGAATTACCAAGAGAAACACCTAGACTACTCAAATTGGAAGCTATACGAGAACACAAGAAAGATTTAGACGAAGACGATATACCAGTACTGTCGAGATTCTACTGTGCCTTGCGTCTCATCGCCTTCCTCGTGACGTCCTCGTCCGTCACGGAAGCTCTATGGGTGACACGGAGATGGAAAACTAAGGTTTTTAATTTCAGATTGACGGTTACACGCGCACGCATCTGCATGCGTTTTTTAGCACGGCCTGTGGTGACGTATATTTGCAGTGACCTATTTTATTTCATGATGTAAAAAGATTAAACCAAAATTTGCATCACGGCCAGTGATTTTATTACCCCTGGTGACGTTGATGTGCTCTGAGACTTTTCGGCACCTTCGTGTAGCGACTAGTGTACGTATAGCATTTGTGTTCAACGCCTAACCCCTCTGCGAGGCTGGTCGTCAGCATGCACCATCAGTGCTGCCACCAAGATCTGCCCTCCTTTAAAGCAGAGTACGACTTTGCACCATCTTCTCCACTGGTCTTCGTTCACAATGAAGTTTCGCGCGCTCGCCATTATTCCGGTAGACAAACTTTGGTGGTTGGAGACAGCTGATACTCTATGTGCGTTCTTCATGTTGACTTCAAGCCAGCAGCACCCTCTGGCCTCTGTTGCTGAAATGCATGGTACTACTCGGTACTCCCTCGCTTGTCTGGGTCTGTGAGCTTTAATGTGATTTCTATAAGATATTGATAATGTGTTGCTCCTGTTACTACCTTGTACGGAAAAATTAAATAACTGAAAAATTGTTCTTTTCCTGTCCTCTTGGTTTTCCAACAGATGTCCTTTGTAGTCACCACAATAAAATTTGGTGTAACCAATTCCAGAAAGGTACAAATAACTTTGAAATTTCCGAAGAGTTTCATGCCATTCCGTATTAAATAAAAAAAATAATGAGACATTTAAAAAATATGTACTCGACAAAACATAATAATTATGTCAAATAAGAGGCAAAACAATATGATACATTCCAAAATATGTAAGTACAATTTAGGGATATCACATGGTTAGGGCTCCTGTTTACTAAAGCATGTGTTTTTCTTTTTAGATATTATTAAAATATTGCAAATCCTAGTTTCGATGATACAAATGGAGACAAGAGAACAAATATGGTTTCGTCTATCCAAATAAATTTTAACCTGGTGGATGCCAATACAATTGGTGCCTGGAAAATACATTTAATTATTGTTACCTGCATAAACGGTATTACTTAGCAAGGAAAATCAATACGCCTGAGCACTTGGAGATCACTATGTTTGCCATTTTATCCCTTTGGACTGCTAAGAGCATCTTCAGCTAAACCCTCTTATTTCTGTTTGGTTGTCCCATATTTTGTCAGTTTGGAGGCGTTCAAATATGCTTCTATGAGAAGATTGGGGTGGGTGTCCCAAATAGCCCCGCATGTTCAATCCACTACAACACATGAAAATAGAACTATTGTATTTCTACGAGTGTCCATGTTTTCTCGACAAAATCACCTTGTTTTAGTTGCTGCGAAGCATATTTACGTCACGAATTTCCTTATGCATGGTGAGGAAGTCTGTGAACTCGGCCACGACACCGGGATTTGGATTTTTTGTCACGAATTTCCTTATGCGTGGTGAGGAAGTCTGTGAACTCACCCACGACGTCAGGATTTGGATTGGCCACAGAGAGTCCACTTCCGATCAAGCACTCATTGACCATCATCACATTCACTCTCCAAGATTTATGTAAAGGATGATACAAATATTTATAATCTCCATATTTCATCTAACGACAATGTTCTAGCAAATCGTGGACAATAGTCCAATAAGCTTGGAATATACCGAATTCCCGCTCCACATTTTTCCTACGAACCTCTTGTTGTATTGCAAAGAAAGGTCACACATTACTGTGAGGGTTGGGAATTGTCTTAAAAAATATGCCATCGGCTAGATAGTACCATTTTATACGTGTATTCTTGGTCATTGATCTTATAGCTGCAATCTAGAGTCTGGGCTGCGGAAGTCTCGCAAACAACAAACAACGCTCCAACATATTAATATCATTGTGAGATATTGTTCTATCGAAAATAGTGTCAAATTCACATGTCATAATCTGCTACAGCTTCAATAATGATAATCCACGCTCCAAAATGACCTTTAAATTTCCCTCCCAACCAAATGAGAAATTCTAACACATGCAATCGATACTTCTAAGTATCCTTGAAATTCTCTCGCTTCACAAATTCCCTTCCCATTCAAAAAAAGAAGAAGAGACATGGTCAACTATAGAAGATAGACGCGGACAGCTTCTCTCGTTGAATAACAATGGTGGAAAATTCAAAAATGAATATCCAGTAGTACTAGTATCATGAAAAAGTAGCGTTGAATAACAACGAAAGCGACCCCTCAGCAGCTCACGCCGTTGACTAATGGCGGTAAACACTACTTTTGGCTCCAACTTTTCCCTACTACCTGACCCGGAGATTAATGTAAGAATTAATGGCCCCATTGACATCAGACTGCTAGTAGTACGAGCACAAAGAAGAAGAAAACAGTAGAAATATCAAATGCCAAGTGAAAAAGAATATATAAGTGAATCCCGACGACTTTCATCGGAAAATACGGCAGAAGCAACATGGTATTAGAACATTTCATTGCTAATCTTGGATTCTTTACACAATGCTTAGATCGCTAATAGCACTACGTATGACCACTAACTTATAAGAACAAATGGAAGGAGAAATCAGATCCTGCCGCGACCTGCCCAGATCGCTTTTAGTTAGCGGCGGCCGGCGGCGAAGCGTCGTGGCGGTGGTCGCCCTCGTAGGTGACGACGAGCATGGCGGGGTCGTCGTTGGCGCGCTCCACGTGCTTCCGCGCCGGGCAGCCCTTCATGGTGCTGCACCTGTAGTAGCCGCGCGGGTACGGCGACCCCTTGATGGGCTTCTGCCCGTACTTGCGCCACGAGTAGTCGTCCCCGGGGATGTCCGCCGAGCGCGAGCTAACGGCGGGGACGCGCAGCGTGTACCTCGCCCGGTGCTTGCGCTTCTTCGAGCAGTGGCACCGGCCACCGGCAGCAGCGGCGTCGGAGTGCGCGCCGGTCGCGCAGGGAAGCTGCTGCTGCTGCTGCTGTTGGTTCTTGCGTTTTGTCCCGGCCGCGAGCGGCGGCTTGCCGGAGGACACCAGCTGGCCCCGACCCTTGGACACGCTGCCGTCGCCTCCCGCCGTCACCGACGAGAAGAAAGAAGTCGACGTCACCGAAGCCGCCGCGGCTTGGGGCTTGGTGAAGTCTAGGGTCAGGCTCTTCTGGGGTGCCAGCTGCAGCGAGCTTGCCGGTGCCGCCGGTGCTGCTCGGACAGGCATCGGAGGAGGAGGAGGAGAAGGGACGGTAGGGGCAGGAGTCAACGCGGCGGCAACCCCTCCAACAGGCCCGCGGCGGAAGCGGGCGTGGCCGGTGCGGTCGAGGATGCTGATGACGCGGCGAAACCTCGACACCGCCTGGTCGGCGATCTCCCCGAGCGGCGGCGCGGGGTCGGCCGACGGGTAGAGCGAGGAGACGAGAAGGTCAAGGCTGCGTAGGCCCGCGGCTGCGGCCTCCTCGAAGGCCATCTGCTCGTGCTGCTGCTGGGCGGCGAGGCCGCGCGGCGCGAAGCCGCGTCCAATCAAGTCGACGGCCATGGTAGGCGCCGGAGAAGAATGGGGAACGAGGTGCTTGTTGTTGGCTTGGACTTCGTTGGGTTTTGTGTGCGACTTTGAGAGATGAGATGGAAATGGTTGGATGGAGGCCGAGGCGTTTTATAAAGTGGAAACGGGAGTAGGAGAGGAGAGGACGAGGAATAGTATTGATGCAAGTCAATGGATTGGTTAACTATTCTTTCTTTTTTTGTCTTTTTTCATACAGCACCTCGCGTGAGTCAAGTTTCTGGTTTGGGCATCTCATTGCTAAGATTTGTATTCTATCTTTAGATTTTCTTTACCCACAGGAAAATCCAGTGAAAAGGAACAATAGCGAATACATGTATTGTTGGGAAAGGATGATTTCTGTGAAAAGAGCGATTGGGAAAATATAAGTCCTTAAACCCGCTCCATTGCTCTCTAGTCGTCACGGGGATTCCCCTATTAGTCGGCGGTTGTCGGCGAGGCATGTTTTTCTCCCGCCACACCGTGACGGCCCAACGACTTACATGAGACATCAACGGTTGCTGGACAAGCAGTTTTGGTGAGAAACGGTGGTGGAACTGACGGTGCGACTGGCTATTACTGCTCCAACGCCAGCGTTAGCCGGGCTCTCAGTCTTGTGCTCAACGTCTTTCCATGGATGAGGTGTCCAGTGTGGTAGATCCTTTGTCCACTGCCCTTTCTTTTCCTAGCACCGAGCATGGAGCGTGCTGGGACATTTTTTCGAATGTGAGTCCCTCAATATACTTCTTATTCTTAATGTTGGAATCCATTTAGTGAAAAGAAAAAACTAACAGAGGTTAATGGTGTCAGTTACAAGCATGTTAGTTCTTTGAGTTGAAACAATGATCTTGCCTCCAACAGTGTGTGTCATTCTTTTATCGAAGATCTCAAAGCCTCTATTTCAGAGATGACTTCAATCCTTAGTTGGACCATCAATATTGGCTCACCTTTTAAGCTTTCTTTGTCATCAACACTAGGTCGTAGTTGAAGAAGACCACTCTTTGGTAAGTTAATTAATTTTTGTCCTTCAGTAAACCTGATTTTTATTAAGGGTAATATGCTTGACATTGTTTGGCAATATTATGCAACAAAATATAGCCTTCTGTAGCGTTAGATGTTGCTCAAGATGTTTTTCTTTGGAAAAAAAATTATATTTCCGTGTAAATGAGAGGCATATGATTTTAAATGATTCTGGTATGATATGAAAGCTGTATTTAATGATTCTAGCAATACTAATTTGGGATTTTAAATGTCGAATTTTAAAATCTATGGTTGATCAAAGTTCAAAACATTTGACTTTGACAAAGAAACTATAGGTAAAATCGAGAACTCCTTTGGGCTTTTCTGACAAAGCACCACCTAATGCAAAGCACTACTACTACTAATAATCGTGTAGTCTTCGTCACGGAACGCCAAGAGAGAGTGGACTTTTGGAGGAGCATAGAATACAACAAAATATCATCTCGGTCTCCTACTTTTTGTATAATATTCGGTTCCGTAGGGGGTGGTGGTGGAGTGAAGATGCGTAATCTGACTTGTCTTGGAAGTCAGCCCTTTGAAAACTGGTGCCAAGCTTCCTAGAAACTCTAGAGCTCATCGTATTAATTATACGAATAGAGTATTGAAGACATAATTAATCTATCGCCACGACGAGGACCCCGCGAATCCCTCCTCCGGCCAGTTGATACCACGCCGATCTGATCGCGATTAGTTTAAGGCCCTCGGGGTGGTCAAAGTCAGAAAGGAGCCATGTGGTGCCATGAGCTATTGGGGCTTTTCGCACGCCTTTAGTTTAGCCCGTTGACGAATTGCACAATGCACAGTTTCTGGAGGGAAAAAGTTCATTCTAAACCCTGAACTCGTAGAGGTCTGCCGAAAAGAACCCCAAATTCGAAATCCCGATCGTTTCAACTCTAAACTTACCAATCCCGATCTAAAATGAACCTTATAACTGTTTGGCATATCGGGAAGACAGAAAATCCCGGCCGGGAACATCCTGTGTCTCACTAACAAAATGGACCCACATGTCATATTCATCTCTATCCCTAGTTCAACTCCCTATCTCTAAAATCTACCAAAGCAGTGGCTGCCGGCGGTCGTGGGAGCTCACTGTCGTGGAAGCGATCAGTCGCTGCCTATCTCGCCGTCTCACTGGCGGGGTTTGCGACGGCATGGCGGGGTTCATGACGGACGGCGAGGTCAGGCGGGTGGCGTGAGCCGTGCGTTCGTGCCGGTGAGCGTTGTTGTCATGCGTGTGGATGTCGACCGGCGTGCTGCTACCGTGCGTGTGCGTGTGTGCACACTACGCAGTGCCGGCGTGCACTGCTGCCGTGTGTGTGTTTGTTCCCGGCTGGCGTGCTGCTGCCGTGCGTGAGTGCCGGCGTACTGCTGCCGTGCGTGTGTGTGTTTGTGTGTGTGTTTGTGCCGTGCGTTTCGTGCCGACTGCCGTCGTGCGTTGCTGCTGTGCGTGCGTATGTGCGTTGCCGGCCGGCGTGCTGCTGTCATGCGTGCGTATGTGCGTTGCCGGCCGGCGTGCAGCTGTCATGCGTGTGTGTCTGTGTTGCTGTGCGTTCGTGCCAGCGTGTGTTGTTGTCGTGCGTGCGTGTGTGCATGGGTGCCCTTCTCCATTGCCACATTATTAAGGACCAGCGCGAGATAGGAGACGAAGACAAATCTGTCAGGTGGGCCAATGTTGTAAGAGACTGTAGTAATTTTGTAATTTTATTTTTTCCTCCCGAAAACATGTCAAGGTTCATTTTAGACCGGGATTGTTAAGTTTAGGGTTCAATTGACCGGGATTTCGACTTCGGGGTTCATTTCGACATACCTCTACGAGTTCAGGGTTTAAAATAGACTTTTTCCTTTCTGGAGCGTGATGAATAGCCATGGGTTACGAGAGATGAACCTCCTTTTCTTTTACCGTGAAATCTCTTATTTTTGGAACACTCACTCCCCAGGGTCAGGTCTCGGGCCAGGCTTAAAAAGTCCATGTTGTAGAACATACGACATAAGCCTGACCCCAAATATAAAACCGGCTAAATTTAGGTCCGGACCGTCGGGCTAGGTCACCGGGCCGGGTTGCCCATGAATCATACCCTCAAGGACAACCAGGCGAGCGACAACCAGGCGAGCAACGGGCGACGCCAAAGACAAATTTGTTGGTCCGAGATCTCCACAAGCCGCTCAACTGAAGCTAAAGATTCTCCACATGGGAGGAAGAGCGACCATCAACTCGTGGCCGAACAGGGTCACCATCTGAGCGAAGATAGCAGGGGCAAGACAGATCTAGCCGTTGTCACAAGTCCCCAGCTTGTGAACACTACCATGAAGACGAGCAAGGGTGAGACAACATTATGCAGACCATGACAACGCCATCTGCAGTCCTCCTCGCCCCATAATAGCAATGGTAGTAAGAAGAAGAAGGGGCAAATCAGCTAGTACCCCTAGACAAGCCATAGGCTCCAAATCTGGCTGTCTAAACTCCAACTTATTAAAAAGAAGTGCAATAGATTAAGTTTCTACTCCATCTCTGGCCATTGGATCGCCACAGCGAGAATAAGCACCGTCATTGGCATTTTAACGTGGCTCGCGCGCGTCGGTGCCTAGAAGTTCTACGACATAATACCAAATGCCACATGGGACCAAACAAACCAAAGCAAAAACCTACACTACACCTATGTACAAAAGAGGGGCCGACCACCTCGACATCCCCATCTCCGGTTGGCGAGGCCATCGGGGAAGAGGGGAAGGATCCGAGACGACTCCAAGGCCTTCTCTCCTTCTAGTGTATTTTGGGGGATTGGAGGAGATTATCTTAATCCGTGAAGATCCCCAATAGTATGTTTACTAGTTCGTTTATATAAGGGATAATCCTAAATATTCCCCACCAATCACCTTATTTTTGGCTGGAAAAAACTCTAGCCCATGCTAGTGTATTATGGGAGAAGAGTATTTATGGACATTGAGTGTTCACCATCTGCTCCTATCACTAATCCTCCCACCCCCAAAACAATCACTTGAGTAAACATGGCCTCAAGGGGAGGGACTAGGAGAGAGAATAGGAGTTGGAGAATTAGAGCCCTCGAAAAGAACTTATTGGCCCAAGCAAAAACACTAAGGAAAACAATTGATAATGGGTCACTAGAGCTGAACGGTCATGTGCTTATCATGTATGCTTTGAAGGCGTAAAAAGAAAGCTCTAATTTTATCTCTCATTTGTCCTTGCTAAGGTTTTGCTAGTCCACTCCGCTATCCTAGACTACCGAGGCCATTTTTGGTAGCGATGTCGCTATGAGATGACTGAGGCAAGGTGTCAGCCCTATAATGTATACCATTTAGGGTTTGTCCCGATGTGTCATCTGGGGAAAGGGTGCTAGATCTCATAGGCAAGATCTGGTGTGGCATGAGGTTTGTCTTCTTCACCGTGGTGTTTCAGTGGCAGGAGCTGCTATTGTCGAGGAAGTTTAACTCGGGGGGTCTCCAATAATAAGGCATGTGCGATTTGAAGTTTCTTTCGAGAGCACTCGAGTTGCGGCTGGGGTATGCCGAGAAATCATCCTCCTCGCGGTGCTCCGGTTGTTGGATCTGGATGTGGTGAAGAGTGGTTAGGGGCGGACCCTATTACAATTGAGTGGGGCCATTGAACCCCACTTAGTTTGAAAAACTGTAGTTTATTTGTTCATATTTGAAATAAAAACTTGCACAAAAGTTTGAAGTTGTACAGTAATTGCCACCACTTGAGATTTTGTTTATGTTTGTCCCTGCAGCTAGTGTGCTTAGTGGCTTGAGTAGCTTGGGCTCTCAGTATTGCTACACCTACGGGAGTTTTTTACGGGATAGAGGCTACGGGCTGATGTGGCAGCCACGTTGGGCGGAAAAGTAGGAGAAAACATGCGGAAAGAAAATTGATCCACGATTTATCAGGAAAGTAGAGAAGGTAATTGGTGGTTTCCCTGTTTGGTCGATAATAACTGGCCGTGCTGATTCCGGTGACATCGGCTAGCACTCGCCGCCGCGCCGAGGCCGCAACGGAGCTGCTCGTTTGATCGCCTGTTGCATCATCTCGTAGGACACCGTCGAGCGTCGAACTGTACGAGGAGGAGTGCTACTAGCTCAATTTCACCAGCGTCCAATCCTCCGGCTGCCAGCCTTGCTCAAACAGATTTCATTTTCTCTGTGGCCCAATCCTTCGGCTGCCGGCCTTGGTCAAACGCAATGAGGCAGGCGAGATGGTGGCTACCATGGTGGTTCTACAGTTGTCAGCGCCGATTTCTATTTTCTCTGTAAATAGCTATCCATGGTGTGGTTCTACAGTTCGGCGGCGCCTACAGCAAGGTCTTCCATGGCCGCATGATCGGCAAGATTTCCGTTGCGACGCGGCGAAGCATGCTCCCAAGGCTCCACGGCTGGCTCTATCAGGTCACACAGCCCGACGTTGTGTGCTGTTCCTCGCCGGCGAAAAACCACGACCACCTCCGTTTTCTTGCTTTTCCTTAACCGTCGGCTATTATTAGTACGCCAGTTTCCACGTTTGAACACGTCAGCCCGTAGCCTCTCTCCCGTAAGAATTTCCCCGTAGATATAGCATTATTGGTCTACAAGTAGTAGTTCACCGCAGAACGGCCTGTCGCCATGGCTTTTAGCTAAGAAGACAGCCGCTCCAGATGTCGATGGCATCATCAACTCAACTTGGATTATTCCTCTCTCAGTTAGTTTTCTCCACAGTAAGAAGAAGGATGGCTGGTGGTGGAGTCTAGATTGCTACGGTGTAGAAGGAGCTAAAGGTTCCTATTCCTGTAATAGACTCCTTGATGCTAAATTTCAGAACAGTGTTGTTATTTCTAATCTTTGAAGTCCTTGTTTGCAACTCAAGTATATAGGAACCTTCCATAACGAGTGTATATCATGTTGGTAAAAAATTGATGTATCGGTGCAATTAATGATGAGAAGGATGATCCTATGATACCGTAACTTAACAATTTTCATGTTACATATTTAGATATATCAATATTTAAATAAATATAATTCATCTAATTTGAAATGATGAAAATATATGTTACAATATCATACATACCCATCGAAGACCTCCAAGACCTCTTCTTCGACTGCCCTCCTGATGTCGCTGTATGGGACCGGTTGCACATCCGCCCCAATGGGCGCACCTTTCCGGCCCTTTGGACGACCGACATCCCCCGGGCTCCCCGCATCTATTTGGAGTGTTGAACTTCTTACCATCCTTTGAAAGATTTAGGATACGAGAAACGCGATGGTCTTCCGTAATTGTAATCAGCCAACCCTCGTAACGGTTGCTAACATCAACCATGACTTCTGAAAAGCGGATACTAGAGAGGCCGCCGACCTATGGCGTAACCATCTCTACTCCTGTACCATGTAAATTCTTCTTTTGAGTAAAATTCAGGTGGAGATTCCCTCCCCCGGTGATAGTCTAAAAAACAATATCATGTATACATATATATGTACATACATACTACTATACTAGCACGTGATATTCTCCGGTGTGACTAGCCTAAAAAAGAGACGACAGACGAGAGACGGGAAAAGAGAAAGCGGGATGTAGCCCATATGCTACTGCGATTAAAATGCATATGTGGTTTCACTAATATGTGTAGGAACTGAGATCATCGTTTCCGACGCCTCCTCTGCTCGTGCCTGATTCTGCGAGCTTGTGGGTCGTCGTCATCATTTACATTGACTTTAGTGGTTTCGCCTTTGACAACTTTGGTTCTTGCTGGTCCATTCGTCCACGCAAAGAAAATGTTGGCACCGTTTAGACTTCAGACCTACTCCGTAGTAAGTACTGCGGTTGAACAATTGTTTCAGTCCTACCCTCTTGTTACTTGTTAGACATTTTTTTCTTTCTGTTTTGAATAATCGAGGCGAGCGGTATGGCTGGATTGAAGGAGTGAGGGTCCGTTGGGATGGCAGCCAGGTACCGCCGTGACATTTTTTTTTCTCATTTTTTTTAAATATTATTTTTTTAACAGAAATTCGGAGAATATTATGCGATTGTAGGAATTTTCAAAATTATTACACCCTCGGCTTCGACGTGGCCGACCAGCACTCGTCGGCCACGGCGTGGCCGATAGGCCTGTCGGCTGACGTCTGCTGCACTCGTCGGCCACGGCGGGGCCGAGCAGCCCTTGTCGGCCACGGCAAAGCCGACCAGGCTGTGTGTCAGAGCGCAGGCCTGGACGATCAACTCGTCGGACACGCCATGGCCGATACGCCTGCGCGCAGCACGCAGGCCCGGCTCGCGCTGCATGCAAGCTTCAGCCTCGCGCAGCTCGCGCATGCCCAGCTGCTGCAGCAGGCGCGCATGCCCAGCTCGCCCCGGCCGCCTCGCGCATGCCCAGCTGCTCGCGCTGCACAAGCTCCGGCCTCGCGTCCACGCCTAGCTCGTTGCGCCTAGCTCGCCTGCGTCCGCGCACAGCTCGCCCCGGCCGCTCCAGCCTCGCGTCCTCACGCTCACGTCCATGCTCCGCTGCCACGCCCAGCTGCGGCAGCACGAGCGCCCAGCTCGGACCACACAACTTGCACTCGCGCAGTCGCGCCAAGCTCGCATGCGTCCATCCGGCCTCGCGTCCGCGTCACGCCTAGCACGCTCCTTGCGCTGCATGCCCTGCATGCACTCGTCGGTCACACCGTGGCCGACCAGGGTTGGTCGGCTCCGCCGTGGCCGAGCAGATCCGGCATGGTCCCAACAGATGAGCAGCCGTCAGCCGACAGGCCTATCGGCCACGCCGTGGCCGACGAGTGCTGGTCGGCCACGTCGAAGCCGAGGGTGTATTATTTTCGTAAATTTCTACAATCGCACAATATTCTTCAAATTTCTGTTAAAAAAAATAATATTTAAAAAAAATATTTTTTTTGGGGTTGACAAAGGGTGCAGGTGCACATTTTTCTGAAGGCCAAAAGCTATTCAGTCGCACGTTCAGTTTTCCTGCCAACAGGAACACCTTGGTGAACCGTTGCGAAAATATCCGTCAAGTAGTACCTATATTTAGAAAAGGATATCTCAAGTTTATTTAAACTCTTTATCCAAAAAAAAAGTTTAATTAAACTTGCATATATCTAGACCTATTTTAGTATACAGATATATATAAATTTGAACAAACTTATTACACCCTTTTATAAACGAAGGGCGTAATTGGTGAACCGTCATCAAGTTTTTTTAAGAAATGGGCAATTTTCTTTTCTTGTAATACACACACATGGAAAAAATAACAACATATTATTCTAAAATAATAGTATTATCGTTCCACTTAATAATTTATATGGAGTATATTACTCTTCCCATGAGGGTATTGTTAACTTTCTACCGTTTCCTTCCATTAACGATAACAAAACACTGTTCATGAAATTTTCTAAATGTTAAAGGGTACAAAAAAATGTTCCAATTAAAATCATCATAGCGGAAAAAGAACGTGTTCACAGTTAAAAAGTATGTAGCCAGAAAATATTAAAAATAATTATAAAAACAAAATAAAATAAGTAGGATCTCATAAAAAAAGAAAAAAAGAAACGAAGAAGTAAAAGATGATTGAAAAGAAGCAACGTGGTGGTCGAGCTGTTGCAATCATACAAGCGAGCTGGTGCAGTCCTAAAGTCTAAGCGTGCGTTTGGTTCATTGATCAGAGTGTATGGGTTCGGATGGTCCTCCTTTTTTACGTGTTTGGTTCTAAAGCCAGATGAATGGATTGGCCCATATGTGGGAATATTCCTCTCGGTATCAAATGGTTTCTCCGAATTGGCCGGACCATCTGGTTCTCGTTTCCTTTCCTCTCTAATCTTCTGGGTTACGACGCCAAAACTGTCGACGCCCTGAACATCTGCGTGCACCACCGTCGTGTTCCTCGACGGCGGACAGGCCGTGTTCCTCACCGGCATGAGCAAGGCCGGCCACCGCTGCCGCCGAGATGCATCGATGTTCCCGACTCGGCTAGCCGGCCGCCGGCGCCTCCAAGCTCCGGCCAGCGCCCGCATCTCCGGCCGCCGACGCCTCTCATCTCAGGCCGGCGCCCGCATCTCCAGCCGTCGGCGCTCGCGTCGCGGACGCGCTGGACTTCTTGATGCTTTCTTCCGATCTGTTCTAGTCCTGCGGCTCCCCATATTGCCTTATTTTGTCTTAAGCTAAATTGCAGTTAAAAGCCTGTTGACCTATCAAATTTAAGCCCGCTAAACAGGTACCGTTCCAGCTCAAACCAAACAAAACACCAAATATGCACCGAGGGCTGTTCCGTTCACAAAAAAACTGAACCATCCAGCCCATCCCTACTGATGCTTTCAACCAAACACACGCTAAAATGGGCCGGTTCATGCTATGGGTGAGGTGGTACACTTGCTAAGAGCAATAAATAGCGCTGGCACATTTTTTGAACTCTATTTTTTTGCCAATCCTAGTTGCCACGTACCGCGGACTTAATAAGGCTCCGCACACCCTGCGCGCGCAATGGGCCTTAGAATTCGTCCATTTTCTCTTTTCTCTTTTCTGTTTGTTTTTGTTTTTCGTTTTCTTTTTTCTTTTTGGTTTCTTTTCTGTTTTTCATGAAAATATTTTCTAAAAATGTTTAAAATTTAAAATGTTCACACATAAATTTGTCTAATGTAACTTTATGTCTCCATTTTATGTTTCATTCGATTAATTTGGATAAATATGTTAGACCATTGTGCCCAAAGGGCCGCTCAAAAGTATTTTGGACGCACCGTACCAAAAATCACTCTCACTCGCGATGCCGAAATGCAAATTTGGTCCGGCACATCCAGGCTATACACCCCCCCACCCCCCATGAGGATTTGCAGGGTCGGGCCGGATGAAACCACGCACGACGCCACATAAGACTCTGACGTTGCGGGCCAACCCTATCGGTGACTCAACGCCTTCCATCGACATTCAAATCATGTTAGCTCCTTGTTTTCCCAGCCAGCCGCAGCAGCGGGCAACGTGCACATACACAACAATCGTCATTTTGGCGCAACTTTTCGAGACAACGGCGTTAATCCACCGTCCTCAGGCAATGTTAAAAGAAGCTCGCCTCACCGCTGGAAAGCCACACACTCTCCATCTCGCCGGCTTCGCACAAAACGTTACCGCGAACCCTAAATCCTAGAGAGAAGAGAGCGTTGGCAGGCAACTGGAGGCGTTCGAGCGGCGCGGCAGTGAACGACTTCCCGCCGCGAACCCTCATCGTCGAGCAGGTGCACGGGCTGCACGACAACGACTACCGACGCCACCAGACATGCACGTCGGGGAAATGGTCACTCTCTGTCGGCAGCATCCTCGTGTCGCGACACAAACGAACCGCAACTTCAGCGCGAACGCCCTCAGCCACAACTGGAGTGAGATTTCTATTATTATGAACTTAATAAAGGAAAATGAAGTAGTTAATGGGAGGATTGTGGTTATCTGTTTTCGTGTATGCCTTACTAAAAAAAGTAATTGTCTAAAAAACGAAGGGGCGACCCATATCAACTTAACTTGCTAGACTATCTCGAGTGATAAATTCAATGCGAAGAAAAAACTACGAGACGGATGAAATTACACAAGAAATCTTTGTCTCAAAGATCTTACAAATTACCTTCAGATTGACATTTTACATACTTATAGAAGACTATATATATTGTCGCTGTATACGGTGTACTTACCGCTATTCGCAACAAAAAAAGGTGTACTACTCGCTCCTAGACTCCTAGTTAGTCATGGATTTGAAATAACGCCCAAGCCCACAATCATCGTTGGCGCATGTACTTATGTCCCATCTCCCTGGCAGAACAGTTTGCGATGATCATGCTACTTTTGTGCTGTGCATGATAGCCGGTGAGCACCGATTTGGAGAACAAAGTGGTTGTAATGCGCCGCGTCGTTCGTCTCATGCTCCAACCGAAAATCACAGGTCGCACTAGGTACCTTTTGCGGCCCAAAGTCGTTGCACTCCTAGCTGGATTCATGTGCGTTGCGTTTACTTCAACACTCAAGACCTCACCTGGGTCACCAACTACACGCACCTGCCAGGGCAATCACAACATCAGACACTGCGCCTAGCCGTGTTTCCTCGTTGTGCTGCACCCCGCCGCGTCCACCGCCGAGTTCCATGTGCACCCACCGCCCGAGCTTTGACGCAAAATAGGGCACTCAAAACTGGGATAGCAATCCGTATAGACAACCAAACTGTTTCTACTCTGCCAGGTGATATATTGTAGTTCCTAGAGTTGATGTATAGTAGGGCATGTGAACATATTTTCACCTTACACAAATGTACACAGATGGATAAAGAAATGCACAAATAATATCAAATTATGTCTTAAATAATTGCAATCTAAATCAAACAAATACAATACATAATTATTAAATAGATCATCAATTCTTATAACAACATACAACCAAAAATTCATCATACATAGTTTAAAGTTTATCCGATAAGAAACAATTGGTTTTGTTGGCCATTTCAACTCCACCACTCCTAAATTAGGTCTTTTTTATGTCACCATGAATGTCTGAATCTCGAACTTCATGGTAGACCTCCAAAAGGCGACATATTTTGGCTTCATGTCGCCGCGGCTACACCGGTTAGCCCATGAAGTCATATATCTCGAACAATATCAAACATGTCTTAAATACGGAGCAACCCACCCACACCCGTGTCGCCTCCTCTGGCGACCCGGGGGAAACCCTAACCGCCACCGCCGGAGTGCCTCCCTCACCTCCTTCCGCTTCCCTGACGCCAGAAGGGGCGCTGGCAAAGCCGTGCGCGCCCCCAGGGAAGGTGGTGGCGGGGCTTCTTCCCTCCGTTTCGTGAGGAGCTTGGCGTTCGGAGTGGCGGCGCGGCAGGGCTCGTTGGTGGCGGTGCGACATGGCTGCGTTCGTTCTGGTTGCTGAGTCGGGGCGGCAGCCCCGGATATGGCGTTACGTTGAGGTCTGTGGGCGAAAGTCTTTAGCAAGGGTAGCATGGGTTACGAGGCGGCTGGGTCATGCGGCGTTGTGGCTTGTGTGCGGCTTTGGTGCCAAGTGATGTATGTTGGGGCGGCGGCCCGGGGATGGTGGTGTGTTTTGTGGCGTTTGGTGGGCTTACGTAGTGTGGGCGACGGTCCCCTCGCTTGTGCGGTTTTTTCGGCCCTGTTTTCCTTATAAACATGGCATTTGTATTGTTTTTGGACCCGTTCTCCCTTATAAACTGGGTCAATTCTTTCTTCTATACGAATTGCAGGAACGCCCTGCCCCTCTTCGAGAGGTTACTCGAGAAACAAATGTCTTAAATAATCGCAATCTAAATCAAACAAATACAGTACATAATTATTAAATAGATCATCAATTCTTATAACAACATACAACAACAAATTCGTCATCCATAGTTCAAAGTTTATCCAATATGACATACACCATAGACATGAAATAATTGGTTTTGTTGGCCATTTCAACTCCACCACTCCTAAATTAGATCTTTTTTATGTCATCATGAATGTCTGAATCTCGAACATCATCGTAGACCTCCAAAAATCGGTAGATTTTGTCTTCATGTCGCCGCGGCTACATTGGTTAGCCCATGAGGTCATATAATGAGGAGTCTAAATCTTCATCATGTTCAATTCTTAATGATCATGTTATGCATGATCACACAAACTATCATGACGTACCAAAGGACCCCCTCTGATCCCAAATCGCAGTCGGTCTTTGCACAATAGCAAATTGAGTTTGGAAAATCCTGAACACCCTTTTTACATCTTTCCTAGCCGCGGCTTATGAATTATGGAATGAAGTTCTTTCGTACCTTGGGGGTTTGCAATTGGCTTCACGACCGTTGCCCACTTGGGATAGATCGCATCGCCAATGTTGTAGCCGTAGTTCTAGGTTGGTCCATTGGCTTAAAAAAACTCCACTGGGGGTGATTTATTATTGGCAAACATTGCAAATAATGATGACCTTTGGAGCACATTGATATTGTAAGATACAAGCATACCAAAAATGCATGCCAAATCCATTCTCCTCCTGATTAGCCTTAGATGCAAAAATAATGATGGCATCCTTCTTATGTCCTTTGAACTGTATGTGCCAAGACGATAGTTGTTTCACCTCCCAATGCATGTAGTGGACTGAGCCAAGCATATCTGGAAACCCATGTGTCGTGTTAATGTTAAAAGGCATTGCCGTGTGCTTAGCATTGGACGATCCCAAACACTATGTCCCGAACACTTCAGTCAGAGCAACTGCAAACTATTTGTCTCCATTTCCAAGTGATCATACATTTGTTGTTAATTAGCAGCTTGCCACAAGCTACGAAGCATCTCACGACCGACATGAGAGGCACCACGCTTGGGCCTCTTGTCCTTACGCAACATCTCCTTATCCAAGTCATAATCCTCATCATACTGGGTCATCTTTGAACTTACAAATTTGTATTTATCAATTACTTCAAAGAATGCACAAACACAAATCGTGACTTAAAATTTTCTTTACCTTCTAGCCATTTCTTTAAATATAAAGAAATATATTTTTTTTAAATATTTTAAATATTTTATATATTAAAATATATTTAAATATGATTTTTTTTTTATATATATTTTTTTTAAATATTTTAAATATTTCATAATCCTCACCACAAACACAAATCGTAACTTAAAATTTTCTTTACCTTCTAGCCATTTCTTTAAATATAAAGAAATATATTTTTTTTAAATATTTTAAATATTTTATATATTAAAATATATTTAAATATGATTTTTTTTTATATATATTTTTTTTAAATATTTTAAATATTTCATAATCCTCACCACTTAAAATTTTCTTCACCATTTCATAATCCATTTTCTTTATCCATTATTTTAAATATCTTATATTTAACTATATTTTTTTTTTTTTTTTTTCCGAAAACGGAATGACAGGCAGATGGTCCGACCGTCTGAAGCCATCCTACACGAGAAAAATATTCCGGAGAAGCCACCAGATTTCAAGCCTGGGAGCTTCGTGGTGACTGCGCTAGCCACTTTTCTCAAGATCTTTATCGGTGGTAATAATACACTTATGTCATATATACATTCATTTTTTATACAAATTATTAATATTTCTCTCATATTATATTATTAAAAAAACACCGAGTGAACCAGACAAACCAACGGTTCAACAGATGAAGCGCGAACCAAAGCCCTCACTAGTTCGACCGCCAGTCCGATTTTTAAGCAATGGGGACAGGGCAGGCAGTCAACTCCGAAGGTTGATTCGGCTCGCCAGTATTTGTGGGAAAGCATTTTAGGCACGGCCACGGCCGACAACCATCCCCAAATTTGGGAAGCTGCCGAGCTGTCAGGGATGGGAAACAGTGGCCAAGGGCTACCGAGGGTCGGGGTTGAGCGGGGGTAGCATTGGGAAAACACCATTGGTAGTGGAGCTCGGCGAATGTGGTGGGCAGGAGTCGGCAGAAGAGAAACGTGAAGTTTTAGCCCAGCGGTTGAGCTCCGCATGGCTGGATTTTTAATGTGCAGGAGATGCATATTTATGTCACCAAATATTAAAATTTGGGGACATGTCCAAACAAATCGTATCACCGCTTAGAGAAAGGTCATCTCGTGGAGCAACGTTTTTAACGTTTGGTGATACGTTAAATCAGTTTTTGATTAAGTAGCTTTTCTTACATACCAAGTGAAAATGCTCTGACAGGACCTTTTTCTAGTTTCAAACGCCATAGCTGTGTAAGGCGTCGGTTTCTCCAAGGTTCCATTCCAATGCATTTTTCTGCTTCTTTTATACGTGGTAGACGCTCCGTTCCAATGCACTTTTTGCATCTCTTATACACGTACATTTAAACTAATTTTAGTTTTAGATTTGTACCAAATGTTGTAGAATTTAACTAATTAATAGGAAAAAAAATCTATACAACATTTTTCTAAAGGAGGATGTTGTGAAAAAGGTAAATACTGTCTTTGTATCATAATATGCCATGTTTTAGTTATTTCAACATGGACTACAAAAGTGTATATAAACGTATTTTAGTGTGTATTCAACCATTTTACTTTGATATGTAGTTCATATACTATAATAGCTAAGACATACTATTATAGTATGCTACAAAGGGAGTAGTATGTTTGTTGTTGCCATAACAAGTTCAGGGATGTTTTTTTTTCTTTTTTGAGAATAATCCATGGACGGGTTGATTGCCTGGGGGAAGAACTCCATGATTTATAGGAGACTGGTAGAGATACCCAATGATACAACCGGGCACCCACATGAAGAGAACTCCGTCTGCCAAATGGCGCAAACGTCTGGAACAAGCGATACTGTATCCAACCCCTGAACATGCAACAACTGATCTCTTCCTCCTGTGCTATTGATAACCATATATCCCCAAGCATTATACATCATCAATCCCGCTCCAACTATTGTCGCATAGCTACTTTTTCCATAGGAAAAAATCAGGCACATGGCCTGATAGATGTACCAGCTGATTGATTAATTCACATTCTTCTTCTTGTACAGGAGCAACGTATTCTCAACTTGACTTGGATGGAAGTCAAAATACTTTAAATTGCGTACTTTTTCACTAGTCAAGTTGTCCCTAGTTGGGTAAAAATGATCTCGTATGACATGAAGTACGTACGTCAATCCAACACAGAAACGTCAAAAGCATTTTAAGTGCAAGTTGAAACTAAAATAAACCTTGTCACCGACATCGTATAAATCATACGTGTCCCTCACTTTGAATTAGGTTCACAAGATATCCCCAAATACAGTGCATATAAATTATCAAGTAGGGGTTGCATTATATTCGGATTGCCTAGTCATATGGGAATATACATAAGGCAATTCACGCTACAACCCAACCCAGAGCTCATATGCTCTTGGTTGAATAAACCAATTAAAAGAATAGTAAACATTTCATAACAGTAAGTAAAAAATTGAAAACGAAAATGCACAAGTGTTCTATGCATGTGCCAAGTTTAGCGGTCACATGAATTTTGGGTTGTACGTGAAAAAAGTGAAAATCAGTGGCATAAATGAAATTTGAAAAACATTTTTCAACGCATTAATTCTTTTACAGAGCACGCGCGTGTCATTTTATCGCCAAACTTGGTACTTGTTAGAAAACTTGTATTTTTATAGTAGAGCGCTTGTGTACTTAGAAAACTTGTATATGCTCATCACCGATTTTCTCCATTGTTTCTGAAAAGTTTGACTATTTTTTTTTCTTTTTTTATTCCACCGGTACCATGTGAGCTCGAGGGCCATTATGAATTCCTCATAGATATAGTGCAAAAAACTATACAAGTGATGTATATTCATAAAGTCTTTTTGCCTCTTGAGTATCAGTGATCCCTATATTTTGAAAATCCCATTTTTTATAAGTTTTGAAACTATAAAAATCTGGATATAGTCAATGTTGTATCTTATAAGCATGCAAAATCACAACACAAAATTCATGGTATTATGGACTATACAAAAATGACAAATTTAACAAATTTGGAAAATGCAAATTGTTCCTTATACCCACATCCGTATACTTGTCATTTCTTGTGTATGTCAAAAGAAAACTTATTTGAAATTGAGATTTTTCTTGTTTGTTGAATATTTCAGTGAGAACATTAATATGATTTTTGATTTATTTAATAAAAAGATCAATGGGCATTGGGACTAAGAAATCTTCACTCATAGATAGACCGTTGTATAGAAAAGTGATGGACATGACGGAAACCAGAAATGGAGCCCGACTTCATGGTACCTTTTTTTTTTGGAAAAGTGTAATCAATAGATTCAAGTTTCAAATAAATGCGAAAAACATTCCCTGCATGTAAATAATGAACCGTCGTACAAATATCCAAAATCAGCTCAAAATAAGTCATATTTCTGCTACACAAAAGTGAAAAAATCTGACAAATTTTGAATGTTTGAAATTTGCACCGTTCATCACTTTCGAATGTCAGATCTGTCATTTTGTGAAACCAAAATATAAGACATTTTGAGTTGTGATTTTACGTGTTGGAACTTTGAAATGCTGCTTTTGGATTTTTCAAATAAAGATCTCCCTGGAGCCCGAGCTCCATTTCTCCTCTCTCATGGACTTGATCTAAGTTTTACCTCCACATTTGCACATAGAACGTCGCATTACTATAAAATAAACTTGCACTCCACTTTAAAGCCGTGCATATTTCCAAAGGTGGAACCTGGATTGGTTTTGGTAAATTATATGGTGCAAGCCCATTAAGGCATTAACTCGCCTGCACTCTTAGTTCTTGGCCCCTCGACCAGCTCCCGTGACACTCCTCTCACATCATCGCCACCGGCTTTTCATGTGGGAGGGAGTTGTAATGGGCTTTTCATCGCCACTGTACATACTTGTACTGATCCGATACACCCGAATGAGCTAAATTTCTCATGTTCTGAGCTCATTTCGGTTTGTATGCTTCGGATTCCCACATGTTCTCCTCTGTCCTTTTCCGCCTGCGCTTGGGGGTGGTCGGCCGATGGGCTTGGCTTCCTTTGTGCTTGGCTCTCGCCCAGTTTCAGAGGTGGCATGGGGCAGCGATTGTGGTGGAGGTCTGCGGTGGTGCTAGTGTCCGATCCGAGCGTGGTGGTGGCTGCTCGATCTAGAGCAGCGGTGATGATCTGCACGGCGGCTTTCGTCGCAGCGGCGGGGAGCCTAGGCACGGCGACGCGTTGGATGCTGGGTCCCGCTACCCAGCTCACGTGGCTTTGGCGAGAACTTCACGATCTCTTCGTCGTGTTCGTCGTCTCTACCGTGAAGGGTGCCTATCAGGATGGATTTGGCGCCCGGATGCCGGGGCGGCGGCCCCGAATGGTGGTCTTCGCATCGCGCTGAGTTAGGAGGAGGCTCCGCGGGAGGCGGATCTGGGCCCCGGCGCCTAGCTCCGTTTGTGGCCTCAAATCGTCAGGCGCGTGGGGCTGATGATCTGCGTGCGGGATGGCATTGGTGGTCTGGCCGGTCCTCGTGTGGCGGTCGCGGGGTTTGCGGCGCATCGTCGGGCGAAAGCCTTGCCCTGGCTGGTGGCTGGGGCCGGCGCCGGCGGCGCCATCTGGCGCCGTGTCCTTCTTGGAGGCGTCGTCGTGACGGTGCTCTTGCTTCTCCGTCCGGGTTCTCCGGGGGAAACCCTAGATCCTATGGGATCGGGCGAGGGCGGCGCGCTCTTGCGTCGCTTGCCTCTTGGGGCCTCGCCTTTGATGTTCCATCGGCCAGAGGGACCTATGGAGTAATGGTGGTTGGCGTCGGCGTTTTTCGCCTTCGGCTCGGTGGTGCGTGACCCTGGGGTCGGCGTGGATGTCGGAGCCGCGGCTCCGGATTTTGTCTTGCGTTGAGATTGCCTCCGCCATTTTTGGTGTCGGCTATGGTTATTAGGGCGACATGGTCGTCGGCTAGTTTGGGGCGCGTCCTAGGGGCCGGCGTGGATGTTGGAGCGGCGGCTCCGGGTTTTTGTCTTGCGTTGAGGTCGCCTTTGCCGTGTTGGCGTCGCCTATGGTTGCTAGGGTGACATGATCGTCGACTCGTTTTGGGACGTGGCCATGGGGCCAGTGTGGTGTGTTATGTTGTATGGTTTTCGGCCGGTTTTCCTTATAAACTGTCAAACTCTTTTCGACTTTATTAATCAAAGGCATTGCCGAGTTTTGAAAAAAATATTGCTGGTTATAATGGTTCCCCCAATGTACCTATTTCCTTGTTGTTGAGCTTTTCCATCATGGTCGAAATAGCAAGCTTCACATTGTAGGTGGCTTCCAAAATAGAAGAACGATTGCTCTGTGTTGGTCGACAGACAAGATGACAATGACATGTTCGTCTGCCTGACTGCATCTGATTTGTAGTTTTTCCATACACCCCTTAGTAGCATGATTTTTTTATTTCTTCCTTAAATATAAGTTTTTGTTGTACCTTTCGAGCCTTCTTGCTCCTTCTAGTTTTACATGAGTTTTTTTAAAGGTGGTACGCTAAATAGGTTTTGGTTAAAACACAAGGTTCTATCTCTAAAGATGATAGGAAGAATTGTTATGTGTCCATCCTCTTATATCCAGTGGCTCGAACATCTTGCGAATTCGGTAGCATCTACATGAGTTGTATCACCTGATATTTCTTTATGCCCTTACACAACCTTCTATCCAAACAAAATTCTCCATTTTTGTTATAGTATTGATGCGCTTAACTTGGTTTTTAGCTAGTTGTACAAAGGTTTTCGTAGTGGTTGAGAAATATAAAGAAAAGGCTAACCATATTTGGGTTCCTTAAAATGATTATTTGTTTATTTACTGAGCAACCTATCACCTTGTTGTTGCTTAACTTTGAATTACTTTCAAGAAATGGACATGGACTTTTTAAATAAATGGAAAGCAGCAACAAGGTTAAACATTTTTAAAACTTGATTATGTATGAAAAGTAAAGGCGGCACTTTGCATTTTTTGGTATTTGGTTCGTAAGGTACCCTCTATTTAGTGTTTTAATAAACAAGAAAAGATTTAATAAATTGAAATGTTGGTACCCGATTTGGCACTATTGTTAGACATGATAAGAAGCAACTTTGTGCCCAAATGAGCGTATTATCACGAACTATGGTACGATAACATCTATGATCTTGGTCATTAGCTTGGCCAAGATATTTCATAGACGGGAAGTCATTTCAAGCATACTTCCTATTCGGTATTTTTAAAAAACCGTTTCTATTTTTTTCCTGTCAACTTGTACCGGTTGATTTTTTACGTTTGCATCATAGTTTACCCAAAATTTAGCCTCCAAGCCAAATAATTGTTTTTTACGTTCGCATCATTGTTTTTGATTTTTTTTGAAAGATGGGTGAAAATTTTAAGCACATATTTCCATACATACATCTCAAAATTTTAAAAACCTCTTATGTATCCTCCATTTAATTTTGCGAAAACGGGGTGAAATTGGAAGAATGTGAATCCTTAATGTACTATGCTTATGGGCCGGTGGGTGTGTTTGGTTCAGGGATATGAACCAGTTATCACCACTTGGTTAGGGATAGCTAATTTTGGGAGGTAACGGTCGGGAAAAATGATCCAGGTGACGCTAACACGAGCAGATGCACCACATTTTGCCGGATGGGATCAATCAGTTTTTGATGGACTATTCTCCAAATCTGGTTACCCCTATTATCTTCCTTCTCACCCTCCAAACCAAACGTTAGGCAACCATAAAAAATACTGGTTATCCCTGACCGGGGAATAACCACTGAACCAAACACACCTTCAACTAGTGAAGCTAAGCATATGCATATTCCGTCAAAGTTGCAGATAGCAAGCTACTGCATACCCTGGTCCCTGAGTAGCAGTGTTGAGGCTCTATCGGCCGGCCGGGCACAAATCAAGGACGGGACATGCTACCGGCCGGCGAGCACGACCAGTTCGTTCCCTCCCTAGCCTCCGGGCAGCCGGCCACCGTCATCGTCGGCCCAGCCTTATCCCCGAGATGGTATCGCCACTCAAACCGCTGTACGTAGATATGGGGCGTGCGAAAGCGAGACCCGTTGGAATGGACAGCTACAGCGACCGCGTAACGGCACTCCATCGGCAGAGTCACGCCGGAGTGCAACACGCAAACAACCACCTTCCAAGCTAGCTAGTCCAGGAAGATCTATCAAGGATCCAGCGGTTGAGGGAGGAGTACAAGTGAAGCTAGCTATAGCTACCAACGAACTAATTAATTAATCAATATTCCAATTTCCACCGGCTATTAGTGGTAGTAGTAATCATCCATTAGTGGCCTGATTTCATCCGTGATGAGATGGAGAGCTTACCGAACGCGCCCAACCGACGCAATAATTAGCTAGGGTTCAGCGAAAGCTAGCCAGCTACATGCATTATGTGCTATGCATGTCACTTTACCCGATTCCTCCATTAGTCCATTTGTTTGTTAATCGCGTTCCTCTCTTTTGTGGTACGTTCAGATGTGCCACATGTGTCTATATAGGTCAGGAGTCCTCCACATTCTGGCCAAACCTCCACTCAAGAAATGAATGAGCATCACCGTCAACTGGAGAGCGTCGGACATGATAAATAAAACCATGTGAAGCTCATCATCGAAGTCAGAGTTGCTTCTTATTCGACGTGATTTGTGTTGATTAATCGTCATGATTCAGTATAAGGAACTGAGCTAGATCAAAACTAACAAGGGTGCACTTTTGTGATCTGCCGATAACTAGTGACAAATTTAATGCAGATAGGTGCACTAAACCATGAGATATAGTGTGCCATACAAACTATTTTTTTCATACTAAATGCAAGGTTAACTTTTTTCCCTACCCTGTTGCATGTGCACCAAGGTAGCTACAAGTACTTCCGCCTTTGATCAACATGGTTCCAACATCGGATACGGCGAGGACTAAGTTCATGGTTGATGAAGGTAAAGTTAGAATCACGGGTTCGTGGAGGACAGATGACGATGATGCTCGTTGGCAAGATTGGCGACTGTATTTCTTCACGAACCATGACGGCTTCTGTGCACCTACCGTGTGTCACGTTCCATGATTGCACCACACACTTGTAGCTGTTTACGGCCATCAATTCTTTCAAACTGGAAGCATATGTATGGGGTGGTATTTTGGCACCCTGAAGCATAGACTTACGGTTTTCAAAGTGCATTTTAAACACATTGTGAGATGCCATAAACTCGGGAAATGAAATTTCTCCGGTACATTCTATATGCTTACAAAATCGTCTCATGAAGAACCGATATCTTTTGTGTCATGTGTAAAAAAGATAAATTGTGGTGCATATGCTCCGACATTTCACGAATTTGCGCACACAAAACATCGGAGCTTATGCGACAGAATTTTAGGTCATATTTTTTTGGCGTTTTGAAATGTTTTTAAGTGGTAGGAGCGCATATATGCACCCATCTGTCAAGTGAATTTCTGAGTAGTTTATATTATATCTTATTATATGAGTTGCTATAAATAATGACCATATATGACACGTCACATGTATATAGCCAAATTTTGGCTATAATATTAGCTATTCTCTTAGGACTACGCATCATGTATATCAGGGAATCTCTAACATGGTGTAATATGTAGTCTTGTAGTTAAAATGTTCATGTCATCAATCAACAAGTTATCATACAATTGTTCCAATGGATTGCTCCTAAATTATCCAATAGGAGGTGAGAAAATAAAGGTGATTGTTCTTTATTTTAACTTGGAGATGTCTAATAGTTGTTGGTTAATTACATATAACTATGCTCTTTGTATTTATTATTCCATGCCACATCATTATATGTCCTACTCGCACCTTCCTATTTAGTAGGTGTCCTTATTCTACGTGCTCTAAATTTGACTGTCAGTTCTCTAGTGACATGTGTCAAAGAATTTAACGGTCAAAAACTTTTTTGAGTAGTTGTTTAAATTAACACATATATTTTGTTGGTACAATTAATGAGAAAAATGTGATAGTTAATTATTTCACCTTGAAGCTAGTACTACCATAGTTGTTGGTTAATTTACACACAAATATGTTGTCTCTAGTCATTTATTCCATCCCACATCATTATATCTTCTACTCGCTTCCTCCCTATATAGGAGGCGTCCTTATTTTACCTGACCAAATTCAGTAATCAAGTTTCACTAGTGGTATGTGTCATAACAATTTGGCCGGTAACATTTTGTTCAAATACAATTCCGTTGGTATGTAAGTAACATATATTTTCTTGGTAAACTTGATGATCAAAATTGACGCACGTCATGCTGTCAACAAAATTGATGCACCTAAAACAAAGGCATCACTGACTCACTGAGTAGGTGACAAAATTTACGGACACCTATATCTTACCATAGTTGGAGATGACAAAACATTTCAAAATTAAGTGAAAACATTGCATTTATGTCTACGGAAAAGTGCATATCGGATTTCTGGATTTCCCACCTCGTTTCGGCAACGCAGAGAACTCCACGGGAGGAGAATGATACACAAACCCGATCGAGGGGCCTGCAGCTCCACACCCTACCGGACATAGCCGTTTGCGTGTGCCGCATCCATTCACGAACCGTGCCGTGCGACGGCCCCACCGCCACCCGCCGGCCGGAACCATAGCACCTCAGGCTCAGGCAGCAGTATTATAAAAAGCCGCACCAGCTCCTGCACCGAAACAGCACTACACCACCATCAAAGCACTGGTACAGAGGAAGCAGAGGAAGAGCAAAACGTACGAATTGCCAACATGGCAAGCACTCTCATGCACCTGTGCTTGGCCGTCCTGGCCCTCGTCGCCGTCGTGTCGGAGGCCAGGTTCGCCGACAGGTTCGACCTGGTCGGCTCCGGCGGCAACGTGCAAGTGAAGGAGGACGGCAACACCGAGGAGGTGGCGCTCATTATGGACCGCGGCTCCGGCGGCGCCGGCTTCAACTCCAAGGACAAGTACCTCTACGGCGAGTTCAGCGTCGAGATGAAGCTCATCGGCGGCAACTCCGCCGGCACCGTCACCTCCTTCTACGTAAGCTTGATCGATTAGCCGGCCGCAGGACCACTTCGTCTTAATCAGTCAACTTTCATCGGTTTCCTGCTGACTCTGTTTGACTTATGTTGTATAGCTGACGTCCGGGGAAGGTGATGGCCATGACGAGATCGACATCGAGTTCATGGGGAACTCCACCAACGACCCCTACGTGATGAACACTAACGTCTGGGCCAACGGCGATGGCAAGAAGGAGCACCAGTTCAACCTCTGGTTCGACCCCTCCGCCGCATTCCACACCTACAAGATCGTGTGGAACCCCAAGAACATCATGTACGTATATCCATCCGCCCATCTACATGCCATCTTGCTTGCCTCTCCCGGCGGCGCTAATCGAATTGGATCATGACGAACGAAATACCTACGGTGGATTCATCAGATTCCAGGTCGACGATGTGCCGGTGAGGACGTTCAAGAAGTACGACGACCTGCCGTACCCGAGCAGCAAGCCCATGACCCTCCACGCCACGCTCTGGGACGGCAGCTACTGGGCTACCCGGAACGGTGCCGTCAAGATCGATTGGAACCAGGCGCCCTTCATCGTCAACTACCGCGGCTACTCCTCCCACGGCTGCGTCAACAACGGCGGCTCGTCGGCGTGCCCCACCGGTAGCGACGCCTGGATGAACCAGGAGCTAAACAGCAAGCAACTCGGCACCGTCAACTGGGCCGAGACCAAGTACATGACCTACAGCTACTGTAAGGATGGCTGGCGGTTCCCGCAGGGCTTCCCCGCCGAGTGCTCCCGCAACTGATGGATCATCAAGTTGGATCGATCGATGAATTTCTTTCTTCCTCGTAATTGCTCTTCTTGTCACGGACATACCTTATACCACCATACTAGTGCCACTTGGCCCATTTCCGTATGTACATTTTGCCATGGATTTTTCTCGATTTGATTGATCCACAGTCTTGAGCTTCGGCTGAAGAAAGTGAGAGTGTAAACGTGATTATGCATAAATAAAATATAAATTATACCGCTAGTAGTACTTCATTCATCTCTCCAGTCCCTGCACATGTTCGTTTTCAGAGCTGTCGGTTTCGCTAGATTTTCTCGGGTTTAAATTCTCAGTCTGTGACGCAACCAGACAAGTAACAGCTGCGTGCTTCGCTGTTCTGGTGTTGAGCCGTACACATTCAACGGCTTAATTTACGCTGCTCTGCCATGTTCAACATGGCTGTTGGCATGTTATAGTTGGCGACTTGGTAAATTTGTATGATTAGCTTGCCAAGATAGAGGCAACTGGAATGAACTCTAACTCTGTCTCGACAAGCGGAAAAGAGTTTGCAAGTTCGTGCGGTTTTTCCACAAAGCTACTAATTTTATTGTTACTCACAAAGCTAGAACATTGATAAAGAAAATCCTTGTAGAAGCTCAATGATTCTCTCTCTCTCTCTAAGATTTGTCTCTTGTATTGTTTAGCTTCAAACATAGATTGAAGGAATCACGTACTTGCCGTCTGAACCTTGTGGAGAATTCATATTACATGACATCTTAACCGCATTGTTCTCTTAACTGCGAATTTTGGAGAGCACCATCTGAATAGAAGGTCACCGGCTCAAGGCGTACAAAACAATTATCAAAAGAAAAGAGTGGTCATAGTGCTCTTTACTTTATTGGCAGCAGGGCGATACCAATGATTGGACACGGATACAAGCATTTTGGTGCTGAACAAAAGTAGAATGACTTGAGCTAGTGGAGAATGGAATAATGCTTATCTTTCAGCTCGGCCTCCAGAATGGCTTATCAAGATGGCCTTGGAAGGATCCACGAAGGCTGTGTTGATGGGGGTCATTTGCTGCACTGGATGCTAGAAGAGTGACATAAAGCATCTCTACCACTTGCCTAAGCGCAAGTTGAATATCCCTGCATTTGACCTCTCTGGCTAACGTTCTGGTATTTCTTCCTGTTTGGAATGGTTTCCACGTTAAAATCTTGTGTTCCCTCGTATTGATCTTTATTTTTTCCATCGTTTCATTGCCTGACATTTATAACAGTTCTTGCCGCTTCCACCCCTCCCCAGTCGCCCTTCTCACCGTCGCTAACTCAAGCCGTCACAAAAATCTTGTTGGCGGTGAATAGTGGCGGTCAGACGTGTTGTAGCTCGGCGAAAGGTCACAAGCACATGCGACATGGGGTGTGCTTGCCAGTGTCGGGGCAGTACGAATGGAGGTTCTGGTCGTGAGTTTGTGACGGCTCTGTGACATCCTGATCCACGTGCTTCTCTGAAGTACCTTAGAGAGAGCGACTTCCTTGCAAATTCTTATGGGGTGTCACAGATGAAACATGCTCATTTGTGACGCCCCATATTAGTCACTGGATGGTCATGTTTTTTCATATGTGACCTTTTTGTGACAAAAAACTGTTGGTCAAAATCTTACCGTCACTAATGAAATTATTTGATCTTTTCTGACCTGACCAATTTTTTGGTCACTCACGACTTGGTCGGTCCACGTCAGATCCAAGCATGGTTGTGGTAAAAATGGGACCAATTAAAATGGTAATAAAGCAGAATCTGCCCAATCCAGTTTGACCGTCTAGATGGGCCGATCCCATTTATTTTCTATAGATGGCCTTTTGTTGGTGAATTTTTTGTGGGCCTTAGCCTTTTATCAGCCTTTTTTATGGATGCAATATATGTTTGGGCCTTGGGTTTTTTCTTGATCCATTAGTGTTGTAAAGGCCTCTTTTATGCATTTGAATTCAAATGCAGTATCAAGTTTAAATTTGAATACAAATTCAAATCAAACATCAAATTTTAAATTCATCAAAACAAAGGAATATATACATCTCAGCATAGATCAACAAAGGAATAGATATATCTCAGCATAGATCATTTCATAAAAGCACATACATGCCACGCCATAGCTTCATAGGCACTCACCGGTGATCCCATGCCTTCAATTTCACCCATCGGCACATTGATGGGGAAGCCACCCAATCACATCCCTCACATGCCTCATCCGTAGACACTCGATGTTCCTCCCATGCCTCCCATGCTAGCCATGCCTCCCATGCATCACATGCTTCCCATGCCTCTCATGGTAGCCATGCCTCCCATGGCTCCATTGCCTCCAAAGCCTTGCATTCATGGCTCCCATGCTTCCCATGCCTCCCATCCCTCCACCATGGCGTTCAAGTAGTTGTCTGCCATCCTTTTTTAGCCAACACTTCATCACAAGCAAGGTTGATGTACACTTTTTGTCTATCATCCATGCGTGAAGTGTCCATAAAAAAGAGCTTCCTCTCCTCTTCGACAAGGCGTTGATGCTCTTCACTAGCCAACTTCCTCTCCACCAATGCCACTAATACGTCTCAAACGTATCTACAATTTCTTATGTTTCATGCTTATATTATACCCATTGCTACATGTTTTATATACACTTTATATAGTTTTATGCATTTTATTGGACTAACCTATTAACAAGATGCCATAGTGTCGGTTCCTTGTTTTCTGCTGTTTTTGGTTTCAGAAAAGTTGTTAAGGAAATATTCTCGGAATTGGATGAAACAAAAGTAAAAACTCCTATTTTTCCCGGAAGGATCCAGAAGACCGAGGAGGATTCGAAGACACGCCACGAGGCGGCCTCACCTGGTGGAGGCGCGGCTCCCTCCTAGGCCGCGCCGCCACGTGGTGTGGGCCCCTCGGGGCTCCACCGACGTTGCCCTTTCGCCTATAAATACCCCCGACGGAAAAACCCTAAGTACCCAAGTGATACGTCTCCAACGTATCTATAATTTCTTATGTTCCATGCTATATTATACCATGTTATTACATGTTTTATATGCATTTGATATAGTTTTATGCATTTTCTGGGACTAACCTATAAACAAGATGCCACAATGCCAGTTCCCTGTTTTCTTTTGTTTTTGGTTTCACAAAAGTACTTAAGGAAATATTCTCGAAATTGAACGATTTCTTTACCAAAGTCTGTTTTTAATTGGGAACGTTCCAGAAGATCGAAGACGACACGAAGTGGGGCACCGAGGCGCCGCCACCCCGTGCTCGCGCGGCCAGAAGTGCGGCCGCGCGAGCACCAGGTGTGGGGCCCTCGGGCCTCCACCGCCTTCGCCCTTTCGCCTACTTAAATCCCCCGAAAACCTAAAAGTCGCACGGTGTTCATTATTTGCTCCACGGGTCCCGAGCCGCCGCCATCGTCAACACCAATTCGGGAGAGATCAGAACTTATCCCCGGCACCCTGCCGGGAGGGGGAATCGTCCCCGGAGGCCTCTACGTTGCCATGACCGCCTCTGGACTGATGCGTGAGTAGTCTACCCTTGGACTACGGGTCCATAGCAGTAGCTAGATGGTTATCTTCTCCACTTGTGCTATCATGTATAGATCTTTTGAGCTGCCTATCATGATCAAGATCACCGTTATGTAATTCTTCATGTTGTGTTTGCTGGGATCCGATGAATATTGAGTACTAAAGTTATTGCTTCATAATGTATCATGTGTGTGCTATTTAATGATCTTGCATGCTCTCCGTTACTTGTGTATGCTCTGGCCAAGTAGATGCTTGTGACTCCAAGAGGGGGTATTGATGTCTACGCACACTTCTATTCTCGTAGACGGTGTTGGGCCTCCAAGAGCAGAGGTTTGTAGAACAACAACAAGTTTCCCTTAAGTGGATCACCCAAGGTGTCGGGGGGCTGCCCTCCTGGTCGGGCAGACTCCGATACAGATAAGCAGCAGGGCTACATGAATTGACCTTTGGGGGTGAGCAAAGGTTGTCCCGTGGTGCACCGAAGGGGCAACTTGGCCTTTCAGGACTGGTCAGAGCCAATGTGTCTCCTGGAGGACGCAAGGGTCATCAAAGGAAGCTATAAATAGACCCCCAGACCTCCAGGACGGCATAAACACCTGCGGAGGGTTCCTCTAAGAACTAGCTTCTCAAAGATGTCTTTGGTGACAGCCTAAGACATCTTCGAGAGGCTAAGCCTAGAGATACTCCTCCTGAGTTGCTATCCGGGTCAGGGGTGGAACTCGGGCGCAACTGGTTGGGCTCTTGAGCTTCTCGGTATGTCGGAGTCCTCCGGTAAGATCCCGGGTAGAGGAGAACCCGGATGGTCCGGATGGATATCCTGGGTAAGTACTAACCGACTTACCTATCTCGGTCCGTGCGAGTTATCTTTGTTGTGCAGAAAGGATATGTAGAACTGAGCAAAGGGGAGACTGACATGGGGGGCATGTCGATCAGAAGTCAAAGATCTGGTGCAGGCTTTCCGCCTGACACGAGGGGAAGTCCCATTCCTCCTGGCACGGTAGAATGGTCACCTCCCGCCTGGCACGGGGGCGTGTCAGCCGGTACGATGACGCTACGACAAGATCGGACATGCTTAGCCCGACAATCCGGAAAAGGCTACTAGGCATGGGCAAAGACATGTCTTGTCTCTGACAAGGGGACAATGATGACCCAGGACGACGCCTGCAGTCCTTGCCGGAATGATGACGGCAGGGCTATACCGGGTAGCACGGCGGCTAAGTCGCACTAGCCGGTGTCGACATAACCGTTAGCCCTGTCCGGTGGGACCATGCTGGATTAGGGTTTCCGGCCCTCCCGACCGGAACTCTATAAAAGGCGCCATAACTCCTCCTGTGGAGTGAGGACCAACTCAGGAGCCAAAACTATAGTCTCATTTACTCTCAGGGCATTTACTCCTTCTCCCTCTCTAGTTCATCTAGTTCGTCACCAAAACAGCTCAAGGAGCATGTTGTAGATCTTGAGATACACTTATATTGAGAGGAAAGGCAGGAGTAGGGGTGTTACCTCCTCACGAGGGTCCCGAACCTGGGTACATCGTGTGTGTCACCTTGCCTTCACGCATTTGTTTGGGTTTGCTTGATCTTGTGGTGTGTTCTTCGGTACTTTTGTGTGTTCCGGCACCTTCTACCGTGTGAGCTCCTTAGCTCGCTAGCCCTCCCCGGATTCACCAGCGTCCATCGGTCCCACACATTAGCCATCCTATGGCATCTGCCGTGACACCACCACGACAGTTGGCGCCCACCGTGGGGCAGGTAGAGGCGCTGGCTGGTGTACACATCCGGACGGGTTCCACCATTCGCTCCGGCGTCCGAGTTATCTCCGGCCTGGTCATCAGGCTGGGTGAGATGGACTTTGTCAGCGACAACGCCGGTTGCTTCCGGAACAGGCCCTTCCCGATGAACGGATGCCTCATCGACTTCGGCGTCTTCACCACCTACGTCGTCACCAAGATCATCTGCAGCTATCCGGATATCGTCCTGGAGGCAGAGGACCCCCCCATGATCTGCGCCGCCCGGGATCGGCGTATCGATCGCCCGCGGGCTGCGTCGCAGTCATGATGGTGGGAGTGACCGAGGAGGTGTTCGAGGATGCCCCCGATGGCGATACCGGCAGCGGCAGAACTCGGCTGGCAAAACCTCCTCAGGAGGGAGGTGTTGCTCGTGATGGCGATCCCCAGCCGTCCCAACCTCGTCGCCGGCCGGATCCCCTCTCGGGTCTTGTCGCCAAATTGGCTGTCCCTTTGACAGCTGACGCTGATACCCAAGTCACTTCGGCTGATTTGGATGAGCAGCGCAGGTTGCTACTCACGGAGGCCCAAGAGATCGCCGAGATCCGGCGTGAGCTTAGTGCCAGTCTCCGTGAGTACAACGCGGCTCACGGGTTCCCTAGGATAGATTCCTGGGACAAGCGCATAGCCGATCTGCGCAAAAAAGGCAGGATGGTGAATGATGAGTTGGCTGGTGGCGCAGCACCTAGCCATAGCAGGTCGGGTAGTCTGATCTCGGCTGAGAAACCGGTGTACAGCTCACCTGCTAAAACTCTTAGGGCTGCCAAGGCAGCTATGGCCGAGTTGGCTGGGCTATCCGGGGAGGCTCTGCGCAAGCAGCATGAGCGGGTCAACAAATTAGTTGTAGAGGCTAACTGACAGAATAAAGCCTTTAAGAAAAAGAACCCGGGCGCTGGCTCCTAGGTGTACTCGGCTAGGGCCGAGAGCAACAAATCAGACGGAGAGGCTTCATCTCCGCATCCGAGCAAGAGCAAGAGAAAAAGTCGGAGCCGAAGCCAAGGTTCCGGGAAAAACAAGCAGTTGCAGACATACGACCCGGCCTTTGCTGGGATCCAGCAAGCCGGACAGAACAATCCCGGTCAGGCTCAGAGTAATCAGGGTGGTGGTAACCGGGGTGTAGGAAATAATGTCCCGGCTAGCCGTGGTAATCCACCTCGGAATCCACCGCAAAGTCAGGGAAACCGGCATAGAGATGCCGCCTCTGTCGCACAGCAAGCCATAGTTCCTGTGGTTAACAGACATGGCGATGGCAACTCGAGGTTGCAGCAACTCGGATACCAGCCTAACGAGAATCCATTGGGATCTCGGATAGGAACTCGACAGCTAGATCCAGCTGATGCTAGGTACATGCTCGACCGGATTCATCAATCCGAGTTGGTTGAAGGGCAAGGCCCCCCGGGACCTGCCTGTTTCGGACCTCGGATCATGTGGGAGCCTGCTGTGTGAATTTTTCAGCTCAACTGGGGTGCCAAGACCTACGACGGCAGCTCGAAGCCAGAGGATTGGTTAACCGACTATGTAACTGCAGTAAGCATAGCCGGTGGAAACAGACGATGGGCGGTACTATATGTGCCACAGATGTTGGAAGGACCTGCCAGGATCTGACTAAATAACTTGAGGACTGACAGCATAGACTGTTGGTTAGATTTCGAGGAGGCCTTCATCACCAACTTCACCAGCACATACAAGAGTCCTCCGGTAAGATCCCGGGTAGAGGAGAACCCGGATGGTCCGGATGGATATCCCAGGTAAGTACTAACCGACTTACCTATCTCGTTCCGGGCGAGTTATGTTTGTTGTGCAGAAAGGATATGCAGAGCTGAGCAAAGGAGAGACCGCATGGGGGGCAGGTCGATCAGAAGTCAAAGATCTGGTGCAGGCTTTCCACCTGACACGGGGGGAAGTCCCATTCCTCGTGGCACGGAAGTATGGTCACCTCCCGCCTGGTACGGGAGCGTGTCAGCCGGTACGATGACGCTACGACAAGATCGGACATGCTTAGCCCGGCAATCCGGAAAAAGTCTACTAGGCATGGGCAAAGACATGTCTTGTCTCTGACAAGGGGACAATGATGACCCAGGACGGCACCTGCAGTCCTTACCGGAATGATGACGGCAGGGCTATACCGGGTAGCACGGCGGCTAGGTCGCACTAGCCGGTGTCGACATAACCGTTAGCCCTGTCCGGTGGGACCATGCCGGATTAGGGTTTCTGGCCCTCCCGGCCGGAACTCTATATAAGGCGCCATAACTCCTCCTGTGGAGTGAGGACCAACTCAGGAGCCAAAACTATAGTCTCATTTACTCTCAGGGCATTTACTCCTTCTCCCTATCTAGTTCATCTAGTTCATCACCAAAACAGCTCAAGGAGCATGTTGTAGATCTTGAGATACACTTATATTAAGAGGAAAGGCAGGAGTAGGGGTGTTACCTCCTCACGAGGGCCCCGAACCTGGGTACATCGTGTGTGTGACCTTGCCTTCGCGCATATGTTTGGGTTTGCTAGATCTTGTGGTGTGGTCTTCGGTACTTTTGTTTGTTCCGGCACCTTCTACCGTGTGAGCTCCTTAGCTCGCTAGCCCTCCCCGGATCCACCAGCGTCCATCGGTCCCACACATTAGCCATCCTATGGCATCTTCCGTGACACCACCACGACACAAGGTATATCGAACTCAGGGAGGTAGAGGTCAAAGATAACCCTCTCAAGCAACCCTGCAATTAAGATACGAGAAGTCTCTTGTGTCCCCAACACACCACTTGTCAGATGTATAGGTGCACTAGTTATGCGAAGAGATAGTGAAATACAAGTAATATGGATGATTATAAGTAGTAATTGCAATCTGTAATAAAAATGGTAGCAAGCAAACATTTAGCAGAACTTGTTGGAAACGTTGTTTTAATGCTTAGAAACAAGGCCTAGGGATCCTACTTTCACCAGTGGACATTCTCAACAGTGACATCAAAGTTAAATAAATAAACACTACTCTCAAACACTCTCATGTTGGATAACAAACACCATTCAATGTGTAGGCCTACAAGAGCACCCTCAAAGTCAGAGTAAACTAACACCAACAATGTCATAAAGGAAATCACACACGGTGCACACACTGTCACCGTTACACTCGTGAATAACCCCAGAGTTCATATTAAAGTAACCTCTAGAGTGCATAATAGATAAAGAGTAGCATCACATATTCAACTAGATTACAAAGCTCATGATCACATAAAGGATCACATGGGAGAGAGAGATAAACCACATGGCTACCGTAGATCCCGCAGCACCGGGGGAGAACTACTCACTCCTCATCATAGGAGTCAGCAACGGCGATGGAGATGGTGGTGAAGTCGATGGAGATGGCTCCGGGGGCAATTCCCCGTCCCGTTAGGGTGCCGGAACAGAGACTTCTATCCCCCCGAATCTTGTCCTCGATGGCGGCGGCGCTCTGGACCCGTGTCCTTCATTGAGGGAAGTAGGGATTCAACATGTGCTAGAGCTTCTTATCATTTTGAAAACAGAGATAAAATTGTTTTTTAGTGGTGGTTGTTAGGTCAACGACTGGCAATAGAGTTCTTGTTATATTCCATACTAAGCAAGTTGAGAGCGGTTCCAATTATTTTTAAAACAAAGCACTTGTAATATGCATCTTTGTATTCATATATTTTGATAGCTTGACACTCCTCCCCACCTTCCTAACAATACCATGGCTAACCGAATCCTCGGGTGCCCACCAAACAATCTCAAACCATGGAGGAGTGCCTATTTTTATTTTCTCAAATCCTTTTTTGTATTACAATGGTCTAACCAGCCCTTTGCAAAATTAATGACGAGCAGATGTAGCATGAAAGTCAAATATTTAATTAGTATGGAAGATAACAAGACCAACTACCACTTTCTCATGAGCTCAAAACAGTGGCACAAATTGAGAAGTATTTGTAGGTTTTAAAGGTAGCACATGTGAATTTACTTGAATGGTTTGAAATTTCCATGTATAGTTATTTATGGTGGACTCTTTGGAACAACTTGGTTTTCAGGGATTTGGAAGCACAAGCATTATCTCAGCTTAGTACAAGTGGAGGCAAGCAAAAGATGGGAAATCGACAATTCAAGAGAGCAATAACCGTCATAATCATGCTTGCGACGAAATAGAATTAACATAGGCATAATAAAGATATAAGAACTCTGAGTCAAAATATGTCATCAAGGCTTAATTGACTTTTTGTTTTCAGTCATTACATGTGTAACCATGTGCCAAGTCAATTTAAATGAATTATTCAGAGGAGGATACCATAGTGTCGTATTCTATTATGAGCAAAACAATGCAAGCGAATATCCAAAGCAATATGACATCCATCATAAATAAATTGGAAACGATCATAAGAGAACACAAACTACTGAGCATCCACCAATCGACATATACCTTATGCGAACCATATAAGCATGCTCACATGAATGAGTATATGTACAAAAATTAGAAACAAATAGAGTTCATTACCAGCCTCTTACCCAACTCGAAATTGTCGTAGATCATCATAATTGACTTATCACTTCTGTGCTTGAAAGATATGAAATAATAACCAAACTCCATGGAGTAATTGAAGATAATGACCTCTGAAACAAATTATTCAAAAGCAAAGAGAAACAACAAATATTTTTGGGTTTTCGGATTTGAAAACGAAAAACAGAACAATCAGCAAAGACAATTTTTTTCGAGTGCCTTAGCATGCCCAGATCAGAAAACTCAAAACTAATGAAAGTTGCATACACATCCTAAGAATATGCACACGAAATCTCAGGTCATTCCGACATTGCTGTAATAAGTTATGAATTTTACGGTGGACAGCAGAAATCTATCCCTGCGCGAAACAACGCACAACAAAGGAAAATATTTTTTTGTTTTTGCATATTGAACTGAAATAAATACTAAGCATACTAATACTAGATACTAGAACAAACAAGTAAGAGATATAACAATTTTTTTTTGCTATTTTTGGGTTTATGGAAAACAAACAAAGCATAAACAAATGAACGAAAGAAACAAAACTAAAACGAAACATGGATATACAAAGTACCGAATGAGAATGATATGAAGATGAGTGTGCATCGGTATACCTCCCCCCAAGCTTAGACTTTTGGTCCAAGTGGAGCTCAATCCCACGGTGAATAATCGTCCCAACTCGGTGGGTTAGGCCCGGTGTAGTCGTACTCCGCATCGGCTGCGGTGGAGGAAGATCCTGAAGGTCCTGCATACCCCGGATACGGGTACACTGGTTCGGGTATCTCCGGGGGCTGAATGAAACCACCCCCATACTCCTCGTCATGGCCCATACTATCCGGGCCGGGCTGCTCTCCAAGTGTACCCAACTCAGCCTCTGAGACCGACAAGTTCTCCCTGCCAACAAGGTTAAGAAGAGGCGCAGACAAGATAACAATTCTCTCAATGGTGGTTACTCGGAGGTTTTTCCTCTTTGCATAAGTTATGGTATAAGGGAGATAATGCAAGCTACCACTTCCAGCAATAAAATCATGTCTCATCATTGACTCAATATCAAGTTTTTCCATAGATAGTAGCAAATCATTAGGATGGGGGTCTAAACAATGCAAAGCTAATAATCGTGAAGCAACTAGTACTCCACAAATTGCTCCTTTCTCGCGGTTAGTCGCGAAACGGTGAGCAATTAGGGCACCCAAGTTATAGGTCCTATCATGACACAATGCAGCAGCAAGAAAAGCTAAATCAGGCAAGCCTAATTTACCAGCAGAGCTCTTAGCTAGAACACACTTAGCAATGAAGTATGCAAAATAACGAATGGAAGGGAGGTGAATACTCCTGATTTTACCGTCCTCCTTAGAGAAACTTCTCCCATAACAGATTTCTTTATACACATCCATCAATTGCCTTGGATTACCCTTTGGCTTCTCCACTGATCCTCTATTTGGAACCCTTAATCTCTGAACATAAAACATCAAAAGGCAAATCCAAAGATTTGTTGTAAATTGTATAATGCACGGTGGGGTTAGATGAGTTTAACTTGCAATGAAAATTCTGCACCACCGACATAGATAAAATAGCATATTGGTAAGGTAAATTATCAAGAATATGTTCCAATCCTGCATTGGACATAAGAGTATCAAAATCCTGTGTAATCCCAGCAAATTCCATGAATTGCGCGCACGGGTAGACGGCAGGGTACTCTCCTTCTTCTTTTCAAACTTTATACTTCCCTTCCAACACTATCTCATGAGGATTAAGTGCAAATGAGTTCCCTTCCATGTTCTGAAATTTTTAACAAACATCATAAAAATCGATTTTTAGCCAACTAAATGAAGGGAAACCACTATAGTGACTTGCTAGAGGCTTAAGCATGCATCAAAACTAGTTTGTTCAACTTAGAACAAGCATTCAAACTCACTAAACAAGATATCTACAGCAGCAAAATACTTCATATATACACCATTAAACAAAATTCCACTTGGATATTCGGAGGAGTCACATACCGGAGAGGAGATGCACCAAATTTTAGCAGCAGAAATTGGCTGAATGTGGAGATCGAAATCACATGCGACGAGCAGCAAGAACGCGAGTTTGAGCTATCCAAAAGTGATTTTTCGGGAATGAGGGAGGCAGGGGAAGGATAGAGAGCAAGTGGGGGCCTATGGGCCCCTCACCACCAACTGGCGCGGCCAGACGCTTGCCGCGCCACCAGGTGATGAGGTGGACCTGGGGGTCCCCCTGGTGGCTCTCTGACACTTTCAGGTGCCTCCTCGAAAAATATGATTTTTCATATAAAATTTTAATTTTCTGAGAAACTTTATTTTTTTTCATTTTCTGGTATTTTGCATTATTAACTTCAATACTGAAAAATTATTTTCTAATAACAAATTCAACTAATCATTGCAAACTAAATAACATTACAGTAGGTAGAACAGGGATGAGAGAAGAAAAAAATTTAGCCTCTTTATGCATTTAAAATGCACTTGTTAACAAGGTTGATCGTCTTGCCACCAAATGAATTTTATATGACATGAAAGATTTTAAACCATATGAGACACTCATGTTACCTTATAATGAATTGGTATGGATCCAATCATGAGAGTCAATACTTCCCACTCTAATGGACCTCAAATTGATAATTGTATTAACTCCAGGCATTCTATCAACTTTCTTGCGAAAATAAACATTATGCTCCTTGTCATGAACACTAAAAGTAACCTTTCCTTTATTGCAATCAATAACAGTCCCTGCAGTATTTAGAAAAGGTCTTCCAAGAATAATAGACATATTATCATCTTCAGGCATTTCAAGAACAACAAAGTCAGTCATAATTAAACAATTGGTAGTTATTTGGACAGGAACATCCTCGCAAATTCCAACAGGAACAACAGTAGATTTATCAGCCATTTCCAAAGACATATCGGTAGGTATCAATTTATCAAGGTGAAGTCTCTTGTAAAGAGAGAAAAGCATAACACTAACTCCAGCTCCCATATCACATAGAGTAGTTTTAACATAATTATTTTTTATAGAGCAAGGAATAGTTGGTATACCTGGATCACCAAGCTTCTCTGGAACCTTACCATTAAAAGAGTAATTAGCAAGTATAGTAGATATTTCCTCATTAAGAATTTTCCTTTTGTTAGTCACAATATCTTTCATATATTTAGAATAAGGAGGCAACTTAATAGCATCAATCAAAGGAATTTGCAAGAACAACGGTTTCATCCAATCAAAAAATCTATTATAATGGTCTCCCTCTTTAGATTTAAGTTGTTAGCGGGAAAAGGCATTGGTTTTTGGACCCAAGGTTCTCTTTCATTACCATGTTTCTTAGCAATATAGTCTTCTTTAGTGTACTTTTTATTCTTAGCATGCTTTTTAGGTTCTTCTTCTATTTCTTCCTGATCCGAATTGGTATTTTTATCTTTATCATTGTTATTGGCATTATCATTGTTGTTTTCATTACCACATTCAGTTTCAGCATCAGAAATAGATATACTATTAGGATCATTAACAGGTTCAGAGGATTCTACAACAGTTTTATGTTTCTTTTTATTTTTCCTAGAAGGAGTATTAGGTTCATTAACTCGTTGAGAATCTTGTTCAATTATTTTATAATGTCCTTCAAGATACAAAGGGTCTTGATTAGATTTACCACCTCTAGTTGTTACTTAACAAACAAGTTTTTCTTTAGCAATAGAGTTGTTTACTAGAAATTCATTTTGCACTTTAGTGAGTTGATCTATTTGAGTTTGAACCATATGAAAGTGTTTAATGAGCACTTTAACATCATGAGCAGTTATATCAACAATATCATGTAAATCACTAATAGCATGAGAATTTTTCATTAAATGATTCTCTATTCTCGAATTAAAATTACCTTGCTTAACAATAAAATCATCAAATTCATCAAAGCATTGAGCAGGAGGTTTAGAGTAAGGAGTATCTCTATCATCAAACCTTTGGAGAGAGTGTACCTCAATAACGGTTGGAGGACGAATAGGCTCACATAATTCCTCAATAGGAGGTAAATACTTCACATCTTCAAATTTAATACCATTTTCTGGAGAGATCTTTTAGCTTCCCTCATCGTTTCTTCATTTAATTCAATCATACCTCTCCTCTTCGGTGTTGGTGGAGGTGTTGGAGTAGGTTCATGAATATCCCAATCATCATTATTCAAGCATATAGTAGCCATTAATTCTTCAGTTTCTTCGGGAGTCCTTTTTCTGAAAACACAACTAGCAAAACTATCCAGGTATGTCCAAGATTCAGCCGTTAGTCCACTATAAAATATATCAAGTAGATCATTTTTCTCCAAATCATGGTTTGGCTTCCCTCTCAAGATGCAACAAAAGCGTGTCCAAGCTTTGGGCGATTTCTCACCCTCATCTTGATTAAAATTATAGATATTTAGCAAAGCATCATGTTGAGCACTAGCAGGGAAATATTTTTGAAAGAAAGCATCAAGCAAACCCTTAGGACTAGTGATGGAACTAGGAGACAAATTATTATACCAAGTTTTAGCTTCTCTTTTTAATGAGAAAGAAAATATTTTAGCAACAAAGTAAGTGCGTCTTTTAATGTCTTCAGCAAATATTCCACTTAATTCAAACAATTCATTCATGTGTTCTGCAACATTTTTATTTTCAGTTCCACAGAAAGATTCTCTTTAAACTATAGCTATATGAGCCAAATCAAGAGAGAAATCATAATCTTTATCTTTTATGTTTACAGGAGATGTAGCAAATTTGGCATCAGGAGATAATTTATATTTAACAACACGTTTTTCAACAAGTTTTTCAAAAGAACTAGCATCTTTCATAGCATTAATTTCTTTAACAAGAGCATCATCAAGATTCACATACATATCATCACACTCATCATCAGTATCACATGTTAATTCAGGTAAATTAACAGGTGTTTCAACATTTTTATTAGGAATTTCAGCTTACTCAACACAGACGGAGAATCAAACGCAACAACAGAGTTCAGAGATGTACCTTTCCTTGTAGTGGATGGCACGATGGGAAACTTCTTATCAATATTTCTTCCCATGATGAATAAATTCCAGCGAACAATATCACACTCGGGTGGGCTTGCAAATAAGACTATGTTCCCCAGCAACGGCGCCAAAAAATAGTCTTGATGACCCACAATAATAGGGGATCGCAACAGTCTTCAAGGGAAGTAAAATCCAAATTTATTGATTCGACACAAGGGGAGCCAAAGAATATTTATAAACTTTAACAGATGATTTGTCAGATCAGCTGCACCTGTGAATAGACTTACTCAAGGAAGATTATCAGTGGCAACAGTTTCATAGCAGAAATAGTAGTGAAATAACAGTAACAGAAGATTTAAGACAACAATTGTGATTGAAGTAGATAGCAGGATTAAAATACTATAGGCACAGGGACGGGTGTACGGGCGTTGCATGGATAAGATAATTCATGTAACAACATAGCATAGGCATTTGCAGATAAATAATATAAAGCATCCATGCATTAACTAATCATAAGTATGTATTCCAATTTAGTTGTGCGTACTCGCAATGAGAAACTTGCACATCATCTTTTGTCCTGCCAGCCCGTTTGTAGCGGGGCCTCTAGGGAATCTACTGGCAATTAAGGTACTCCTTTTAATAAAATACCGGAGCAAAGCATTAACACTCCGTGAATATATGTGATCCTCACATCATAGTCATTCCCTCCGGTTATCCCAATTGCTGTCAGTTTGGTGCCATCGGTTCCAGACAATAATATGTGTATACAACTCATAGATATGATCCAAAACAATAATTATCATCATATTTCAATAACATGTTCAGATCTGAAATCATGGCACTCGGGCCCTAGTGTCAAGCATTAAGTATAAAAAGTTGCAACAATGACGTAAAACACCGATAACGGATACTAGGCACTATGCCTTAACAATCTTACAGCTATTACATGAGTGATCTCATCCAATCCCTACCATCCCCTCAAGCCTACAGCGGTAAATTACTCACTCATGGATGGGGGAAACATGAATGGTTGATGGAGAGGCGGTGGAGATGGCGATGGCGATGATCCCCTTCGATTCCCCGTCCCGGCAGGGTGCCGGAACAGAGACTTCTGGTCCCAGAACTAGAGTTCGCGATGGTGGCAGCGCACGCGTGTGTTCTTTAGAAAAGTGTCTACCCCCCTAGCGTTTTTAGGTCAGGGGGGTCTTGTAGCCGCGAGGGGGTCGTGAGGGAGTGGCCGAGGTGGCCTCCTCACCTCCTGGCGCGGCCAGGTGGCCCCCCACGCCACCAGGTGATGAGGGCCCCTCGGGCCTCTCCTCCATTTGGTCTTCGTGGTTCGTGGTCCTCCTCGGATAGAAAATGACTTCTGGTTGACTTTTGGGCTTTTTCTCTGAAGTTGATATTTCTGCACAAAAAGAAGACACCAGGGTTATTTTGCTGAAAACAGCGTTAGTCTGTGTTAGTTGCATCCAGAACATACAAATTAGAGGTAAAACAATATCAAAAGTGTTCGGGAAAGTAGATACGTTTTGGACGTATCACCAGGTCAACATCAACATACTCCGTCAAGACAGAGCCCATATGACTAATGGTTTCACTGTAAGCGACTAAACGCAGTGCAACATCAAATCTCATAGCCCTGGGTGGCCTTCCACAAGTGAGCAAACTCAGGCCGCCGCAGAACCGACCCCTGAGTAGCCACTCTACTTGAAACCTCCTATATCGAACCAATCCATCCAGCGGTAAATTAATTAGTGGAATTTTCACTTATCACATCTACCATAAAACAATCATTTTTGCAGCATTTACTTCCACTAAATTATAATAGGTGTTGGGGGGCTGCCCTCGGGGTAGGGCAGACCCTGGTCCAAATCAGCAACATGTCTACAAGAGTTGGCCTTTGGGAGTAATTAAGGGATGTCTTTTAGAGTGCTGGAGGGGCAACTTGGCCTTTGGCTGGTTGTCAGGGTTAGAGTGCCTCCTGGGGGCTGCAAGAGTCACCGGTGGGAACTATAAATAGACCCCAGACCCCCAGGGCGGCATATGCACCAACGGAGAGTTCCTCTAAGAACTAGCGTCTCAAAGATGTCTTTGGTAAGAACCTATCTCGGGTCGGCAGGTTGTTTTCGTTGTGCAGGAAGGACATGCCGACCTACCGAAGGAGAAGACCGACATGGGGGCATGTCGGCCGGAAGTCAGAGGTCTAGTGCAGGCTTTCCGCCTGACACAGGGGAAGTCCTATCTCTCCTGCCACGGAAGTATGGTCACCTACCGCCTGACACGGGAGCGTGTCAGCCGGTACGGTGACGCTACGACAAGATCGGACATGCCTAGCCCGGCAATCCGGAAAAGGCTACTAGGCATGGGCGAACAAGGGGACAATGATGATCCAGGACGGCGCCTGCGGTCCTTGCCGAGATGATGACGGCAGGGCTATACCGGGTAGCACGGCGGCTAGGCCGCACTAGCCGGTGTCGACATAACCGTTAGCCCTATCCAGTGGGACCGTGCCGGATTAGGATTTCCGGACCTCCCGGCCGAGACTCTATATAAGGCGCCATAACTCCTCCTGTGGAGGAACGACCAACTTGGGTGCCAAAACTATAGTCTCATTCACTCCTAGGGCATTTACCCCCTCTTCCTCTCTAGTTCATCTACTTCTTCACCAAAACAGCTCAAGGAGCATGTTGTAGATCTTGTGACACACTTATATTGGGGAGAAAGGCAGGAGTAGGGGTGTTACCTCCTCACGAGGGACCCGAACCTGGGTACATCGTGGGTGTGGCCTTGCCTTCGTGCATTTGTTTGAGTTTTATAGATCTTTGAGCGTGTGCTTCGGTGTTCTTGTGTGTTTCCGCATCTCCTACCGTGTGAGCTTCTTAGCTCGCTAGCCCTCCCCGGATCCACCAGCGTACTTCGGCCCCACACATTAGCCATCCTATGGCATCTGCCGTGATACCACCACGACAGTTGGCGCCCACCGTGGGGCAGGTAGAGGCGCTGGCTGGTGTTCCACCATTCACTCCGGCATCCGAGTTCGCTCCGGCCTGGTCGTCAGGCTGGGTGAGATGGACTTTGTCAGCGACAACGCCGATTGCTTCCGGAACAGGCCCTTTCCGGCGATCGGATGCCTCATCGACTTCGGTGTCTTCACCACCTACGTCGCCACCGAGATCGTCTGCAGCTATCCGGACATTGTCCTGGAGGCTGAGGATCCCCCCATGATCTGCGCCGCCCGGGATCGGCATGTCGATCGTCCCGCGGCCTGCATCGCAGTCATGATGGTAGGGATGACCGAGAAGGTGTTCGAGGATGCTCCCGATAGCGACACCGGCGGTAGCCGAACTCGGTTGGCAAAACCTCCTCAGGAGCGAGGTGCTGCCCGAGATGGCGATCCCCAGCCGTCCCAACCTCGTCCCCGGCCAGATCCCCTCTCGAGTCTGGTCGCCAAGTTGGTTGTCCCTTTGACAGCTGATGCTGATACCCAAGTCACTTTGGTTGATTTGGAAGAGCAGCGCAGATTGCTACTCGCGGAGGCGCAGGAGATCGCCGAGATCAGGCGTGAGCTTAGTGCTAGTCTCCGTGAGTAGAATGCGGCCCACGGGTTCCCTAAAATAGATTCCCGGGACTAGCGCATCGCCGATCTGCGCAAAAAAGGTAGAATGGTGAATGATGAGTTGGCTGGTGGCGCAACACCAAGCCATAGCAGATCGGGTAGTCCGATCTCGGCAGAAAAACCGGTGTACAGCTCACCCGCCAAAACTCTTAGGGTTGCTGAGGCAGCTATGGCCGAGTTGGCTAGGCTATCCAGGGAAGCTCTGCGCAAGCAGCAGGAGCGGGTCAACGAGTTAGTCGTAGAGGCTAACCGTCAAAATAAGGCCTTTAAGAAGAAGAACCCAGGTGTAGGCTCCCAGGTATACTCGGCTAGAGCCGAGAGCAACCGATCGGGGGGAGAGGCTTCATCCCCGCATCCGAGTAAGAGCTAGAGCAAAAGCCGGAGCCGAAACAAGCAACTGCAGACATACGACCCGGCCTTTGCCGAAATCCAGCAAGCCGGGCGGGACAATCCCGGTCAGGCTCAGGGTAGCCATGGTGGTGGTAACCGGGGTGTAGGAAACAATGTCCCGGCTAGCGGTGGTGATCCACCTCGGAATCCACCACAAAGTCAGGGGAACCGGCAGAGTGATGCTCCTCCGTCCCACAGCAAGCTGTAGTTCCTGTGGTTAACAGGCATGACGATGGCAACTCGAGGTTGCAGCAACTCGGATACCAGCCTAACAAGAATCCTCTGGGATCTCGGGTAGGAACTCGACAGCTAGATCTAGCTGATGCCAGGTTCAGGCTCGACCGGATTCACCAATCCGAGTTGGTGGAAGAGCAAGGCCCTCCGGGACCTGCCCGCTTCGGGCCTCGGATCATGTGGGAGCCGGCTGTGCAAAATTTTCAGCTCAACCGGGGTGCCAAGACCTACGACGGCAGCTCGAAGCCGGAAGATTGGTTGACCGACTATGTAACTGCAGTGAGTATAGTCGGTGGAAACAGGCGCTTACCGGTGCGATATGTGCCGCAAATGTTGGAAGGACCTGCCAGGATTTGGCTGAACAACTTGAGGACTGACATCATAGACAATTGGTTCGATTTCGAGGAGGCCTTCATCAGCAACTTCACCAGCACATACAAGAGGCCCAACCGACCTCAGCAAGCAGAGGGACAATGAGACTGATCGAGAGTACCTTACTCGGTGGAGCAACATTCGCAATTCTTGCGAAGGAGGTTTCGAGGCACATGCCACATCATGGTTTGCGCAGGGATGCCGACATGGCTCCATGCTTTGGCAAAAATTATAAAGAAAGATGCCGGCAACCTTGGCAGAAACCATGCGCATTGCCGACACCTACACGCTTGGAGACCCCATGCAACCCCTAGTGGATGTCGGGGACTCCAATAAGAGGAATGCGGGGAATCAGCGCTCGGGGCCGAGCAGGAACCATGACTGCCATGATTTTGGTCAGAAGAGAAATCAGCCCGAGTTCCATTATGCCTCGCAGCATGTTGCAGCGGTAGGCCGAGATCAGGGGGATGCCGGAAGTAATCAGCGGCAGAAGGTGGCCGGCCCGGCTTGGGGTCAAAGCCAAGAGGTGCAGAAGACTTGGGTGGACCAGAAGAAGCCACTAACGTACGAAGAGATGCTGAACAAGCCATGGTGCTATCATACGTTGGAATCCAACAAGCATGCAAATCACTCTACTCGGCAATGCAGCTGGTACCTGCAAACGTTGCAGGAAGGCAGAGTTGGGGCTACTTGGCCGAATGCACCGACACCACGGCCCAACATTCCGAGGCCTCCTCCACCACTATCCGGTGCCAATGCAAATCCGGGTTAATCAGCCCACCCAGAGACCTCCTCTCTCCCGACCAGTGAATATGGTAAATGTCAGAAATGACAATGGTGCTGGTCCAAGTAACCAATCTGGGCACCAGCAGGGCAACTACCGGGAGGCACATCAGAGCTATGTGGTCTTTGTGACCGAGCCTACTGACCGGAAGAGTGTGCGACAGCGTGCTCTGGAGGTGAATGTTGTGATCCCGGCAGTACCCAAGTTCCTGCACTGGTCCGAGATGGAGATCACCTGGAGCCGGAAGGATCATCCCCGGGTTATGCCCAAGCCTGGTGGTTATGCTTTGGTGGTAGACGCGACCTTTGTCGGACCGAGCCTCAACGTCCGTTTCAGCCGGGTCTTGATTGACAATGGCAGTGCCATTAACATCATGTACAAGGATACCATGCTGAAACTGGGGGTGTCCATGAACACGCTGCTCCCAACCGAGACGACTTTCCATGCTATTGTGCCCGGAGTCTCTTGCTCGCCCATGGGCAAGATTTGGGTTGAAGTGATGTTTGGAACCCGGGAAAACTGCCGGACTGAGAGCTTGGAGTTCGAGGTCGTGGATCTTGAAAGTCCCAACCATGCGCTGATTGGCAGGCCGACATTAGCCAAGTTCATGATCTCCACTCACATGGGCTACCTGAAGATGAAGATGTCGGGTCCAAACGGAGTTATTAACATCGCGGAGACCACAAGCGCTCCATGGACTGCGCATCTGCCGGCTCATGCTTAGCCGAGTCCCTTGTCATAGCTGAGGAGAAGAAGAGAATCCAGCAGGTGGTTGCACTGGCCAAGACGTCACAACTCGGCATGCCCGGAATGGTGAACCCGGAGCAGAACGCCTCGTTCCAAGCATCAAAGGAGACCAAGAAGGTAGGAGTTGACCTAGTAACCCGGAGCGCCAGGTCATTATTGGCAGTAACCTGGACAGCAAATAGGAAGGCGAGCTCATCGACTTCCTCCGTGAGAATCGGGATGCCTTTGCATGGTCGAGTGACGATCTGCAAGGCGTTCCGAGGGAGTTGGCTGAGCACTCGTTATTTGTCATACCGGACGCGAAGCCGGTGAAGCAACCGACTAGGCGCCTCTCTGATGAGAGAAGAGCTGCCATCATGGAGCATCTCGCGGTACTTCTGGCTGCCGGGTTCGTGATGGAAGTACTGCATCCGGATTGGATATCGAATCCAGTCCTGGTTGAGAAGAAGAAAGATGATCCCCTCCTGCTTAAGGTGTGGCGCATGTGCATCGACTTCACCAACCTCAACAAGGCATGCCCGAAAGATCCATTTCCACTCCCCGGGATAGATCAAGTGATCGATTCCACTGCCGGGAGTGAGCTTTTGACTTTTTAGATGCTTATTCTGGTTTCCACCAGATACCTTTGAATCTGGATGATCAATTGAAAACTGCTTTTATTACCCCATATGGGGCTTATTGCTATCGTGTCATGACTTTTGGTTTGAGAAATGCTGGTCCTACGTACCAAAGATGCATGCAGAAATGTTTACATGACCAGATAGGCCGGAATGCCGAAGTCTATGTCGATGACATAGTCATAAAAACAAAAGAAAAATCCTCTTTGATCGATGATCTGAGGGAAACGTTTAAAAACTTAAGAAAATTTCAGATGAGGTTGAACCCGGATAAATGTACATTCGGTGTTCCGGCAGGCAAGTTACTCGGTTTTCTCATATTAAGCCGGGGGATTGAGGTCAATCCGGGTAAGATACGTGCAATCGAGAGCATGAAATCACCGGCACGTCTCAAAGACGTGCAAAAATTCACAGGCTGCTTGGCATCCCTAAGTCGGTTCGTGAGCCGACTAGGGGAAAAATCCTTGCCCTTATATTAGTTGAAGAAGAAGAGCAAAAACTTTGTATGGACCCCGCAAGCTGATGCGGCGTTTAATGATTTAAAGAGAATGCTCTCAACAGCACCGGTGTTGGCATCCCCATTGCCCAAGGAACCTATGCTGCTTTACATTGCTGCCACTAACAAGGTAGTAAGTGTAGCCATCATGGTGGAAAGAGAAGAAGGGGACAAGCTGGTACAAAGACCAGTGTATTATCTGAGCGAGGTGATATCGAAATCTATACAGAACTACCCGCACTACCAAAAGATGGCATATGGGGTGTACTTGGCAGTTACCAAGCTCAAGCACTATTTCCAGGAGCACCCGATCACGGTGGTGTGCGAAGCTCCCCTGGCCGAGATCATCGGCTGTAAGGATGCAAGCGGACGGGTTGCCAAATGGGCCATCCAGTTGTCTCCATATGCTCCGGCATACGAGAGACGAGACACCATTAAGTCGCAGGCGCTGCCGGACTTCTTGGTGGACTGGGCCGACATGCAGTATGAACCTCCAATTCCCGACTACAATTCTGGAGGATGCATTTCGATTGTTCCAAAGCCAAGATCAGATTGGGTGCCGTTGTCGTCCTCACCTCACCAAAGCAAGATGTGCTGAATTATGTACTGCAGATTCATTTCCAGGCATCTAACAATGTGGCCGAGTATGAAGCATTGGTGCATGGACTTAATGTCGCCAAAGAAATCGGTATCCGTCGGATAGAATGCTTCGGTGATTCCGACCTGGTGGTGCATCAGGTGTCGGGGAACTGGGATGCAATTGACGCCAAGATGGCCTCATACCGGTTCCATGTGCAGAAAATATCCGGATTTGTCGAAGGCTGCGAGTTCAACACATACCAAGGGGGGAAAATGAAGCAGCAGATGTGTTGTCCAAGTTGGGGTCATCTCGGGATGCCATTCCACCCGGCATCGCCCTGGAGCACCTGAGGAAGCCGTCTATCCAGCCCTCACCCGAGTCGGAGTCTATCTTCATCCCCAAGGAATCTGGGTCGGAAGCCATACCTATGGAGGTGGAAGTCGGGAATATTGCACTAAACCCGGGGACTACATCGTAGAGCTCGGGGATGGCAAACAACATGTCTGTTGATGTGATGTCGGCTGAGCCAATGGACATAGACGTTCCCGTGTTCCCGGTACAACCTGTCCCGGTATGGGCACAACCCATCATGACATACATATCGGATGGCACCCTCCCGGAAATTGAGGTAGAAGCCCGACAGATACTACGAAGATCCAAGGCATACACCATCATCAATCAAGAGCTCTATAAAAGAAGTGTCACCGAGGTGCTCCGGAGATGTGTGGAGCCCGAGGAGGGCCAGGAAATGCTGCTGGAGATACATCAGGGGGAATGTGGACACCATGTCTCATCTCGGGCACTGGTGGCAAAAGTGTTCCGGCATGGATTCTATTGGCTCAGCGCCTTGCAGCAGGCAGAGGACATTGTCCGAAAATGTGGAGGCTGTCAGAGATTTGCCCACATGATACATATGCCGACATCAGCACTGAAAACTATCCCTATCACCTGGTCGTTTGCAGTATGGTGCTTGGACATGGTGGGACAGTTTAAACCGGCAAGAGGCAATATGACACACATGCTAGTGATGGTGGACAAGTTCACCAAGTGGATAGAGGTCAAACCAATCCGGAAATGCGACGGGCACACCTCGGTCCAATTCTTAAAGGACATCATCCTGAGATATGGCTACCCGCACAACATCATCACGGATAATGGTACTAACTTCGCTGTGGGAGAATTTGCTCGGTTCTGTGCGGAGAAGAGAATCTGGTTGGATGTGGCATCAGTGGCCCACCCGGAGTGCAAATGGGCAAGTCGAGAGAGCAAATGCCTTGGTGTTAGCCGGCATCAAGGCTCGTCTAGTTGAACCGCTATTGAGAACTCCGGGATGTTGGATAGAGGAGATTCCGGAAGTATTGTGGGGTCTCCGGACCACACCGAATAGATCTACCGGATATACGCCATTCTTCATGGTGTATGGTGCCGAGACAGTGCTGCCAACCGACATACAGTATGACGCACCGAGGGTAACAATGTTCACCGAGACGGAGGCAAAGGAAGCCCGGGAGGATGATGTTGACTTGCTCGAGGAGGCAAGGGAATTAGCATTATCTCGGTCTGCAATTTATCAGCAGAACCTCCGTCGCTATCATAGCCGGAAGGTGCATCCCAGAGTATTCCAGGAAGGGGAGCTGGTGCTAAGGCTGATCCAGCGCACAGCCGGAATGCAAAAAACTTTCACCTCCATGGGAGGGGCCTTTTGTTGTAAGCAGGGCATTGCACAATGATTCTTATTACATGGTAGATGCACAGGAAGCTAGAAAGGGTGTAATGGACAAAGCTGGCGAGGAGACCAAGCGGCCATGGAATGTAGCCTTGATGCGTCCCTTTTACACTTAAAGGGCGCAATGTATGTATCCCGGTCTCTAGCAATGAAATATCGGCACCCCGAGACGTTACTCGGGGACTGCCTTGCTCAAGTGTGTTGTTTGTCTTAAGCTGCATGTCGGCATCCTCGGGGGGAACCCGAGGACTACCTATTTTTATCTTTACTATCGTCTTGTTATTTACCTGTCTGATGCATGTCGGCAACCCGGAGAGGAACTCGGGGACTGCCTCGTATTTGTTTTTTATGTGATATATGCTGGAAGTATTCTGAACTCGGTTTCAAAGTTAACTCGGTTTCAAAGTTAAAGTAATGTATGTCATGTGAGGTAATCTTGTGACTCGACTGACGAACGCCGAAATGGTAGTCAAGAGCAAAGACCATCAAATGTGGGGAACATGAAAACAAACTCGGGGACTCGGGAGAGGAATAATTTCTTGCTAACCCGTTTTTTTTGGTTTTTTACTCCTTATGTCGGAAATTTGGCAACTGGAACTCGGAGATTTCTAAGTAGTGTATACCGTAAACGGAATTTCGTGACTCGACTATCGAACACCGGCATGGTAGACAAGAGCAGAAATCGTCTAACTACGGTAAACATGAAAATGAACCTGGGGACTTGTGGCGGAATAAACCAACATAGTTTGTCATTCGTTAAAAGCAAAAGTTGGCAGGCATAGCATATGAATTAAAAGTATATTATATCTGCACCCGGCATCCCGGGGATTTAATGTTTAAACGACTGAGTGTTTTCAGATCAAACATCACGATATGGCAGCGGATGAAGCGGAGGCGTTTTGCACGCTACCAAGAAGCAGAAGGAGACCTTGGACCAATCCGAGGCGCGCGCGTAGACTTGGCCTTTTCCAGCTCGGCACTCAAACGCGCGATCTCGGACTGCGCATTGGTTAAAGCAGACTTTTGGTCCGCCGAGATCTTGCGCGCTGCATCTCGTTCCTCCCGGAGTCGCTCCTCCGATCTCTTAGATTGACCAAAGTCAGAAAGGAGTCGGTGGAAGATGCTGCTGCATTTTTTGCTGCAGTCCTGTGGCAAGTGTTTATCCGATATCAATCTCGGGGACTTCAATGGAGCAAGAAATAACAGAAAAATTCTTCAAGATCCACGCTTATGAACTGGCTACTCCCTAGATTTTGGTACACAAGAGAGGTTCTCGGGGACTGGGAGTTGAAAGTTTATTTTTCAAAGATTGGATCCTAGTGTTCTGCTACTCGGTGGAGTCTAGAGCACTAAGCACCAATCTCGGGGACTAGGGATGATAGAAGATAGAAAGCTTACATCAACAACCCGGGTAACGTCCAGAACGACCACCTGAAGGGCATGCAGGGCTTGCGCGCTGCGGCTCGGACCAGCAGCGTGTAAGTCTCCCACGACCTCGGAGGCGTCAGCAGCAATCCAAGCCAAGTTGTAGTCGTCAACCGCGCGTAAGCCGGTGACGGCGGACACGCTCGCCGCTGCAACCTCCCGAGATCCTGAGGACACAAATGTGCTTACAGACGCTCGCAGGACCTGCAAAGCAGCCGTGGGGATGTCGGCAGGAGGTGGTGGTAGCCCGGAATACTTACCCGAAGCAGAGGAACCTTTGTTCAGAACCAAGTCCTGAGATGAAGACTTCAGAGGAGCGTTGGGTTTGGCGGGGGCACTCTTCTGACCAGATGTCTGGCTGCGCTGCTTCCCGGATTGGGGATCGGGTTGCCGCGCAAGCTGGGTCGTGGACTGCTTCGGCGGCGGTGTTTTCCGAGTACCTAGCCGGGCTTGAGCTCGTGGTACAACCTGCTGCGGAGGACTCGGCACATCCGCTTCATGATGCGGAGATGCTACTCGGCGTGGCGTATCCGGAAGAACGGTATCTTCGCTGGCCGCAGTTTGTCGGGCTGGGATCTCGATCAACACATGATGATCACCCGAGGTACCCATGTGGGTAGCGGCGCGAGGAGTGGGAACGTCGGACGTGACGGGGCCAGACTCAGGCGGACCGGCATCCTGCACTCCGCACCGTGGTGGTGAAGGGGCAGCCCGGGTTGGGCTAGGAGACCTGGAGCCCGAGAGACGGGAACCGGCGGACTACGGAACATCAAGCGCCGCACTGCAATCAAAAAGCATTTTAGAAGGGACCTCGGGGAAGACCGAGATAGAACAACTCGATGGAAGAATATCATACCCGGAGGACACGGTGGGAGGACCTCTCCTCGGCCGAGGAGGCTTGTCGTCCGACTGCTTGGTGATCCTGGTCTTCCTGGCAGCCGCACCCGAACCACCGACATGTGCAGTCTCGGACACCGCACGCTTGCGGCTCTGGGCGCGCTTTTTGCGACCGTAGGTCCCAGAACCACTGGCAGGGCGTATTGGAGAGGACGGGCGTCAATTACATCGAGTATTTGACAATCATCGTCATCATCTTCGTCAAATTCGATTGGGATAGCCTCTTGAGCTGAAGGCTTACCCGGAGCGGCAACACGACCTAAGGAAATCGAGAGGTGATCCTCGCCGTCATGATCCTCCTCCGGCATCCTTTTGGGCACCGGGAAGTTGGCGGCGAACTGGTTCCCGTCGTGCATCAGGTTCTCTTTGATTTGCCGCTCAAACAACTGCAATAAAGAAGGGAAGTCAACAAATGGAAACGTTATCCATAAATTACAATGACCGATATAGAAAAGATGTCGGTGAAGGCCTGTGTGCACACCTCCTCCAGCGGTTTCCTCCGGGTGGCCGGGGGCAGTCCCAACGACCAGTTCTGCGGCATCTTTGTCCGAGCAATACCTCAGACGCGGCGGTAAACCGCAGATTTGTCCAAAGGAAAGATGCTTGTCCAAGTTGGGTCATACAACCCATTCATGAAACAAATCTTGTGTACCCGGGTTTGAAGAGGGCAAACCGGAGGCTTATGAAGGTGCAGAGGTGAGCATCGCCCGTCATCTCCTCCGTGAGAACGGACATATGGTCGTGCATGCTCTCGACCTCCTCGGAATCCGAGAGTTGGCTCCAAAGCTCGAAGTCGCGTGGAGGGCCTATGGCAAACTCGGGGAGGTTGAGGAAGTCCAGAGCGGAGGAACTCGACACATCTCCCGAGGCAACCGGATTCCACACGTAGAAGAAACTACGTTGCCATTTCCGGCATGACTCCAACCCTTGGATCTTGGGGAATCCGGAGTCGGCGCGAGGGATAATGGTAGCGGCCCCGCAGTCACCAATTCCTTCACCTTCCGGTCGGGGTTGGGGATTACTTGTCGGCGGAGGAGAAAATATTTGGTCCACAGGTCCACGAAGGGCCAAATGCCAAGATACCCCTCAGCATAGGAGGCGAAGCAGGAAAGTGTCATGATGGCATTGGCAGGAAGGTGGTGTGGTTGGAGGTCGTAGGTGTAGAGGAAGTCGCGGAAGAAGGGACTAGCCGGGAGCCCGAACCCGCGCTCGAAAATGTGTGAGAAATACTACACGTTTGCCGGGTTGGGGTTCCGGCTCGACTTCGCCGGTCGGAAGTCGGCTTTCCACTTGAGGTGGAGTCCGGTGCGTCCGGTATAACCAGTCGAGGTCTCCCTGATTGGTCTCGGATCCGTCCCAGCATCCTCTAACACTCTCGCCGCCCATGTCGGCGGGTGCGGAGGACATGTCAGAGCTAGTCTACAGGCGGAAGGTCCGGTTAGTCGGGTTAGTATGTCGGTAATGGAAGAACCCGGGTTAAAAACTGCTACCGTGGACCGGCATCCTAACAGATGGATCTACCGTAGCAAAGCAAATGGAGTTAAATAGAAGCTTAAATCATGGTTCTGGGCCGTGCTAGAAGCACAGGGCGCAGACAGCAATACTGCGCGCAAGGGCGTGGCGAAAATGGTCATCTTCACTGCGTGGCTATGACAGAACATCCCAGTTGTGCGATGACGAAAAACTACCGGGCAAATCAGAAGGTCGCCTCACGGTGGTTCGTGAAGAACTAGCGTGAGCACGAACCACTACCGCAAGGGAGAAGTTTACCAGAGGGAATGGAAGGACTCACCGGAGATGAAGGAGGTACCAGCGTCCGAGAATGTCGTGGACCGATGGCGGAGACTGAGGGCTCCGGCGGCGGTGCTCAGTGTTGGGGATATATCAACTAGGGGTATCTCCAACATGGATCAATCCGGCTAGTCCAGGGTGGCCCAAGGGTGGTGAGGCTGAAGCCTGCCGGGCGGCCCAGATAGCTGACGTACAAGGAAGTAGGCGGACGGTCCAAGGAAGGCGGAAGGCCGAAGCCCATCAAGCCACCAAGACCAAGACGGAAGGCGACAACTAAGCCGGCTAGGTCTAGGACTCTGATTACTTGCCGGACAAGTACTTGCCTTGTACCCTGGGGTCTGGCCGCTTATATAAGCTGGCCACCAGGGAGCCTTTAGGGCAGGCTCCAATACGCATCATACACATTGTAACCTGTTCACGGCTATTGCCTCATAGTGAATTATAGCAGCACGTAGGATCTCGCCACCGCTGCGGGATCCGAAGCTGGGTAAACTCGCAGTGTTCAATCCCGTCCTCGACGACACCAACCTTCTTCCCCACAATCCATACGTAGGCTAGAGGACCCCCGTCTCCTATCAATTATGCCGATACCACGACAGTTGGCGCCCACCGTGGGGCATAGGGTTCCTGGCGTCACGTTCCAGGCGGGAACACTTGGCGGCGTGGGCAAGCAGATCGCCGTCGGCCGCGTCACAAGGTGTGGCGGCCACAACTACGTCAACTCGGATGAGTCCTGGCTCCCGGCGGACGACTACCTTATCAGATGCGCAATCGTACCGATCGGAGGGATCGACGTCTTCATCGGGTACACGCCAGAGGCGTACGGCCTACCACGTTTCTAAAACCCCACCCACCAACCCTTCGACCAAGCAGTCGACCGAAAAGATGGATCTGAATCCGCCTTGTCCCAGGAGTCGGCAGAATCTGATTTCCAGTTCGTCGGAGTTGTCGGACTGGGATCCGACTCCCAGCCGGAAAACAACGATCTTGAGTCAATCCTCCCTGCTCTCCAGGAGGATGCGATGTCAGATGCCGGATCCAGATCTACCGTTCAAGTCAACGTAGACTCTGAATCTGATGATGATGCTAGTCCCTTCGAAGAGAAGATCAAAAGCCGCTTTTCCAGTGATAATCCGGCTCCTTCAGAGGGCACAGCGGATACTGATATGCCTGACAAGCTGGCTATGATGGTTGTCGTCGGTCACGAGACAACCCCAGTTGCTTCTGAAACGCAAAACAAGCCGGTGGAAGATGCCGGCGACACCACTGCCGGTCAACTCATTGAAAGTTCCGACAAGGTGCGCGCAAAGAAGAAAACTGGCATCGAGAAAGGCGGCAGCAGCAAACCCACGGATTTGCTCTCCGTCATCAAAGAAGTAGACGAAATCATGAACACGCCGGTGAATAAAGACACCCCACTCGACGAAGTGGAAGAGCTTAGGATTAACATGCTTAAGCACTCTAACTTCCTACGAAAAAGAGAGGAGCACGTTGAGAGCCTCGCGAAGAAGATCGAGAAAGAACAGGAGAAGATGTCGGCTAAAACAAGCCGGCAGCTCTTCGAGGAAAAAAGGTCATCAAAAAACCGCCGTGACAAGGAGCCGCCAACGCGTGCAACAACAGCGGCTCAAGATCTCGGGTTCGACTGGCGCACGACACCACAGCGCGTGGACAGAAGGGGAGATGTCGTCTTCTGCACCCCCATGCTTAACGTCGCCGCCGCGCTAAACACCTTAGACAACAAAACTTACACGCCGGAGGAAAAGCTGGCCAATGCAAGACACTTCGTGAGCAAGGCCCTCGAACAACAAGCTCGCGCTGACTCCTACGGCCACATGGCGGATGCTCGCGGGGGAGACCTAGAGTCCAAGTCAGGAAAGTGCAAAGCCGCACGTCGCGCTGACCCCGAAGGCCCGTCCGGCTCCAGTAGCCATGGCGACAAAAGGAAGGCAACACCACCTCCAAAGAAGACGCCACCGCCAAAACCAAGGCGGGACGAGAATTCAAGGACAGGAAGCAGAGGAGACCTGCCACCTCCAGCCCAGCCAAGACGCGACAATGGCGGTAGCCGGGGCAACGGACTGCCGCCTAGAAAGGATGCCGGTAACGACCCTCCCAGGAGAGGTCGAAGTCGGTCTCCGCAGCATAGCACCGGCAGCAAGAGAAAGGAGGCGGTAGAAGGGCCCAGGCGCAGCATAAGCCGGGCAGCGCAGGACGAGTCAGACGCAAACAGAGGCGCACAATAGCTCGATCCAAAAGACGCGCGCCACCGCCTACAAGATATAGCAAGAGGAAAGGAGCCGCTATATTCTGGTCCAAAGTGCTTTGGCGACGCCATCCGCAGAGAGCCGTTCACTAAGGACATGACATCAGTGTCAAAAAAATTGTCGGAGGTACAACGGCCTCGTTAAGCCGGATTCATGGCTAGCCGACTATGCCATGGCCATAGAAATTGTCGGCGGAAGCAGTTATATTGCCGTCCGTTTCCTACCTCTCATGCTAGAAGGCACGGCAAGGGCTTGGATCGACAACCTTCCAGAAAAGTCTATCTATAGCTGGTACGACATGGAAAAGGTTTTCTCCCAGCACTTCCAAGGAACATACAAGCGTCCAAATACCTACACGGATTTACAACGCTGTATTCAGAAGCCGGACGAAACCATGACAGACTTTGTCAGCCGTTGGGTCTCCGAAAAGGCCAACTGTCATGGTGTTTCGGACGCACAGGCTATCCATGCCTTCTACACGGGCCTGCAGAAGAAGTCCTTGCTCCGTCATCGGCTCGTCCGCGAGCAAATCACGGACCTTGGCGAGATGCTCAACCTAGCCGCCCAATACGCGGCAGCGGATGACGACGCCCGCGACGATGATCCAGACGTCAGCATCGTGCCAAAACGAAGCAACAAACGCAAGCAGGCGGCGGATGACAAAGCCGGGCCTTCCAACGAGGTAGCTGTCGCATTCCAAGGGAATGCCGGCAAAAAGAAGTGGAAGAATAAGAAGGATAATCGCGACGCCGGCTCAGGGCCTAAGGCGGCGTGTATCACTTACGAGCAGGCAAAACTTCTGCCATGCCCTATCCACGCCTCACTTGGCAAGGTAAACCATATGCTTAGCGAGTGACGTTTCATGGACGACTTCAAAAAGGACCCCACAGTTGGCTGGAAGTCAAGGAAGTCAAAGAAGTACGAGAAGAAAGACAACAAGGATGACGACGACATGTCTATCTCAAGCGAAGATGACGCGGCCGCCAAGAAAAAGAAACCATATCCGAAGGTCAAAGAATCTCTCGTGTGCTTTGTCGGCACACCTTCGGCTAAGGCGGATAAGGAAGAGATGCGCGAACTCAACGCGACAATGTCGGACGTCCCTCAGTATTTGAACTGGTCCGAGGCGGCGATCACCTAGGACCGGTCCGACCACCCTGATCACGTTCCTCACCCAGGCAAGTACGCCCTTGTCGTCGATCCCATTGTCGACAACTTCAGGCTCACAAAGGTACTCATGGATGGCGGCAGCAGCCTCAACATCCTGTACTACGACACACTAAGCCGTATTGAACCTGTCAGAGGATCAGCTTGACCATAGAAACCTCACTTTTCACGGCATAGTACCCGGCTGACAAGCAAAGTCAATGGGGAGCATTAGGCTGAAGGTAACTTTCGGACCAAAGGAGAACTACCGCTCAGAGTTCCTCCGGTTCGAAGTTGTCCCCTTCAAGAGCGCCTATCATGCAATCTTCGGACGACCGGCTTTGGCCAAATTCAGGGCAAGGCCGTGCTACATATACAGCAAGCTCAAGATGCCGGGAGAAAACGGAACCATCACGATTTCCGGCAACTTCAAGAAAGCCAAGGAGTGTGAGCGTGGCATGGCCGCCTTCGCAGAAGCCGTCATCCACAAGGAAGAACTCGCACTACTTGAGGCGGACCCAGACAACTCCATGCCCAAGCCAAAGATTGATGTCAAGAAGACCTTTGAAGCTTCAGAAGACACCAAAAAGGCGGACCTCATCCCAAGCGACAAGTCTAAGCAAGTCGTCATCGGCTCCAACCTTGACAGCAAATAGGAAGGCGCGCTCGTCGAGTTCCTCTGTGAGAATCGTGACATATTTGCATGGTCGCCTTCCGACATGCCTGGTGTACCGAGGGAACTCGCCGAGCACTCACTCAACGTCATAAAAGGATCCAAGCCGGTGAAGCAAGCAACAAGACGCTTTGGAGATGAGAGACGCAAGGCTATAGGAAAGGAGATAAATAGGCTGAAGGCCGCCAATTTCATAAAAGAAGTTGTGCATACTGATTGGGTGGCAAATCTTGTACTTGTTCCAAAGAAGAATAAAGAGCTGAGGATGTGTATTGACTATACCGGTGTTAACAAGTGCTGCCCAAAGGATCCCTTTGCGCTGCCTAGAATTGACCAAGTCGTAGACTCCACAGCAGGCTCCGAGCTGCTTTGTTTTTTGGACGCCTACTCAGGATACCATCAAATCAAGATGAGAGAGTCGGATCAGCTGAAAACATCTTTCACCACTCCATACAGGAATTCCTGCTACATCACGATGCCTTTTGGCCTGAAGAATGCAGGGGCAACATACCAGCGATGTATGCAGAATTCCCTGCACGGACAGATCGGCCGCAATGTTCACGTCTACGTAGACGACATCGCGGTGATGTCGAAGAAGAAGGCAGATCTCCTAGAGGATTTGGAAGAAACTTTTCAGAATCTCCGGAGGTACCAGATGAAACTCAATCCCGCCAAGTGTGTTTTCGGCGTTCCAGCCGGCAAACTGCTCGGGTTTATCGTCTCAGAACGAGGGATCGAGGTTAATCCGGAGAAGATCAAGGCCATCCAAAACATATCCAGACCTACTTGTCTGAAGGACGTGCAACGCCTAGCCGGATCGGCAGCGGCCGTCAGTCGTTTCATAAGCCGCCTAGGGGAAAAGGCAATGCCTCTCTACCGGCTATTGAAGAAATCCGACAACTTTGAGTGGACAGCAGAGGCAGATGCCGCCTTACAGCAACTTAAGGAGGCCCTCATATCCGCTCCAATATTGGCAGCACCTCGATCGCTGGAACCAATGCTGCTCTACATCGCGGCAACGGGAGCAGTTGTCAGCGTTGTCTTGGCTGTGGAAATAAAAGAGAACGAAGCCGCGACGTCTGAGCAACGACCGGTTTACTTCATCAGTGAAGTCTTCTCCGCCTCTAAGCAGAGGTATCCACATTACCAAAAGCTGGCTTATGGTGTTTTCTTCGCCGCCAGAAAGCTTAGGCATTATTTTCAGGAGCACACAGTGACAGTAGTCAGCAAGGCACCGTTGGGAGACATAATCAACAATGCAGAGGCAACAAGTCGAGTTGCCAAATGGGGCATCGAACTTGCCGCCTTTGATATAGTCTACAAACCACGGACCGCCATTAAGTCTCAAGCATTGGTAGATTTTGTTGCCGACTCGACAGAAGCCATGGACGAAACGATACTCCCCGAGTCAGAATATTGGGTAATGCACTTTGACGGATCAAAGATGCTCAAAGGCTCGGGGGCTGGAGTCGTTCTACACACACCCAAAGGCGACAAGCTCAGCTACGTGTTGCAAATTCATTTTACAGCAACCAATAACGTCGCAGAGTATTGTAGCTTTGCTTCATGGGTTGCACGTGGCAAACGACCTCGGCGTCAAGAGAATCCTCTGTTATGGTGACTCAGATTTGGTCGCACAACAAGTAAGCGGAACATGGGACGCGAAAAGCGCAACAATGGCGGCATACAGGGCCAAAGTTGATGAATTCGCCAAAAACTTCGCGGGCTATGAAGTCCGGCATGTTCCAAGAGCCGAGAACGAGGCGGCAGACACACTTGCCAGACTAGGGTCAGAACGCAAAAAGTACCAAAGGATATTTTCCTGGAACACTTGCACAAGCCATCCATTAAGGGCGTCGACTTGTTGGACCCCAATGCAGAAGAACCAGTAGAAGCGGCAAGTCTCGCTGTCTACTCGATACAGCCGGATTGGACTGTCCCATACCTCGATTTTCTAGTCGACAGCAAGTTACCGATGAGGTGCTAAAAAGGCAGATCATAAGGCGAGCCAAGGCATTCACAATAATAAAAGGCGAGCTATATAAGCGAAGCACGTGTGGTATCTATCAACGGTGCATACAGCCAGAAGAAGGCCAGGAAATTCTGAAAGACATACATGTTGGTACCTGCGGGCATCACGCTTCCGCAAGGGCAATCGTGTCCAAAGCTTTCTGCCAAGGCTTCTACTAGCTTACCACCAAAGAAGACGCCGAGAACATCGTCGAAACATGCAAAGGCTGCCAATTGTAAGCCCGCCAACATCACATGCCGGCACAAGAGCTTAGGACAATTCCAATCACTTGGCCGTTCGCGGTCTGGGGCTTAGACATGGTTGGTCCCTTCAAGAAGGCACGTGGTGCGTATACCCACCTATTGGTCGCTGTCGACAAGTTCACCAAATGGTTCGAAGCCAAGCCGATCAGCAAACTTGACGCGCAAACAGCCACCAATTTTCTCTGGGGAATTATCTCTCGGTTTGGAGTTCCACACAGCATTATCACTGATAATGGTAGCAACCTGTCTCAAGGCGACATAGAAAAATACTGGAACGATCTAGGTATCCGGCTTGATTTGGCATCCGTGTCACACTCACAATCTAATGGACAAGTAGAGCGTACAAACGGCCTAGTCCTCTCAGGACTTAAGCCTCGTCTCGAAGCTCCGTTACATAGGGCAGCCGGTGCTTGGGCAGAAGAGCTACAGTCCGTACTCTGGAGTTTGCGCACAACGCCAAACAGATCCACCGGATACACTCCTTTCTTCTTAGTATATGACGCGGAGGCGGTGCTACCTACCGACATGAAATACGATTCCCCAAGAGTTCAAGCCTACATCGAGCAAGACGTAGAAGGTGCAAGACAGGATAGCCTAGACCTGCTAGATGAAGAAAGAGACGTGGCTCTACATCGCTCCGCCTTGTACCAGCAACAACTCCGTCGCTATCATAGTCGGAGAGTGCGGAAGCGAAGCTTCAGAACAGGTGACCTGGTTCTCCGCCTAATTGAAGACAGAAAGGGCTTGCACAAGTTATCCCCGCCATGGGAAGGACCGTTTATAGTCACAAAGGCGTTTCTCAATGGTTCCTACTACCTAGCCGACATCCGCGACGTAGAGGAAAAGAAAAGGCGCAAGAAGGCGGCAGGAAGAAGGGGAACCAAGCGCAAAAGAGGCATTGACGATCCGTTCGAACAAACAAGACAGCCTGGAACATTGAGCAGCTACGTCCTTTTTACACTTAGCAATTTATAATTTTAATAAGTTATATATGATTATGAAATAAAAGTCTATGGTTCCTCATCTGTGTTGAGAAGCATGCCATCTTTTGTCTTTTCTTACAGTCATATACAACCTATGTATCTAAGTTACCTTTTTTCTAGCTCCGTGCAAAGGTTCAAACTGGTAGATACTTGCAGCTCTCGAGCCAACCCACAACAAAAAAATCAAATTTTTGCACCGCCTAATTCCTTTACCACTGATTACTTATATGTGGTTCGCCTAGTAGTATGTCGTTGGCACCAGCATGTTGGCTTTGGTTTCTGATCCTAAACACATGGTTTAGCCCTGGTTGTTTCAGCTAAAGTTTCCGGCTGAGGTTCGCATACATACAAACAGTCAAGCATATAAGTAAGGGTAAAATTAAGGTGGGCCATATAAAATAAGGCAAAATAAAACTTGTCCGCTAGCTTCCCGCCTAGCAGAACATCTCCAAAAATATAAACAAATATTACAAGTTGAGTTTGTACTGTTTCAAGGGCAGGAAAGGGCTGACAATCATGTCGGAAGGGACACAAGAAAAAGAAACTACAGCTCGGGGGGGGTGCCTACATCAGGCTTGGGGGCTGACAACTTCAGCCCCAGAACTGTCACTCCCCTCTGCCTCGGCCGTACCGGCAGCTCCAACTTCTCCAGCGGCAGGCACATGATGGCGCCGGTAGAATATCGAAGTGTCAACCATGTCGGCGACGCGCGTGGCGTAGCCGGCAACGCTGTTCATCACAGCGGACGGATCGACCTCGCTGCCGTCTTCATAAGCAGACGGCATGCCTTCGGTGACAACTTCTATCTCCGCCTCGGGGTAGTGCGACATGAAGAGTCCCAGCGCAGTCTTGGCACCACCCCGCGCCGCCGATTTCAGCGAGCTCTTGTGAAGCTTCGTAGCTTGCTCCAACATATTGGGCACATCGCTGAATTCGGACGGCTCCTGGCTGCCGGAAGAGATGAAGAACTTGGCGGCAAACCGTTTGGACGCCGCCAATGTCTCGGTGATCAGCTCACCCAGACGCGCAAGGCGATCTAGGCGGGGGCTGACATCCTTGTCGTCGCCTAAGCCGGCAGGAACTGTATCCAAAATAAAAACGTCAGTTTGGTCTAGGCTAAGCAATATGACGGAAGCAAATGAGGAGTGAGAAATTACCAAGGGCCGAGTTATGGAAGGCGGACAGCTCAATCATATGAGCTGCCACCGCGACCTCAGCAGTTTGGGCGCGAGAAGTCTGCTTGGATATCTCCTCGGCAGCCGCTTTCTCCGCCTCCGCCAACCTCTTGCGCAGGCTATCCAGCTCCCCAGTAAGCTGGCTTGATTCCTGCGCAAATTTCAGCTGGTGGGCCTCCAGCTCCTTTGGATGCTCCTCCTTCATCAACAAGTTGGCGGCCGCCAAATCGGAAGCTTCATTCATAACAGTTTGCATGTCAGTGGATGCCTTCAGTATATCCTGGGTGTGATCTAGCAGTTCTACAATATGGATTCACTAGCTAAAAAATTGGCGGCAGCACAAATTGGAAGATGACGAAAAGGCAGAAGAAATAATTCTACCTTCGTCTTTTTTGCGGGCCACCTCCAGTTCGGCAATCCGCCGGTCCTTGGCCTCGCAATCCTTCTTCAGATCGCGGCACCGTTGGTTTATCTCAAATCGAGAGGAGATAAGCTCAACGTTGGCAGACAGGAGGCTCTGCAGGCAAAGACAAAGGCATATAGCATATCGTCAAAAAGCCACTAAGCCGGCAGTCAATGTACTCGACTTGCCATCTAAGTGCTCGGGGGGGGGGGGGGGGGGGGGAGGGGAAGACTATGTATATGCCACAAAGTTAGAAAAACTTACAGACATGTCGCCCTCCAAGTCGGCAAATGCCTGGGAGGCAAGGTTGGCAAAAGCCAGGGTAGACTCCTTGGCCGCCTTAAAAGTGGACCAAGGGTCCCTGACTCGGCCGCTTCCCGCAGCCGGGGCTGCCCTCTGCGTCCCGCCGGCAACCCCCTCCAGCAGCTCCTCCTTGGCTGCACAAGATTGGACGGCTTCATTGGCCATAGCCTCAGCCGTTGGAAGGGGAGTACTGGTGGCGCGGCCCGCAGAGGAAGTCGCTGGCTGCGGACCGGAAGTCGGAGCCTGGGGCTGGCGGCTAGCATCGCTCATAAAGCCGCCGGCCTGGCGTTGGGGAGTTGGCAGCATGGTAGCACGCGAGCTGCCTTGGGGCCGCTTTCCCTTGGAAAGGAGTCTGGTCGGCAACCTGTAAGTTGCCACCCGCTCCCTGTCAATAAAGCAAGCACAGTCAGATGAATGCCGGTAATAGAGGAATTCGACAACCATATACGGCGGAAATGAGTACCTTCGGGGGATGTTAATCCCCGCGTTCTCGTCGAGATCGACGAGCACCGGCATTGTAGCCGATGCGGTCCATTTCTTCCTCTCGGCATTGACCATAGAGGAAGCAGCGCCAGCCGCCTTGCGCTTCTTGGTTTTCCCGTCTTCCGACTCGTAGAAGTCGGGAGCCAGGTCATCCTCCCTCAGGGCAGAGAGCTGAGAAAAAAGGCAAGTGTTAATAGGGCTCTAGTTAGCCGGCAAAAGCTGTCAAAGAAGGGCAACGAGCAAGACATTTTACCTCGAAGGGAGGGTTGTCGTGGGTGTGCATGGGCACGCCTTCCGCCACCTTCACCAGCCCCGCTTTGACAAGGCTGCGAAGTCAGAACGCCAGGTCGGCGGCCCTCTTTGCTTACTTGAAGAGAGGCTGTGGCAGTAGGCGAATACTGACACATTTTGTGCGGGATGTACCGCAGGGGCAGTATCTGCCGGCTAAGCCAGCAGATGACGGTGTCCACCCCATCCAGCAAGAGAGGAGACATCGTGCGGGTGAGGAACTCGATCCGCCTTTGAATAAGGCGGAGCTCCTCCGTCAGCTTGGGCACCGCCTCGTCCCAGCATGGTCTGGGCATAGGCGGCGCGTTGACAAAGTCCGGGACGCCAAATTGGCGCCCCGGCGCTGCCATGTCTTGGCAGTAGAAGAAGGTGGACGTCCAGCCCTTGACGGACTCGAGGTATGGTATCTTGGGATACCATTGGCGTCCTTGGCGGCAGTTGAAAGTGACACTGCCGCAGGTCGCCAGTCCGCCGTCCGGCACAGTCTGACGCCGGCAACGAAAGCAGTATCTGAAGAAGTCTAAACTAGGCCTAATACCTAGATAGCCCTCGAACAGAGCGGTGAAGCCGGCTAAGACTAGAATGCTGTTGGGCGCTATGTTATGGGGCCGGAGCCCATAGTGATCTAACACCTCGCTAAAGAAGGCGGAAGGCGGTAGCGCCATTCCCCTAACTAGGTGGGAGGTGAGGATTACCCGTTCCCCGGCTTTCAGAGCCGGGATGACGTCTCCTAAGGCGGATCTCCATTGGCAGTCCTCCCGAGTGGGGAGGTAGCCGACGGCCTACAGGTCTTGGAGTGCGTCTTCATCGACTATGAAGGGAAGCCAGTAGCGCGACCCGAGGTCAGCCGCTTCCTCCTCCTCGTCGACGGGAGCGCCTCTCGCCGTCGTCGCCGCGGCGGAAGATGGAGGAGCCGAGGAGACCGCCACCGGCACGCGCGCAGTGGGAATCTGAGAGGCGACGGTGGTGACATTGCCCGTCGCCGCCGTCGCGGGGCGTGATGTCGCGCCGCCCATCGCTGCCGCGGGGATGGCTTCGGTCGCCGGACCGCCGGATGCCGCGGAAGGGATGTCTTGGCCGGTGGACATCGCCGTGTGCGAGGGTCGTCGGAGGAGAACGCTCGCCGGAGTTCGCTGGGAGCAAGAAGCGGGAAAGTGGGAGAGCAAGGGGCCGAGGAGAGCAAGGGCAGGGGTGTGAAAATGAACCGTTCGGTTCCCTATTTATAGGTCCGGGCGTTGCTTCCTGTGCAAACGACATTTTTAGTCGGACACGTGTCCAGCATCCGCTGCGGCGCATGATCGCACGATCTCCACGCCTCCTCTTTTCCCGCGATTTGTGATCACGGTGAGATTCCCGCCTAGGCCGGTTTCAAACTGTCGTGAGCCGGCTAAGCGTTGTCCGTCAAGAAGTATGCTCGGTGAAATTGCGAATTAGCCGTCTTTTCCCATGTTGGATAAAGGCGGCCGTGTGTCGATATCAGGACACACATGCCCCCGTTGATTTTCAGAATGGTTCAAGTCCTGCAGCCGCCAACATTGACGAATGAAGAATCAAGAAGAAGCCGGCGCCTGGAGAACTCCAACCTTTCTGGGGGCTAATGATGGGGATATATCAACTAGGGGTATCTCCAACATGGATCAATCCGGCTAGTCCAGGGTGGCCCAAGGGTGGTGAGGCTGAAGCCTGCCGGGCGGCCCAGATAGCTGACGTACAAGGAAGTAGGCGGACGGTCCAAGGAAGGCGGAAGGCCGAAGCCCATCAAGCCACCAAGCCCAAGACGGAAGGCGGCAACTAAGCCGGCTAGGTCTAGGACTCTGATTACTTGCCGGACAAGTACTTGCCTTGTACCCTGGGGTCTTGCCGCTTATATAACCCGACCACCAGGGAGCCTTTAGGGCAGGCTCCAATACGCATCATACACATTGTAACCGGTACACGGCTATTGCCTCATAGTGAATTATAGCAGCACGTAGGATCTCGCCACCGCTGCGGGATCCGAAGCTGGGTAAACTCGCCGTGTTCAATCCCATCCCCGGCGACACCAACCTTCTTCCCCACAATCCATACGTAGGCTAGAGGACCCCCGTCTCCTATCAATTATGGCGATACCACGACACTCAGGGCTCTGGCGCGGCGCGTCGACGGCGGCGAGGCATTCAAGACAAATGCGGGAAGAAGAAGAGACGGTCCCTCCGCACCCCTATTTATGGGGGGCTCCGGGAGCGGTTTCCGAAACTCCCGCCCACAATCTCCCAAATCGTGGGTGGGATCAGAGTGTGCCGTGCCCGACACGTGGCGTCACCCGGAGCTGTCCCCTGGGCCACACCAAAGGCCACACAGCACCAACGGTTGGCGTGCGGATCTGGTGCGGATCCCGGCGCGCGAACCTGAGCAACGCGCCCTTAAGTCAAATGCACTCGAGTGCTCCTCTGACTTGACAAGACCCCGGGTGGGACCATCGTGCAAGAGTAGTTTATCCGGCACGAGAAGCGGAGTGCATATCGTCATTCCGACATCCAGGCAGAAATCCAGAGATGCTAAGTCCCGTTCCCCGAGGTAGGTCACTCTGGCCGGAGGGATCTCGGGAAAGGGATGTCGGTATAGAGCAGCCCGGTCTCAGGAGCAAAAGTAGTTTTCGGCTTCTTGGTTGATTTTCTTCTTGAACCCGGTGCCGCACTTCGCCTTAAGTCGCTGCACAACACCATCTTCGGGGACTAGTGTCGGGGGCTGCCCTCGGGGTAGGGCAGACCCCGGTCCAAATCAGCAACATGGCTACAGGAGTTGGCCTTTGGGAGTAATTAAGGGATGTCTTTTAGAGTGCTGGAGGGGCAACTTGGCCTTTGGCTGGTTGTCAGGGTCAGAGTGCCTCCTGGGGGCTGCAAGAGTCACCGGTGGGAACTATAAATAGACCCCCAGACCCCCAGGGCGGCATATGCACCAACGGAGAGTTCCTCTAAGAACTAGCTTCTCGAAGATGTCTTTGGTAAGAACCTAAGACATCTTCGAGAGGCTAGGCCTAGAGATACTCCCCCTAAGTCGATATCAGGATCAGGGGTGGAACTCGGTCACGACCGTGAGGGCCCTCCGGCTTCGCGGTGTGCCAGGATCCTCCGTAAGATCCCGGGTAGGAGAGAACCCGGATAGTCCGGATGGACATCCCGGGTAGATATTAACCAACTTACCTATCTCGGGTCGGCAGGTTGTCTTCGTTGTGCAGGAAGGACATGCCGACCTACCGAAGGAGAAGACCGACATGGGGGCATGTCGGCTGGAAGTCAGAGGTCTGGTGCAGGCTTTCCGCCTGACACGGGGGAAATCCTATCTCTCCTGCTACGGAAGTATGGTCACCTCCCTCCTGACATGGGAGCGTGTCAGCCGGTACGGTGACGCTACGACAAGATCGGACATGCCTAGCCCGGCAATCCGGAAAAGGCTACTAGGCATGGGCGAACAAGGGGACAATGATGATCCAGGACGGCGCCTGCGGTCCTTGCCGAGATGATGACGGCAGGGCTATACCGGGTAGCACGGCGGCTAGGCCGCACTAGCCGGTGTCGACATAACCGTTAGCCCTATCCAGTGGGACCGTGCCGGATTAGGATTTCCGGACCTCCCGGCCGAGACTCTATATAAGGCGCCATAACTCCTCCTGTGGAGGGACAACCAACTTGGGTGCCAAAACTATAGTCTCATTCACTCCTAGGGCATTTACCCCCTCTTCCTCTCTAGTTCATCTACTTCTTCACCAAAACAGCTCAAGGAGCATGTTGTAGATCTTGTGACACACTTATATTGAGGACAAAGGCAGGAGTATGGGTGTTACCTCCTCACGAGAGCCCCGAACCTGGGTACATCGTGGGTGTGGCCTTGCCTTCGTGCATTTGTTTGAGTTTTATAGATCTTTGAGCGTGTGCTTCGGTGTTCTTGTGTGTTTCCGCATCTCCTACCATGTGAGCTTCTTAGCTCGCTAGCCCTCCCCGGATCCACCAGCGTCCTTCGGCCCCACATATTAGCCATCCTATGGCATCTGCTGTAATATCACCACGACAATAGGTGTCTAACAGGATTTTCTAATGGGTAAACTAACAGTTTGCATAGCATACTACAATTTTCACAAAAACCTATCATGCATACTACCTGAAAATACTAGTTATGCAATAAGATAAAATAATAGGTATTTCATGCAGTCACTTGACTTGCCAATTGTTCAGGTTGGCGTAACCTCCGCAAAACGCTTCACACTCTTCACAATCTAATACAAACAATAAAAACAGAAATAAACAAGCAATCCAATCATACAAAAATGCAACACAAGAAAATAATGTCATGCATGAATGAATGAAATACATATGCATGATCCCTTTTTAATTTATAATTCCCATTATGAATGGATTGTAACAACACTTAAATATGATTTTACATGAATAATACAAATGATGTGAAAAGGCCCCTCTGAACAAGAGCTTAAAATAAGTTCTACTAAATATTTTCTTACTTCAGTAAAACATCTATTATATACTAAAAGCAAAATGAGTTAGTTTTTCGAGACAACACGTTAATCCACATCATCTAAATTAATTTTAGTGGTTAGATCTAAAATATACGGTTAAGATATAACAAGAGAATTATAGTTACTTAACCACAAATGTCAGTTTTGACACATTTAATCTGAATGTACGTAAGACATGATCCGAAAAGAAAACAAAAGACCCAAGTAGGTACGTGGCCCAAAGCCAAAGCACTCAATAAAAACTGAACATCAAGCATTAAGCGGAACTAAATGAGTAAATAATTACCAATAGAGTCCATGTCCAATATGGTGGTGGAATACGCATGCCGTCTAACACAATTTATTCAAGACAACTTCCCTACGTAAATTTGTCAGCAAACCTGGACACGCTATTAAAAAAAAATCATGGATTGGCTAGGTGTATCAAATAAAAAAACATTATATGTATATACACCTATCGTAAAATTCTATATGCCACAAATAGAAGTAGAAAGAAATCCTACCAGTCATTGAATCCAGAGGAAATCGCAATCCAATTACCGTGAGAGCGAATTAACAGAGTCAGTTCAACTAAATGGTAAAAATAAAAATAAAGGAAGGTAACGGAATACTTCATTAATGAGGCCCGTTTAATTAACAATTTAAGCTTAGAACGGCCTTTCCCTATCTCTTGTGGAATCACCCACGAGCCCATAAAAATCGCGCTTTTTCTTTATATAATTGAGCTTCTAATAGGCTTTCCCTTCCAGGAGACCAGCATTATCCGAGCAATGGCTCCACCAAAATAAACTAGATGTGTCACTATCCATGAAAAAACTACTGCTACAGTCATAATATATATGATGGTACACGTACACCAGAAAAGAAATACCTACTTTTCTTACTTGAGAAAGGAAAAATAATTCTTTGTCAGTATAGCTGAATTCCTACTTCCTAAAATATAAGATGCCTTAAATTTTGCTTATCAGCGACATACAATTTTGACCACAAAATTAGTATATTGACACCTAAAATTATAATATTTTGTAAGACGAGCAACAAAGAAGAGCACAAAAAGTGTGCATTATATTTTTGGATGGAGGGTGTATATTTGTAATATGTTTATGCACGTAGTGTGGAAAAAATGATAAGATAACTACATCGTTTTTCGAAGCATATATACGGTGCAATAGTTAACATACACACGGATACAGTGCAATCATATGCACACACATATAGTCAGTCTACTTACGAGCACCATGTATAGAGTTATGAAAATCACCGCCCCCGTGGACACCTGGAACACTAGCACAAGGTCCACCTCGTCACCACCACTAGCACAGGAAAACCTTCAACACCATGGTAACGCAACTGACGAAGACTTAAGCGGTTGCCCAAAACTTCTCGGCGAGGAGCTCTCGTCTCCTGCCTACCGTAGAGAACGTGACGACACCTTCACACCACGCTAACCAGCTACTAGACCACAACGAAGTATGTCATGCTCGCCCATCTGAGTAGCCGCAACGACAACATGGTCTTGAGATCGAAGCAGAGCAAGGCGCCAGCGATGGAAAGTGAGATGGAGACAACGAAGAAGGGGAATGCCACGAGGAGGAACCTAGAGAGGAGCCGCGTGAGTGGGCTGACCGGAAGGCTCTACTGGAGTTCGCGGTCGGCGGCGAGAAGGTTGACACATGAGCGGACACCTAGAATGTTAGCGCAAAGTCCAGTGCATCGTCCACCACTAGCGTCGGGAAAGCCTTCAGCACGGTGATGATGCAACCGTGGACCATGACATCTCAAACTGAGGCCACAACATGTGACAACTCACTGTGACCCGCAATTTCTTATTCTGTGAAGCCATGGTCCAGCGAGGTGTATGGTTTCGTGCCAATTGCCATGCTCTCGGTATGACGGCCTACGTCATGATTTGTGGTTAGACTTATAAACATCAAAGGGACTACCGCGTGCTCCCTATATATGATCTAATGATTGGATGTTCGTGTGCTGCTATCCCCAGGGCACCCACTATATTTTGTATATGATATATAATTCACTATACTAACTCCGGTTCAAAAAAAGAGTCGGGAGCTACACAAGTCTTTGTACCATGATAATATACTTCATACGACAACGGACCCGGAGGGATTATCATTTTTGTTGGTGTTAGAAAAGTCAATACTCTCATTAATATTTCAACCAAAATAAGATTTATTTGTAAGTATATTTATAATACGTACATTAACCTCGCCTACTAACCTAACATCATATAGAAAAAACAGGTATGTTTACTAATATAATATCTCACAAATAGCATACATGGACGTTTATAGAAATGGCATAATAATCATAATGTGATATCAATGAAATCATAATTTAATTTTTTGGATCCTTTACCATACTAAACACTATGCGAGGGCCACCATGCTAGCTTAAAAACTACTCACTACCAAGTGTATGTTGGTTTCTTTCATAGTGCAAAGCTTTTTTAGAATGTATTTTCTTGAAGTATTTATAATGAGTTTCCAATGTGGTCTAAGAACATAATTAGCTTTTGCTTGGATGATAGAAAGTGGAACCTTTCGCCGTATTGTTTTCTTTATATCCTCATGACAAATAAAATCATAGAGATTCAGAACTGATAAAATCCTAGAGATTTTAGTCAACTACATAATAGGTAGGATTATCATTGTTTCACGGTAGCAAAATTATTTTGTAATAATTATTTTTTATATATTAGAAATACAATCATGTACAAAGTTGACAACGTTACACATTAGGTCTATATCCATATTTATAACATTGTGTATTGTTAATGAAGGAGTTAATTAAATGGATGGAAAGAGTTTGTATAAGATAAAAAGTACATACTTAGCAATTTTAAATATTGAAGGTGATGCCCTCGCATTTGCGAGGGCCCCTGTGCTAGTTTTCTAAAATTGAAATATGTCAAAAACATGTTATAAATGATTCTGTAAAAACATTACTGTTAAATCGTGCAAAAGTATAAAAACATAATTTTAACAATATCTACGCATTGTCCTGAGTCCAGGGAGATAAAGTTTGTGAAATTTGGACTCACGGTTTGAAAGTTATGATTTTTCAAAGTGTAAATCGTTTTCTGGTTTTAAAATGGCCGGGAGTTAAAATTACAAGAAAAACAGCGCCACGCGGCACGATATGATTGGCCGGTACCGGTTCGGCCAGGATCGGACCGAGAGCTGTCCGATCTAAATATAACGGACGCGCCAGAATAATCGCACGTTATGAAAAATTAAATAAAATTTAGTCCGTCCGATCTGGATCTAACGGTTCAGATCGTTCTGACCAAAAACGGGCGGCGCGAGTCGCCGGAACGCTGGCCGGAGATGGCGCCCGCGGCGGCGACGCGCCGGAAAGATACGTTCCATGCGATATACGAAGCCCCGGGAAGAACGGGCCTTACCAAAACGTAGAGGATGATGAGGCGAGGTCGATGGCGCGCGGCGACGAGCTTTGGTGCGTCTTCCTTCTCCTCCAGTTGCTCACCGGAGACGGGGACGGCGGTGGAAATCTTCAGTCGAGGATGGAAACGGCGATGTGCTGCGTTAAGACACGAGGGAAGGGGTCACGAGGTGCGCACGATCATGGCGAAGAAAGAGAGAGGCGCGGGAGCGGTCGAGGCGCTCGGTACTCACCGAACTCGACGGAAATCGCCGACGGTAATGGCGACGGTGGCGGCTCGGATTCGAGCAGCCTGGCGGCGGGGTGGCTAGGGTTTTGAGGGGGTTTTTCGAGGCGGCGTCGTGAGGAATAAATAGGAGGGGTCGAGGAACAAACCAAGCGAGAATCGTGCGTCGATTTTGAGACGTCCTCGGATCGGTCTCCGAGCAAAGAATCCAACCGGAGGTTGAAGGCGACCGACAGGTGGGGCCCACCTGCCAGCGAGAGGGGAGAGACTGGCGCCGCTGGAGAGGGCTGCTGGGCCGCTATCTAACGCACGCGGGAGAAATGGGATTGGGCCGGCATGGTTGTCCCTCTTTCTCAGTTTTCTTTTAAAACAAAATTAATAAAACAATTTCGATTTTTAAACTCTGCCAAAACTTTTCAGAAAAAATCATAAAAATATGTTTTAGAAAGCTTATTAAATTTAGAACTTTTTGGCGGTAATAATTTCCATAAATAATTTAATAAAAAGAGAAGATTGTATGGAGTACAAATAACATACTTAATGGAATAAAACTTATTTAAATACATAAATGCAACTTACTTTAATTCTTCTGTGGTTTCCATGCCATGGTTATATGAATATGATGCATGAATGTAAAGTTTTAAATTTTGTGATTTTGGGATGTTACACTCACTAGTTCCATTGGAAAGCTTTCATATACTTATAGCTCATTGTGCATCCATTGTGTGGCAATCACTACTCCTTCCATAGCTTCGATTGTAAGACTTTCTCTTGTCTAATGATCATTTATAGCTTTGTGAGCCTTTCTTCCGTTGGCCTTCCAAACCTCCGTTAACATGCTCTTAGCCATAAAATCCTGGTGCCAGGAACCTGAAGGGGATCGTAGGCAGAAAACAAAAAAATTCTTAGCAACGATAACCTTAAACTAGCCAAGATCTACACTATGCAGATATAGAAGTACGGCGGAGATCGGAATACATAACCTCGAAGACCGAATAGCGGGGATTACGCTCCCGCACAAGCGTTGACGACGAAGACGACGTAGCCGACATCTAGGTCGCGAAGAACTCGGCGCGACGAAGACGACGAAGATGACCTCGAGGTCGGGTGGAAGAAGTAGGCCTCCGTGCACCGCTAGCGCAGCACCTCGCAGGGCATTAGACACATACGGTGGAGATGACGACCTCCGAAGCTCCAGTCCAGGACGAGCAGCGGAAGACTTGGACTGGAACACCAGCAGCGCGACAACGGGTTATGGTGGAGAGATCCCCTCATCCTCCTCGACGCAACTTTGACAAAGGGAATCATGAAATCGAGGAGAAATAAGAGAATTAATTGGTTAAATTAAAAGGCCAGGGGTGCCCCTTCTTATATAGGCTCCGGGGGGAGCCAACCTTGCCAGCCAGGCAATGTGGGACTAACCCACATGCCTGGTGTGGCTAGGGGACTTGCGCCGGCCCTAGGTGGGCCCCTTTTGGCCCACCTAGGTCGGCCTCCCTCAGTTCGAAGCCCTGGGGGGCACTATCCCCCCCCCCCCTCATGGGCCTTCTTTCCACCAGAAGGCCCATTTAGGGAAATCAGCCTTTAAAAATTCGAAAATAAATATATAAAATCATATTTAAACATTAATTACACTAATTAATATCAAACATATTTTATATAATTTATTCTAGCTCCAAAAACTATTTCGTCGCTTCCCGATCTCCATCGGACCCTTCCCGAGACGTTCCCGGTGATCTCTTTCCTTTCCGGTTGTCTTGTCGAAACCCCTATAGAGTGTTACCCTAGCGGTTTGATATAATAACACGTATGATCGAGACTCCTTTCTGATCAACGACTAACTCGTAGGCCTGGACCCCATGAATTAATCCCTATGATATAACGAATGACTCTCATCTATCAAACCTGAACGTTAAGTCTTAAACCTTTTGTCATGGCGATACATAGCGTGTCCGAGCGTCGTTCTTAGATATATCCATATCTAGCTGACCTCGTTACCGACATCGCTATCTTCTACTCGTCTATGATATTATGTCAGCTGGTGACCTAGTCAAATGTTTGCAAACTCATTTGACATAATCTCACCGAGTGGGCTCTAGAGTATCTATCCGGCTATACGGACTGACAAATCCTGCTGTTGACCCCTCGTCTCAACTACCCCTTCCGATACCCAAAAGTATCACCTATGATTGTCACACTATATAAGATATGACGTTTGGTGCGATCAAAGTATCTTCCAAGGATAACAATAAGAGTTGATCTCACAGTCTTAAAGCATAATGACTACGTCCTATAAATATAGGTGTGTCCATCACATCGTTCAACCAACGACATGACTTCCATTGCCAACCGACGCCATGCCCTATGATCGGAAAACCTGGTTGTTTATCTACGTCCTATAAATAGAGGCTACTAGGTACCTGGTTGTTTATCTACCAGACGTGTATTAATGTTTCCGCTTAATACCGTTATAGCATGGTATAAAACATATAATGAACAATTGGAATATAACCAATAAACTATGTTTATTAAGAGCCTCTAGGGCATATTCCCATCGGAAACCAACGGTGAACGCTTGCTTGTTTCTTTTGAACAAATAATATATTGATCTTATACGTGCATATTGATATTGCTTGACTTGATCCTTTCATTAAGTTGTAATGTTTGTTGGAAGCATTAGATGATTAAATTGTTGTGCTTAAAGCTTAAATCATCTCTAATATCTACCTTGCACAGTGGATTGCTATCTAGTACTATATCATTGAAAGCTTTGCTTGCTTCACCTACTTGTTCATTTGATATCAATATAAACTACAGCCCTTATTCATTTGATCTCAGTTTACATGCCTTACATTATTACATGATCAAGATTGTGTTTAAGCATGTCACTTCAGAAATTCTTGTTCTTTTATCGTTCTTGCCTACTCGGGCCGAGTAGAACTAAGCTTGAGGATGTGGATACGTCTCCAACATATCTATAATTTCTTATGTTCCATGTGAAGGGAATATGCCCTAGAGGCACTTAATAAACATAGTTTATTGGCAATATCCTAATTGTTCATTATATGTTTTACACCATGCTATAACTGTATTAAGCGAAAACATTAATACATGTGTGGTAGATAAAACAACCAGGTCCCTAGTAGCCTCTACTAAGACTAGTTTCATTGCGCGATTGATGATCGAGGTTTTCCGATCATAGGGCATGGCGCCGATCGGCAATGGAAGTCATATCGTTTGGTGTAACGATGTGATGGACATACCCAGTATTTATAGGACATAGTCATTACGCCTTAAGACCGTGAGATCAACTCTTATTGTTATCCCTGGAAGATACTTTGATCGCACCAAACGTCATATCTTATATAGTGTGACTTTAACGGTGATACTTTTGGATCGGAAGGGGGTAGTTGAGACGAGGGGTCAACAGCGGGATTTGTCAGTCCGCATAGCCGGATAGATACTCTAGGGCCCACTCGGTGAGATTATGTCAAATGAGTTTGCAAACATGTGACAAGGTCACCAGCTGACATAAATCATAGACGAGTAGAAGATAGCGATGTCGGTAACGAGATCATGCTAGGTATGGAGATATCTGAGAATGATGCTCGGACACGCTAAGTATCGCCATGACAAAGGGTTTAAGACTATACGTCCAGGTTTGATAGATGAAAGTCATTCGTTATATCACAGGGATTAATTCATGGGGTCCAGGCCTACGAGTTAGTCGATGATCATAGAGGAGTCTTGATCGTACCTGTTATTGTATCGAACCGCTAGGGTAACACACTTAAGGGGTTTCGACAAGACAACCGGAAAGGAAAGAGATCACCGGGAGCGTCCCGGGAATGGTCCGATGGAAATCGGGCAGGGACGAAATAGTTTTCGGAGCTAGAATAAATTATGTAAAATATGTGTGATATTAATTAGTGTAATTAATGATTAAATATGATTTTATATATTTATTTTTCGAATTTTTAAGGCTGGTTTCCCTAAATGGGCCTTCTGATGGAAAGTAGGCCCATGAGGGGGGGGGGGGGGGGGGGAAGTCCCCCAGGGCTTCCGATTGAGGGAGGGCCGGCCTAGGTGGGCCAAATGGGGTCCACCTAGGGCCGGTGCACCATCCTTGGCCGAACCAGGTTGTGGGATACTCCCACATTGCCTGGCTGGTAAGGTTGGCTCCCCCTGGGAGCCTATATAAGAAGGGGCACCCCTGGCCTTTTAATTCACCAATTAATTCCCTATTTCTCTCTCGATCTCGTGATTCCCTTTGTTGGACTTGCGCCGAGTAGAGGAGGGGAATCTCTTCCACCTTAGCCCGCTGCCGCGCTGCTGGTGTTCCGGTCCAAGTCTTCCGCTGCTCGTCCTGGACTGGAGCTTCGGAGGCCGTCGTCTCCACCGTATGTGTGTAACACCCTGCGAGGTGCTGCGCTAGCGGTACTTGGAGGCCTACTTCCTCCACCCGACTGTCGTGGTGGTGTCACGGCAGATGCCATAGGATGGCTAATTTGTGGGGCCGATGGACGTTGGTGGATCCGGGGAGGGATAGCGAGTTTAAGAACTCACACGGGGAGGATCCCGGTAAAACCGAGATCTTCCAAGAACACGAAACAAGAACAAAGTGCAACGGGGAAGATCTAATAAACACAAACAAAGGCACGAAGGCACCAAGCACACACGCGATATACCCAGGTTCAGGGCCCTCGTGAGGAGGTAACACCCCTACTCCTGCCTTTCTTCTCTATATATTGGTGGTATAAGGACTACAACTTGCTACAAGATCTGTCAAAGGAGGAAGTACAATGAACTAGATGAACTCAAGGCGAAGAGGAGTGAATGCTCTGCGAGTAAATGCAACTATCGCTTTGGCACCGAAGTTCGTCCCTTCCTCTCAGGAGCAGTTATGGCGCCTTTTATAGAGTTCCGGCCGGGAGGGACGGAAACCCTAAAATGCCACGGCCCCACCGGACAGGTCTAGCCGGGATGTCGTCACCGGCTAGTGCGACCTAGTCGCCGGGCTATCCGGTGTAGCCCCTGCGTCATCATCTCGCTAAGGACGGCAGGCGCCGTCCTGAACCATCATTGTCCCCTTGTCAGAGACAAGACATTTCTTTGCCCATCCCGGATAGCCTTTTCCGGATTGCCGGGCTAGGCATGTCAGGTCTTGTCGTAGCACGATTGTACCGGCTGACGCGCTCCCGTGTCAGGCGGGAGGTGACCATGCCTCCGTGTCAGGCGGGATGGTACTTCCCCCCGCTATAGACGGGAAAGCGTGCTCCAGACCGTTGACGGCCTACCGGGAGCTCTCTCGCCGGCTACCTCCTCTCTTGCCACTGGGAGCCTCTTCTGCATAAGATCAAGATCAACACGTACATTCCGGTTAGTGCTTATCCGGATACCTATCCGGTAAAGCCGAGTACACCATCACCCGGGAACCTTCTCGGTATCCCAGGTCCGGGATCCTTTCCGCACGATGCTCGAACCTACCTCAGGATGAGCAACTCTAGGCCTAGCCTCCCGAAGATGTCTTAGTCTGCCAGCAAAGACATCTTCGAGAAGCTAGTTCTTAGAGGAACCATCCGCTCTTGCCCGTACCACAAATGCGAGGATCGGGGATGTCTATTTATAGCCGCAAGGCATGACCCTTACGGCTGCCACGGGGCCCCTTGGCCTTTCCCCGCGCCCAAGTGACCAGCTGCCCCTTCGGCACACCAAGGGGTGCTCTTTGCTGTCGCCAAAGGTCAAGCACTGTTGTTATCCATTATAATTTACCGGGATCTGCCCCTACCCGGGGGGCAGCTCCCCGACACTAGTCCCCGAAGCTGGTGCGGCACAGCGACCCCGGATGATGTGCGGGATCAGCTTTAATAACAAACTTTCTTCCGAGAACACATGAGATCAATTTTTTATTCCATGCCGAGATAAATTCTTTCCTAGATCCTCACACCGAGATGGTCTCAACCGGGAGGCGAAGCCTGCGACCGAGTAGCACCACCCCAGCAAATCTTGACCGTTGATTTCCCGATGAATCCGAGATACCAAGTCTGGTCCCACCCGACGTCCCGTCTGCGCAGAGGCGCACTCGAGTGCCTCTGTGTACGCATGGTGTCGCTTGGGTTCTCGCGCCAGGTAGCCGCATCTGATCCGGAAACGAACCGTTGGGGCCTTGTGGCCCTCGGTGCGGCCGGATCGAGCGCTCCGAATAACGCCACGTGGCCCGCGGCACAAAATAGATCCCACCCACGACCGTGGAGATCGTGGGCGGGAAAAATGGGAACCGCTCCGGAATCCCCCCCATAAATAGGGGACCGGAACGGTCTCCCTCTCTTCTTCGCGCCTCCTCTTCTCCACCGTCTCGAGCTCGCCGCCGCCGCTGCGCTCGTTGCCCGCACGTCGTCTCGCCGGAGCTCGCGCCCCGTCGTCCTTCTCGCACGCCGTCGACCTTCTCGCACGCCGTCGACCTTCTCGCTCATCGGTGAGTTTTTCCTCTCTACTCCGACGCCTTCCTTCGGTAGGATAACCGCCGGACTCCGGCCGTGCCCTAGCTCGAGCGCGGTTGCGCCGCCGCCGGTGACCACATCCGAGCGGCGCGCTCGATGCGCACGGCGAAGAACCACCGTGGTATTAGGACGTATATTTGTCACCCGCATTCGTGCCTCGCTTTAGTCTAGCGCGAGTCCATTTCCCTTCGTTTAGTTTTGATTATTTGACCCACGGTAGATCTTGCTTCGCATGAACTCGGTAGCTTTCAGCAGTTTATGTCCCGACATCCTCATTTCGGGTAGACTAACTCCGACTAACCGCCGCTGCATCTGCAGAATAGCCCGAATACTTCCGCGCACTTCTCCGAGATGGGTGAAGAGCGCGCCCGGGGGTGTTGGGACGGATCCGAGACAACGCAGTCGGATATTGATTGGCTGTACCGGACTCATCGGATTCCTCCGGAAGTCGAGAGCCGTCTACCGGGAGAGGAGGTCGCGCCGGAACCCCAACCCGGGGAATATGTGGTATTCCTATCGCATTTTGAGCGCGGGTTCGGGCTTCCGGCTAGCCCCTTCTTCCGCGACTTCCTCAACACGTACAGCGTGCAACCTCACCACCTTCCCGCCAACGCCATCATGATGCTTTCTGTCTTCATTACTTACGCGGAGGCGTATCTTGGCATATGGCCCTTTGTGGATCTCTGGGCCAAGTACTTTATCCTCCGCCGACAAGCCATCCCCAATCCGGATCAGAAGGTGAAGGACTTGGTCGATTGCGGAGCGGCCACCGTCATCCCTCGCGCGGACTCCGGATTCCCCATCGTCAAGGGATTAGAGTCTTGCCGGAAATGGCAGCGCAGCTTCTTCTACGTAAAGAACCGGGAGCCTTTGGGAGATGGTCCGGGATCCTCGACCCCGGACTTCATTAATTTGCCGGAATTCGTCATGGGTCCTCCGCGCGAATTCGGTCGCTGGAAGCATCTTCCCGACAGCGAGGAGATCGGACTCATGCACGAGGTCCTGCAGGTGCTCGCCCAGAATATGACCGGGGATGACCTCTTGCGCTGCTTTATTGTTCGCCAGGTCTGCCCCCTCCAACACCGAGTGCACAAGATGTGCCACATGTCCGGGAACTATGACCCAACTCGGACCAGTATCCATAGGCTAAGCCACTCGGCGATCGTCCGTCGTGCCCGAGCTATTGCTCGGACGGAGATGGCGGAGGATTACGAATGGGGGGTCATAGGGGGATCCCGGAAACGACCGGTTGACCAGGTGCTTATATCAGTCTTTCACGCCTATGCCTTCGTACATGCGCTCACCTGGACACCGACACGACCTAACTTGTTTGCGCAGTTGTTCGAGCGTCAGGACGAAGAAGACGCCATCCACGTCAACGGGAACTACGCCCCGGATTTCCCGAAACCGGACGTGATGCCGAGAGAGGATCTCGACGGTGAGGACCATCTCGCCATCCCATTCGTTAAGGCCCCGGGTAATCCTTCAACCCCAGAGACAGTTTCCATTTCCTCGGATGACGATGAGATTGACTGCGAGATCCTTGACGTTATTGACGCTCTCCCTCTGAATTGGGCCCCAGCCGTGGTTCCGAAACCGTCAGCCGGGACCAGACGTGCCGAGAGCCGGAAGCGCGCGGCTTCCGACACCGATGGGGCTGAAGCCTCCGGCAACCCCCCCAAGAAGGGTAAACCGAGCAAGAAGGCGACCGAGAAGCCTCCTCGATGCCGGCAGAGGGGTCCTCCCCTTGTGGATTCCGGGTACGTCTTTCTTGCCTCATGTTTCTTGACTTCGCTTTCTCCATATCTTTTACTAAGACATTTTCTTTCAGTGACGCGCTCGAGCTCCCGACACCTGCTGTTCCTCCTCCTCCGGGAACTCGGACTCCTAGCCCGGCTCGGGCCTCTCCTTCCCCTCTTCGCCCTTCTACACGAGAAAGCGACGCCGCCCCCGGTGCCGCAGCGGCAAGCGTCGCGACCTCGGATGCACCTCCGGCGATCGACGAGGTCACGCTGCAGGCCACGACCACCTCGGGAGGAATTGTTCTTCCGGATAGCCCGCGTCGGGTTCCCGGACTGGAGGTAGAGATCGCTAGCCCTCGCCGGCAATCTGCGGCGAGTGGGGCCTCTCGGCCAGCCGCGCCCAAGGCCATCCCGGCGAAACGGCCTATCGCCTCCTCCGGGCCTGCAGAACAAATTCCCAAGTCCCGCAGCAAGACTTCTGGGCAGAAAACATCAGCTCCGCCCGCAGCTGCTCCGACATCTTCTTCCCAGGAGTTGGTGCCGCGCCCGGGTAAGTTCTCACCGTTACCACCACCTCCTGCCGAGATCCCTACTGCCGCTTTGCGGATGTTGCGAGCAACGGTCAGCTCCTTTGCATCTTCAGGATCTCGGGACCTCGCTGCCACCCGCGCTGCCGGCAGCTCCGGCATCCGGGTTGTTGATGATTTCAACAAGGCCTGGCTTGCCGCCGATGCTTCCGAGACTGCAGGGGACTTGCACGCTGCAGGTCCGAGCCGCAGCGCTCAAGCCCTGCATGCTCTCCAGGTGGCCGCGCTGGACGTCACCCGAATAAGCGAGGTAAATTTTTCTTCTTTTATCCAAAACACACTTGTTCTTTCCAACACCACTAGTCCCCGAGATTGGTGCTTAGTGCTCTAGATTCCACCGAATAGCAGACCACTAGGTTCCAATCTTAGAGAAAAATCCAGAACTTGTACACCGAGTCCCCGAGATCCTCCTAACCGGGTAGGTTGCTTAAAAAATTGCTCCATCACCACTAGTCCCCGAGATTGGTGCTTAGTGCTCTAGATTCCACCGAATAGCAGATCACTAGGTTCCAATCTTAGAGAAAAAACGAGGACTCGTACACCGAGTCCCCGAGATCCTCCCAACCGGGTTCTTTACTTCTTTTTCCATACTGACTTTGCCTTCTTTGTTGTGTTATCAGGAGTGCATCCAACAACGCCGCAACATCTTCAACCGGGTTCTCGCTGAACTCGGTCAGTCGAAGAAGTCCGAGGAGCGCTTCCGGGAAGAACGAGACGCGGCGCGCCAGATCTCGGTGGATCAGAAGGCCACCCTTGGCACCGCGCAAGCCGAGATTGCGCGCCTCAACGGGGAGCTCGCCAAGGCCCAGGCTACCATGTCGGAGATGAAGAAGGGCTTCGTCGAGGCGAGCAAGAAGCAGAAGGAGACCCTGGACCAGTCGCTGGCGCGGGCGGATAACGCCGAGACCGAGCTGGGTCTTCTCCGGTCTCGATCTGATGCTTGGCTCACCGAGCTCACCGTGCTGAACCGGGATCTCAACAGTGAGTAATCCGACTACCCTCCTCTCCTGTTATTTCCTTTATTTGCTGTTCCTCTTCTTGTGACTTAGTCGTTTTGACAGCTCTTCTTTTTAAAGGAGAGTTCGAGCACTCCCGCGAAGCCGCCACCAAGGCTGTTGCCGCCGCTCGAGAGAAGCGTGCCGGGAAGGGTCCCATCTCGGACGCCTGGGACATTGAGGATCACCTCACTGCCCTGAAGGCCCGGATAGTACCTCTCCGGTCTATCGGGACGGAGCTCCTCAGCGCGGCGATCCACGTCCATGGCGTCTTGTGGCCGAGCATCCGCGGGAAGCTCTCGATCCCGGAGCTCTCGCGCGCACTTCTGGGTGCCGGCAGCCGCATCCACGCTTGGAAGCGCTCCAGTGCTAGAGCTGGTGCGGATCAAGTCTTGACCCAAGTACTCAGCTGGTACGAGGGTCTTGATCTGGCAGCGATCCTGCGCCTGCGGACGGTGTCGCCTTGGGTCAAAGATCCGGCAAAGATCCAGGAGCGGCGAGAGGTGGCGCATCGCATTGCGAAGTGGGCCAGCATCCATGCCTTCACCGCCAGCACCGTTCCTTCAGAGTCTGAGTCAGATACCGAGGACTCCGAAGAAGATTATGCCGCTTCCGGCGATGAGGAAGAAGAGATTCTGGAGGGAGACGACGCTGCCTCCGGTGCTGCGTCCGAGAAGGTGGCTTCCCGGGACGCAACACCCTCGCCGATACCCGGGGCCTCCGAGACCGAGGTGCATCCCGACGTCCCGAGTGGTGCTGCCGATGCTGAAGGTGAAGCTACGCCTGCTCCCGAGGTCGCCGTTCCTGCGGTCGTCGCCCCCGAGGTCATCGCTCCGGAAGTCGTTGCTCCCGAGGTCGTCGTTCCGGACGTCGCCGTCGAGAAGCCTACTTCCCCCACCGCTACAAACACTTAGCCGCAAATCCGTTAAATCCCCGGGATGCCGGGTGCAATATGTATCGTACGTTTAACTTATTTCTGTTTCACCATAAACTATTTATTCTAACAACTATGTCAATGTATTCGGCTTTTAACTCCCGAATTGCCTTTCATGTTTACTGTACTTAGGTAATTTCTGCTCTTGTCTACCATTTCGGCGTTCGACAGTCGAGTCACAAAACTCCACGTACAGCATACATTACTTAAAACAATCCGAGTTCCTACTAACCGAATTCCCGACATAAAAAATAACTAAGTTAGTAAAAATAAGCATGCCGGATAAGTTCCTGTTCCAAGTCCCCGAGACCATTTTCGTGTTCCCCACCTTCCCTCTCTTTGCTCTTGACTACCATTTCGGCGTTCGTCAGTCGAGTCACAAGATGATTTCACATGACATACACTACTTTGACTTTGAGAATCGGATTTGGAACTTTTCCGGCATACACAAAGTAAAATATAAGATAGCTATCCGGCAGTCCCCGGGTTACTTCCCGGGATGTCGGTAGAAAACAGTATATGAACTTACCCAAATAATAAAATATGCACGTAACCAGGCAGTCCCCGGGTTCCTCCCCGGGTTACTTTCATTGATATTTGAGAATTGAGATATAACATACACTGAGCCCTTTACGTGTAAAAGGGGCGAAGTAGAGCTACATTCCATGGACGCTTGGTTTCCTCACCGGACTTGTCCATTACACCTTTCCTAGCCTCCTGTGCGTCTACAAGGTAATAAGAATCATTGTGCAATGCCCTGCTAATCACAAAAGGTCCCTCCCATGGAGGTGACAGCTTATGCATTCCGGCCGTGCGTTGGATGAGCCTCAGCACCAGATCTCCCTCCCGGAACACCCTCGGGTGTACTTTCCGGCTATGATAGCGACGGAGGTTCTGTTGATAAATTGCCGAACGAGATAGTGCCAACTCTCTTGCCTCCTCGAGTAAATCTACATCATCTTCTCGGGCCTCTTTTGCCTCAGTCTCGGTGAACATTGTCACTCTCGGGGAGTCATACTGTATGTCGGTTGGTAGTACCGCCTCAGCCCCGTATACCATGAAGAATGGGGTGTACCCGGTAGATCTATTTGGTGTAGTCCGGAGACCCCATAACACCGCCGGCAACTCCTCTATCCAGCATCCCGGAGTTCTCAACAATGGTTCGATCAAGCGAGCTTTGATACCAGCCAAGACTAAGGCGTTAGCCCTTTCGACTTGCCCATTTGCTTCCGGATGTGCGACTGATGCTACATCTAGCCGGATTCCCTTCTCAGCACAAAATCGAGCGAATTCCCCCACAGCGAAGTTTGTTCCATTATCTGTGATAATGCTGTGTGGGTATCCGTATCTCAAGATGATGTCTTTCAGGAATTGCACGGCGGTGTGTCCATCGCACTTCCGGATTTGCTTGACCTCTATCCATTTGGTAAATTTGTCCACCATTACCAGTATATGTGTCATGTTGCCCTTTGCCGGTTTGAATTGCCCGACCATGTCCAAACACCATACTGCAAATGGCCAAGTGATGGGGATTGTTTTCAGTGCTGATGCCGGCATGTGTATCCGGTGAGCAAATCTCTGGCATCCTCCACACTTCCGGACAATATCTTCTGCTTGTTGCAACGCCGTGGGCCAGTAGAACCCATGCCGGAACACTTTTGCCACTAGGGCCCGGGATGATGCATGGTGTCCACATTCTCCCTGGTGTATTTCCAGGAGCATCTCTTGCCCTTCTGCCGGTTCCACGCATCTCTGGAGCACCTCGGTGACACTTCTCTTGTACAGCTCTTGGTTAATGACAGTGTATGCCTTTGATCTTCGCATTATCTGACGGGCTTCCACTTCATTCTCCGGGAGGGTTCCTTCCAAGACGTACGCCATAATGGGCTGTGCCCAATCCGGGACAGGTCGCACCGGAAACGCTGGAGCGTCTATGTCCATTGGTTCTGCCGACATCACCTCTATCATCATCTGTCTTTGCCTCTCTGAGCACCGGGAGGCAGTCCCCGGGTTCGATGTTATGCTTCCGACATCTACTTCCATGGGCACTGCTTCTGAACCAGGTTCCTTGGGGATGAAGATAGAATCCGATTCGGGTGATGGTTGTATAGACGGCTTCCTCAAATGTTCCAGGGCTATTCCGGGTGGGATGGCATCCCGGGAGGACCCTAGTTTGGACAAGACATCTGCTGCTTCGTTTTCTCCTCTGGATACATGTTTGAACTCGCATCCGTCAAAAAATCCGGAAATTTTCTGCACATGAAACCTGTATAAGGCCATGTTTGCATCTAGTGCATCCCAATTCCCCGACACCTGTTGCACCACGAGGTCGGAGTCTCCGAAACACTCTATTCGGCGGATACCGATTTCCTTGGCGACATTTAATCCGTGAACCAAAGCCTCATATTCCGCGACATTATTGGATGCCCGAAAATGGATCTGCAGCACATACTTCAGTACATCTTGCTTCGGGGAGGTGAGAACCACTCCGGCACCCAATCCGATCTTAGCTTTTGAGCCATCGAAATGCATCCTCCAGAAATTGTAATCCGGTATCGGAGGCTCATACTGCATCTCGGCCCAGTCTACCAAAAAGTCCGGCAGCGCCTGCGACTTGATGGCATCTCGTCTCTCGTATGCCGGAGCGTACGGAGACAACTGGATGGCCCATTTGGCTACCCGGCCGCTAGCATCCTTGCAACCGATGATCTCGGCGAGAGGAGCTTCGCACACCACTGTGATCGGGTGTTCCTGAAAATAGTGCTTGAGCTTGGTCACTGCCATGTACACCCCATATGCCATCTTCTGGTAGTGCGGGTAGTTCTGCTTGGATTCCGAGATCACCTCACTGAGGTAATACACCGGTCTCTGTATCAGCTTGCTCCCTTCTTCCCTTTCTACCACCATTGCTACGCTGACTACCCGGTTGGTTGCAGCAATATACAACAGCATAGGTTCCTTGGGTAACGGGGATGCCAACACAGGTGCGGTTGAGAGCATTTTCTTCAGATCGTTGAACGCCGCATCAGCTTGCGGGGTCCAGACAAATGTCTTGCTCTTTTTCATCAGTTGATACAGAGGCAAGGCCTTCTCCCCAAGTCGGCTCACAAACCGACTTAGTGACGCCAGACACCCGGTAAACTTCTGCACATCCTTGAGACGCACAGGCAACTTCATGCTTTCTATAGCACGAATTTTACCCGGGTTGACCTCGATTCCCCGGCTTGAGATGAGGAAACCGAGTAGTTTTCCTGCCGGAACACCAAATGTGCACTTATCCGGATTCAACCTCATCCGGAATCTTCTTAGGTTCTTGAAGGTTTCCCTCAGATCATCTACTAATGAGGCCTTTTCTTTTGTTATTATGACTATGTCATCGACATAGACCTCGGCATTCCGGCCTATTTGGTCATGCAAGCATTTCTGCATGCACCTTTGGTAGGTAGCACCAGCATTTCTCAATCCGAAAGTCATAACACGATAGCAATAAGCCCCGTAAGGGGTAATAAAAGCGGTTTTTAATTGATCATCCGGATTCAAAGGTATCTGGTGGAAACCAGAATAAGCATCTAGAAAAGTTAAAAGCTCACTCCCGGCAGTGGAGTCTATCACTTGATCTATTCAGGGCAGCGAAAAGGGGTCTTTCGGGCATGCCTTGTTGAGGTTGGTGAAGTCGATGCACATGCGCCACACCTTAAGCAGGAGGGGATCATCTTTCTTCTTTTCCACCAGGACCGGATTCGAAATCCAATCCGGGTGCAGCACCTCCATGATGAATCCGGCAGCCAGCAGTATAGCCAGGTGCTCCATGACCGCAGCTCTTCTTTCATCCGAGAGGCGCCTAGTTGGCTGCTTCACCGGCTTCGCATCCGGTCGAACAAATAGAGAGTGCTCAGCCAACTCCCTCGGGACGCCTTGCAGATCGTCACTCGACCACGCAAAGGCATCCCGATTCTCACGGAGGAAGTCGACGAGCTCGCCTTCCTATTTGCTGTCCAGGTTGCTGCCAATGATAACTTGGCGCTCCGGGTTGCTGGGGTCCACGCACACCTTCTTGGTCTCCTTGGGGGGCTGAAATGATGCCCCCTGCTCCGGGTTCACCATCCCGGGCATTCCGAGTTGTGAGGTCTTTGCCATCGCCACCACCTGCTGGATCCTCTTCTTCTCTTCTGCTATCACCAGGGACTCAGCTAAGCACGACCCTACCGAAGCACACTCCATGGAGCGCTTGTGGTCTCCCGAGATGGTGATTATGCCGTTAGGTCCCGGCATCTTCATCTTGAGGTAGCCCATGTGTGTTGAGATCATGAACTTGGCGAGGGACGGTCTGCCGATCAGTGCATGATACGGGCTCTCGAGGTCTACGACCTCGAACTCCAAGCTCTCGGTTCGACAGTTCTCCCGAGTTCCGAATAGCACTTCAACCCAGATTTTTCCCATGGGTGAGCAAGAGACCCCGGGCACAATGCCATGGAAGGTTGTCTCCGTGGGCAGCAGGGTGTTCATGGATACTCCCAGCTTCAGCATCGTGTCCTTGTACATGATGTTAATGGCACTGCCATTGTCAATCAGAACCCGGCTGAATCGGACGTTGAGGTTGGGTCCGATAAAGGTCGGGTCCACCACCAAAGCATACGCTCCCGGCTTGGGCATAACCCGGGGGTGATCCTTCCGGCTCCAGGTGATCTCCATCTCGGACCAGTGTAAGAACTTGGGCACTGCCGGGATCACAGCGTTCACCTCCAGAGCACGCTGCCGCATACTCTTCCGGTCCGTGGGCTCAGTCACGAAGACCACATAGCTCTGGTGCGCCTCCCGGTAGTTACCCTGCTGTTGTCCGCCTTGATTGCCGTTGTCGTTCCGGGTGTGCACCATATTCACTGGGCGAGGTGGGGGTCCTCTCGGAGGAGGGGGAAGTCGGACATTGTTGGCCCCTGATGTCGGAGGAGGGGGTCTCGGAATATTGGGCCGAGATGCCGGAGCACTTGGCCGAATACCTCCCGAGCTGCCCTCCTGCAACGTGCGCTGATAACAGCTGCACTGCCGAGTAGAGTGGTTTGCGGGCTTGTTGGCCTCCAGAGTGTGGTAGCAGCATGGCTTATTCAGCATCTCCTCATACGTCAGACGTTTCTTCTGCTCCACCCAGGTCTTTTGCACCTCCTGACTTTGACCCCAAGTTGGGCCATTTGTCTTTTGACGCTGGTTGCTGCCGGCATCCTCCTGCTCCCGGGGGGCTACCTCCTGCTCCCGGGTTACTGCTGCGACATGTTGCGCGGCATGGTGGTATTCCGGCTGATTCCTTTTGTGGCCGAACTCTTGGCGGTCATGGCTCCTGCTCGGTCCTGTGCGCTGAGGTCCCGCATTCCTCCTGTTGGAGTCTCCGACATCCACCAGGGGTTGCATGGGATCTCCAAGCGTATAGGTATCGGCGATGCGCATGGTTTCCGCCAAAGTCGTTGGCATCTTTCTCTGCAGTTTCTGCCATAGCATAGAGCCATGCCGGCATCCTTGCGCAAACCAGGAGATGGCCTGCGCCTCCACCACTCCTTCGCAAGAGTTGCGAATATTGCTCCACCGGGTAAGGTACTCCCGGTCCGTCTCATTGCTCCTTTGCCTGCAGATGGCGAGCTGCTGAGGTCTGTTGGGCCTCTTGTACGTGTTGGTGAAGTTGCTGATGAATGCTTCTTCAAAGTCTAACCAGCAGTCTATACTGCCAGCTCTCAGGTTGTTCAACCAGATCCGGGCAGGTCCTTCCAACATCTGCGGTATATAGCGTATTGCCCAGCGTCTGTTTCCACCGGCTATGCTTACAGCAGTTACATAGTCGGTCAGCCAGTCCTCCGGCTTCTTGCTGCCGTCATAGGTCTTGGCACCCCTGTTGAGCTGGAAGTTCCGAACAGGAGGTTCCCGCATGATCCGAGGTCCAAAGCAAGCAGGTCTCGGAGGTCCTTGTTCTTCCACCATCTCGGACTGGTGAATCCGGTCCAGCCGGAACCTTGCATCTGCCGGGTTCAGCTGTCTTGTTCCTATCCGAGATCCCAAGGGGTTCTCGTCTGGCCGATACTCGAGCTGCTGCATCCCCGAGTTGCCACCGTTGAGCCTATCCTGCACGGGGATTGCGGCTTGACGGGGGGCGGAGATGATGTCCCTCTGCGGGTTTCCCTGTACATGGGTAGGATTCCGGGGTGGGTCACCACGGCCAACCGGATTACAGTTTCCCACACCCTGGTTACCATCTCCACGGGTACTTCCCGCCTGCTCCGGTCTATGTTGTCCGGCTTGCCCTGCCTGCTGGATACCGGCAAACGCCGGGTCATAGGTCTGTAGCTGCTTGTTCCTCCCGGAACCTCTACTCCGGCTCCGGCTCTTGCTCTTGCTCTTGCTTCTGCTCGGATGTGGGGAAGAGGCCTCCCCATCCGACATCCGGCTATTGGGTCTGGCTGAATGCACCTGCGATCCCGCTCTGGGGTTCTTCTTCTTGAAGGCCTGGTTCTGCCGGTTGGCCTCAACCACCAGCTCGTTGACCCTCTCCTGCTGCTTGCGCAGGGCTTCACCGGATAACCCCACTAACTCGGCCATAGCGGCTTCGGCGGCTCTAAGGGTTTTTGCCGGTGAACTGTGCACTGGCTTCCCCGCAGAAATCCGGCTTCCGGTGTTGCTAGTGGTGGCTCCACCAGCTAGCTCCTCATTCACCATCCTTCCCTTCTTGCGCAGATCTGCAATGCGCTTCTCCCGGGAGTCTATCTTGGTGAATCCGTGAGCAGCATTGTACTCCCGGAGGCTAACGCTGAGCTCGCGACGGAGCTCGGCGATCTCCTTTGCCTCAGCCAGTAACAGTTTCCGCTGCTCCTCTAACTCAGCCGAAGTGGCCTGGGTATCCGCTCCGGCCACCACAGGTACAGCTAACTTGGCTACCAGACCCGAGAGGGGATCCGGACGGCGTCGCGGCTGGGATGGCTGTGGATCACCATCTCGGGCCGCAGGCCTTTCCTGCGGTGGTTTGGCCAAGCGAGGGATGCCGTCGGTCTCGCCATCAGCGTCCTGGTATTCCTCGTCGGTGGTTCCGACCATCATCACTGCGACGGAACTCGGGGGGCGATCGGCGCGTAGACCCCGGGCTGCGTAGAGCATGGGAGGGTCACCAGCCTCCAGGACTAGGTCCGGGTAGCTACAGACAACCTCGGTGGCCACATAGGTGGTGAAACCACCAAAGTCGATAAGACATCCATTCCCCGGGAATGGTCTGTTCCGAAAGCAACATGTATTGTCGGCGACGAAGTCCATCCCCCCAAGTCTAACGACTAGGCCAGAGAGAACCCGAACGTCGAAACGTACCGGGGAGCCCGTCCGGATGTGTACACCAGCCAACGCCTCTGTCCGCCCCACGGTGGGCGCCAACTGTCGTGGTGGTGTCACGGCAGATGCCATAGGATGGCTAATTTGTGGGGCCGATGGACGTTGGTGGATCCGGGGAGGGATAGCGAGTTTAAGAACTCACACGGGGAGGATCCCGGTAAAACCGAGATCTCCCAAGAACACGAAACAAGAACAAAGTGCAACGGGGAAGATCTAATAAACACAAACAAAGGCACGAAGGCACCAAGCACACACGCGATATACCCAGGTTCAGGGCCCTCGTGAGGAGGTAACACCCCTACTCCTGCCTTTCTTCTCTATATATTGGTGGTATAAGGACTACAACTTGCTACAAGATCTGTCAAAGGAGGAAGTACAATGAACTAGATGAACTCAAGGCGAAGAGGAGTGAATGCTCTGCGAGTAAATGCAACTATCGCTTTGGCACCGAAGTTCGTCCCTTCCTCTCAGGAGCAGTTATGGCGCCTTTTATAGAGTTCCGGCCGGGAGGGCCGGAAACCCTAAAATGCCACGGCCCCACCGGACAGGTCTAGCCGGGATGTCGTCACCGGCTAGTGCGACCTAGTCGCCGGGCTATCCGGTGTAGCCCCTGCGTCATCATCTCGCTAAGGACGGCAGGCGCCGTCCTGCACCATCATTGTCCCCTTGTCAGAGACAAGACATTTCTTTGCCCATCCCGGATAGCCTTTTCCGGATTGCCGGGCTAGGCATGTCAGGTCTTGTCGTAGCACGATTGTACCGGCTGACGCGCTCCCGTGTCAGGCGGGAGGTGACCATGCCTCCGTGTCAGGCGGGATGGTACTTCCCCCGCTATAGACGGGAAAGCGTGCTCCAGACCGTTGACGGCCTACCGGGAGCTCTCTCGCCGGCTACCTCCTCTCTTGCCACTGGGAGCCTCTCCTGCATAAGATCAAGATCAACACGTACATTCCGGTTAGTGCTTATCCGGATACCTATCCGGTAAAGCCGAGTACACCATCACCCGGGAACCTTCTCGGTATCCCAGGTCCGGGATCCTTTCCGCACGATGCTCGAACCTACCTCAGGATGAGCAACTCTAGGCCTAGCCTCCCGAAGATGTCTTAGTCTGCCAGCAAAGACATCTTCGAGAAGCTAGTTCTTAGAGGAACCATCCGCTCTTGCCCGTACCACAAATGCGAGGATCGGGGATGTCTATTTATAGCCGCAAGGCATGACCCTTACGGCTGCCACGGGGCCCCTTGGCCTTTCCCCGCGCCCAAGTGATCAGCTGCCCCTTCGGCACACCAAGGGGTGCTCTTTGATGTCGCCAAAGGTCAAGCACTGTTGTTATCCATTATAATTTACCGGGATCTGCCCCTACCCGGGGGGCAGCTCCCCGACACCGACCTTGGGGTCATATTCGTCGTCTTCGTCACGCCGAGTTCTTCGCGACCTAGAGGTCGGCTACGTCGTCTTCGTCGTCAACGCTTGTGCGGGAGCGTAATCCCCGCTATTCGGTCTACGAGGGTATATATTCCGATCTCCGCCGTACTTCTATATCGGCATAGTGTAGATCTTGGCTAGTTTAAGGATATCGTTGCTAGGAAATTTTTTTGTTTTCTGCACACGATCCCCTTCAGTGGTATCAGAGCCGATCTATCTTAGATATAGCTGTACGCTGTTAGAACCCGTGTTTTGCACGGGGGCACCGTTCCTGTTATTTGCTACCCTCTAGCGTGCACTTGTGATTCCAGCGGCATCGAGTTGATGAAGCGGCCCGGACCGACTTTACGCGTACGCTTACGCGAGACTGGTTCCACTACTCATACGGCTTGTACCGTATCTGTGGCTGGCGGGTGCCTGTTTCTCTCTCTTTAGTTGGCTTTGCATTTTCAATGGAGGGCCCGAAAGGGATGCTTAAACATGCAATTATTGGATCGTTGTTGTGGTCATAAGGTTCGTAGGTTTGAAGCGGTTCTATTTACGAAAGTCCCAAGCCACGTAAAATATGCTAAAGATAAAGTAGAAGCGTCTAACTTTATTTTGCAGGGGCTATGTGATATGGTCAAGGTAGGTTTGATAAATTGTTTATAAACTGCGGGCGCCAAGAAGACCATGGCGCATGGACTGTATCACATCGCATTACATTTGATGTTTTGTGTGCATCTTATATTGTGTGATTATATATATATTATATATTAGTTGCACGGCGGTAGCTATATATGATGATCCCTTCTAAATACCACTAGTGTTCTCCCTCTAACGCGCACCACCAAGAAAGTTCTACGTTATGAGGCAGGCCGTGATGATCGGGTGTCAAACATCTCGTCGTTCGCATACAGTGGGTGTAAGCCATGTTGCACAAGCGTCAGCGTGGAGGTTATGGTGGCGAGCCTAGCATACGCAAATATGGCCTCGGAACAGGGAGACCGAAAGGTCGAGCACGAGTCACAAAATTGGTGTGGCGGACAATTGTCTACTCTTGAAGTTGTGCCGCCGGCTCTGATGATGAGGGGTGGTGCAATGGATGGGGGTCGTGTAATCGCTTAAACGACCAGGAGGGATGTTCGTTTGAGTGGGAGTTCGGATAGTTATTTTCTAAAATACTAGAACTCAGAAGATAATGAACATAGTCTATTTTGCAAACCTTTGTAGATATTAACCATTGTGATAGCATCTTTTCAAATTGGGCGCATTCCTGCGATTGAGAAACTTAGAAGGTTGGGTCCAAACTTCATAGTTTATGCTTTAGCTTGAGGATACTCATTGTTTAAACCATTAGGTCTTTGTGTTACAATACCCGCTAGGAGATAAACCCGGAGATTCCACTAACAAAATATAATTTGGATTATCAGATTTTGTGCGGATGATATCATCATAGTCCAGTGCATGCTATGATCTCAGCCATAGAGAACCAACGGTGGGTACGAGTTTTTTAGATCGCGAACATATGATATGGTCGCTAAACTCGGGGTACCCCAAACGTTGGGTTGATGAAGTTTATCAGTACGTTGACTGATTGTCTTCTCAACCAAGATGGAAGAGAATACACACAATGAGGGAGCACGTGGCGGTCATACTTAATGACATATGTTCATACTTAATGAACATTGAGACGCCTCGCTCAGCTCAACCACTGGATGACAGACATCGTTGCCAACTGCAAATCCTCTGTCATAGACTATGTCATGCAAGGGGAATCGTTCACCTTCATGGTTCTTGATTACGGTGGAAGTATCAAGAAAATGAAACAGATCGCCGGAAGTCATCGATGATGATGGTGTATATATGATATACATGTTATGAATGTTTTAGCTAAGCAAGTACTCGCAGTAGTGACTAAGTTTTGAACTAGTCATGTTTTATGAAAACCAGGTTTACTGCTTGAGTAGCTTGAAAGGATGAGGCGACATTGCGTGTTGATAATGGCAGTCAAGTTGTTGTGATGGCCATAGACACTCTCCCTCTAGATCTACCATTTGAATAAATTCTTTATGATCGCCTGTTAGTATGATCGTTACAAGTGTGTCTCCTCTAGCGAGACACTTGTTCATACATGATAGTGACAAATTTGGTGTCCTATATTTATGAAGTAATGAACATATGCCGATTTGAATTTAGATGGTAGAAGCTCCCACATTCATAATATTAATGTCAAAGGATACAAACTTAATAAAGACACCACATATGTGTGGCACTGCCGTTTAGTCATGTCAATGTTATAGTCAATGCATTAGCTCCATACCGGATGGATCTACAAGTCCTAAGATTTGATCTTTTGACACTTGCAAAATAACCGTGACACCGTTTTCGGAAAGCGGGCATATAACTTATTGATAGTCATACATAGAGATGTATGTGGTTCAATGAAGTAATTGACGGGTAGTGGAGACCTTTATTTCGTGAACTTCACTGAACTTTTTGAGTATAGCTTGTTGAGAATCGTGCATATGGGTGTATGTGAATCAATGAAGTACTTTAACGTGTAGTGGAAGTCTTTATTTCATAGACTTCATGAATATTCCGAGTAGATATATGGATATCCACTCTGGGGAATGTTAGTCTGAAATTTTGATTCGATCAAACAATTTCAGAATGAAGTAGGAAATAAACTTAACAAGAAAATCAAATTCCCGCGATGCAGATCGAGGAAATGAAGATTTGAGTTATAATGTTGGCACATCATTAGAAGACTTGTGAGAAGATTTCCACAAATTACGTCGCATGGAACACCATAATGTCATGGTGTGTTAGGACGTCATAATTACACTCTATCGGATAGTGTGTGGTAAATAAATCTCTTACCGAATTATTGTGATCATTAGAGTTATATGGTAGAAACGTAAACACTCACGTTAGCAAATAGGGAAACCATTTGAATCCATGGAGACAATACCATACGAGTGATGGCATGGCTTTTATCCTGGATTGTCGTTTCAGCAATTTAGTGTTTCGATGTGATCAAACCTAAAATGGATTAATCTTTGTAGTATACCCTACCTAAAGAGTTAGTTGGGTACATGTCTCACGACATAGGCAAAATAGTTGCCGGGATATACCTTGCGAAAGAAATAGTTTCTTGTCCGAGGGTATAAGTGAGAAAGAAAGTAGAGCAAGACGAAGTTGGTGAACTTCTTCTCCAGACATCAGAGTGGCGCAACCGAAAGTGTTTTCGGTGTCAGGCTCCATAGCTTGAAAAAGCTGATGATTCAAGATCATGATGTTCTGAGCTCATACTAAGAGCGTAGGCATACGAGGTTGTGTTCCACACTGTGTGTTACAACAATCTTGTTATGAAGGTCATATTAATGGAATATGATAGACCTACGAACTACGAAGAAGAGATGGTGGACCTAAGTCCGAGAAATGGCTATGAGTCATTTATGATCCGAAATAAAATCCATATACGATTACCAGGTAATGACTTGGGAGATCTTCTTGATGGCATCTAGGATGTCAATAGTATATGGAATTTTATGAGAGAATAGACATTGAGAAGGATCGATTTGTCGTGAAACAGTTCCGATAGATTCAAAAGTTGACCACAACGAGTTTTGTCTCAGGTGGCGAAGCCTAAATCTATTCTGGGTCGTTTAGCAATCGCTATAATTTCGAATGAGAAATTGATAGATGGATAAGGAAACCATGTTTCTTAATAGTGTCATTAAGAAAGAGTTGGTGATCCTGAGGATGCTAAGCATGTATGCAAACTTCAGTGGTCCATTCATGGGCTGAAGCAAGCATATCGGAGCTGGAATCTTCACTTTGATAATGTGATCAAAGGATTTTGGAGTTGTCCAAAATAGTTGAAGAAACCTACATTTGCAAAGAAGTGAGTGGGAGCAAAGTAGCTTTCCTTGATCTTATATGCGGAAGGCATATTTGAGTGGGAGCTAAGTAGCTTTTCCTTGATCTTATATGGGGAAGGCATATTGGAGTGGGAGCTAGGTGTCATTCGTGATTTTGTATATAACGACATATTGAATGACACAGAATCTCTAGTAGAGTGTAAAGGATTATTTAGGTGATTAAATTTTCTATGAAATGAAGTTAGGAGTATTAGGCATCCGATTTATAATCGTATAGATCAGAAGGGGCTTAATAACATTAAGTCGGAATATTTCCTAAGTCAAGATTCTGAAGTGTTTCCGAATAGGACAAGCAAAGAAAGAGGTTCTTGCTTGTATGACTAGGTAAAATATGAAGTTTATCTTGGCATTTTCAGTAATAGCAAATGATGTTCGACATTATCTATGTATCAGACATAGATGCAATCAGACTGAAAGCTCGACTTGGTGTGACCCGAGTTCTTGGTTGAAGAACAAGTTCTAGAGTGATCCTTGTGTGGATCAATGAACAAACGTTAAGTTTATTCTTCAGTGTCTATGAGAACTGAAGATATGTTTTCTAGTAAAGGGTAAGAGTGGAAAGACAACTTGCCGTAAAGCGGTTACGATGATGCAAGTTATGACACTGACCCATACGACTAGAAATCTCATATAGGAGATGTCCTTTATTTGAAGATAGACATGGTTAGTTTGCGAAGTCGCATATGAATGCACTGGCGCATAATCTACATAGGTATAGAAATATATCGCGACTTCAGAAGTAGCAAGTGTGATTGGACTGAGCAGTTTTCCGAGCGTAGGTGGTCCCCTTAATAGATCTGTTAGACTTTTAAGGCCCAAGCTACGCAAATGCTCGAGTCTCACTCCATCCACTAGGATATATTTCACCGCGTCGTAAGATACGGGATGATGTCAAACTAGATGACATAGAAGTGTTGCAAAACACACATAGGTCTCAATGTGTGAGATCTATTGACTGTATTCCTCTTCCACGAGGCGAGCAGGCAGCAAGATGCTGTGGGTGTTGAGCTTTTACCAAGTTGTAAACTGGATTAAGTGTTACTCTAGTGCAAGTGAAAGACTGAAGGGAATATGCCCTAGAGGCACTTAATAAACATAGTTTATTGGCAATATCCCAATTGTTCGTTATATGTTTTACACCATGCTATAACTGTATTAAGCGAAAACAATAATACAGGTGTGGTAGATAAAACAACCAGGTCCCGAGTAGCCTCTACTAAGACTAGTTTCATTGCGCGATTGATGATCGAGGTTTTCCGATCATAGGGTATGCCGCCGATCGGCAATGGAAGTCATATCATTAGGTGTAACGATGTGATGGACATACCCAGTATTTATAGGACATAGTCGTTACGCCTTAAGACCGTGAGATCAACTCTTATTGTTATCCCTGGAAGAACCTTTGATCGCACCAAACGTCATATCTTATATAGTGTGACAATAACGGTGATACTGTTGGGTATCGGAAGGGGGTAGTTGAGACGAGGGGTCAACAGCGGGATTTGTCAGTCCGCATAGCCGGATAGATACTCTAGGGCCCACTCGGTGAGATTATGTCAAATGAGTTTGCAAACATGTGACTAGGTCACCAGCTGACATAATATCATAGACGAGTAGAAGATAGCGATGTCGGTAACGAGATCATGCTAGGTATGGAGATATCTGAGAATGATGCTCGGACACGCTAAGTATCTCCATGACAAAGGGTTTAAGACTATACGTCCAGGTTTGATAGATGAAAGTCATTCGTTATATCACAGGGATTAATTCATGTGGTCCAGGCCGACGAGTTAGTCGATGATCATAGAGGAGTCTTGATCGTACCTGTTATTATATCGAACCGCTAGGGTAACACACTTAAGGGGTTTCGACAAGACAACCGGAAAGGAAAGAGATCACCGGGAGCGTCCCGGGAATGGTCCGATGGAGATCGGGCAGCGACGAAATAGTTTTCGGAGCTAGAATAAATTAAGTAAAATATGTTTGATATTAATTAGTGTAATTAATGATTAAATATGATTTATATATTTATTTTCGAATTTTTAAAGGCTGGTTTCCCTTAATGGGCCTTCTGATGGAAAGAAGGCCCATGAGGGGGGGAAAGTCCCCCCAGGGCTTCCGACTGAGGGAGGTGACGTGGGGCTACCTTTCGACTAGCCCAACGTAAGGCTACCTGGGCCGCGCCAAGATTGGAAAGGCCCACAGAAGGCCCACTCGGGGTACCACCTATCCTAGTCCAACTCGGTTAGGTCTTGTAACCTGCCATATCTGTACCAACCTGGCTACCTATAAAGTCAGGAGGGTGGCTCGTCCCCATGCCGACCAACGAAGAGACACGCTCATAGCTACAGCACAAACCCTAGCGAGATCGCAATCTCGCCATTGTAACCACAACTCGCATCAATAATCAGACAAGCAGGAGTAGGGAGTTATCCTCCGGGAGCCTGAACCTGGGTAAATCCTTGCTTGTCAGCCGTCGTGACCACCTTGCACTCATCTCTCTCCCCATCAATCAACCCGGGGTGCACAACCCTGGGACTTGTCGAGTTAACACCTCGTCAATTGGCGCCGTCTGTGGGAAGTCAAACAAGTGTTGGAATCATGGTCGCTCCGTCTCCATCCGCAATGAAGATCGGCGTCTGCGCTGCCAGGGAGTCGATCCGCTTCGGCTCCTTCGAGTACGTCCTCCACCGGCCAGCCCACCGCTCGGTGTACGCCGATCTGGACAAAGGTCTACGGCTACCGCGCCACGCGCGGCGACGTCACCCGAATCGGCAACCCTCGCGCCATCGTCACCACCCGCAAAGATCACATATGTCGCATCCGCGGAGGCCCCGCCCACCGCTCCCGCGAAGATCGCATCCGCTGCACCCGCGGAGGCTGTGCCCGCCGAACCCGTGAAGATCGCATCTGCCGCACCCGCGGAGGCCACGCCCGCTGCACCCGCGAAGATGGCGTCTACATCGACTACATCGACAAGTTCGGCAACGGCCGCGCGGATCGGGTCTACTACACCAATCTCGATCGCACGGTCGGTCAAATCAAGATCTACCTCAACTACTTCCGCCGCGTCGACTCCGGTCCGCCGCGTCGACTACCTCTACGGCACCACTTCGCCGCGTCGACTCCGGTCCGCCGCGTCGACTGCCTCTTCGCCACCACTTCGCCGCGTCGACTGCCTCTACGGCACCACTCCGCTGCGTCGACTCCGGTCCGTCGCGTCGACTGCCTCTACGGCACCACTTCGCCGCGTCGACTCCGGTCCGCCGCGTCGACTGCCTCTGCGCCACCACTTCGCCGCGTCGACTGCCTCTACGGCACCACTCCGCTGCGTCGACTCCGGTCCGCCGCGTCGACTGCCTCTACGGCACCACTCCGCTGCGTCGACTCCCGTCCGCCGCGTCGACTGCCTCTACGGCAGCACTCCAGTCCGTCGCGTCGACTGCCTCTGCGCCACCACTTCGCCGCGTCGACTGCCTCTACGGCACCACTCCGCTGCGTCGACTCCGGTCCGCCGCGTCGACTGCCTCTACGGCACCACTCCGCTGCGTCGACTCCGGTCCGCCGCGTCGACTGCCTCGACGGCACCACTCCGGTCCGTCGCGTCGACTGCCTCTGCGCCACCACTTCGCCGCGTCGACTGCCTCTACGGCACCACTCCGCTGCGTCGACTCCGGTCCGCCGCGTCGACTGCCTCTACGGCACCACTCCGCTGCGTCGACTCCGGTCCGCCGCGTCGACTGCCTCTACGGCACCGCTCCGCTTCGTCGACTCCGGTCCGCCGCGTCGACTGCCTCTACGGCACCGCTCCGCTGCATCGACTCCGATCCGCCGCGTCGGCTGCCTCTAGGCACCCCTCCGCTGCGTCGACTCCGATCCGCCGCGTCGACTGCCTCTACGGCACCACTCCGCTGCGTCGACTCCGGTCCGCCGCGTCGACTGCCTCTACGGCACCACTCCGCTGCGTCGACTCCGGTCTGCCGCGTCGACTGCCTCTACGGCACCACTCCGTTGCGTCGACTCCGGTCCGCCGCGTCGACGGCCTCTACGGCACCACTCCGCTGCGTCGACTCCGGTCCGCCGCGTCGACTGCCTCTACGGCACCACTTTGCCGCGTCGACTCCCGTCCGCCGCGCACAAACAAATTCGCCTCGGCCACACCTGATGCTCTCCCGGGTGTTGCGTCGCACAGGTCACAAACAAATTCTCCTTGGACGCCACCCGAAGCACTCGGGGGCTGCGCCGCGCAGGTCTAAGTCAAACCTAGGCCGTCACCCGACGCACTCGGGGGCTGCGCCATACAGGTATAACTCGAAAAATCCTTGGCCGCCACCCGAAGCACTCGGAGGCTGCGCCGCACAGGTCTAAGTCAAACCTAGGCCGTCACCCGACGCACTCGGGGGCTGCGCCATACAGGTATAACTCGAAAAATCCTTGGCCGCCACCCGAAGCACTCGGGGGCTGCGCCGCACAGGTCTAAGTCAAACCTAGGCCGTCACTCGAACACTTGGGGGCTGCGCCATACAGGTCCAACAAGAAAACCTAGGCCGTCACTCGAACACTCGGGGGCTGCGCCATACAGGCCCAACAAGAAAACCTAGGCCGCACTCGAACACTCGGGGGCTGCGCCATACAGGTCCAACAATGTAGTAGGCCGTTTGGCTGAGCAAATACTCGATATATTTGTCGAATCCACCAAGTAGGCCGTCGGGCTGAATGAACACTCAAATAAAAAAAGACAGTAGTTCCATCAGCGAGTTCCTAAACGTCAATCCCATCGGGAGGGTGTCAGAGATCTCTTTTCGACTGAGAAGTTTTTGAGATTAACCTCAATTACAACCAATTCAGCTTAATCTCGGGGGCTACTCCCATCGGGAGCACTGTTCGCGCTCCCAATAGACTCAGTCGAAGCATTAACGACTAAAGCATCCTCTGTAAGCCCTCAACGGCCGGAGTCGAATTTCTTTAACTATCGTTTTCAGGAACAAGACATAGTGCCAATCTGAGAACCCGAAACGTCTATTCGGGTGACGAAGAAAATCGAGTAAGCTCCCGCAGCCGAATCAGATCTACAAGTAAGACAACAGGCCGAATAGAAGCAAGCTTCACATGAAGAACAGGACAAAGTAATTCGACTGCAAAGGTTACTCCCATCGGGAGAGGCCGACTTCAACCTCAAGACAATGGCGCGTCCAGGAGGAGGAAGTCCTTTGCCCGACGCTGCGCTTCGACCAAGCACTCGGAGGCTACTGACGTGGGGCTACCTTTCGACTAGCCCACCGTAAGGCTACCTGGGCCGCGCCAAGCATGGAAAGGCCCACAGAAGGCCCACTCGGGGTACCACCTATCCTAGTCCAACTCGGTTAGGTCTTGTAACCTGCCATATCTGTACCAACCTGGCTACCTATAAAGCCAGGAGGGTGGCTCGTCCCCATGCCGACCAACGAAGAGACACGCTCATAGCTACAGCACAAACCCTAGCGAGATCGCAATCTCGCCATTGTAACCACAACTCGCATCAATAATCAGACAAGTAGGAGTAGGGTGTTATCCTCCGGGAGCCTGAACCTGGGTAAATCCTTGCTTGTCAGCCGTCGTGACCACCTTGCACTCATCTCTCTCCCCATCAATCAACCCGGGGTGCACAACCCTGGGACTTGTCGAGTTAACACCTCGTCAGGAGGGCCGGCCTAGGTGGGCCAAATGGGGCCCACCTAGGGCCGGCGCACCATCCTTGGCCGAACCAGGCTGTGGGATAGTCCCACATTGCCTGGCTCGCAAGGTTGGCTCCCCTGGGAGCCTATATAAGAAGGGGCACCACTGGGATTTTAATTCACCAATTAATTCCCTATTTCTCTCTCGATCTGGTGATTCCCTTTGTCGGAGTTGCGCCGAGTAGAGGAGGGGATCTCTTCCACCTTAGCCCGCTGCCGCGCTGCTGGTGTTCCGGTCCAAGTCTTCCGCTACTCGTCCTGGACTGGAGCTTCGGAGGCCGTCGTCTCCACCGTATGTGTGTAACGCCCTGCGAGGTGCTGCGCTAGCGGTACTCGGAGGCCTACTTCCTCCACCTGACCTTGGGGTCATCTTCGTTGTCTTCGTCCCGCCGAGTTCTTCGCGACCTAGAGGTCGGCTACGTCGTCTTCGTCGTCAACGCTTGTGCGGGAGCGTAATCCCCGCTATTCGGTCTACGAGGGTATGTATTCCGATCTCCGCCGTACTTCTATATATGCATAGTGTAGATCTTGGCTAGTTTAAGGATATCGTTGCTAGGATTTTTTTTTTCTGCACACGATCCCCTTCAGAAATTATTCTTCTTTTATTTTGCTTGCCTACTCGGGCCGAGTAGAACTAAGCTTGAGGATGTTGATACGTCTCCAATATATCTATAATTTCTTATGTTCCATGCTATGTTATATCATGTTATTACATGTTTTATATGCATTTTATATAGTTTTATGCATTTTCTGGGACTAGCCTATTAACAAGATGCCATAGTGCTAGTTCCCTGTTTTCTGCTATTTTTGGTTTCAGAAAAGCACTTAAGGAAATATTCTCAGAATTGGAAATAAAACATGCTGGAATTATTTTTGGAAAATGAACGTTCCAGAACACCGAAGAAGAGACGCAAGGCGGCCACACCACCTCACGGCGCGGGCCCCATCCTGGCCGCGCCAGCAGGTATCTGGGCCTCTCGGGCGCCCACCGACCTTGCCCTTTCGCCCATAAATAGACCCTTGACCTAAAAACAGAGGATGGATATTCATTTTTTTCCTCCACAGGTCCCGAGCCGCCACCGTCGTCAACACCACTTCGGGAGAGATCAGAACTGCTCCCCGACACCCTGTCGGGAGTGGGAATCGCCCCCGGAGGCCTCTACGTCGCCATGACCGTCTCCGGACTGATGCGTGAGTAGTCTACTCTTGGACTACGGGTCCATAATAGTAGCTAGATGGTTGTATTCTCCTCTTGTGCTATCATGTTTAGATCTTGTGAGCTGCCTATCATGATCACGATCATCTTTATGTAATTCTCCATGTTGTGTTTGCTGGGATCCGATGAATATGGAGTACTAAAGTTATTGCTTCATAATATATCATGTGTGTGCTATTTAATGATTTTGCATGCTCTCCGTTACTTGTGTGTGCTTTGGCCAAGTAGATGCTCGTAACTCCAAGAGGGGGTATTTATGCTCGATAGTGGGTCCATGTCTCTATTAAATCTGGGGCAGTGACAGAAAGCTCTAAGGTTGTAGATATACTGTTGCAACTAGGTATAAAACAGTAGTACTTTGTCTAATGATGATGTTATTTACTTACTTTACACAGTGCTTAAGGCGATAATCTGTTGCATGCAACTTAATACTGAAAGGGGTGCGTACGCTAACCGGAAGGTGGATTAATGCGGTTGGAACGGTCTATGTATATTGTTGTAATGCCCGAATGAATCTCGCACTAGACATCATAATGTTAGTACATGCATTGGGTTTCTCATCAATATTCTGTCAATTGCCTAGCTTTAATTTGTTTACCACGCATTGATGAATGTTATTATTATTTATGGAGAGACACCACTAGTGAACTGTGGACCCCGGTCCTTCTCATTAATCTGATAAAACCACAACTGCAAACCTGTTACTTTCTGCAAACATACATCTTTATTCCACACATACGTTTAATCCTTTGTTACAACAAGTCGGTGAGATTGACAACCTCACTGTTAAATTGGGGCAAAGTATCTTGATTGTTTGTGTGCAGGCTCCATGTCAACTTAGCACCAGCTCTTTTCTGGCGCCGTTGATACCTCGAGGGAATTCTTCATCTCCTACTGGTTCGATAATCTTGGTTTCATAACTGAGGGAAACTTGTTGCTGCACTACTTCACACCTTCCTCTTGGGGTCTCCCAAAACACACCCACCGTGTGCATCAGTGGGGCACCGAGGCGCCGCCACCCCGTGCTCGCGCGGCTAGAAGTGAGTCCGTGCGAGCACCAGGTGTGGGGCCCTCGGGCATCCACCGCCTTCACCCTTTCGCCTACTTAAAGCCCCTGAAAATCAAAAAATCGCACGGTGTTCATCATTTCCTCCACGGGTCCCGAGCCACCGCCGTCGTCAACACCAATTTGGAAAAGATCAGAACTTCTCCCCGGCACCCTGTCGGAAGGGGGAATCGTCCCCGGAGGCCTCTACTTCGCCATGACCGCCTCTGGACTGATGCGTGAGTAGTCTACCCTTGGACTACGGGTCCATAGCAGTAGCTAGATGGTTGTCTTATCCACTTGTGCTATCATGTTTAGATCTTGTGAGCTGACTATCATGATCAAGATCACCGTTATGTAATTCTTCATGTTGTGTTTGCTGGGATCCGATGAATATTGCGTACTAAAGTTATTGCTTCATAATATATCATGTGTGTGCTATTTAATGATCTTACATGCTCTCAGTTACTTGCGTATGCTCTGGCCAAGTAGATGCTTGTGACTCAGAGAGGGGGTATTTATGCTCGATAGTAGGTATATGTCTCTATTTAATCTAGGGTGGTGACAGCTAGCTCTAAGGTTGTAGATGTACTGTTGCTACTAGGGATAAAACAGTAGTACTTTATCTAAGGATGATGTTACTTTCTTACTTTACACACAGTGTTTAAGGCGATTATATGTTGCATGCAACTTAATACTGAAAGGGGTGCGGACACTAACCGGAAGGTGGATTATTAGTCATAAATGTGGTTGGAACGGTCTATATATATTGTTGTAATGCCCGAATGAATCTCAGTAGACATCATAACGTTGGTATATGCATTGGGTTGCTCATCATTATTCTATCAATTGCCCAGCTGTAATTTGTTTACCTGCATGAATGTTATTATTATTTATGGAGATACGCCACTAGTGAACTGTGGACCCCGGTCCTTCTCTTTAATCTGATAAAACCACAACTGCAAAGTTGTTACTTTCTGCAAACAAACATCTTTCTTCCACACATACGTTTAACCCTTACAGCAAGCCGGTGAGATTGACAACTTCACTGTTAAGTTGGGGCAAAGTATCTTGATTATTTGTGTGCAGTCTCCACGTCAACTACTAGAAAGCATTCTTCTGGCGTCGTTGATACCTCGGGGGAATTCTCATTTCCTACTGGTTCGATAACCTTGGTTTCATAACTGAGTGAAACTTGCTGCTGCACTACTTCACACCTTCCTCTTGGGGTCTCCCAACAACAGATCCACCGTGTGCATCACCAAGAAATTTTGCACGAAAAGTTCCAGAGCCTCTGCCGTCGTCAACACTAGTTCAGGAGGGTTCAGAAGCTCTTCCCGACACCCTGCCAGAGAGGGGAATCATCACCAGAGGGCTCTACATTACCATGCCCGCCTCCGGACTGATGCGTGATAGTTTTATCCTTGGACTACGGCTCCATAGCAGTAGCTAGATGATTGTCTTCTCCTTATGTGCTACCATGTTTAGATCTTGTGAGCTGCCTATCAAGATCATCTTTATGTAATGCTACATGTTGTGTTTGCTGGGATCCAATGAATATCGAGTACTATGTCATTTGCTTTATAATATAGTATGTGTGTGTTATATATGATCTTGCTCTCCGTTGCTAGTAGTTGCTCTGGCCAAGTAGATGCTTGTGACTCCAAGAGGGGGTATTTATGCTTGACAATGGGTTCATGTCTTGATTTAATTTGGGGGAGTGACAGCAACCTCTAATATTGTGAATGTACTGTTGCTACTAGGGATAAAACAATAGTGTTTTGTCTAAAGATAATTGTGTTACTTACTTTACACATTTTGCTTAATGCAATAATCTGTTGCTTGCAACTTAATACTGAATGGGGTGCGGACGCTAACTGGAAGGTGGATTATTAGTCATAGATGCGGTTGGAACGGTCTATGTATATTGTTGTAATGCCCAAATGAATCTCATACTAGACACCATGATTATAGTATATGCATCATTATGCAGTTCTTTATTTTATCAATTGCCGAGTTGTAATTCGTTTACCCGCATGTATGCTATTATTTATTTATGGAGAGACACCATTAGTGAACTTTGGACCCTAGTCCATTCTTTTACATTGATAATACAACCTACTACAAATTGTTTCCTTTCATTCTCTGCAAACAAACATCATCTTCCACACTATACGATTAATCCTTTGCTATAGCAACCCAATGAGATTGACACCCTCACTGTTTCGTTGGGGGCAAAGTATCTTGGTTGTGTTGTGTGTAGGTTCCACGTCAACTACACGCCAAGACTTTTCTTGCACTATTGCCACCTTCAGAAACGTCTTCATGTCCTACTGGTTCGATAATCTTGGTTTCATAACTGAGTGAAAACTTCCTGATTTGCTCATCACACCTTCCTCTTGGGGTTTCCCAAGAACACCACCGAGTGCATCAGCCACCCTCTTCTCCTCCAATGCCACCCTCCGCGCCTCGGCCTCCAAGTTCCTTGCCACCTTCTTATTCTCGTTTGATTCTAACCTTCCACGAACCATCCTATCCATGACATTTGCTATCTCATCATCTCCGGCCTTCCTCCCCTTCATATATTTGGCGGCCCTCCTTCCCAACATGACTCTTTTTATTTTGTTGGTAACCAAGTGAGGGGTGGAGTTTCTCTTCCTATCTTCACTTGATGCATCATCATCATCAATTATAGTGGGATCGGCGGTTGCTTTCTTATATTCTCCTACTATTTTCTCTTCCCTCCCTTCACGTGTCTTCCAATTTTCCTCATTCCCTAGCTCATCATAGCAATGATGCAAAACAAATGCCCTTCCAGGAATTGCCTTGCCCTTATTGGTCTCTTTTACCTCATATTTGAACAAGTTATTAGCAGTGGTGAGCTACATTGTAAGCAAAAGAGAAAACATGTAACAAAATAGAACAATAAACATGAGAACATCTTACCATATCCACTTGACTTGTGCCACTTGGGTTCAACGCATCAACCCCCCGCCAAGACACCGGCCCAATTTGCACAATTTTTGTTGATGGAACAAAGAGATTGGTCCGTGCGCTCATTCCCGCTCGTGTTGTGAGTATCAAATACTCCTTCATTCTGCTCCAATAGGTGTCTCTATTTTGGTCCGTGCCAACCGTTGTATCCATGCGAACTTTTAACCATGTTTGACGAATGGTATAGTTGAGCGTCCTACCTATCGACGCTTCAATCAAACCCTCTCCTTCCTCATCCACCTCAAACTCCTCCTCTATGACATTTTGTGCGCCTGCAAAAGAGGAGAGACAACATTCATCTATGTTTAAAACAACCAAAAGGAGTTAAATTTACCTTGTGGTCGTTTGATCAAACAATTGGCGCGCATACGGAGCGGTCGATGGCGCCGGTGCCGGTGGAGGGGGCGGACCGGTTGCTGGCGCCTGCGACGGCGCCTGTGGAAAGTCTAGAAGAGAGGCACACTTCGGCTTTTGGACCGTCGTCTTCGCCGCGGCACGCTTCGGCTTTTAGGCACCCGTCGGTGCCGCTGTCGTCGCAGATTTCGCGACTGCAATCTTCACCTTCGTCGGCGCTGGTGGTGGCAGATTAGCGGCGGTAGCGGTCGAATTCGGGCACGGTGGTATGAAGAGGATGAGGGCGCCGGTGTGTGCGATGGCGGTGGCGGCTGGGAAGCTGTACCAACATTCGCGGGGAACCGCATATGGAGGCGTCAACCGAGCGCCCGAGGATCCGTCCATCGCTGGAAGGTCGTCAGTGGCCGAGCAAAAGTGGGAGGCGGGAGGGGAATTTTTCGGGCGGCTTGATTCACGCGCTAGTTCAGTACAATAGCGCAAAGCCCCGCTCCAGAGACCACAAAATTCCTTACACCAAAAATATTTCACCACACACCCTATTTTAGTGCGCTTGCTGGAGGCCACGCAGCACGCGCAGCACCGCGCGCTAAATCAGCGGTATTGAAGTCCATCGCTATTTTAAAGCACCTCTGCCTCTGGTGGAGATCGAAATAATTAGAAAAAGGGAAATCTTTGCGAATGTCACTCCCCACACGCTCCGTGGTTGACAATTGTGCAATTTTTGCTCCCATCTTTTATCCATTCGGTGACAAATGGCGGCTCACTGGTGGTGGGAAGAGGGTTATACATGCATTTATTATGAGATTTGTTTTTTAAAATAAAATATCTTGAGAACCATTTATCCGATTTACCAACCGTTTTCACTTTTGAACTCGTCGCGTTGAGAGCTTTAAAACTAGATCCTATATTGATAGGTTTCGACAAACTTTTTTTTTGTATTTTGGATTGTGTATGTTTTGTACAACCTAATTGTAGTTATACATACAAACTGCATTTTGTAGTTGTACGTACAACCTGTTAGGTGTAGTTGTACGTACAACCCGAATATAGTTGTTGTACAACCCGGCCTGTGTTGTTGTACAACCGATATTTGTTGGTGTGTAACCTGATTTTTGTGTTACTGTATAAACCGGTCTGTGTTGATGTACAACCCGGTCTGTGTTGCTGTACAACCCTGTCAGTGTTATTATACAACCCCGTCTATGTTGTTATACTACCTAAGATTGTTTTTTTTTGTAAAGAGCTAATAATAGATTTATGGGATGTATTCATGTGCAGTTAACAGGTTTGAAGTCTGACGACGTTAGTTTGAGAATCCCTCCGACTTGGACTGGGCAGGAATATGTCGTCATCGCTTATTTTCAGAATTCTTAGTCCAATTTACGTCTTATCCGTAGTCGGATACTAGTCCAATTTGCGCCTTATCCGTAATCAGATACTATTTTGCTTCCCCTGTCATTTGAATCTTATATTGTATCATTTGTATCTTTTGTTGTTGTTCTGGATGTATCGGAACTGTTGTTATGTTATCATAATTCCACCCATATAATGCGCATGTTTCGACGTGCACATTATGTCTGGTGGGCGACCTAAAATCGTTATGATGCGGATTTAGGCGGGATCGCTTAAATCTACATAGTACCGATTTTGGGGCGTCACAAAGTGATCTGGATCTGGAGACTGTACACTGTCATACTGCCACATGGCGGGACCGCGTCACGCATGGGCCAAAAAGAGACCTTTGCGAAGTTCGGCCTTTTTCTAGTGATACCCGGTGGATATGCTCTAAGAAAGTAAGCATGGGACACCGAATTTTAAATCTCCTAGAGTAATCTATATATATGGAAATAAAATAATAATGTAGGAGGTAGAAATCAAACCGTAGAGCTTCAGCTAATCCTGCGGCCCTAACAAACAGGGTATCAATTACTTGAGACTAGTCATAGTAGGAGTAACATAGGTATTAAGAGAAGTGCCACATAAGCAGAAATGATGATATGGCAAGTATTTAATGAAGAGAGGTGGTGGTGGTGGTATCATATGTAGATACCGTAACATAGCGGATTTCCAGTCAAGATGAGTCTATAGCACTAGTAGAAAACAGGCTAAAGGACCAAACTCCAAAACCTCATTTGTCCCGGTCATACTGCAAACCGGGACAGATGGGGCATAAAACGCGCCGGGTAGTTCAGGCGACACTCATTTGTCCCGGTTCGTGGCTGGAACCGGGACAAATGAGGTAGCACCCGCCGAGCAGTTCAGGCGACACCCATTTGTCCCGGTTCCAGCCACGAACCGGGACAAATGTCATGGTTTCAGTTACGCGCCCGAGCCACCGCCGCGTTTTTTCGACGCGCACGGAAGACGAGCGGAAATACGGCGCCGCCGGCGATTCCTCTGCCCTCCGCCGGCGATTCATCTTCCTCTCCGGCGCTATAAAATGCACTGCACAGTACCATTTCTCCACACACCATTTCTCCACCACTCCTCCACACACCATTTCTCCGGCCATCTCTCCTCTCTTTTCTCCGTCCCTATGGAGCCACTCGTGCCTCGGTCCGATGAGTTTTACGACTACGAGAAGGAAGGCATGCGGTTCAAGGTGTGGGTCACCCTTCGTGCATGGCGCGTGGAGAAGTGGATCGGCGACGTGAAGAACAACTTCCTCGACGCCGCTCCGATCAAATTCACATTCAAAATAGTTTTAAACTAATTTAAATAATGGTTATAGAAAAGAGAATTTTTTTTTGTATTAGTTAGTCAAATTCAAACACTTTTCATATTGAAAGTTTTTTCAAATTCCAAAGTTTGCAAAAGTTATACAAATTCACATTCAAAATAGTTTTAAACTAATTTAAATAATGGTTATAGAAAAGAGAAAATGTTTTTGTATTAATTAGTTAAATTCAAACACTTTTCATATTGAAAGTTTTTTCAAATTCCAAAGTTATTTAAAACAGAAAACAGAAAACAGAAAAAGAAAAGAAAAAGAAAAAGAAAAAGAAAAAACCCCATCTATCCCGGGTGGTGGCTCAGCCCGGGACAGATGACCCCTATTTGTCCCGGGCAGAGCCACGACCCGGGACAGATAGCATTATGCTATAAAACCAACACTTAGCGCTCCGGGCCGGGCAACCACCCGGAGCAGTTCCCCTTTCCTACCGAAGTGCTGCCGAAATTTCCCGTGAACCCTAGCCGCCGCCGCCTCCTTCCTCGACTCCGGCTGGGCCTCGCCGCCACCTTCCTCCTCGACTCCGCCCCCTAGGTGAGCCTCGCGTGTGCCCCGAACCCTAGCTCGTGCCCTCTTTCTCTCTCTGCGCGCGCGTGCCACGAACCCTAGCCTGCCAGCACCATGCCGCCGCGCGAGGAGATGGAGCTCACCCGCCCCCGCCGTAGCCGCAGCTCGCCGCCGCACGGCCTCGTCCCCGCGTGCCTCCAATCGCCGTAGCCGCAGCTCGCCGCCGCACGACCTCGTCCCCGCGTACCTCCTATCGCCATCTTCGGCTCCGCGGGATCGGTCGTCGCCGGTGACTCCGGCGACCTTTTGGTCCCTCGCGCCGCCAGTTCATTCCCCGCAGGCTCCTCTACCAGGTGTGCATGCTCTGCGCCCCGCGCGCGTACGCCGACGGTCGCCGCATGCTCGCCAGCGCCGTCGTCGCCCGCTGACGTCGCGGGCTGACGTCAGCGGTGTCTGGTTGACGTCAGCTCATATCCAGTCCAGAAAAATGCAAATAAACTACCAAAAAATTCAGAAAAATATATCTTTCCATCCAACACATTGGGAATTAGTATGCGAATTAGTATTTGAAAACTTGTGTATGCAAATAAAAACGTGTGTACGTGAAATTAGTATTTGTAGCATGTGTATGCATGTGTATGCATGTGTATGCGAATTAGTATTTGTAAATCATTTCGGTTATCACTGGTTTCTATGTATGCATGCAAAAAAAGCGAGCTTTGTAGCCGATCCTCTTGTGACTTGTGTCGCTCCAACGCGCATAAAATCTCAACAAACCACCAAACCGGCACTGAAGAAAATCCGATACTCTTGGTTTCAAACACTTAATTATATAAGTTCGGTCAACATTGCAAATTCATATTAAATCAGACAAATGCAAACTTTATATCAAAATGTTCAGAAAAATATAATCTATAATGTTGTATCATAAAAATGTTCATATTAATTCATATCAACTGGATTCATATCTATTTTTTCTTACTTGGATTTTGCGTGCAGGTACTCGGATTTGTCACCGCGTCGTAGCCGCCGCCCTCTCGGAGCCCTAGTAAAGTTCGAGAGACTTCAAAAGAGAAATGTAAATAGAAATGAGATACTCGATATGATTGAAATGTGTTTGTAAAATTGAAATGTCTTAATGTATTTGTACTATTCAAATAACTCTGCTTCAGGTTGAAATTGAAATGTGTTTGTACAAATAAATGATAAAAGATGTTGAGTTAGATTTAGTTGTATGACATATCGGTAAAGTTATTTAGATGTTGAGTTATTAAAATTATTTAAATGGATTTAAATCTCTTGCAGAAACTATGGACACCCGTAGAAATCTTCAACAAGAAGAGGACATGTTCGGCATCATTCGTGAAGGTGATGAATTGGACCCCGGCAGAAACCATGAACAAGAAGAGGAACACGTAGACGATTTCACCGGGCAATTTCTGAACGAGTCCGGTGATGGACTGGAGGGGCATTCAGACGGAATAGACGTCACCGACAGTTCAGCTCACCGACAGTTCACCGACTCTACTGTTGGAAAGTCGGCCGCCGAGGTAGATATATGCCCTCAGGTTTTTGTCTCCGTTGAAAAGATTTGTGTGTATACATATATTAACTATCACTTTTTCTTGTTTTTAGCCGTCGGCGGGCCATGAACCGGGACCAAGCAAAAAAGCAGCGGTGAAACGAGGCGGGCCACGGACCGGGACCAAAAAGCTCCAAGGGAAACAGAAGTACCACATCGAGGAGATCAATGAAAAAGGAAAACCGATTGCTCCCGCTAACCACGCAAGGAAATTTGTAGCTCAGTGCGGAGTCATCGTTCGGGACAGACTGTCCATCAGGGCTCAAGAATGGTATAAGCCAAAGGTGCCAAAAGAGGGGGTTATTTATGTCTCGAATGCAGACAAACAACTCCTTTGGGACGAGCTCATGCAGAATTTCACTTTACCGGAAGAGGAGGATGTAGAGGAGCCGGTTATAGAGAATCGATGCAAGGCCTGGACTTATATTGAGATGGGTGAATTGTTCCGCGGCTGGAAGAAAAGGCTTAACAAGTTCATAAAAGAAGGTAAAACTCCAGAATTTGTCGGAGTCTATGAAAAGATAAAAGATGAGTGGCCCGAATTTAAGGCGTACAAGCAATCGGAAGCCGCTAAGGCCATGTCAGAGAGAAATAAGAAAAATGCAGACAAAAAGATATATCACCATAACATGGGGTCAGGTGGCTACCTGACGGCCCTGCCTAAGTTTCTGAAAATGGAGGAAGAGTTTTTGGCTAAAGGTATACAGATCGAGACATTTGACTGGCCAGACCGGCTTAAGTCTTGGTTCTATGGGCATGGTGGAAAGTTAGACCCTGAAACAGGTGACTGTCTTTTTACCAAGGATCACGGACCTGACCCTATTAAAGCTCTCAGAGAGGTATGGAAGGAGGTCACGGAAGGCAGGTTCCACCCTAACAGAGAGAAGGACGAGCTATCGCGAGCCCTTAAGAATCCTGAACACAGTGGACGAACAAGAGGAACCGTCGGCTCTGTACCGTGGATACTTGGGTTTCCCAAAGATGTTGGCACTTATAGAAGCCGATCGAGAAAGAAGAAAGAGATTGCCGACCGGGCCCAGTGGATGGAAAATAAATTACTACAGCATGAGAAGGAGATAGCAGAGCTGAAGGCAGCGCAGACTCGACGGATGCCCTGCGAATCTGAGACGCCCGAAAATCCTTCTCCTGATCCAAAATCAATGCGGAGAAGCAGCGTGGCTTTGACGGAGCTCGATCGCCACAATGATATGCCGGGTCCTCGTCACCCCGTGGATAATATCGTGCAGCGGGAACTTTGCGACCTACATGTGCCATGCTTGAACATAACCGTGAAGGTGGCGCACGGCTTTGCCCTACCGCCTAGCCCAAATGGAACTTACCATTGTCGCCCTATTCCAGATGGCTATGCTGTTGTCGGGGTTGATGAGGTTATCAAGACATATGAGGGAATTAAGCTGGACTTCCCTACGGGTGAAGACGAGGTTGAGTTGAGATTTGCCCTCAAGAGTACCTGCTTATGGAAAAAAGAATACATCGTGTTCCCACACATGCAGCTAAATCGCCCTCCCAGTCCACAAGCCAGTCCACATAACTACAACAACGACAACCAATGTGCTAGTCCAGACACCCCCCACAACGACAACCAAGGCGCTAGTCCATCTCCGCCGTCGCGTGAGCGTACTCCGCCGCGTCAACGGACTCCATCGCCTCCGCAAAAGAAGCGGAAGTGCACCGCTGCGTCGACTAGTACTCAGAAAAGCGAAACGGCCGGGAAGTCTCGCTTTGTGAACTCTCGCAAAGATGTCGATACATGGGTCGAGGAGATCCAGACTTCCCAGAGAAAGAAGGCAAAAAAGATGTCTTTGCCTGTTCCGGTTTATTCTCCGGAAGCGATACGGTGGGCCATAGAATTTCTTACGCATTCGTCGCAATATGAACTAAATATGGACGATGACTACACACGCGTTCTGGTGCGTACATCTAAGAGAGTGCGGGAAGAACAAAAATCTGCTGCCACCCAGAAGAGAGATGTTCCACAGCTCGGAATGCAGGCGGGACAATCGGCCCCTCCACTCATATTGGCGCCTTACAACCGGAACCCGATCGATGATGTACTTTCGCAGCAAGCTAGAGATATGGGTATAACTCTGGCAGAGCTTAAGGCATTGCAAGCTGGCGAGAGTGTCACCATACATGAGGTGGTGCGGACATATGTGAGAGGAGAAGATCTTGTCGACCCTGCAATGGTGCGCACTCTACCAGCTAGGTTGCACCAACTAAATGCATGGTACTTGCGTACCACGAAAAGTCAAGACGGAGACTGGCTCTATGGGAAAATTCCAAAGGATTTTTTTGGCCCAGGTGATGATGAGGTTCAAATCGAGTATTGCGAATTATGGCAGTTATTCAATTTTGACGCGCTCGACAAATCTATCATCAGTGCCTTTTGCATGTAAGTAATTAAATTATGTATATATGTCAGTAATTCTCTAGCTCTACTTATTTTTCATTGCTTGTAATTATCCTTATCACTATATTACTTTTGTACTCTATTATGCAGGCTGAAAATTATACAATCTCGAAAGTTGGGACTCAATCACAAGATTGGATTCATTGACCCTAATCGAGTTCATCATCATGGTTTGTTACATTACCCAGATCAAACGGAGGAGCTTTTGCTTACTTATTTGATGGCGCAACATTACAAAAGCACCATAATTTTCCCGTTCAACTTCGAGTGAGTTGTTTACTTTCTTATACATACTCGATGTTAATTAAGTATATGTAATTGATGATTTAGTTATTAACAAATATAAACATATGGCAGATTTCACTGGGTATTATTTGAGATTGATGTTGAAAAGGCAATCGTTGATGTCTTGGACCCATTATCGAAACCTGAAGAAAAGTTCGACGACACGAAACAGATGCTCCAGAGGTAATTTCGTTCATTATCACAATCGACCTCGTCTTTTCTAATAATATATAGTAATTAGTTAACTTCTTTACTAATTTTTCATACCGTAAACTTCAGGCTTTGGGACAAGTTCACCGGTTTCCACAAGGATGTCGGTATAGCTAAGAACCTCACTTTTAAATGGCGAGAGGTAAAGACGTACTAGCTAGGTTCCACATACGCATATTCTTAATTTCAGTCTCACAATACCATTTTTTCAATATTTTTGATTATTTTTTATTAATTTCTTATCTTATTCTATCATAAAGTGCGCGAAACAGCAACAAGGCACCAATTTGTGTGGATTCTATGTCTGCGAGTTCATCCGAATTCACTTCAATGAGGGTGTAGACTGGAATAGGGTACGTTAACAATTCATTCAAACTTGTTCACTTCTCAAATTGAATTATTTTCATAATGGTTGATATATTGGTGTTGATCTCTCATTTTTAGTTTGAGACGATCCGGAACAGGCTTGATGCAAAAGACCGCCTACTACCAATCGCGGAGGAAATTGCGGGCTTTCTGCTTGACTATGACATAAAGCCAGACGCAGAATGCAGTATAATCCGGCCGCCAAAAAAGACCATCCCGAGGAAAAAATAGGGTCTAATGCTTCTCTGTCATGTAAAAAATATTTGTACTTAGCCGTGTCCCCGGTACAGACATGATCTTCCGGTTGTAAATATTTGTTTGGGAGAACTCGTGTACTAGTAGTATTCATGACTATATCCCGAGGAAAAAATCGTGTATTCATGATATATATTACATAGTAACGTATAATATGCAACTAGATGTTGTTTGAAATGAAACATAAATGAAAAAACACAAACACAAAAGAATCAGTAACATAAATAGAAAACAGAAACAAAAATAGAAAACAGGAAACAAAACAAAAGAAACAAAAAAAGAAAACAAAAAATCATATATACTGTCCCGGTTCGTATTACGAACCGGGACAAATGAGTGGGAGCCAGAGGCTGTCTGGTTTGGCCACGTGACCCCCCTACTGGTCCCGGGCCGTGGCGTGCCCGGGACAAATAGGGGAGGCTATTTGTCCCGAACACGCTGTCCCGGGCGCGTGACCGGGACAAAAAGCCCTCCCGGCCCGGGACCAGTGGCCTGTTTTGCTCTAGTGTAGCCTAATAAATGCATAATTATATGATACTCTTCACTATTGAGATAATAACATAGACTAGTTTCATATGCATGATAGCACTCTATGATACTCACCTATGATAAACACGCGGTTGCGTGCCTGCTTTGGCTTTTTTCTTGAGGTTAGCTGCTTGCCTGCTTGGGCCATAACTGTGATGGGAAATATCAAATTTAACGGGCTATAAATACTCTCTAGTTTTTATTCTGAAAAGTCAAATTTAACGAATTTTGATATGAATTTTAGAACATGTTTTTCACAACTATAATATCAAATCAATACCATTAAATTCACCATAAATTATATTTTCATTTTTTCTTAGTATTTAAAATATTAATATTTTTCTAAAATCATGGTCAAAGTTAGTTAAGTTTGACTTTTTAGAAAAACTATGCACCTTCTAACACAAGGAACGGAGGGAGTATTCGAAGACCAAATATGAACTCTGTCCATGACAGAATTAGTCCCATTAAGAGAACTTGCCTGTGGCAAGATGGTAAGGAGAGTGGATGTGCTCCCAGCCCATTAGAGTTCAAACTCCAGTTTCGATGCTGGTGTTTCTCATTTAGTCAGAATATTTTTCAATGGGAGGCGACGTTTCCGTTGATAGTGAGGCGCTTGTGGTGACTTCGTTAATCTCAATACCTGATCTGTCGGCTCAGTCTTTCGAATGTGCTCATATGGGGTAGGGTGTGCGTTTGTACGTTCATAGGGGTGAGTGTGTGCTCATATCTGTAGTTGCCATCGGCATCGACCACCCGAGACCTGGCTACCTATAAAGCCAGGAGGGTTGCTCGTCCCAAAGGACACGCTCATAGCCACCGTCACAAACCCTAGCGAGATCGCAATCTCGCCATTGTAATCGCTACTCGCATCAATAATCAGACAAGCAGGAGTAGGGTGTTATCCTCCGGGAGCCTGAACCTGGGTAAATCCTTGCTTGTCAGCCGTCGTGACCACCAGCACTCATCTCTCTCCCCGTCAATCAACCCGGGGTGAACAACCCTGGGACTTGTCGAATTAACACCTCGTCAATTGGCGCCGTCTGTGGGAACGTCAAACAAGTGTTGGAATCATGGTCGCTCCGGCTCCATCCGCAATGAAGATCGGCATGTACGCCGCCAGGGAGTCGATCCGCTTCGGCTCCTTCGAGTACGTCCTCCACCCGCCGGCCCACCGCTCGGCGTACGCCGATCTGGACAAAGGTATACACATCACCTTCGGCTCCATATACTGCTGCATCGATAGTCGTGGCATACTCAGGTCTACGGCTACCGCGCTACGCGCGGCGGCGTCACCCGAATCGGCAACCCCCGCGCCTGCCGAACCCGCGAAGATCACATCTGTCGCACCCGCGGAGGTCGCGCCCGCCAAACCCGCGAAGATCGCATCTGCCGCACCCGCGGAGAGCGCGCCCACTACACCCGCGAAGATTGCATCTGTGTCGACTACATCGACAATTTCGGCAACGGCCGCGCGGATCGGGTCTACTACCCCAACCTCGGTCGCGCGGTCGACTAAGTCAAGATCTACCTCGACTGTCGCACCCGCACGGGCAACCAGGAGCTCGCGCCCGACAGCCACGTCACGCGCGCCCTCATCTTCGTGGAAATCCCAAGTCTACCCCAAGCCAATCGCACTCGCCCCGGCGAGCGTGAACACAGGGACGATCGCGAGAAGACGCGACAGCGAGTGCGCCGCGCGCCACGTTGCAGCAATTTTCGATCCCGAGCAAGACGCGGGCGACAGAAGCAGCAGCGGTAGCACCAACTCCCCGACTCAAGTCTACCCCAAGCAAGTCTTCATGGCCGGCACAACACCACATGGCGACGATGAAGAACCCGCATATCCGCTAGAAGTGGACATGCCGGACCAGACTAAACTTGTCAGCACACGGGACATGGCGATCCAAGCCATGAAGCATGTGGACGAGGGCACGTTCCCCCCACCCAACGCACCTCGAGACGACCACCTGGCGGTCCAGTACTTGCTGCGCAAGGAAGGCGAGCGAATCCGCGCCGAAAAAGCCGACCTAATCCGGCGCAAAAGGGACGCAGACGCATCGAGTGCCAGGCGAGCCGCCCTCTCCTTCACATCCTCTACGGAGGTTAACCAAGGAGCACGGCGAAACAGAGCCCGCGTTCCCCTCATGGCAGAAGCCGATGGAACCAGGCTCACCCGCAACCTCGACTCGTCCTTCGTCACCGAAGATGAGAACGGGACACCCGTCCCAAAGACGGCGAACGCCGCCCTGATCTCAGTCGAGACATACCTCCAGCTCACACAGCCACCGGAGGGGGACGCGCGCTCCCTTCTCCACAAGAAGCAAATTGCCTCCATAAGGGCAATCGAAGAAGCGCTGGCGGCCAAGGGGCCAGGCAACCGGGCGCACGAACCAACAACTTCGGGCATCCCAGCGGCACAGCAACAACTAGTCAAGGACCTTCACGACGTCCTCACGCAGAAGACATTAGATCGCAACCGCAAGGAGCGCTCGGCTGGTGCAGCAAATACAAACGACCACGCTGACCGCGACTTTGAGCCATGCGGCGCAGCATGCTTCAGCTTCAACATCCGCGACACCCACATGCCTAAGGGCTTCAAGCTGACAGCAGGCACACCAAAGTATGACGAGAAGCAAGACCCACGACTATGGCTCGAGGACTACCTCATCGCCTGCACCTGCCAAGGCTGACGTCGACTATGGCAATGCAGTACATCCAGCTTATGCTGACGGACTCGGCACGCGGGTGGCTCACGAGCCAACCCAAAGACTCTTTCCGAACGTGGAAAGAATTCCAGGATAATTTCATCAAGAGTTTCTCGGGAACATTCGCAAGGCCAACGACCTACATCGAGTTGCAGGCCTGCAAGCAAGGAAAGGATGAGTCGCTCCGCTCCTACATCCAGCGATGGACACTCCTATGCAACACCATGGAACCCGTCTCAGAAGATCGGGTGATGGACGCCTTCATGCACGGCGTCGCTCGCCGTGACCTCCGCGAGGAATTCGGTAGGCTCTAGCCGAAGACCACAATAGAGCTCATGAAGACAGCCAACCAGTGGGCCGAAGGAGAGGACTACGTCCGCGAAACTTCCCCCAAGAAAGAGGTCGAAACAAGCAACTGGCGTGAGGCACGCCAAAAGAAGAAGCCACGTTACACCCACGATTCAATCGAGCTAGTAGCGGCGGGCTATGAAACCCCCCGTGAGGACAAATGTGACAAAAGTCGACAGTACGACCAAGGTCGACAGTCTAGCTCGAGTCAGTATAACCGTGGCAGCAGCAGCAATGGCCACAATGATGGAAGCCAGAAGCACGAGTGGAAGCGCCTGTTGACCCCAGCAGAGGAGCTGATTCAACCCTGTAAGCATCACTCGTTCCGCAACCCGGAGACAGGCAAATGGGGTTCCAGCCACCTGCTGAAGGATTGTCGCAAAGCAAGAAAGATATACCAAGCCATGCAGCAAATCATCGCTCCAGTACAGGCAATACAGGCAGCCCCGCAGCTAGCCATCCAGGCAGCACCCGCAAACAACAACCAGGTGCAGGCGGCAGGAGCATTCCCCCAGCCGCAGCAACAGCAACAGCAACAAGGTCAGTCGGCAGCAACCGACACGTACCCACCCGCACGGGGACAGCTGAACATGATCCAGAAGGGACCCCCGTCAAACAGGCGCCAAAAGCTCATCACCCGCCAAGTACTTCAGACCATCAACAGCCCGCGCGCGGTACCAGACTACCTGCGCGGGTCTGAGACACCCATCACGTTTTCCAGGGAAGATCACCCATCCGAGGTAACCCGACCCGGGCACGCCGCACTCGTGATTGACGCCTTGATCGGCGACTACAGCTTGAAGAAGGTGTTCATGGACGGAGGCAGCGACATCAACATCATATTTGCCGATACCCAGAGAAGAATGAGCAGGTCGACAGAGAAATTGCCGGAATCGGAAACCACTTCCACGGCATAGTACCAGGGCAAGAAATCACGCCCATGGGAACAATCACACTCGACGTCATCCTCGGTACACCCGAGCACTTCAGGAAGGAGTCGATAGACTTTGAGGTCGTCGACTGGAAGTCACAATACCACGCCATCCTCGGGCGCCCAACCTTTGCCAGGTTCATAGTACCCCACTACGCCTACCTGATGGTAAAGCTGCCCGGGCCGAAAGGAGTAATCACCGTACGTGGCGACTTCGGGATCTCCAACAGTTGCGACCGCGAGTTTGCCAAGATTTCTGAGTTCTTCGGGGTCGAAGAGCACTTCAAGGCCATATTAGCCGACAATGACAAGACCCTCTTTCCATCTCGCAAGAAGCCAGCTAAGGACGCAGCATTCAACACGAACGACGACACCGTAACTCACCAAGTCCATCCGACTGACAGCAGAAAGACGGTCAAGGTCTCGTCAAGTCTGACCCCCCGCATAGGAAAGCGCGCTCGTCGAGTTCCTACGTGAGAACTGGAAGATCTTTGCATGGCAACCTTCTGACATGCCAGGGATACCCAGGGAACTCGCCGAGCACTCTCTAAAAGTCCACAAGGACGCAAGACCAGTCAAACAATCCATGCGACGCTTCTCAGGATCCAAGCGAGACGCGATCACCATGGAAGTCGACAGACTACTGCACGCCAAGTTCATCCGAGAGATCAAGGACTCGGATTGGGTCGCCAACCCGGTCCTAGTGGAGAAAAAGAAGACAAAGAAACTACGCATGTGCGTTGACTTCACCGCAGTCAACAAGTGCTGCCCCAAGGATCACTTCCCGCTCCCGCGGATAGACCAGATCATCGACTCGACAGCAGGTTGCGAGCGCCTGTCCTTCCTGGATGCCTACTCAGGTTACCAGCAGATCAGGCTGAAAGTCGAGGACGAAGAGAAAACGGCCTTCATCACACCCGACGGCGTCTTTTGCTACCAGACGATGCCGTTCGGGTTAAAGAACGCAGGTGCCACGTACCAGCGGACAATGCAAGCGTGCCTCAAAGGGCTAATCGGGCAGATCGTCCAAGTCTACGTCGATGACATTGTCGTCACGACCCGAAAGGAGGATACCCTAGTCGACGACCTCCGCAAGGTCTTCGCCGCACTCGATGTATACCAGATCAAGCTCAACCCAGAGAAGTGCGTGTTCGGCGTGCCAGCCGGAGAGCTACTAGGGTACCTCGTATCTGCAAGAGGAATCGAAGCGAACCCCGAGAAGGTGCAGAACATTCTCACAATGCCAGCACCAACAAAACTCCGTGAGGTGCAGCGATTAGCCGGCCGAGTCGCAGCTCTCAGCCGGTTCATTAGTAAGTTGGGAGAGAAAGCCTTACCTTTCTACCAACTGATGAAGAAGACGGACAAGTTCGAGTGGACACAGGAGGCGCAGGCTGCGTTCGACCACCTCAAGATAACCCTGACAACCTCTCCAGTCCTCGTAGCACCACTGGAAAACGAGCCGTTATACCTTTACGTCTCAGAAACAAACAGGGTGGTGAGCACGGTACTCGTAGTCGAACGGGAAGAAGAAGGGCACAGTCACCCGGTGCAAAGGCCCGTCTACTACCTCAGCAAAGTCCTTACCCTGTCCAAGCAGAACTACCCGCATTACCAGAAGCTGGCGTATGGAGTCTTTATGACCTCCGGGAAGGTCGTCCACTACTTCTCCAAGCACCCGATCACGGTGGTAAGCTCCTCTGGACTAGCAGACATTCTCCTAAATCAACGCGCGATAGGTCGAGTCGCCAGTGGGTTGTCGAACTAGGACCATGGGGGCTGAAATATGCTCACCCGAAGTCCATCAAGGCCCAAGTCCTCCCAGAATTCACCACCGAGTGGATAGAAGCCCAGTTACCAAATGTCCCCGACTTATCCAACGCATGGACAATGTACTTCGATGGCTCCAAGAAATTCATGTCAGCCGGGGCAGGAGTTGTGCTCATCTCCCCCAAAGGCGACAAGCTCAAGTACGTCCTGCAGAGGAACTTTCTGACACCGTCTAACAACAAAGCCGAGTACGAGGCCCTGATCCACGGCATGCGGATGGCCAAGAACTGCGGCGCCACGCACCTCATGATATACGGCGACTCCTACCTGGTGGTACAGCAAACCATGAAGTCCTGCCGCCATCGCCGACAACATGATCGCCTACAGAGACCTTTACAACCAGTTGGAAGGCAACTTCGACGGCTGCGAGTTGCGGCACATCGGCCGTGAAAGCAACGAGGAAGCCGACGTCCTCGCTAACATGGGATCAGACAGGGTGCCAGTCCCACCCGGCGTCTTCCTCGAGCGCATCACGCAGAGATCCATCAAGACTCAAAACACAACAAGCACTACAGCAACAAAAGGCGATGCTAACCCGCCAAGCCAAGACAAGGTCCCCATGGAGGTCATGCTAGTCGAAGCTACATGGACAGGACCGTACCTGGCGTACATACTGCATCAGAAGCTGCCAGCTGACCCAGTCGAAGCAAAGCGCATCATCAGGCGCTCCAAAAGTTTCACCGTCATCAACGGAGAACTCTACAAAAGAAGTATCTCAGGAATCCTGCAAAGGTGTGTAGATCCAGTCGACGGCCAAGCCATCTTACTCGACATCCACGCGGGTATCTGCGGGCATCACGCCAGCAGTCGAGCATTGGTGGCCAAAGCACTACGAGCCGGGTTCTACTGGTTGACAGCCATGCAGGACGCCGAGGAGCTAGTAAGGAAATGCACAGGGTGCCAGGAGTTTGCCAACAAGCCACACGCGCCAGCATCAGAACTTAAGACAATACCACTAGCCTAGCCCTTCGCCCAATGGGGTCTGGACATGGTGGGCCCGCTGAAGAAATCCTCACCCGAAGGTCACACTCACCTCCTGGTTGCAGTCGATAAGTTCACAAAGTGGATCGAAGCCGTGCCCATCATAAGTTCGACTGCATCCACAACAGTCAACTTCATCAGGTCAATCATCTTCAGATTCGGAGTACCGAATGGGATCATCACCGACAACGGCTCGAACTTCACAGCCGAAGAATTCAAGGACTTCTGCTCAGAGTAGGGCATCAAGCTCAGCTATGCGTCCGTCTCGCACCCGCAATCCAATGGGCAAGTGGAGAAAGCAAATGGCCTCGTCTGCAGCGGCATCAAGAAGCGACTGCGCGTGCCACTAAAACGCGCAGCGGGCGCATGGGTGGAAGAACTACCGTCGGTCCTCTGGAGTCTACGAACAATGCCAAACAGGTCCACCCAATACACTCCATTCTTTATGGTGTATGGTGCAGAAGCGGTTCTCCCCTGCGACATCAAATTCGACGCACCGAGAGTAGTCACCTACGACGAGTCGGATGCAGAGGAGGCACTCGAAGACAGCATGGATACCCTGGATGAAGCACGCGACATCGCCCTGGCACGATCAGCCGTGTATCAACAAGACCTACGCAACTATCACACTCGGAGGCTGCGACCAAGAGCGTTCGCTGCAGGCGACTTGGTTCTTCGACTCAAGCAGAAGAAGGTGCACAAGCTCGCTTCCCCATGGGAGGGCCCATACATCGTGACAGAAGCAATCGGCAACGGAGCTTATCGCCTGAAAGACTCGAAGACGGGAGCAGACTGCAGCATCCCGTGGAACGTGGCACAACCCCGCCGGTTCTACGCCTAGTTCGACCCAATCATTGTACAAGAAAAATCAGCGCGGCAGGTTTCAGACGCACTCTTTCCCTCACCAGGGTACCTAAGGGGACTGGAAGGGTTTTAATGAGGCGGCATGTTCGCAAGAATCAATAAAGTGATTTGAAGAAAATCTGTCTCCTTTACCTTTCACACAGAGGAAGCCAAAATCCTAGGCCGCCACTCGAACCACTCGGGGGCTGCGCCACACAGGTTGAAAGAAAAGCTTAGGCCGCTACCCGAACTACTCGGGGGCTGTGCCATACAAGCATAAATCAAAAAATCCTAGGCCGCCACCTGACCCACTCGGGGGCTGCGCCATACAGGTCAAGTTCAAAATCCTAGGTCGCCACCCGACATACTCGGGGGCTGCGCCAAACAGGTAACACTTGTAATCCTAGGCTACCACTCGACCCACTCGGGGGCTACGCCATACAGGCCTTATCAGAAAATCCTCAGCCGCCACTCGAACTCACTCGGGGGCTGCGCTGTACAGGTCAAGTTCAAAATCCTAAGTCGCCACCTGACATACTCGGGGGCTGCGCCCAAAACAGGTAACACTTGTAATCCTAGGCTGCCACTCGACCTACTCGGGGGCTACGCCATACAGGCCTTAGCAAAAATCCTAGGCCGCCACTCGAACAACTCGGGGGCTGCGCCATACAGGTCAAGTTACAAAAATCCTAAGTCGCCACCTGTTAAAGTCAGAGACTGCGACATACAGGTCACACTTGGAAAAACCTAGTCCGTCGCCTAACATACTAGGCGACTGCGCCAAACAGGTCGAAAATCAAAACAGGCATTTACACTTCCAAGCAAGCAGTTCAATTCTCGTTACTCGCAAGTATTTTTAATCTAGTACATTGCGACTTGCACATGCACATTTGCCTTCTATAGCTAACCCTGTACAGCAGACGACAGCTACTCTAAACTGCAGGCTCGGCCTTCGGCGCATCGAGTGGACCTACAAGGAGCTCACTTAGCCTCTGAACCTACCCGATAATTTGGCGCGCAACCGCCAAGGTCTCGTCAAAGTCGTCATCACCAAGCAGGCCATCCAGCACCTTATCGAGCGGAAGATGCGGCCGATGCATCCGGACGTATGCCAACGCCGCATTCGCCCCAGCCACAAGTTGGGTGTGGACGACCTCCTTCAGCCCCTCACCGTCGCGAAACCTCTCCAGCAAGGCGGACAGCCCGTTCGGCTGCGCGTTATGCGGGAAGTACACACGATTGATATGCCAGAGTGTCTTCCGGCAATTCTTCAGAAGAAAAGCCGCACGCCATGTACGATCAAGCATAGTGGCAAGGGCGCGCCCTCTCGACTTGTTCACCCAGAACTGACGAGCTTCGTAGGAGTCGCCGGATGCCTCTCGGGCAACTCGCTCTTCAACGCGATCCCGCTCAGCCTCCCAATCCGAGTTCACATCTGCACGCGTAAACTGCAAGTCAGAACAAGCAAGTTTCAGCAAAGAAAGCAGCCGCCAAAAGGATACCAACCTTGCAGCTGTCGACTGATTAGATCGATCTCCCCAAGCAAAAAATCCTCACGTCGTGAGAACTCTGCAGTAGGATGCGACCTGGAGCGGTGCACCAGCAGCTCAGTATTCTTCAGGGTTGCCTCAAGCTCAACCACCTTGTTCTTCAGGTACGTGATTATCCTCTGATCATTTGTACTACGTGGAGGAGCCGGCGCCGCCCGACGACGGCGAGCACCCGAAGAAGAAGCCTCGCCACTCGGCTCAGTCGCAGGAGAAGAAGAAGCACCACCGCGCACGACAGTCTGCCACGAATACGCAGAGTCAATACAATCATACGACTGTGCAGCAAAGATAAACTCGGCAGAAAGAAATTCAGTTCTAGCAAAAGCATTGTTGAAGGCCAAAAGACCTGGCAGGACAATATTCATTACAGGGCCAAAAGTTTAAAGGTACAGACCACGGCGACTGCCAAATTCCTATGCTACATCTACTCTAAGGCTGCAGACTGCGACCGGGAGCGACTCTTCCGAGTAGCAGCCGCCTCAGTTGCCTTAGCAAGGGTCCTCTCGAAGAGTGCCACAAGCTGCACAGCCAGCTGTGTAGCACGCTCCTTCACACCACCCAGCGACGCGATTCGGCCATCGGGTCTTCGAGGAAAGCCGCTGACGACCTTCTCGAAGTCACCCGGAACCTGATGTCCTAAGAGGTGCTTGAAGGTGAGCTCGGAGCCGCGTACCGTCTGCGACCGCGTGAAGTCGGCGATGGTGGTCGCGTCCTCAAACGGCGCATCAAGGGCGTCCACAGCTGCTGGCGGCTGGTCGCTCGGGAAGATGCTCCGGTGCACCACAGTAAGGGCTCCAGTCGACTTCTTCAGCGCGGCTGTGGACTTCTTCAGCGCGTCGGACGCATAGGCGCAGACCCGGTCGAGGAAGCCGACAGCAGTCGCCAAATCAACCGCGTCACTCGACGTGTCTTCCGGGGGGGCTCCACCGCAAGTCTCTGCGCGAGGGATTCAAGGTCAGAAAAAGAGAAGATCAAGACACAGTAGGCACTAAGCCGAAACTTACCCCCAAGAACACCGGCGAGCGAGAGGAGACGGTCGACTTGAGTCTTCTCTTAGGCGACCCGTGCCAGCTCCCGCTCTCGAGACTCATGCAGAGCCTTCTCAAGCTTAGCAACCCGCCCGGTAGCCTGGTCCAGAGAAGCACGCAGCTGGTCCCTCTCCTTCTCCAGGCGAACATAGGCCGCGGCTGCGTCAAGCTGCTGGCGGTAGTACGGCTGAAACAAAAGCAAGATATTAATAAAGTTGCGGGCGACTATACTAGTCACCCACACCTTCGGGGGCTACTCCCATCGGGAGCGCTGATCGCGCACCCGATGAAAACTCAAGAGTACAAGTACAAGCGTAAAGGGCTTACGTGGTCCAGGAGGTCAGGGTCATCTGAAGCCGAAGGAGGAGCGCGACTCGACGACGCAATGCCAGCAGGCTGTGCGCGCACCTCCTCCACCACCGCCTGAGTCACCAATTCAGTCGAAGGAGCGGATGTATGCTCCACGTCCTGAAGGGGGGAGCTAACATCGCCAGAACGATGGCTGCAGCGAAGACGAGCACACTGGTCAGCTCAAAGGTTGCAGCTACAAAACACAACTCGAAGAAAATGAATCATCAAGAAGCTCACCTGGTGGTTTCAAAGTCGTCGTAACTCCCCAGGGAGGGTGACGCCATCCGCGCAAACGAACGAGGAGCCGCGGAGCTGATTGGAGGAACAATCAAGGGCTCATTCCAGCCACGAGAGGACCGCGCACCCGACGACGTCGCGACGGCCTCCTCCAGAGCAACGTCGGCATCCTTAGCGGGTGACGACGCAGTAGCAGAATCGCCACGGCTCGGGAGCTTCCGCTTCTTCCGTACGGGTTCCTCCTCTTCATCTTCGTCCTCCACCTCTTCGTGGGGAGAATGCGCGGAAGGAATCTCATCGTCGTCGTCCTCCTCCTCGACAAATTTCGACTCGTCGTCGGGTCCATTCTCGGGAAGAGGAGGAAGGCTGATCAGCAGGGACCGACCCTGAAGCAAGTAGACGCAAGTCGAATCAAGAAGCAAGTAGACGCAAGTCGAGTCAAGACACAAGGAAAACAAGTCAAGAACTCACCTCAGGAACAGGGTTCGATGCCCCGTAAGCAGCAACCGGGCACTTGACGTTGCATGTATCCGCGACTCGGAGGTTGGTGATGGACCTTACTTTGGTTTCCACCTCCTCATCGTCAAGTGGCTCGGTGCTGACGCCCTCGACGGCCCACATCGGGTGGGGCCGAGCGCTGAGCGGCTGCACCCGAAGACGGAAGAAGGTGGCCATCAGGAAGACGCCACCCGCCTCGCGCCCAAGGGTTTTGGTGAGATCGCGCAGCAGGCCCAGCAGAGGCCGCACGGCTTCCTTCTCCCCAGCAATCAGCGGGTGCGTCCAGGCTTGCGTCTTCCGCAGCCCACGTCCGCTGTCGAATGCCACCAGGCCGTCCTGGCTCGACTGGACGTAGAACCATCTCTTGCGCCACCCTTGGACGGAGTCCGACTTCTTCATCTGGAAGTACGCGGTGTCACCGCGCACTTGGATTCCAAAGCCGCCCACGGGGAAGGGCAACCCGCTCTTTCCAACGTTCTTGCGAACGAGGAAGAGCAACTTCCACAGTGCCCAGTGGGGCGCGACACCCAGAAAGCACTCGCAAAGCACAATGAAGCCCGCGATGCTCAAGACGCCATTGGGGGTCAGATCGTGGATCTGAACCCCATAGGCATACAGGAGACCGCGCACAAAATCGTGCATGGGGAACCCGAAGCCCCGCGGAAGGAAATCCACGAAACAAACGCGTTCCCCATCCCGGGGTGTGGGGAAAACCTCTTTGCCAGGAGCGCGTACCTGGACTTGATCAGCAGGTGGAAGAAGACCTTGAGCGCGGAGGAGTTCGACCTCTGCCTTCTTCACCGACGATCTTTGTCAGTCGCCGTCGGGCTTCTTCATCAGCCCGGCTTCGTCGGCGGCGGCGGAGGAACCAACGGCGCTCTTCGGCTTGCCCATGGCGCCGCGAGGCAGCGCAAGGTGCACAGACAAAAAGCACGGAGCTCTGGATGGCGGCGAAAATGGTAGAGCGCAGAGGAAAAGGAGGCCAGGACGATTGAAGAAGATGAAGGCCCTCGCGTCAAAACGCAGTACTTATGCCTCGAAAACGTTTCATCTCAACCGTCCACAGAACAAGGGCTCCAAGCAGACACATCCAGCCGTCCACGTGTCGCTCGAAGAAACCAACCGTCGCCGCCCACTTCGTCCACTACGCACGAAAACCGAGGCGTCATCATCATGCCGCGCAAATTTCGCGCCCAGTTCGGAGACGTGACAACTGCTGACCGCGGTCAGCTCTGAGAGCGGGGCCCGCCACGTCACGTCCCATTGGGCGCAGAGGCGTGCAATGGATCGTCACCAATGACGTCATCAAGCCAACGGCTCCAAAAAACAACTGAAACAGCTCGACAGAGTGATTCGAGTAGTAAGCTTCTTAGCTGAAACCAACAAAGTAGGATCGACTGCTGATCCGAGAACCCGAAGGAATCATTCGGGTGGCAAAGAAAAACCGAGTAAGCTCGAGCAGCCGAATCCATCCACAAGTAAGCCAACAGGCCGAATAGAAGCAAGCTTCACAAGAAGACAAAGGCAAAGTAGTTCGACCGCAAAGGTTACTCCCATCAGGAGCGGCCGGTTCGACTGAAGAAATCAAGTTCAAGCTCAAGATCAAGCAATCCAATGGCACGTCCAGGAGGAAGAAGTCCTTTGCTCGACTCTACGCTTCGACCAAGCACTCGGGGGCTACTGACGTGGGGCTGCCTTTCGGGTAGCCCACGATAAGGATACCTGGGCCGCGCCAAGGACATGGAGGCCCACAGAAGGCCCACGCGGGGTACCATGTAACCTAGTCCAAGTCGGTTAGGTCGCATAACCTGCCATATCTGTAGTTGCCATCGGCATCGACCACCCGAGACCTGGCTACCTATAAAGGCAGGAGGGTTGCTCGTCCCAAAGGACACGTTCATAGCCACCGTCACAAACCCTAGCGAGATCGCAATCTCGCCATTGTAATCGCTACTCGCATCAATAATCAGACAAGCATGAGTAGGGTGTTATCCTCCGGGAGCCTGAACCTGGGTAAATCCTTGCTTGTCAGCCGTCGTGACCACCAGCACTCATCTCTCTCCCCATCAATCAACCCGGGGTGAACAAACCTGTGACTTGTCGAATTAACACCTCGTCAATAGTCCCATAAAATATTTTTCTTTATAGGAAACTCTGTAGACCAATTGAACAATGGAGACCGTTGTACACAAACATTGCAACATGGTTAAATGTATGAACTCATACTGTATTTATTTTTCAAATATCTTCCTGCTCAAGCCTTATGTGGTAAAAGACATCAATTTTTTTGAAGAAAAATATAATTGCAAAACAGTACTGCATGCCTTTAAACGGCTTGTAGCAGGTTGTAAAACTGGAGTGGTCTGCTTTGAGTGAAGTTTGAGTTTGCACCTTATTCTTGATACCTACTCCATTTGTTCCGAATTAATTGGATCAGATTTTTTGCAAGTTGTACTAAATTAATTCAGAAAAGAAGGAGTACGTCACAAAAAACACCATTTTAAGCATTTAAAAGATGAAAATGATTTGATAGAACATGTTGGAATCCCACTTTAGTAACATTGTTTACGGTGCACATAAGTGTACAATTTAGGTATTCCATTTTTATGTTCATGAACACTAGTAGGAAAGTGTTTATTGATGGCCAGATACTAGTGGCAGCCGTGTTACTCAGTTATGACAAGTGGTTGTTTCAAAAAACAAATATAACAAGTGGTGTGACTAAATCAGCACGACACTAGTGTGTCGGACCCAATTACCCAACAGTCTGACTTCACGGAAACACTAGTTGCGTGCCAGAATGTGCTAACAACACTAATGTATCGACTACCAATGGCATGCCACTATTGGGCAACGCCGCTAGCATGTTTTGTCATGCCAATTGCATTTTTCTCTTGCCACTGTTCTTCTTTCGAGTCATTCTTTAGATATATGACATTGTCCCATTCACAGATTGCACTTATGATATTATAAAAATCTACTCAAACTTCTCACTAGCTCTATCTATATCATTATCTACACTAGATAGAATAACAGTCCTCAAAATACATATATTTGAGTGTATTAGTGTTGTATTTATCGTACTACCCATGTACACAACTTTTGGCAGCGGTAAAGCGTGTCTAGGCATCCCAAAATTTAAAAAATTCTAATTACTGAAAATTAAACTTTTTAAAAATCTAAAAGAAATATAATAAATCAAAAATACTAATATGTGCAGTATTGGCTCATTTTGAACAGTAGACACATATTTGAACAATAGACACTTATATAGGGCGCTAGGGCATGGAGAGGTAGGGCGACGTTGGGACGCGGGGGGCGAGGCGACGTGGCGGCGCTAGGGCGCTAGGGCACGGAGAGGACGGAGCATGACTGAGGGGGCCTTTTTGCATGAGGTGGGCTTGGCTCATATGAGCAAACCGGGCAACTAAACACTCAAAAATTGGTGGGAAGAGATATTCTCAGTCCGGCCGGGCTACCAAACACGCTATAAATGAAGTTGTCAGCCTTGTTACGAATGTGCAATTTCACATGAAAATTACCATCCGAAACAGCCAACACATCCATGGTATCAGTCTTGACGTCTAGTAAAATGCCCCCGACCACCCCGTGGTCGAGAGTACCAAGCAAAATCTATACCACCCGATAATCGGTTCGATAGAGACAGCGAGAACTCACGCCTACCCGTCTCGGAAATAGCTAAAAAAATCCAAATTATGATATATCATATTAAATCAACAAAATGTAAATGTTTAGCAAAGTCATCAAGATATCCGCTATTTGTAAAAATGCCATTTATTGAGAAACAATTGAGAATTTGGAAAACTTTGGGTGAAAATTTTGATGTCTTATAATTCTCTGTGCTCCAACAAATTCAACACAAAAAATAGAACTGCTGTGGATTTCCCATGTGATATGGGAAGTTTATCAAACCGTGGTCAAAATCATAGCACCAACAATTCTGGTGAACAAACGTTCACAAACTTTGGTCCCAAAGCCGACATAAACATGTGCGTGTACCACCCGCATTAGCAAAACCTTCCGTGACGCCGGCCCACACCAGTTCACCACCAGCGGTGCATAGAGGAGAGCATCCCATCAATTAAAAGCGACGCCCCGTTGCGAAACAACGCACTGACACCATTGCAGTACTACTGTACAAGCACAGAGGAAGCAGAGCAGAAGCGAGCTCACGAACATGGCGGCCGCACGCCTGTCGTCCCTCCTTGTCCTTCTGGCCCTCGTCGTCGTCCCCATGGCGAAGGCCGACTTCGACGACCAATTCGAGGTGATCGGCGACCGCGACCACATCGGGTACAAGGACGACGGCAGCGGCGGCCAGGAGTTCTCTCTCGAGCTCGACCAAGAATCTGGCTCCGGCTTCAAATCCAAGGACAAGTACCTCTTCGGCGAGTTCACCGTCCAGATGAAGCTCGTCGACGGCAACTCCGCCGGCACCGTCACCTCCTTCTACGTAAGCCATTTCATCCTCCCGTGCGCTGCGGAGGATACGCATCTTGTTTCTTTTCCCCTTTCTTTTTCTCCTAAAACCGACACCGATTGATCTGTTCAGCTGACGTCCGGGGAAAGCAGCACCCACGACGAGATTGACATCGAGTTCATGGGGAACTCCAGCGGCGACCCGTACGTGATGAACACCAACGTCTGGGCCAGCGGCGACGGCAAGAAGGAGCACCAGTTCTACCTCTGGTTCGACCCCTCCGCCGACTTCCACACCTACAAGATCATCTGGAACCCCAAGAACATCATGTACGAATCGACCTCCCTGTCCCTCGGATTAATCCTCCTCCTGATTTCTAGACGACGAATTCCAAACAGAGTAATACTAATAATTGACGAGAATGCCATGCCAGATTCTATGTGGACAACGTGCCGGTGAGGACCTTCAAGAAGTACGACGACCTGCCGTTCCCGACAAGCCGGCCCATGACGGTGCACGCCACGCTGTGGGATGGCAGCTACTGGGCGACGCAGCACGGCAACGTGAAGATCCACTGGAGGCACGAGCCCTTCGTCGTCTCCTACCGCGGCTACCACGCCAACGGCTGCGTCCACAACAAGAACTCCTCGCGCTGCCCCGACGGCTCCGACTCCTGGATGCACACGGAGCTCGGCGAGGAGGACCTCGCCACCGTCGCCTGGGCCGAGCGCAACTGCTTGTCCTACAACTACTGCGCCGACGGTTGGCGGTTCCCCAAGGGATTCCCCGGGGAGTGTGGCCGCAAGTGATGCGTCCATGTTCAGCCCATTGGCCACCGCCAAGATTTGATTAATTGAATTTGTTTCCTACTCCTACAATTTGTTCATTCGATTCCATGGACATGTATGTAATGTACCCCCAGTGCCATTTACCGTGTAGATTCTTAGCATCGTCGTTCCTGATTTGGTTTCATGCCGAGCTAAACCGAGAAGAAACTGTAGCTGTGCGAAGGATGTAACTAAATCTGCCTCAGACCAACATATTATAGTACAGTAGTTGAAATGTTTTGACATTTTGTCTGAAGTTCTGTCATCTTGTCACATGTTCTCTTCAGAAACAATTTGTATGGATGCGTTTCCCGACTTTGGAGTAAAAGGTAACGATGGTGCGTTTCCGACTTTTGTCTTGCAGATAATGATAGACGCGTCGCTGATAGATTCTTGCTACCCAAAATATGATTGCTGGTGGATGGTGGAAGCAGACAAGTGACAACTGTCTGCGTTGCTGTTCCGCTTCTTGATAGTGCGCGCTGGGTGCCATGTTCGAGCCGTGCCCACCATCCCCAATCTACCTCTCTCAGTGGTCGGCGGTAGGTACTCGCTAGAAAAGACCATGAATCATGACAATCATGTGAACTCTCAATCCGTGTAAACAAGGTTCGCCGCATCACCATGTTATAGTTTTTTTTGGAAGATAAACATTTTTACTCGTATAAAATCAATAACAATTCCAGTTTATTAAGTTTAAATTCGATACAACTACAACATTTGAAATTGTCAATCCAACATCTAAAACTGCAAACAAAATTCAACTACCATTGTTGACGCAATTATCGTCCCAAACTACACACAATTTGCATCTTTCAACACTACATGAAAAACCAAAATACACAAAATCCGTTAAGGTTGGCCATATGCCAGGGTGGCACATTGCATAGATGTACAAATCGATGCTGACATCGGGCGGAGCAACCACAACCATTCTGGGACAATGTCAAAGATGCCAAGGGTGTAAGATCCTTTAGCACCTAGTGTGCACACTTCCAACACCATGGAGAATGGCGGTAACCAGAAAGGAAAGAACCAGAGCAGCATGGCGTCTCGTAGAGAGAAAATTTGAGTGTCGGAGATGAAAGGAATATACCCGAGAGGCAATAATAAAATTGTTATTATCTTATTCCATGTTTATGATAAATATTTACTTCTCATACTAGAATTGTATTAACCAGAAACAATAATACATGTGTGAGTAATGAACCAATTAGAGTTCCTAGTAACGCATGCCATTTAACTAACACGTTGATTAACTGATGATCAAGGTTTCCTGATCATGAACGTTGGATGTTGTTAGTAACAGGATCACGTTATTAGGAGAATGATATGATGAACACACACCCAAATTAAGTATACGTGTCGGGTTATTGGATTCTTAGTCACGTAAGGAGTTGCCATGCTCCAATGGTGAAGAGATGGGAAAGACATGGCGGCTTCTAGGATCGGATTGCACACAAGAGTTTACCCAGCTTCGGACCTTGCAGCTTGTAGCGGTAACAAGATCAGACGTGCTGCTATAATTTACTAGATGCAAATATGTGTATAGTTTACAATGTAGGTTGTAAGGCGTGTCCCTTGAGGGGAACAGGAGGCAGGCTTATATAGGTGCCATGCCTCTCCTACAAGAAAAGGCCAACCGACCTATGTTAGGAGTACTAGACTAACGCGGTATAAATCGTAACTTGTTCTCTAAGGCAAACGTCGGTTCGTCTGCATCCTGGTCAGCTTGTAGGCATCCTCTTGCGCTTTAGCCTACTGGGCCGCCCGATAAGCCGAAGACCTTATCACCTTTTGGGCCACCCTGGTAAGATGGCTTAGTCCACGTGGTCGGCATACCCATTTGGTATATCCTCCATAGTAGTCCCCAGATAGGTTGGAGCACTCCAGCTTGTTCGTCTTAGTCTTCACTACGAAATTTTCGTCTTCATCTTCTTGATGAACTGCTGCAGAGTTTGAACCATACCCTATATAACTGAGGATACGGCTTTCCAATAAGCCGAAACGACCATTGCATTTATGGGCACACAAGCCGAATAATTCGTCAACTGATGGACAGAGAGAAAGATTCCTCGTCAGACTGAGGTCAAGTCTTGTCAATGTTTAGTCCATGACAGTCTAGACTGTTGACTAGGTCAAATCTACTCATTGCGATTTTACCGCGCATGACCCGAGGCTTACGGGAGAAGGAAAACGGCTCCCTCAATTTCTCCGCTCCACATGGCGCTGATCGAGCGGTGCGAATCCAACCGTTGCGGAGATCGTGGGGCAGACCATAAATACCCTCCTGTAATTCGAAAACAAATCGCCGCTTCATTTCTCTGTTCATCTTCCTCGTCGCGCTCGAGCTCTTTCTCTCTCTCCTGCGCACCCGAGCACATCATCCTCACACCCACACACAAAATCAATGGAGCAAACCATAGTCTCCGCGGAGGCGCGTTCGGTGGCGGAGGAGGACACGACGAGGGCCGTTACGACTGCGACGCGGAGCTCGGCGGAGGGATCTGCGGCCGGCGGCGCATCTTCCTTGGGCACCGTCACGGAGGCGTTGCTCGCGGAACCCATAATCAGGCTCTTCCCCGGAGAGAAGATGCCCACCGATTCTAGCGACGCCGCCGCGGCCGGCGCCGAGGAAGAGGACGATTCTTCGTCGCGCCACTGCCTCCCCTCGACCATCACCGAGGACGATCTGGTGGAGCTGGAGCGTGAAGGACTCCTTCCTCCTCGGGCAATCTGCAAGTGGCGTTCGGCTTTCGAGCACGCCACTCCGGCTCCCGAAGGCGGCGAGCGGGTAATTCTAGTTTCCCACTTGCATCGCGGCATGGCTCTGCCGCCGTCGTCTTTCTTCATCTCAGTCTTAGATTATTACGGCTTACAACCGCACAACCTAGTACCCAATAGCATCTTGTACTTAGCTGGTTTCCAAGCCTTGTTTGAAGGCTACCTAGGAATAGCACCCAGCTTAGATTTCATTAAATATTGCTTCCACTGTAAACGTCAGACAGAAGGCGACGAGTTGCTCACTTTGGGCACCGTTAGCCTTAACTTGCGTAGAAATAGGGCATGGTACCCTAAGGTTCCCAAGGTAGACTTTGTCTGTAGCTGGGCGAGCACCTTTTTCTACTGCTCAGATATAGCTCCCGCAAGGAAGACGATAGGTCTCCCGCGTTTTGTTAACGCTGCCGCTTCTCCTCGCTTCTCGTGGGACGAGAAGCCGAAGAAAGTCCTGCCTGCAAACCTCCAGCTCATCCAGAAACGGATCGAGTACATGACGACGGAGGCGAAGCCGAAACTCACTTCACAGCACACGATTCTGTGCTGGCTCAAAAGGCGGGTGCAGCCTCTCCGGGAAAACAAAGACCTGATGTGCACGTACAGCGGTAATCAGGATGATCCTCTCCGCGTCTCCAAAGACGACCTAACGAACGATGCCTTCTTGATGCGATTCAAGAAGCTGCTCAAGGAGAGGACTCAATTCACCGAGTCTTTTCCCATGTACACCTCCATCAACAAGCCGCCACCGGTGAGTGCCTTGTATGTTTACATGTTTTGCATTTGTTCGGCTTAATATCAATCTTACGTGTATCTTTCTTATGTCAGCTCGACTCTTCCCCTTCTTCGGCTGCTGCCACCATCACTAAGATGCGCAAGCGTAAGGTTGGTGCCGATAAAGCGGCATTGACTGAGGATGCGCTAAGGAAGAAGAAGAAGGAGGACGTCTCCTTCATACCCAAGGGCGCCGTTATCCACGACGTCCTTGATGACGATGAAGAATCCGCCTTCGCCATGCCTCAGAAAGTGTAAGTGGTTGTAGCCTAAGTCTCGCATCATGCTTCTTTGCTTCTTTCTTGCGACGTTGCTAAGCCTTGTTTCTCGTCTTTATCTCAGGGTTAAGCCTTCAAGCAAGCTGAAGGCGAAGGCATTGAATGGAAGGGTAAGCCCCCAATTCCTTCGCCGGCTGCCGCTCCTTCTACGCCAAGTGTTACAGCAAGCATGCCGACTCCTGCATCTCAGGAGGTGAGAGCCGACATCGACATGCCGGACGCAATTACAGAGAGGACGGATACTGCTGAGAAGACGGCTGCTACTACAAAGGCAGCCGTTTCTGAAGAAACCAACAAGGCGGAAGCTTCGGCTAATGATGCCTTCGAAGATATAAAAGAAGAAGTCTTTGACGACGAGGGATTTCTTTTCCCTTCTATCGCAGCAAGGATTGCTGCTGAAAAGGAAGCTGCTGGGCCTTCTTCGCCTAAGCCGATCACCATGGCAATTACAGTGCGCAGGCTTGAAGACAACTGCGACGCGTTGTATGCCAAGATGAAAACTGGCTATCGGCTTTTGAAGAAGCATGTTAAGGTAAACTTTATTTTGCCTTATCCATATTCCCAGTCCTCGGGCGTCTCTTTGATCTAATGTGTTTAGTCAAAGTGACGGCCTTGAATTTGATAATCATTCTTGACCATTCCTCGAGTGTACTTTACTTGACCCTTTGTTGCTTGCCTTTTTCTGTAATTTTTTCAGGAGGGCCAGGGCCTGAACCGTGACTTGTGGAATTCCTTGGTCGCGCAACGCCAAGAGCTCAAGTTCGCCAAGAAGAAGGTGAAACATGATGCTGGTATGTAATACCCTTACTGGCTTTGCTTTTTGGTTGTTGTCTTTTGTCGCCTAAGTTTCTCCTTTCTTGTGCTTTGCAGATCTGCTTGAAAAGGCCCAGCAAGCTGCTGAGTAGTCTGGCGACATTGATGTTGTTAGGCATGAAAATGAGGCCCTCTTCAAGCAGATCCAGGAAAACCAGAAGCTGGTTGAGGATGGCATGAAGGCACTTCATGAGAGTGCAGAGGCGGAGCAGTTAAGTCTTAGAGATGAACTGGCTGCAACTCGCCAAGAAGTCGAAGACGCCAGGAAAGAGATGCAATCTCTTACTGAGAAGGCGGAGCTCCGTATCTAAGAGCTTGATGGCCAGCTGGAGCGTCGGAAAGACGAAATCCAAGGTTTGGACGACAAGATCCTTGGTATGTTTCCTGCCTTTCTCTTTTCGTCTTTCGTCTTTTTGAACGAGTTTTTTCGCTTTGCCTTACTTGCTTTTTTGATTTAGCTCCTGCTGGTCTTGGCGATATTGATGATGCCACTCGCCTGGAGCTTGTGTTGGAGTTTGGCGAGCTAATTGCTCGCCAAACTGCTGCCGGGAAAGGCTTGTTAAGCCAAATGTTCCCGAAGCAGCTGCCTTTGGCAACCAACATGAGGATTCTGGTGCCTCTGCTTGAGGACTGCGCCAGCAACACCGAGGAACGTCTTCGTGCTGCCGCTCGTGGAGGTGCCAAACTTGCCTTAGGCAATGTTATGGGCCACCATCCCGAGATGGATATCAAGAGGGCGGTGAGATGCTTGCCAACGCATGATGCTGACGGCAACGAGATCAACCTTGCTGCTGTTTATAACTCTGTGATAGGATATGCCTCTTTCATTGCTGACAAGATCAACCCTAAGGTGGTCTATGCTCACCAGGACATGCCTAAACTTCTACGAAGCTCGTCGGAAGACGAAATTTCAGAGCAGACTGTCACCCAAGGCGAAGAGAAGGAGGAGCTGCTACCTCAAAATCCGAAGGCGATGCTGATGCGCACTCTAAGTCCCCTGCGCAAGATTGAAGAAAAAATTGTTGTGTTATGAAGTCCTTAGTCTTAAGGCGAACAAACTGTTTTATTCCTGAAATCTTGTAATATATTTATGTGAACAAGTTTGTCTTGTGATGCATAGCATGCTCTTTTGGTACTTTACTGAAGTATTGCTAGCACTGTGCTATGCGAGTATGTTCCTTGTCCGTCTTTTGAATTTTTTGGTTTATGTCTTTAGCTTTTTCGTATGTTAGCGAAACCACAAAGACGGTGACACTTTGTTAGGCAGCAGGACCATAGTCAATCTGCTTACACCTAATGCACGTGCCGCCTTTGGGCGCGTAGAACATCTAGTGGAGCAACACAGAACATAAACAATCAGAGAAAAAGTCTTAGATGGACGCAATTTTATTTATGTAAGGCAGTAAGCCGAACTTTTCATGCTTAGTTATTCGTGTTAACGAAATTGACATGTTAAATTTAGGAATATGATCATTGGGAAATAAAAGATGGATGAGTAAGTATAATACTATCAAATGTAAATTTTAGCAATCCAAGACTTTTTATTTCTTGAGCATAGACATATGTTTACAATAGAATTGCTAAGTGTAAAAAGGACGTAGCTGCTCAATGTTCCAAGGGCGTTTTGACTCGCTGAGCTTTGCTTCTTCGCCTCTTTTCCTTTTGTGTCCCTTTTTCGTCTTCTTTTTGAGATCTATAAGATCCACAAGATAGTATGCCCCGCTCTTGAGCGCTTTGCTGACAACGAAGGGTCCTTCCCATGTAGGGGATAACTTGTGCTCTTTTTTCTGAACTATGCGAAGCACCAAATCACCTTCTCGAAACGATCTTTGCCTTACTCTCCTACTGTGATATCTTCATAGGTCTTGTTGGTATATGGCGGATCGGTGGAGTGCAATCTCCCTTTCTTCTTCGAGTAGGTCTAAGCCGTCTTGTCGGGCTTCTTCTGCGTCTGCTTCAACATAGGCTGTCACAGGGAGAATCATGTATAACGTCTGTTGGAAGAACTACTTTTGCGCCATATACAAGGAAGAAAGGCGTATAGCCGATTGATCTATTGGGTGTTGTCCTGATGCTCCATAAGACGGCAGACAATTCTTCTACCACAGGCTCCGGCTGTCCTGTCTAATGGTACTTCCAAGCGTGGCTTTATGCCTTGAAGAATTATGCCATTGGTTTGTTCGACTTGTCCATTGGACTGTGGGTGTGCCACGGATACCAAATCAAGCCGGATGTTGTTCTTGCCGCAGTATTTTTCAAGTTCTCCAACGACGAAATTCGTCTCGTTGTCGGTGATTATGTTGTGGGGGACGCTGAAACGATGTATGATGTCTATGACAAACTTCGTGGCTGTTTCCCCGTCTACTTTTTTGATAGGCTTGGCTTCTACCCACTTTGTGTACTTGTCCACTGCTACGAGTAGGTGTGTTAAGCCGCCTCTGGCTGTCCTGAATGGACCAACCATGTCAAGTCCCCAGACCGCAAAGGGCCATCTGATGGGAATTGTTCTTAGTTCTTGAGTCGGCATTATTGGTTGCCGTGCGTAGCGTTGGCATCCTGCGCACTTTTTGACCATCTCTTCCGCGTCTTGTTTTGCGGTGAGCCAGAAGAAACCGTGCCTAAAGGCTTTGGCGACTATGGTTTTGAAGAGGCGTGATGTCCGCAACATCCGGAGTGTATTTCTTCCAAGATTTCTTGACCTTTTTCTAGGGAGACGCATCTCTGGTATATCCCAGTGGTGCTTCTTTTGTATAGTTCTCCCTTGATGATTGTATAGGCTTTTGCCCTGCGTATCACTTGCCTTTTCAGCACTTCGTCTTCTGGTACTTCGCCGTTGACGAGGAAGTTGATGTAAGGTTGAGTTAAATCTGGTGTTATCAGTAAGACTTCTACAGACTTAAATCGAATTTGGGTCTTCACTGTCTCCGCCTTTGATTGAAGGCTTGTACAATTGTTCCAGGAATATATCCTTAGGAACTTTGTCTCTTCGAGAGCCCATTCTTGCTAAGGCGTCTGTGTCTTCGTTTTCTTCTGTTTTGATATGCCGGACTTCAAGCTCTGTAAAGCATCTGACGAATTCGTCAATTGTGCGTCTATATTCCACCATTGTTGCGCTTTTGGTGTCCCAAGTGTCGTCAAATTGTTGTGCCACTAGATCTGAATCGCCGTAGCAAAGTAACCTTTTCACGCCAATGCCTTTAGCGATGTCAAGGTCGTGCAATAAAGCTTCGTATTCTCCAACATTGTTTGTGGCGTCAAAGTGAATTTGGAGAACGTAGCATAGCTTGTATCCTTTTGGTGTGGTTGGCAACACGCCTGCCCCTGAGCCTTTGAGCATCTTTGAGCCGTCAAATTGTAAAACCCAATACTCAGAGTCTGGCAAAGGCGTTTCGTCCATAGCCTCCGTCCAATCGGCGATAAAATCGGCTAATGATTGGGATTTGATGGCTGTTCGTGGTTTATAATGGATATCGAATGCTGCTAGTTCAATTCCCCACTTAGCGACGCGTCCTGTGGTGTCTATATTGTTGGTGATGTCTCCAAGAGGTGCTTTGCTCACCACTGTGATGGAGTGATCTTGAAAATAGTGTCATAGTTTTCTTGCGATGAAAAATACGCCGTATGCTAACTTTTGATAGTGGGCGTACCTTTGCTTGGACTCTGAAAAGACTTCGCTTATGTAATAGACTGGTCTTTGCATGGTGATTGCTTGTCCCTCCACTGGTCTTTCGACAACTATGACTGCGCTGATTACCAAGTTTGTTGCTGACATGTATAGTAGCATTTGCTCATGTGGTCTTGGTGCTACGAGTATTGGTGCGCTGACTAAGGCCTCTTTCAGTTAAGCTAAGGCGGTTTCCGCTTCTTCAGTCCACTCGAATTTATCCGACTTTTTTAGAAGGCGGTAGAGGGGTAAAGCTTTGTCAGCAAGCGTGCTTATGAATCGGCTTACAGCAGCTGCTGATCCTGTTACGCGCTACATGTCTTTGAGGCATGTAGGCCGCTTGATATCCATGATGGATTTTGTTTATCAAGATTAACTTCTATGCCTCTTTCAGAAACTATGAAACCAAGGAGTTTTCCTGCTGGGACGCCAAAAAAGCATTTTCCCTGATGGAGTGATCTTTGGATGCACCTTTGTTACGTCGCACCTGAGTTTTTTAGCCCGAAAGGCATTGTTAAATAGAAGTAGGTACCGAAAGGCGTGATGAAAGAAGTCTTGATTTGATCAGTCTTCTTCATCTTAATCTAGTGGTAACCGGAGTAAGCATCCAAAAAGCATAGTAATTTTTCCCCTGCAGTGGCATTTACAACCTGGTCGATTCGCGGTAAGGCGAAAGGGTCTTTCGGACATGCTTTGTTTAAGCCGGTGAAGTCGATGCACATGCGCAACGCCTTCGTGTCCTTTTTAGGTACTAGTACAGGGTTTTCGGACCATTCTGTATGAATGACCTCTTCTATGAAGTTCGCGACTGTAAGTCACGCTATCTCTTGTCCTATAGCTCTCTTCTTTTCTGGACCAAAACGCCTAAGGCTTTGCTTGACAAGCTTGGCGTCTTTTGCGACATTGAGGGAGTGCTCGGCAAGTTTTCTCGGGACTCCAAACATGTCTGATGGAGACCATGCAAAGATGTCTCGGTTCTCACAGAGGAACTTGACGAGCTCGCCTTCCTATTTGTCGCTGAGGGTGGTGCCGATGTTCGTCGTCTTCACAGTATCCTTGTCATCTATTTTTGCCTTCTTGGAGTGGGAATCTGTTGTGAAGGTGACGTCGTGTGCAGTTGGAGGCTTTTCTATGTCTGGCATAGGCTCCTGCTTGACTTCCATCAGGTATCCTGCAAGTTCGCCTTTGCTGATGACGGCTTCTGCGAAGACGGCGTTGCCTAGATCGCACTCCCGCGCCTTCTTGTAGCTACCGCTTACTGTGATGACCCCGTTGGGTCCAGGAATCTTGCTTGCTGTAGACATAGCATGGCTTGCCATGAAGGTGGCAAAAGCCGGTCTGCCAAAGATGGCATTGTAGGCGCTTTTGAAGGGCACCACCTCGAAGTATACTTCTTCTTGTCAGTAGTTGTCCTCTTCACCAAAGGTAACTTCCAAAGTAATTTGTCCAACGGAGTTTGCCTGCCGTCCTGGGACTATACCATGGAATTTAACGTCGTTGTGCTTGAGCTGGGTTTCTGATAGGTGCATGCGTTTGACGGTTTCTAGGTACAGGATGTTGATGTTGCTGCCACCATCCATGAGTACCTTTGAAAGCCGACAATTTGCCACTATGGGGTTGACGACGAGAGCGGAGTACCCTGGGTATTGGGGAATTCGATCTGGATGATCACTGCGATCCCAAGTGACCGGTACCTCGTACCAAGTTGCGTATTGGGGAACAGCTGGCATAGTAGCATTGAGTTCCTTCCATATGGCCTTCTCTTTCTTAGCTGAAGGGGTTGCCAGGAAAGTGACGAAGTTTTCTTCGACTCTGGGGAACTTGCTGTTCTTCTGAGCCTTAGCTGGTTCTTCGCCTTGATCTGATGAGCTGCTATCGTCCGCCTTTGCCTCTTTGGTTGCTTCCTTGCGGACTTTGGGCTTGGTGTTCTTGCTTGCCCTATATCCAGCTTCGGGGTCTTTTTCATGTCGTCATTGATCCTGCATTGCCTGCTGGTGTGGGTGCAGTTGCCGAACTTGCTGTGATAGGTACAGGGGAGATCTTTGATGTCGTCATATGTGACCTTGATGTTCTTTACGCCTTTTCTATCATTGTTCTGCTTCCACGGGCCTCCTCTTTGATTATGTCAACCTTTGCTGTAGGCAAAGGCTACTTTATTAAAGGGGCCTGCATTGTCATTGGGCTGTACTTTTTTCTTTGTCGACTTGGCCCACTTTTCGCTGTTGTTGATGGAGATATCAAGCTTTGCGTCTCCATCATCTGCACGAGCGTCATCTTCTGCAATTGCGAGGTTGTTTGCACCACCAAGCAGATCCCCAAGGGTGGTGATTCTTTGGCTTGACAAGATGTAACGCATCATGTTTCCTTTCTTCAAGCTGTGCATGAAAGCATGTATAGCTTGCGTCTCGGAGACATCTTCGCAACTGTTTTTCATCTCCGTCCATCGTGCGATGAAATCGCGACTGGACTCATTCGTCTCCTGAGTGCAACGCAAGAGTTCTGGATAAACCTTTGGACGTTTGTACGTGCAGGAGAAGTGCTGTGTGAAGCATCGATTCATGTCTTGCCAATTGTGTATACTTTTCTCTGGCAGGGTGCCAATCCACATGCGTGCAGTACCTTCTAACATCAGGGGTAAGAAACGGACTGCATCGTCATAGCCTCAGTTGTAAATTCACACTTTGTTGAGGTAGTCAAGCAGCCATGTCTCGGGGTTATCCGCGCCATTGTACTTGTTCACAATTTTCTTGACATTGTCGAGCGCCTCTAGGAGCTGCACCTTGCGGATTGCCGGGCCAAAGCACTTGGGACCTAGATAGTTTTCATCCCTTGCGGCTCTGATCTCATCTAGGCGAGTGCGGGCATCTGACACTTGGGTCTTTTCTCTTGCTGCGTCGCCATGTTGATGCCGGCTTCCATTTTGACGATGTGGTGATCGTGATCTTGAGCGCCTGCGTTGGCGGTCTTTGTCGGCATTCTCGTCGTCTCTCCTGTTAGGAGGCCGAGGCATGTTAAGCCGATCACCATTACGTTCTGGGGCAGCTTCTTTGTCACGATTCTTGTCGCGGCTCTTCTCACGCCTTCTTTCCTTCCTGGCGGCCTTGTCTGCTTTGTCCTTTTGACGTTCCTCCCTGTGCCGGTTTGAACCTGTGCCTGATACATCATCGCGTTGTCAAGCCGGATTTTCAGGTTGTTTGCCTTTGCCATGGCTGCTAGACTCAGATGGATCATTGGGTGGTCCTACGCCGGCTCCGGCTTTGCATAGGACGGTGTTGTCAGCAAGGCAGCAGCTTGAGGTGGCTACCTCTTGTAGCTCTTCCGCCTTTTTGAGTAGTGCTTTTGAATAAAACACTTTCTCATCAGTTGGGATCTCTTCGTCTTCCATGATCTCCCGTGCGGCTTCCATGTTCTTTGCATGGGTGGAGAAGTATATCAGACCGTCTTTGTCTATGGTGTAAGGGTATCTCTGCCACACCTTCTTCTTTTGAGCCGATGGTCGATCGAAGTTCTTCGTGAGATCTCTATGGAGGAGAGGATCGTGAGTATCCTTCACGCGCCAGAATTTCTCTCTTTCCATGTGGCGGCGAAGATCTTCTTTGTCCTGAGCAGTGGCCTTGAGAGCTTTTTCCCTGTTTTGCAGAACCAAGTTATGACGAATGCCTAACTCTGACTAACGAAGGAGGTATTGGCGCCTTTCTTCGAGTTCTTCTGGGGTTGCATTGGGACCTAGCGGCGTCTTGAGTATCTCAAGTGCTTTTTTGCGCGCTTCGGACGTTAGCTCAGCCTCCAGATCTTTGTCAAGGTTTGCTTCAAAGGGGGAATTGCCTTTTGGCTTGCTTCCGGACGCCTTTATTGTAAAGACGTGAACCTGTGACTCTAAGCTAGCAGATTTGGAAGGCGACTTCGACCCATCTACATTCTTGTCAGGTGCGTCTGTTTCCATAGGAGTTGGTCCTATCATCATGAGCTCTTTGGGACCTCCTATATTGAAAGAGGCGACTTTTCTTGCGAAGTCGCTATCTGTGCTTTCGGTATCTGAGTTTTCCGCCATTGAGGTTGTGTTCTCAGATCCGGCTTCTGAGTCTGGACCAACTTGCAAAGATGGTATAATGGACTCAAGATCGGAACTTGTCGGCTGATCGCCGGTGGTTGCGATTGTTCCTACAAAGTGAAAGTCGGACTCCATGTAGCCTTCTGAGAAGCTGGAGCCAGTTTCGATTTGAGAATCTAGATCGTAAGCTGCAAAGCCTTTAGACGATGCCGGATGCGATCTGTCTTCTGGGTGGTGGGCGGGGAAGAATTTTCCAGATCCTCTAGGGAATCCGTACGCGTCGGCCGTAAAGCCGGTGAAGATGTTGATGTCGCCGTTGGGCATGATGAAGCTGGAGACGAGATCGTCGTCTGTCGGAGTCCATGAATCTGCCTCAACGAAGCCGACATCGCCATCCAGATTGGCGCGGCCTACCGCCATAGATCTTCCGATCTCGCCCAGAGCTCCCGCCTTGAAGGTGACGCCTAACGCCTTAGGCCCCACGGTGGACGCCAACTGTCGGGTTATTGGATTCTTAGGCACGTAAGGAGGTGCCATGCTCCAATGGTGAAGAGAGGGGGAAGGCATGGCAGCTTCTAGGATCGGGATTGCACACAAGAGTTTGCCCAGCTTCGGACCTTGCAGCGGTGGCAAGATCCTACGTGATGTTATAATTCACTAGATGTGAATATGTGTACAGGTTACAATGTAGGTTGTAAGGCGTGTCCCTTGAGGGGAACAGGAGGCAGGCTTATATAGGCGCCATGTCTTCTCCTACAAGGAAAGGCCAACCGACCTATATTAGGAGTCCTAGACTAACACGGGATAAACCCTAACTTGTTCTCTAAGGCGAACGTCGGTTCGTCTGGATCCTGGTCAGCTTGTAGGCCTCCTCTTGTGCTTCGGCCTACTGGGCCGCCCGATAAGCCGAACACCTTATCACCTCTTGGGCCACCCTGGTAAGCTGGCTTAGCCCACGTGGTCGGCATATCCGTTTGGTATATCCTCCACAATACCAATACGATCAAGTCATTAAGTTTACATTGTTGAACTAAGCATACGAAGTAACCCTAATCCTTAGACCATGAGATCATGTCAATGACTAACACCGGAAGAATGCTTTGATGACATCAAAGGTCACACTGTAACAGGGGACTATAAAGGTGGCGTTGGGTATTTCAAAAGTTTTAGTTGAGGCTCATGGATCAAGAAGTGGGATTTGTCCATCCAGATGACGGAGAGATATACTCTGGGCCCTCTCGGAGATATCACATCGACGCTGCTTGCAAGCACGTGACTAGGTCACAAGGATTTCATATCACAGAACGAGTAAAGATGGTGACACTTTGTTAGGCAGCAGGACCATAGTCAATCTGGTTACACCTAATGCACGTGCCGCCTTTGGACGCGTAGAACATCTAGTGGAGCAACACAGAACATAAACAATCAGAGAAAAAGTTTTAGACGGACGCAATTTTATTTATGTAAGGCAGTAAGCCGAACTTTTCATGCTTAGTTATACGTGTTGACGAAATTGACATGTTAAATTTAGGAATATGATCATTGGGAAATAAAAGATGGATGGGTAAGTATAATACTATCAAATGTAAATTTTAGCAATCCAAGACTTTTTATTTCTTGAGCATAGACATATGTTTACAATAGAATTGCTAAGTGTAAAAAGGACGTAGCTGCTCAATGTTCCAAGGGCGTTTTGACTCACTGAGCTTTGCTTCTTCGCCCCTTTTCCTTTTTTGTCCCTTTTCGTCTTCTTTTTGAGATCTCTAAGATCCACAAGATAGTATGCCCCGTTCTTGAGCGCTTTGCTGACAACGAAGGGTCCTTCCCATGTAGGGGATAACTTGTGCTCTTTTTTCTGAACTATGCGAAGCACCAAATCACCATCTCGAAACGATCTTCGCCTTACTCTCCTACTGTGATATCTTCATAGGTCTTGTTGGTATATGGCGGATCGGTGGAGTGCAATCTCCCTTTCTTCTTCGAGTAGGTCTAAGCCGTCTTGTCGGGCTTCTTCTACGTCTGCTTCAACCTAGGCTGTCACAGGGAGAATCATGTATAACGTCTGTTGGAAGAACTGCTTTTGCGCCATATACAAGGAAGAAAGGCGTATAGCCGATTGATCTATTGGGTGTTGTCCTGATGCTCCATAAGACGGCAGGCAATTCTTCTACCCCAAGCTCCGGCTGCCCTGTGTAATGGTACTTCCAAGCGTGGCTATATGCCTTGAAGAATTATGCCATTGGTTTGTTCGACTTGTCCATTGGACTGTGGGTGTGCCACGGATACCAAATCAAGCCGGATGTTGTTCCTGCCGCAGTATTTTTCAAGTTCTCCAACGGCGAAATTCGTCCCGTTGTCGGTGATTATGTTGTGGGGGACGCTGAAACGATGTATGATGTATATGACAAACTTCGTGGTTGTTTCCCCGTCTACTTTTTTGATAAGCTTGGCTTCTACCCACTTTGTGTACTTGTCCACTGCTACGAGTAGGTGTGTTAAGCCGCCTCTGGCTGTCTTGAATGGACCAACCATGTCAAGTCCCCAGACCGCAAAGGGCCATCTGATGGGAATTCTTCTTTGTTCTTGAGTCGGCATTTTTGGTTGTCGTGCGTAGCGTTGGCATCCTGCGCACTTTTTGACCATCTCTTCCGCGTCTTGTTTTGCGGTGAGCCAGAAGAAACCGTGCCTAGAGGCTTTGGCGACTATGGTTTTGAAGAGGCGTGATGTCCTCAGCATCCGGAGTGTATTTCTTCCAAGATTTCTTGACCTTTTTCTAGGGAGACGCATCTCTGGTATATCCCAGTGGTGCTTCTTTTATATAGTTCTCCCTTGATGATTGTATAGGATTTTGCCCTGCGTATCACTTGCCTTTTCAGCACTTCGTATTCTGGTACTTCGCCGTTGACGAGGAAGTTGATGTAAGGTTGAGTCAAATCTGGTGTTATCAGTAAGACTGCTACAGACTTAACCGAATTTGGGTCTTCACTGTCTCCGCCTTTGATTGAAGGCTTGTACAATTGTTCCAGGAATATATCCTTAGGAACTTTATCTCTTCGTGAGTCCATTCTTGCTAAGGCGTCTGCGTCTTCGTTTTCTTCTCTTTTGATATGCCGGACTTCAAGCTCTGTAAAGCATCTGCCGAATTCGTCAATTGTGCGTCTATATTCCGCCATTGTTGCGCTTTTAATATCCCAAGTGTCGTCAAATTATTGCGCCACTAGATCTGAATCGCTGTAGCAAAGTAACCTTTTCACGCCAATGTCTTTAGCGATGTCAAGGTCGTGCAATAAAGCTTCGTATTCTACAACATTGTTTGTGGCGTCAAAGTGAATTTGTAGAACGTAGCATAGCTTGTATCCTTTTGGTGTGGTTGGCACCACGCCTGCCCCTGAGCCTTTGAGCATCTTTGAGCCGTCAAAATGTAAAACCCAATACTCAGAGTCTGGCAAAGGCGTTTCGTCCATAGCCTCCGTCCAATCGGCGATAAAATCGGCTAATGATTGGGATTTGATGGCTGTTCGTGGTTTATAATGGATATCGAATGCTGCTAGTTCAATTACCCACTTAGCGACGCGTCCTGTGGCGTCTACATTGTTGATGATGTCTTCAAGAGGTGCTTTGCTCACCACTGTGATGGAGTGATCTTGAAAATAGTGTCGTAGTTTTCTTGCGATGAAAAATACGCCGTATGCTAACTTTTGATAGTGGGCGTACCTTTGCTTGGACTCTGAAAAGACTTCTCTTATGTAATAGACTGGTCTTTGCATGGTGATTGCTTGTCCCTCCACTGGTCTTTCGACAACTATGACTGCACTGATTACCAAGTTTGTTGCTGACATGTATAGTAGCATTTTCTCATGTGGTCTTGGTGCTGCGAGTATTGGTGCGCTGACTAAGGCCTCTTTCAGTTGAGCTAAGGCGGTTTCCACTTCTTCAGTCCACTCGAATTTATCCGACTTTTTGAGAAGGCGCTAGAGGGGTAAAGCGTTGTCAGCAAGCGTGCTTATGAATCGGCTTACAACAGCTGCTGATCATGTTAAGCGTTGGATGTCTTTGAGGCATGTAGGCCGCTTGATATCCATGATGGATTTTATTTTATCAGAATTAACTTCTATGCCTCTTTCAGAATTGTAACATCCCAATTTTGCTAAAATTTAAAACCTTGCATTCATACATCGTTCATCATATAGGATTAACTTTTTATCACATAAATACTAAATAAAAATTCAATTATGAGTTTAAATATTATTTAACCCCATTAAGTGTTTATTTAAACTTACTTAATAAATATAATTTTTCCAAATTATATAATGGGTAAGAGTATTATTAAAAATTGCTAATTTAAATAACCTTTCCAAAATATATTTTTATGAATTTTTCTGAAAAGTTTTGAATAGGTTTAAAAATCATTTAGTAAATCAGATTTGAAAAACAGTTTTTATTTAATTTTAAAGGAATTGTTTCCGGGCCGGCCCTGACGCTATCCACCGCGCGCGCGTTCGATAACAGCCCATCGGCCCACTCCCGTGCGCGCGTCGCTCCCCTCTCGCTGACAGGTGGGCCCCACCTGTCAGCCGTCTTCCACCTCCGTCCGGAGATCACGCCGGGGATGGAGACCGAGTCCGAGCCGTTTCCGGCCGTTTCCCGCCGCGTCTCGCGCCCCTGCCCCCTCCTATTTAAACCCCGCGAGACCGCCTCCGAAAACCCCCCAAAAACCCTACCCCTCCGCCGTCGGGCTGCTCGGAATCGAGCTCGCCGTCGTCGCCATTTCCGCCGGACTTTCTCGCGGGTGCGGTAAGCTCCGAGCTCCTCGAGCGCCACCGACGCTTCCCCTCGCTTCCCCTTTTCCTTGCGCACCCGTTGAGCACCCTCGTTCGTTCTAATTCGCAGCGGAACGTCGTCCCCATCCGCGAACTCCGCCGCCGGCCGCAAGCACCAACTCCGGCGAGGTTTTCCCGAGGAACGGCGATGCACCGAAGAACCGCAACTCGCCACCGACCCCGCCTCGTCGTCCTCTACGTAACGGTATGACTCGTTCGTCCCCTAGACCGCTCGGACGCGAAACGCGCACGACGCCGGCCGTGGCGCCGCCGTGGTCGGAGGACCTCCGGTGGACTCGCGCCGCCCGCGCCGAGGCTCTGGATGCGAACCGTTGGATCTAGATCCAACGGATCTAGATCCGTTTATTCCCGAGCGTCCGTTTTAAAGTAGATCAGACGGCCGTGCTGCCGATCCGCGCCGAAGCGGTACCGTCCAATGGGATCGTGCCACGTCGCCCTCTGATTTTCTTTTTCGCAGGAAATTTTATAAATAAAACAGAAAATAGATAAAACTTGCAAAATTCATAACTTTTAATCTGTAAGTCCAAAGTTAATAAACTTTATGTCATTGGAAAGCTCTGCTCATGTAGTTTAATTCTACATCATTTGTTTTTCCCTTTGACAAATTATAAATTGACTAATTATCAGAGGAGTATTTCGGCCATTAAATAAATAACTTAAATAATAAAAATGATTTAGAAATAAAAGTAATTGTTTTGAGATTGTATAATTTCCCTCTGTCCAGGAATATTAGTATGTATCTTATTGGAAAACTTTCTTAGAACAATAAAAGTTGTAATGGTATAATCTAGGTTTCGCTATATTACTTTCATTTTTTTTTATTGTTAGGTGAAATGAGAAATACCTAGAAATTGCATCTCATGCATTTAATAACAGAGAATATAAATTATGGATGAGTGTGTCTAATTCTACACGTGGCATACTATGCATGCATACATCTTTTATTTGGTGTGTGAGATTTTGTGTGGAATATTTATTTGTATGTATTGCTTGTGCTAGATTGTGAAGGAGAGGAAGGACCTGCTTGTGATTGCTATTCTTGTTGTGCCTGCCCCTCCTGCTGCCAAGGCAAGTGACTTCATAAAACACCTACTATTTTATTCTATTTCATATCTAGTGTTTTCAAACAGTATTTGCAAAAGTAGTATGCATGATAGGTTTTGGGAGATTGTAGTATGCTATGAAAACCTCTTAGGTTTCCCCTTAGAAATTCCAGATTAGACCCCTATTATAATTTAGTGGAAGCACCTGCTGCAAAAAATGATTGTTTTATGGTTGTTGTGATAAATGAAAATTTCCACTAAATTAATTTAACGCCTGGGTGGATTGGGTCGATCGAGGAGGTTTCAAGTTGAGTGGCTTCTCAGGGCCAAGTTTCATGGTTGTCTTCGCCCAGGATAGTTTCTACTTACTTGGGGCCATGATATGCGGTGTTAACCTGAGTTGCTCACTTGTGGTAGGCCACCCAGGGCTATGAGATTTAAGTCTACACTGAGTCTAGTTGCTTATCGTGCAACCATTGGTCAATATGGGCTCTGTCTTGATGGAGTAAGTTGTTGTGGACCTGTGTCAAGAGATTGATGGTGGTAGAGTTGATAGGATGGTGGTAATCTCTTAGTATGATCATGGGAAAGCAACTTCTGAAAAGTCTCGTCTTGATCTTCACCTTTTCCTTCTCACTAAAGGAGTGTAGAGGATAGTTTGGGTTGATTGAGTCTAATGGTGAAAGTGCACACCCTCTCGAGAGTTAAAACCTAAGATCTTAGCCGTGTCCCCGGCATCGGACAAATTGAGTAACTACTCCTCATCTCTAATTTATTAATAAAACTTTGTTAGATGAACATGGGTAGGAGACATGGACTTGTCTCGAGAATTGTCCCTGAAGGAGAAGATTATTGATTTAAGAAAACTGTTTATCAAAAGTAGGAGAAAATTTGCTTTGCGCAATAGCCTTGAGCTCCACCAGCCAAAATAAGCATATAGTATTAGTATAATAGAACATTAGGAATTAAAGTCACTTGCCACCACAATTCAATTGTGCTGACCCTTTATAGCTGGGCTGCAACTTAACCTTGCAGAATGTCCAAATGAGGAGTAAGTGGGTCTTATTCGAGCTACAACCAACATGATTTGCCAGTGGCTTCATGGAGAAGATGTAGCTCCATGCTACCTTTAGGATTGCGTTTGAACTCTGAAATAAAGTGTGAACTATTTATTCAGCTAGCATTTCCGCTATGCTAAGTTGTAAGGATATTTGTTTTTGGATCATTTGTCTCGTTCTATAATAAATTATGACATTGTACTGTGATATTACATCTTACTGGAGAATGTGAGACTTATGTGATCCAAGTCTTTACATTATTCATATGTGTCATTGCTATCATAAGCATGGGCACTACAAGAAACTATAAAACCAAGGAGTTTTCCTGCTGGGACGCCAAAAAAGCATTTTCCTGGATTTAACTTCATCTTGTACTTTCTCAAGTTATCAAAAGTTTCTTTGAGATCGGCTAATAGATCGTCTTCACGTTTTGCCATGACTGCAATGTCGTCGACATACGCGTGTACGTTACGGCCGATTTAGTCGTGTAGGCATCTTTGGATGCACCTTTCTTACGTCGCACCTGCGTTTTTTTGCCCGAAAGGCATTGTTAAATAGAAGTAGGTACCAAAAGGTGTGATGAAAGAAGTCTTGATTTGATCAGTCTTCTTCATCTTAATCTAGTGGTAACTGGAGTAAGCATCCAAAAAGCATAGTAATTTTGCCCCTACAGTGGCATTTACAACCTGGTCGATTCACGGTAAGGCGAAAGGGTCTTTCGGACATGCTTTGTTTAAGCCGGTGAAGTCGATGCACATGCGCAACGCCTTCGTGTCCTTTTTAGGTACTAGTACAGGGTTTTCGGACCATTCTGTATGAATGACCTCTTCTATGAAGTTTGCGACTGTAAGTCACGCTATCTCTTGTCCTATAGCTCTCTTCTTTTCTGGACCAAAACGCCTAAGGCTTTGCTTGACAGGCTTGGCGTCTTTTGCGACACTGAGGGAGTGCTCGGCAAGTTCTCTCGGGACTCCAAGCATGTCTGATGGAGACCATGCAAAGATGTCTCGGTTCTCACAGAGAAACTTGACGAGCTCGCCTTCCTATTTGTCGCTGATGGTGGTGCCGATGTTCGTCATCTTCTCAGTATCCTTGTCATCTATTTTTGCCTTCTTGGAGTGGGAACCTGTTGTGAAGGTGACGTTGTGTAAAGTTGGAGGCTTCTTTATGTCTGGCATAGGCTCCTTCTTGACTTCCATCGGGTATCTTCCAAGTTCGCCTTTGCTGATGACGGCTTCTGCAAAGACGGCGTTGCCTAGCTCGCACTCCCGCGCCTTCTTGTAGCTACCGCAAACTGTGATGACCCCGTTGGGTCCAGGAATCTTGCTTGCTGAAGACATAGCATGGTCTTGCCATGAAGGTGGCAAAAGACGGTCTGCCAAAGATGGCATGGTAGGCGCTTTTGAAGTGAAGGGGTTACGGAGCAGAAAACAATAATTTTCTAGCGTATGAAACCCTAACTTAGCCAGGATCTATCTATCTAGTACATGTGATAACGGTGGCGGAACGGGTTACATTACCTCCATGTAGACCGATAGCGGGGATTACGCTCCCGCACAAGTGTTGACGATGAAGTCGTACGTAGCCGTCCTCGAGGTCGCGGAGAACTTGCCGCGATGACGAAGACGATTACGCCGGGGTGTCGACGATGACCTGCGTCGACGGGCGTCGGGCGTCGGGTGGAAGATGGCGAGGCGCCGGCACCAAGGGGGGGGGGTGCGCCGGCGGCGGAGGGGGGTGGCGCGGCGGCTGCAGGGGGCGAGACGACGTTGCCCACGCTCCTCAAAAGAGTTACCTCCGAGTACTCGCAAACATACGGAGCTTAGCGACAACCCCCGGTCATTCAGATCCAGCTGAAATCGCAGGGGTAGATCTTATCTGGAATCCCGCAGGGCAACGGCGCCCGGCGGTATAGCTTAGGTGGAGAGAGGGGGCAAAACGGGCGGAGAAACAGCTCGGCCGGCCTGCAATACAATTAATTGTATTTTCCAATGAATTAATCCAATTAATATGCCTTGCTATATAAAGGGGGGAGGTGGTGTGCAAACTCCCTAGCTCCCCCATGTGGGACTAAAGGAGGAGAGGGAAGGGGGGGGGGGTTTCGGCCAAACCCCCCATGGGCTTGTCCCCCTCCAAGTCCAACTCGGACTAGGGGGCCCAAGCCCCCCTTCCTTAGGTGGTGCGGCTCCCCTCTTGGGCCCTCTTAGGGCCCATGTAGGTGGGATCCCCTTTTCTCCTTTATTTAATTAATTATTAAATTAATATAAAATATAATTAATTCATAATTAATATATTTAAATACTATTTAATATCCCATGACTCCGAAACAATTTTGGAACCACCCGAACAACTTTCGGACATCCCTGGAACCATTCCAGATCTTCCCGGAACTCCTTCCGGACCACCGAAACTCTTTCCGGATCATTTCTCTCTCTCCAACAAAATCCTCTGTTATCCCAGAACCTATCTCCTGGTGTCGCTAAGACCTTAAGTTTGTTACGCTACGGTTCGAGAACACTCCAGACATAGTCGAGACACTCCGCTCACCAATGACCGTCAGGGATATCTGGATGCATATGACGGCCCCTGTGCATTCTACGAATATCATCGTTGAACCATAAATATGATATTCATTCCCTTTGTTTCTGCGATACTACCTTGTCGGGGATATGATCGTAGACACACCGATGTCTTTGTTGTATCTCGTTATCGACGAAGGTTATTAACTCGTCTGTGATATTACATCTCCATGACCTAGTCATAAGCTGCGCAACTATATAGATGCAATCTCACCGAGTGGGCCCAGAGTATCTTTCCATTACAAGAATTAACAAATCCCTCTCTTGATGCTTACGTCTCGATGCTCTTTCGGAATACCCAAGATGGACACCGTTTTTGTCATGCTATATAAGACACAACGTTTGATGCTCTCAAAGCACCCCTACGAAGCATCAATAAGTACGGTCTCACGGTCTAAGGAATAAACTATCATATTCTTATCTATTGCAAATGACAAACATCGTAATATGATCTTATTACAATACTTTGTGTATGTCCATCATCTTATTCAACTAACAAGATGACCCCACTGTCAACCGACGTCATTGTACTTGATCGGGAATCTCGATCAACTGTTGCCCAATGGACTAGCTCATATAAAGGCTTGCTAGGGACCTGGTTGTCTATGTATCACACGTGTATTAATAATTCCGATTAATACAGTTATAGCATAATACACAAACCTATTATAAACTTACGAGATAATGCAATAAATACTACTTATTTATTTGCCTCTAGGGCATATCTCCTTCAGTCTCCCACTTGCACTAGAGTACAAATAAACTAGCTGCATTTTACTTTATCAAAATCTCTTATCAAATAAGAATCATTTGATAATGCTTGCTCGTGGAAGAGTGTTACTCTGTCAATCTGCACAATCCATGATTGTACAAACTTTTGCGATTCATTGATATCAACTTGCTTGATATCATCATGTTATCCAATAATATACATGCAAATACCGTAACTAAGTGAGACTTTTGTTTCCCAGCGCTTACTCTGATTATACCAACCAGATAACTGCCTAGAAAAACACACTCAGTCACAATCAGCCCCTTGTAACAATTACAAACTCGCGATATCTACATACTTTCACACCAATGTAGAAAACTTGACACTCTCATGTCAATCCATCAACTAACGCACTTCTACTTCCAGTAAATTCTTAATTTACTTTTACAACTGTTCTTTTCTTAAGAACATCGGTTATATTTTATCGAGCAGATAATATGGTTTCTGTATGATGTCTAATATTACATAATAGACCAACATGTCATACAACCGTTACTACCTTGTATCATTACTCTTAATGATCAATTGGATTTCAAAGGACCATCCTTTTGATTCTATTCTGACTCCTCACATATAATCCAAAACAACTCGACTAACTATTTAAAATTCCCGTTCTATTCCAAATAGACACTAACTTTCAAATAGTTTCACAACTTCATCCTTCTCATCTTTTCTACTGGTACAATTTCACAATGTGTTAAATACACAAGATGAATTCGGCTCCCACTCAAAACATGTTTCCACATATTTGAGAACACGAGCTCCCACTCAAAAATATGTTCTTCACATATTTCACCTGAGTGAACTAACTATGACTCCCACTTAAATCGACATTTTGGTCAAACCAAAATCATTGATCTATTATCAATTCGAATTTAATACAAACTATAGTATTACATTAATACAAATCCTTCAGACTTCAAGCATGTCTACATAAATGTAGTCAACAAATTTGATCTTGTTCAAGACACATTTATTGACAAGACATGCTTCCACGTCTTTCTTATAGTCACATTTTTCATATAACACTTTATATGACGATTAAACAATCTTATTACTCTAATAAGAATTGCAGAAACAATTACTCTTTTAATCCTTTCAAATATAACTTGGATTTCCAGGCTGAAAAAGCCTTTGTTCATATTTTGATATTTTCTCAACTTTCTTTGTATTCATAAAGTGCACCTTGATCTGTCAACAAGATCTGAAACATTTAATATTGTGCTGTGACCTGACAGCAATATTAAATATAACAACACCTTATTTAGAAGCTTCTTTCATGAAAATATTATGATCTTTATAAAGAGGATTGCAAGCAGAAAACAATTTTCTAGTCTCCCTCACTCTTAATCACCAAATTTTCATTTGTAGACATATACTCTTTGGAACACCTTCCAACATAGGTCTTACACCTTATTTCAAGCTTCTAATTCCAATCCACAAACCATAATTCAAAAAATCATATTTTCCTCGGAATAATATAGACAACAAAATAAGTTTTGTTTCTACTTGGTTTTGGAATACACTCCCATTCAATGCGAGCAATCTACAAAGAACTATTCATGTATATTCCGAATTATCGTATAATCATATACATGCGACACTACTGTCGATCCTACGAATTTTCGTTGAGAAAAATATCTAATTTCTAAAGTGGACATCGACTATAATGTTTCGAACATATTAGGAGTTTCTAAGACTGATTCTGACAGACCACACTTTATTGAAAATAGATTATGATTATAATACCCCATATATCACCATATATGACATTATAATATTGTGAAACATATTTCCACAAGTCTTTTATGTTGAAACTACAATTCAAAAATATTGTCCTTTGATCGAATCTTGTGAATATAATATTCACCATTCTTTCTTCTGAAAAACTCCATTTGATCTCTTATCAAATTAATTTCAGACTTATGATTTATCAGGCAAATACTCCTATTTAGCAAAATCAAAGAAGAATTCGGATCAAGCAAAAACACCATTAATTAATCATTAAAAATGACTCTCAATTAATTTCCTCTTGTATTGCAACTTCGATACTTGATTTCAAACTTAATCAACTCGGCACTCGAAATACTTAAATGGACCGAAATATCCATTACTTCTTTCATTGCCTTTATGACTAAACTTGACAGTGTTTTGTTCTAGTAAGAGAATTCTTATTCATAGGACACGCTATTTTATCATTTCTACAATTATGAACTCTTATCATACAATCGATGTAATTGAGATGTGGAATATTTATTCATAATATAAAACAACTGACTTGTTCCATAACATAAAACAACCGAACTTGTCTTATTACATGAATAACTTTGCCTTGCAACAATCAAGACACACACACTCGCTCACTATTACAAAAGATCTTATCAAAAACTATTAATGATAACTATGATAACTTGAGGACGTGAACACCAAATGGCCATCAACTCCTTGATCACCATCTTCAGCGCCAGGTCACATCAAACTGGGCCGCATATATGTGATAATCAGGACCTGTTTCACAAACAGAACAAGTATCAAATACTTCATCATATATCAAGAGGCGAATTCATAATTCTGAATATATCAAATATATACCTGTAGCATCGAAGATCTCTCCTTCGATGGAATCAACTTTCAGAGATTTGAATTCAGACACAAACTTGTAGAAGTTCATATCATCGGCCTTCAAAATGTACTTGCGCACATGCTTCTCATAGCTAGGAGGTAGAGATATCAGGACAGTCCGAATGGCACAAGAATCTGCCATCGAGTAATCGAACACCATCGTCAGCTGGAAGTAGATGTCATACAATCTCTTCAAATGTGTCTCCAGACAGGTATGCTCCTCCATATGAATGGTCTGGAACATTCTAAGCTGCCTGAATTGCTCACGCTTTAATTCATCCCCGAAGTGTGTCTTTATCGCATCAATCATGACGCTTGGCTCCTTGCGTCGAAATAACTCTTTCAACTCAGGTGCCAGGCATACGGTCACGGTGATCTCCACTTCAATGAATATGTCTCGACGCCTATGGAAATCATCTTCCTCCTCCTCGCTAGCAGAATCCCCTGGTCTTTCTCCTAACGGTTCATCGAGAACATACAAAATGTTGTTGTGTTCGAGGATGTTTCTTAAACCCTTGTACCATCTGATGAAGTTGGACCCGTCGGCTTCTAAGGTAGCATCCGGGCTCTTGAGAAAGTAACCGAAGTATAGTTGTGTAGTCTACAAATGTGATCGCAAAAGAGGCAAGGTAAAGTTTATAATATGTAGGTGAGTTCTGGTTTTATAATCACATTATCTAAAACACACCACACTAAGATTATTATCCCTAAAAATAATAATGGCGATTACACGACCCTCATCCACCACACCACCCCCGATCATCACGGCCGGCAGCATAGCTTCAAAGGTTGACATAAAATGTCGATCACAACAACTCGTGCTCGATCTTTCGATCTTCCCGTGTTCCGAGGCCATATTTCTGGATATGCTAGGCTCGCCAATCAAACCTCGAAGACCCTGCGCGTGCAACATGGCTTACACCCACTGTATGCGAACGACGAGATGTGTGACACCCGATCATCACGGCCTGCCTCATAACATAGAACTTTCTTGGTGGTGCGCAACGAGGGAGAACACAATTTTGGTATTTGTTAGGGATCATCCTATTCAAGATGCTACCGCTGTATATCTAGCATATAAGCAATCAATAGGATGCACACACAACAACACACAACAATGATGCAATGAAGTGCGATGTGACATGGTCGATGCGCCTGGACCTTCATGGCGCCATGTGCCTGGCCCCCGGCGCCCCGGCATGGCTCCGAGTCTACGGAGCCCTCCATTGCCTCCGACAGTACGAGTAATATCAAAACTTACCATAACCATGTCACATAAAATAACGCCTCTGCAAAACAAAGTTAGACGCCTCTAGCTTTATTTAGTTTTGCAAGTTTTACGTGGCATATAGGCTTATTCGTAAGAGAATCGCTTCCCAACCTATGAATTTTGTACCACAACATCGATCGTATAATTGCATGTTTAAGCATCCCTTTCGGGCCCTCCATTGAAAATGCTTTGCCGACTAGAGAGAGAGAAACAGACACCCGCCAGCCACAGATACGGTGCAAGCCGTATGTCAGTAGTGGAACCAGTCTCACGTAAGCGTACGCGTAAAGTTGGTCCGGGCCGCTTGATCAACTCAATACCGAAGGCATTGCAAGTGCACGCTAGAGGGTAGCAAATATAAGAAAGACGCCCTCATTCAACATGAGTTCTAACCGTACCAGCAGTACTACGCATAGATCGGCTCTGATACCACTGAAGGGGTTACGGAGCAGAAAACAATAATTTTCTAGCGTATGAAACCCTAACTTAGCCAGGATCTATCTATCTAGTACATGTGATAACGGTGGCGGAATGGGTTACATTACCTCCATGTAGACCGATAGCGGGGATTACGCTCCCACACAAGCGTTGACGATGAAGTCGTACGTAGCCGACCTCGAGGTCACGGAGAACTTGCCGCGATGACGAAGACGATGACACCGGGGTGTCGACGATGACCTGCGTCGACGGGCGTCGGGCGGAAGATGGCGAGGCGCCGGCACCAAGGGGGGGTGCGCCGGCGGTAGAGGGGGGTGGCGTGGCGGCTGCAGGGGGCGAGACGACGTCGCCCAGGCTCCTCAAAAGAGTTACCTCCGAGTACTCACAAACATACGGAGCTTAGCGACAACCCCCGGTCATTCAGATCCAGCTGAAATCGCAGGGGTAGATCTTATCTGGAATCCCGCAGGGCAACGGCGCCCGGCGGTATAGCTTAGGTGGAGAGAGGGGGCAAAACGGGCGGAGAAACAGCTCGGTCGGCCTGCAATACAATTAATTGTATTTTCCAATGAATTAATCCAATTAATATGCCTTGCTATATAAAGGGGGGAGGGGGTGTGCAAACTCCCTAGCTCCCCCATGTGGGACTAAAGGAGGAGAGGGAAGGGGGGGTTCGGCCGAACCCCCCATGGGCTTGTCCCCCTCCTAGTCCAACTCGGACTAGGGGGCCCAAGCCCCCCCTTCCTTAGGTGGTGCGGCTCCCCTCTTGGGCCCTCTTAGGGCCCATGTAGGTGGGAGCCCCTTTTCTCCTTTATTTAATTAATTATTAAATTAGTATAAAATATAATTAATTTATAATTAATATATTTAAATACTATTTAATATCCCGTGACTCCGAAACAATTTCGGAACCACCCGAACAACTTTCGGACATCCCTGGAACCATTCCAGACCTTCCCGGAACTCCTTCCGGACCACCGGAACTCTTTCCGGATCATTTCTCTCTCCAACAAAATCCTATATTATCCCAGAACTTATCTCCTGGTGTCGCTAAGACCTTAAGTTTGTTACGCTACGGTTCGAGAACACTCCAGACATGGTCGAGACACTCCGCTCACCAATGACCGTCAGGGATACCTGGATGCATATGACGGCCCCTGTGCATTCTACGAATATCGTCGTTGAACCATAAATATGATATTCATTCCCTTTGTTTCTGCGATACTACCCTGTCTGAGATATGATCGTAGACACACCGACGTCTTTGTTGTATCTCGTTACCGACGAAGGTTATTAACTCGTCTGTGATATTACATCTCCATGACCTAGTCATAAGCTGCGCAGCTATATAGATGCAATCTCACCGAGTGGGCCCAGAGTATCTTTCCATTACAAGAATGAACAAATCCCGCTCTTGATCCTTACGTCTCGATGATTTTTCGGAATACCCAAGATGGACACCGTTATTGTCATGCTATATAAGACACAATGTTTGATGCTCTCAAAGCACCCCTACGAAGCATCAATAAGTACGGTATCACGGTCTAAGGAATAAGCTATCATATTCTTATCTATTGCAAATGACAAACATCGTAATACGATCTTATTGCAATACTTTGTGTATGTCCATCATCTTATTCAACTAACAAGATGACCCCACTGTCAACCGACGTCATTGTCCTTGATCGGGAATCTCGATCAACAGTTGCCCAATGTACTAGCTCATATAGAGGCTTGCTAGGGACCTGGTTGTCTATGTATCACACGTGTATTAATAATTCCAATTAATACAGTTATAGCATAATACACAAACCTATTATAAACTTACGAGATAATACAATAAATACTACTTATTTATTTGCCTCTAGGGCATATCTCCTTCATGAAGGGCACCATCTCGAAGGATACTTCTTCTTGTCAGTAGTTGTCCTCTTCGCCAAAGGTAACTTCCAAAGTAATTTGTCCAACGAAGTTTGCCTGTCGTCCTGGGACTATACCATGGAATTTGACGTCGTTGTGCTTGAGCTGGGTTTCTGATAGGTGCATGCGTTTGAGGGTTTCTAGGTACAGGATGTTGATGCTGCTGCCACCATCCATAAGTACCTTTGAAAGCCGACAATTTGCCACTATGGGGTTGACGACGAGAGTGGAGTACCCTGGGTATTGGGGAATTCGATCTGGATGATCATTGCGATCCCAAGTGACCGGTACCTCGGACCAAGTTGCGTATTGGGGAACAACTGGCATAGTAGCATTGAGTTCCTTCCAGATGGCCTTCTCCTTCTTAGCTGAAGGCGTTGCCAGGAAAGTGACGAAGTTTTATTCGACTCTGGGGAACTTGTTGTTCTTCTGAGCCTTAGCTGGTTCTTCACCTTGATCTGATGAGCTGCTATCGTCCGCCTTTGCCTCTTTGGCTGATTCCTTGCGGACTTTGGGCTTGTTGTTCTTGCTTGCCCTATATCCAGCTTCGGGGTCTTTTTTCATGTCGTCACTGATCCTGCATTGCCTGTTGGTGTGGGTGCAGTTGCCGAACTTGCTGTGATAGGTACAGGGGAGATCTTAGATGTCGTCATATGTGACCTTGATGTTCTTTACGCCTTTTCTATCATTGTTCTGCTTCCACGGGCCTCCTCATTGATTATGTATACCTTTGATGTAGACAAAGGCTACTTCATTGAAGGGGCCTGCATTGTCATTGGGCTGTACTTTTTTCTTTGTCGACTTGGCCCGCTTTTTGCTGTTGTTGATGGAGATATCAAGCTTTGCGTCTCCATCATCTGCACGAGCGTCATCTTCTGCAATTGCGAGGTTGTTTGCACCACCAAGCAGATCCCCAAGGGTGGTGCTTCTTTGGCTTGACAAGATGTAACGCATCATGTTTCCTTTCTTCAAGCTGTGCATGAAATCATGTATAGCTTGCGTCTCGGAGACACCTTCGCAGCTGTTTTTCATCTCCGTCCATCGTGCGATGAAATCGCGACTGGACTCATTCGTCTCCTGAGTGCAACGCAAGAGTTCTGGATAAACCTTTGGACGTTTGTACGTGCAGGAGAAGTGTTGTGTGAAGTAGCGATTCATGTCTTGCCAATTGAGTATACTTTTCTCTGGCAGGGTGTCAATCCACAGGCGTGCAGTACCTTCTAACATCAGGGGTAAGAAACGGACTGCGGCGTCATAGCCTCAGTTGTAAATTCCCACTGTGTTGAGGTAGTCAGGCAGCCATGTCTCGGGGTTATTCGCGCCATTGTACTTGTTCACAATTTTCTTGACATTGTCGAGCGCCTCTAGGAGCTGCACCTTGCGGATTGCCGGGCCAAAGCACTTGGGACCTAGATAGGTTTCATCCCTTGCGGCTCTGATCTCATCTAGGCGAGTGCGGGCATCTGACACTTGGGTCTTTTCTCTTGTTGCGTCGCCTTGTTGATGACGGCTTCCGTTTTGACGATGTGGTGATCGTGATCTTGAGCGCCTGCGTTGGCGGTCTTTGTCGGCATTCTCGTCGTCTCTCCTGTTAGGAGGCCGAGGCATGTTAAGCCGATCACCATTACGTTCTGGGGCATCTTCTTTGTCACGATTCTTGTCGCGGCTCTTCTCACGCCTTCTTTCCTTCCTGGCGGCCTTGTCCGCTTTGTCCTTTTGACGTTCCTCCCTGTGCCGGTTTGAACCCGTGCCTGATACATCATCGCGTCGTCAAGCCGGATTTTCATGTTGTTTGCCTTTGCCATGGCTGCTAGACTCAGATGGATCATTGGGTGGTCCTGCGCCGGCTCCAGCTTTGCATAGGACGGTGTTGTCAGCAAGGCAGCAGCTTGAGGTGGCTACCTCTTGTAGCTCTTCCGCCTTTTTGAGTAGTGCTTTTGAATAAAACACTTTCTCATCAGTTGGGATCTCTTCGTCTTCCATGATCTCCCGTGCGGCTTCCATGTTCTTTGCATGGGTGGAGAAGTATATCAGACCGTCTTTGTCTATGGTGTAAGGGTATCTCTGCCACACCTTCTTCTTTTGAGCCGATGGTCGATCGAAGTTCTTCGTGAGATCTCTATGGAGGAGAGGATCGTGAGTATCCTTCACGCGCCAGAATTTCTCTATTTCCATGTGGCGGCGAAGATCTTCTTTGTCCTGAGCAGTGCCCTTGAGGGCTTTTTCCCTGTTTTGCAGAACCAAGTTATGACGAATGCCTAACTCTGACTCACGAAGGAGGTATTGGCGCCTTTCTTCGAGTTCTTATGGGGTTGCATTGGGACCTAGCGGCGTCTTGAGTATGTCAAGTGCTTTTTTGTGCGCTTCGGATGTTAGCTCAGCCTCCAGATCTTTGTCAAGGTTTGCTTCAAAGGGGGAATTGCCTTTTGGCTTGCTTTCGGACGCCTTTATTGTAAATACGTGAACCTGTGACTCTAAGCTAGCAGATTTGGAAGGCGACTTCGACCCATCTACATTCTTGTCAGGTGCGTCTGTTTCCATAGGAGTTGGTCCTGTCATCATGAGCTCTTTGGGACCTCCCATATTGAAAGAGGCGACTTTTCTTGCGAAGTCGCTATCTGTGCTTTCGGTATCTGAGTTTTCCGGCATTGGGGTTGTGTTCTCAGATCCGGCTTCTGAGTCTGGACCAACTTGCAAAGCTGGCATAATGGACTCAAGATCGGAACTTGCCGGCTGATCGCCGGTGGTTGCGATTGTTCCTACAAAGTGAAAGTCGGACTCCATGTAGCCTTCTGAGAAGCTGGAGCCAGTTTCGCTTTGTGAATCTAGATCGTAAGCTGCAAAGCCTTTAGGCGATGCCAGATGCGATCCGTCTTCTGGGTGGTGGGCGGGGAAGAATTTTCCAGATCCTCTAGGGAATCCGTACGCGGCGGCCGTAAAGCCGGTGAAGATGTTGATGTCGTCGTTGGGGATGATGAAGCTGGAGACGAGATCGTCGTCTGTCGGAGTCCATGAATCTGCCTCAACGAAGCCGACATCACCATCCAGATTGGCGCGGCCTACCTCCATAGATCTTCCGATCTCGCCCAGAGCTCCCGCCTTTAAGGTGACGCCTAACGCCTTAGGCCCCACGGTGGACGCCAACTGTCGGGTTATTGGATTCTTAGGCACGTAAGGAGGTGCCATGCTCCAATGGTGAAGAGAGGGGGAAGGCATGGCAGCTTCTAGGATCGGGAATCCGCACAAGAGTTTGCCCAGCTTCGGACCTTGCAGCGGTGGCAAGATCCTACGTGCTGCTATAATTCACTAGATGCGAATATGTGTACATGTTACAATGTAGGTTGTAAGGCGTGTCCCTTGAGGGGAACAGGAGGCAGGCTTATATAGGCGCCATGTCTTCTTCTACAAGGAAAGGCCAACCGACCTATATTAGGAGTCCTAGACTAACATGGGATAAACCCTAACTTGTTCTCTAAGGCGAACGTCGGTTCGTCTGGATCCTGGTCAGCTTGTAGGCCTCCTCTTGCGCTTCGGCCTACTGGGCCGCCCGATAAGCCGAACACCTTATCACCTCTTGGGCCACCCTGGTAAGCTGGCTTAGCCCACGTGGTCGGCATACCCGTTTGGTATATCCTCCACAATACCAATACGATCAAGTCATTAAGTTTACATTTTTGAACTAAGCATACGAAGTAACCCTAATCCTTAGACCATGAGATCATGTCAATGACTAACACCGGAAGAATGCTTTGATGACATCAAAGGTCACACCGTAACAGGATGACTATAAAGGTGGCATTGGGTATTTCAAAAGTTTTAGTTGAGGCTCATGGATCAAGAAGTGGGATTTGTCCATCCAGATGACGGAGAGATATACTCTGGGCCCTCTCGGTGATATCACATCGACACTGCTTGCAAGCACGTGACTAGGTCACAAGGATGTCATATCACAGAACGAGTAAAGAGTACTTGTCGGGAACGAGATCGAACTAGGTATAGATGGTATCAATGATCGGATCTCGGACAAGTAAAATATCACGAGATAAAAGGAATTGGTTATGATGTTTATGGTTCACGCGATCGCAAGATTAAATCGCTGAATGTGTGGGAGTCAATACAGGTCCCAAGACCTCACTGCTGATTATTGATTGGAGAGGTGACTCGATCATGTCCACAATATTCACGAACCATAGGGTGACACACTTAAGGAAAGAGATGCACTTGAGAAGATACGAAACATCAGTAAAATATTGAGAACATCCGGAATTGTTTCACGGATCACCGGAATTGTTTCGGGAATTTTTCACCCGAAGTGTTTCGGGTAAATACTCAAAATGCAAGGGGGCTTTGTACAAATGTTTGTTAATTAATGAAATAACAAAATTCTGTACAAAAGAATTAAATTTCGAATTTATTCTTTAATGGAAACGCCTCTTCATTTTTTAGTGGAGAATTAATTCATGTGAATGGATTTTGAGTGGAGCATGAGTGGAGATGAATGTAACTGATGAGAGAAAGAGGTGGGGGCACTATCATGGTGGCCAGCTACCCCTTGGGTCGTCCACCCCCTCACCTATAAAAGGAGGGGTGGAGCTTTTCTGATTCTCGCACTTTGGATTGCAATTGTATCTCCCTCCTAGCTTAGATTCTCCAGTTCTCAGGTACCGGCTTGGTGAAGCCCTGCCAAAGTAGTTTTTTCTGTGAGCACCACGCCGTTGTGCTGCTCAAGTTGTTCGGAGGATCTACTACTTCCGCTGCCCTGCTGGGACGGCGGACGGAGGTCGTCATCAAGTCGTACGTGTGACCGAGTACGGAGGCGTTGTCCGTTGCAGCGCACATCTTCACGATCTTGAGATCGGCGAGTGAACGACTACATCATCCACGAGAATTTTTCTCGAAACACTTACGGTTTTCGAGCGGGAGTTTCTCTTGGAATATGTTTCACTCGTTACGAGCATCTCCTAGACTAGATCTTGACTTGTTGGTTTGTTCACACCGTAGGTAAATTTTTGTTTTCTATGCTACGAACCCATCAGGAGAGTGAGAGGACCTAGAGTACATGAAGTGTCGGCGCCAGCTTGGCCGGACGTGCCTCGCCGATGTGAATCGGAAACTGGTTGGAAAGAGTGGAGAGAGAACTTGCACGTATGGACTTTGTTTCACCGTCTCGTGGGCTTGCTTGGACAATTATTGAGGTGGAAGTGGAGATGTCTAGACAACACGAACCTTCACCGAAATTAGCGGAGAAAAGACTGGGGAGAGGGGGCGTGTAGCGTTGCGTGCAAGAATTAAAAAAATCATCTTACACAACAACCAAGATCTATCTATGAAGGCACAAGCGAAATTTAGATCTAGATCTTTACCAACACGAAGATGCGGAATGCATGTTGTTGCGCTCAATATGCATCACAAGAACACGTCCTCATGTACCCGCGACGCCGGGGAGGTAGTCCAGGACTCGCCCCACGGGAGGCCGGCTCATGCGCGTTACGCAAGACTGCAAGCCGAAGCTTTGGACACCAGATGCCACAACCCCTTAAGAAAACTACGTCCGAGGAAAGAGGGCGAGGATTGGCTGAGCTAAGCCGGACTTGACCGCTCTTAGCTCGATTTTCGATATCCTTGTGAGATCCGAAGTAGCCGCACAACGGAAGCATGAACAAGGGTTTGAGGAGATAAAAATAGGGTTTGTATTAATGTTTGTCGATTGTTTGCTTGATTTCAATCGGCCATCACCTCTCACGTATATATGAGGCGGCTGAGTTTCCCCTACAACTTTTGGACTCCTACACAAATTACAATTCCTGGTTTAAGTCAAATTCTACCCTAACTTGGTAGTACCTTGACCGGCTTCGTGCTGGATCCGGACTACATCTGCCCGGTTTGTTTGGAAATTTGTTTTTCTTCTTCACGCGTGATCGCCAAGTTGGCTTCTCTTTTGCCACCTTGTTTTGACAAAGTTGTATTCTGTTTTACCGCCTTGTTTTGACAAAATTGTCTTTAGTCTTCTGCCTTGATCTAGGAACTTGCCTATCTTCCGCCTTGATCTCCTTGATCAGGAAAGTTTCCTTTTCTCTTCTGTCTTGATCGAGGAAATTGCCTTTTGCCTTCTGCTTGATTGGGGAAGTTGACTTTTGCCTTCCTTCTTGATCGGGGAAAATTTCCTTTATCTTGACTTTTCTTCCCTTTATGCTAGAATTGACTCGCCTCCATGGGCCTTCGAACAACTTTGCACACCCAAAACCGCCTTCCGCCTTGTTCCAGTTTTGTCGGACTATTTGTTGTCTTGTTTTGGCTGTCTTTTCTAGGAAGTCTCCCAGGTCATCATTTTAGCCTTGAACGCTACCTTCTTCAAGCCGCCAAACCTTTATTAATCCTGAAACCGGTCAGCTGCCAAAATGGGTGCTAACACATGCCCCCATGTTTTTAGTAGAGGTTGTGTACTAGTAAATATTCGAAATAAAAGTCTTTGTTTAAGCGTGATGCTTAAGTTCATCGTCTGTATGCGCAGATCATGCAGTTTGCCACATGCTCAGGTGGAAGTTCTTCGGGTATTTTCCATTGATGGCTCGAGGCAGCATATTGCCTCCTAATGTCTGCACCAGATAAGAGTTGACGGGTACTATCCTCACGACTCGCGCTTGGTCCTGACAGCGATGGCCCGCCCGTAATACACACGAGAGCCTCGGTCGTGAGTCATCCCCCCCCCACCCACAGCCCTCTCGCCGGTGATTCGCACCATCGCTGCTACTCTCGGCGCCGCCTGCTTGGTTCGCACCTAGGGGACCTTGGCGCAGCGCTAGGGACTCTCAAAGACAATCAGCCGGTTGTAATAGAGTGACATGAAATTGTGTTGTAATAGAACCAGACACATTCTTATTACATATAATTATAACTACTCTTCTTCGTCATCAGACTCAACCTTAGACATCGGTGTCCCAGGCACGCCGTCCTTCGGTGCCGAGTCAGGAGTTCCCGGCTGCCACTCCGGTTCTGGGGCCTTGGGAACGGCCGGTCCTGCGTATGCCCCTGCCGCATGAGGCGGCCACGGCGACCATGGTTCCCAGGGAGAGAAAGTAGGGTGTGCCGGGGATGGAGTTGCGGGCGTGCCGTCCTCTTCCGCCGCGTCCTCAACCGTCGCATCCTCTTCATGCCGTTCTTCGGTGGCGCCCACGGTATGCTTATCGTCGACCATCACGGCCTCCCTCTCCTCCTCCTGCTCGACCACCACAACCGCCTCCTTCTCCTTCTGATCGGGCAGCACCACATTCTTCTCAGGCGACGACATGGCGAGCGAGTTGTGGGTGGAAAGAATGAGATCGATGTGCGGCCGCGAGGATTGTTATGTCGGTGTCAAGCGGTGCGAACACAACCCAAAACTACGCGGGACGGCGGTTCCAATCCACATGAAGCGTCGTAATGTGGAGCGACACGGTTGTTCATCGACACCGGTTCGTGCGCCCGCAAGGTGTTCGAGTTTAGGTGGTAGACCTTAGGGAGTGTCGTTGTGGACGGTCTCTGAATGTGGGAGCCCCTAGTCTCCGCGGTGCGTAGAGCGACCAGTGCTCCGCGCACCCCTCGCCCCCCAGACCAGCTAAATGGGTTGGCCCATTTACTGCGGTATTACTATTTTTCTTTTTTCGTTATTACAAATATGCTAATAATTTGAAAGTTTTTTTAAAAGCGAACAGGAATGGTATTTGAACAAAAAAATTGAACAATTTTTAAAAAATGCAGAGAAAAAAAATCAATGAACGGAAAATTATTTTTAACCATTTTTGTAAATTATACAAGATAGGTATTTGAACGGAAACTAGTTTGAACAAAATTTTCTATTTGAACATTTTTATTTTAAAAAGTTGAACATTTTTCAAAAAAACACTACCATAATTTAAAATTTTCAAAAAAAGATCATTTTTTAACAAAACTTATATTTGAACATTTTAAATATATCCATAACAAACAAAATGAAAAATGAAAAAAAGAGACTAAGACGAACAATTTTTGAAACTAAAGAATTTTCAAATTTTATTTTTTTCGAAAACTGAACAATTTTTATTCTAAACAAATTTCTGTTTGAACATTTTTTAAAATATAAAGAAATTGGTAACATTTGAATATTTTCGAAACTGAACAATATTTTATTTTGAACTTTTTCAAAAACAAAAATGTTTCAATTCGAAAACATTATTTTTAAATATATTCAAGAAAACAGAAAGAAAAATGGAAAAATAAATTGAAACGGGAGAAAAAAAGGAAAAAGAAGAAAAACCAGATTGAACGTAGCCCACCCCGTCCCGAAGGATGCGCGGAGTTATACTACAGTCGCGGTACGCGACAACTAGGGATTGACTCTAAATGTTGACTGGACACATATCCGGCACTCCTAAAGAAGTTCTAATTGGGGGGTTGGATTAGGGAAAGGGCGCCCTTCGCGAAGGTCTATTTCACGGACTCGCGCGTGAGATGCTGCCGCCACATGGACGCGTAAATTTAGTCGGTCCCGCGCATAACCAGATCCAGATTTAAATACAGATCTAGATCTGAAAGATTTGTACAAGGGAAAATTGGTTATTTATCCAGAAGTTGAGCAGCCTTGGATTATGTACCCAAAGTTGTCTGTCAATTGGTAAAATATTCTTCAAGGATTTCAATGCAAATAAAATCAGCACTTAGCCCTTAAGTGTTAAAAACAACTGAATCAGAAACGTACGTCCTTGGTGTGCTTTTTTGCCGCGTATTCTGGGAAGTACGTTCCCTCGATACAGCTCCCCATCTCCATTGCTACCGGTACCGAGTTGCTAGGGACTGGCTGTGTGCACACCTCAAGTAAGCTGCAGCAGGCCAGCGATCAACAAGGTTATCTACTCCGTACGTTAGTACGTACAGGTCGACGGCGCCAGTCGGCAGCGACGATGGTCATCAGTGGACGGCGTCAAGACGGCTTCGATGGTGTTGCACGACGGGCAGACGCGAACATTGTTTGTTCAGAGTCGTTGGTGCATGCGTCATCTAGGTGTTAACTTCCTATCACAGTTCAGAAATAAGAGTCTCATGAATCTGTTCAAAAAGCTCTACAAGCAGAATCAGGAATGGAAGTATAATTTTATCCGTGGCAAGCTTGATGAGTTCACGAACAAACATGTTCGGGAGAGGAAAGCTGCACGTACTGCGGCTGTGGCGTTTCATGTAGACTAAGTAGCGGCACAAGCAGCTACAACGCATGCACCGCCTGAAGAAGAACCGATCGGTCTGTGTGATCTGCCAGGCTTTGACCCACCGGGCACGAGGAGAAAGGGTGGACGGTTGATTAAGAATTTTCAGCAGTGGATTAAGCATGAGTCCGTGGAGAGGTGGTCGTTGTTGCACGACTCATACGGAGCCAGATATGGCGTCATGACTACAAATCTTGCCGAAACATACAATTTTGTCCTCCGAGGGAACAGAGTCTTGCCATTAACTGCCCTTGTGGAGGGAATTTTCCAATGCACGGTTAATTACTTCAGAGTCAAACGCCAGCAAGCCGAAATGCATATACTTCGCACTCCAAACTCACCCTGGTGTGAAAAGATTACGAAGTACATGGATGCTAAGATGGAGAAGGCACGAACTTTTCAAGTGGTTGCCATCAGAAATCAGGAAAGGAGGTTCGAGGTCCGCTTACCTAACGACAAGTTCGGTTGTGGCAATGTGTTGAGAACGCATGAGGTGAAGATTGGAAATGAAGCATGGCCAACCTGTGAATGCACATGCAACAAACCGAAATTGTTTCACCTTCCTTGCTCGCATGTACTTGCTGCTTGTGGGCAGCTTGGTTTGGAAGCAATCTCGTTTGTCTCACCGTACTTCAGTCGTGAAGCTGTCTTGAACACATGGACATGTGAGATGCAAGGATTCCGAGCCATTGGTAATTTCAACACCGTTGAGCCAAGTGAGAGGAGATACATTCCTGACCCAAGGTTACTTCGTCCGGGTAGAGGTAGACGGCAGTGTAGACGCATACGTAATGATATGGATGAGTCGGAAGCTGGAGGACCTACCAGACAATGTTTTCTATGCAACCAATTTGGCCATAGGGATACAAACTGTCCGGAGTTTGGACCTGGTGATGCTACGGTACGTGGAAGATGCAACCGAGGCCGGAGAGAAAGAGGAAGAAACTAGAGTACCTTTATATTTATAATAAATGCAGACTACGTATCTGCCTCTATGTACTACTCTGTAATCGTGGAACCATTATGTTTGGATTTGTACTCGTTTAGCTACAAACTCAAAATTGTAATTTGTTTGGATTTGTACTCGTTTAAATTTTGTTATTTGGTCATTCTATTATCATTTTAATCTGTCCTTACAGAGATGGCGGGGATGGCGTTGCTTAACCCCGGTGGTGGACAGCAAGCATCGTGCTAAGCTAATGTAGGATAATGTTCTCCAACCTCTTATCACTCGTGGTCAGAAGGATAATTGGCAGATACACCCAGCTTGGATCGATCGGTAAGTTTTATATTTATTTTGCTCATAACATGTACTTGTCAAATAGTTAACAATTTTCTGATAGATGCAGTTTGACGTGGGCTGGGCTCCTACCCTTTGCTCGCCTTGTTGAGGCGTCAGATGTAAGTGGTCGGCTTGCGATGGACCACTGTTTGCTCACCTGCTTGGTGGATCGATGGACACCGGAGACGCACACGTTTCACTTTCGCTGGGGCGAGATGGCTCCTACTCTACATGATGTCTCCTACCTATTGGGCCTTCCTATAGCTGGTGAGCCCATAGGTCCGTTACAGGCCCCTGAGATGTGGTTTGAGGATATGGCAGACCGGTTCCAACATATAAATCCCAACGCAACTGTGTTTATGCATGAGGATCACGGACCCAAGCTTGATTGGTTGCTTAAGTTACAGGTTAGTACTACGTCATTGTCTTGTTTCATCTATCGCTTCAGCTAACCTTTACCTAACTTGTACAATTATTGTTTTCGGTGCAGATACAGAATTTTGGCACGATCCAAATGTCCGAGGCCCAGATTACTCGGAGCCTCGAGGCGTACATTATGTGGCTGCTAGGAAAAGTGATGTTCACGGAGAACCATGTCACCACTATCAGTGCGCGATACAACCCCATCGCATCGGAAATTGCAAGTGCGACACAGCCGTAGCTGGGGTTCTGCAGTCTTAGCGGCCACGTACCGAGGTATGTGCAACGCGTGCTTTCCTACGGCGACAAAGTTAGCAATTCTTGGATGCCCTATGTTGTTACAGTTGTGGTCGTGGGAGAGGTTCCCCATTGGACGACCTGACATTTCGGCTGCCGACCCGTGGCCCCTCAACAATTATTTCGACGCAGACCACATAGACGACCCAACTTTTGGCACACTTTGGACACATCGCAAGGTATGTTCAATAATAGTTTACTAATTATGCTTGTAAATGAGTATCTTCCTGTTTACTTATACAATTTACGTCTGTATTTTGCAGAGACGATTCGCTCGAGATCAGGTTAGGAACTGCTACCCGACATTCAACGAGCAGTTTGACGTTCTCTCCGCGGCTTCAGTTATTTGGGAGCCATACTCACCTGACGCGATCGCGTCGAAATTTCCTGGAGGAATTTCTATCATGTGCACACGAGATGAAGCATATTGGATGACGAATTCGAAGATTATCTTCGACGTCAGCGTTGAGGAGATGGCCCAGCAGCGTGTTATGAGGCAGTTTGGTCTGCGTCAGATGTCGGTTCCCCCGCCTATGGATGCCCCTCTACCAGACATTGTCCACCGGTACGTCCATTTCTTAACCACACAGTTTTGTTTGAACACTTGTCATCCACAATTATGCACATGTTTCTTGTCTTGTAGATGGAGCAGGAAGGGAACTAACAGGACTGCGACACAATGGATGCAAAGAGTGCAACCTTACGTGGCCGAGTGGGTTGATGCGCAGACTCGTCTCTGGGAAGAGGCGCAACCCTTCGATCCGGCGGAGTACGACAAGTACCTACACTGGTACGTCAGTTCCGCAAGGGTTTCTCTCGTTCATCACGCCCAGCCGGATGTGATGCCGGCCCCTGCTACGTGGGATATGTACCCCAGCCAGTCTATGTCCGGCTCACGGCAACACGCGGTACAAATAATTAACTTCTCTACAATCATTTACTTTTTTTTATATTGTCGTTCATTTCCTAAATGTCTATACCACTTTCAGGCCGAGTTGACGTGGGATCTTGGAAATGATATAGACCAGTTAGACCGTTCACTTTCGACCGGGCCTTTGCTTACACGCGAAGAGCATCGGTCTTGGTTGCAGTCCGCTGCCCAGAGAGTGCGACGGATCTACGAGGCTATCACGTGTGTCCGCTCGTCAGACGTTCTCCCACATGCTGCACGACGGCCACCGCATCCGTCCACGCAGCTGCCTCAACGGCGGGCACTGCGTAACGTGCAGCCACCTCCGGAGGCACACCGACAACACCCTCGTCCACGTGTCGCACCACCTCCACCTGACCAGCCTGGAGGTTCGGGCTGGCAGCAGCAGAGTTACCACCAGGGGGCTATCAGCAGAGCCCCTCTGGGGGCTACCAGCAGGGGGCCTACCAGCAGAGCCACACCGGGGGCTACCAGCAGCGACCCTCTTCGGAGTACCAGCAGAGCCCCTGGACTGGCTTCCAGCCTCGTCCACCACATGGTATGTCGATTCGTACTACTACGTTCTCATGTATTCAAAGTATTTACAAAATAACATGTTACATAAAATTTCTCGATTCTAGCACATTTCGACTTCGACTTGGGGCCTATTATCTCCGACCATTACTCGGGTGCGTCGGGTTGGGCGAGTCAGCCGGACGTGTTTCCCGATGCGGACACCCAGTGGCTCAACATGTACAACACTCCTCCTCCACCCCCCACACAGGATACACAGCAGGCAGATGACGGGTCTTTGGTTCCTCCACGAGTCACCCGCCCACCCCATCGGTTTGGATGGAGCACTCCTCAGCCACATCTGCCACGTCGTGGCATAGGCGATGACTGAGACTCTACTGATGTATCAGAGACATATGTTCGCTATTTTTCATGTAACGTAAGACCTATGTATGAGACATATGTATGCTACTTCTTTCCCTCGAGACTCTACTTATCGTTATGTACTATACTTATTTCTACCTATGTAGCAATATTTGATATGTCCGTAACCGGTATACATTGGTACGTAAGATAAGATACAACAAATCTCGATTACATACCGATCACACCACACAACAATAGGAAATGAAGGTACAACTACTAATTAATCGATACTGAAAGAAAGATACAACATAACTCAAATTAAGATTCTACCTACCCTTGCCCTTTGATGATGATTCCGGCTTCTTTCCCGCACCCTTGCTGGATGTTTCTGCCTTCTTCTCCTTGCCCTTACGCAGTGCTTCAACCCCCCTTTCATTTGACGATGGCATGAAATCATCGTCATCATCGCTGGAGTATAACCAGAGAAAGGAACGACCGTACCTGACGTGGGGCTGCCTTTCGGGTAGCCCACGATAAGGCTACCTGGGCCGCGCCAAGGACAGGAAGGCCCACAGAAGGCCCACGCAGGGTACCATGTAACCTAGTCCAAGTCGGTTGGGAAGCATAACCTGCCATATATGTAGTTGCCATCGGCAACAACCACCCGAGACCTGGCTGCCTATAAAGCCGGGAGGGTTGCTCGTCCCAGAGGACACGCTCATAGCTACGGCACAAACCCTAGCGAGATCGCAATCTCGCCATTGTAACCACAACTCGCATCAATAACCAGACAAGCAGGAGTAGGGTGTTATCCTCCGGGAGCCTGAACCTGGGTAAATCCTTGCTTGTCAGCCGTCGTGACCACCTGCACTCATATCTCTCCCCATCAATCAACCCGGGGTGCACAACCCTGGGACTTGTCGAGTTAACACCTCGTCAATTGGCGCCGTCTGTGGGAAGGTCAAACAAGTGCTAGGATCATGGTCGCTCCGGCTCCATCCGCAATGAAGATCGGCGTGTCCGCCGTCAGGGAGTCGATCCGATTTGGCTCCTTCGAGTACGTCATCCACCCGCCAGCCCACCAGTCAGTGTACGCCGATCTGGACAAAGGTATACACATCACCTTCGGCTCCATATTCTGCTGCATCGATAGTCGTGGTATACTCAGGTCTACGACTACCGCGCTACGCGCGACGGCGTCACCTAAATCGGCAACCCCCGCGCCCGCCGAACCCGTGAAGATCGCATATGCCGCACCCGCGAAGGCCGCGCCCGCCAAACCCGCGAAGATCGCATCTGCCGCACCCGTGGGGGCCGCGCCCGCTGCACCCGCGAAAAGGGGATCTACATCGACTACATCGACAATTTCGGCAACAGCCGCGCGAACCGAGTCTACTACCCCAACCTCGGTCGTGCGGTCGACCAAGTCAAGATCCACCTCGACTGTCGCACCCGCACGGGAAACCAGGAGCCCGCGCCCGACAGCCATGTCGCGCGCGCCCTCATATTCGTGGAAATCCCAAGTCTACCCCAAGCCAATCGCACTCGTCCCGGCGAGCGTGAGCACATGGACAATCGCGAGAAGACGCGACAGCGACTGCGCCGCGCGCCACGTTGCAGCAATTTTCGACCCCGAGCAAGAAGCGGGCGACAGAAGCAGCAGCGGCAGCACCAACTCTCCGACTCAAGTCTACCCCAAGCAAGTCTTCATGGCCGGCACAGCACCGCATGACGACGAAGAAGAACCCGCATATCCGTTAGAGGTGGACATGCCGGACCAGACTAAACTTGTCATCACGCGGGACATGGCGATCCAAGCCATGAAGCATGTGGACGAGGGCACGTTCCCCCCCACCCAAAGCACCTCGAGAAGACCACCTGGCGGTCCAGTACTTGCTACGCAAGGAAGACGAACGAATTCGCGCCAAAAAAGCCGACCTGCTCAGGCGCAAAAGGGACGCGGATGCATCGAGTGCCAGGCGAGCCGCCCTCTCCTTCACATCCTCTACAGAGGTTAACCAAGGAGCACGGCGAACCAGAGCCCGCGTTCCCCACATGGCAGAAGCCGATCGAACAAGGCTCACCCGCAACCTCGACTCGTCCTTCGTCACCGAAGATGAGAACGGGATACCCGTCCCAAAGACGGCGAATGCCGCCCTGATCTCAGTCGAGACATACCTCTGGCTCACGCAGCCACCGGAGGGAGACGCACGCTCCCTTCTCCACAAGCAACAGGCTAACGACCTACATCGAGTTGCAGGCCTGCAAGCAAGGAAAGGATGAGTCGCTCCGCTCTTACATCCAGCGGTGGACACTCCTCCACAATACCATGGAACCCGTATCAGAAGATCGAGTGATGGATGCCTTCATGCACGACGTCGCTCGCCGCGACCTCCGGGAGGAATTCGGTAGGCTCCAGCCGAAGACCACAATAGAACTCATGAAGACAGCCAACCAATGGGCCGAAGGAGAGGACTACGTCCGCGAAACTTCTCCCAAAAAAGAGGGCGAAACAAGCAACTGGCGCGAGGCACGTCAAAAGAAGAAACCATTCGGGTGGCAACAGAGTAAGCTCGAGCAGCCGAATCCATCCACAAGTAAGCCAAACAGGCTGAGTAGAAGCAAGCTTCGCAAGAAGATGAAGGCAAGGTAATTCGACTGCAAACGTTACTCCCATCGGGAGTGGCCGGTTCGGCTGAAGAAATCGAGTTCAAGCTCAAGATCAAGCAATTCAATGGCGCGTCCAGGAGGAAGGAGTCATTTGCTCGACTCTACGCTTCCACCAAGCACTCGGGGGCTACTGACGTGGGGCTGCCTTTCGGGTAGCCCACGATAAGGCTACCTGGGCCGCGCCAAGTACAGGAAGGCCCACAGAAGGCCCACGCGGGGTACCATGTAACCTAGTCCAAGTCGGTTAGGAAGCATAACCTGCCATATCTGTAGTTGCCATCGGCACCAACCACCCGAGACCTGGCTGCCTATAAAGACAGGAGGGTTGCTCGTCCCAGAGGACACGCTCATAGCTACGGCACAAACCCTAGCGAGATCGTAATCTCTCCATTGTAACCACAACTCGCATCAATAACCAGACAAGCAGGAGTAGGGTGTTATCCTCCGGGAGCCTGAACCTGGGTAAATCCTTGCTTGTCAGCCGTCGTGACCACCTGCACTCATATCTCTCCCCATCAATCAACCCGGGGTGCACAACACTGGGACTTGTCGAGTTAACACCTCGTCAGTACCTCTCACGTATGTCTTGAGTTCGATGAATCGGCTCATTGGTAACATGCCTATCGAAATTATCCGCAAGCCTCAAGATTTCAGCACGGATTTATTCTGTGGTCATATACGGAAACCCATCTCGGCATAGCCTCGCCCCTAGCAAAGCGAGATGTCTCTCACTACCAATAATTTCTTCAAGTGGAACTTTCCTACCATCTACCTTCAAATAGGTGATAATCTTAGCTAGATGCTCGGATCCGGCTATATGAAAGCCGGACACACACTTCTCACAAGGTACAATACACACCATGCTGGCGCTCTTTGAGAGTACCCCCCTAGAGTGGTTTTTATAGGAAAATGGTGGCGGGAGGAACATGCGGGAAACGGTGGCGGGAGAAACGGGCGGGAAACGTTGGCGGGAGAAATAGGCGGGAACGGTTTGCGGGAGAAATGGGCGAAACATTGGCGGGAGAAATAGGCGGGAACGGCTTGCGGAAGAAATGGGCGGGAAACTGTGGCGGGAGAAAAAGGCGGGAAAAATCGGTGGCGGGAGAAATGTCTGCATGCAGGCCTCGGCTTTCCCTGAGCCGACAGGGAATAATCGGCCTGCTCTGGGCCGACCAGGTCCATGCCAGATTCGTGCAGACGCGGATGCGGCCGACGAGCCCTGGTCGGCCAGCTCTGTACCCACGAGCCCCAGTCGGCCTCCTCCGGGCTGACGCGGCCTTTTCGGCCTCCTCCAGGCCGAGGCCGTATTATTTTTAAAATTTTCTAAATCTACACATTATTTCCCGAAATTTATTATTTAAAAAAATTTAGCTTGTTGACTACTCCCTGCGCTCGCGGTGTCGCGTGAATCAACCCGGCCTATACTGACCTACGTGAGACTTGAGATCCGGTCAATCGGTTATGGACAGACCTATACAATCAAGTCATATACAGGAGACGAGAGATACTCAGATCCAATCTATGTATCATGTGTAGGCATATCATTGCTTTGAGATCCCTATTGGATCTTTATTTTGTTTTCATGTACATATTGGGTATTTTACCAATGGGCAGTCAACTTTAGTTAGATAATTCAATGCTGCTCAACTTCTGGGTAAATAACTAATTTTTCCTTTGTACAAAACACAAACTAAGATAGTACATCAACGCAGAACGAAATATACAGCAACGTAGACCGGGCTGTATAACAACGCAGACCGGATTGTACAACAACACAAATCAGTTTGTACGTACAGCAAACCAGACCGGATTGTACATCAACCCAGACCACGTTGTACAGGAACGGAGATCGTGTTGTACAGCAATAAAAACCGGGTTATACAGCAACACACAGACCGGATTGTAAAACAACATAGACCGGGTTGTACAGCAATAGATAACATGTTCTATGTACAAATACATTCGGATTGTACATACAACTACACCTAACAGGTTGTACGTACACTACACTTAGATTGTATAAACCGTACACAGTCCAAAGTATAAATTTTTTTTGTCGAAACCTATAATATGGGATCTAGTTTTGAAGATCTCTACGCGAGAAGTTTAAAAGTGAAAATGGTTCGTAAATCGGATAAACGGTTCTCAAGATATTTCGTTTTTAAAAAACAAATCTTAAAATAAATGCATGTGCAGCCTCTGTCCACCACCAGGGAGTCGCCACTTGTCATCGCGTGGAGAAAAGGTGGGAGCAGGGAAGTCTTTTTTTAAGAATTCCCACAATTGGGATGTTGGACACTGATTTAGAGACCCGATGGAGATGCTCTTATGCTGGGCTGTTGGGTTTCCTTCGCGCAGAAACTAGATCAAAAACATTCTCCGCTGGTATATTTAGCAGAAATATAGGGCCTCGCCTTTCGATTTTCGATGCTCAGCTGGTAGCTGTATCGCAGGTGTATAGGGCCTCGCCTTTCGATTTACTCTGGTAGGTCGACTCGCGTTTTCGAAGGTCTTGTACTTTCGGCCCAAACAGACAACACAGTAGCACGTCCATTTTCTCTAACGCGACTCTCAAAGACAGACAAACGATGAGAAAAGAGCTTGGACGAATTACAGAACAGCCTGTAGATGTTATTTAGCAGAAATCCTGTTAAAATAATATAGATATAGAGTAATAAGAACACCAATGTACAGAGTCAAGGGCATATCAATGCACTACACTAATCCAAGGTGCATTCCTTGGGAATCTCCTTTCCCTTGTACCGCTTGGCATCGTTGCAGTAATCGTAGATCATGTGTGTGTCCTGTGCCTTCTGTAGGGCCGCCGCGTCAAGTCCCTGCTCGAACCATGTCGACTCCGGCGGCTCGTCACCGCACCACGCTACTCCGGGCGACGGCTGACAGTAGGAAACGCGGAGGTTGCGGTAATTGGCAAAGAAGGGCGCCCCCGACCAGTCGGTCTTGACGCGGCCGCCCTGCGTCGCCCAGTCGTCGGCGTTCCACAGGCTCCCATGCAGCCTCATCTTCTGCCATGTCGGGAACGGCACCCCGTGCTTCTCCTTGTTCTTGAATTCCCTGATGGGCACGCCGTCCACCAGGATCCTGATCACGCCACATGATTATATTTGAGTTGTTTTGATACTGATACTAGGAACAATGCGGCTGTAATGTATGATGGATTGATTTGCTTACGTGATGCGCTTGGGGTTCCATTCGATGGAGTATGTGTGGAAATCAGCGGTGGGGTCGAACCAGAGGCGGAACTGCTGCTCGCGGCGGCCGACGCCGTTGGCAAAGATGTTTGTGTGCAGCGTGTAGGGCTCGCCGGTGACATTGCCGAGGAACTCCAGGTCCACCTCGTCGTGGTACTCCCACGGCACATCCTCTGGCATCAGCTGCACGCATGAATTTGAAGATGAATTCACCAAATCATGAAATCGCAGGAGCCCAACGCGAACGCATGGCATGGAGGACAATGGGGACTTACGTAGATCGTAGTGACCGTGCCGGCGGAGTTGTTGGGGACGAGCTTGAGGTCGATGTCATAGCGGGCGTAGAGGTATGCTTCCTTCGTGTGGAAACCCGATCCCTGATTCTGGTCCAGACAGAGCGCGAGGGTCTCGTTGTCGTCGGGGCCATCCATGTAGAAGAAGCTGTGATCCTGGCCCCACACCAGATCGATGTCATCGATAAGGGATGCCATGGCCATCTGATCCATGCCCACCAGCAGCATGGATAGCAACAGCACCGAATGCCAACAAGAAGATGGCAACGACGCCATGGCTAATGACTCAATTAGCAAAAAACCAGAATTTATGTTCTAAACTCTGGTATCTTCTATTTTCTTCGTCTTCTCCTTCTTCGTCTTGATGGTTCCATAGGGTCGGACCTTGACTTTATAACAAGCATGCAGATGAAGGAAGACGGTGAAATGGAGCAGGGATAGATTGAAGGAACATGCCATGTTCTTTCGAATGTTTCAGCCTGGGACATGGCATGTTACGATCCATACGGAATGTTAGGCTGGACAACTCTCGTCTGGCTTAACTGGTTCTAAGTTATTGGATAAACACGGTCTTATGCATGCAAGGGAGCTTAATAATTTCCACGGCGTCCCCGCTCATCTCGCTACCTACCTGCACGCGACGCGCTAAATAATTAGCCTCCAGGCTAGGACCATGAATCTTGTAAGCAAAAATAGCAAGCCTAAGTCCGTGTGGGCGTTCGTTAAGATGCACATGTGTATCTAAGCTAGCTAGACCATCCAGGTGACCAGGCATGATATATTTCCAGGTTGCACCATTCTTCAGTCAAAATTTGGTGGTGTCATATGCTGAAATCAAGAAACCGCCAGCAGTGACGAGAGCTAGCAACAACTATGATCACAGGACTGAGGAGAATTTGGCAAGAAAGGAATGTCGGAGTTTTGATAACAGATAAAGGGATTTTATTAATTAAGAGTTTTAAACATTACATCCGACCTCTGCATAACTAAGATGTTATAATGCACGCAGCCACCGGTTCACGAGCCACCAATTCAGAACCGAGAAAATAAAAAAGTGAATTACATATCATGATGAGAAATTGTAGATCCGCCTAAGAAACTGATAGGTTTATCCGGAGTCTATGCTGCCAACCATGTCGGGATAGTAACTCCCTGGCCGCAGCCTCTAGTCTTAACGCCACCTCCAAAAATAAGTTTCGTTGACCAAGCTCGTAGCATGGCTTTGCACCGATATATAACCTGCATAACAGAATAATTTTTATCATTAAAATCCTTATCATTTCTACATAGCCACATCAACCAAATAGCGACAATCGCGCCCATACTACAGAATAGTTTGAACCTAGGTCCACACCATTTAATCAGTTGTCAAAAATATTAGTAAAAGTATGTGATGAATGTAAGGGCATCTCTAGTCGCCCCCTTTCCCAGGAAGCCTTTTTGGCGCCGGCGGAAGCAAATAGCGCCATTTTTCCACCAGTCGGCCCCTAGAAGCCCAGTTAGCGCCGTTTCTGTGGAAAATAGCGCTGGCGCCCCCAGGCGAAACCCAGCCCACTGGGTTCAGCCTGGGGGCGCCGACAGGAAACCACGCGTGGGCCAGCGATGTCGGCGAGACACCGCCTTCCCCCACACACCTGGCTCGCCTTTCCCTCCATTCCGGTGTCGTCAGCGAAACGCCGTCGTCCCCCACCCCCTATCTGCACCGCCACGCCGCCACCGCCACAACAGTTCAATCCGCCGCCTAGCCCTGCCACGCCACCCACTGTCAGCGCTGCCCACTACTCCGCCGCGAAAACGCCTCTGGGCGTTCTTCAGTGCGAAAGGGCGACCACCCCGCGCGCAAGGTGTTCGACGAAAAGCCGAGACATCAATGGACTCCGACGAGGAGATACTCGCCGAGTTGTTCGACGAGGAAGATCAGGCGGCCGTCGACGACGAAGAACACCTACTAATCTTGGCCTCCCTCCCCGGCTTGCTTGCCGAGAATCAGGGTGGGCCGCGACGTGTTGGGTCGAAAATGGGTCGCCGCAAGAGCAAGTCGAGGAAGTGGTACGAGGGGTACTGCATCCTCTACTCCGACTACTTCGCCGAAGATCCCACCCAGGACGCGAAGGTGTTCCGACGCCGTTTCAGGATGAACCGTAAGCTCTTCCTCAAGATCATGCAAGAAATCCGAGAGTTCGACACCTACTTCAAATTGAAGAGGGATTGTACTGGCTTGGAAGGGTTTACCTCTATTCAGAAGTTCACGATGGCCATGAGGTTGCTTGCATACGGTGCTCCTGGAGATGCACAGGATGACTATCTGCGCATGAGCGAGTACACATCCATTGAGTGCTTGAACAAGTTGTGCCGGGCAGTGGTTGCAGTTTTTGAAGGAGATATGACCTAGAGGCAATTAATAAAGTGTATTTCTTTATCATATCTCGTTTGTTCATAATATGTTTTTGTGTCATGCTATAACCGTATTAAGCGGAAACATTAATACAGGTGTGATGCGTAAACAACCAGGTCCCTATTAGCCTATACTAAGACTAGTTTCGTTGCGCGATCGATGATCGAGCTTTCCCAATCATAGGGCATGACGCCGGTCAGCAATGAAATTCATATCGTTAGAGAACGACGTGATGGACATACCCATATTTGTAGGACGTAGTCATTACGCATTTGACCGTGAGACCAACTCTTATTGTTATTCCTGAAAGATAATTTGATTGCATCAAACGTCGTATCTTAATTAGTATGACAATAACGTTGATACTTTTGGGTATCGGAAGGAGTAGTTGAAACGAGAGGTCAAGAGTGGGATTTGCCAGTCCGCATAGCAGGATAAATACTCTAGGGCCCACTCGGTGAGATTATGTCTAATGAGCTTGCAACCATGTGAGTAGGTCACGGAGACATGAAATCATAGACGAGTAGAAGATAGCGTTGTCGGTAACAAGGTCAAGCAAGATATGGACATATCTATGAACGATGCTCGGACACGCTAAGTATCGCTATGGCAAAAGGTTTAAGACTTTACATTCAAGTTTGATAAATGAAAGTCATTCGTTATATCACAGGGATTAATTCATGTGGTCCAGGCCTACGAGTTAGTCGTTGATCGGAGAGGAGTCTCGATCATACCTGTTATTATATCGAACCGCTAGGGTAAAACACTTAAGGGTTTCGACAAGACAACCGGAAAGGAAAGAGGTCATCGGGAATGTCCCGGGCAAGGTCCGATGGAGATCGGGCAGCGACGAAATAGTTTTTGGAGCTAGAATAAATTATATATAATATAATAGATATTAATTAGTGTAATTAATGTCTAAATAAGATTTTATATATTTATTTTCGAATTTATTTAGGCTGATTTCACTAAATGGGCCTTCTGGGCGAAAGTAGGACCAACAGGGGAAAATTCCCTAGGGGAATTCGGTTGGGGGGCTTGGGGGCCGACCCAAGTGGGCCAAGGAGCCCACTAGGGGGTCGGCGCACCCAGCCATGCCACACTAGGCATGTGGGATTAGTCCCACATTGCCTGGCTGGCAAGTAGGCTCCCCCCTGGGAGCATATATAAGAAGGGGCACCCCTGGCCTTTTCATTCACCAATTAATTCCCCAATTCTCTCTCGATTTCGTGATTCCCTTTGTCGAAGTTGCGCCGAGTTGAGAGGGTGATCAATTCCACCATAGCTCGCTGCCGCGCTGCTTGTGTTCCGGTCCAAGTCTTCCGCTGCTCGTCCTGGATTGGAGCTTCGGAGGCCGTCGTCTCCACCGGTACGTGTGTAACGCCCTGCAAGGTGCTGGGCTAGCAGTGCTGGGAGGTCTGCTTCCTCTACATGACCTTGAGGTCGGCTTCGTCGGTCTTCATCGACAACGTTCGTGCGGGAACGTAATCCTCGCTTTCAGTCTACAAGGGTATGTATTCCGATCTCCGTTCGTACTACTATATCTGCATATAATAGATCTTGGCATGTTTTAAGGATATCGTTGCTAGGATTTTTTTTGTTTTCTGCACACGATCCCCTTCAGTGGTATCAGAGCCGATCTATCGTAGATATAGCTGTACACTGTTAGAACCCGTGTTCTGCACGGGGGCACCGTTCCTGTTATTTGTTACCCTCTAGCGTGCACTTGTGATTCCAGCGGCATCGAGTTGATAAAGCGGCCCGGACCGACTTTACGCGTACGCGTACGCGAGACTGGTTCCACTACTGACATACGGCTTGTACCGTATTTGTGGCTGGCGGGTGCCTGTTTCTCTCTCTTTAGTTGGTCTTGCATTATCAATGGAGGGCCCGAAAGGGATGCTTAAATATGCAATTATTGGATCGTTGTTGTGGTCATAAGTTCGTAGTTAAGAAGCGGTTCTTTTTATGAAAACCCCATCCACGTAAAATATGAAAAGATAAAGTAGAAGCGTCTAACTTTATTTTGCAGGAGCTATGTGATATGGTCAAGGTAGGTTTATTAAATTGTTTATGAACTGCGGGCGCCAAGAAGACCATGGCTCAATGGACTATATCACATTGCATTACATTTTATGTTTTGTGTGCATCTTATATTGTGTGATTATATATATTGGTATATATTAGTTACGTGGCGGTAGTCATATATAAGATGATCCCTTCAAAAATACCACTAGTGTTTTTCCTCTAACGAGCACCACCAAGAAAGTTCTACGTTATGAGGCAGGCTGTGACGATCGGGTATCAGACATATCGTCGTTCGCATACAGTGGGTGTAAGCCATGTTGATCAAGCGTTACATGCAGGTTATAGTGGTGAGCCTAGCATATGCAGATATGGCCTCGGAACACGGAGGCCGAAAGGTCGAGCATGAGTCACAAAATTGGTGTGATAGACAATTGTCTACCCTTGAAGTTGTGCTGCCGGCTCTGACGATGAGGGGTTGTGCAATGGATGGGCGTCGTGTAATCGCTTAAACGACCAGGAGGGATGTTCATTTGAGTGGGAGTTATGTTAGTTATTTTCTAAAAATACTATAACTCAAAATTATTGTGAACAAAGTCTTATGTTGTTGCAAATTCCATTATAGATGTCTCACCCCTCCTTTAACCTAGCCCTGTTCCTTGAGAAAGAGAAGCTTAAGACCGATGGGTCTAACTTCGTGTCCTGGTTCCGCAACCTGAAGTCCATTCTTGAAACCCACAAGGTGGTCTGCGTACTTGAAGCCCCCTTAGGTGATCTGCCAAACACCGTCTCAGAAATCGAAAGGATTGTCCATGAGGTTAAGGCGAAGATTTCTTCTTATGTCCAGAGTGGCATGCTCTTTGCCATGGAGGCTGACCTGCAAAACCATTTCGAGAACAAGGGTGCTTATGAGATAATCACTGATCTCATGGTTGTTTTTGCACGACAAGTCAAGGCTGAGAGGTTCGAAGCATCCGTGCTTTTCTTCTCAGCCCAGATGGAAGAGCACGGCAATATAAGTGAGCACTTAGCCAAGTTTTTTTTGGCTGCGTTCAGCTCCTGAATGATCTGGGAAGTGTGATCCAAGAAGAGCTGGTTATTGATAGGGTGCTGATTTCTCTGCCCCCTAGCTATAAGAACGCCATCGTAGACTACGGCATGAAATGGACGTCAAAACTCCTGTCGGAAATCCTGAAGATGCTCGAAGTGGCCAAATTAGAAATCAAGCTGGAGAAGATGGTGGTGACCATCGGATCACCTGAGCGCAACTGCCCCAAGTACCTGGAGGAAAAGAAGTCTGGCAAGATAGTCGACAAAGAGCAAGGTATATTTGATATACATGATATAGATGTGTACCTTACATCCGCCCGTAGCAACACTTGGCTATTTGATACTGGTTATGTTGCTCATATATGAAACTCTCAGAAGGAGTTGCGGAATAAGAGGCGGCTGGCTAAGGATGAGGTGACGATGTGCGTCGGCAACGGATCGAGAGTCGACGTGGTGGCTGTCGGCACGCTCCCTCTACATCTACCATCGGGATTAGTTTTGGTTTTAAATAAGTGTTATTTTGTACCATTGTTGAGTGTAAACATTATAAGTGGGTCTTGCCTGTTACAAGACGGCTATTAATTTAAATCGGTATCAAGCAGTTGTGCTATTTATAAGAATGATATCTTTTATGTTGATGCTCCCGAGAGTAATGGTTTATTCTTGTTGAATCTCGATCGTAGTACTCACATCCATAACACAGAAGCCAAACGGATTAAGTGTAGTGATGATACCGCCATGTATATGTGGCATTGCCGTCTCGGTCATATTGGTATAAAGCGCATGAAGAAACTCTACTCCGATGGACTTTTGGACTCGTTGGATTTTGGATCCCTCGATACATGCAAACCATGCCTTATGGGAAAAATGACCAGGACACCGTTCAAAGGTTTCGTTTAACGGGCGTCGGACTTGTTGGGAGTCATACATGCAGATGTGTGTGGACCAATGAGCGTATCGACACGCAATGGTTATCGTTACTTCGTCACCTTCACTGATGATTTGAGTATATATGGTTATATCTATTTGATGAAACACAAGTCTGAAACTTTTGAAAAGTTCAAAGAATTTCAAAGTGAAGTTGAAAATCAGCTTAACAAGAAAATCAAGCACCTCCGATACGATCGCGGTGGCGAGTATTTGAGTTTTGAATTTGGCACACATCTGAATAGTTGTGGCATCGTACCCCAACTTACGTCTGCCGGAACACCGCAACGTAACGCCGTGTCCGAGCGACGTAATCATACTCTACTCGATAGTGTCCGGTCTATGATGTCTCTTAACGATTTGCCCGTATCCTTCTGGGGTTATGCGTTAGAAACAGCCGCATTCATTTTATATAGGGCTCCGTCCAAATCCGTTGAAACGACACCGTATGAATTATGGTATGACAAGAAGCCTAAGTTATCGTTTCAGAAGGTTTGGCGTTGTGAGGCGTATGTTAAGAAACTACAACCCGACAAACTCGAACCGAAGTCGGAGAAAGTTGTCTTTGTAGGATATCCGCGGGAAACCGTTGGATACACATTCTACAACCAAGCTGAGGGAAAAATGGTTGTCGCGAAGACCGGTACCTTTCTAGAGAAGGATTTTCTCGTGAAAGGAGTAAGTGGGAGGAAGGTAGACCTCACTGAGATCGTTGATCCTGAACTCGAAATTCCGAGTGGCGCAACAGAAGTGTTCCGAAAACTTCCTCCACAGATGGAGTGGGAGAAACTGTCGAGGAAAGTATTCTACCTCGTAGGTCTGGTAGATCTCGTATCGCACCAGAATGGTATGGCAACATGGTTTGCACCGTCATGTTAATTGAACAAGACGAACCTACGAATTACAAGGAGGCAATGGCGAGTCTAGAGTCCAAGAAATGGCTAGAAGCCATGAAATCTGAAATAGGATTCATGTATGATAACAAAGTGTGGACTTTGATGAATATTCTCGAAGGGCGCAAGGCTGTCGAGAATAAATGGATCTTTAAGAAGAAGACTTATGTTGATGGTAATGTGACCGTCTATAAAGCTCGGCTTGTCGCAAAAGTTTTCCGACAAGTTCATGGGATTGACTACGATGAAACTTTTTCACCGGTAGCGATGCTGAAATCTATTCGAATTTTGTTAGAAGTTGCTGCCTATTACGATTATGAAATATGGCAGATGGATGTCAAAACCGCCTTCCTAAATGAAAACATTGAGTAAGATTTGTACATGGTACAAGCGGAAGGTTTTGTTGATCCAGAAATGCTAACAAGGTATGCAAGCTTCATCGCTTCATCTATGGATTGAAGCAAGCATCTCGGAGCTAGAATCTTCGCTTTGATGAGGTAATCAAAGGTTTTGGATTTGTCCAAAATTTAGAAGAGGCTTGCATTTACAAGAAAATGAGTGGGAGCTCGGTTGTGTTCTTAGCACTATATGTAGATGACATATTGCTGATTGGGAATGATGTGAAACTTCTTAATAGCGTGAAGGATTATTTAAACAGTAAATTTTCCATGAAGGACTTAGGAGAAGCTGCATACGTCTTAGGCATTAAAATCTATCATGATAGATCAAGACGTCTATTAGCGTTAAGTCAGAGTACTTATCTTGATAAAATACTGAACCGTTTCGGTATGGAGAAGGCAAAGAAGGCTTCTCTGCCGGTTATCAAGAATAAAACATTGCGAAATGCACAGTGTCCGGTAACGGAACATGATAAGGCCGATATGACTAAACATCCTTATGCTTCAGCCATAGGATCGATTATGTATGCAATGTTGAGTACTAGACCTGATGTGGCATTAGCTCTAAGTTTGACAAGCCGTTTCCAGAGTAATCCTGGAATGGCGCATTGGATTAGTGTTAAGACCATTCTTAAGTATCTCAATAAGACAAAGGAAATGTTTCTTGTTTATGGTGGCTGCGATGAAGAACTTGGCGTAACAGGTTACGTGGATGCAAGTTTCTGCTCAGACCCCGATGACTCTAAGTCATAGACAGGTAATTTGTTCAAGCTGAATGGAGGCGCCGTGTGTTGGAGAAGTGGGAAGCAACCCATCGTCGCGCAATCTACAATGGAGTCGCAGTACATTGCTGCTTGCAAATCCGCGAATGAAGCTGTGTGGCTAAGAAAGTTCATCATTGAACTTGTAGTGTTCCCGAGCGTGCAAGACCCCGTGATCCTCTTCTGCGACAATACGGGTGTCATTGCTAACGCCAAGGAGACAAGGTCTCACTCCACCGCCAAACACATTCTCCGACGCTTCCATGTGATACGACAGTACGTACAAGGAGGCGATGTGACGATTTGCAAAGTGCATACGGATCTGAATGTGGCAGATCCCTTGACGAAGCCTCTCCTGCTTGAAAGGCATGAAAAACACCAGTTAACTATGGGTGTTAAGGTTTTACCAAGTTATAATCTAGATTAATTTTGTACTCTAGTGTAAGTGGGAGACTGAAAGAGATATGCCCTAGAGGCAATTAATAAAGTGTATTTCTTTATCATATCTCGTTTGTTCATAATATGTTTTTGTGTCATGCTATAACAGTATTAAGCGGAAACATTAATACGGGTGTGATGCGTAAACAACCAGGTCCCTAGTAGCCTCTACTAAGAGTAGTTTCGTTGCGCGATCGCTGATCGAGGTTTCCCGATCATAGGGCATGACGCCCGTCAGCAATGGAAGTCATATCGTTAGAGAACGATGTGATGGACATACCCATATTTGTAGGACGTAGTCACTACGCCTTTGACCGTGAGACCAACTCTTATTGTTATTCCTAAAAGATACTTTGATTGCACCAAACGTCGTATCTTAATTAGTATGACAATAACGGTGATACTTTTGGGTATCAGAAAGGAGTAGTTGAGACGAGGGGTCAAGAGCGGGATTTGCCAGTCCGCATAGCAGGATAGATACTCTAGGGCCCACTCGGTGAGATTATGTCTGATGAGGTTGCAAGCATGTGACTAGGTCACGGAGACATGAAATTATAGACGAGTAGAAGATAGCGTTGTCGGTAACGAGGTCAAGCTAGATATGGAGATATCTATGAACGATGCTCGGACACGCTAAGTATAGCTATGGTAAAAGGTTTAAGACTTTACGTTCAGGTTTGATAGATGAAAGTCATTCGTTATATCACAAGGATTAATTCATGGAGTCCAGGCCTACGAGTTAGTCGTTGATCGGAGAGGAGTCTCGATCATACCTGTTATTATATCGAACCGCTAGGGTAACACACTTAAGGGGTTTCGACAAGACAACCGGAAAGGAATGAGATCACCGGGAACGTCCCGGGAGAGGTCCGATGGAGATTCGGCAGCGACAAAATAGTTTTCGGAGCTAGAATAAATTATATATAATATGTTTGATATTAATTAGTGTAATTAATATCTAAATATGATTTTATGTACTTATTTTCAAATTTATTTAGGCTGATTTCCCTAAATGGGCCTTCTGGGCGAAAGTAGGCCCAAGAGGGGAAAATTCCCTAAGGGAATTCGGTGGGGGCTTGGGAGCCGACCCAAGTGGGCCAAGGGGCCCACTAGGGGGCCGGCGCACCCAGCCATGCCGCACCAGGCATGTGGTATTAGTCCCACATTGCCTGGCTGGTAAGTTGGCTCCCCCCTGGGTGCCTATATAAGAAGGGGCACCCCTAGCCTTTTAATTCACCAATTAATTCCCTAATTCTCTCTCGATTTCGTGATTCCCTTTGTCGGAGTTGCGCCGAGTTGAGAGAGGGATCTCTTCCACCATAGCTCGCTACCGCGCTGCTGGTGTTCCGGTCCAAGTCTTCCGCTGCTCGTCTTGGACTGGAGCTTCGGATGCCGTCGTCTCCACCGTACGTATGTAACGCCCTGCGAGGTGCTGCGCTAGCAGTGCTGGTAGGTCTGCTTCCTCTACACGACCTTGAGGTCGGCTTCGTCGGTATTCATCGACAACGTTCGTGCGGGAACGTAATCCCCGCTTTCGGTCTACAAGGGTATGTATTCTGATCTCCGTTCGTACTACTATATCTACATAGAATAGATCTTGGCATGTTTTAAGAATATCGTTGCTAGAAATTTTTTTGTTTTCTGCACACGATCCCGTTCAGTTTTTGGCCCAAGCTACTTGCGATCCCCCAATGCGCAAGACACTGCTCGCCTCCTTGCAGAATGCAGCAAGAGGCTTTCCTGGGATGCTAGGTAGTATCTACTGCATGCATTGGGCATGTAAGAACTGTCTATTTGACTGGCATGGGATGTACAAGGGAAAGGAAGGAGAGTGCTCGGTGATTCCCGAAGCCGTGGCTTCATATGATCTATGGATCTGGCATTCATTTTTTGGTATGCCTGGAACTCACAACGACATCAATGTGTTGCAGTGCTCGGATGTCTTTGCTGGTCTTGTCGAAGGCCATGCTCCCCCAGTGAACTATGAGATCAACGGACAACAGTACACCAAGGGCTACTATCTTGCAGATGGCATCTACCCAAGGGGGTAACATTTGTGAAGACCATCTCCAAACCTGCGCTAGAAAGCGCAAAATCTTGGTTTTCGAAGTGCCAGGAGGCTTGCAGGAAGGATGTCGAGCGAGCATTTGGTGCGCTGCAGTTTCGATTTGTCGTTGTCCGGTACCCAAATATGACTTGGTCGAAGTCCAATATGTGGGAGGTGATGTAGTGTTGTGTGATCTTGCACAACATGATCATTGAGAGTGAGCGGGATGACCCGGTGCCTGACAGTGAGGCAAGTATACCATACTATGTCAGGGTCCTCTTGCAGATGTTGATCACCAGGTGCCGGCATCATGGACAGAGTTACTCACCACGCGTCAGGAGATTCGAGACGCTGCAACACATGAAGCTCTACAAGATGATCTGGTGCAGCACTTGTGGGCGCTCAAGGGTAATGGCAATGCCGCCGATGTCTAGTACTATTTTTTTATACATTGCTGAATTATTTATTTGTGTTCGAATTTGTATGGTTAAACGTGTGAATTTATATGTCAAAATGTTTAAACGGGTGAATTTGTATGCCAAACGGCCAAAATGCCACAATATAGCCGAAAACGCGCCGTCCGGGGCGGCAGCCTGGGTTCGCGGCTGGTAAACGCCCCCCCCCCCCCCCCCCCCCCCCCGGTTCCGGATTCACGTTGTCTCATGCCGCGGCGGGCGCATAAATCCGGCGTTTTTAGGCCTGGGGGCGCAACAACTGGAGATGCCCTAAGGAAGAATCTATCTGGATGGCTGACCATATAGACCTGGCAAATTCGCACTGAAAGAATAAGTGTGTAGTGGTCTCATCATGATGATAGAAGGCACTTTACTTCCGTGTCAATTATGCTTGGTAAGATTATCTTTTGTAAGAATTACACCCCAACGAAGATATCAGGCAAACATTTTGGTCAACGGGATGTTCAACTTCCAAATTTTGATAACATACGTACTAGGAGTCTAGGACGTGCGAGTGGGTTACTAAAACTGTGCAGGAATTAGCACTTTGTAAGCAAGCTAGTAGAACAGTGGGTTTTGGGGAGGAGTAGTCAGTTAGTTCTTGGGTGGTGGTGGTGGTGGCTGTGCAAAGCTTGTAACAATCTTGTAAAAACCTCTCTTCAAATCTTAATGCGATGACAGCAACATATAGTTGCATATCCTTAAAAAAAATCTCACAACAACAGTTGCTTCTTGGCGGGTGACCGAGCCCACGATACACGCATGCATGCTCAGCATGCTGCCTGTTGCGCTTGCGCAATCTTTATTTCAGAGATTTTGAAAATATTGAAATTTCTGAACTTAAATCTTTTTTGAAATATAAAAAATTGCTAGTTGTTTGAAATAAAAAATGGTTCTAGATTTTAGCATTATTTTTTCTAAACGGCTTGGTCAAACTAGCAAATGGTAAAGAGTAATGACTAGACATTTTATTTCTTCTATATCGAATTGTCGGCCACGTTTTCATGTTGACGAATGTGGTATCTCCATCCGTTTCATAATATTAGATATTTTAACCCTTTTCTACATTCATATATATACACATATATCTAGACATGTTTTAATGCATATGTACACTTATTTTGCCTGAATCTAGACAAGATGTACAACAGTTACAACATCTTATATTGTAAAGCAAAAACAAGTACTCCCGCTACATAAAGAATTGAATTATTACCTCTTCGGTCGTCATTATTAATCTCTTAATTCTATACGGTTGGGAATGCGGTTCGAGGATTAGGAACATGAACGGCATGATCGTATCGTTTAAGGGCATGTTCTAGACACATACCAGACTAAAAGGTTGAAGATCGCTAAGTCTTTTGTAAAATACAAACTCACCAGGGAGGAGAAAGGTCAGGCATGGACTCCCGCTCTAAGAAATGTAGACCAGAAGGCGGTCGGTTTGCTCCCAGCCGAGCTTAAGAATATCCACGCCGAGCTGCTGCTCACGAGCGTGACATACTTCCCTATAAAGCTCTAGTTCTGTTTCACCCTATCCTTGTTTTACTTTGACGAAGTTGTATACTGCAACAGTTTGTGTTTTTAGTTTGCTGAAGTTGTATGCCGCGTCATATAACATTGTTGGTGAACCCTGGGATTTTGTTAAGTCAAAGTCGGGTCATAAAGGCCTTATATATATATATATATATATATATATATATATATATATATATATATATATGCAAGCTAGCACTTGGTGCAGTCGTAGGCCTAGACTAACGGGTTCATAGAAGAACAAACATTCATGATTCTAACAGTTACAGTCGTCTGATATGGATACCATGTAACATCGTTTTGTATCGGAGGTGTGTGTTTTGACATGTCAGTGTGCCTTGATCATCTCTTATTTTTGGTCTCTCCAATTGCAAATAAGACTTGTATGAAATAGCATAACATAGTTTCTAAGGATCTCCTGAATATGTTGTGGGTTGCTCTAAAACTCTTATTATTACAACATGAAAAGGCATAGAAGCTTGCTCTTACATAGAGGTGTGTATGCTATCTTAACAAAAATCTCTCTCTAAACCTTTTGACAAGTGCGTGACTTCGACATCACACGTCCTTTTTTCGATCGAGAGTTTTAAATGGTCCGGTCTATACTAGTGGCCGTATGTCATCATTGATGACGACCTCCGATCTAATTTGTACATATTTCGTCTCACCATATAAACATAATATGTCGGTCTATTATATAACGAAACATGCAAAATGCTACGATAAAGTAAATAGCGTTCAAAATTACTTCCATATATTATGTATTTCTTTTTTGGATTCCACTAACCAAGGTAATAAGGGTCATAAATATGCGATTACCGAGTAAACAATTAATTCAATATTTTGATTAGTAATCAAGTAGAAGGAAGGCCCGATTAATCAGTTAAAAATCGGGCCACAGCCATACCCACAAAGTCACCCCAAATCGAACACCAACGACAACACATCAAAAATCGCCAATATCTTAACTCATACTGTCACTTGTGATAATTCATGTGATGTTAATTGTTTCCTGTGGAATCACCATGCCGTGCTATTCTAACATGCCGTCCCATAGTTCTTTATTTCAGGGTCAACTATGACCGAAGATTTGTTGGCTAAAAAACAGGAATAACAAGAAGTAGGCAAAAAGTGTATTTTGCTCTGAGTATCAGTGCACCGGCAATGGGTCGGGTATGGCCGGGTCGACCTATTTCAGACCCATGTCCATATAACAAAGGGGTGAGGGTCTGTGCCCATGACCTTGCCCATAGGTCAGATCTCAGACACATGCCCGTACCCATCGGGTCAGTAGGAAGCACCTCGCATCAGAAGACAAAAAACCCCAAATTTGTAACATGCACAAGTGCATCTATAGTATTCACCTCGTGCCGGCAGGGAGTAGGGGACATAGGCGTCGGGGATGGCAGGGGGAAGCAGCGTGCGGCGGGGCGGTGGCGGGGAGGGGGGGGGGGGGGGAAGGGAGTAGGCGACGGAAGGGAGTTGACGAGGGATTACCTCGGCAAATCCTATGGTAAGGTACCTAGGGTTATATCGGGTGGAACAACATACACTCGTTAGTGAATTCGGACGGCTGACAAGTAAGGATTTACTCAGTTTCAGGCTCCCAGAGGATAATACCTGATAGGGTAAAGTTGCCCGATCTTTCGATGAGACGGTAGCTAACGATTTGGGTGGAGGTCGACGTTGACGATCCGACTATAAACGTGTGAGACGTTGCGCCAATGCAATCGCTACACCAACTTCCTGAGGCTATTGATCTCGCCGGAGCTAGATCAACCTGATATGTTGATCAATTCCTGCAAGCAATCGAAGAACTAGCAAGAATTATAGATGCAATCAAGATATTGCGGAATAAAGATGAAAGCTTTATATGTGGGATTTTGCAAGTGTGAAGTACCATAGGTCTGGACCGACACTAGAGTCTTTGGTGAATAATAGCAATGGCTAAGTCTTAAACTAAACAAAATCCGCCTCTAAACGAAGACCTAAACGGGGTATATATGGAGGGACGAAGGGGGAGTCGGCCAGCCTTGGAAAAGGGGTCGAATTCCACCCTAAGTCGGTTTCCTTCCACTTATACAGACTCTAATTGTTCTCACACTTAATTCCGACGAAAATACTTGGGCCTGGCCCATAACTAAAAGGTGACGCATCACCATACGATTATATGGACGAAAATATGAAGTATATTTCGTCCAAGTCTTCTCCTCTCTCTATGGTGGCTTCAATATACGAATTCTCCATAAGTGGCCTCATCTTCAATCCTCTTCATGCGAGATCATGCTCCACTGTTTGTCCCTCTCATCCTTGCTAGGGCCATCATTCCTAAGTATGACAAACACATCTGATTTAGCCAGCATCATATGTTCATGTATGTGAGGATTGATTCCAAGAAACGAAAGTACCTGATAATTAAGTTGTTGCGCACGAGCTCGTGTGATAGGTCCTTGTATTGTTGTTACAGGTGCAGCGGTTGTATCAGCATGTGGGATGTCCTCATCATCCTCCCCTTCTTGAAATGAAGTCGTCCTCGACGCAATGTTATCATCCTCTCCCAAGTATGGCTTCAAATCTGCCATGTTAAATGAAGGGCTTACAGTACCATATTCTGCAGGAAGCTCAAGTTTGTATGCATTATCATTAATTCTTTGTAACACTTTAAAAGGACCAGCAGCTCGTGGCATTAATTTGGACTTACGCAAATCAGGAAAACGTTCTTTGCACAAATGTAATCAAACAAAATCTCCAACATCAAACACAACATGTTTTTTTCCCTTATCACCAGCAACTTTAAATTTAGCATGCATATGTTCTATATTGGCCTTAATAGTAGCATGCAATTTGATTATTAGTTCAGCACGTTGTGAAGCATCTAAATTATTTTGCACCGAAGATGGTAAAGTTAATAAATCAATTGGTGCACGAGGAACAAAACCATAAACAACTTCAAAAGGGCACATCTTGGTGGTAGAATGTATTGAACGATTATAAGCAAACTCAATATGAGGTAAACAATCTTCCCATAATTTTAAGTTCTTCTTTAGAACAACCCTCAACATAGTAGACAAAGTTCTATTCACAACTTCAGTTTGTCCATCAGTTTGGGGATGACATGTAGTATTAAACAGCAATTTCGTCCCCAATTTAGCCCATAATATCTCCAAAAATGACTAAGAAATTTAGTATCACGATCTGAAACAATAGTATTGGGCACACCATGTAAACGAACAATTTCACGAAAGAATAAATCTGCAACATGTGCAGCATCATCACTCTTGTGACAAGGAATAAAATGTGCCATCTTAGAAAACCGATTCACAACAACAAAAATACTATCCCTCCCCTTCTGTGTACGAGGCGATCCCAAAACAAAGTCCATCGAAATATCCTCCCAAGGTACACAAGGAACAGGAAGAGGCATATATAAACCATGGGGATTAAGACGTGACTTAGCTTTTTGACATGTAGTGCAGCGAGCAACGAATCTCTCAACATCCCTACGCATCCGTGGCCAAAAGAAGTGTGTCGCAAGTACATCCTCCGTCTTCTTTACTCCAAAGTGACCCATCAAACCTACTCCATGTGCCTCCTGTAACAACAAAAGACGAACAGAGCTATCCGGAATACATAGCTTGTTAGCACGGAACACAAACCCATCATTGAGGACGAATTTGTTCCAAGTTTTCCCTCTTTGCAATTCTGCAACACATCTTTAAATTCAGCGTCATGCACATATTGTTGCTTAATTGTTTGCAATCCAAATATTTTGAAGTCAAGCTGAGATAGCATTGTATAACGACGTGACAAAGCATCAGCAATAATATTATCTTTACCCTTTTTGTGTTTTATAATGTAAGGAAAAGACTCAATAAATTCGACCCACTTTGCATGCCGTTTATTAACTTAGCTTGACTACGAAGGTGCTTCATTGATTCATGATCAGAATGTATAACAAATTCTTTGGGCTATAGATAATGTTGTCAAGTTTCTAATGTTCTAACTAGAGCATATAATTCTTTATCAGAGCATATAATTCTTTATCATAAGTAGAATAATTCAGACTTGGCCCACTTAGTTTTTCGCTAAAATATGCAACAGGTTTGCCCTCTTGTAATAACACCTCCTAATCGAATACCACTAGCATCACATTCAAGCTCAAAAGTCTTATTGAAATTAGGAAATTGCAACAAAGGAGCATGAGTTAACCTTTCATTCAGTAACATGAAAGCCTCTTGTTGTGCATCGCCCAAACGAAGGGAACATCTTTTTTTGTAAGCTCATAAAGTGATGCAGCAATGGATCCAAAATCTCGGACGAAACGCCTATAAAATCCAGCGAGCTCGAGAAAACTCCTCAATTGGGTGACCGTTAGAGGTTGCGGCCAACTCCAAATTGCTTCAATCTTGGCTGGATCAACTTCAATACCGTGTGATGTAACAACAAAGCCAAGAAAAGCAACTCGATCCGTGCAAAAGGTGCACTTCTCAATATTTCCAAACAAACGTGCATTGCGTAAAGCAAGAAAAACAGCACGCAAATGATCCAAGTGTTCCTCTAAAGATGTGCTATATATGAGGATATCATCAAAGTAAACCACCACAAAACGTCCAATAAAATTACGCAAAACTTCGTTCATTAATCTCATGAAGGTGCTAGGTGCATTAGTGAGACCAAAAGGCATTACTAACCACTCATATAAAACGAACTTAGTTTTAAACGCTGTTTTCATTCATCTCCTAATTTCATCCAAATTCGGTGGTAACCACTACGCAAATCAACTTTAGAGAACATGGTAGAGCCACTCAATTCATCAAGCGTATCATCTAGACGTGGTATCGGATGACGATAACAAATAGTAATATTATTGATAGCCCTACAATCAATACACATGCGCAATGAACCATCTTTCTTAGGAACCAATATAATAGGTACATCACATGGACTAAGAGACTCACGAAGATGACCTTTATCAAGTAGTACTTGAATTTGTCGCTGAATCTCTTTGGTCTCCTCCGGGTTGGTTCGATATGGCGCACGGTTGGGTAGTGATGCTCCAGGAATTAAGTCAATTTGATGCTCGATTCCGTGAATCGGTGGCAATCCTGGAGGTACATCTTGTGAAAAAAGGACCACGAACTCTTGCAAAATGTTAGCAACCGCAGGTGGCAAAGAATGAGGCATGTCCTCAAAAGAAAACAACACCTCTTTGCAAACAATAGCATAACAGGCGGTAGTACTCACATCAATTTCAGAAATATCAGATTTGCTAGCAAGTAAGCAAGTACTTTTCAAACGAATTTCATTAGCATGTTTCGGATCAGAGTTGGAAGTACTCTTAGAAGGCATCAATTCTTTTGCAACAATCTGATTTTCGCTCAGTTTTTTCTCCTCATTATGTGCTCTACTAGCTCGAGCAAGATCATCTTTTAAGATATTTTCAGGAGACATAGGAAGTAACACAATTGGTTTATCATTATGAACAAGAGAATATTGGTTTGTGCTACCATGATGTACAGAATTTGTATCAAATTGTCATGGTCTACCAAGTAAAAGAGTGCATGCTTGCATAGGAACAACATCACATTCAACATAATCAGAGTATGCAACAATAGTAAAATGCACACGAACGGTACGTGTTACCTTAACTTTGTCGTTGTTGTTAAACCATTGAATGTAATATGGGCGAGGATGAGCTCGTGTCGTGAGAGAGAGCTTCTCCACCATCTCAATACTCGCCAAATTGTTGCAGCTTCCTCCATCAATAATAATGCGAATGCATCGATCTTTGACAACACCCTTTGTATGGAACAGATTATTGCGCTAACTTGGTTCTGCTTTTGTCACTTGTGCACTCAAAACGCGATGCGCAATTAAGCTCGGGTATCGCTCCGCATGTTCTGCAGCCATGTATTCGGCATCTTGTGTCGTGGTTGCAGCCGTGCATTGCTCCATCAAGAGCAATCATCACGCGCGCAGAGGGGCATTCGCGTGCAAAGTGACCAAGCCCGCTGCATTTGGGGCACTTAATGGAGCTAGTCTTGCCCGTAGAAGTTATGGACGACGACGAACTCGAGGCTGGTCCAGCAGGTGTACTCTTGGCTGCAAGTGGTGGAAACGAATACGGTGTAGACCGTGTGGGGGCGGTAGTGGTAGGAGTCGGAGCAGCAGTCTGTGACGGTGTAGACGGTGTTCGTGGTGTCCATGAAGTAGAACGCCCTGCAGAAAAATTAGGTTGTGTTGCGGCTCGCCGATCCTGAACTTCACATTCAGCTTTGCAAGCAAGATGAAACAAACGAGTGATAGTGGCATAATCCTTATATTCCAGAATTGTTTGAATCTTTTTATTTAACCCACCAAAAAATCTATCAAGTAAAGCTTCAGTATCCTCTACAACACCACAACGAATCATGCCCGTCTGTAATTCCTGATAGTACTCTTCTACGGAATTTTTGCCTTGTTCTAAACGAGTTAATTTCTTGAACAAGTCACGTTGATAATATGGAGGAACAAAGCGAGTACGCATAGCACGTTTCGATTCAGTCCAAGTAGTAGGTGGATTAGCATGGTTCAAACGGCAATATTCAGACCACCAAACGGAAGCAAAACTAGTGAACTCACAAGTAGCAACGCTAACACGTCTCTCCTCAGGATAATTTAAGCACGAAAAATGTTGTTATAATTCTAATTCCCAAGAGAGGTACGCATCGGGATTATAACGACCATCAAAAGGCGGAACATTCAACTTAAGTTTGGCAACATGGTCATCGTCACGTACCAGCGGCTGTGGAGGGGGACGCGCGTTGCGTCTGTGCACTCGTGGACGTCCAGTTGCAGGTTGGGGAACTTCGCCCGCGTCGTCCTGTTCATCGTCATGTTCATCCTCTCCTTCATACTCTGGTTCATACTCGTCATGTCGTCTTGTGTTAGCCGAAGCACCCGCAGTCGATGTGTTGGCATGATGTAGAGGTACACGCTGGGCGCGGCCGGAGGTGTTCGGTGGTGGGAGGCGACGCAACAGCTCTTGAAACTTTTCGTCGAGCTTGGCAGTGAAGGATGTGTCGAGGCCGTCTAGTTTGGCGGTGAAGGATGTGTCGAGGCCGTCAAGCTTCTCCATGGTATCCCCGAAACGCTTGTCGACGTCCTGTATATGGTCTGTGACAAGGTGCGTGAAGTGGGTGTGGAGCTCCGGGATGGTCATCAGCTCCGGGTCGGTTGTTATGGCTGGACCTGTCATGATTAGAAAGAAAAACACAAAAACACAACTAGATGGTGGCGGGTGTGGCACAGAAAGGTGGTGGAAATAACACTCTATCTATCAAGAAAACCAATAAGCTTACTCGTTCTTACCCTGCAGCAGGTGGTGACTTGCCACCGAGGAGATCAAGCTTCGAGAAGATTGAGAGTAGCGATTACCAGGTGGTGTCAACGCACGGTGTAGGAAAATGTGGAGCTGTAGGAGGTTGTGAATATCTGTAGCAACAATTCAAAACAGCAATGCAACAAGTTGAATAAATGCTCAACGACGGCACCGTGCTGGTCCTAGGCTAGACCGAACTAGAGACGCGAGCCTAGAACACCAACAGAGTCAAGCCGCGACAACTCGCACACTGGAGTAGCTCAAAAGCAAGATATAATTGAAGATCACAGAAATTTGCCAAAACTGAAACACAAAAGTGGCCAAAAGTCCCCCTTCCTAGCCTTTTTTGGGGATTCTGAGCAGTCCGAAAGGCGCCAACGCCTAAGCTGGATGTGCTTTAAAATCTACAAAATTTGAAGGTAAAGATCGTTCAAATCGGAGTTTGTATGCAAAAGTTATAGCCGGTCAAAGTTCTGGTCCAAAAAACTGTCTCAATTCGGACTAATTTCGGACTCGACTAGTAGAAATCGTGGTCAACCCGACCGGGATGCGGATTGTTTTTTTCTGACAAATTTTTTTTTGCAGTTTTTTTTAACTACAACGAATCTGATACGAAACAAACCGAAACTAGTATGAAACAAACACGAATGTGAGATATGGTTGGATCGGATATGAGCACAAAGCTTGTAGGGAAAGTAAACAACAAATCCGAACACGACTTGAGGTATAAAGATTGTTGTTACATCACACGGTATTGAAGTTGATCCAGCCAAGATTAAAGCAATTTGGAGTTGGCCGCAACCTTGAAGCAATCTTACGCCAATGCAATCGCTACACCAACTTTCTGAGGCTATTGATCTCGCCGGAGCTAGATCACCCTGATCCGTAGATCAATTCCTGCAAACAATCGAAGAACTAGCAAGAATTATAGATGCAATCAAGATATTGCGGAATAAAGATGAAAGCTTTATATGTGGGATTCTGCAAGTGCGAAGTACAATAGGTCTGGACCGACACTAGAGTCGTTGGCGAATAATAGCAATGGCTAAGTCTTAAACTAAATAAAATCCGCCTCTAAACAAAGATCTAAACGGGGTATATATGGAGGGACGAAGGGGGAGTCGGCCAGCCTTGGAAAAGGGGTCGAATTCCACCCTAATTCGGTTTCCTTCCACTTATACGGACTCTAATTGTTCTCACACTTAATTCGGACGAAAATACTTGGGTCTGGCCATAACTAAAAGGTGACGCAGCACCATACGAATATATGGACGAAAATATGAAGTATATTTCGTCCAAGTCTTCTCCTCTCTCTATGGTGGCTTCAATGTACGAATTCTCCATAAGTGGCCTCATCTTCAATCCTCTTCATGCGAGATCATGCTCCACTGTTTGTCCCTCTCATCCTTGCTAGGGCCATCATTCCTAAGTATGACAACACATCTGATTTAGGCTGCATCATATGTTCATGTATGTGAGGATTGATTCCAAGAAACGAAAGTACCTGATAATTAAGTTGTTGTGCACGAGCTCGTGTGATAGGTCCTTATATTGTTGTTGTAGGTGCAGCGGTTGTATCAGCATGTGGGATGTCCTCATCAATACCCTACTTCCTGCTTGTCTGATTATTGATCTGTGTGTTACAAGGTGGCTAAAATGACGCCCTGGCGAGTCGAAGGCTCGCTAGGGTTTCTGATAGTATGGTTGCGTGAGTCCTATCTGAAAGAACATTTCTTAATCCCTAGTGTTTTGTGTGTTAGTTCACAATACCAATGATGTACTAATCCTAATGTGAAGTATTTCAGTTTGTGTGAGTTTTATATCGCATACTTCAAAGCCAAAATGCAAATAAAAAGAGTTTCTGGAAATATTCCCAGAACCGGATTATTGGAGCCGGAAATTTCCCAGGGCCGGAATTTCCGGGTCCCTAAAATCTACCAGAAAATTGGCTAAGGAAAAGTTCTAAAGTGGTTCTGACTCGAGCCGGAAAATCAGCTCAGAAATTTCCTTGACTCGGAATTTCTGAGTCACCCTAGAAAACCACTCTAGAATTGGCTAAGGAAAGAACAGGAAGACGTTCTGACTCCAATCAGAAAATCAGCACGGAAATTTCCCCGACTCGGAATTTCCGGGCGACCCTCGGAAATTTGAATTTTTTTGGCTAAGTCAAGAACTCGAAGACGTTCTGATCTCAACCGGAAATTCAGCTCAGAGATTTCATGGAACCGGATATTCCGAGTGACTCGGAATTTCCGGGTGTGACTTATACCGGAATTTCCGAGTTGTCGAGACAGCCAACGGCCATATTTTGGGAGGAGGTATATATACCGCCTCACTCCCTCAAGAACAGCTAGCTCTCAGATTTTCTCTTTCCTACACTTCTTGAAAGCTCAAATCATCAAGATCGCCCAATCACCCCACTCAAATCCGTTGATCTTTGGAGGATTGGAGGAGAAGGCCTGGATCTACGTCTTCACCGAAGCGATTTGCATTCCTTCCCCATTCACTTGGGGATTTCGTGGCTAGGGTTTCCGGTGGGAAAACCTAGTTCACCATTGTTGTAATCTTGGTTCTGCCTTGACCTTTTGTGGTCCATGACCTTTTGTGGTCATCTTCAGAGCACCCAATTAAGTTGTGGGTGAGTGCCTCAAGCGTTTGTAAGGGGTTTGATCTCCGCCCTAAAAGGGGATCAATAGTGTAAGGTGAACTCGTAACCTTTGTGGTTAAGTTCATCGGAGAAGAAGGTGAGCCTTTGTGGCGTTGCGGCTAACCTGTTGTGGTAGCGCACACCTCTCCAACGAGACGTACACCCTTGGGTGGAACTCGGGATTACATCTTCGTCTCCGCGTGCTTCACTTGGTTCCCCTTATCATTACTCCCTTACTTGCTTGTCTTGTACTCTTGTTTACCTTGTTATTGCTTAGCTTGTGATTTAGGTAAATTCACCGTAGTTGCATATCTAGAGAATTTACCTTTGTGTTGAGCCTAAATTTGAAAAGACTTAAAATTTGTAATAGAGCCAGGTTCACTTTTAAGGGCTTAACCGCCTAAGTGCAACGATGACGGAATTCGATGCCGAGAAGGCCGCCCGTGAGAAATTAGAGGCAGAGACGGAGGCGTTAGCCAAAGGGGCAACCACGACCGATCTTATAGATATGAGATCGTCCTTGGAGGCCCAACTCCTCAAGATGAATGAGATGCTCATGGCACTCTTGAAGTCTAAGGAGCCCGAGGCTACTTCTCCCTCTCCTCCTCCTAAGGAGCACGATGAGAACTTTAAGGAGTCATCTTCGGATGGGTCCAAAGATGTTCCTCCGAATGCTTCCCCTGGGAAGGCGGAAAAGGATGAATCACCTATTTCCTCTAATACCCTCAAAGGAGAGGAATTTCATAATGTTAACCATAATTACTCTCCTGACCCTCTTATCCCTCACCCTCATGTAAACTTTAGAAGTGATCCTCCTAAGCTACTAATTTCTCTCAATGGCAATTTCAAATGAAGTCTCATTTATGTAGTGCCTCCATTGAGCTATGGCGCATCATTGCAGAAGGATTCAAGGCCCATGATCCAACCAACTTGACAAAGAGAGAGGTGGTTGATATTCAACTCAATGCCACCGCTCTTCATCAACTCCAAATGGCCGTTGGAGATAAAGACATGCCTCTTATTCAACAATTCTCCACCGCCAAAGAAGTATGGAATGCTATTTCCGACATCTTCGTCGGCAATGAGAGCATGAAGAAGAACCGGTATGATGCCTTGTGCAATGAGGTGGAAGGGTTCTACAAGTTGGATGGAGAAAGTTATGAGGACATGCACCGGAGGTTGGTGTTGATTGCTAACACCTTCAAGAACCTCGGTGCGGTCTACATTGATGACGCTTGGATCAAGAGAAAGTTCGTGACCGCACTCTTACCCTTTGAGGAAACGGACTTGAAGACACTCCAAGGGAGACATGACTTCGCGAAGATGACATCGAATGAAGTCATGCAAGAGATGACCGCTTACAAGGTGGCATCCAAGATTGCACAAGATGCAAGAGTAAGAGCCATAGGGATGCACAAGCATGCCTCAATTGCCTTGAAGGCCACCGTTGAAGAAGAGGATGAAGATGAGTATGATGATCAAGTCGAGCTATCTAGTGAGACACTCTCTAGTACTCTCACCCAACACATGGGTCTTGCGGCAAGAACTTTTTGGAAGAACCCCGGAAGGGCCAAAGCTAGGATTGACAAGAAGTTCCCCTCCAATGGAGGAAAGCCAAGCAACAAGGTGAGGATTTTCTATAATTGTGATGACAAAAGCCACTTTGTTATAGATTTCCCACGGGAAAGAAGAGAGGACCATGGTGGGAGGCTCGTGGTCAAGACAAAGGGCAAGGGGCCTATGCCCAGGAAGAAGCCCTACTTCAAGAAGAACCAAAAGATTGTCTTGATAACTCAAGAGCAATATCCCACCGACGATGAAGATAGTGACAAGGAGGATACCCCAACGCAAGTGGCCGCACTAGCCATTTGTTCTACACCTTCGTCACTCTTCTCCTCACCAAATGAGCCCCATCATCAAGAATGCAAGATGTCTTATGGCAAAGACATCCGAGGTAAAATTGTCCCCTACCTCCATATCCAATGAAATTGATGATGGTATGAGTCTTGAAGTCAAGAAAGAAATTATTGCTTTTGATAAATTCATGACTAACTTGCAAGGAGAAGGAAAGAAACACTTTGGCTCGATTATGAGCCATATAGGTGAGCTTGAGGATGTGCTTGAGCTAAAAGGTGAGATTGAGAGAGAGGATGCTCACACTAAGGTGTCTCTCCAATCCTCCCTTGAAGATGAACAAGAAGCTCATGCTCTCCTCAAGGAGCAACTTGCTAAGATCACTAAGGATCGTGATCTTTACTTTGATAAATGTAAAATTGTGCAAAATGAAAAGTCCGAGCTTGTAGTTGCTCATGCTAGACTTTGTGAAGACTTCGAGTCACTTGAAAATACTCACAAGGTATTGACAAGTGATCACGAACGTCTCCTCAAGTCTCATGATCAAGTCCAAACTCGGATATCTACTCTTGAGAAACCTAGCACTTCTACTCCTTTGAATACTAATGCAAATGTTGTCAAGGATAAAGCTAAGGTTTTGTTTGTTCCCTCCATGGCAACCGAGCCCAAGATCTCTCTTGATAAAGGTAAGGGGACACTCACTACTCCTCTTCATGAGCGAGTGCCCCACAAGGGTAAAGAAGGTCTAGGCTATGTTGCCAAGGAGAAGAAGAAGATCAAGAAGAATACCAAGCCCGCACAAGACAAGAAAGATGACATTGCGAGTGGAAATGCCACAAGGGGCACTCCCACTCGTGATGACTTTGCGGGCATATCTAACCCCAATTATGCTTTATATGTTGATTATTATGGGGATGTCTATGCTAGATACATTGGTCCTTTTGATGGCTATACTTAATATGCTATTTGGGTCTCAAAGACCCCTGTTGCTAACCAAAAGGCACTCATTGCAAAATGGGTACCTAAATCAAAGAATTGATTGTGTGTAGGGCCTTGCTTCCGGAGGATCGAAATGGATAATTGATAGTGGGTGCACTAGTCATATGACCGGAAGCAAGGAGATTGTAACGGAGTTGAAGCCTAATGATGATCAAATGACAGTTACATATGGTGACAATTCAAAGTCTAAGGTAATAGGGCTCGGCAAGGTGGTAGTGGCACCGGACATCACACTTGTGAATGTCTTGCTTGTCGAGTCCCTAGGTTTCAACTTGATCTCGGTGCATTCTTTAACTTGTTTAGGTTATACCGTTATCTTCGAAAAGGAAATGGTTATCCTTATGCGGATCAAGTCTCTCAAAGTGTCTTTCGTTGGGTACGTTGAGAATGGGTTATATGTGGTTGACTTCTTCGGAGTCACCACTTCCCATTCAATGTGCTTATTTGTTAAGGTGGACTTGGGTTGGTTATGGCATCATCGACTAGCCCATGTCAATATGAGGACTTTGCAAAGTCTCCAAAAGGGTGGCCATATCGTAGGACTAAAAGACCATGTTTCTTTCTCGAAGGATCGAATGTGTAGGACTTGCATTGAAGGAAAAATGCATGACATCCACCATCCAAGCAAGATCATCATTTCATCAACGAGGGTTTTGGAGCTTCTCCATGTTGACCTCTTTGGTCCCATTCCGGAAGCTAGTCTTGGTGGCAAGAAATATTGCTTCTCCATGTCTTGTACTCTTGTTTACCTTGTTATTGCTTAGCTTGTGATTTAGGTAAAATCACCGTAGTTGCATATCTAGAGAATTTACCTTTGTGTTGAGCCTAAATTTGAAAAGACCTAAAAATTTAAATAGCACATATTCACCCCCCCCCCCCCCCCCCCTCTAGGTGCCGGATTCCCGTTCACTATCGTCCCCCCTCCGGACCTTTATATAGGAGGCCAGGTCTCAGGAGTTTGAACATGACTCAATTACAGATAAGGTAAGTTATAAGTCGGTACGATTGCTTTTGATGGGCCGCATTGCGCCATCCTTGTACTATCTTGTATGTGGGCCACCGAGTGGGCCTTCTGGTAGATTAGGCTTCATTGTAGTCGGGTGGGTATACCCGTTGGGTATAACCACATCAGGAGTTGGGGACGCTGGCGTTGGGAGATACAACAGCGGCTTCGCTCGATAGAGGCGGGAGCAGGCACTCATGGACTCATGGTCGGCGCAGCGGCTTCGCTTGGTGAGGGGAGAGCATCGCTCGGCAAGGCGGTCAGGGAGAGGGATTGCAGTTGCGGGTTACGGTTGGGAGGCGGGAGCTGGGAGACACGTAGAGTGCGTACTGGACTGTTTGTGTGCTGTTCTTGTCGATGTGATGTGGACTAAATTGGGCTAGGCTATTGGGCTGTGCTGAATTATTGGACTAGGACGCTGGCTGGAGTGGACTAAATTGGTAGTGGACTATGTCATTTCTTACAACGGGACCCCACATGTAAGCTAATCGGGTAGGCCATCGGGTCGCCCATGGGTAGACATGTCTACCCATACCCTATCCACGACTAATCGGGTCGCTCATGGGCGAGACCTATGGGTAAACATAGCGACCCATACCCTACCCATTAAGGTTGGGTGCCCATGGGCGAACGTACCCATGGGTGGAATTGCTGCTGCCACTTAAAAATAAAATGAAAATTATAGTTCCGTGTTTCAAAATTATGAAAGACAGACCCTAGGCGTCAGCCGGCTGTAGCCAAGCCTGGCTACAGCCGCCTTCCGCACCGTCCTATCCATTTAAGTGAATCAATCCCACGCGTCCGATCTATGTAACAAAAACGTTTCACGCGTAGCACTTTGTGTATGTGTATGTAACATCTCTATGTAGCAAAGAAAAAAGAAAAAAAATGTTGCATCGATAATGTAGCAAGAAGAAGTCAAACACAACATTTTTTCGTCACATGTAGCACCGTGTGTAGCACAAATTTCAAATGTGTAAAATTCCCCGACCATGTAGCAAATAATAGTGTAGCAATTTAGACACAGTCATGTAGGAAAAAACAACAACATATCCAACTAAACCAGAAAGAGTATGTAACAAATTCTCATTTACTTGTAGCAAAAACTTCATAAAAACATATATGCGTACTTTTCTGCACAAACTTGAGTAGTACAAACTTGAGATAATGTAGCAAACCAAAATGTAGCATTTCGGATGCAAAAATGTAGCAAAAGCCAACAACTTGCGGTGCAAACAGTATCAATGAAGCCTTTTTCATGTACTTACGGTACAAACAGGAGTCACACATGTAGCACATCCTGACACCGTATGTAGCATCATAAAAATCACAGAAAAAATACCTTCACCAACCATGGAGTCATCACCATGGCCATGGAGAGCCCGAGCTCCCTCGACGAGCTCTTGCCCTAAAAGGCACTAGGGGGCGGGGGTGGCCCTCGCTGGGGCGGGAGCGGAGGCCGGTGCTGGTGGCCCATCCGTGGCGGAGCTTCGGGCCCATCCATGGCGGGTAAGGAGGTGGCGGACAGCGACGTCGAGGGCGCGTGTAGCTAGGGCGGAGGCTCGAGACGTTGGCGGCGTGCGAGCTGGGCGGCGGCCAGGGCCTCGTCGGCGAGCACTTTGGGTGTGGCGCGGGGAGCTCTGGCGGCAACCGGGAGCGTCGACGGCGGGCGGATCTAGGGTGGCGGCCAGGGGCCTCGTTGGCGGACGCTTTGAGGTGGCACGGGGGAGCTCTGGCGGCGGCCGGGAGCGTTGGCGGCGCGCGGAGCTAGGGCGGCGGTGGAGGTCCTCGGCGGCGGAGCAAGCGCAGCGCGCTGGGGCAAGCGAGCGGCGCACAGGAACGAGTGAGCGAGCGAGTCTGCGGGACGAGCGAGGAAGTCCCGAACCGACAGTAGGTACAGTCGATTGTAAACAAGCATTTTCTATTATAAAAACAATCTGGAGGTAGTTTTTTAGGGATGGAGATAATTGTGTATCGCATAAGTGTGTAAAATGCTTTATATTATAGGTTACTACAAACCACTGATGTCCACATAACTTTTTTTTAAAACCGATGCCCACATAACATAGCCACTAGGGTTAAATAACACGTACTCCTAGTCCTATATGAGACAAACTCACATAATCTTCCACCTTTTTTTAGATAAAGGGAATTTTATTAATTAACAGTTTTAAGCATTAATTACATCAGACCTCTGCATAACCAAGATGCACAAATACACAAGTTCACGAGATCAACAACTGATAATAAAACAAGGCTAAGTACATGACAAGAAGAATATTACCATATGGACTGATCATTGGATCCCTGCCAGTGTAACTCGGAAAATTGAAACGAGTAGGGGACAGTGTATTCTCACCACAGTGGACGAGCCCATAAACCCAATTACTGTAGTTTGGGATGAGGAACTAATTAATGTGATTTTTAATCCAGTCGATGCTCACAATATTTTGAAGATTCTCCTCAGCCGAAACCTAGACAGTGACTTTGTTGCTTGGCATAAATCTCAGAACAATATTTTTACGGTGTGCATTCAACATATGATGCAGAATGGGAGCATCAATTTGGTTCGAAGACCAAAAGAGTAAATGGGCAAGGACCGGCTCAGATAAATCCACTGTGGAAAATCCTTTGGAACTTAAGTATCCTAGCGAAAGTTAAAATCTCCGGTTGGAAAGCCCTTCATGGTCTTGTTCCAGGGATGGGAGTTCTAGCTAATAGACATATAAAAGTATCTGCTCAGTGTCCCATCTGTCAGCAAGGATGTGAAGATATAAAACACCTTCTATTCACATGCAACCGAGCTAAGGAAGTGTGGAAGTCTCTGGGACTTGATGTGTTCATAAACAATGCATGCGATATCGATCGCTCGGGATCAGTTGTGCTAGAGGAAATTCTGAGAAACCCTTCTAAAAACTCACCAGTTCTTGGTTTACTAAGTCTGAAAGAAACCATCATGGTCGCAAGATGGTACATTTGGTGGCAACGTAGAGAAGCAGCTAAAGGGGAGAGTGTGGCTACTGCAAAAGCTTTTTCGATCCAGGCTATAACAGGGAATTATGGAGCATCTACACTTGTTGGTGGTCCGAAGAAAGTCATCTGGGAAAAACCACCGCCAAGAACCTATAAAATGAATATTGATGCTAGTTTTTTTTCTTTCAGGTGTGGGTGCAGGGGTGGCTGTGATCCGAAACACAAAAGGTGAAGCAGTTGCGGGTGGTGCTTGGCCAATCTCAAATATTCTTGATGCATATACAGCGGAAACTATGGCGTTAAAGAAGGGGCTCGAATTGCTTGAGGATATTCAGTGCTCTCCGATAATTGTTGAATTTGATAATCTGGAGCTTGTGAATGCATGCAATGGTGAAGTTGATATTTGGACTCCGAACTCGGCAATCTTGATGGGCTGCTTCCAACTCAGTCCAAAGAATTGGTGGGGTTTCTTTTAAGCATTTCCTTAGAAAATCAAATAAAGTGGCCCACAACCTAGCTAGATTTAGTTTTGAGGAGGATAGAATTATTTTGTGGATGGTGATCCACCCGACCATGTGCTCCATGATGTAATATCTGATGTAACTTTGTTTTGACTGGTGGCAGCAAGTTTTAGACGCGCTCTTTTCCTTAACAGGGTACCGAAAGGGACTGGAAGGTTTTTAATGAGGCGCCTTGCTAGCTTAATAGAGGTGTTTAAATTTCAAAAAAAAAAAGAAGAGTAAATGCAACGCCTGCCTAAGATGAAGGTAGATCAATCTTCCACCTAAGACGAAGGTACATGACATAATCTTCCACCTAAGCTAACACGTACGAGCGAGATACATAAACAATCGGAGCGACGTGCGGGACGATCGATTGAGACGTAAGAAGTTCTCAGCCCACCGTGACACTGGCAGATCGTAATTAATTAGTGAAAAACCAGACCACAAATGATAACCACAAAGTCTAACCACTTCGAATACCAACGCCAACACTTAAAAAACTGCACATAACTTGACGCATATCGTAACTTGTGATAATTCATGTGGTGTTGTTTCCTGTGGAATCAGCACACCAAGTTATTCTAACATGCCGTCCCCATAGTTTGTCATCTCAAGGTCAACTATGACAGAAGATTTGTTGGCTAAAAAAACCAATGAACAGAAGTAAAGTGAAATGTATCTTCTGTTTCTGGACATCAGTGCTGCTGCCCCTTTTTTTTATAAAAAATCAAAAATCGTATTTTGTTGTTTTGAAAAGCTATGAAAAAAAATGGACGTAGTTGTTTTTAGGGATGTACGTAATGGTGTATCACATAACCGTGTAAAATATAAATTAAAAATAATTTATATTATGGGCTACATAAAAATGAAAAAATCTGTTAAAATTTAGAGGTTTAAACTACCCATACCCTGGTCTACAATTTTATCATTTTTGTGTAGCTAAGAATACAAAGTATTTTAAATTGTGTTTTTGTGTGTTTGTGGGATACACCATGTGCTACGTTCCCAGGAAATTCAGATTTTTTTAAACTCGTAAATACGATATTTGACTTTTTTAAATGTCAGGTGCACTGGATGCCGGAAGCCAAAAATCTCCACTCGAAGTAAGGTAGGAAGATTAAAGAAAACAAGAAAAGGAAGCAGGACGGCGACATGGAGGCGAACCAACAACCACCGCTAGCTGCAAGCCCTTTACAGAAACAAACGCACGGTACAACGCAGACAGGAGGAGAGGAAGCATCAAGCCTCTCAGGCAGGACCATGGCTTCACCATTGCTCTATTCGTGCCTCGTCTTCCTCGCCGTGCTAGCCTGCAGCGCCACCACCGCTGCCTCTCATTCTCAGTGCATTGACAACCCGCCTGACCTGACGGCCGGTGGCTACGAGACCGGTGTGGTTGTCAACGACCTGGCCGGCTTCAAGGCCTACGTCACCGGTGATGTCCATTCCGGCAGGGCCGTCGTTCTGGCCTCCGATTTCTTCGGTTAGTATTAGTTCATTTTGAGTAAACTGTTTACTGAATGCGCAAGCGGCTTAGCCATGGATAACTTAGCTCGGCTGGTGCGCTTTGTTTTCAGGATTCGAAGCACCATTGTTGAGGTACGACCTTCTTCCTGCCACATTTCCTTTACCAAATCCTGGCTGTACACGGCAAAATTTCCTTTCCTCTCTTGTGATGACCAGAAATTGTGTGCGGATCCATGAACAGCTCGTACATAGGAGTACAACATAATCAAGTGAATGAATTGGTGTTTATGTCGAAAATATTAATTGACTGTAAGCTAGTCCCCTGTTTTTATCTGCTAGAGAAGTATACTAATTGCCAAACGTATCAAATAGTTCGTTGAGATAATCCACACAAATGCACCGTTCCTAAATCATCGCCTGTTTAGAGCAACTTGTAGCTGTTATACAGTGCTACCACGTAAAATCTAGCTACCACCCGGAGCATTTAGTAACCTTCCGCACCAGTTTAAAATTGTCAATTCATCAACCCGACAAGACATGAACTATAATTTCTCTCGTCACTACGGACGGTTCAGTCTACCATGAGTTCCTATCTGTGTTCCTTTTAAGTGTAAAGCAAAGCAAAAGCTGTGTGCGGCCGTGATTTCTTTTGTAAAGCAAGGAAAAGAAGCCACGGACCGATTATTTTTTATCGGAATATGATTGCTCTTTAAAGTAAATTACGCGTTCATGGAAATGAAGGAAAATTGCCGACAAAGTTGGTGAAGCTGGCTACTATGTTGTGGTGCCCGATTTCTTCAATGGACACCCTTATACGGAAGGAGCGAACAGAACAGAGTGGTTCCAGGCTCACTCTCCGGTAAATCAATTTCACTGATAACAGTTCTCCGGATTTCATTTAATTTTATATTTCTACCCATACAATCGATCATTCTTACAGGTAAAAGCTGCTCAAGATGCAAAACCAATCTTCGATGCTTTGAAAAGGAACAGAAAATCCGTTGTCGGGGTTGGGGGCTATTGTTGGGGCGGTTAGTGAAACTAATGCAAGATAAATATCATGTTAATTCATACTGTTTCGACACACTAGGAATACAAAATCTTGCAGAGGAGAATAAGAATTCCTTGTATAGGATAAGTTCCTATCCATTTTTCAGGACAATTTTTTGGTTCATGCTCTGTTCCTTTGCTGAATAACTAATAGGGAAATTCGCGGTAGAAGTAGCGAAGACGAACGAGGTTGAAGCAATTGTCATCTCCCATCCTTCAGCAGTCACCACTGACGATATGAGAGGTGAGATTTTTAATCTTTTCGTACTCTTGCGGGTGAAGAGGAAGGCATGTGTTCTGATTCTAAGTTCATTACCACTCAGACGTCAAACAACCCATTGAGATTCTTGGAGCTCAGAATGACACTACTACACCGCCAAAATCGGTGTATCGGCTTGTGCATACCTTGCGTCAAAGAAGTGGGGTGAGTTCCTTACTTGTGTTTCAATTTTATAGACATATGATGGAACAATTAACAGGTAATGCAAGATGTGTGTACTTGCCTTGTTGCCCTATAATATGCATCAAAGCCTACTCAGTTTGAAATGATAAAACATATTGAACTGGAATAACCAAAACTTAAACGGTAAACACAGAAGATAAAACCTTGGGGTATAGTCTGGTTGGTTTAGCTGGTATAAAACATTTGGCTTGTTAACACTTGTACAACCAAGTAGTAGACATCTAGCTGTAGATCAACTGGAGCAGTGAGGCTCTAGATTACTTGCTGTTTAACATGAGCAGAGATATTTTTGTTTGCCACGAATTAACATGAACAGATTTTCCATGTTGTTTGGAAAAAGGGAAAACTGAGCCTTATAGGACTTCGCTTGTTGCAGATTCCCTACTATGCAAAGATCTTTCCAAGAGTTGCACATGGCTTTGCTTGCAGATACAATGCTACCGACCCGTTCGCAGTCAAAACAGCTGAACAAGCGCTTGCCTTGATGCTCGACTGGTTCCACAAATACTTGAAATGAGAATACATCATCATGCAAGTCCTGCACTATTTTCTACATCCAAATAAGATTTACTTGCGTCCATGTATAAACTTACACAACCAGTCATGCAGATAATGTGGTTATTTTTCGTGTGCTTACGTTTGTAATAATCCCTTTACATTGATAGTATACTAGAAGGATAGGCGCGCGTTGCTGCGCTCGATGTCTAGGTGCGTTTAGAATGGATGGTATCCTTGAGGAAAGGAAGCATGAATTCCTGTGAGCGAATGAAACTGGATGGCAAGAGGACCTTAACACCAACACCCTTACCGGTCGCAAATCCCTCGGTTACTGTTGGAGATATATCAACTAGGGGTATAACCAACATGGATTAATCCGGCTAGTCCAGTGTGGTCCAAGGGTGGTAAGGTTGAAGCCTGCCGGGCGGCCCAGATCGCTGACGTACAAGGAAGTAGGCGGACGGTCCAAGCAAGGCGGAAGGCCGAAGCCCATCAAGCCACCAAGCCCAAGACGGAAGGCGGCGACTAAGCCGACTAGGTCTAGGACTCTAATTACTTGCCGGACAAGTACTTGCCTTGTACCCTGGGGTCTGGCCGCCTATATAAGCCGGCCACCAGGGGGCCTTTAGGGCACACTTCAATACACATCATACACATTGTAACCTGCTCACGGCTATTGCCTCATAGTGAATTATAGCAGCACGTAGAATCTCGCCACCGCTGTGGGATCCGAAGCTGGGTAAACTCGCCGTGTTCAATCCCGTCCTCGACGACACCAACCTTCTTCCCCACGATCCATACGTAGGCTAGAGGACCCCCGTCTCCTATCAATTATGCCGATACCACGACAGTTGGCGCCCACCGTGGGGCATAAGGTTCCTGGCGTCACGTTCCAGGCGGGAACACTTGGCGGCGTGGCCAAGCAGATCGCCGTCGGTCGCGTCACAAGGTATGGCGGCCACAGCTACGTCAACTCGGATGAGTCCTGCCTCCCGGCGGACGACTACCTTATCGGATGCGCAATCGTACCGATCAGAGGGATCGACGTCTTCATCGGGTATACGCCAGAGGCGTACGGCCTACCGCGTTTCTACAACCCCACCCACCAACCCTTCGACCAAGCAGTCGACCGACAAGATGGATCTGAATCCGCCTTCTCCCAGGAGTCGGCCGAATCTGATTTCCACTTCGTCGGAGTTGTCGGACTGGGATCAGACTCCCAGACGGAAAACAACGATCTTGAGTCAATCCTCCCTGCTCTCCAGGAGGATGCGATGTCAGATGCCGGATCCAGATCTACCGTTCAAGTCAACGTAGACTCTGACTCTGATGATGCTAGTCTCTTCGAAGAGAAGATCAAAACCCGCTTTTCCAGTGGTAATCCGGCTCCTTCAGAGGGCACAGCGGATACTGACATGCCTGACAAGCTGGCTATGATGGTTGTTGTCGGTCACGAGACAACCCCAGTTGCTTCGGAAGCGCAAAACAAGCCGGCGGAAGATGCCGGCGACACCACTGCCGGTCAACTCATTGAAAGTTCCGACAAGGTGCGCGCAAAGAAGAAAACTGGCCTCGAGAAAGGCGGCAGCAGCAAACCCACGGATTTGCTCTCCGTCATCAAAGAAGTAGACGAGATCATGAATACTCCGGTGAATAAAGACACCCCACTTGACGAAGTGGAAGACCTTAGGCTTAACATGCTTAAGCACTCTGACTTCCTGCGAAAAAGAGAGGAGCACGTTGAGAGCCTTGCGAAGAAGATCGAGAAAGAACAGGAGAAGATGTCGGCCAAAACAAGCCGGCAACTCTTTGAGGAGAAAAGGTCATCAAAAAACCGCCGTGGCAAGGAGCCGCCAACACAAGCAACGACAGCGGCTCAAGGTCTCGGGTTCGACTGGCGTACGGCACCACAACGCGTGGACAGAAGGGGAGATGTTGTCTTCTGCACCCCCGTCCTCAACGCGGCCGCCGCGCTAGATACCCTGGACGACAACACTTAGACGGCGGAAGAAAAGCTGGCCAATGCAAGACACTTCGTAAGCAAGGCCCTAGAACAACAAGCTCGCGTTGATTCCTACGGCCACATGGCGGATGCTCGCGGGGGAGACCTAGAGTCTAAGTCAGGAAAGTGCAAAGCTGCACCTGGCGGCGACCCCGAAGGCCCGTCTGGCTCCAGTAGCCATGACGACAAAAGGAAGGCAACGCCACCTCCAAAGAAGACGCCACCGCCAAAGCCAAGGCGGGACGAGAATTCAAGGACAGGAAGCAGAGGAGACCTGCCACCTCCATCCCAGCCAAGACGCGACAACGGCGGTAGCCGGAACAATAGGCCGCCGCCTAGGAAAGATGTCGGCAACGACCCTCCCAGGAGAGGTCGAAGCCGGTCTCCGCAGCGTAGCACCGGCAGCAAGAGGAAAGAGGAGGCAGAAGGAACCAGGCGCAGCATAAGCCGGGCAGCGCAGGACGAGCCAGACGCAAACAGAGGCGCACGGCAGCTCGATCCAAAAGACGCACGACACCGCCTACAAGACATAGCAAGAGGAAAGGAGCCTCTATACTCTGGACCAAAGTGCTTCGGTGACGCCATCCGCAGAGAGCCGTTCCCTAAGGACATGACATCAGTGTCAAAAAACTGTTCTAGGTACAACGACCTCGTTAAGCCGGATTCATGGCTAGCCGACTATGCCATGGCTATAGAAATTGCCGGCGGGAGCAGCTTCATTGTCGTCCGTTACCTACCTCTCATGTTGGAGGGCACGGCAAGGGCTTGGATCGACAACCTTCCTGGAAAGTCTATCCATAGCTGGTACGACATGGAAAAGGTTTTCTCCCAGCACTTCCAAGGAACATACAAGCGTCCAAATACCTACACGGATTTGCAACGCTGTATCCAAAAGCCGGACGAAACAATGACAGATTTTGTCAGCCGTTGGATATCCGAAAAAGCCAACTGTCATGGTGTTTCGGACGCTCAGGCTATCCACGCCTTCTACACGGGCCTGCAGAAGAAGTCCTTGCTCCGTCATCGGCTCGTCCGCGAGAAAATCACGGACCTTGGTGAGATGCTCAACCTAGCCGCCCAATACGCGGCGGCGGATGACGACGCCCGGGACGATGACCCAGACGTCAACATCATACCAAAACGGAACAACAAGCGCAAGCAGGCGGCAGATGACAAAGCCGGACCTTCCAACGAGGTAGCCGTAGCATTCCAAGGGAATGCCGGCAAAAAGAAGTGGAAGAATAAGAAAGATGGTCGCGACGCCGGCTCAGGGCCTAAGGCGGCGCGAATCACTTATGAACAGGCAAAACTTTTGCCATGTCCCATCCACGCCTCACTGGGCAAGGTCAACCATATGCTTCGCGAGTGTCGTTTCATGGACGACTTCAAAAAGGACCCCACAGTCGGCTGGAAGTCAAAGAAGTCAAAGAAGAACGACAAGAAAGACAACAAGGAGGATGAGGATGACGACGACATGTCTATCTCAAGCGAGGATGACGCGGCCGCCAAGAAAAAGAAACCATATCCGAAGGTCAAAGAATCTCTTGTGTGCTTTGTCGGCACGCCTTCGGTTAAGGCGGATAAGGCGGAAATGCGCGAACTCAACGCGACAATGCCGGACGTCCCTCAATATTTGAACTGGTCGGAAGCAACGATCACTTGGGACCGGTCCGACCACCCTGATCACGTTCCTCACCCAGGCAAGTACGCTCTTGTCGTCGATCCCATTGTCGACAACTTCAGACTCACAAAGGTACTCATGGATGGCGGCAGCAGCCTCAACATCCTGTACTATGACACACTAAGCCGCATGAACCTATCAGAGGATCAGCTGGACCACAGCAACCTCACCTTTCACGGCATAGTGCCCGGCAGGCAAGCAAAGTCAATGGGGAGCATTAGGCTGAAGGTAACTTTCGGACCAAAAGAGAACTACCGCTCAGAGTTCCTCCGGTTCGAAGTTGTCCCCTTCGAAAGTGCCTATCATGCAATCTTCGGACGACCGGCTTTCGCCAAGTTCATGGCAAGGCCGTGCTACATATACAGCAAGCTTAAAATGTCGGGGGAGAACGGAACCATCACGATTTCCGGCAACTTCAAGAAAGCCAAGGAGTGCGAGCGTGGCATGGCCGCCTTCGCAGAAGCCGTCATCCACAAGGAAGAACTCGCGCTGCTCGGGGCGGATTCAAACAACTCCATGCCAAAGCCAAAGATTGATGTCAAGAAGACCTTCGAAGCTTAAGAAGACACCAAAAAGGCGGACCTCATCCCAGGTGACAAGTCTAAACAAGTTGTCATCGGCTCCAACCTTGACAGCAAATAGGAAGGCGCGCTCGTCGAGTTCCTCCGTGAGAATCGTGACATCTTTGCATGGTCGCCTTCCGACATGCCTGGTGTACCGAGGGAACTTGCCGAGCACTCACTCAACTTCATAAAAGGATCCAAGCCGGTGAAGCAAGCAACAAGACGCTTTGGAGATGAGAGACGCAAGGCTATAGGAAAGGAGATAAATAGGCTGAAGGCCGCCAATTTCATAAAAGAAGTTGTACACACTGATTGGGTGGCAAATCCTGTACTTGTTCCAAAGAAGAATAAAGAGTTGAGGATGTGTATTGACTATACCGGTGTTAACAAGTGCTGCCCAAAGGATCCCTTTGCGCTGCCTAGAATTGACCAAGTCGTAGACTCCACAGCAGGCTCCGAGCTGATTTGTTTTTTGGACGCCTACTCAGGATACCACCAAATCAAGATGAGAGAGTCGGATCAGCTGAAAACATCTTTCACCACTCCATACGGGACTTTCTGCTACATCACGATGCCTTTTGGCCTGAAGAATGCAGGGGCAACATACCAGCGCTGTATGCAAAATTGCCTGCACGAACAGATCGGCCGCAATGTTCACGTCTACGTAGACGACATCGCGGTGATGTCAAAAAAGAAGGCAGATCTCCTAGAGATTTGGAAGAAACGTTTCAGAATCTCCGGAGGTATCAGATGAAACTCAATCCCGCCAAGTGCGTTTTCGGCGTTCCAGCCGGCAAACTGCTCGGGTTTATCGTCTCAGAACGAGGGATCGAGGTTAATCCGGAGAAGATCAAGGCCATCCAAAACATATCCAGACCTACTTGTCTGAAGGACGTGCAACGTCTAGCCGGATCGGCGGCAGCCGTCAGTCGTTTCATAAGCCGCCTAGGGGAAAAGGCAATGCCTCTCTACCGGCTATTGAAGAAATCCGACAACTTTGAGTGGACAGCAGAGGCAGACGCCGCCTTACAACAACTTAAGGAGGCCCTCATATCCGCTCCGATATTGGCAGCACCTCGATCACAGGAACCAATGTTGTTGTACATCGCGGCAACAGGAGCTGTTATCAGCGTTGTCTTGCCTGTGGAAAGAAAGGAGAACGAAGCCGCGACGTGTGAGCAACGACCGGTCTACTTCATCAGTGAAGTATTCTCCGCCTCCAAGCAGAGGTATCCGCATTACCAAAAGCTGGCTTATGGTGTATTCTTCGCCGCCAGAAAGCTTAGGCATTACTTCCAGGAACACACAGTGACAGTAGTCAGCAAGGCACCATTGGGAGACATAATCAACAATGCAGAGGCAACAGGTCGAGTTGCCAAATGGGGCATCGAACTTGCCGCCTTTGATATAGTCTATAAACCACGGACCGCCATTAAGTTTCAAGCACTTGCAGATTTTGTCGCCGACTGGATAGAAGCCATGGAGGAAACGACACTCCCCGAATCAGAATATTGGGTCATGCACTTTGACGGATCAAAGATGCTCAAAGGCTCGGGGGCTGGAGTCGTGCTACGCACGCCTAAAGGTGACAAGCTTAGCTACGTGTTGCAAATCCACTTCACAGCAACCAACAACGTTGCCGAGTACGAAGCTTTGCTTCATGGGTTACACGTGGCAAACGACCTAGGCGTCAAAAGAATCCTCTGTTATGGCGACTCAGATTTGGTCGCGCAGCAAGTAAGCGGAACATGGGATGCGAAAAGCGTAACAATGGCGGTATACAGAGCCAACGTTGACGAATTCGCAAAAAACTTCGCGGGCTACGAAGTCCGGCATGTTCCAAGAGCTGAGAACGAGGCGGCAGACACACTTGCAAGACTAGGATCGGAACGCAAAAAGGTACCAAAAGATATTTTCCTGGAACATTTGCACAAGCCATCCATTAAAGGCGCCGATTTGATGGACCCCGATGCAGAAGAACCGGTAGAAGCGGCAAGTCTCGCTGTCTACTTGACACAGCCGGATTGGACAGTCTCATATCTCGATTTTCTAATCGACAGAAAGTTGCCGGAGGACGATGAGGTGCTAAAAAGGCAGATCATAAGGCGAGCCAAGACATTCACAATAATAAAAGGCGAGCTATATAAACGAAGCACCTGCGGCATCTATCAGCGGTGCATACAACCAGAAGAAGGCCGGGAAATTCTGAAGGACATACATATTGGCACCTGCGGGCATCATGCTTCCGCCAGGTCCATTGTATCCAAAGCTTTCCGTCAAGGTTTCTACTGGCTTACCGCCAAAGAAGACGCCGAGAACATCGTAAAGACATGCAAAGGCTGCCAGTTGTACGCTCGTCAACCTCACTTGCCGGCACAAGAACTAAGGACGATTCCAATCACCTGGCCGTTCGCGGTCTGGGGCTTAGACATGGTGGGTCCCTTCAAGAAGGCGTGTGGTGGGTATACCCACCTATTGGTTGCTGTCGACAAGTTCACCAAATGGGTCGAGGCTAAACCGATCAGCAAACTTGACGCACGAACAGCCACCAATTTCCTCTTGGGAATTATCTCTCGCTTTGGAGTTCCACACAACATTAGCACTGATAATGGCAACAACCTATCTCAAGGCGACATAGAAGAATACTGCAGCGATCTGGGTATCCGGCTTGATTTGGCATCCGTGTCACACCCTCAATCCAATGGACAAGTAGAGCGTACAAACGGCCTAGTCTTATCAGGACTTAAGCCTCGTCTCGAAGCTCCATTACACAGGGCAGCCGGCGCTTGGGCAGATGAGTTACAGTCGGTACTATGGAGTTTGCGCACAACGCCAAACAGGTCTACCGGCTACACTCCTTTCTTCTTAGTATATGGCGCTGAGGCGGTGCTACCTACCGACATGAAATACGATTCCCCAAGAGTTCAAGCCTACATCGAGAAAGACGTAGAAGGTGCAAGACAGGATAGCCTAGACCTGCTAGACGAAGAAAGAGACGTCGCTCTACATCGCTCCGCCTTGTACCAGCAACAACTTCGCCGCTATCATAGCCGGAGAGTGCGGAAGCGAAGCTTCAGAACAGGTGACCTGGTTCTCCGCCTAATTCAAGACAGAAAAGGCTTGCACAAGTTATCCCCGCCATGGGAAGGACCGTTTATAGTCACAAAGGCGCTGCTCAATGGTTCCTACTACCTGGCCGACATCCGCGACGAAGACGAAAAGAAGAGGCGCAAGAAGGCGGCAGGAAAAAGGGGAACCAAGCGCAAAAGAGGCATTGACGATCCGTTCGAACAAACAAGACGGCCTTGGAATATTGAGCAGCTACGTCCTTTCTACACTTAGCAATTTATAAATGTAATAAGTTAAATATGATTATGAAATAAAAGTCTATGGTTCCTCATCTGTGTTGAGAAGCATGCCATCTTTTGTCTTTTCTTGCAATCATATTTCTCCTATGTATCTAAGTTACCTATTTTTCTAGCTCCGTGCAAAGGTTCAAACTGGTAGATACTTGCAGCTTTCGAGCCAACCTAAAGCAAAAATAAACTTTTTGCGCCGCCTAATTCCTTTGCCTCTGATTACTTATATGTGGTTCGCCTAGTAGTATGTCTTTGACACCAACATGTTGGATTTGGTCTCTGATCCTAAACGCATGGTTTAGCCCTGGTTGTTTCACCTAAAGTTACCGGCTAAGGTTCGTCAACATACAAACAGTCAAACATATAAGTCAGGGTAAAATTAAGGCGGGCCATATAAATAAGGCAAAATAAAACTTGTCAGCTAGTTTCCGCCTAGCAGAGCAACAACAAAAGTATATACAAATATTACAAGTCATAGTTGCATTGTTTTCAGGGGCTGACAAATCATGCTAGAAGGAGGCAAGGAAAGAAAGCTATGGCTCGGGGGAGCGTCTACATCAGGCTTGGGGGCTGACAACTTCAGCCCCGAAACTGTCACTCCCCTCCGCCTCGGCCGTGCCGGCAGCTCCATCTTCCCCTCCGGCAGGCACAGGATGGCGCCGGTAGAAGATTGAAGTATCCACCATGTCGGCAACACGCGTGGCGTAGCCGGCAACGTTGTCCAGAACAGCGGCCGGCTCGACCTCGCTGCCGTCTTCATATGTAGACGGCATGCCTTCGGTGACGGCTTCTATCTCCGCCTCGGGGTAGTGCGCCATGAATAACCCAAGTGCAGTCTTGGCACCACCCCGCGCCGCCGACTTCAGCGAGCTCTTGTGCAGTTTGGTAGCCTGATCCAACATGGTGGGCACGTCGCTGAATTCGGTCGGTTCCTGGCTGCCAGAGGAGATGAAGAACTTGGCGGCAAACCGCTTGGACGCCGCCAAAGTCTCGGTGATCAGCTCGCATAGACGCGCAAGGCGATCCAGGCGGGGGCTGACAACCTTGTCGTCGCCCAAACCGGCGGGAACTACATCAAAAATAAAACCATCAGTTTGGCTCAGGCTAAGCAAAATGGCAAAATCAAAGTAAGGAGTGAAAAATTACCAAGAACCGAGTTATGGAAAGCGGACAGCTCCACCATATGAGCCGCCAACGGATCCTCAGCAGTTTGGGCGCGAGAAGTCTGCTTGGAGATTTCCTCGGCAGCCGTCTTCTCCGCCTCCACCAACTTCTTGCGCAGGCTTTCCAGCTCACTAGTGAGCTGGCTAGATTCCTGCGCAAATTTGAGCTGCTGGGCCTCCATCTCCTTCCGGTAATCCTCCTTCGCCAAATTGGCGGCTGCCAAATCGGAAGCTTCATTCATAAGAGCTTGCATATTAGTGGACGCCTTCAGTATATTCTGGGCATGGTCTAGCAGTTCTACAAATATGGATTTGCTAACTAAATGATTGACGGCAACATAAGTCGAAAATATAGCTGAAGGCAAAGAGGATCAACCCTACCTTCATCTTTTTGGCGGGCCGCCTCCAACTCGGCAATCCGCAGGTCCTTGGCCTCGCAATCTTTCCTCAGGTCGCGCCACCGCTGGTTTATCTCGACTCGGGAGGAGACAAGCTCAACGTTGGCGGACACAAGGCTCTGCAGGAAAAAGCAAAGGCATAAAACATATTGTCGAATAACCACTAAGCCGGCAGTCAAATTTTTTTGACCTGCCATCTAAGTGCTCGGGGGAAAGACTATGTATATGCCGGAGTTGTAAAAACTTACAGAAAGGTCGCCCTCCAAGTCGGCGAAGGACTGGGAGGTGAAGTTGGCAAAGGCTAAGGCTGACTCCTTGGCCTTCGTGAAGGTGGACCAAGGGTCCCTAACTTTGCCGCCTCCTGCAGTCGGGGCTGCCCTCTGGGACCCGCCGGCAGTCGCCTCCAGCAACTCCCCCATTGGCGGCGCGCGATTGAGCGGCTTCATCGGCTGTAACCTCAGCCAAAAGGAGGGGAGTCTTGGGTGCGCGGTCAGCGGAGGAGGTCCTTGGCGGCGCGCCAGAAGCCGGAGCCGGGGGCTGACGACGAGCGTCACCCATAAAGTTGCCGGCCCGGGGCTGAGGAGTTGGCGGCACGGTAGCCGGCGAGCTGCCTTGAGGCCGCTTACCCTTGGTAAGAAGCCTGGTCGTCAACCGGGAAGTTGCGACCCTTTCCCTGTCAATAAACAGCAAGCACAGTCAATTGGGTGCCAGTATTGAAGAAGTTTGTCGTCTATTAAAGGCAGAATTGAGTACCTTCGGGGGATGTTAATCCCCGCGTTCTCGTCAAGGTTGACGAGAGCCGGCTCGGTAGCCAATGCGATCCGTTTCTTCCTCTCGGCAATCACCGTAGAGGAAGCGGCGCCGGATGCTTTGCGCTTCTTCGTCTTCCCGGCTTCCGACTCGTAGAAGTCGGGAGCCAGGTCATCCTCCCCCAAGTCGGAGAGCTGAAAAAGAAGACAAGTGTTAATGGAACTCAAGATTAGCCGGCGAAGTCAAAAAGGGGCAAGGAGCAAGATATCTACCTCAAGGGGAGGGTTGTCGTGGGTGTGCATGGGCACGCCCTCCACCGCCCTCACCAGCCCCGCCTTGACAAGGCTACGGAGCCGGAACGCCCAGTCGGCAACCGGCAACCTCTCCTCGCTTACGCGGAGGGAGGCCGTGGCAGTAGGCGAATACTGACACATTTTGTGCGGGCTGTACGGCAGGGGGAGAATCTGCTGGCCGAGCCAGCAGATGACGGTGTCGACCCCATCCAGCAGAGGGGGAGCCATCGTCCGTGTGAGGAATTCAATCCGCCTTTGAAAAGGGCGGAGTTCCTCCGTCAGCTTGGGCACCGCCTCGTCCCAGCATGGCCGGGGCATAGGCGGCGCGTTGACGAATTCCGGGATGCCAAATTGGCGGCCCGGAGCTGCCATATCTTGGCAGTAAAAGAATGTGGAGGTCCAGCCCTTGACGGATTCAAGGTATGGTATCTTAGGATACCATTGGCGGCCCTGGCGGCAGTTGAAAGTGACACTGCCGCAGATTGCCAGCCCGCCGTCCGGCACAGTCTGACGCCGGCAACGGAAACAGTATCTGAAGAAGTCTAGACTAGGCCTAATACCTAGGTAGCCTTCGAACAGAGCTGTGAAGCCGGCTAAGACTAAGATGCTATTGGGTGCTATGTTGTGGGGGCTGGAGCCCATAGTGATCTAAAACCTCGCTAAAAAAGGCGGAAGGCGGCAGCGCCATTCCCCTAACTAAGTGGGAGGTGAGGATTACCCGCTCCCCGTCTTTCGAAGCCGGGATGACATCTCTGAAGGCGGCCCTCCATTTGCAGTCTTCCCGAGTGGGGAGATAGCCGACAGCCACCAAGTCTTGGAGGGCGTCTTCGTCGACTATGGAGGGAAGCCAGTAGCGGGACCCAAGGTCCGCCGCTTCCTCTTCCTCGTCGACGGGAGCGCCTCTCGCCGTCGTCGCCACGGTGGACGATGGAGGAGCCGAGGAGACCGCCGCCGACGCGCGCGCGGTAGGAACCAGAGAGGTGACGGTGGCGACATTGCCCGTTGCCGCCGCCGCGGGGCGAGATACCGCGCCGCCCATCGCTGCCACGGGTACGGATTCGGTCGCCGGACCGCTGGACGCCGTGGAGGGGATGTCTTGGCCGGTGGACATCGTTGTGCGCGGAGGTTGTCGGAGGAGAGTGCTCGCCGGAGTACGCTCGGAGCGAGAAGCGGGAAAGTGGAAGAGCAGAAGGTCGAGGAGAGCAAAGGCAGGGCGGCGAAAATGAACCGTTCGGTTCCCTATTTATAGGGCCAGGCGTTGCTCCCTGTGCAACGTTGCTTTTAGTCGGACACGTGTCCAGCATCCGCTGCAACGCATGATCACACGATCTCCACGCCTCCTCTTTTCCTGCGATTTGTGATCATGGCGAGATTCCCACCTAGGCCGTTTTCAAACTGTCGTGAGCCGGCTAAGTGGAATCCGTCAAGAAGAATGCTCGGCGAAATTGCAGAGTAGCCGTCTTTTCCCATGTTGGATAAAGGCGGCCGCGTGTCAATATCAAGACGCGCGTGCCTCGTTGATTTTCAGAATGGCTCAAGTCCTGCAGCCGCCAACATTGGCAGAAGAAGAATCAAGAAGAAGCCGGCGCCTGGAGAACTTCAACCTTTCTGGGGGCTAATGTTGGGGATATATCAACTAGGGGTATAACCAACATGGATTAATCCGGCTAGTCCAGGGTGGCCCAAGGGTGGTAAGGCTGAAGCCTGCCGGGCGGCCCAGATAGCTGACGTACAAGGAAGTAGGCGGACGGTCCAAGGAAGGCGGAAGGCCGAAGCCCATCAAGCCACCAAGCCCAAGACGGAAGGCGGCGACTAAGCCGGCTAGGTCTAGGACTCTAATTACTTGTCGGACAAGTACTTGCCTTGTACCCTGGGGTCTGGCCGCCTATATAAGCCGGCCACCAGGGGGCCTTTAGGGCACGCTTCAATACGCATCATACACATTGTAACCTGTTCACGGCTATTGCCTCATAGTGAATTATAGCAGCACGTAGGATCTCGCCACCGCTGTGGGATCCGAAGCTGGGTAAACTCGCCGTGTTCAATCCCGTCCTCGACGACACCAACCTTCTTCCCCACGATCCATACGTAGGCTAGAGGACCCCCGTCTCCTATCAATTATGCCGATACCACGACAGCTACCGCGTCGGTTAACCCCTGGAAAGTCTCGCTTCGAAGTTTATCCCGATTTCTACGAACATATGTAAGCCTATCACACTCCACACACGAGTAAGCATCAACTTTAGCCTGATCAGAGAGGCGACCACAACATAGAAACGGATTGGTTTGATCCCTTTTATAATGCGAACGGTAGCAATAATACTCCAGCATCGTCACTTGGTCTCTGCCACTTAAGGAAACACCCTCAACATGAACATACTTAATTCCCAAATAGAACCCCTTCTCCCCATAAGGAAACAATAACGGGTATTGCAAGGCCATAATAGTTGGGTGTAAAGGCGAAACCTGCCTAAGCGGACCCTCCACAGACAGAACAGCAATATCAAACCTACACCTATCAGTAGTTAGGTCACCAACAATAAGCGCAGCTAACTTAGGCGCAGCTGCGGGGCTATACTCTCTAGGATCAGAACTCTGAAGAATCCGAACCAACAATCCATAGAGATAGCAGGACAGTCAGGACAAAGCAAACACTTATTATGCACATCCAACATATCCATCAGTTCCCTCACAACCAAATGGTCAGGGCCTGCATTCTTCTGTCCCTCGGGGTCAAATATATTGAGCCTATTATAAAGTTCATGCTCAAGATCATGAACATATAACTGGGCAAACAGCGGATCGTTTCCATCCGATGGCAACAGAGAACCCATCTTGTGACACACAACCATTGATTGTAAACACATACGGACCACCTCCAGCATTAATGCTCTTGTCAATATTAGCACCAAAAGAAGAAAATGCAAAGAGAGAATTGTACGATCTAATCAGCCGCATGAAATTCGTACACCGACCACCGCCGCCCACAACAACCAGTTCACGTAATGGCGAAGGATAATCCTGAAATTGTGGAAGGACCACACGTCCACCTCTACAACAGTCATTGTAAACAACATGCCCTTCGATGCTCTCACTTAGTCACTCTCGACCCTCTCAGCGTACCAAAACAAAGCACCGCAACGCTGACATTTATAGTTCATCCCCCCATGGGCAGACCTACCACGATAGGTAGCTGCAACAACAAGAATAACAAAAACAAACATCAAACACTGTAACAGAGGAAACAAACATATGCGAACATAAGGAAGAAGCACACACAAAACCTTTCAGAAACTCAACATCTTTGTCAGACAACTCAGAAAGACCACGGGCACGAGCCTCACACACCAATCCTAAAACGAAATACCGCCACAACCAAACTTTAGAGCAGAAAAACCAATACACAAACAATACATCATAACAACAAACAAAAAGCAGAGGCACCCCACCGAACAAATGAGGGCGAAGTAACCTCCGCCTCTTAGCACGATTCTCTGACGCCATCGCACGCGACACATACGGCACCTCGTCCCAAGGAACTATAGTCACAAACAACAAGCAAAGCACATAAACACAAAAGTGAAGAACACACATGCTAAATCAGAAACAAAATCCATAAGCACAGGACCCAAAACCTGGACAAACAGGCGACGAGCCGATATGATCAGACGCTACATCATCAATGACGACAGAATCAGCTAATTCAGGCGGGTCTCCTAACATAAAACACACTTTCTGTGAACAACATCGAAAGTACACACAACTAAAACAAAACAATTCTATACTGCAAGTAAAAGACAATACCAGCTCGCCCACAACCACGACGACCTCGCCCACGCTGCGCAGGAGCACGGCTAGAGGAAGAAGTACGCCTACCGCCACGTCGACCCCAAGCAGCCGGAGGCCGAGAAGAAGAACGCCCACGAGCAAAAGAGCGTCCAGCCCGCACACTCGTCTCAGAAGAGCCCAACGAATTAGGAACAAACGCACTAGCAGAACCAGCACCAACAATCCGCTCAGAATCACAAGAAAAACCAGAGTCACCAGGCACTTCCGTAGACCGAACAACACGGTGAGCAAAGCCATCCGGAGACAAAGAGACTCCATCCAAGCTAACAGCTGCTGCCATACATAAAGTGCATCAAAAGAGTGGAAAACAAACCGATCAAAACAAACGAACGACAAAATACAATGAATCAAGAGCAAATACCAACACGCTTACACCCCCGAGCTGGACGCGCACCTTCAGAAGCCTGCATCTAACCGGAAGAGAAGAGCACAGAAGCAATACGACCTACACCTAAGAACAGAAAAATACAAACCAGCAACACAAATCGGGAAAAAAATCAGCACCAAATCAATACGCAAAGAGGAAGCAAGAAAACAAATCCCATCAGAAATAAAGAACAAGAAACAAATCAAACACGGAACAAAAACCAATAGGCAGCCGGAGATGGCCCGAAGCGGACGAACATCGACCCACTGCGCCGCCACCGTAGACCCTCCAAGATCAAATCCTCCAGATCCAACAAGCCAAGGCAGATCTATGAAAGGAAAAAACATCCATCAGTTAGAAGAAGAAGGAAATGCAGAAACAAAGAAGCGAAGAACAAAGATAGGAACCACGTCCGTGGAGGAGAACGCCGGGAGCACCCACCGGCCACCGCGGAGACTGAGAAGAACAAAGCGACCGGGAAAGAATAAGAAAAGAGAGAGTTTTTTAGAAAATAATATGAATTTTAATTCAAAATTTCAGAAATGGCGTGCGGGTTTCGTAAATTTCAAATCTAGCGCGTCGTCTGCATGGGCCATGCCGATCTGGTAGGATCGGTACCAGCCATGCCGAACTCGTACCATCGGCACCATCCATGCCGATCTGGTACGATCCGATATACATGCTGCTAATTTATTTCTAATTTCTTTTGGTTAATACAAAATTAGGTTAATCATGTCTTGGTTCGAGATGAAATATGTGCGTATCGATGAGAAGGTTCAATTACCGCGATCGGTTTCAAGTTGATCGTCTCTAACTTCTTAATTTTTTGAATCATAATTCGTATAATTATTCGACGAATTTTATCAAATTCCTTGCAGTTTTAAATTTCCTTGCACGAGTACATCTAACTCACCATTCTCCACAATTGTTACATTGTAAATTTTTTGTTTCGATAGATGTACTCGTGCAAGGAACACGGTCAAACGAGTGCGAGGAATTTGACAAAATTCGTCGAATAATTGTACAAATTACGATTCAAAATTAAGAAGTTAGAGACGATCAAACTTGAAGCCGGTCGCGGGAATGGAACCTTTTCATCGATACGCACATATTTCATATATATTTCATCTCATTTTCAAATATGTATTTTCTATAAATACTACTAAAAAAATAAATACGTATATCGAAACAAAAAAGTTACAACGTAACAGTCGTGGAGAATGGTGAGTTAGATGTACTCGTGCAAGCAAATTTAAAACTGTCAAACGAGTGCAAGGAATTTGACAAAATTAATCGAATAATTGTATAAATTACGTTTCAAAATTAAGAAGTTAGACGCGATTAAACTTGAAACCAATCGCGGGAATGGAACCTACTCATCGATACACACATATTTCATATATATTTCATCTCAAACCGAGACACGGTTAACCTAATTTTGTATTAACCAAAATAAATTGGAGACGTACATTGGATCATACCAGATCCGCATGGGTGGTGCCGATCCTACCAGATCGGCATGGCGCCCTAGATTTAAAATTTCCGAAACCCGCGTTATTTCTGGAATTTCGAATTAAAATTCGTATTATTTAAAAAAAACTCGAAAAGAGATGGTATCAATATATCGCACAGACAAAGACACATGGGCCCAACCGAAACCAGCAATGCAAAAGCACAGAAAATAGCCACAGGAGCATGACACGCTGGCCCAAAACAGCGACGCGCCTGAGGCCTCCATTTCACGGGAGGTTAGTATTAGGAGAGATTCTTTCGAAAAGGGACTATAATTCGTTCTCTGCATAAATCCATATACATAGCAATCCTTATTGTTAAGATCATAATTCAAATTATTAAATTCAAGGAGTACATAACCATGATGCATGAATTAACAACAAAAAAGATCAATCATGTAGCATACATACATCTTGTATTCTACTAAACGGTTGCATGTGCTTGCCATCTTAATTGCGAGGGCAAAGGAGGATGGCCAGGTAGATAGACTTATTCCTCACTTGGTAGAGGGTGGGGTTTTCATTCTACAATGTGCAGACGATACCATTCTGTTTTTGTCATGATTTAGCAAAGACATTAAATATGAAACTCATCATGTGTATGTTCGAGCAACTATCAGGATTGAAAATAAACTTTCACAAGAGTGAATTGTTTTGTTTCGGCAAGGCTAAAGAGATGGAGGATCAATATAGATTACTTTTTGGGTGCGCATCTGGTACCTTCCCTTTTAAGTATTTGGGTATTCCTATACACTTCAGAAAGCTGAAGAATGGGGAGTGGAAATTGGTTGAAGACCGCTTTGAAAAAAAAAACTAGCATGTTGGGCTGGGAAACTTTTATCTTATGGGGATCGTCTCATCTTGATAAATGCGGTCCTTACAAGGTTGCTCATGTTTATGCTTTCTTTCTTTGAGGTACCTAAAAGGGTACGTAAGAGAATGGGTTTCTTTTGATCACGGTTTTTATTGGCAAAGTGATGGCCATAAGAGAAAATATAGACTTACCAGGTGGAATATTATTTGTAGGCCCAAGGAACGGGGAGGGCTGGGCATTGAGGTCTTAGAGTCTAAAAAGAAAAGTTTACTGTGCAAATGGTTCTCCAAAGTACTATCAGAGGATGGGGTTTGGACTGAACTAATTCATAATAAATATTTACATTCGAAATCTTTACCGCAAGTTAAGGTAAAATCTCAGGATTCTCCATTCTGGAAAGGTTTAATGAAAATCAAGGAGGACTTCTTTATACATGGATCATTTACTGGGGAAACAACCAAATTTTGGGAAGATATCTGGTTAGGGGACAAGCCCCTATCTATTCAGTACCCTAATCTTTATAATATTGTGCAAAGGAAACAAGCCTCAGTGGCATATGTTATGGCTCAGGCACCTCCTCCTAATTTAGTGTTTAGAAGAGCACTTACGGGGGTAGATGGGATAGATGGTTGCATCTGGTTAGTCGGTTAATGGAAGTACAGCTATCGAACTCTATAGATGAGTTTAAATGGGGGTTAACCAGGTCACAAAAATTTACAGTCAAATCAATGTACCTAGATCTTTTAAGTGAGCATACTAGGTATCTACGCAAGTATATTTGGAAAATGACGGTATCACTAAAAATAAAGATTTTCATGTGGTTCTTGCACCGAAAGGTAATATTAACAAAAGATAATCTTACAAAGAGAAATTGGAACGGAAGTAAAAAATGTTGTTTTTGTGATCAAGAAGAAACTATCCAGCAGTTGTTTATCTCGTGTTCTTTTGCTACGATGGTTTGGCGTATTGTGTTCATGGTGCTCAATATTAGTCCTTGCAGTATTGCAAAATTGTTTGGTAATTGGCTATATGGGGTGGATAAAAAAGAGAAAGTGCAAATCCTAGTGGGTACATGTGCTCTCCTTTGGGCTATATGGAATATAAGAAATGAAATTATCTTTAACAATGCAAATACATCGTCTTTTATGCAGATGATCCCAAGGGCTATTCATTCAATTCGTATGTGGTCCTACCTACAAACAACAGAAGAGCGTGCCGTTCTGAATATTGGGTGCAACCGGCTCCTCTCGGTGGCGTGGGACTTATACAGCCAATACAGTTGGCGTTCTGACTATAGGATAGCATGTTGATACAGAATCAATTTATGTTATCAGTTGTGTTTAGATGGTTGATCCATGTCGCAACATTATGTGACCCGTGATGTAATCTACTGTAAGACTGATTGAAAATAAAGTAATAAAGGTCGTATGCATCAATCGATGCAGAGGCTGGGACTCCCCATTTCGAAAAAAATATATGTTCACGTTGATCTGGTGGTGATGGGAATAAAAAGGACCACAACTGAGTCCAATGTGTAGGTGTATGGATAACCTGCAAAAGGTGAAAATATCATATCTTGCTAAAAGCAAATGTTATTTCTATTATTTCATATTAACGCTAAAACACCTAAGCCTACTCGAGTTTTATTTTCTTGTCAGTTACATTCAACCAGTTTCCTAACATATTTGTGACGTTGATTGGTGGAGGAATATTATAATTAATATGAACTATGTGCCACAAAAGGCGAGCAAAGGACATTAGAGAAACAAATGCTACAGGTTTCCTCTCATACACAAAAGCAACATTTGTAAGCCCATTATAGGTTTTCTAGCCCGAATATTTTTGGAAGTTAAAATTTTCTATTTAGCCCGAATAGAAATTGAAGGCACCTTCAGTTTCCACCCGTATTTACAAAGAAAATCTGGAGTGATCTACATTTCACCCAGAACATACCGATTTTAACGTTACAATCAAATTTACCCGGCTCACTAGAAAGTTGCACCATCATCAGTTGTTGGCATAAGTGCAACCAAGAAACCTACTTATTTCAAGTTAACTCTTTGATGAAACCAATATTCAGTGTGATTTGTGGTAAGACATTAGAGGTAGAAACATGTTTATGTAACGCTATGTTATTAAAGATGGGTAGTGTTGATAGAGTGGTGTGTCCCTAGCCAAATATATTTCCAGAACTTGGTGCTCAAACCATAACCAGCTTGAAAGAAGAAAACATATATGTTAAAGAAATCTAGACAAATATCTTTCAAGATTCTGGTGCTCAAACCATCTCCAGTTTGAAAGAAGAAAACATATATATATTAAATAAATCATCTTTTACCCGCATAAAGCCATTAAAATGCAGAATTTATGGTCTTTGCCGGAACATATGATACGTCTCCAACGTATCTATAATCTCTTATGTTCCATGCTATATTATACCATGTTATTACATGTTTTGTATGTATTTTATATAGTTTTATGCATTTTCTGGGACTAACCTATTAACAAGATGTCACAATGCTAGTTCTCTATTTTCTGTTGTTTTTTGTTTCAGAAAAGTACTTAAGGAAATATTTTCGGAATTGAACGATTTCTTTTCCAAAGTCAGCTTTTCATCGGGAACGTTCCAGAAAGTTGAGAACGAGACGAAGTGGGGGCACCGAGGTGCCGACACCACGTGCTCGCGCGGCCTAGGAGCCAGCCGTGCGAGCACTAGGTGTGGGCCCCTCGGGGTGCCACCGCCTTCGCCCTTTTGCCTACATATACTCCTTCGGCCAAAAACCCTAACACAGTGTTCATATTTTCCTCCACGGGTCCCGAGAAGCCGCCGTCATCAACACCAATTCGGGAGAGATCAAAACTTCTACCGGGCACCCTGCCGGGAGGGGGAATCGTCCCCGGAGGCCTCTATGTCGCCATGACCGCCTTCGGACTGATGCGTGAGTAGTCTACCCTTGGACTACGGGTATATAGCAGTAGCTAGATGGATGTGTTCTCCTCTTGTGCTATCATGTTTAGATCTTGTGAGCTACCTATCATGATCAAGATCACCGTTATGTAATTCTTCATGTTGTGTTTGCTGGGAGCCGATGAATATTGAGTACTAAAGTTATTGCTTTATAATATATCATGTGTGTGCTATTTAATGATCTTGCATGCTTTCTGTTGCTTGTGTATGCTCTGGCCAAGTAGATGCTTGTAACTCCAAGAGAGGGTATTTATACTCGATAGTAGGTTCATGTCTCTATTTAATCTGGGGTGGTGACAGGTAGCTCTAAGTTTGTAGATGTACTGTTGCTACTAGGGATAAAACTATAGTACTTTAACTAATAATGGTGTTACTTACCTACTTTACACACGGTGCTTAAGGCGATAATTTGTTGCATGCAACTTAACACTGAAAGGGGTGCGGACGCTAACCGGAAGATGGATTATTAGTCATAGATGCGGTTGGAACGGTCTATGTATATTGTTGTAATGCCCGAATGAATCTCACACTAGACATCATAACGTTAGTATATGCATTGGTTTGCTCATCATTATTCTATCAATTGTCCAGTTGTAATTTGTTACCCGCATAAATGTTCTTATTATTTATGGAGAGACACCACTAGTGAATTGTGGATACCGGTCCTTCTCTTTAATCTATAAAAGCACAACTGTAAATCTGTTATTTTCTGCAAACAAACATCATTTTTCCACACATACGTTTAATCCTTTGTTACAGCAAGCCGATGAGATTGACAACCTCACTGTTAAGTTGGGATAAAGTATCTTGATTGTTTGTGTGCAGGCTCCACGTCAACTACGTCAAGCTTTTTTCTAGCATTGTTGATACCTCGAGGGAATTCTCATTTCCTACTGGTTTGATAACCTTGGTTTCATAACTGAGGAAAACTTGTTGATGCACTACTTCACACCTTCCTCTTGGGGTCTCCCAACAACACATCCACCGTGTGCATCAACATGTGATAACATTTTGTTTACCAGTTGAACAACAACTCTTGCCACACTACTTCTTCGTTGAACAATTTAGACATACATTTGTTGAGTAAACACATGTTTTACTCATGACCTCAACTCTGAAGCCACCCTCATATTTCGGTTTAGGAAAATGTTCCTGTCGTGTGTAGAAACACGGACACCGGGGAAGCCAAGTCGCCTCCCCTTTGTATTGTTTGGTAGATAAGCAGGGCACGAGGGATTCATGTAGGCGTAGACGAAGAGTTACCAAGGCCACGAGAAACACAAGATGTTTATCTAGGTCAGGTCATTCGAGGAGGATGATGGACCTACGTCCTGCTTGTATGATCTTATATTATGGTGTATATAAGAGTACAACGATTCTCTCCTCTCCTCTCATCCCTCTTTGTTCCTTGGATTCTTCGTCCTTTAGTGGAACTACTGTTCTTCGCGTTTCTCTCTGGATACCACCGTTTGTTAAAACTCCTTTCCCGTGTCCATCTTGCCCTCTTTATAGCGAAGAGGAGACATCCGTCGTGTGCAGTGCATGCCCCGTTGCGCCAAGAGGCACCTGTCACCAGCCAAGTCTCGTCGTGCACCAAGAGGTACGTAACTCCTCCATGTCGCCTAGCCAGGATATCCATTTTGCCCCTTGGTCCCTGCCAGAGGGACCCATGTTTACTATGATACCATTGCCCCCAGGGGTGGATTAGTCTCGGGGAGAAATCTCCCGGCACCGCGTCCGGGACTCCTTGAACATAGTCGGCCCCAATCCCACACTCCTTGGTGGACACCCCGGATGGCCGGGTGTCGAAAGTAGCCACCGGACGTGGCTCGGGTAGCCTAAGCTCGATAGCCGGGCTACGCCCCCACTAGAGTTGGGTCATTCTACAGATATCTCTGACGGTGCGCACATACAATGTGTCCTTCCTTTATTTTCATGCCTTGATGACCCTGGCGGGCAGAGAGTCAGAGCAGCAGAGGGATAAATAGAATGTTGTGCACTCGGGATGTCCCCAAGGACACGTGGTGGTGGGGAAGCATCTTTACACATCTCCCCGCTCATTAAGGCCTCAGGCCGTCGTGGCCAACACCCATCATGCCTCTAATACCCACAAGTATAGGGGATCGTTGAAATCTTCAATGTGCAAGTATTAGTATCGATCCCACGAGTAGTAGAAAGTATAAGTATTTATCCACTCAAATAAGAGTGACACTTCTCTTATTATCTATGCACTAGACAAACTAAAATGATTAAAATATGCAATTGTTTTTGGTGTAGAGTTTGTAATAAAGTAAAAAAGCTGAAAATAAAATATAATAAGTGAGAGCTCTCAAAGAGAGAAAGCCCAATCCTCTATGCAACAAGAAGACAAGCTCAAGTGTGTGTTTCCATGAAAAACGTTCCCAAAGGCTACCTAGACTTCATGGCATGAATATTTCGAGAACAACAAGGTAAATACTTTGTCAGGTTTTAATTTTCTTCGGACGGAGCCTCAATTGGGTTTAGCTAAATAAATAAACTAAACCCCTTATAATGGATCTCGTGGCCAATTAAATGTGCACACAAGAATTATTAAGACATATATAATCGTTCCACCATAGCTATAAACTTCGGGTCCTGATATATATCCCTCCTAATGCAACTTTATGTATTTTGTCCTTAGAAGTCCTATCCACTCCATTGCACTACGGTGATCACCTTACATGCATTTCCTAGCATATGCGTGCACTCATACATTGTACTTCAAGACAATCATAAAAGATAAAACTTGATCAAATACTCAACACATGTTAAGTGAAAATCATTGTCAATCAATCCTATGCCCTCAAGAGCATGGGAAACTACTCACAACAAAGAGACATTACAAAACCAGCGAATTGATGATGTTGTTGATGAAGATAGGCCGCAGCCCCGTGGAGAATGTGGTGTCCACGGCGGCCACGAGCAAGGAGGCGGTGGTGGCGCAGCCCGCCAGCGCGTCGGAGGCTTCCTAGGGGACGGAGGTCCCTTCCCCCTTCTTTTTTCCTTGATGATGGTGCATCAATGGATGAGATCCTCCCCCTCATTGGAGGCATCCAAGAGGAGGAAAATTCGTCGCTTTTGTTGGCTTGCTTTAAAAATAGGGTTTCCCCTCATTATATAGAGGTGGAGATGCAATCTAGGCCATGAGATGGATACCCCATTGATACAAGGCTCTTGGGCGCGTCTAGAACCTTCCTAGGGACACCACTCAGACCTAATGAGGCCCCAATTCGTGGTGGGGATTCTCTGACTTGCAAATCCTAACTTTGTCCTGACTTTGAGTCGATGACATGCGAACCTCCTAGATGATGGGTCCCACGTGTTGTGACTCAAAGTCACCTAACATTGATCCTACCAAAGTCAGAGAATACACATATCCCAATTCGTGGCTTGGTCGAATCCATCAAATTTGGTAAGAGTTGGAGTCAACAAAGTCACAATCTTTCAGATTCTCGTAATCAGATATTTGCCTTCTGTAAAACGTGTCTCCAGATCACGTCCGGACTCGGATTTTGCCAAATGTTTGTTCCACAAATATCAGGATCACATTTCCTACAACTTTATCTTCACAATGACCTTCATTTGACATCGTCTTCAAGGGTGTACGTTGCAATCTTTGAAATTTGTTCTGAAGGGACAGATTTAAGGAAACTCCGAATTTCACCATAATGAGCGATTTTCTTCCATATTTGCTTAAAGCAGGAGTAGCAATATGCAAGATATATTATAAAGTGATAACTGTCGACCTCAAGAGGGATAGCTGGAACCCAACCGACAATCCAACTCCGATCCTGTATGCTCTCTCCAATGATATCCTTGGGGCAAGACTTGAGAAGAAGAAAAAGAAGAAGGACAAGGACGACAACGAAGAAGAAAAAGAACACCTAATTTCTCGATGGGGCAAGGTTCCATTGAGCCACGAGAAAGTCGTATGCCACTCTGGACATTCGCCTTGGCTTCGAGATTGCACGGAAATGGTATTACTACCAATATCGATTGATATGATTAGTAGACTATTGTCTGTTCTATCGATCTCATGTATTCAAATTATTTTTATTATTCCTATTGGTTTGGTTCGGTTTATGCTCGACCGATCTCATGTATTCGAATTATTGTTAATACTTAATCGGTTCGGTTCGATCAATTCGATTTATGTATTCGAATAATTATTATTACTTAATCGGTTAATATTTTATACAAAAGATTATATGAAAACAATATTTAGATGGATTTCAATTATATGGATTCAATGAAAACAATATTTTATGGATTATTCGGTCCATGGTTTATATATTCGAAATATTTGGATTCCTATCGGTTCGGTTTGAAGATATGAATATTTCCATATTTTATATAAATATGATTTTCTCTACAAATAACACAAAAATGAATTATTAATTATTATTACTTAATCATTATTATTTTATGCTAAAGATTATAAGAAAACAATATTTAGATGGATTTCGATTGTTTGGATTATATGGATTAATTGAAAACAATATTTTATGGATTATATGGATTTGTCAATTTGGTTTATGTATTCGAAATATTTGGATTCCTAATGGTTATGTTTGAAGATATGAATATTTCCATATAAATATGATTTTTCTCTAAATAACAGAAAAATCAATTATTAATTATTATTACTTAATCATTAATATTTTATGCAAAAGATCATATGAAAACAATATTTAGATGGATTTCGATTTTATGGATTATATGGGATTATTTGGTCAATTCGGTTTATGTATTCGAAATATTTGGATTCCTATCAATTAGGTTTAAAGATATGAATAACAGAAAAAAGAATTAATAAGTATTATCATGTAATCATTAATATTTTATGCAAAAGATTATATGAAAACAATATTTTGTGCACAAGATTTATGGATTATATATATGAAAACAATATTTTTATGGATTATATGGATTTTTGTTATTGTTTAACAATTATTATTACTTAAACATTAATATTTATGTTAATATAGGTTTAGAATTCAAAAAATCGTATGCATGTGACATCAAAGTCTAGAGAATAAGAAGGCTGGTACCATAATATTGTCATGATATTATCGATGCAAGTTTGGAAACTAGTTGAAACGTAACTCATAAGTTAAGCGTGTTATGGGTGGAGCAATCTGTGAGGATGCTGACCGGTTGGGCAGTTTGATTACTAGTGCTGGGTAGAGCAGCGCGTACAGACTTGAGAGATTATGATTAGAGATTAGGTGGATGGAGCTAAATTGACAAATAATTTAAAGATTTGAAATATACAAAAATATCAAAAAGCAAATTCTGAAAATTTAGTTTCAAAAATTTCAGAAAAATATGCGAACCCTAGGCTAGCCGCAGCGTGCTCCCGACCGCGGGCTTTAGTCCCGGTTCTAGAGCCTTTAATCCCGATTTTTAGTCCGGTTGACAAACCGAGAATAAAGGGCCTTAGGGCACCTCCAACGGCGGTCCACTTTGGACTGTCCGCGGACAGTTTTTGGGCCTCTGTCCGTTTTGCGGCGGAGGTGCCTCCAATGGCCCAGCGCATAAATAAAGAGGACAACAAAATTCAAGCATTCAAAATACAAACATCTGAAACAAATTATCCATAGTTAAAAATACAAATTCTAGAAAATGAAAATGCTACGCATATCAAACATCGCCACAGTCACGAATGATCTTCTACTTCTTGAGGAACCAAGCTCTTGTCTCCGGGTCCATGATGGTCAAGTCGGCCATCATGATCCGGTTCTCCTCGGCCATCATCGCAAGCTTGGTGCGCTCCGCCTCGTTCTTGATTCGGGTCGGACGGCGTAAAGGGTGGCTCCTCAAAGTCGAGCACCCGAGCCTCGGGTACGGTGCCGGTCGTGGACATCGAACGGCTCTTCGGCGCAACGCGGCTCGCGGCCGGCGTGACGTTTAGGTCAAGGGGCACCGTAGGAACTGTGGGGACGGGGACGTCTGTGCCCATCTCCGGTGACGCCTCGCGTGACACGAGCCGCGAGACACCTGCCATGGTCGGGCGCCCAGTCGGCGAGGCCGTAGAAAGCCCAGAGGACGATGACCTTGGCGGCTTCCCTTTGGCAGACGAGGAACTCGCTGTCGTGGCCACGAGCTCGGGGACGACGAATGGGATGAGGCCACCGAGAAGCAGAATCACCCGCGACGCGGCCTCGGTGGCTATGAGGTCGCGTGCCGTAGCGGCCTCGATGGCGAGCCGACGCTCCCTCTCCTCCGCCGCCATCGCGGCCTCCTTGACGGCGAGGTCCTTCAACCTCTTCTTCTCCCTCCGCTTGGCCCTCTTGTCCGACGCGGGCAGCCTTTCCTTCTTCACCTTCAACAGGGGGCGCCCACCGTGCCCGTGGCAGTGGACAAGCCGTCCTCCATCGTCGGCGGTGGCGGTAGCTAGAGCGGCACGGGCGGCGGCGGCGGCCGGGGTGGGAGGAGGGTTTCTGTGGGAGAGGAGGTGAGAGAAGAGTGGGTTTGTGTCGCTGGTCACTGGGCCAGGCGCGGACAAGGGCGGACAATAAGCTGTTCGTTTTCTTCCCCAAATCTGGACCAAACTTGGGCCAGGTTTGGGGCCGAAAACTTGTTCGTGCGGACGGTTGTCCCTATGCGCTAGGCCATTGGAAGGGGTCATCTGTCTGGAAGGACAGAAATGGACAGGGCGTGTCCATATGCACTGCGCCGTTGGACGTGCCCTTACCAACCGGAGTTGTTGGTCCGTTTCTACTAGTGTCCGGTTGAGTATAAAACGCGGAGTAGGGCTGCCTCCCAATGCTCACGTCTGACCGGGCTGCCTCAGAGTGTTTGAAGGCGAGGTCTTCCCGCTATCTCTGAAAAATTCTCCCATGGCAGCCTATGACGACCGGTCATGGCTTCATGTTGTCTTCAGCCGGCTGGAGGTGGCCCACATGGCCCGTGATCCTGACACCCCTAGTAGGCCGGGTATCGACAATCCTCTCCTGATTTCGAACAAACTGTGACTGTATCTGATTACACTCATGTAGTTGCGATGAACTGCTCTATGATGAAGTAGGCATGCAAAAAAAAAAAGAGTGATGCCTCCTAAACGATAAGCAGCATATGTACATCCTACAAAAATCAAGGTGCATAAGTAACGACACAATCTAGCTCCACGTCGATCTCCTTGCAGCGGCTCGGGCAAAACCCTAGATTCCCGCCACCGGGGAGCCCCCGCCCACCCCCTACGCTGCTCCGCCGCCGGAGGGGAGGCCGACAAAGCCGCGCGCACCCCCAAGGAAGGTGGCGGCGGGCGGTTTTCCTCCATGCGGTGCTCTCCAGCGCGAGGATCTGGAGGTGCGAGGTGGCAGCGGCGGCGGCGGTTGCCGGTGTCGGTCTGGCGGCGCGGAAGGATGAGGACCGTCGTGGCAGTGCACTGCAGGGCTGCACGGTGGAGGCGGCACAGCCGGCTTCTGGAGACACGTGGCGGAAGGGCGCAGTCATGCTGGGGTTGGGCCACGCGGTCAGGCCCTGTGCGTGTTTGGCCTGGCGACGGCGTGGCGTGGAGCGGGTTGATTCTGTTCTAGCGGGCAGTGGTTGGTGCCACAGCCATGGGCGGCCGCGGGTGCCCACGAGGCAGGGGATGCCACGGTCGGGTTCAGGCGTGTGACGGGGGACGCGGAGGTGGTGGTCGGCAACAAGGAGGGCCAGCCACGGCGGCAAGCCGGGGCGGCGGCCCTGGACGGTGGCTAGTGGCATGGTCATCGCAGCGGCCGTGGAAGGTGGTGTCGCGGCTGTTGCGGCATGCCGTGGAGCTCGGTGGTTGACGACATGGCCGGGATGCCATTCTGTTGCTCCCGAAACTTTGCGGTCGGGTTGAACTCCGGCCGGAAGCTCGCATGGACTTCGGTCGGTGCCGACGATGGTGGCGCCCTCGGGCGTCGTTCCCTTTCTTGATTGCATCATGGTGGAGCTTTTCGACCTCGTCTAACGCGTGGTGGATCCAAGTTCTCCGGGTGAAAACCTTACTCCTTTGTGAGCGGGCGGCGGTGACGGTCTCATCACTACCTTGTTGGAGGCGCCGCTTTGGAGCCCTTGGCCAGCGCGGTGCAACGGTTTCGCAATGGATGTGCAGAATGACGTGTCATCGTGGGAGGTGGATGTCGGGGCGGTGGCTCCGGAAGGTGGTAGTGCGTCGAGGCGGCGGCCTCGATCTCCCACGCTACAATGGTTCTAGGAGGCAGAACCGTTGTTTAGTGTGGGTTTTGGTGGCGACTTGGATGAAGACTGCTAGGGCAGAGGGTTCGTCGACCTGACTGGATCGTCTTCGGGCAATACGAAGGTCGATCTGGTTGCTACACCGGGGCGGCGTCCCCGGCACAAGTGGTTTTGGTGACAACCTAGATGAAGATTGTGTGGGCAGAGTGTTCGTCGACCATGACTGGATCACTTTTGAACAATGCGAAAGTTGATCTGGTTGTTACACCGGGGCGGCGGCCCCGGATCAGGTGGTGTGTTGCGGCGTTTGTCGACTTGGGTCGTGTTGGCGGCGGGTCGCTTCGTTCTTGTCATTCTTTTGTACAGCTTGTATGGTGTTTGGACCTGGTTTCCCTATAAACTAGGTTAACTCTTTCTACCTATTCGGACGGTGGATACGACCATCTTATACCCAAAAAATGGTGCTTGCCGCCACGGAGAAGAGGGTTCAACATGTTGGTGTCCTGGATGAGTCGGTGCATAGATTGATCTTGGTCTACCTTCCCGCCGCTACAGGTGCCGCTGGTATAATAAACTAATAAAGTAAATACATTTATTTTATATGTACGCAACTGAAATTTTGAGTAATAAACTGATACAGAGGAGCCTCCGGTCCCTCCCATACACAGATGCAAAGAAATATACTAAAACTTTTGGGTACCAGGCACAATGAACATTTAAGATTTAGCATTAACAGTTTTTTTTCCTTTGAGATGGAACACCGTATCAAATTTAACATACTTGAGTTTGAAACCCAGAATTACACATAAAACAATGCTTTGGGTCAAAAGTTCATGGGTTCCAAGTGCTGCATTAAATGTGTGTACTCCCCTGCTCCATCTGAACACACCGTTTGTCAAGTGTCAGGAGTACTCCATCAACAAAATGATCTCAGAAATCTCCCATGTGCCTTGGCATTGACATTGCCAAAGCCTGAAATCAGAGCCTTTAACAATTACAGATCCAAATCTCTGCAGCATGGAATCGATGCGATCTCTAGGTATGTTCATCTGGTCGCATGTAGGAGTTGAAGGAAACGGTGTCATTAATTAGAGCGTAGACATACGCACCTCGACAAAGTACAGCCCATGTGACTTATATTTGCAGGTACGGGAGCTTCACGGTCTTCAACACAAACACCAACCAGTAAGAAGCTTGAACCATTATATTTGGTTGGGTGCAGGGTCAGCCCAATATTTGTACCACAGATTGTGTATCATTTTTGCCACGAAGTACAAAGGAATTGGATTTATATAAAATTATAAAATGAAATGCTAACTTCAATCAACTGACAAAGATGTATGTAGTATTTTTGGTCTGGTCTAATGGCGTCGAAAAAATTCTCCTATCATGACTCTTTTTTCTTAAATTAAAGATGGTTCAAAGATAAAATTTGGAGAAGTTAGGTGCCTAGATATTACTACGCTCCGAGAAAATTATCTTGCTTTATACAATACTATACTTGAACATCACAAAAGCGATACACTTCTCAGGTGTTGGAAAATACTTCAGCAAATGTGATGTTCAGAAGAGATATTATTGGTCCTCGGTTAGCATCTTGACATACGTTGCTACAGTGTGTGCCTTTAATCAATCTAGCGAAGGGGAATGATGAGTTTCACTGGAATTTGATAAGTGGTACATTCTTGGTGGACTCTATGTACAAAAGCTCTAATCCAACCGGATGTGCCAATAGTTAATAACAAAAACGATTGGAGGATGAAAATTTCACTCGAAAACAAGAATTTTACGTGGTATCTTTCTCGAGGGGTAATTGTTATTAAAGATAACATTGCAAACACAATCGGTATGAAAATAAAAAGTGTATCATCTGAGTTTTGACATAAGGAAGAGACTACTAAGTATTTAATTTTTAACTGTAAAGTTGTTGATTCTATATGTTCAATCATCTAGATACACTCCACCTTATATCGACCATTAAGCATTGCTCATATTCTTGGCAATCGACGGAATGGTGGTGTGGATTATAGATTTAAGCGATTTATTATTATTAGGGTGATAGTGCTTGCCGTTATATGATCACTTTAGATGTGTAAATGACAAGGTTTCTTATGATAAAAATTATTCTCTCATGCAGGTTATGTATAGGAGTATAGCTACACTTTGTTCTTGGTCACCATTACAATGTGTGAAGTATCACGACATGTTTACAGAGGTTTGTACGAGATGGGAGGATACGGGGAGCGATCTTTACAATTTCTCATTACGAAATGTAATGCACCTTTTATTTAGTTTTGTACTACTGGACACGTGAAATTTGTGTGCATACTAGATATGTCAGAGACCGTGTGTAATGCATAATTATTTGAGCCAATGGCTTCTATACCACTGACAAACTCATCAACGACTCATTTGCCATCCAACAAAGGACTAGTGCTTATATACCAAACACAAACAATTTCTATTGCTCATACACCACTAATTGTTAGTGTACCGTTATGTCAGTCCGGTTAGAGTCCAAAATGACCGTCTTGCCCTCAATGAAAAATGAGCAATAATTGTAAAACATGTCCAAAAAAATTGACAACATTTCCCCTCTATTTTCAGCATTCTTCATAATTTTTCACAGAGATATTTGTGCCACTAGTTGAATCAACACACTCAAGAGATAAATTGTTCTCTGAATATAGAGGAAAGGAGAAAGTTCCAACAATACAAGCAGCACGATCCAAAAATTTCACAGAGAGAGGCCAACAAGTCTTGGATCTTGGGTGCTACATGCTTCTCATACAGCCGACCGGCAGGCAGCCTAGTGCAAATCCACAAAAAGTTTATGTTTAGTCAAAGGACACAAGATAATGGTGTCCTGCAGCAATTTTTTTCATTTTTTTTAAGATTGCCCTAGGTCAGTTGGACTGGATTTCTCTTGTGTGGTTGTGCGTGAGTTTAATATTTTTCCTTTCCTATTTTTATTGAAGGGTTTCTTTCCATCTATTCCAAACTGAGAGGGTACAAATGGCAATTTTGAATAAACTGACAGCAAAACGGAGACATCCTAACCACAAACTGACGGCAATGGTATATAAGCACTAGAAATTGTTTGTGTTTGGTATATAAGCACTTTACGTTTGTTGGATGGCAAATAAGCTATTGCTGAGTTCGTCGGTGGTACATAAGCAATTTTCTCTAATTATTTTCCCTTTCTTGAAAAAAAAGAGATGTATGTAGTTTTGGGGCAAAATTTGCTGGATTGGTATGATCACTCATCAACCCACTTTGTGTTACTTGATGCAGCTTCAGCCTTCAGGGATATAATATGCTCCAAATTGATCAAGACCAACCAGCAGATTGTCTCTTACGACACTCGCTGAATTCAGGATTGGTGGAATGACGTGCGTACAAAGGAATGAGCGCCCAGCTTTCAGTTGTCTTAACTTACCCGCTTCTGTCTCGAAAGAAAACTTACCCGCTTTAGAACATTTGGAATGGTGTATAAGATATTTCTGACACTGTGCAGACCTTCATATATAGATCAAAGCAAGCGCTGCTACGACTTGGCCGAGAGCATGCATACCAGATCTGGCTGACTTTGCCCCGAGAGTTGATTTCAGCTACTGAAAGCATAGATGCATAGTGAGACAGTGAGTCATGCTGAGATTAGTGCATGAATCTGCAAACAGTTTGCAAGTTTTGAGACCTTAATTCAGCCATCTGCATGGAGAAAAATGAACCCACATTCAACTGCTAAATCAGAAAATTCTATGCAACAACTTTCCGTTGGATTTTTTCTTTTTGTGCAGGATCTCTCGTTATATGCAGCTGACTTGCCGACCTTTTGACTTCCGGTTCGATCTGCCTATGGAGGAGCATCATCACGTTCATAGTTGCAGTAGTATGTTTGAGAACTGAATATCACTCTTAAAAGAGTCGTTACATGACTTACATCAACCAACATAGTGGATGCTAACTTCTGGTTGAGGAAACAAGCTATTTTACTCCTTTCGAAGATTTTCTATAAAACACCTTCGTCAAGATCCACCGAACAAGCAGTTGGAAGCCTGAAACTGCACAGTGCTTTCACTTCCCTATAGTACATCTAATGACAAGAGGACTTGGTAAAACGGGACGTCTTGCGACCAGTAGGTATATTTAATCAGGTCAAGTGGATCTACTGGTTCAGTACATAAGACTACACCACAGCATGGAACCGAACAATAACCAATCCATCATATATACCATAATCTTTAACTTGCTGGAGAACTAACTTAGTCTGCCAGTGCCAGAAGCCATGTTAGGACGGCTCGCAGATTGGTGCTGTGATAGATTCCTAGAACAATTAGTCAACTAAACTCTGTCACTCCTCAAGCTTTAACAAAAGCCCACTTCCATCAACCTTTTTTATGCCCCCCTTCTCCAAACGATACTCTCCAGCTTCTTACATTTCCAAGAATAATTATTACTCCGTATTAGGTTTAGCTTGCCTAGACTTGGACAAACTAATCTCCCCTATACGTACGGACCTTTGTCTATATAAGCGCAGGCATACCATCAACAAGAAGCACACTCACACTGCACTCCGAGTTCACTCTTCACACCACCAGAAGCCATGGGTCAGGCTAGGGCTTATCTCCTAGCCTCCCTAGCGGCGTTCTACCTCACTACCCTAACCATCCCCCAGGTCACCGCCGGGGACCTCGATGTCCTATGGGGCAGGTCCGAGGTTCAACCTGACGGCAATATCGCGCTGAATCTCGACCGCTACTCGACCTCGGCAGTCCGCTCGAAAAGCAAGTACCTCTTCGGGAGGTTTGACATTGACATCAAGCTCGTTCCTGGGAACTCAGCCGGCACCGTGACCACACTATATGTAAGTGGCTAAATAATGGACTGATTAACATCCATATGTCTCTGGTCTGGTGAATCCTTTAGACTAACCGTTTATCTTGCATTGGAATCTGGGAACAGATGATGTCTGAGGGATCATGGCAATTCCATGATGAGATCGACATCGAGTTCTTGGGGAACTCCAGCGGCAACCCCTACACCATGCACACCAACCTGTACGCCAGGGGGAAAGGCAGCAGAGAGAAGGGGTACCGGCTTTCGTTTGATCCCACCCAGGACTTCCACACCTACAGCATCATTTGGACCCAAGATTTCATCCAGTGAGTACCACTCCTGCCTGGCAGATACTCCATCACTGCTCACATTTTATTTGCATAAGTATTAAAGAAAGCTTAGAAAAATTATGTTCTAATTAGTTTATAGGCAGACGTGTTTGATCAATTCTAAGAACGAAAAGGTTCATATGTCAGGGATTAATTGTACACCTTGTTTCAATCTACTATTTGCAAGAAGTAAGCCTACATATACTAGAGCTCATACGGACGTTGTTGTATTGCAGAATCCTGGCTGATAACAAAGTGATCCGGCATGTCAAAAAACAAATAATGAATGGTGCCCCATACCCGAACTATCAGCCAATGAGGGTGTACTGCACTATCTGGGATGCTGACGACTGGGCGACGCAGGGCGGGCGTGTCAAGACCGACTGGTCACTAGCGCCATTCACAGCCTACTTCCGGAACTTCAAGGTCACCCCGTGCTCTCCAAACTCCAAGATGTGCTACCAGAACTCACCTAGTGACAGCGGTGCCAAGATCTATGATTACTGCACTGACCCAAAGAGGGCCATTGGTTCTCAGGAGGAGTGTAAGTCACAGTAGAAGTGATTCAACTAGCAGATACAAAGGGGAGAGGTGTACTGAATTATTTGGTCCATTCTTTTGGAATACGAACAGTTCAGTATAAGAAAGGAAATAAAGTCTTTTTGTATGAGAAACAGCAGGGCTGGATCCAAAGACCCTACCATAAGAACATAAAATCAAAAAAAATAACAGGAAAATGGCTCCTTTGCCGCTCCCGCCCCCACCCCCTCCCCCTCCACCACACCCACGCTCTCCACTCTATCATTCGCTAGCTTCCACGGATCACCGCCTCTCCCTCTGCCAAACGCACAACCATTCCCAACCCGCTCGCTTCCTTCTCCACCATAGATGGTATGGCGCAATTTGTATCCAAAGACTAATTAATGGAACTTTCATCCAAAATCATAGTTTTAAATAGCCGTCTATAGCCTTTCATGAGGATTCCCGCTACGGTTATGACCATCATAGGCTAAAGCGGGAATACCCACCATAGACACCCACAGTATCCCAAAATCCTCCACTTTGGAAAATGATATTCCAACAAACATCGTTGTGCTTGTAAAGGCCGAGTTGCCCAACTGTGGTCAGTAATAAAGTTTATGCTTGTCAAAGAAGAAACCTCCACTTTCAAAAATCAAGGCCTATGCTAACCCTGAACTTGCTTACATGCTAATGATTGGTTGTGTAATATACTAATATTTGGATAGAACTATGTCCAGAATTTTTCTGGTACTTAGCGTTGTAATATGTGCACAGAACTATGTCAAGAACTCATGATTATTCTTATCTCTTATTTGTTGTTTTATGGTGATCCAAATTCATATGATGAAGTGAAGTGAGCGGCTAACTTCGGAGCGAAGCGGAGACCCGTCACCGGGAGGCTTGGGCCGTAGCGTAGCGAGGAAGTTAGCCCACTGGCCCATCCTGCGGTCGCGGGGGTGCGGGGGCGGTAGCCCCCGCGGTACGGTACGGATCGTATCCGAGTCGGATCGCAACCGACTTAGGATTTCTGCCCTCTATAAATACATCTTGTAAGTCGCCTGTTGGGGTAAGCCATACATTGTAAACCCACGGCGTTTGTAACCTCACCCCGATATAGTGAAGTATTGCTGGCTGGCGCCCGTGGTTTTTTCCTCTCCTTTGTTTGGAGGGGTTTTCCACGTTAAAATCTTGTGTCCCCGTTGGTTTGATCGTTCCGCTCTTCGTCGTTTCTTGCTATCTCCTATAACATTATCTGACCATGTTAATATGTTGTGCATATGTACATTATTCATATATAAATATACAATAGCCCGCTATTTTAAACTCTGTCCAAAATACAAATTGGATTATGATTAAATACTGGCCAATGAGAAATGCTTTATATGTTTGTAGGAGGTGATTTCAATATCGTTCGAAGAAAAGAGCAATGACAATTTCAATCCTCGCTGGTCTTTTGTCTTCTATATTATCTATCTATAGCATCTATGTGGAAGCAACCCACTAAATTTATTTCTCTCAGCATGTAGGGCATACCTCAGCAGCCAGCTAATTGTTCCACTTAATCCATGCAGCCTCGTCATTCTAATTTTGTTGGCCTTTTGACCTGGCCTTCAGTTTTCCACGATATGTTCTTCTCTTTTCGTTCACATCCCTTCTGGTCTCCCCCATTGTCCTCCACTGTAATCACATAATAATTAAGAAACAGAAGAAGATTATAGAGCGGAAGAAACTGATCTAGGCAGCCAAGCAGGCATCATTTCCATTTTAAACAGATAGGTTGTTACGACATGATCCATTCATTATATCCTCAACAGTCAACATCACAGTAGGACGTTGCTGTTTAGATTTAACGCCAACGCGGCCGGCGACCTCAAATCTGATGACTGACGACATCTACTATGATGAATGGCGAGTTATCTGTTGATAGCTTGTTATCTCTCACATCTTCTCAACCATCCGCTAATTATTCATTCGATATGATAAGCAGATTTTGCATTACATTTGCCATCTCCAGATGGGAGCAGATTTTGCATTACATTTGCCATCTCCAGATGGGACGAATACCTCCGACAAGCCACCACTGAGCTTAACTTTGAAAATCTGACTGAATTTATACAACTTGGGTCTGTCTAAACTGAAATTCTGAACTCCCCTAAACCCTAGCCGTCAGCTACTTTATATGGGAGGCCAACACCTAATCAGTTGGACAGACCAATGGACTTACGGAAACACAAACTTACACCAGGTGGAAACCAACATGCTTTGAATCTTACTAAAGACACAAGCCCAAGACAAGTACCACTTGGGCAGGCTGAATAACATGGTCACACGAATATAATGTGTAACCGATCCAAGTAGCTAAATGACTCGGTCATATCCTGGAATGCCTCTAAATGGGAGTCCTCAAGTTAGGCCGTCCCCGCTCCTTGATGGGATCAACAGGAGACACCTTCATCATATAGCTAATCAGCTCGAAAACTAATCTACCAGCCAGTCCGAAGTAAGTAAAATTGTCAAACTGAGCTACATCATTGGATGGTGGGGATCAATAGGGATTTTACAATAATACAGAACCAATTTACAAGAAAACCAACGACCATTACAACACCAGTCGATGCTAAGATATCAGACACACAAATACAACTCTGCATATAATTAACCGAACATCATAGTCCAGGTGTTGTTAAAGCAGATTGCAGCACATCTTCAAGGTACTTCTCTGCAGCTGCATACTGCCTCTTTTTGTCCTCTATTGCTAGCGCAGCTAGAGCTTTATCCTGATTACAATTGCCAGAGATTGCCAAGAATAAGCAAAGGATTCCATCAGAAGTAAAAGAAACAAAACAGAAGGCAAAAAACATACTGGAGGCAAATCCTGGTAGCTTCGTAGTGTGTCTGAAATGGGTTTAGTTTTCCTCTCAAGATCCTTCTTATGCTCTGCCATTTCCATCAACACACCATGATTGATTTCTGGGGTATATCCCACTCGGTTAAGCATTGCCTGATAGACAAAAGGAGACGGTGAATCTAAAGGTACCAAATTGTTTTTCCTAATCAGGCGACACTTTGTTACCAAGTACTCTGCTTTGACTTTTGTATCCAAGTTATGTCTCTAATCCTTAGGCTATATAATCCTTTGTAACCAAAGGAGCGGGGTATCGACCATTTCTGCCAACACACTGAACTAACATAGTTCTCAATTTCCGATGTTCTTCATGTGCTTACCATTTCCACAATTCTTTGTGCTAGATCCCCTTCGGTTCCATGTCAGACCCATCCAGGATCTGACTCTCTGCTTCTTCAACTTGACAAATACACTGACATAATTGTTTCAGAAGTTCTACGTCCATTTTGACAAACATACATTACACCCTGTCTAAATCACTAACACAAGGAATTGATAGCTCACTAGATACTTTTGCAATCCCAGGGTTGACAGTTTCTAGAGAACATCATTGGTTTTAGCAGCGCATGATGTAAATACTCATGCAAATTTGTTATGGAGTCGCGGGCCACATATACGAGCTTGATATAAAGAATTAAGAGCCTGTTTTGTTTCCAGCCGCAGTTTGCCAGGCTTTAATATTCCTATGGTGTGTGTATCATAGAGTCAACTGTTTGCCAGATCTTGCCACAATAAGCCACACTTTTTGTCAATCAATGAAGTTAGCTATGAACCAAACATGTCCTGAATTCAGACTCGGATTAAACAACTTGCCAGAAACACCAGTTACCTTGTAATTTGAGACTTGGAGGACATATTGCCGTTCCTTTGAGTCCATCATGCCCAGCTTTGTCTGCCAGTCCGTCATTTGCTCCACTTGTTGCTTCTCAACATCATTTTTAAATTTTTCGAGCATCCTGCAAATATATTATTACATATTACATTTTTCTCAGAAGATCTAGCTGGTAATAATTAGTAAGTACTCCTTAAGTAGCTAATAGATGAGCAATTATGAACTCACTTCTTGAGCTCAGTAAGCTTGGTGATGGCCTTCCTTGTGTAATCAAGAAGTGCCTTGGACTCTTTATGCACTTTGTCCCTCTTCTCCTCCACTTCTGCTCTCCTCAGCCACAAATCTGCACTGGCGACCACGAAGCTGCAAAGCCACCATTTCAAACTTCTAAGAAAAACTGAAGCACTGAGAATCACCTGTATACTCCGACTACCCCCAAACGCTAATATTCCCCGTTCAAAACGGATGCCAAGATAAATATCAGATACGACCCAAGCTCAACCTTATCTCAGACCAACAGAAGGCCCAGCCTGCACCAGACTCCAATCCTTTGAAAGAGCTGAGCATAAAGGCTCGATAATTGTTCATATGCATAGGCTCACCTTAATTGCTTTACCCGGCTTATATTCATTTGTGCTGCCCAAAGCAAGTCTTTCTTTTCCAAATTCTACTATCCTACCTGCAGTGTACGCTCACTGACAGGAACCCCACCCTTTCCTCATATCATATGCGTCTTTATGCATCCGAACATCTCTGCTTCAACGAGGTCCATCTCTCAGGAACCCCTTGGTCTGAGTAGATTTTTACTTTCTGCTTCTTATTCAAATCCATAGCTCCAATATGAGTCATCTATTTAAAAGTCAAAGCCTTCTGATTTGTTGGTGTCTTTTTTTTGTTTTAAGTTGTTTCCAAGATTATGTTGTTGCCATTGTCTCAGATTGGTATTGTGCATTTTCCCACAATTACGCAAATTGCTTCGACTGGATCAACCACCAACACTCAGGATCCCACAATGAATGCAACAGTGTTTCGAGCTTGAGCCTCAATCAGAGCTCGCTCGGGCTGGGTTCCAGTATGTTCATTGTTCAGAGATCAAGCCAGGCCTGACCAATTTTGAAGATAAAGCTGCAGAATGTTGATGAAAGCAAGCAGGGTGATATAGGCCTGTTTTTCCTATATGGCTAAAACACCGATAACTCCCACAAACACCCTCAATGAAATGGCACATTCATCGGAGTTCATTCAGTTTCGAGGTTAAGGTGAGAAACCATGAACATTTTTCCCATCAGAGGCCTAGATCTAACACTCAACAACTGGACGAGAGAACAAAACGAAACTCAGAACCCTAGCGCCGAGTCACCTGCTCATCTCAGTGTCGCGGATGGCCAGGAGGTTCGCCACTGCTGCGACGGCGCGCGCGGCCGAGGCAGCAGGCGGAGGGAGCGCGTCCCGCGCGAGGCCGGCACGCTCCAGCGCCTCCCGCAGGCGCGCCGCCTCGGCCCGGTACTCCGCGGCCTGCGCACGCAGCCCCGAGGCCGCGATCCCCGCCGCACGGGACCGCGCCTGCGATGCCGCCGCGAGGGCGCGGAGGTATGACACCCCGCGGGGCGTGGGGTCGGGCCCCAGCGACAGCTCCGAGGCCACCGCCCCACCGCCGCCTCGCCCTCCCACTCCGCTGCCCTCTGCGGCCAGGGAAGCCAGCCACGCATTGACCTCGGCTACGGAGGCGGGTGCGGATGCCGGGGCGGCGGGGTCGTGGTGCTCCGCGGTGTGATCCATTGCTGGTAGGATGGTTGAGCGGCCGGCGAGACGGAGAGGCTTATGGCAATTTTGCGAAATCGAAAGGGTGACTTATTTCGAGAAGAAAAAAAGAATACTCCACAGAATGGGACGTTTGTGCTACCTGTGATACAATTCAAAGGCCCGTTACCAATGCACAGTTCAAAGGCCCGTTAACAGCTTTGGCCATTCTAGCTTTTTTTTTAATCTTGGGTGAGTTTTTTTAGCATCTTTTATCTTGGGTGAGTGATACACGCGAAGGGTCTCTCGATTTGGCAAGAAGGCACGGGGCGCCACTGTACTATCTCATCAGGAAGTTGGATACTTTCTTCTAGTCAGATATTTTGCTTTCACATATGTGTTGTACCCTCTCACGTATACGATGTGGAGAGATGTGGAGAGACGGGGATTCAGAGACCTGCTCTCCCGTCGACCGTGTATGCGGTGGATGGGATGGGATCAACGATGGCCGCAACAACAAGAGGAACGACGGTGTGGCGGTATGTGTAGCAAATGTAATATGTTATGTGTTTCGTGGAGAGTAGTGATCTCTCCATTTATATACGCAGAGGAGGAGACGAGAGAGCAAACCGAAAACTTAAGAGCACTTAAGACAAACGTTCAACTCGAATTCATTTTTTATTAAGGTAAAAACATTTCTGGAGATTGTCACGGTGGTGCGTCATCAGTGGCGGGGCCAGGATTCGAGCAAGACTCGGGCCAAAAACTAAGCGCTTATAACTATGCAAGAAAAAGACTCATGCAATAGCACTTTTTTTTTGGTTTGACCATAAGGATGAACATGTAATTTCAACTCCATTGTTAGCGATCCAACAATGTACATAAGAGATGACAAAAACAAGAAACATCAGTGCAAAGCTACAGAAAATGATACACCAAATTAATAGTTTCATTCATCTAGCCTACCACGACAACAATAGTAGAAGAACAACTAACATCTTCAAGAAAACAAGAATATAATTTTATTAAATAAAGCACAAACAGACCTTTGAGTGCAGTTCAACGAGACATGAATCAATTCCATTAGAGACAGTTAGCCTCCATGTAGCGAGTAGGAATTGACCAAGATGCTTAAAATATCTAGCTTTATAGACACATCTCCTTTCGAAGGAATCCATCTAGCACTTAAAACCAACATGAGAGCTGTTGGCGGGCCGACGGACGGTCGAGCGGAGGAGGGCAGGCGCAACGGAAGGGTGTGCCTGATTTTGGTTGATCTCCGGCATGTTTCGGTCCTGGGCAGTTCACGGGCCAGTGAGAATGTGCTAGAATTGGGGTGCAGCCTAGACCAATTTATAAACCTAATAGATAATAGGTAATAGGGAAGAAAATTTCCTGGGCCCCGAGCCATGGCCCAAGTTGCCCGGGGCTTGGCTCCGCCCCTACTCGTCATGACGAGACGTGGCGCGGCGGGAGGCGAAGGAGAAGAGCGTGTGTGGAATGCGTCAATTCACTGCACACCTCATACCTACTGGTACTACTAGAGAATGTTTTAATACATAAAGTAGTGTCAACCAGTTGCTTAATAATTCAACACACATTGTAGCTCGTCCAGCTGAAACACTTGGTTTTTGCTATTTTCCGTGATGGGGGGCGGATTGTATATGTGATACTCTTTGTAATGATTTATGTTGATCAATAGAGTGTTGAATTCTCTAAAACAATTAGATTACATAATTAGTGAAAAGTGCGATGATACTCTCTTTTAAGTATTCAGATGTAGGGGAGCAAGTTCTTATTGAAACTAGATGATACCCCGCGCGTTGCTGCGGGAAATAGGGTTACAATTGTTACTTCATTTGTGAAATGGCAATCTCATATAATTACCAAATGTATAAGAATAATCATATAATATTATGATTACAAAAGCAAAATAATTTGAGTTGCCATAGAAAACATTGTATTTCAAGGGTAATGCCAGTTACATCTTGTAGCTCTCAAGGCTGCAGTCTGACTGCCACTCCAGTCTGTTATAGGTAGAAAAGGGAACTACATAATAAAGTGATAAGGATGTAAAGATAATTACTAATGATCAAGCTGTGAGGCCTGGCAAAGTTCGGTTTTTGCCCAGTTGAAGATGTTGGCAGAGGAGACTACTTCCAGTAACAACTCGAGACCGTCGAAGTGGACGATGGGACAATACTCCCAACGATCCCCGAAACCAAAACAACATGTCTGTTAAGAAAAAAACGAAAAGTAATAGGGAAAATTACACATGCCAGGGGCTAAGATCCTCAAGAAAGTGAGGGTGTTAAGATCTTCAAGAAACTTTTTTAACGTGCACGCAATCTCAGTGGTCTTTGCATGTCTGTACTGTCCCCGCACGAGGTTCGCTAACAATCAACAATATATTGAGCCGAAATCCCTGCATAAGAAGCCAACCTGAAGAAAAAATAGACTGCAGCTTGCAGTGTTACATTGTTGTTAAAAATAATTAATAAATAGTCATGGATAGATCTGATCCAATTCCTTCTAAAATCGACCAAAGATTCCAAGATCAAGCATTTGGGTTCTGCTTGCGTTTAGCACATCTTAACGATCTCTTTGGTAGGCATACAGTCCAGTTGTTGTTGTCCACTTGCTCCACTCTTAGCCATGGTGGCCATCTCCTGCGAGGATGGAAGAGAATAGGACGCGAGGAAGACAGGGTGGAAATTGTAAAGGCTCGCCTAAATTGGTGGAGAGCTATGCAAACAGACCTGGCTGCAGTGAGGCACGGTAGACGGAGAAGATGGGATGGAGTGGCTCACCGGCGACGCAGGTAGGAGGCAGACTGGTTGGAAGATGTGTCGATGCGAATTGCTAAGGCGCACGACAAAATTTATAGGGGAGAACGAACCACTCGCATTCCTGCGTTAATTTGGTGTCCAACAATTTCTCGCGTGAATCGCCGGGGAGAGGAAGAGAGAACGCGGTCGTGGAAATTGATTGAGAAGAGGAGCGGCTGGTCATGGTCGGTCGATGTGAATTGTGTGCGATGGAGAAGAGCGTCCCTTCAGTTGAAGATCAACAGAATTGGGTTGTTTGTTATGGGCCAGTAGATTGTATGGGCCGGCTATTTACATATCACACAGACTACATGTGAAACGCGGAAACAACGAAGAATTAGAACGCTAAGTAATTGAGGTGACGTGGAGGCACGAGGAGGCTGGAAAATTAAGTAGTGGAGTTCTCCCATTTAGATAGAAAAGATAAGCCCATTCCTTTAACGAAAAGATATGCCAACCGAAAGCAGATTCCTATGTTCCACAATGCTCTATCATGTCGTTCAATGGTCGGTGACCTAAATGATAAACCATGAAGAAACAAATAATAAAAATCCTCGGTGCAAATAAATAGACTCATGGAGTACTTGTCAGCTGCATCATTAGCACATGATAAATCGACAGTGACCTAAATGATTCCGTAAGGTCAAAACTATTAATGAGGAGACAAGGACACTGCCCCAAATATTCAACGGTTGCAAACCATGAAGAAAAATCTCCAGGACTGTACTCCAGTGTCAATGGCATTTGTTGCGTTAATTACGTTCTGCTTGGCGGTGCAAGATACATACTTTATACTTGCACGTAATATATTTTCTTTGCTGATCCTGTGGCAAATGGATTTAGCTATAGTATTTTTTTTTCAAAATAATTTGAGGCGCTTTCTTTTTTGAACTTGCAGGTTCAAGTTAAATTTCTACACTCTAACTTCGAAGCACCCTCTTAATAATTTAACTACTGCGTCAAGACGCGTATAGCATGAGATGAGAAGACAAGTTTTAAACCCGAGAATGGGGATGCAATCTGAATTTATTTTAGTGTACAACAAATCGTGCTACCAAAAATCTTGTCCTTACAAATAAAAAGGTACTGTATCTAAAAGGAGGCAGAGTCTGTGTGTTGTCGTTGTTGTTTAGTGGGACGCACGCCTCACTCCATCATTTGCCACCCTCGCTGGCTAACAGCATTCCAGCTTTGCTTTCTACATACCACCTCAGTAGGATGAAAACATTCAGCATAAGCCCCTGAGTTATCTTCCACTGAATGGACCAACGGTTGAGGGCTCATACCAAGATATTTGGTTTATTAGCCAGCACATCAGTTCCAAGGAAAATAAGGTTCAAGATGTTTTTTGGTGTTTTTTTTTTGAAACTAATGTTTTTTGGTGTTTGATTACAACAAGTTAAACAATAAAATCATCATAATAAAACAGACTATGCGAAGGGGGAAACTCGAGGGGCCTAATTGCAAACAACACAAAAAAGGGTGCTCTCACTCCTGGCCGCTTTTCCTTTCTTCCAAGCTGCAAGAGACCCTCCCCTCCTTTTCGTCTCCCTCCCCTCTACTCCACCACCATCTCGCCTCCCCGCCCTCTCGCGCTCCAGATCGATCTCCTCCGCGCGAATTCTCCGCTTCGATCCCCGTTCCTCCCACCTGGGGCGCCTCCCAGGTTTGCCTCGTCCAACCCGCTGAATTTTCACGGTGTGCGTTGCAGCGTATGCCTTTTCTTTTCCTTTCTTGCAGTGAATTTCTTGGCTGGCTAGCCAGGAAGTGGAGCGGGGTAAGCTTCGATGACCTTCTTCCTGCTTCTTGTGTCGCTAAGGATCACAAGCTGGCCCGAGGATGAGAGGAGGGATGCGGCCGCTGGGGCGTACCTAGGTGGTCTAGTCGAGAGTTTAGCTTGGCATTTCCCGTAATTTGGCTCGTGTATATGGGGAAATCCGGGGTTGGCTAAGCTTTGTGGTTTGATGAATAGTATTGTCATCATACGGAAGCTGACGGGTGCTTCAATGTGCTGTGCACCCTGCGTTTGTCCTGCAAATAGGACTAGTCCATGCCCATCGCTTGATCCAGATTTGTGCCCTGATGATGCAGAGAGGCTTGCCCTTTTGGTTGGTGACTTGGTGGCCTACTTGTTTAGCTTGCAGTGGAGTCGCAGCTTATTGTCTGATGATTCGGATCATTATTCACTAGCACCATTGTGTGGATAGAATAGGTTGCAACATATATTTGAATGCTGATTTGACAGTTCTTCTCGTGGCCCAGAGTCCGGGAAAGAGCAAATGGCTTGTAGGATTGTGTTCTTGCAAATCTGTAATATGGTCAACCAAGTGTTGCTATAGGTTTCGTAGTTTCTATCGACCATATATTGGTCTCGTGGCACACATTTCGTGTCGACATGGAAATATGTAGCACATCTTCTTAACATTATGATTTATGTGTCATAATATGTGATACGTCAGACCACGAAGGATCATACAATACCTGTTTTCTGTCATTTGTGTCGGTATGAACTGTCTAGTTTTTTTACAAGAAATGAATAGAAGATTTGTTCTCTTCTTAATTACTACCTATCTGTTTTTCTTGTTTGCAGCATATTTGTAGCCATCCTTTCAAAACCAATCAGACGAAGTTTATTTGACATTGAACATGTCGGTTTCGATGAAGGATTTGGACCCAGCTTTCCGTGGTGCTGGGCAAAAGGAGTATCCTTTTATTTGTTTATACTTTGTTTTAATGGTTTTCCTTTTCCTTAAGGAATTTTGTCTTAAGTGTCCTATTTTAGGAACGAATTAAAGATTTAAGACCATTATGCTAGATAGGATATCTTCCATTATGTGCTGAATTTTGGATTTACATTTGGTCCTTAGTTTGAGCACTAACTGTCTGCTCCCTCATATTATTGGCTGTCAGAACCTAACTGATGTATATGTGATTGCCGGTGAGGCTGATTAAAACAACTAAACAAGGAGGTGCCTTAGATGATCACGAGTTTGCCAGTGCACACATATGAATCATCCTGAGATGTGAATATGGTATTATGGTAGCCCTAGGTATTTACCACATAGTGCAAGCCAATGCTCATTGCCTGGAAAATATGGATACATATATGGATGGGGACTATAATAAATAACACTTCAGATATAACTGGAGGAAAGAGTGCAATTGAGAAAGATGAGATAATTATTTCCATAGTGATTTTTAGGTCATGGTATCTGTATCCATTCGACTATGTCATTGCTCCTGGTCCATTGTACGACCTTTGCTATCCTTAACACCTTGCAGAGGTTTGGAAATATGGCGTATTGAGGATTTCAAGCCGGTTGCTATCCCCTTATCTTCACATGGAAAATTCTTCATGGGTGATTCTTATATCATCTTGAAGGTATGAAAGCACCCAATTTTGTAGATGCATGCTCTCACCACCTCTTGTTATTTCTTATTAAATGTTAATAGTATTACCCTATTTCCTAAATAGTAAAATCCTTGTTCAATTAATGTTTTTCGTAGTAACCAAATCATTACAATATACTAGCTCCCTGCAAACATCATGGCCTTGTGTTTGTTGGTTACAGCATCCCAGGTTCATTCCATGCCTATTGTGGTCCATGGCTGTATGCATCTTTGATGCAGAGGTCCGGGGTATTATAAGACTTGCACTAAAAAAACAAATATGTACTGCGATCCTATTGATTTCGAAAACATGAAGAGTTTGGATGTGTACTCTGATATCACATTCCTAAATCTCATAATAACCATACTACAGCTTACAGTATGTTCTGCATTAGACTTCCTAAAGCATTCCTTGTCACTTTTGCTCAGGTTTTCAGAATCATACTCCATATGAAATGAAAGTTTTGGTGTGAAGTTCTGCTAAAGTATTTCTTCCTGTATTTTCATTTGCCATTGGATGTCTGAAGATCTAATTATAGTGCATCACATGCTTCGTTCAAAATGAGATTCATTTTTGGCCATGTGGTTGAAATTAACTGCATAATGCTCAAAGCTTCAGACTCATGAAACGTTTTTCTGTTGTGTCCTTTTCCCTTCCTACAGACAACTGCCTTAAAAAATGGGTCTCTTCGACATGATATTCATTACTGGGTTGGTAGAGATACTAGCCAGGTAAACTTCTCATCATTTGGTTATACACTTCTTTAAAAGGATGTTGAATCCAATTCTGTCCGTCGTAGGATGAAGCTGGAACTGCGGCAATTTTAACGATAGAGCTTGATGCTTCCCTTGGAGGACGTGCTGTTCAATACCGAGAGGTACAAGGCAATGAAACAGAGAAGTTCCTCTCGTATTTTAGACCATGCATCATGCCGCAGCCAGGAGGAGTGGCATCTGGTTTCAAGCATGTTGAGGTCAATGAGCAGGAGCATGCGACCCGTTTGTATGTCTGCAGTGGAAAGCGTGTTGTTCATGTTAAAGAGGCATGTTATCTATGTTGATTGTCTTCTTTGTTAAGAAATGGTTAGCTATTCATGTTTTGATTAGACTTGCTATTTTGAAACAGGTTCCTTTTGCTCGATCATCCCTTCACCACGATGACATATTTATTCTGGACACAAAGTCTAAAATTTTCCAGTTCAATGGCTCAAACTCATCCATCCAAGAGCGAGCAAAAGCCCTTGAAGTTGTACAGTATATCAAAGATACATTCCACGAGGGCAAGTGTGAAGTTGCCGCTGTTGGTAAGAATTTTTATTTAATGGTCCTGCGTCATTACGTTCTACTGCACATGACAATTCAATGACATAACTGCTCTGTACTTCTTTTATAGAGGATGGTAGGATGATGGCTGATGCTGAAGCTGGTGAATTTTGGGGTTTTTTTGGTGGCTTTGCCCCTCTACCAAGGAGGGCACCTGTGGACAAGAATGAGAATGATGAGGAAACAACTTTGAAGTTGCTTTGGTAATTAACTGGATTTGTTCAATACACACGAAACCTGCTGTCTATTTGTCAACGTGAACAATTGTCCTGTTAGTAATTTATAAAATATTTCTCTTTTCAGCTTTAACCAAGGAAAACTTGACTCTATCAGTTATGAATCCTTGGCTCACGAACTACTTGAGACAAACAAGTGTTACTTGTTAGACTGTGGTGCCGAATTGTTTCTTTGGATGGGCAGAACTACATCTTTGCAGGAACGGAAGGGTGCAAGCGAAGCTGCAGAGGTAAAATTCTTGCTTCCTTTGTGCTATTTCATTGCAAGTATCTGAATTTTATTTTCTACTAGTTGAACTCCCATGAGTGCAAGAGTGTTAGTTTCAATGGTCACACAATTATATGTTTAATACTTGAAGAAAGCTAGGAAATTTATAAAATAGAAAAGGGTAAAATTATCATCAATTGCATATATTAATCGCCCCCAAAATAAGATGGTGAGTAATGGTCTCAGCAATTGACTTTTGTTGAAGTGTAGGTGAGATGGAAGACAGACCATCACCACGAACGGCATCTATAGAATGATAAAAATAAAATGATGAATAGAAGCTTAATAGCTCAAGAGGAATGGATCGGCACTCTTTGACAGGCTTATTCGTTTTACAATTCGCATGTTTCGTTCCTTCAGTTGCTTACATATTATCGAATATTCCTGGCCATTTTGGTTACTCGATTACTTGCTCATTCACCTAGGAAAAACATGAATAGGGAAATATGAAACCTATTTTATCTGTAATAAAGTTTGTTCTCAAACTGTATATTTCTCTGATGCTTAATATTTATTTGCCTATGTAGAAAATGCTTTCTGATGCTAACCGAACGAAAACACATGTCATCAAAGTGATTGAAGGATTTGAGACTATTACGTTCAAGTCAAAATTTAAGGAGTGGCCACAGACACCTGACTTGAAGTTGTCATCGGAGGATGGAAGAGGCAAAGTTGCAGGTTATTGTTTTTACATTTATCGGCTTCAACGTTTCTTTTCCCCATTGATGAGAGCTTCGTCAACTTAGTATTTTTATCAATTTTTTCGTGAAGCTCTTCTCAAACGCCAGGGCATAAATGTTAAGGGCTTGATGAAAGCTGCTCCTGCAAAAGAAGATCCACAACCCTATATTGATTGCACGGGCAGTTTGCAGGTATATTTCTTTGCAACCATTTTTTTTTAGAGGAAACACAAATGACATTTGCGTTTCTTTACATTGGAAAGAGAGTTGCTAAAACCTCCGAGGAGGTACAGTGCCAAAAAACAGAAAATCAGTGTACATCCCAGGTGTTTGGGAGAATGGCGCGCAGACCTAATGCACCGGCTCTAGCCCAAAGTGCAGCTTCAGCCTTGATCTTGCTCACCAAGGCGCTGGTTGATGGGGTTGCAGCGTTGAACACACAGTCATTGCGGTGTTTCCATATCATCCAAGGAATCAGCAACGCCGCGGAGGCAAGTCCTTTGCGCATCGGCTTCGCTGTGTGATGACGTGCCTTACGCCATCATTCCGTCAAGTTTTCCTCGTCATCAGGCACACGGCAAGTGAGACGCAGCCCTGATAGGATCTCAAGCCACACCTGCTTGGAAAAGGAGCATCTGAAAAAGAGGTGCTGGATTGTTTCCGGTGCCTGGTCACATAGCGGGCAGCAGGGTGGGTGTGGCAGTCCACGGCGAGCAAGCCGATCAGCCGTCCAGCAACGCCCAAAATTGGCAAGCCAATGGAAGAACTTCACTCGTGGCGGTGCCCAAGCTTTCCAGGTTAGCTTCCACGCCGGGCAGGAGGCTGAGCCATGGAAGGTGGCGAGGTAGGCCGACTTGGCAGGGTATGTGCCTGTCGCAGTCAGCCTCCAATGCAGCCGATCGGGCTCAGTAGTGAGGACGACACTCTCGAGTGCATGCCACAACAACAAGTATTGCCCAATTTCGTGGATGCCTATGGTGCCTTGAATGTCCGTTGCCCAGCGGTGCTCGAGTAGGCCATCTGCCACCATCCTGGACTTGAGTCGCCGTTTGGGGATGACGGCATAGAGCCGGGGCGCGATTTCGGAGATAGCGCGACCATGAAACCATCGATCTTCCCAGAAGCGTGCTCGCTGACCATTGCCCAGGATTGTGACCGTAGACGCAAAGAAGAAGGCATGTTCCTCTTGTGTAAACTGGAGGTCTAGTCCACTCCATGCTCTGCCATCGTCCATCTTGCTGAACCATAGCCAGCGTATGCGTAAGGCAAGGCCAGTACGCTGCAGGTCCCGAACACCCAGTCCGCCAAGCTGAATAGGGCGGCAAACTGTCTGCCAATTGACGTGGCAATGGCCACCATTGGCGTCAGCGCGCGCAGCCCAAAGAAATCCTCTTTGGATCTTGACGAGAAGCTTGAGAACCTTCTTTGATGGCGCGAGCACAAGCAGCTGGTGTATGGGAATCGCACTAAGGACCGCCTTAACAAAAGCTAGGCGGCCAGCACGATCCATGAGATGAGCCTTCCAAGTTGGTAGCTTCCCTGCAGTTTTGTCCACCAAAAACTGCAGCTGTGCGGCGGTGGGGCGCCGTATCGTCAGTGGGATGCCCAAGTAGGTGATTGGGAGATCAACAAGTGGGCAGCCCAGGTTGGCGATGGCAGGAGCCGCTGTGTCAGCATCACATCTGATCAGTGTGGCAGTGCTCTTCTGGAAGTTGACACGCAAGCCAGATGCGCGTCCAAAGAGTTGCAGGATTTCTTTCACAGCAAGTGTATCCTCCGGCGACGAGTGACAGAACAGGATTACGTCGTCGGCATATAGTGAGATGACGGGGATGTCTCTGCGCGGGTGTAGCTGCTGAAGGACGTTGAGCTCTATCGCGCGGTGAAATAGACGTCCCAGTGTGTCCACGGCGAGCACGAATAGCTGCGGCGATAGGGGATCACCCTGGCGGAGGCCGCGGCGATGCCAAATGGGCGGACATGGCACGCCATTCAGGATGATCCTTGTGTTCGCAGACGAGTGTAGCACGGCAAGCCATCCAAGGAACCGGTCACTGAACCCATATCTTCGTAGCACCTCATATAGGAACGGCCAAGAGACTGAGTCGAAAGCCTTTGCCAGGTCCAACTTTAGCAGCACGCGCGGTGCACCCAGCTGGTGAACTAGTCGTGCAGATTGTCGCACAAGCACAAAGTTGTCGTGCAAACTGCGGCCAGGGATGAAAGCATTCGGGATGGGACTGACGAGGTCGTTGAGGCGTGGCGCGAGGCGGAGTGAGAGCACCTTGGCGAAGATCTTGGCCACTAGGTGAATCAAGCTGATGGGCCTGTAATCACCTAGAGTGGCCGCGTCGGCTCGCGTCGGAATCAACGTGAGCAGCGCCTGGTTGAGCCGGCTGAACCCACGCCCACGGAGCTCATACAACTGCTGAAAGGCTGCGATGAAGTCACACTTGACGACCAGCCAGCATGATCGCAGGAACTCCGCTGTGAATCCATCAGGTCCGGGTGATTTTCTCGCTGGAAGGCGCTTGATAGCTTGCCAAATCTCGTCTTCACTGAAGGGGGCATCGAGGGCATCCAAGTCGGAGGGCTCGATGAGATGCTCAAGGTCGATGGAGCAGTCTCGTGGCAGATCGGTCCCAAGGAGGGAATCAAAATGCGTGAATGCCGCTATGGCCATGTCATTGGCGTCAGTCAGCACGGCGCCGTTGACCATCAGGTTATGGATCCTTGTTTTCTGCTTGCGGTAGGTGCATTGCTGGTGGAAGAACGTCGTATTCGCGTCGCCATCCTTGAGGAACGCAATGCGTGCACGCTGCCGAGCCAGAGTCCGCTCGACCGAGGCAAGCCCTGGGTAGGACAGCTTGATTTGACGGCGCAGCCAATCCTCATGTGGTGTCAGTTGTCGAAGCTCCTGGGCAGTGTCGAATCGCAGCAACAATTCGCGGGAGATCGCGAGTTTGTCTCGGATGGTGCCTACAGTGCGCGCACTCCAGCTTGTGAGCTTGCTCGCCGTCACCTGCATGCGGCGCTTGATGCGTCGAAATGGGTCGACGTCGTCCACCGAGGTCCAAGCTGCCGCAACCACATCCTGGTATCCATCAATGCGTGTCCAGTAGTCCTCAAAATGAAATCTGCGCTGGATTTCTGGCATCGGCGAGCAGTCTAGGATGAGCGCGCTGTGGTCTGAAACAACAGAGGCAAGGCAATGAAGGTGTGCTTCTCCGTGTTGTTCCTCCCAATCTGTGGTGCAAAAGACACGATCCAGGTGAACTAGTGTCGGTGGGTTTTGCTCATTGGACCATGTATAGCGTCGACCGTTGAGGTACACTTCCTTGAGAGCCAGGTCATTAATGACGCGCCGGAAGTGGCCCATCATCCTTCGATTAAGGTTCCCATTATTCTTATCCTCATCTCGGTAAATCAGATTGAAATCTCCACATATCATCCATGGCCCAGGGCAGCGGGCAGCCTGCACGTACTTCGCGAATTTCCTGGAGGAACGCGATTTTATCATCGTCTTGCTGCGGGCCATAGACGACAGTGAGCCACCAAGGGGTGGTGGCGCTGGATGGTGTTGACACCCGGGCAGACAGCGTGTTTGTCGTGAATGTCTGACCGGTGATCATCACCTCCCTGCGCTTCCATGCGAGTAAGATGCCGCCTCGCGTGCCAATCGCGGGCAGGTACACATAGTCATCATAATCCGAGCCAAGGGCTTCAAGGATAGTTGACAGGTAGATCGCATCCATCTTTGTTTCCTGGAAGCATATTATGGATGCTCCGGTAGTTAGGATCAGCGAGCGTATCGCGATACGTCTAGCACGAGAGTTGAGACCGCGCACGTTCCAAATAACAATTTTCAGGCCGTAATCCATAAAGAACATGTTCGACAGATTCAAGCACAACCACAGCTAGGCCTCGGCCTCGCTGCCCGCGATCATAGTGGTGATAGGCGCGATAGACGGATTAGGCGGGAGCTCACGGCCAATCAAAGCGGCCATCGCGCGCAGGACCTCAATGGGGATGGGAGCGGTGAACATCCCTTCGTAGGCCTTCATAGCTTCTTCGGAGATCACCTGGTCGACACCAATAATGCCCAGGTTGCGGAGCAGCTGAACTTGGGCACGTCGCTCTGCAGTTGGTCTACCAGCGGTTTTGGCACAAGGAGTGGCACCAGTGGTGGCTGAGCGTCCACGACGCGGCGCTGTGAAATTTAGCTGCTGCTGGCGTTGCTTGCGTCCTGGCGTTGGCAGTACAGAATTTAGTGGCGATGTTGCCTTCGCCAAAAACTCGCCCAGGGTCAAGCTAGGTGCCATGGGTTTGGGGCGCGGACGCTGTCGACGCAGTGTAACCGGCGGGGAAGCGAATCGCGCGGGGTCACGGAGCGGAGTTGTAGATGGCGCTCCTGACGCGGCAGCAGGTGTGAGTGTCCCCGGTGCAGTAGCAGGGATGGCCTCTAGGCTTGACACAGTCGGAGCTTGCCGTTCCGGTTCCGGAGAATTGGGTCTTTGCAGGATGCGAAATTGCTGAATGATAGGTTCAGTCTGGGTAGGACTCAGCTCTAAATCTTTCTCAGCAGATGGAACATCAGCATCAGCATGCACGTCCTGATCGAACGTCACAGGTGTAGTCCCAGTTTGTCCCGAGAGAGTAGCTTCCGGTTGCGAGTCAGGAACCTCACTGGGTGTGCCTTGGCATTCCATGTCGCTGGCCGCATCACGAAAGGTTGAGGACAAGTCAGCGTTGCAGCTATTGTCTGCCTGCATGGACGGCGACACATGAGTTGGGGAGTCGGTGGTCTCGTCAGTGGGATTGGAGCTGCTGGCCAAAGTGGCGTCGCCAGGTGAAACTGCAGGCTGCTGCGCGCGGCCTCCTAGCGCGTCGGCGTGTGCGGGAGATGCGTGATTTCCAGCTGCAGCGCCTCCAAGTTGCGCTTCACGGCGCACGGGACCTCGTTCTCGTCCGCTGTGTGGGAGATCTTGGGCACTCGATTTTCCCCACGGGCGGCGGGCACGCTGTTTTCTCCGCGGGCAGCGACCTCCACGTCTACGACATCGACAGACAGCCAGCGGGGAGAAGACATGGTGTCACAGACGGGAGCGCACCGCGTAGTGCCACGGCATTCCGCCGCCGGCCGCCGCGAGGGCTCTCTTGGTCCCGATGGCGTCCTTGGGATCCAGGGGGCTGCACACGCACAATTTCGGCGCGCGGAGAATTCTTGCCACATCGTTCGGAGTCAAAAAATAAAGAGTCGGAGTCTCATTCGGGTTAGCTTATTTCAGGTCCATCCACTAAGCCGAGATGTAAAAGGCTTAGGTCGATATAAGAGTCGGAGTCTTGTTAGGTTGCAGCTCGAGGACGAGCTGCGTGTCCAGGTGGGGTGTAGTGTTAGAGTAAGTAATGGGCCTGGGCCCATTAGTCTTAAGGGTTTACTTAAGTGTCAAGTAAGCCTTGCTTGGGAGTCAAGGAAACCCCTCTATATAAGGAGGGGAGATGTATCAATCTAATCAAGCAAGAATTCAGAGGAAAACCCCTCCCTCTTGCCCGGCCGTGGGACAGGATCCCCGCGGCCGGCGATCCAGCGCGCCCTCAGCTCTCTCTCCCTTCCCCCTCAAACCCTAGCAACCATAACACGCCTCCTCCTGAATTGAAGGTTCGATCGGCCTGGGATCAGCAGCAGCTGCAGCTTTGGCAAGAGCAGTTTCGATACGAGCTCGCTTTTTAACTCCTCCACGCTTGCCTCTTCTGGCTTTGCGACGTGGACGAGGAGGCTTGGGATGTGCTGCGGGCCAGGGCTGCATGTGTGTGGCATCAGCTGGTATTGAGCTTGTTGGCGGGGTCGTGATGTACCATTTTTTTCTTGTACTAGTGCTCCCTCGTCTTAATACTGGCTAGTTACTTCAATTACCTTACCCCATCGCCCCTCCTTTTAAGGAGTTTCAGAGATTATTATGAGCACTGGTACTTATCCCATAAATCTTGTGTACGTGACTTTTTTGAATATTTTGGCCTCCAGACGCTTCCGATTTTGGTCTTCCTAATTTCGAATTCTCATAAATCTATATGCCTCTAAGCCTTTATGTGAGAAATCATTATTTCAACTGAATATGCACACACACTCCCATACACCCGCCCAGCTACATTGATATTTTCTCCTGAGCAAGACAATTGGGACTGTCTTCCGAAATACACAAGAGATTAATGCATGTGGTGCCTGTCTTTCAAAATATGCATGTGATTAATGCATTTGGTGCTTTGTATGCTTCACTTCTGTGCACTGATTGATGTTTTTGTATCTCCTGCATCTGGCATCAGGTCTGGCGTGTAAATGATAAGGAGAAGACTCTACTGTCATCATCTACTCAATCAAAGTTTTACAGTGGCGATTGCTATATCTTTCAATATATGTATCCTGGAGATGATAAGGATGAATGTCTTGTCGGAACTTGGTTTGGGCAGAAGAGTATAGAGGTAATATTAAATTACTAATCAACTTTGGCTTTAAGGTTATGTTCGATGACCATATGTTTCTATCAGATAGTTTTGACACTCCACTTCGTAGTTTCTTTGCACTTCGTAGGAATTTCAGAAATCTCTTTCCTCTTCTTGATTGGTAAACTAGAAACTGCAATGATTTATCTTTGTTTGGAGAAATTCGTGGTGTTTTGGATATCCTCACACTTATTAGAGTATTTGCTAAATTAATGTTAGAAACTTAATTAAAACGTCTCATTTTCTGTCTAGGAGGACAGGGTAACCGCAATTACACTTGCGAGGAAGATGGTTGAGTCTACAAAATTTCAGGCTACCCAGGTAACGCATTTATTTATATATGTTAGCTTAAGAAACCAGACATGGCCCATTGTGATTTCTCTAAATTATCATTCGTTACTCGCAGGCACGCCTGTACGAGGGGAGAGAACCGATTCAGTTCTTTGTCATATTTCAAAGTTTCCAAGTGTATAAGGTTATCTTCTTACATGTGACCTTAGTTTAATTTGAATTACTACGCTGGATTTGTAGCACGAGTTGCGCGTGCGAAGGAAAAAAACCCTAAAGCTGGGGCTATGATACCATGTTATGGATGCAGCTTGTCTATATTGATAGCCCAATGGATATATATTTTTTACACATGACTTTAGAGACAAGAAAGTAAATCTAGTCTAATGTGGACTCCTGGACCAGTACTAATACTCCTTAACAGGGTTGAACACATCAGTTCTTACCTTTTTAGTTTCACTGCAGGGTGGTCTTAGCTCTGGATACAAGAAGTTCATTTCCGAGAATGGTATCAATGATGACACTTATTCTGAAGATGGACTTGCGCTTTTCCGAATTCAAGGTTCAGGACCAGAAAATATGCAAGCAATTCAAGTTGACTCTGTAAGTGTAGTCACATTTATGTTCATGAATCGATATTAGGACAGAGATTTCACAGCATATGATGTTCTTTACCAGCTAACTTGATATTTTGTTTTGTTTTCATTAGGTGGCCTCATCTTTGAATTCATCCTATTCTTACATTCTACATGATGGAAACACTGTATTCACTTGGACTGGAAACCTTACCACTGCACTAGATCAAGAGTTAGTTGAGAGGCAATTAGACGTGATCAAGGTGTGGAACAATCCAACTTGACGAGGCCAATCTAGTTTTAGAGTTCTTATTCAACTTATATTGATGGTTTGTGTAACTGTGAAGTCTCGACTCTTCAGTAAATAGTCCATACAAGGCTTACTATAGAGCTACACAAAATGCATGTTTTTTGACCTGCTAGTCAGAAACATGGTTCTTTATTTATTTTGAGTTGCGAGTTATAATATGAAACCTGTTAATCTACTGGCTACTGCTGTAACTTTTAGCATACCATTCTACTATTTAGTATTGACATAAATTTTCTTCCGGCACTCTCTGTCTCCATTATACAGCCAAATCTGCAATCCAAGTCACAGAAGGAGGGGTCAGAAACGGATCAGTTTTGGAGCTTACTTGGAGGCAAATTTGAGTACTCAAGCCAGAAAATAGGAAGGGGAAATGAAAGTGATCCCCATCTCTTCTCTTGTATCCTGACCAAAGGTAATCATAAGCTGTAGATTTCAATAGAATAACAGAATCTTAGGTCACCTTGCACTTCAAACATTTTCTGACCACTTTCTGCTCTACCACTGTGTTTATGTTACCTGCTGGGGTCATGAAGGTGATCTGAAGGTAAGAAAATAAAATTGTGATATGTATGGTCATGCTCTGACCATGTTATCTGTTCTAGCTTTTAACATCAAATTTCTATCTATTTGAGCAGATAATAGAAATATACCACTTCACTCAAGATGATCTGATGACAGAAGATCTTTTCATTCTGGACTGCCACACAGATATATTTGTTTGGGTTGGCCAGCAAGTAGACGTTAAAGTAAGATTGCAAGCTCTGGATGTTGGAAAGGTAAGGATTTTTTTCTATGCAAAAGCAGTCTATAAGCTGTATGTTCTGTTTTTCATCTCTCACTGTCATTCTCACTACTGCATCAGAAATTCCTTGAGCTCGATTTCCTGATGGAAAACCGCTCCCATGATGCACCGATTTTTATTGTGTTGGAAGGAAGTGAACCTCCTTTTTTCACTAGGTTCTTCAAATGGGATTCAACCAAATCACTGGTATGTAGATTATAGGAGGAACTTTTTTTTAGCTGTTTGTTTGTGAATATATATATGAGCATTTCGTGTTCAGTACGGTAAGAATGCAAGAATAGTGGTCCTTGTTTGGTTTTTAATGTATCGTACTCACTTTTTCTCCCATGTAGATGCATGGCAATTCTTACGAGAGGAAACTCTCCATTGTAAAGGGTGGAGGCACTCCAGCTTTGGATGTAAGATGTCTAAGCTATATTGATCTTATGATATTCTGCTATTTTGCAATATTTTATACATTTATAAAGTTTTCTCTAGTAGGAAAATATTTCTTGTTTCCTCTGGTGATTTGTTGGTAACTAGTAGAAAATACCCGTGCGTTGCAGCTGGAAACTTAGAGAAATTATAGGAGTATAAAAAAGGATATTTGATGCATGAAATGAGAAAAAAGTTCTCGGTAACATGGAGGATTTGATTAGCCATAATAGTCGAATGCCTTTCGAGACAGTAACCAGGTCAACTCTGCTGCTGCAGTGCCAAGGATTGCAATTTAGCTCTTTGCTTTTCAGTTGAGGAGCGAAGCCCTGTAGTAAATACCTCCGGAAAGTAAAAATCTCATATCCTAAATTTCGTGTCTCTCAGTGTGGTCAGCACTGGGTGTTTCCGAGCAGCGAGGCTTACACCCATTCGCATTAATTCATCCAAAGTTCCTTACCCTTATGCACGAATTTTGAAATAAGCCATCTTCCTATCAAGGTTAAGGAGTCAACTGAGCATCTCAGCGGCGGGATTGAATACCCGGATCGAATCAGAGTTCACGCCGCCCGCCCTGAACAAATAGAATAGGAGGCGTGGGCCACAGGTCGCACCTAGAAAAAAAAGTTGGAGCAACATTGTATATCTAGATTTAATCAATATGAATTGTTCATATATTTAACCGTTAAAAAATATTTATGTGGAAATTGTATGGCTGAAACAATTTATAATGTATATGAGATGACATGGATAAATGAATGTCTCCAATAGGGGATGATGTGATGATGACATGGATTAATGATTGGCTCAAATAGTGGATGACGAGGACACCTTGCATATAGAGATAGACTAATTTAATGCATGTTAATGGGGGTTTGCTAAGTATATATAGGTCTCCAATACATGACACGCATGCATTTGTGCATATATTTTTTCCCGAAATGGGAGTAAAGTCCCAGCCTCTGCATCATGATGATGCACACAGCTTTTGTATTAAAAAAGGTAGCAAAGTAGCATCTTAGAGTTATTACAATTCAAGAATCAGCCAAAATAGCCACATGAATCAACCAGCGAAAAGGTGCTATCAAATAAAGGCTACACATCTTGGAGTCTTCTAGAATGTTGCCACCCATGCAGGCAGCAAATAGCTTGGACCACCGCCATATATACCGACATGTATAACCTGCTCATGTTGTACTGCTGCCCCTCATGCTAATGAACCTAACAAATGCATTTGACCTAAAACACTGAGTCACCCGTCACTTCTTCTCTCATGCTGGTGAATATTTTGTCTATGCCTATGTCATTCAACCATGCAGTCCGCTTGGTCTAGTTATAGCCATGTACTTGGTCTGACTGTAATTTTATAGTTATCTGACCTATCTGTGACTACATCTTTGAGTAAATCTCCTGCTGATTTGGATGCATTATCAGAAACCAAAACGACGAACGCCAGCACATTCAGGAAGAAGTACTGGACAAGAACCTCAGCGCTCTAGAAGCATGTCCTTTAGCCCTGAGCGTGCCCGTGTTAGAGGAAGATCTCCAGCATTCACTGCATTGGCTTCTACCTTTGAAAGTGCAAGCACCAGAAATCTTTCCACCCCTCCACCCGTAGCAAAAAAACTTTATCCAAAATCTGCTACACCAGATACATCAAATACATCTTCCAAGTCGTCTGCGATTGCAGCTCTCACCAGTTCCTCCAATCGCCCTACTCAAGCTCCAAAATCAGTAAAAGGTATGTAATACAAGTACAACCGTTGAGCCAAAGAATGTTATTAGACATCAGAAAGATGAATTATTATAGCTAACTATCTTCCTTGCAAAATGCTGCACAATTTAAGATGGTCCTGAGCTGGACAAGCCAAAAGATGAGACGGATGCAAAAGAAGACACTGGTACCATGACTAGTAGACTTGAATCTCTAACGATAGCGGAAGATGTAAAAGAAAATGAGCCTGAAGACGACGAGGGGCTCCCGATATACCCATACGATCTCCTGAAAACCACAGCTGCTGAGCCTGTCACCGAAATTGATGTTACCAGGCGCGAGGTGAATTACATGTGATCTTTTCAGTACTTTATGTTCCTGTTTACAAAACCTGGTAATGTAATTGTCTGGAAATTTCATCTGAATGCAGACCTATTTGTCTTCGGCTGAGTTCAAAGAGAAGTTTGGAATGGCAAAGGAAGCATTTAGCAAGCTTCCGAAGTGGAAGCAGAACAGAATGAAGATAGCGCTTCATCTTTTTTAGCTTGATCTCGTGCTTCAAATTTATCGATCAGCATCCCTCGAGTTAAAGTACTGCTCGATGATAACTAGCCGTTGGGTGATTGTGCAGAATGCAACCACCATGCCTGGCAGTGGCAGCACATAGTTTTTATGTTGCCTGGACCAGTCCTCCAGATTTTCCTGGTTTTGAGTCTTTTTTTTAGTTATAGGTTCCTCTTCATTCAATTCATAGGTGTGGTCTTACTGTTTCTTTGAATTTGATGGTCACACATGTTTGGTGTGAGGCTTGCTTTTTTGTATTAAAGTTGCCTTGGTGAGTTGTTCCTTTTTGCTTTTTGATGAGGTGAGTTTTGGTCTTGAGGAAAGGTAATATGTATGTACAGCCGAGTGCTGACATTGTAAAACTTTTTTTTTCTTGAACAAGTGAAGGGTCAGTCGCCAAGACGACCCTGAAGCTTCATTCATCTGGTTCTATACAGTATTATCGATAGTGCATCTTATTTTTTGTGTGGAATTATGCGACAGAGAATTCTAGAGCTACTTGTGAGTTCTAATTTTTGTGCGGTGCTAAAAAAAGTTTTAATTTTTGTCCTGTTGACAACTTAATCTTGTCGTAGATAGCAGTAGATGTTTTATGTTTCCATTTAAGTTTGGTTAGGCACGTGCAAGTAGCGGCTTGAACATGGTCCTGGTGTTCATGAGATGGCACAAACGAGCCACGCCGAGATAGGAGCTCTACTGAGAGCCGGCCACTGTTTCCTTTTTTTTGATACATCTTTAAGAGATTGGTCCGGCATATCTTGATATTGATGAAGTTGACGGGTACGTCAGATACCACTGAAACCATAGTGCTGGTTAAATTCTGAAAAATCCAGAAAAATATGAACACCCATGCTAAGTCTGGGACTTAAACCTATGTGGGCAGGTTACATCACAAGGAAACAAACCAGTTGAGTTAGGCTCATTTCGCGCCACCATTTCCCTTCATAACAGAATAAATAGCAAAGAGACAATAGAGAAAAGACGCAACACCAAACTTAGTGTTTCTATCTGTCAGAGTTTCAGAGAGCAAAAAAAAAGTTACAGAGAGCAAAAAAACATGTCCCATTGTCAAAAATAGAATAATCTAATTGTTACCAGCGTGTAGTCCGAATGATCGAAGAGAGAGATCGTCGGCACAAGGTCTTCTCAACAAGGGGAGGATGAGCATAGCTCAACGCCTCAGCTCTGTATCGTATCTTTAGAGGGTACCCACTTATATAGTCTAGCCTAAAGGGGTACGCGGAAAGGGAATACAAAGTCTTTAGCCTATTGCAGCGCACCGCATCTGGCAAGGTGGTTGTAGTACCACTAGCATCCGGCGATAGTACCGGTGTACACACGGATATTATTTAGACTATTATCCAACGAAACTACTAGGTCGGCACCGGTCAGGTATCATAGGCGATCCAGAGAGCATTTAATGTCGCACAGTAGTAGGGTAGTACTTGTAGCAATAGTACGTGAAATTTCATAAAAATAATCTTTGGGTAAAGTTTAGTAAAAAATAATCCATTTTTAAAACTATTTTAAAATCTAACCCTTTTGGTAGCGGCGCTACCCTCTGTGTGGTAGTGCCAAAGCCTCCGTCGCTAGTGCCAGCGTGGCAACGCGGGCCCCGCGAGGTGGATGTGCAATGCCACGCTCTTCGGCGTTACCCTTCGGAGGGTAGCGCCATGCCCCTCGGCGCTACTCTTAAGAGGGTTGCTCCAAACCCCATGGCGCTACCCTGCCAGATTTAGCCGTTTTCGACGTGCTCGCGATGACATGGAAAGAGGGCTCTGTAACTTTTTGTAAGGGTGGTAGCGACCCAGTATGTGGCGCTACCCTCTACAGGGTAGCTCGAAGCGCCTCGGCGCTACCCTGTTGTAGCAACAAGGGCCACGACGCTGCCCTATAGAGGGTAGCTCCAGGCGCCATGGTGCTATCCTCCCAGACCCCTTTATCATTCGCTTTTGCCAACACAAACCATATAGCAAACAAAATAACAGTATCAAGCCAGTTGCTAGCTCTAGCAAACACAATATTTGGAAGGTTCAAAATAAATCCATCGATAGGAGCACATTACAAGGTTCAAACAACACCAAATGGTTAACAATATTACAAGGTTCGGACCAAATCCACCAAATGACATTGAATTACTTGGTTCATAACAAAGCCACCAAGTCCACAATCTCTAAGACATAGATGTTGGAGGCTCTATTGAGTCCAACGCGGGTACTTGTCCTTGCGCTTCCCGGCTTTGTCCTCCTCCATAGCACGGTGAGCTATCTCACACTTTATCGTGTACCGCTTTCGGACATCCGAGTGAACAACTTTGAACGGTCGAAAATACCTAATCGCATACTCCTTGATCAAGGTCTTCAACTCCAACAAGCTTTCAAATTTCACTCCCTCGGCAATACCATAATTGTCCGCAATTGTATCCTTCTTTGAACTCGGCCTTGCTTTAAGAAATTTACATGAGCCTCCATCAACCACGGCTTTATCCGCGAGACAACGATATCCGATGGTCCCGCCCCACTATCTTCTTGAACACTTCAGATTCTTTAGCTGTGAACCCATCCTCATCCACTTCTTCGTCCGGTCTGTCGTCCTCCGAGTCGGATGCGTAGCCTCGGCTATAAGGGATGTCATGGTCCATGTCCTCTTGCCTACAAGTTCTCTCAACGTCACCAATACAAGTTCTCGGAGTTGATAGGCATGATTTTCCAACGGGAGTGAGGACCGAACCTAACATTGTGCCTTCGCTCCAAACAAACTATATCATTTAGCTCCGTCCAATTCAATGCAATCCTCACTTTAGCAACAACCTCGACATAGTTAGGACTACGGTCAAACACCACAACCTTCTCCTCGGGGTCATGCTCAACATTGCCTTTCAAAAATGCTTATTTGTCCACATGATGAATGCTAACCATTCTCTCCATCTAAAAATAAATAATTTGTAGGGAACAAATTATTTGATGATACTACAATAACATGATATAGCTAATTATTTGATGATACTACAATAAATCCTAAAGAAAAATAAATCTAACAAAATCAACACTAACCCTAACCCCAAGCCTAAGCCTAACATACAATGTGTCAAAATCAACACTAACCCTAACCCTAACATACAATGGGTCAAATACAACCATACACACACATACACATTTCCCACTATTATCCACAAAAACAAAGCATTACACCCTCATATGACATTTCTAGGGTTTCCAAGATCTAAACATAATGCCATGAAATTGAAACAATTTGATTGGACAAAAACATGGGGGGTGGAGGAGATTACCTCTCTCAAGGCAGGGGAGCCCAAATCCACGGCCAAATCGAACCAATATGAAGGGATTTGTGAGGGGGTGAGTATAAGGAGAGATGAGTTGTTGGGGGCGAATGAGGGGGAAGAACGGTTCGGGCCGCAACAGCTCGGGTTTCCTCTGGAGATAGACACTCGGGCGGGCCTGCGCCTCGCTTAAATCAGGGAGGGTAGCGCCATGGGGCTTGGAGCTACCCTCTTAAGGGTAGCGCCGAGAGGCATGGCGCTACCCTCCGAAGGGTAGCGCCGAAGGGCGTGGCGTTGCACATCCACCTCGCGGGGTCCGCGGGGCCACGCTGGCACGATGGTAGCGATGGAGGCTGTGGCGCTACCACACAGAGGGTAGCGCCGCATCGTTGGGCGCTACCAAAAAGGGTTAGATTTCAAAATAGTTTTGAAAAGAGGTTATTTTTTACTGAACTTTGTCCAAAGGGTTATTTTTATGAAATTTCAGCAATAGTACCGCTCCTGGAGACTCGGCGGTAGTACTGATCCTGGAGCTGCAGGCTCCTCTTCCTCCTACTCTTCGAAGACACCGTCTTCTCGGGTTTATTTCTCGTGCACCTTGGTCATAATCTCGTGTACCCGTACTCATCGTATTATTATCAAGGAACATAGCATGACGTGACATATAGGAGCACACTTAAAGGAAGGAGTTCACTTTTAAGTTTGATGGTGACTTGGGATATGTTGGAGTGCTTGACATGGTGATTGATACGTTCATTTTACGATATATTTCATATTAGAATGCAATACTTATGATATTTTATCTTATTTTGCATGTTTTACATTTATCCGCGAATAAAGTGGCGTAGTCTAGAATCAACTAAAAAAACACCGTCGGGGTACACAAATTGTAGAACTCCAAAATTTCTGAGAAAATTCCAAAGTCATTTTTATCAAAACAAAAAGCTACAGAGCCACAAGGGCTCGACCAGGCCCGCTTCTTGTGTAATTATCTAATGATGTGTTTATTTTCTTTTGGCCGTCTTCTATATTTCTGAACTTGCCGTATGTGAAAATTTTATCTCGTACAATCTCGTGGGCTTGAAACGGTTCATCTTGGCGATAGAAATATTCTTGTTAGTCCTTTGCAAATTGGCAAGGCAAGCATCCTCCGTCTTTCCTCTAATAAAAAAAAGGAAAAACTATGTACAAAGCTCAGGATCTGCTACTTCATCTTACGACTAATATTGGGCATAGCTCAACACATTATCCGCTAAGATACACATACCTCATCGCGGTTGAGAGTAAAGCATGGAAATTCGTATACAAAGCTCAAGCAGAAACACACAAATTTTAGATGACTATTAGAAAAAGTTTCAAAACTTTATAAACGAATATTCTTTGTGATGGGAGTACCAAAAGATATCAAGTTGGCTCATCTTCTATTCCCTTATGCCGGTCATTACTGAAAAGTTAAGTTTACAAGAAAAGCGAGGGCAAAACTGAGCGTGAGGGCAGCACTCAGCTGGATTCAACGGTAGATGGTCACGATATCAAGGTGTAGGACGAGAATCCAACGGTGGATGGCCATGATCCGTGTGATGTTGTTCTAGACCAATCAGAACGCAACAACAGAATATAAGCATAAGTAATTAAAAAAAACGAAAAATATATATAAAACCAACACACGTACTATTATTACTAGTGGTTATCTGTCCTTTTCACCTAGGAGAGTTGAAGATTTGACTTAAATTATTCTTGGAGAATTTGTAAGCCGTAAAGAGTGCATGATCTCTAGATGTTGAAGTGTCCTCTTTTCTATGTGCTTGCCGGTTATCTTGAGGGGTAGCCAGCCCATTACATCCTTGTCAACCTTTTCCTCCCTCGCATTCATGGTCCTCACAATCCTTGCAAACAAAATCCTTGTAATCCAACTTGCAGATAACAGATGGGGACATAATAGGCCATGCGATTGCCGGGCCTGGGTGGAAATCCAGCCGGCCACTTGTGCTAAGCTTGGTATAGTAATCCAGTTAATGTCGTCGGACCATGTCGTCGAACGGCAATCCATCCTACTCCGGCATCAAGTACGTAAAATTAGCCGTCCACTGGAGACGCTTTTACCGACAACGGTGAGGGAAAAATATGTCACAGCGTCTACTATGGAGTTTGGGCATCAAGAAATGGTGATGAACGTAGGTACGGCGGTGATCCGAGAAGCTTTCTTTTCTTCCATAATCAGAATGAATGATTACTAATACTTGGACACTCTTTGTTCGATTTGGTTTACAAATTAAGGCATAGCACACTACACCGTGTAGCAAATCTCTTTTAAAATGTGCATAAGTTAGGCAAAAACATAGTATATCCCAGTCCAGTCGAATTCAACCAATACACCTACAATGAACAAGCATGTACTAGCTAGTATTAGTATTTTGGACGATCAGCTCAATTAATTAATTAATTAATTAAGAATACAAAAACGGGAAGAACATCAATCAACAAGTGTGTTCCTCCCTCCGGGAGTCTTCTCGATCCTTTTGTGGAAACAGCGAGGTGCGAGGCTACTGCTCCCATGGGCCATGGGCCATGGCTACTGCTGCTGCTGCTCTTGTCGACTATGCTCCTGAAGCTCCTCCTCCTCCTGCTGTTGCTGCTGCCTCCTACCGGTGCTACTCTGCTTGTTGTTGTGCATCCAGACCTTGAGCGCCTGTCTCCGCACCCCGGCTTGCGCGCAGAACTCCTCCACCGTCGCCTCGTCCTGCCGCTGCATCCTCCACCCGACGCGCTCCGCGAACGCCAGCATCTGCTCCTTCTGCTCCCGCGTGAAGGTCGTCCTGGAACGCTTCCGCGGCGCCGGCGACGGGCCACGCCGCTCCTCGCTAGAGGACTCGGTCGTCGTGCCGCTTGGCGCGAGGCCGTAGGCGACCGGCAGACGCTGGAGCGGGTGGTGCTTGCTTGCCGGGGGCGGGAGCAACGCCAACGGTGCGCGCGCGCAGGCGCTGGCGGCCAGCAGAGGACGGTGAGCGCGTCCCGGGGACGGGTCGCGGCGATGGAAGCTGCGGTGGCAGCCACAGGCGGCGCAGGCGAACGGGTCCTCGGTGGAGGCCGGCATGAACTCACAGCATCCGTCCACGACGTGCCCTCCCGCGGCCGCCGCGTGGTTGCGGAGGCACTCGTTGTACTGCCGCCTCACCGCCTCGGCGTGCATATCGTTCACGGTGGCGCTGCTGTGGATTGCCGCGGGCGGGGCGACGTCGCCGCCATCCCACTCGCCGTCCTCCTCTCCCCTGGATTCCATGATATTTTTGGGCATAGCAATAGAGCGCGCGCGTGTGCTTGTCAACCTGCAGCACACCACGACTAACGAGTACAGACTGTACAGTACATTTTTGGTGAGAATAGTGCGTGGGCGTGGTGCTGACGGAGGGGTCGATATTTTTGGTGTCAAAGGCATCAGCCTGCATCGGTGTTGCGACTTGCCGCGTCTAGCTTTCTCTATCCTCCTATCCCAATTCTGCAATTATCTTTTCTTTACAGGGTTGCATTGATAAGATAAAGTGTAAATGTCCTACAAGGCTATGGACACGCGCAAGCATATCGTACCCCTATGAACATTAGACATCTCCAGTCGCCACTCAGAACCCCAAAGGACCTTTTTAGCTCCGATACTAACAAAAAACATCCTTTTTTATCAACCGGCGCCAGAAATCCAAATAGTGTCGTTTCGACGTTACTTTGCTGGCGCACCTAGACGAAACCCAGACAAGTTCGGCCTGAGGGGGATAGCGGGAAAGGAGACGCGGGCCGCGGGAGAAAATGGCGCGGAACAGAAACGTCCGTGAGCGACACGCGCTCATCCTCTCGACTCTCACGCCGGTCAAAAGTTGACGGAGTAATGGCGTGGCGCGGCTGCGACGTCCAATCGACGGGCACACGGCGCATAGTAATGGCGCACCACAACCACCCCTTCGCTTGGCCGCAACGCTATAAATCCATCTCCCCTCGCCGTCTCTCCGCACACTCGTCTCTCTCGCTTCCTCCCCCTCCCTATGCTTCCTCTCCTCGCCAGCACCTCCGGCAATGGACTACGCCGCAAACGGCTTTGGCCGCCGCCACCCCCGCAAGCAAGAGGCCTGGGTGTTGTACCGGGTCGGGTATCTGTGCCCACCGGACATGCACGTCCCCGGCGCCTCCGGCGGCGAGGAAACGTGGCAGCTCAGCGCGGGCGGCGTCCCTGTGCCCCCCCCCCCCCCCCCCCCCCCGTCCCTGCCGACTGCGAGCGCGAGTACTCCGTCGCAGAGGTCCGCGCAGGCCTGACGCCGGAGCAGGCCGCGGACCCGCGCTAGAGGGCGGAAGGCAACGACGCCTTCTAGACGGCGTACTTCCAGCGCCGCCACGACGACGAGGTCGCCGACCGTGGCAACAACGGCCTGGTGGAGGGCCGCCACAACTCCATGGGGCGCAAGCGGTGGTGGGGCGGCCAAGGCCGCACCCTCGCCTGGGTCCTCGACTACATCACTGCCAGCAACGAGCCCCGACTCACCATGCCGCCGCAGATCACAATGTGGAATCCACGGCGGACGGGAGCCGGGAGCTCCTCCTCCGCCACATCGTCCTCCTCCGACGCGCGCTCGGTGCCACCAGGTACACGCGTCGCGCCCGTCTCCATAACTCCTCCCACCTTCAACCTCGGGCGCCCTGCCCCAACGCGCAGCGGCGCCCTGTGCATCGACGCGCCGCGCTCCTCCCAGCAATGCGCGACCTCTCCTCCTCGCTCTCAGTTCCGGCACCTCGTCAAACCGAGGAAGGAGCCCAAGCAGGAGAAGGCGGAGGAGCAGGAAGAGGAGTGGCCTGGACTGGCCTGCTCCACCTCCTTCAACACCATGCAGCCGGCGAATGGAGCCTCGGCGAGTTCACGGCGAAGGAGATGGCGCTCCAGAGCCAGCTCCTCGCCGACGCGGAGCACAAGCGCGCGGAGGAACGCTAGCGGGCCGCCACTGCTTATGCGGGCCACATCCCTCCTCCTCTGGTGGCGGCTCCGACAGCGAGGAGGAGGAGGACGAGCTGAAGCGGACCTTGCTCCAAAGCAAGTGGTGGGGCGACGAAGCCGCAGGCTCGAGCGGCACAGGCCCGAGCAAACCCCCCGACGGCGAGTACAGCTCTGGCAATCACGGCAGCGACTACAGTCAGGCGATCCACAACAGCCTGGGCATCTTCTAGCCCCTTAGATCGCCTAATAAAATGTTTTAAGTTCTTAGTTTTAATTTATACTTTGTAATCGGCGAGTTTGCACCAAATATGAATGAAATCGTCACGGTTCTCCCCGCCATTTTTTTGAATTGAATGAGCCAAACATAAGTCATTACGAGGAATTCTAATAAACAAATACATATAGTATACCACCTAACTATTACTACAACCCCTCAGGATCCAGATTAGAGCCGTTTGGCGCCGTTGCGGCTCTAAAATAGCAGCGTTTTGGGCCCTGGACCCTGGGGGGCGAAACGACTGGAGCTGCCCTTAGACCCAACCAGCAGATTTCAAGGTAGCCACGTTCAGGGGCGGGACCAGTAATTGAGGAGCGTGTATTCAAAATTTGAAAAATTTCTTCTGGAAGCGTAGGCTTCCTTTTAGCGCGTATAGCCGATTATAGCAGCATATTGTACTAGTTCTAACTATATAAAATATATGCACAACATGTTATATTAATAAAAAATGATCATAGCTCGGTAATTCTCAACAGATACAACTAAAAATTGTTCACCGTGGAAAATTCTAAGATATATAGTTGAGAAAATAGAAAATTAGTTATACATAATGCTCAAAAGTGCAGAACATAAGGGGGCGATCTTTTTGTATGCGCGCTCGATGGATCTGCCTTTGGTCAGAAGTTGAGAAGCGTACCAGCGAGGCTGCTGGGATCGATCACCGATCAACGTCGGCTGATCTAGACCCTGCCCGCCATGAGGGGCCGATCAGGCGGTTGGCGCCTCGGCCGCTCGAACACACCAAGTGTGCGGGCGAAGAAAACTGCCGAGGAGGGCGACGCCTACGCTGCTTGTTCGTATCCTCGATGGTTCTTTTCTCTGCTGTATGCACTGCAACAATCTGGGCCATACTATTTTTTTAGGAAAACAACAATCCGGGTCATATGGGCCTTGTCGTATGGTGATGTGGGTGAAATAGAAGATGGGCTGCCTCTTTGGGGCTGAAAATGCTTAACTATCACCATATGCAGTAGCAAACTGTTTCAGCCCCCATGTCATTATTCATTTGAGGGTACCATAAACCTAGGTTTCTAGGGTTTTGACTTCCGGCGGCGATTTGCGTGACGGAAGGCTTACTCCGGTGCCGATCTCCATTGCCTCCCCTTCCCCTGCCTACGATCCACTCGGGCTGATCAAGGGGGCGTCTTGCACGTCTACCCGGCCTTGCTGAAGAGTTGTTTCGCGTAGGCTGCGGGCGGGAGGGTTCTGTGGAACTCTCGTTCCAATCCATGGCGGCCAAGATCCCGAAGGAAGGGGGGTCCTCGGATCCCGAGCCTCCAGCTGATCTCCAGGAGCTGCTGAAGAAACTTGTCCTGAAGGACGAGGAACTAGACGATGTGATCCTCCCACGGGAGGAGTTCATGAACTTGCGTGAGGAATCGCGGTGGATGGCGGTGGTCAAGGTGCACACCTCAAGGCACTTCGGCAACCAGCCGTTTTTTCCAGAAGATGGACATAGCCTGGGGTTTTGCCAAGAGGTGGACGATCCGTCCTATGGAAGATAACTTGTTCATCTTACAGGTCTCGTGTTTGGGGGACTGGAACAGGGTGATGAATGAGGGGCCATGGATTTTCCGCCAGCTGGGTGTTCTGATTGAGCCCTATGACGGAATCGCGGACCCCAAGTCGGTGGTCCTGGATCGCATCCATGTTTGGGTGCAGCTGAGAGGTGTTCTTCCTTTGTTTCGGAAGGACGGAATTGTGCGTGACATGGCAGCGCGCATTGGAGAGGTGAAGAGTGTGGACTTGTACGCTTTGGGGGCAAGTGGCACTAGCTTTGTGCGACTGCGGATGAAGCTGGACGTGAACAAACCTCTGACCAGGGTTGTGGGTCTGCACCCCGAAGGGAGGGAGAGGGTTACGTTCCAGGTACTCTACGAAAAGCTGCCACGTTTCTGTGATGTTTGTGGGCTGCTAGGTCACTCTGATACGGAGTGTGGAGATGGGGATCACAAAGAGCAAGCCAAGCAGTATGGAACGTGGATGATCGCTCCTATGGAAGACTGGCACCCGCACACGGCCGGGATGCGCCCGGCACCGAAGCAATACGAGGGAGAGAAGGGTGGACGTGGAGGTGGCAAGGATCCGCGCAAACGCCCACAGTCCAGTGAGACGTCACCGAAGGAGGGGAAGAACAATGCTAAAGGAGCTGTAGGACAATACCAGCTGAAAATCACAGATGGGCACCCTGATGGTGGTGCTCCTCAGGCAAGAAGTAGCTTGGAGAATGCGGTGCAGACTTAGGGAGCGAGGGTCCTTGGTGACCTCATGTTCTCCTGTGAAACCTCCAGTGCAAAAGAGGCAGAAGAAAACAGATGGTGATAACGAGGAGGCGGGCTCCAAGCCGGAGCACCGCCAGGAACAATGAGTGCCTTAAGCTACAAGTGTCGCGGTGTAGGTGGAGACACGACAGTTAGAGAGCTTTGTGACTTAGCAAAGCGTTTTAAACCTACTGTATTTTGTGTTCTAGAAACTCAGCTACACAAGGTTCGGGTGGAAGGACTAGCTAGGAGGCTAGGTATTGATAAAGTTTTGCTGTTAGTAGTACAGGCCGCAGCGGCGGCCTGGGTATCTTTTGGAATAATGAAACAAAAGTGGAAATTTTGCCGTATTCTCAATATCACATAGATGCAGTAGTCACCGAAGGGGGAATGGAGCCCTGGAGGCTAACCTCCGTATATGGGGAAGCGAGAGCATCGGAGAGGTTCAAGACTTGGGACATGCTCAAGTACATAAAATCATCGTCACATCTTCCTTGGGTGTGTCTAGGAGATTTTAATGAGGTTCTACATCAACATGAACATGAAGGGGTAGTTGATCGTAGCTTTACCCAGATTGCTGGTTTTCGTGATGCCTTGGATGTCTGCGAACTAGCGGATCTGGGATATGAAGGAAATAGTTGGACTTTTGAAAAAAGAGTAGCTGGTGGCTCGTTTTGCCGAGTACGGCTAGACAGGGCACTTGCCAATGCAGACTGGATTAGCCGTTTTCCGTTTGCTACGGTGCGACACCTGACGGGGGCGTCCTCGGATCACTGTCCTATTCTACTCAGTTGGAGGGAGTTGGCACGCCAACGGAGAGCTACTGAGGAGCGCATCTTCAGGTATGAGGTTATGTGGGAGTCGCATGCCAGTTTTAAACCACTTTTGTCTGATGTGTGGCAGGAGGAGGGCAAGGCTGCTACGATGAAACAGCTCCAGGAGAAACTCAATCGTCTCTCTAGCTCACTGGATGAATGGGGAAAAGGCACGTTCGGCAATGTCACCAAGGAGATTCGTCAGCTAAATGAACAGCTTACCACCATGCGATCTGCTCCGTTTAGAAAAAGAAGAACAAGATTAGCAGGCTCAAGAAACCAGATGGGGAGTTTACCGAGGATGATCGGGAGATGGCGGATCTGACGAGTAGTTTCTATGAGACGGTGTACACGTCGGAGGGGGTCACTAACATGCATGAGGTGATAGATGTGATCCCAGTCAAGGTCACGACCCAAATGAACGATAATTTGCTTAAGCCTTTCAGAGAACATGAGGTGAAGGAGGCTTTATTCCAAATGTTCCCAACGAAGGCGCCAGGTCCGGATGGCTTCCCAGCACATTTTTTCCAAACCCATTGGGATCTATGTGGGGAGGAGGTGACTTTGTCAGTACTACGTGTCGAAGGGCGAGGACAACATTACAGACATCAATCAAACTTTCATCGTCCTGATCCCCAAGGTGGCAAGCCCGGAGGAGCTGGGCCAATTTAGACCTATAAGTTTGTGTAATGTGATCTACAATATAGCATCTAAAGTGCTGGCGAATAGACTAAAGGTGTGTCTTCCGGAAATCATATCGGAAGAGCAGTCAACTTTTATACTGGGGAGATTAATCACAGATAACATAATCACCGCGTACGAATGCTTACATTTTAGCGCAACCGAGCAAAGAAGAACCGGTTCTGTGCTTTGAAACTTGACATGAGGAAGGCATATGACCGGCTGGAGTGGCGTTATTTGGAGGCTGCCATGTTCAAGCTGGGTTTTCATCGCGTGTGGGTAAAGATGGTGATGCGGCTGGTTACAACAGTGTCCTTCCAGGTTCTTTTCAATGGAGGGAAGTTGCGACAATTCACCCCTTCCCGGGGAGTGAGACAAGGTGACCCAATATCCCCATATCTCTTCTTGATAGCGGCAGAGGGCCTTTCGTGCCTTCTTAAACACAATAGTGTATCATCACAGCTCCAAGGTTTAAAGGTGGCATCGTCAGCCCTGACGGTGAATCACCTTCTTTTTGTAGATGACAGCCTGTTGCTTTTCAAAGCGAGTGTGGAGAGTGCGGGGAAAGTCCAGGAGGTCTTGGAAAAATATTGCATGGCCTCGGGCCAGAGAATTAATCGGGACAAATCCTCTATTTTGTTCAGCAGGCGGTGCCCGAGCGGAATAAAGGCGAATGTCAAATGTGCGCTCGACGTGCAAAATGAAACTTTGAATGAGAAGTATTTGGGTATGCCGGCGGATGTGGGGCGCTCGAAGGGTTCTGCGTTCAAATACATCAAGGACCGCATATGGAGTCGTATCCAGGGATGGATGCAGAAGCTCCTGTCAGCGGGTGGTAAAGATATTCTGATCAAGTCGGTAGCGCAAGCAATTCCGATCTTTTCAATGGCATGCTTCCTCCTTCCTGAAGGTTTGTGTTCACATATCAATGCGATGATCAGGAAGTTCTGGTGGGGAAGTATGAACGGAGCACGCAAAGCCCGTTGGGTCTCGTGGAAGGAGATGTGTAAACCGAAATTCATGGGGGGGGGGGGGGGGGCTGGGGTTTAGAGACATTGGTCTTTTTAACCTAGCACTCTTAGCAAGACAGGGATGGCGGATGCTGCAAAACCCGGAGACACTTAGTGCTCGGATTTTGAAGGCGGTGTATTTTCCGAAGACGAGCCTATTACAAGCACGCTTAAGTCCTTCTCCGTCACAAGTATTGCGAGGGATTTTTGAAGGCGTTAAGGTGCTGAAGCAGGGCCTCATACGGAGGATCGGCACGAGGGAGGACACGGACCCATGGAATGATCAATGGATTCCCAGAGATGGTATGTTGAGGCCTATAGCTTGTCTACAGGCTCAATCCCCAACTAGGGTGGCTGATTTCATCGACGCCACTACGGCCACATGGAAGGAAGAGGAACTTCGTAAGTATTTCCTTCCAATGGATGTTGAGCAAATTACACAAATTCCTCTGAGTCACAGGAATCAGGGAGATCTTTGGGCCTGGCACTATGACAAGAAGGGCAGGTTTTCGGTCCGATCGGCGTACATCATGCTCGTGTGTACGAGGGAGAAACGCGAGGCGTGGATGGACAGCAAAGCGGGCAGCTCAAACAGCAAAGAAGTGGAAAATGACTGGACGTCGCAGTGGAACATTCAGGTGCCGTCTAAGATTCGTGTCTTCTTATGGCGGCTGGCAAAACAATCTCTCCCAACAAATGACGTGAGACATAATAGGCACATGACTGATAGCGATCGCTGCCATTTTTGCGGAGCTGCAGACTCATGGCGTCATGCGTTGATGGACTGCACAATGGCTCGCTGCGTGTGGGCGTTGGTGGATGAGGAGGTTACGGAGCACATGGTCGGATCGATGGAAGGGAACGCACGGCAATGGCTTGCCAATATGGTGCAAACCCTCAAGCATCAGGACCAAGTTAGGGTTTTTGTGACGCTCTGGGCAATTTGGCATGCGCGACGCAAGGCTATACATGAGGAGAAATTTCAAAGCCCGTTATCCACTCACCTTTTTGTCGAGAGGTTTATTGATGATCTCAAGCAAGATTATGAGAAGGACGGTAAATTACCGACGGCTGCGAAGGTGCAGGAGAGCGCTGAATGGCTACCTCCACCGCCGGGGAGGGTGAAGATCAATGTGGACACAGCGGTGGGGAAGAACACAGTTAGCGGGGCCATTGCAGCCGTTGCTAGATCAGATACGGGGCTGTTTATGGGGACGTCAGCAATGACATACCCAGGGAAAACAGATCCGGAGACTTTGGAAGTGCTCGCAATCAGGGAGGCTATTGCACTAGCATGTGATATCGATGCTAAAAGGCTCCTAGTTGCAAGTGATTGTCGGACGGCAGTGACAAGTGTGGAGGAAGGTACGCTGGGAGTGTACGCACAGATTGTACGGGAGATACATGCATCAATAGATGACTTTGAAGAGTTGACGTTTCGGCATGAACGCCGCAATCACAACAAGGATGCACATAACCTAGCTAGGAGTTCTCTTTCTCTAGTCATAGGTAGGCATGTTTAGTCTCTGAACCCACCTGAGGGTGTCTGTAAGCATCAGGGGCAACAAGTTTCTGACGCGCTCTTTTCCTCACCGGGGTATCTAAGGGGGCCGGGAGGTTTTTAATGAGGCGGCTTGTTTGCGATTAATAAAGGCACTAATTCTAAAAAAAACAATTCACCATATGCGGTATCGGTATCCTTTTTTCTTATAAAACATACTCTCTCCGTTAGTATAAGTTTTCTGCACAAATATTAATACAAATTGTTTTGTACCTAGCGTATTAATTTATTTTTTGGAAAACCTGGCGAGCGATGAGTTCTTAATTAATATAAAATGAATACAATCCGTTAAAGAGACTAGATCTTAATTTTTGAAGGGTCAAATTGTTCATAAATAGCAAATACACATTATATTTTGATTTAAAAAAAAAAGCTATACACCTTATATCAAGAAACGGAGGAGTAGTATAAATACTCTATATAGCTAGTTTTTGACAAAAATAATGTGTATTCAAGGGAATACCTTTAATTGAGGTGGGCTACTTCAAAAAAAGAACGAGAGAGACATGATAAGCTACCGCCACAAACCCATAATACAAAGTGGATTACTCCCCCTTCATCATGGTGACAATGGTGGACAAGTTCGAGAAGGTAGAGATCCCACCCGACGGTGTTTCCCCCTCCAATCTCTGCTGGTTATGTCTTGGTTTATGTGTTTCTGTGGCGCTCCTCCCGAGATTTGTCGGGGGACTTATTTTATAGGCGGTTTTACGTCAAAACCTAATTTTCGGGCAAAAGATAGACGGATGCGGAGCCTCGAGGCTAGAACGAGAACACGTGGCGCGGCCACCTCCTTTGGCCGTGCCAACTGGTCTCTTTTGGGCCTCGTGGCTCCCCTCCCGAGGTGCAAAATCTTATGTGACTTATTTTCCCTAAAATAAATCCTTAAATAATCTCAGATTGGTTTGACGTCGTTAAGATAGTTGAAAGTGAAAAATACACAAAACAAGTGGTTCTTGTTCTGCAAGGTTATAGCCAAAATAAGGGGGGTCATGTGGAAAATCCCCAAAATTATTATAATTTGTGGATATAACACTATCTAAGTTGAAAATATGTTGGAATATAAGCAATTAACTACACAATTTATATATGCATTTTACATGCATCAAACATGCACCTCTGAAATCATTTGTACTTATATATTCAAAACTAGATAATCTCTAGCACATAACTAATCCCTGCTTCCCTCTGCCCCTTGCCCCTTTATATAGAGGGGCACCCCTGGCGTTTTAATTCACCCAATTAATTCTCGATTTCTCCTCGATCTCATGATTCCCTTTGTCGAAGTTGCGCCGAGGAGGATGAGAGTTCTCTCTCCATCATAGCCCGCTGCCGCGCTGCTGGTGTTCCGGTCCAAGTCTTCCGCTGCTCGTCCTGGACTAGAGCTTCGGAGGCCGTCGTCTCCACCGTATGTGTGTAACGTCCTGCGAGGTGCTGCGCTAGCGGTACTCGGAGGCCTACTTCCTCCACCCGACCTCGAGGTTATCTTCGTCGTCTTCGTCGCGCCGAGTTCTTCGCGACCTAGAGGTCGGCTACGTCGTCTTCGTCGTCAACGCTTGTGCGGGAGCGTAATCCCCGCTATTCGGTCTACGAGGGTATGTATTCCGACCTTCGCCGTACTTCTATATCTGCATAGTATAGATCTTGGCTAGTTTAAGGATATAGTTGCTAGGATTTTTTTTGTTTTCTGCATGCGATCCCCTTCAGTGGTATCAGAGCCGATCTATCGTAGATATAGCTGTACGCTGTTAGAACCTGTGTTCTTCACGGGGGCACCGTTCCTGTTATTTGCTGCCCTCTAGCGTGCACTTGTGATTCCAGCGGCATTGAGTTGATGAAGCGGCCCGGACCGACTTTACGCGTACGCTTACGCGAGACTGGTTCCACTACTGACATACGGCTTGTACCGTATCTGTGGCTGGCGGGTGTCTGTTTCTCTCTCTTTAGTTGGCTTTGCATTTTCAATGGAGGGTCCGAAAGGGATGCTTAAATATGCAATTATTGGATCGTTTTTGTGGTCATAAGGTTCGTAGGTATGAAGCGGTTCTATTTACGACAGCCCCAACCCACGTAAAATATGCAAAAGATAAAGTAGAAGCGTCTAACTTTATTTTGCAGGGGCAATGTGATATGATCAAAGTAGGTTTATTAAATTGTTTATGAACTGCGGGCGCCAAGAAGACCATGGCGCAATGGACTATATCACATCGCAATACATTTGATGTTATTATGTGCATCTTATATTGTGTGATTATATATATTAGTATATATTAGTTACGCGGCGGTAGTTATATATAAGATGATCCCTTCAAAATAGCACTAGTGTTCTGCCTCCAACGAGCACCACCAAGAAAGTTCTACGTTATGAGGCAGGTGAAGGAGATATGGCCTAGAGGCAAATAAATAAGTAATATTTATTGCATTATCTCCTAAGTTCATAATAGGTTTTTGTATTATGCTATAACTGTATTAATCGGAATTATTAATACACGTGTGATACATAGACAACCAGAGTCCCTAGTGAGCCTCTATATAAACTAGTGTATTGGGCAACAGTTGATCGAGATTCCCGATCAAGAACAATGACGTCGGTTGACAATGGGGTCATCTTATTAGTAGAATAAGGTGATGGACATACGCAAAGTATTACAATAAGATCGTAATTTTGTCATTTGCAATAGATAAGAAATATGATAGCTTATTCCTTAGACCGTGAGAGCATCAAACGTTGTGTCTTATATAGCATGACAATAACGGTGTCCATCTTGTGTATCCCGAAAGAGTGTTGAGACGTAAGTATCAAGAGCGGGATTTGTTCATTCTTGTAATGGAAAAATACTCTGGGCCCACTCGGTGAGATTGCATCTATATAGCTGCGCAGCTTATGACTAGGTCATGGAGATGTAATATCCCATACGGTCGGTAACGAGATACAACAAGGACATTGGATGCCTGCGATCATATCTCGGACAAGGTAGTATCATAGAAACAAAGGGAATGAATATCATGTTTATGGTTCAACGACGATATACGTAGAATGCATAGGGGCCGTCATATGCGTCCAGGTATCCCTGACGGTCATTGGTGAGCGGAGTGTCTCGACCATGTCTGGAGTGTCCTCGAACCGTAGCGCAACAAACTTAAGGTCTTAACAACACCTGGAGAAGGTTCTGGAATAATATAAGATTTTATTGGAGAGAGATAAATGATCTGGAAAGAGTTCCGGTGGTCCGGAAGGAGTTCCGGGAAGGTCTAGAATGGTTCCAAGAATGTCCGAAAGATGTTCGGGTGGTCCGGAAAATGTTTCAGGGTCACGGGATATTAAATAGTATTCAAATATATTGATTATGAATTAATTATATTTTATATTAATTTAATTATTAAATAATAAAGGGAAAAGGGGCAGCCCACCTACATGGGACCTAAGAGGGAGCCGCACCAAGGAGGGGGGCCAGCCCATGGTGGGTTTGGCCGAACCCCCCTCCCACCTCCTTTTCTTTAGTCCCACATGGGAGAGGCAAGGTGTTTGCACACCCCCTCCCCCCTTTATATAACAAGGCATATTAATTGGATTAATTACAGAAAAATACAATTAATTATATAGCAGGCCGGCCGAGTTGCTTCTCCGCCCGTTATGCCCCCTCTCTATACCAAAGCTATACCGTCGGGCGCCGTTGCCCTGCGGGATTCCAGAAAAGTTCTACCCCTGCGATTTCAGCTGGATCTGAATGACCGGGGGTTGTTGTTAAGCTTTGTATGTTTGCGACTGCTCGGAGGCATCACATTTGAGGAGCTTGGGCGACGTCGTCTCGCCCACCCAGCAGCCCTGCCGCCGGCGCCACCCTCCCCCCAGTCGCCGGCGCCTCGCCATCTTCCGCCCGACGCCCGTCGACGCAGGTCATCATCGACACCCCGGCGTCGTCATCTACATCGTCGCCCAACCTCGAGGTCGAGGTCGAGGTCGGCTACGTACGACTTCATCGTCAACGCTTGTGCGGGAGCGTAATCCCCGCTATTGTCTACATGGAGGTAATGTAACCCGTTCCGCCACCGTTATAACATGTACTAGATAGATAGATCCTGCCTAGTTAGGGTGTTCATACGCTAGAAAAATTATTGTTTTCTGCACCGGAACCCCTTTAGTGGTATCAGAGCCGATCTATGCGTAGTACTGCTGGTACGGTTAGAACTCATGTTGAATGAGGACGTCTTTCTTATATTTGCTACCCTCTAGCATGCACTTACGATGCCTTCGGTATTGAGTTGATGAAGCGGCCCGAACCGACTTTACGCGTACGCTTACGCGAGACTGGTTCCACTACTGACATATGTCTTGCACCGTATCTATGGCTGGCGGGTGTCTGTTTCTCTCTCTTTAGTCGGCAAAGCATTTTCAATGGAGGGCCCGAAAGGGATGCTTAAACTTGCAATTATATGATTGACGTTGTGGTACAAAGTTCGTAGGTAGGGAAGCGGTTCTCTTACAAATAAGACTATATGCCACGTAAAACTTGCAAAACTAAATAAAGGTAGAGGCGTCTAACTTTGTTTTGCAGAGGCATTATTTTATGTGACATGGTTACGGTTAGTTTGATATTACTTGTACTGTCGGAGGCAATGGAGGGCACTGTTGGGGATATACCAACTAGGGGTATCTCCAACATGGATCAATCCGGCTAGTCCAGGGTGGCCCAAGGGTGGTAAGGCTGAATCCTGCCGGGCGACCAAGATAGCTGACGTACAAGGAAGTAGGCGGACGGTCCAAGGAAGGCGGACGGCCGAAGCCCATCAAGCCACCCAGCTCAAGACAGAAGGCGACAACTAAGCCGGCTAGGTCTAGGACTAGGATTACTTGCCGGACAAGTACTTGCCTTGTATCCTGGGGTCTGGCCGCATATATAAGCCGGTCACCAGGAAGCCTTTAGGGCACGCTCAATACGCATCATACCCATTGTAACCTGTTCACGGCTATTTGCCTCATAGTGAATTATAGCAGCACATAGGATCTCGCCACTGCTGCGAGGTCTGAAGCTGGGTAAACTCGCCGTGTTCAATCCCGTCCTCGACGACACCAACCTTCTTCCCCACAACTCATACGTAGGCTAGAGGACGCCTGTCGGGGGGCTTCCCCCCGGGTAGGGCAGATCCCGGTACAGATCAGCAGTATGGCAACACTACTTGACCTTTGGGCCAGAGCAAGGGTCACCCTATGGTGCCCCGAAGGGGCAACTTGACCTTTCGAGGGTGGTTGGGACCAAGGTGTCTCTTGGAGGGCGCAAGGGTCATCCCTGGAAACTATAAATAGCCCCCCAGGCCTTCACGGCAGCATGAGCACCAGCGGATGGTTCCTCTAAGAACTAGCTTCTCGAAGATGTCTTTGGTAACAGCCTAAGACATCTTCGGGAGGCTAGGCCTAGAAGTACTCATCCTAAGTGGTAGTCCGGAGCAGGGGTGGAACTCAGAAGCAACCGGGAAGGATGTCGGACCTCTCGGTATGTCGGATTCCCCCGGTAAGATCTCGGGTATAGGAGAACCCGGATGATCCGGATGGGCTTCCCGGGTAGATACTAACCGACTAACCTATCTCGGTCCTGGCAAGCTATCTTTGGTGTGCAGGAAGGGCATGCCGAACAGAACAAGGAGGAGACCGACATGGGGGCATGTCGGTCGGAAGTCAGAGGTCTGGTGCAGGCTTTCCGCCTGACACGGGGGGAAGTCCCATTCCTCCTGACACGGAAGCATGGTCACCTCCCGTCTGACACGGGAGCGTGTCAGCCGGTACGATGACGCTACGACAAGATCGGACATGCCTAGCCCGGTAGTCCGGAAAAGGCTACGAGGCATGGGCGAAGACATGTCTTGTCTCTGACAGGGGGACAATGATGATCCAGGACGGCGCCTGCAGTCCTTGCCGGAATGATGACGGCAGGGCTATACCGGATAGCACGGCGGCTAGGTCGCACTAGCCGGTGTCGACATAACCGTTAGCCCTGTCAGGTGGGACCATGCCGGATTAGGGTTTCCAGCCCTCCCGGCCGAAACTCTATAAAAGGCGCCATAACTCTCCCTGTGAAGCATGACCAACTTCAGGACCAAAACTATAGTCTCATTTACTCCTAGCACATTTACTTCCTCCTCCTCTCTAGTTCATCTTGTTCATCACCAAAAGAGCTCAAGGAGCATGTTGTAGATCTTGTGCCACACTTATATTGAGAGGAAGGGCAGGAGTAGGGGTGTTACCTCCTCACGAGGGCCCCGAACCTGGGTACATCGTGTGTGTGATTTTGCCTTCGTGCATTTGTTTGGGTTTGTTAGATCTTTGAGTGTTCTTCGGTGATTTCGTGTATTCCGGCATCTCCTACCGTGTGAGCTCTCTAGCTCGCTAGCCCTCCATCGGCCCCACACATTAGCCATCCTATGGCATCTGCCGTGACACCACCACGACAACCCCCGTCTCCTATCAATTATGCCGATACTATGACAGTTGGCGCCCACCGTGGGGCATGAGGTTCCTGGTGTCACGTTCCAGGCGGGAACACTTGGCGGCGTGGGCAAGCAGATCGCCGTCGGCCGCATCACAAGGTATGGCGGCCACAGCTACGTCAACTCAGATGAGTCCTGACTCCCGGCGGACGACTACCTTATCGGGTGCGCAATCGTATCGATCGGAGGGATTGACGTCTTCATCGGGTACACGCCAGAGGCGTACGGCCTACCGCGCTTCTACGACCCCACCCACAAACCCTTCGACCAAGCAGTCGACCGACAAGATGGATCTGAATCCGCCTTCTCCCAGGAACCGTGCGGATCTGACTTCCACTTCGTCGGAGTTGTCGGACTGGGATCCGACTCCCAGCCAGAAAACAACGATCCTGAGTCAATCCTTCCTGCTCTCCAGGAGGATGCGATGTCAGATGCCGGATCCAGATCTACTGTTCAAGTTAATATAGATTCTGATTCTGATGATGATGCTAGTCTCTTCGAAGAGAAAATCAAAATCCGCTTTTCCAGTGATAATCCGGTTCCTTCAGAGAACACGAGGGATACAGACATGCCTGATAAGCTGGCTATGATGGTTGTCATCAGTCACGAGTCAACCACAGTTGCTTCTGAAACGCGAGATAAACCGGCAGAAGATGTCGGCGACACCGTTACCGGTCAACTCATTGACGGTTCCGACAAGGTGCACGCAAAGAAGAAAACTGGTCTCGAGAAAGGTGGCAGCAGCAAGCCCACGGATTTTCTCTCCGTCATCAAAGAAGTAGAAGAGATCATGCACACTCCGGTGAACAAGGATACCCCACTCGACGAAGTGGAGGAACTTAGGCTTAATATGCTTAAGCACTCTGACTTCCTGCGCAAAAGAGAGGAGCATGTTGAGAGCCTTGCAAAGAAGATAGAGAAAGAGCAAGAAAAGATGTCGGACAAAACAAGCCGGCAGCTCTTCGAGGAAAAAAGGCCATCAAAAAACCGCCGTGATAAGGAGCCACCAATTCGTGCAACAACAGCAGCTCAAAATCTTGGGTTTGACTGGCGCACAGCACCACAGCGCGTGGACAGAAGGGGGGATGTTGTCTTCTGCACCCCCATCCTTAACGCGGTTGCTGCGCTAGACACCCTAGATGACAAGACTTACACAACGGACGAAAAGCTGGCCAACGCAAGACACTTCGTAAGCAAGGCCCTAGAACGGCAAGCCCGCGCTGACTCCTATGACCACATGGCGGATGCCCGCGGGGGAGATCTAGAATCCAAGTCAGGAAAGTGCAAAGCCGCACCTGGCGCTGACCCCGAAGGCCCGTCTGCCTCCAGTAGCCATGGCGACAAAAGAAAAGCAACCCCACCTCCAAAGAAGACGCCTCCCCCAAAACCAAGGCGGGACGAGAACTCGCGGACAAGAAGCAGAGGAGGCCTGCCACCTCCAACCCAGCCAAGGCGCGGTAACGGCGGTAGCCGGGACAACGGCCAGCCGCCTAAAAAAGATGCCGGCAACGACCCTCCCGGGAGAGGTCGAAGCCGGTCTCCGCAGCGCAGCACTGATAGCAAAAGGAAGGAGGCGACAGAAGGGCCCAGGCATAACGTAAGCCGGGCAGCACAGGACGAGCCAAACGCCAACAGAGGCGGACAGCAACTCGATCCAAAAGACACACGACATCACCTACAAGACATAGCAAGAGGAAGGGTGCCGCTATACTCTGGCCCAAAGTGCTTTGGCGACGCCATCCGCAGAGAGCCGTTCCCCAAGGACATGACATCAGTGTCTAAAAATTATCCTAGGTACAACGGCCTCGTTAAGCCGGATTCGTGGCTAGCCGATTATGCCATGGCCATAGAAATTGCTGGTGGAAGCAATCACATTGCCGTCCGCGACCTACCTCTCATGTTAGAAGGCACGGCAAGGGCTTGGATCGACAACCTTCCTGAAAAGTCTATCCATAGCTGGTACGACATGGAAAAGGTTTTCTCACAGCACTTCCAAGGAACATACAAGCGTCCAAATACCTACACGGACTTGCAACGCTGTATTCAGAAGCCGGACGAAACCATGACAGATTTTGTGAGCCGTTGGATCTCCGAAAAGGCCAACTGTCATGGTGTCTCGGACGCACAGGCTATCCATGCCTTCTACTCGGGCCTACAGAAAAAGTCCCTGCTCCGTCATCGGCTCGTCCGCGAGCAAGTCACGGATCTTGGCGAGATACTCAACCTAGCTGCCCAATACGCGGCAGCAGGTGATGACGCCTGACAGTAATCCAGACGTCAGCACCGCGCCAAGACGGAACAACAAACGCAAGCAAGCAGTGGAAGACAAAGCCGGACCCTCCAACGACATAGCCATTGCGTTCCAAGAGAATGCCGACAAAAAGAAGTGGAAGAACAAGAAAGATAACCGTGACGCTGGCTCAGGCCCTAAGGCGGCACATATCACTTACGAGCAGGCAAAACTTTTGCCATGCCCCATCCACGCCTCACTCGGCAAGGTCAACCATATGCTCAGCAAGTGCCGTTTTATGCACGACTTCAAAAAGGATCCCACAGTCGGCTGGAAGTCAAAAAATTCAAAGAAGTACGACAAGAAAGACAACAATGATGACGACGACATGTCGATCTCAAGCGATGACGACGTTGCCACCAAGAAAAAGAAGCCATACCCGAAGGTCAAAGAATCACTCGTGTGCTTTGTTGGCACTCCTTCGGCTAAGGTGGACAAGGCGGAGATGCGTGAACTCAATGCGACAATGTCGGACGTCCCTCACCCTGATCACGTCCCTCACCCAGGCAATCACTTGGGATCGGTCCGACCACCCTGATCACGTCCCTCACCCAGGCAAATACGCCCTTGTCGTCGACCCCATTGTCGACAACTTCAGGCTCACAAAAGTACTCATGGATGGCGGCAGCAGCCTCAACATCATGTACTATGATACACTAAGCCGCATGAACTTGTCAGAGGATCAGCTTGATCACAACAACCTCACTTTTCATGGCATAGTGCCCGGCAGACAAGCAAAGTCAATGAGGAGCATTAGGCTGAAGGTAACTTTTGGACCAAAGGAGAACTATCGCTAAGAGTTTCTCCGGTTTGAAGTTGTCCTATTCAAAAGCGCCTACCATGCAATCTTCGGACGACCGGCTTTCGCCAAGTTCATGGCAAGGCCGTGCTACATATACAACAAGTTTAAAATGCCAGGGGAAAATGGAACCATCACGTTTTCCGACAACTTCAAGAAAGCTAAGGAGTGCGAGCGTGGCATGGCCGCCTTCGCAGAAGCCGACATCCACAAGGAAGAGCTCGCACTACTTGAGGCGGACCCAGACAACTCCATGCCCAAGCCAAAGATTGATGTCAAGAAGACCTTTGAAGCTTCAGAAGACGCCAAAAAGGCGGACCTCATCCTAGGTGACAAGTCCAAGCAAGTTGTCATCGACTCCAACCTTGACAACAAATAGGAAGGCGCGCTCGTCGAGTTCCTCTGTGAGAATCGCGACATCTTTGCATGGTCGCCTTCCGACATGCCTGATGTACCGAGGGAACTAGCCGAGCACTCACTCAACGTCATAAAAGGATCCAAGCCGGTGAAGCAAGCAACAAGACACTTTGGTGATGAGGGACGCAAGGCTATAGGAAAGGAGATAAATAGGCTGAAGGCCGCCAATTTCATAAAAGAAGTTGTACAAACCGATTAGGTGGAAAATCCTGTACTTGTCCCAAATAAGAATAAAGAACTGAGGATGTGTATCGACTATACCGGTGTTAACAAGTGCTGCCCAAAGGATCCCTTTGCGCTGCCCAGAATTGACCATGTCGTAGACTCCACAGCAGTCTTCGAGCTACTTTGTTTTTTGGACGCCTACTCAGGATACCACCAAATCAAGATGAGGGAGTCAGATCAACTGAAAACATCTTTCACCACTCCATACGGGACTTTCTGCTACATCACGATGCCTTTTGGCCTAAAAAATGCAGGGGCAACATACCAGCGCTGTATGCAAAATTGCCTGCAAGAACAGATCGGTCGCAATGTTCACGTCTAAGTAGACGACATTACGGTGATGTCGAAAAAGAAGGCGGATCTCCTAGAGGATTTGGAAGAAACTTTTCAGAATCTTCGAAATACCAGATGAAGGTCAATCCTGCCAAGTGTGTTTTCAGCGTTCTAGTCGGCAAACTACTCAGATTTATCGTCTCAGAACGAGGGATTGAAATTAATCCGGAGAAGATCAAGGCTATCCAAAACATATCCAGACCCACTTATCTGAAGGACGTGCAGCACTTGGCCGGATCGGCGGCGGCCGTCAGTCGTTTCATATGCCGCATCGGGGAAAAGGCAATGCCCCTCTGCCGGCTATTGAAGAAATCCGACAACTTTGAGTGGACATCAGAAGCAGATGCCGCCTTGCAGCAAATCAAGGAGGCTCTCACATTCGCTCCAGTATTGGCAGCACCTCGATCGCAGGAACCAATGCTGCTCTACATCGCGGCAACTGGAGCAATTGTCAGCGTGGTCTTGGCGGTGGAAAGAAAGGAAAGCGAAGCCGCGACGTCTGAGCAACGTCCGGTTTACTTCATCAGTGCAGGCAGAGTGTAACGCCCCGGGATTTTCCCCAATTAGAAAATTGTTTGTTTTTCTTTTTGCACCAACATGACATCATCATGCATCATCTGCATTTGTCAATCTTAATTTAAATTTTTGCATTTAAATTGAACTTCATTTAAATTCTTTTCCACTTTTAAATTCCAATGCCTTCTCAAATAAATTAAAATAAAGTTTCAAATTATTTATAAATAATCAAACCAGTAATTAATATGACTAATTTGAAACTATTAAAAATTGTTCTAAAGTTTGATTTATGTTTCTTTTCTGATTTGTTTTAAAGATACAAAAACAGAAAACAATAAAAAGAAAAGAAAACAGCAGAACAAAAAAAAAGGGGGAAGGGAACTCTCTCTGGCCGAAGTGGGCCAAGAGGCCCAACTCCGGCCCGCTTCCTTCATCCTCTTCCTCCTCCGTACGACCACCAGAGAGCTTTACAGCAAGGCTATGGAAGCCCCACCATGTGCTGATCCCTCCCCCTCTTCTTAGCCGACCCCGACCCTCCTCCAAACCCTAGCCGCACCCCTCTAGCCTCCCCTCCCCCATCTGCGCTGCTAAGTACACTTACCCCCATACTTTGGGAATCTTACAGTTTTGTAACATGTTAGCTTAAGCTTGTTCGATACGCTTCGGTGTATTGACCCGTTCGCGGGCTGTGGTTTTCCTGCAGTTGAGGATTCTTCGCTCGACCAGGTGGGTGGATACTACGCGGAGTTCGACGACGAGATCTACGACGAGTAGTTAGAGTTCCCCTGGGTTACTTCCTGGTGGACCGCGTGGATGGGCCCTTCTTTTCTGTTTCGGCCTTTGAGCCCTTTGCTTCTTGTCTTTACTCAGACCAGTTTGTTTTCCGCTGCATGATGTAATGTTGGGACAGGTGTCCTCTGATTGGTGCCATTCGCCATATTTTGCTCGGTGAGAGCTTTTGGATATTATTTCCTTTCTTTGTGTCTTAGGTTTATTATGTGGTTTCAACTTGTTAAAAATCCGACTCGTATACCATGTGTGTATGTCTGAAGTATACGAGTTGGAAGACTTGTTGGGTTCTTGCGTGCACAGTCTGGAAACGTATGTGACGTTGGGGTCGCCAAGAGCTATCGGTCGATGATCCATTCCGAGCCTGGCCTGCTTGTTTCCTTGGATTGGTAACCCCAGTATGTTCTTGGTTGTGTGGCCCAACCGATACGTTTCGTTTGTGTAGCTTGAATTCAGGGTCTGACACATAGGTATCCACATTACCAAAAGCTGGCTTATGGTGTATTATTCGCCATTATTTCCAGGAGCACACAGTGACAGTAGTCAGCAGGGCACCATTGGGAGACATAATCAACAACGCAGAGGCAACATGCCGAGTTGCCAAATGGGGCATCGAGCTTGCCGCCTTCGATATAGTCTATAAACCACGGACCGCCATTAAAACTCAAGCACTCACAGACTATGTTGCCGATTGGACAGAAGCCATGGAGGAAAGAATTCTCCCCGAGTCAGAATATGGGTCATGCACTTTGACGGATCAAAGATGCTCAAAGGCTCGGGGGTCGGAGTTGTTCTGCGCACACCCAAAGGCGACAAGCTCAGCTACGTGTTGCAGATTCATTTCACAGCAACCAATAACGTCGCACAGTACGAAGCTTTGCTTCACGGGTTACACATGGCAAACGACCTCGGCGTCAAGAGAATCCTCTGTTATGGCGACTCCGATTGAGTCGCGCAACAAGTAAGCGAGACATGGGACGCGAAGAGTACAACAATGACGGTATACAGGGCCAAAGTTGACGAATTCGCCAAAAAATTCATGGGCTACGAAGTCCGGCATGTTCCAAGAGCTGAGAACGAGGCGGCAGACACCCTCGCCATACTCGGGTCAGAACGCAAAAAAGTGCCAACGGATATTTTCCTGAAACATTTACATAAGTCGTCCATTAAGGGCGCCGACTTGTTGGACCCCGATGCAGAAGAACCAGTAGAAGCGACAAGTTTCGCCGTCTAATCGATACAGCCGAATTGGACTGTCCCATACCTCGTTTTCTTAATCGACCAGAAGTTGCCGGAGGATGATGAGGTGTTAAAAAGGCAGATCATAAGGCGAGCCAAGGCATTCACAATAATCAAAGGCGAGCTATATAAGCGAAGCACGTGCGATATCTATCAGCGGTGCATACTGCTAGAAGAAGGCCGGGAAATTCTGAAGGACATACACATTGGCACTTGCGGGCATCACGCCTCCGCCAGGTCCATTGTATCCAAAGCTTTCCGCCAAGGTTTCTACTGGCTAACCGCCAAAGAAGACGCCGAGCATATCGTGAAAACATGCAAAGGCTGCCAGTTGTATGCCCGTCAACCCCACATGCCGGCACAAGAGCTCAGGACAATTCCAATCACTTGGCCGTTCGCGGTCTGGGGCTTAGACATGGTTGGTCCCTTCAAGAAGGCACGTGGTAGGTACACCCACCTATTGGTCGCTGTCGACAAGTTCACTAAATGGGTCGAGGCCAAGCCGATTAGCAAACTTGACGCATGAACAACCACCAATTTCCTCTGGGGAATTATCTCTCGGTTCGGAGTTCCACACAACATTATCACTGATAATGGCAGCAACCTGTCTCAAGGCGACATAGAAGAATACTGCAGTGATCTAGGCACCCGGCTTGATTTGGCATCCGTGTCACACCCTCAATCAAATGGACAAGTAGAGCGTACAAACGGCTTGGTCCTCTCAGGACTTAAGCCCCGTCTCGAAGCTCCGTTACATAGGGCAGTCGCCGCTTGAGCAGAAGAGCTACAGTCCGTACTCTGGAGTTTGCGCACAACGCCAAACAGATCTACCGGCTATACTCCTTTCTTTTTAGTATATGGCGCAGAGGCGGTGCTACCTACCGACATGAAATATGATTCCCCAAGAGTTCAAGCCTACACCGAGCAAGACGTAGAAGGTGCAAGACATGATAGCCTAGACCTGTTAGATGAAGAAAGAGACGTCGCTCTACATCGCTCCGCCTTGTACCAGCAACAACTCCGCCGTTATCATAGCCATAGAGTGCGGAAGCGAGGCTTCAGAACATGTGACCTGGTTCTCCGCCTTATTCAAGACATAAAAGTTTTGCACAAGCTATCCCCGCCATGGGAAGGACCGTTTATAGTCACAAAGGCATTGCTCAATGGTTCCTACTACTTAGCCGACATCCGTGACGAAGAAGAAAAGAAAAGGCGCAAGAAGGCGGCGGGAAGAAGAGGAACCAAGCGCAAAAGAGGCATTGACGACCCGTTTGAACAAACAAGACGGCCTTGGAACATTGAGAAGCTACGTCCTTTCTACACTTAGCAATTTATAATTGTAATAAGTTATATATGATTATGAAATAAAAGTCTATGGTTCCTCATATGTGTTGAGAAGCATGACATCTTTTGTCTTTTCTTGCAATCATATATCCCCTATGTATCTAAGTTACATATTTTCTAGCTCCGTGCAAAGGTTCAAACTGGTAGATACTTGCAGCTTTCGAGCCAACCCAAAGCAAAAATCAACTTTTTGCGCCGTCTAATTCCTATATGTCTGATTACTTATATGTGGTTCGCCTAGTAGTATGTCTTTGGCGCCAACATGTTGGTTTTGGTTTCTGATTCTAAACATATGGTCTAGCCCTGGTTGTTTCAGCTAAAGTTTCCGGCTGAGGTTAGCCAACGTACGAACAGTCAAGCATATAAGTCAGAGTAAAATTAAGGCGGGCCAAATAAAAATAAGGCAAAATAAAACAAGTTAGTTGGCTTCCCGCCCAGCAGCACATCTCCAAAAGTATTTACAAATATTACAGGTTGAGATTTGATTGTTTCAGGGGCAGGAAATGGCTAGCCGTCAAGGAAGCCGACAACAGCAACTTCGGTTCGGGGGCCGCCTACATTAAGCTTGGGGGCTGACAACCTCAGCCCCAGAGCTGTCGCTCCCCTCCGCCTCGGCCGTGTCGGCAGCTCCAGCTTCTCCAGCAGCAGGCACATGATGGCACTTCGGTAAGCTGGCTAGACTCCTGCGCAAACTTCAACAGCTGGGCCTCCATCTCCTTCCGATGCTCCTCCTTCATCGACAAATTGGCGGCCGCCAGATCAAAAGCTTCATTCATAATAGCTTGCATATCAGTAGACGCCTTCAGTATATCCTGGGCGTGATCTAGCAATTCTACAATATGAAATTACTAGCTAAATGATTGGCGGCAGCAAAAACAAATTAAGGCGGAAGGCAAAAAGCAATGATTTTACCTTTATCCTTCTTGCGGGCCGCTTCCAGTTCGGCAATCCGCAGATTCTTGGCTTCACAATCTTTTTTCAGATCGCGACACCGCTTGTTTATCTCCAACCTGGAGGAGATAAGCTCCTCGTTGGCGGACAGGATGCTCTGCGGACAAAGACAAAGGCATATAACATATTGTCAAAAAACCACTAAGCCGGCAACCACTGTTATCGGTCTGCCATCTAAGTGCTCGGGGGGAGGGCTATGTATATGCCACCAAGTTAGACAACTTACAGAAATGTCGCCCTCCAAGTCGGCGAAGGTCTGAGCGGCGAAGTCGGAAAAAGTCAGGGTGGATTCCTTGGCCTCCTTAAAGGTTGACCAAGGATCCCTAACCTTGCCGCCTCCAGCAACCGGGGCTGCCCTCCGCGTTCCACCGGCAACCTCCACCAGCAACTCCTCCTTGGCGGCGCGCGACCGGACGGCTTCATTGGCCGTAGCCTCAGCCGATGGAAAGGAAGTGTTGGTCGCGCGGCTAGCGGAGGAGGCCCTTGGTGCCGGACTAGAAGCCGGAACCTGGGGCTGGCGGCGAGCATCGCTCATAAAGCCACCGGCCCGGGACTGAGGAGTTGGCGGCATGGTAGCTGGCGAGCTACCCTGGAGCCGCTTTCCCCTGGACAAAAGGGACCTGGACGACAACTTGGAAGTCGCCACCCGCTCCCTGGCGACAAAGCAAAGTCAGCCAGATGAACACCAATAATGGAGAAATTCGACAACTATTTAAGACGGAAATGGGTACCTTCATGGGATATTAATCCCCGCGTTCTCGTCGAGGTCGACGAGCACCGGCTCTGTAGACGTTGCGGTCCGTTTCTTCCTCTCGGCATTAGCCATAGAGGAAGCAGCGCCGGACGCCTTGCGCTTCTTGGTTATCCCGGCTTCCGACTCGTAAAAGTCGGCAGCCAGGTAATTGTCCCCCAGAGCAGAGAGCTGCCAACCGAGAACAAAGCAAGTGTTAAGAAGACTCAAATAAGCCGGCAGAGCCGCCAAAGAAGGGCAAAACAAGAGAAATATCTACCTCAAGGGGAGGGTTGTTGTGGGTGTGCATGGGCACGCCCTCCTCCGCCTTCACCAGCCCTGATTTGACAAGGCTGCAAAGTCGGAATGCCAAGTCGGCAGCTGGTAACCCATCTTCGCTTACGCAAAGAGAGGCCGTGGTAGTAGGCGAATACTGACACATCTTATGCGGGCTATACTGCAGAGGCAGTATTTGCCGGCTAAGCCAGCAGATGACGGTGTCCACCCCATCCAGCAGCGGCGGAACCATCGTGCGAGTGAGGAACTCGATCCTCCTTTGAATAAGGCGGAGCTCCTCCGTAAACTTGGGGACCGCCTCGTCCCAGCATGGCCTGGGCATAGGCGGCGCGTTGACAAAGTCCGGGACACGAAATTGGCGGCCCGGAGCTGCCATGTCTTGGCAGTAGAAGAAGGTGGACGTCCAGCCCTTGACGGACTCGATGTATGGTATCTTGGGATACCATTGGCGTCCCTGGCGGCAGTTGAAAGTGATGCTGCCGCAGGTTGCCAGCCCGCCGTCCGGCACAGTCTGGCGCCGGTAATGGAAGCAGTATCTGAAGAAGTCTAAACTAGGCCTAATACCTAGATAGCCCTCAAACATAGTTGTGAAGCTGGCTAAGACTAATATGCTATTGGGCGCTATATCGTGGGGCTGGAGCCCATAGTGATCTAGCACCTCGCTAAAAAAGGCGGAAGGCGGCAAGGCCAATCCCCTGACTAGGTGGGAGGTGAGAATTACCCGCTCGCCGGCTTTCGGAGCCGGGATGACGTCCCCGAAGGCGGGCCTCCAGTTGCAGTCCTCCCGAGTCGGGAGATAGCCGGCAGACTCCAGCTCTTTGAGCACCTCTTCGTCGATGATGGAGGGGAGCCAGTAGCGCGACCCGAGGTCGGCTGGCTCCTCCTCGTCGTCGGCAGACACACCGCCGGCCGCCGCCGACGCGGTGGAAGACGAAGGCACCGAGGGAGCCGCCGCGCGAGCGCGCGCGGCGGGAGTCGAAGATGGAGCGGTGGCGGGATTACTCGTGTGCGCCGCCGCAAGGCGTGACACCGCGCCAACGGCACAGTTAGTCGGACCGGGCGTTGCTCCCTGCGCAACGGCACAGTTAGTCGGACACGTGTCGGACATCTGTTGTCGTGGAGCAACGCACGATCGCACGATCTCCATGACTCCTCTTTTCCGCGATTTGCAATCATGGCGTGATTTTTGCTCCATTTGGTTTCAAACTGTCGTGAGCCAACTGGCGTCATCCGCCAAAGACATGTTTGGCTTGCCGCTAAGGATCAGGTTTCCTTGTGAAGATATCCGGCAAGTTTCATTAAGCCGTTTTTCCCATGATTGGATAAAGGCGGCCGTGTGCCAACATTGAGGTACACGTTTCCCCCATTATTTTCAGAATGGTTCAAGTCCTGCAGCCGCCAACATTGAAGATTGGAGAGTCAAGAAGAAGCCGGCGCCTGGAGAATTTCAACCTTTCTGGGGGCTAATGTTGGGGATATACCAACTAGGGGTATCTCCAACATGGATCAATCCGGCTAGTCCAGGGTGGCCCAAGGGTGGTAAGGCTGAAGCCTGTCGGGCGACCCAGATAGCTGACGTACAAGGAAGTAGGCGGACGGTCCAAGGAAGGCGGAAGGCGGAAGCCCATCAAGCCACCCAGCCCAAGAAGGCACCAACTAAGCCGGCTAGGTCTAGGACTCTGATTACTTGCCGGATAAGTACTTGCCCTGTATCCTGGGGTCTGGCCGCCTATATAAGCCTGTCACCAGGAAGCCTTTAGGGCACGCTCAATACGCATCATACCCATTGTAACCTGTTCACGTCTATTTGCCTCATAGTGAATTATAGCAGCACGTAGGATCTCGCCACCGCTGCGAGGTCTGAAGCTGGGTAAACTCGCCGTGTTCAATCCCGTCCTCGATGACACCAACCTTCTTCCCCACAACTCATACGTAGGATAGAGGACCCCCGTCTCCTATCAATTATGCCGATACTACGGCAGGCACCGTAGACTCGAAGTCATGCCGGGGCGCCCGGGGCCAGGTACATGGCGCCATGGAGGTCCAGGCGCATCGATCATGTTACATCGCACTTAATTGCATCATTTGATTGTGTGATTTTGTGTGTACATCCTATCGATTGCTTATATGTTAGATATACAACGGAAGCATCATAAATAGGATGATCCCTAACAAATACCAAAATTGTGTTCTCACTCGTTGCGCACCACCAAGAAAGTTCTACGTTATGAGGCAGGCCGTGATGATCGGGTGTCAGACATATCGTCGTTCGCATATAGTGGGTGTAAGCCATGTTGCACGTGCAGGGTCTTCGAGGTTTGATTGGCGAGCCTAGCATATGCAGATATGGCCTCAGAACACGGGAAGATCGAAAGATCGAGCATGAGTCACAGAGTTGTTGTGATCGACATTTTATGTCCACCTTTGAAGCTGTGCCGCCGGCCGTGACGATCGGGGGTGGTATAGTGGATGAGGGTCGTGTAATCGCTATTATTATTTTTAGGGATAATAATTTTAGTGGAGTGTGTTTGATAATATGATTATAAACTAAAAACCACATATATTATAAACTTTACCTTACCTCTTTTGTGATCACATCTGGAGACTACGGAACTACACTTTGGTTACTCCTCAAGAGCCCGGATTCTACCTTAGAAGCCGACGGGTCCAATTTCATCAGCTGGTACATTGGCTTTAGAAACATTCTCCAACACAACAAACATTCTATATGTCCTAGAACATTAGTTAGGAGATATACCAGATGATTCTGCTAGCAAGGAGGAAGATGATGAGTTCCGTAAGAATCATGATATTTTCATAGAAGTGGAGGTCGTCATGAGCGTATGCCTAGCACCAGAGTTGAAAGTTGTTTCAACACATGGAGCCATATGTCGTAATTGATGCGATCAAAGGACACTTCAAAGATGAATTGAGTCTTGAGCAGTTCAGACAGCTTAGAAAGTTCCGGACCATTCACATGGGGAGCATACCTGTGTGGAGACTAATTTGAAGAAGTTGAATGAAATCTACTTCAGTCTTACGAATATCTACGATTTCTAGATAGCGAACTCTAGTGCAATAGAGATTGCGCTTTGCCTCCTAGCTATGAAGAGCATGTGCGTGAATATGCTATAGAGACACGATGAGCTTCTTCACGTTCGTGAACAAGTTCAAATCTCTAAAAAGTTGATTCCATCGAAGAAGAGTTCTTCGACGCTACGGGTATATTTGATATACGAAGATGTAAATGTATTCTTCTCATACTTGATGAAGAGTATTTGATACTTGTTCTGTTTATGAAATAGTCCATGATCATCACAAGTATGCGGCGATGGGTGACGTGACAGTGCACAAGTGATGGCAACCAAGGAAGTTGATGGCCAGTATTGCTCACGTCCTTGAGATATCATATTAGTTATCATCAATAGTTTTTTATAAGACATTTTGTAACAGCGAGAGTGTGATCTAGTTTGGTGTCTTGAATGTTACAAGACATAGTTATTCATATAGAACAAATCAGTTGTTTTATGTTATGAAACAAAGCAGTTGTTTTATATTATGAATAATTTGTATCACATCTCAATTACATTATACGTATGATATACATTTATAATAGCGGGAATGATAAAATTATGTGTCCAAGAAATAAAAGATTTTGTTACTAGAACAAACACCATCAAATTTGATCATAAAGGCAATGTAAGAAGCAATAGATGCTTTTGATCTATTTAAGTATTACATGTGCCGAATTGATTAAGTTTAAAATGTAGTATTGAAGTGTCAACACGAGAAGAAATTAATTAAGAGTCATTTCGAATGATTATTAAATTAATTAAATTGTGTATCTTTGCTTGATCTGAATCTCTCTATGATGATTGGTGAATAAGTGTATTTGCATAATAAATCATAAGTCTGAAAATAATTTGATAGAAGATCAAATGAGGTTTTTCAGAAGAAAGATCTGTGAATATTGTATCACAAGATTCGATCAAAGGACAATATTTTGAATTACAGTTTCAGCACAACAAGACTTTTGGAAATTTCGTTTCACAATATTATAATATCATATATGGTGATATGTGAAGTATTATAATCATACTCTATTTTAGATAAAGTGTGGTCTTTCAGAATCTGTCTTGGAATCTCTTAATATGTTCGAAACATTATGGTCGATGTCCACTTTAGAAAATAAATATCTTTCCAACGAGAATTCATGTAATCGACAATAGTGTTGTTATGTATATGATTATACGATAATTCAGAATATACACGAATAGTTCTTTGTAGATTGCTCACATTGGATGAGAGTGTATTCCAAAACCCAATAGAAACAAAACTTGTGTTGTTGTCTATGTAATTCCGAGAAAAATATGATTTTTTGAATTATGGTTAATGGAATAGAATTATAAGCTTGAAATAAGGTGTCAGACCTATATTCGTAAAAGTAGAATATGGGAATGTGTTCCAAAAGGTATATGTCTACAAATGAAATTTTGATGATTAAGAGTGAAGGAGACTAGAAAATTGTTTTCTGCTTGCAATCATCTTCATAAAGATCATAATATATTCATGAAAGAAGCTTCTAAATAAAGTGTTGTTATATTTAATATTGCTGTCAGGTCACAACATAATATTAAGTATTTCAGATCTTATTGACAGATCAAGGTGCACCTTATGAATACAAAGAAAGTTGAGAAAATATCAGAATGCGAACAAAGGCTTTTGTGCCTGAAAATCCAGTTACATTTAGAAAGGATTAAAACAGTAAAAGTTGCTATAATTCCTTTTGGAGAAATAAGATTTCTTGATCATCATCTAAAGTGTTATATGAGAAATGTAACTATAAGAAAGAAGTGAAAGCATATTTTGTCAAGAAATGTGTCTTGGACAAGATCAAATTTGTTGACTACATTAATGTAGACATGCTTGAAGTATGTGGGATTTTTATTAATGGAATACTGTAGTTTGTATTGAGTTTGAATTGATAGGAGATCAATGATTTTGGTTTGACCAAAATGTCGAAATAAATTATGAATTTAAGTGGGAGTCAAAGTTAGTTCACTCGGGTAGAATATGTAAAAGACATATTTTTGAGTGGGAGCTTAGAACCTCAAATATATAGATGACATATTTTCGAGTGGGAGCTCGTGTTATCAAATATGTGGAGACATAATTTTATTGGGAGCCGAATAAATCTTGTGTAAATGACGCATTGTGAATTATACCAGTAGAATTAATTAGAAAGATGAAGTTGTGAAACTATATGAAAGTTAGTGTCTATTTGGAATAGAACGGGAATTTTAATAGTTAGTCGAGTTGTTTTGGATTATATCTAAGGAGTCGGAATAGATTAAATTCAAAGGATGGTCCTTGGAAATCCAATTAATCATTAAGAGTAATGATACGCGGTAATAGTGGTTGTATGACATGTTGGTCTATTATTAGACATCATACAAAAACCATATTACCTACTCGATGAAATGACCGATGTTCTTAGAAGAAGAACAGTCGTAAAAGTAAATTTAGAATTTACTGGAAGTAGAAGTGTATCAGTTCTTAGATTGACATTGGAGTGTTAAGCTTTCTACAAAGGTGTCAAAGTATATATAGATATCGCGAGATTGTAATTGTTACAAGGAGCTCTCTATAATTGAGTGTGTTTTCAAGGCAATTATCTGGTTGACAGAATCTGAGTAAGCGCTGGGAAACAAGAGTCTCACTTAGTTACGGTATTTGTATATATGTTATTGGATAACATGATAATGTCAAACTAGGTTATATCAATGAATCGCAAAAGAACGCACAATTGTGTATTGTACAGATTGTCAGAGTAACACTCTTCCACAAGCAAGCATTATCATATAACGCTTATTTGATAAGGGGTTTTTGATGAAGTAAAATGAAGCTAGTTTTTTTGTACTCTAATGCAAGTGGGTGACTGAAAGAGATATGCCCTAGAGGCAAATAAATAGTAGTATTTATTGCATTATCTCTAGTGAGCCTCTGTATTAACCCTAGAAGGAGATATGCCCTAGAGGTTTTTGTATTATGCTATAACTGTATTAATCGGAATTATTAATACATGTGTGATACATAGACAACCAGAGTCCCTAGTGAGCCTCTATATAAACTAGTCCATTGGGAAACAGTTGATCGAGATTCCCGATTAAAGACAATGACGTCGGTTGACAATGGGGTCATCTTATTAGTAGAATAAGGTGATGGACATACGCAAAGTATTACAATAAGATCGTATTACGATGTTTGTCATTCGCAATAGATAAAAAATATGATAGCTTATTCCTTAGACCGTGAGACCGTACTTATTGCTACTTCGTAGGGGTACTTTGAGAGCATCAAACGTTCTGTCTTATATAGCATGACAATAACGGTGTCCATCTTGGGTATCCTGGAAGAGTGTTGAGACGTAAGGATCAAGAGCAGGATTTGTTCATTCTTGTAATGGAAAGATACTCTGGACCCACTCGGTGAGATTGCATCTATATAGCGGCGCAGCTTATGACTAGTTCATGGATATTTACTATCACAGACGAGTTAATAACCTTTTTCGGTAACGAGATACAACAAGAAAATCAGATGCCTGCGATCATATCTCGGACAAGGTAGTATCGTAGAAACAAAGGGAATGAATATCATGTTTATGGTTCAATGACGATATTCGTATAATGCACAGGGGCCGTCATATGCGTCCAAGTATCCCTGGCGGTCATTGGTAAGCGGAGTGTATCGACCATGTCTGGAGTGTTCTCGAACCGTAGCGTAATAAACTTAAGGTTTTAACGACACCTGCAGAAGGTTCTGCAATAATATAGGATTTTATTGGAGAGAGATAAATGATCCAGAAAGAGTTCCGGTGGTCCGGAAGGAAATCCGAGAAGGTCTGGAATGGTTCCAGGAATGTCCGAAAGATGTTCGAGTGGTCCGGAAAATGTTTCAGGGTCACGAGATATTAAATAATATTTAAATATATTGATTATGAATTAATTATATTTTATATTAATTTAATTATTAAATAATAAAGGGAAAAAGGGGCATCCCACCTACATGGGCCCTAAGAGGGCCCAATAGGGAGCCGCACCATGGAGGGGGGCCAGCCCATGGTGGGTTCGGCCGAACCCCCCTCCCACCTCCTTTTCTTTAGTCCCACATGGGGGAGGCAAGGTGTTTGCACACCCCCTCCCCCCTTTATATAGCAAGGCATATTAATTAGATTAATTACAGAAAAAATACAATTAATTGTATAGCTGGCCGTCCGAGTTGTTTCTCCGCCTGTTTTGCCCCCTCTCTCCACCAAAGCTATACCGGCGGGCGCCGTTGCCCTGCGGGATTCAAGAAAAGTTCTACCCCTGCGATATTAGCTGGATCTGAATGACCGGGGGTTGTTGTTAAGCTCCGTATGTTTGCGAGTGCTCGGAGGCACCACATTTGAGGAGCCTCGCCCACCCAGCAGCCCTGCCGCTGCTATGTCGCCGGAGCCACCCCCCTAGTCGCCGGCACCTCGCCATCTTCCGCCCGACGCCCGTCGACGCAGGTCATCATCGACACCCCGACGTCATCATCTACATCGTTGCGGCAAGTTCTCCGTGACCTCGAGGTCGGCTATGGACTTCATCGTCAACGCTTGTGCGGGAGCGTAATCCCCGCTATCGGTCTACATGGAGGTAATGTAACCCGTTCCGTCACTGTTATCACATGTACTAGATAGATAGATCCTGGCTAGTTAGGGTGTTCATACACTAGAAAAATTATTGTTTTCTGCACCGGAACCCCTTCAGCAGGCCGTGACGATCGGGTGTCAGACATATCGTCGTTCGCATATAGTGGGTGTAAGCCATGTTGCACAAGCGTTACGTGGAGGTTATATTTGCGAGCCTAGCATATGCAGATATGGCCTCGGAACACGGAGGCCGAAAGGTCTAGCATGAGTCACAGAGTTGTTGTGATTGACAATTGTCTACCCTTGAAGTTGTGTTGCCGGCTCTGACGATGAGGGGTTGTGCAATGGATGGGGTCGTGTAATCGCTTAAACGGCCAGGAGGGATGTTCGTTTGAGTGGGAGTTCTGATAGTTATTTTCTAAAATAGTAGAACTCAAAATATAATGAACAAAGTCTGTTTTGCAAAACCTTTGCAGATATTGACCAATGTAATAGCATCTTTTAAACTTAGGCACATTCCTGTGATTGAGAAACTTAAAAGGTTGGGTCCAAACTTCATAGTTTTATACTTTAGCTTGAGGATACTCCTTGTTTAAACTGTTAGCTCTTTGTGATACAATACCCGCTAGGAGATAAACCCGGAGATTCCGCAAACAAAAGATAATTTGGATTATCAGGTTTTGTGCGGATGATATCATCATAGTCCAGTGCATGCTATGATCTCTGCCATAGAGAACCAACGGTGGGTACGAGTTATTAGATCGCGAACATATGAGATGTCGCTAAACTCGGGGTACCCCTAAAGTTGGGTTGATGAAGTTTATGACTGATTGTCTTCTCAACTAAGATGGAAGAGAATACACACATTGAAGGAGCACGTGGCAGTCATACTTGATGACATATGATCATACTTGATGAACATTGAGATGCCTCGCTCAGCTCGATCACGGGATGACAGACGACGTTGCCAGGTGCAAATGCTTTGTCATAGACTATGTCATGCAAGGGGAATCGTTCACCTTCGTGGTTCTTGATTACGTTGAATCAAGAAGATGAAATAGATCGCCGGAAGTCATCAATGATGATGGTGTATATATGAGATACATGTTATGAATGTTTTAGCTAAGCAAGCACTCGCAGTAGTGACTAAGTTTTTGATACTAGTCATGTTTTATGAAAACCAGGTTTACTGCTTGAGTAGCTTGAAAGGATGAGGCGACATTGTGTGTTGATAATGGTAGACAAATTGTTTTGATGGCCATAGACACTCTCCCTCTAGATCTACCATTTGAATAAATTCTTTATGATCGCCTGTTAGTATGATCATTATAAGTGTGTCTCCTCTAGCGAGACAATTGTTCATATATATTAGTGACAAATTCGCTGTCCTATATTTATGAAGTAATGATCATATGCCGATTTGAATTTAGATGGTAGAAACTCTCACATTCATAATATTAATGCCAAAGGATACAAACTTAATAAATACACCACATATGTTAATGGAATATGACAGACCTACGAACTACGAAGAAGAGATGGTAGACCTAAGTTCGAGAAATGGCTATGAGTCATATATGATCCGAAATAAAATCCATGTATGATTACCAGGTATTGACTTGGGAGATCTTCTTGATGGCATCTAGGATATTAATAGAATATGGAATTTTATGAGAGAGTATACATTGAGAAGGACCAATTTGTCGTGAAACAGTTCCGACAGATTCAAAATTTGACCACATGAGAGTTTGTCTCAAGTGGAGAAGCCTAAATCTATTCTGGGTCGTTTAGCAATTAATATAATTTCAAATGAGAAATTGATAGATGGATAAGAAAACCATGTTTCTTAATAGTGTCATTAAGAAAGAGTTGTAATCAGTACAATAATGGTTTGTAATCCTGAGGATGATAAACATGTATGAAAACTTCGGATGTTCATTCATGGGCAGAAGCAAGCATATCGGAGCTAGAATCTTCACTTTGATGATGTGATCAAAGGATTTTGGAGTTGTCCAAAATAGTTGAGTGGGAGCTAAGTAGCTTTTCCTTGATCTTATATGCGGAAGGCATATTTGAGTGGGAGCTAGGTGTCATTTGTGATTTTGTATGTAACGACATATTGAATGACACAGATCCTCTAGTGGAGTGTAAAGGATTATTTAAGTGATTGAATTTTTCTATGAAATGAAGTTAGGAATATTAGGCATCCGATTTATAATTGTATAGATTGTAAGGGGCTTAATAATATTAGGTCGGAGTATTTCCTAAGTTAAGATTCTGAAGTGTTTCAGAATAGAACAAGCGAAGAAACAGGTTCTTGCTTGTATGACTAGGTAAAATATTAAGTTTATCTTGGCATTTTCAGTGATACAAAATGATGTTCGACATTCTCTATGTATCAGACATAGATTCTATCAGAATGAAAGCTCGACTTGGTGTGACCTGAGTTCTTGGTTGAAGAACAGGTTCTAGAGTGATCCTTGTGTGGATCAATGAACAAACGTTAAGTATATATTCAGTGTCTATGAGAACCGAAGATATGTTTTTTAGTAAAGGGTAAGAGTGGAAAGACAACTTGCCGTAAAACGGTTACGATGATGTAAGTTATCACACTGGCCCATACAACTAGAAATCTCATATAGGAGATGTCCTTTATTTTGAAGAAAGACATGGTTATCTTGCGAAGTCGCATATGAATGCACTATCGCATAATCTACATAGTTATAGAAATATATGGCAACTTCAGAAGTAGTAAGTTTGATTGGACTGAGCAGTTTTCCGAGCGTATGTGGTCCCCTTAATAGATCTCCTAGACCTTTAAGGCCCATGTTACGCCAATGTTCGAATCTCACTCCATGCACTAGGATATATTTCACCGTCATCGTAAGATAGATGATGATGTCAAACTAGGTGACATAGAAGTATTGCAAAGCACATATAGGTCTCAATGTGTGAGATCTATTGACTGTATTCCTCTTCCATGAGACGAGCATGCACCAAGATGCTATGGGTGTTGAGAATTTTACCAAGTTGTAAACTAGATTAAGTGTTACTCTAGTGCAAGTGGGAGACTGAAGGAAATATGCCCTAGAGGCACTTAATAAACATATTTTATTGGTTATATTCCAATTGTTTTTTATATGTTTTATACCATGCTATAACTGTATTAAGCGGAAACACTAATACATGTGTGATAGATAAACAACCAGGTCCCTAGTTGCCTCTACTAAGACTAGTTTCGTTGCGCGATTGATGATCGAGATTTTCCGATCATAGGGCATGGCGCCGGTCGGCAATGAAAGTCATATCGTTGGTGATATTTGTAGGACGTAGTCATTACGCCTTAAGACCGTGAGACCAACTCTTACTATTATTTCTAAAAGATACTTTGATTGCACCAAACGTCGTATCTTATTTAGTATGACAATAAAGGTGATACTTTTGGGTATCGGAAGGGGGTAGCTGAGACGAGGGGTAAGCAGCGGGATTTGTTAGTCCGTATAGCCGGATAGATACTCTAGGTCCCACTTGGTGAGATTATGTCAAATGAGTTTGCAAACATGTGACTAGGTCACCAGCTGACATAATATCATAGACGAGTAGAAGATAGCGATGTCGGTGACGAGATGCTAGGTATGGAGATATCTGAGAATGATGCTCGGACACGCTAAGTATCATCATGACAAAGGGTTTAAGACTAGACGTCCAGATTTGATAGATGAAAGTCATTCGTTATATCACAGAGATTAATTCATGGGGTCCAGAACTACGAGTTAGTCATTGATCAGAGAGGAGTCTCGATCATGTCTGTTATTATATCGAACCGCTAGGGTAACACACTTAAGGGGTTTCGACAAGACAACCGGAAAGGAAAGAGATCGCCGGGAACGTCCCGGGAATGGTCCGATGGAGATCGGGCAGCGACGAAATAGTTTTCGGAGCTAGAATAAATTATATATAATGTTTTTGATATAATTAGTGTAATTAATGTTTAAATATGATTTTATATATTTATTTTTGAAATTTTAAAGGCAGATTTCCTTAAATGGGCCTTCTAGTGGAAAGAAGGCCCATGAGGGGGGAAGCTTCCCCCCAAGGGAGGAGGGCTGGTTCGGCCGGCCTAGGTGGGCCACAAGGGGGCCACCTAGGGCCGGCGCACCTTGCAAGGGTCGTGGTTGGTGTGGGATAGTCCTACACCGCCCGACTGGCAAGGTTGGCAGCCTTCTTGCCCCTTTATATAGAGGGGCACAACTGGCTTTTTAATTAACCCAATTAATTCTCGATTTCTCCTCGATCTCGTGATTCCCTTTGTCGGAGTTGCGCCGAGAAGGATGAGAGTTCTCTCTCCACCATAGTCCACTGCCGCCCTGCTGGTGTTCCGGGTCAAGTCTTCCGCTGCTCGTCTTGGACTAGAGCTTCGGAGGTCGTCGTCTCCACCGTATGTGTGTAACGCCCTGCGAGGTGTTGCGCTAGCCGTACTCGGAGGCCTACTTCCTCCACCCGACCTCGAGGTCATCTTCGTCGTGCCGATTTCTTCGCGACCTAGAGGTCGGCTACGTCGTCAACGCTTGTGCGGGAGCGTAATCCCCGCTATTCGGTCTACGAGGGTATGTATTCCGACCTCCGCCGTACTTCTATATCTGCATAGTATAGATCTTGGCTAGTTTAAGGATATCGTTGCTACGGATTTTTTTGTTTTCTGCATGTGATCCCCTTCAGATACGTACATTTTACATCACTATTTTATATCATAATTTACACTCGTTCATCGACATTTTTCATATTAAAATGCAATATCTTTGTTATTTCATCTTATTTTGCATGTTTTATATTTAGCGGGAATAAAGAAGTGGAGTTTGAAATCAGCTGGAAAATAAGCTACAGAGCCAGAAGGGCTCGAGGAGGGGGGCCACCATGTCCTCCTGCAACCTCTCCCTACCTGCGCCACACCGATACGGCAGGGGTGGGGCCCACCCCAGGTGCCCCCATTTGACGTACTTAACCCTCTTGATCTAAAATCTTGTGGGGCGGTTAATTATTTTGTTTTCCCAGTTTGAGGACGGAGAAGACATTGAGAGAAAACGAGCTCCAACAAAAAAATCTATCGAGGATAGGGTTATATTTGTGTTATTTATTGGGATCTCTGTCCTGATATTGATTATTTTGTTATGGTTGATGTTATTGTTTTATCTGTGAATTCTTTGTATGATCAGTGTGTATTTCATTCATATATCAGCTCTAATCATGATCTATATGATGTCTTTGTAAGTAGTTAGTTTAGTAAATAAAAATCCAACACTTTCAAGTATTAAAAGCCAATATTTTTAGGAACCGTATTATTATGAGGAAACTTAAAAATATTACGTTGCCAAACGCAACCCAAGACTATTAAAATGTTAGGTGACTTACGACCACACAAGTCAGATTAGAACAGCTGAGATCTGCATGTGCCGACAGTAGAGGCGCTCTGACTCCGAGTGCCATTATGTATCGAACGTACTCCAACTGAAAGCGCGAGGAGTAAGACGGAGCCGGAACTTGTTGCGCGCGGGCGACGGCAGGCGGCAGCCGCATGCGCACGAAACAGAAACAGAGTCTTTACGGTTTTGTAAGAGCAAGTACAATGAGCTTATATAAGCGGGTTATAAGGACTAGAGTAATATTTATTAGATGACATAGAGGAGAGAGAATAGGAGTGGTCTCTTATGCAATAGATAGATCTAACACGTGCTCTAAGAGCAAATCTAATAAGTCATACTCAGCCGACTATAGCATCTGCCATGTCACTAAAATCCTATGTGGCAGAGAGGAAGAAGGAGGGAGAGCAGAGCCGGCTCTCATGCAAAGTCGAGCTATAGCGCAGTGTACGAGAATGAGCAGCTCGCTTGGAGCCATGCTGCGAGCTGCGAGCTACAGGCAGGCGCTAGCACTTCTCTGCCAATCATGTGCATCCACCCGCATGTAATGCGTTACTTACAATTTTATGAAAACTAATCTAACAGCTAGCCTATAGCTAGATTATTATATGGTATGGCTGTAAGATGACTTCTTGATGACATGGAATGACTCTATAGCCGGCAGTCGGCTCTCTTATTAGTCATGCTCTAAGCACTTTGTGAGTGTGCGTGGTGAGTCATATTTTATTAAAGTAATATAGTTTATATCTAACTAACTATTATACATGTTAACTATATTGTTAGCTGAGATGACAATTTCTTATAGCTGCTATTAAACTTGCTCTAACGGTTTTATGAATCACGGTCACGAGGCTCCGGTGCGCCTTGCTTTCCCGCCAAACTCCAACTGCAAATACCGGAGGCAGCCTGACTGGTCATAGCGCGCTTCTCGAGGTGCAACGAATTGAAGACCACCTAGCGAGTTGCGCAGAGATAAACTGCTGGTCGGCAGGTCGTGGTCGCGTAGGGTAGGGGCTAGGTAAACCGGCCTACTCGCCTCACGACACGTGTACGGAAGGAGTGGCTCCGTCGGCGGTCAATGACGGCGGCAAGCTCCGGGGCCCGCGTCGGAAATGATCGATTTCAGAGTTCCGTTCCAGTCTCACTCCACCGATTCGTATATCCCTTGTACGCTCCCGTAAAAAGAAAGATTTTTCTCACAGAGTGGTGTCAGTGTTAGTGATGATCTGATTATTTTTCAGGCCTCTACACTAGTCTCAATGGATAGGGTATTTGATTCAAAATAATCTGATAGGTTTTTATATGATTTTAACTCATAGAATTTTTTCCTTAATCATTCTTAGTTGATCATTGATTCATAAGACAAGTTCTTATAAGAATTTTTCCTATAAGAATCTTCATACAATTTTTATAGGATTTTTTGAGATACACAGTACAGACGCAAACGCTCACAAATACGCATGATCGTACACACGTAAACCCTATCCCTATGAGGACCTTCGAGAGACTACTGGTCCGGCATATTTTAAGCTTGACGAAATTACCACAGGCGACTCGCTGTTGACGGGCCCGTCAGTGAAACGCATAGCGCCGGTTAAATTCTAAAAAATTTAGAAAAATGCGAGCACCCATGTCAAATCTGGGACTTAAATCTTGTTGCGCAGGTTCCATCATAAGGAACCAAACCAGTTGAGATAGACTCACTTCACTTCGCATTTCCTATAAAATTTCTAACATCCACACCAAGCTCATTTTACAATTTCATTGATGAAATCAAATAAATTTGTGTACAAACCAAATCCTATAAGATTAGAGTGGGTATGACATAGCAAGACTATACTTTTCCTATTTCTATGTCTTTCCTATCCAACGAATCAAACAAATCCTAGTTGGTCTAGATATAAATCGGGTCATTCTGTTTGATCAGGTTATATATTTGCTTTTCAAAAAATGACTCTATACTCTCTACTTATTTGGACCCTAAACTCTGTAGGTGGTTCTGTCTACCACCTCACGGCAAGTCGGGTGGCATTCTGGTTAGCTTTAGCCTTTAGTTATGTAGCTCTGGCGGTTAAGAGTTTGACACACGTGATTCTTTTTACTACCTTCTGTCGATAAAAACTGTCGGAAGTATAACTATGCATTTATATTAGGCAAGTTCATTTATACCGTGGATTGGAGGAAATTGTAAAATTGTATCTTAAATTTAAAAAGGATGCCTTTGAATATGCATTTATTATTGTATATGATGCATCGCAAGATGTGCATAAAGCCAGCGTTTCTTTCAGAAGTTTGTAGAAGCAGTGCACTTGTGCGACAGAATCCCTTCCAATGTTGGTGAGGGATATGAACAATAGACCTAGATCAGATAAGAAATACTAATAATTTTAATGCAAGTCAATTATTTCTGTTTAATTCAATTACCGAGAGTTTTGACTTTAAAAGATAGTTCTATCAACAAGGCACCTTGTTGGGATATACCAACTAGAGGTATCTCCAACATATATCAATTCGGCTAGTCCAGGGTGGTCCAAGGGTGGTAAGGCTGAACCCTGCCGGGCGGTCCAGATAGCTGACGTATAAGGAAGTAGGCGGACGGTCCAATGAAGGCGGAAGGCCGAAACCCATCAAGCCACCAAGACCAAGATAGAAGGTGGCAACTAAGCCGACTAGGTGTAGGACTCTGATTACTTGTCGGAAAAGTACTTGCCTTGTATCCTGTGGTCTGGCCGCCTATATAAGCATGTCACCAGAAAGCGTTTAGGGCACGCTTCAATACGCATCTACCCATTGTAACATGTTCACGGCTATTGCCTCATAGTGAATTATAGCAGCATGTAGGATCTCTCCACCGCTGCGGGATCTGAAGCTGGGTAAACTCGCCGTGTACAATCCCGTCCTCGACGACACCAACCTTCTTCCCCACAATCCATACTTAGGCTAGAGGACCCCCGTCTCCTATCAAGTATGCCTATACTACGACAGTTGGCGCCCACCATGGGGAATAAGGTTCCTGGCGTCACGTTCCAGGCGGGACACTTGACGGCGTGGGCAAGCAGATCGCCGTCGGTCGCGTCACAAGGTATGGCGGCCACAACTACGTCAACTTAGATGAGTCCTAGCTCCCGAAGGACGACTACCTTATCGTTTGCGCAATTGTACCGATTGGAGGGATCGACGTCTTCATCAGGTACACGCCAGAGGCGTACGGCCTACCGCGTTTCTACGACCCCACCCACCAACTCTTCGACCAAGCAGTCGACCGACAAGATGGATCTGAATCCGCCTTCTCCCAGGAGTCGGCCGAATCTGACTTCCACTTCGTTGGAGTTGTCGGACTGGGATCTGACTCCCAGCCGGAAAACAATGATGCTGAGTCAATTCTTCCCGCTCTCCAGGAGGATGCGATGTCAAATGCCGGATCCAGATCTACTGTTCAAGTCAACATAGATTCTGACTCTGATGATGATGCTAGTCTCTTCGAAGAGAAAATCAAAAGCCACTTTTCCAGTGATAATCCGGCTCCTTCAGAAGGCACAGCGGATACTGATATGCCTGATAAGCTGGCTATGATGGTTGTCATCGGTCACGGGTCAACCCTGTTGCTTCTGAAACGAAAAACAAGCTGGCGGAAGACGCCGGCGACACAGTCGCCGGTCAACTCATTGACGGTTCCGACAAGGTGCGCGCAAAGAAGAAAACTGGTCTCGAGAAAGGCGGCAGCAGCAAACCCACGGTTTTGCTCTCCGTCATCAAAGAAGTAGAAGAGATCATACACACTCCGGTGAACAAGGATACCCAACTCGACGAAGTGGAAGAACTTAGGCTTAATATGCTTAAGCACTCTGACTTTCTGCGCAAAAGAGAGGAGCACGTTGAGAGCCTTGCAAAGAAGATCGAGAAAGAACAGGAAAATATGTCGGCCAAAACGAGCCGGCAGCTCTTCGAAGAAAAAAGGCCATCCAAAAACCACCGTGATAAGGAGCCGCCAATTCGTGCAACAACAACAGCTCAAGATTTTAGTTTTGACTGGCGCACCGCAACGCGTGGACAGAAGGGGGGATGTTGTCTTCTGCACCCCCATCCTCAACGCTGCTGCCGCGCTAGACACCCTAGACGACAAGACTTACACAGCGGAGGAAAAATTGGCCAACGCAAGACACTTCGTGAGCAAGGCCCTCGAACAGCAAGCCCGCACTGACTTCTACGGCCACATGGCGGATGCCCGCGAGGGAGATCTAGAATCCAAGTCAGGAAAGTGCAAAGTTGCACCTGGCGCTGACCCCGAAGGCCCGTCCGGCTCCAGTAGCCATGGCGACAAAAGGAAAGCAACGCCACCTCCAAAGAAGACGTCAACGCCAAAACCAAGGCGGGGTGAGAATTCAAGGACAGGAAGCAGAGGAGACCTGCCACCTCCAGCCCAGCCAAGGCGCGGTAATGGCGGTAGACGAGATAATTGACAGCCGTCTAAAAAAGATGCCGGTAACGATCCTCCCAGGAGAGGTCGAAGCCGGTCTCCGCAGCACAACACCGGCAGCAAGAGGAATGAGGCGGCAAAAGGGCCCAGGCGCAGCGTAAGCTGGGCAGCGCAGGACGAGCCAAACGCAAACAGAGGCTGACAGCAACTCGACCCAAAAGACGCGCGACATCGCCTACAAGATATAGCAAGAGGAAGGGAGCTGCTATATTCTGGACCAAAGTGCTTTGGCGATGCCATCCGCAGAGAACCCTTCACCAAGGTCATGACATCAGTGTCTAAAAATTGTTCTAGGTACAACGGCCTCGTTAAGATGGACTCGTGGATAGCCGACTATGCCATGGCCATAGAAATTGCCGGCGGAAGCAATCATATTGCCGTCCGCTACCTACCTCTCATGTTGGAAGGCACGACAAGGGCTTGGATTGACAACCTTCCTGAAAAGTCTATCCATAGATGGTACGACATGGAAAAGGTTTTCTCCCAGCACTTCCAAGAAACATACAAGCGTCCAAATACCTACACGGATTTGCAACGTTGTATTCAGAAGCCGGACGAAACCATGACAGACTTTGTCAGCCGTTGGATCTCCGAAAAAGCCAACTGCCATGGTGTATCGGACGCACGGGATATCCATGCCTTCTACATGGGCCTGCAGAAGAAATCCCTCCTCCGTCAACAGCTCGTCCGCGAGCAAGTCACGGACCTTGGCGAGATGCTTAACCTAGCCGCCCAATACGCGGCAGCAGATGATGACGCACATGATGATGATCAAGACGTCAGCACCGCGCCAAAACGGAACAACAAACGCAAGCAGGCAACGAACAAGAAAGCCGGACCTTCCAACGAGGTAGCCGTCGCTTTCTAAGGGAATGTCGGAAAAAGAAGTGGAAGAACAAGAAAGATAATCGTGACGCCGACTCAGGCCCTAAGGCGGCGCGTATCACTTACGAGCAGGCAAAACTTTTACCATGCCCCATCCACGCCTCCCTCGGCAAGGTCAACCATATGCTTAGCGAGTGCCGTTTTATGGACGACTTCAAAAAGGATTCCACAGTTGGCTGGAAGTCAAAAAATTCAAAGAAGTACGACAAGAAAGACAACAAGGACGACGAGGATGACGACGACATGTCAATCTCAAGCGATAACGACGTTACCGCCAAGAAAAAGAAGCCATATCCGAAGGTCAAAAAATCTCTCGTGTGTTTTGTCGGCACGCCTTCGGCTAAAGTGGAAAAGGCGGAGATGCGCGAACTCAACGCGACAATGCCGGACGTTCCTCAGTACTTGAACTGGTCCGAGGCAGCGATCACTTGGGATTGGTCCGACTACCCTGATCATGTCCCTCACCCAGGCAAATACGCCCTTGTCGTCGACCCCATTGTCGACAACTTCAGACTCACAAAAGTACTCATGGATGGCGGCAACAACCTCAACATCCTGTACTATGATACACTAAGCCGCATGAACTTGTCAGAGGATCAGCTTGATCACAACAACCTCACTTTTCATGGCATAGTGCCCGGCAGACAAGCAAAGTCCATGGGGAGCATTAGGCTAAAGGTAACTTTTGGACCAAAGGAGAACTATCGCTCAGAGTTTCTCCGGTTCGAAGTTGTCCCCTTCAAAAGCGTCTACCATGCAATCTTCGAACGACCAGCTTTCGCCAAGTTCATGGCAAGGCCGTGCTACATATACAGCAAGCTTAAAATGCCAGGGGAAAACGGAACTATCATGATTTCCGGCAACTTCAAGAAAGCCAAGGAGTGCGAGCGTGGCAGTGCCGCCTTCGCAGAAGCTGTCATCCACAAGGAAGAACTCGCACTACTTGAGGCGGACCCAGACAACTCCATGCCCAAGCCAAAGATTGGTGTCAAGAAGACCTTTGAAGCTTCAGAAGACACCAAGAAGGCGAACCTCATCCCAGGCGACAAGTCTAAGCAAGTTGTCATCGGCTCCAACCTTGACAGCAAATAGGAAGGCGCGCTCGTCGAGTTCTTCCGTGAGAATCGTGACATCTTTGCATGGTCGCCATCCGACATGCCTGCTTACCGAGGGAACTTGCCGAGCACTCACTCAACGTCATCAAAGGATCCAAGCCGGTGAAGCAAGCAACAAGACGCTTTGGAGATGAGAGACGCAAGGCTATAGGAAAGGAGATAAATAGGCTGAAGGCCGCCAATTTCATAAAAGAAGTTGTACACACCGATTGGGTGGCAAATCCTGTACTTGTTCCAAAGAAGAATAAAGAGCTGAGGATGTGTATCGACTATACCAGTGTTAACAAGTGTTGCCCAAAGGATCCCTTTGCGCTGCCTAGAATTAACCATGTCGTAGACTCCACAGCAGGCTCCGACTTTGTTTTTTAGACGCCTACTCAGGATACCATCAAATCAAGATGAGGGAGTCAGATCAGCTGAAAACATCTTTCACCACTCCATACGGGACTTTCTGCTACATCACGATGCCTTTTGGCCTAAAGAATGCAGGGGCAACATACCAGCGCTGTATGCAAAATTGCCTGCACGAACAGATCGGCCGCAATGTTCACGTCTACGTAGACGACATTGCGGTGATGTCAAAAAAGAAGGCAGATCTCCTAGAGGATTTGGAAGAAACCTTTCAGAATCTCCGAAAATACCAGATAAAACTCAATCCCGCCAAGTGTGCTTTCGGCGTTCCAGCTGGCAAGCTACTCGGATTTATCGTCTCAGAACGAGGGATCGAAATTAATCCGGAGAAGATTAAGGCTATCCAAAACATATCCAGACCCAGTTGTCTGAAGGATGTTCAGCGCCTAGCCAGATTGGCGGCAGTCGTAAGTCGTTTCATAAGCCGCCTAGGGGAAAAAGCAATGCCTCTCTACCGGCTATTGAAGAAATCCGACAACTTTGAGTGGACAGCAGAGGCAGATGTCGCCTTACAACAACTTAAGGAGGCTCTTGTATCCGCTCTGATATTGGCAGCACCTCGATCGCAGGAACCAATGCTGCTCTACATCGCGGCAACTGGAGCAGTTGTCAGCGTTGTCTTGGTTGTGGAAAGAAAGGAAAGCTAAGCCGCGACGTCCGAGTAACGACCGGTTTACTTCATCAGTGAAGTCTTCTCCGCCTCCAAGCAGAGGTATCCACATTTCCAAAAGCTGGCTTATGGTGTATTCTTCGCCGTCAGAAAGCTTAGGCATTATTTTCAGGAGCACACGGTGACAGTAGTCAGCAGGGCATCGCTGGGAGAAATAATCAACAACGCAGAGGCAACAGGTCGAGTTGCCACGTGGGGCATCGAACTTTCCGCCTTCGATATAGTCTACAAACCACGGACCGCCATCAAGACTCAAGCGCTAGCAGACTTTGTTGCCGATTGGACAAAAGCCGTGGAGGAAACAGTACTCCCCGAGTCAGAATATTGGGTAATGCACTTTGACGGCTCAAAGATGCTCAAAGGCTCGGGGGCCTGAGTTGTTCTACACACACCCAAAGGCGACAAGCTCAGCTACGTGTTGCAGATTTATTTTACAGCAACCAATAATATCGCAGAGTATGAAGCTTTACTTCACGAGTTGCACGTGGCAAATGACCTCGGCGTCAAGAGAATCCTCTGTTTGGCGACTCAGATTTAGTCGTGCAGCAAGTAAGCGGCACATGGGATGCGAAAAGCTCAACAATGGCGGCATACAGAGCCAAAGTTGACAAATTCGCCAAAAAATTCATGGGCTACGAATCCGGCATGTTCCAAGAGCTGAGAACGAGGCGACAGACACCCTTGCCAGACTCGGGTCAGAACGCAAGAAAGTGCCAAAGGATATTTTCCTGAAACATTTGCACAAGCCGTCCATTAAGGGCGCCGACTTGTTGGACCCCGATGCAGAAGAACCATTAGAAGCGGCGAGTCTCGCTGTCTACTCCATACAGCCGGATTGGACTGTCCCATACCTCGATTTTTTAATCGACAAGAAGTTGCCGGAGGACGATGAGGTGTTAAAAAGGCAGATCATAAGGAGAGCCAAGGCATTCACAATAATCAAAGGCGAGCTATATAAGCGAAGCACGTGCGGTGTCTATCAGCGATGCATACTGCCAGAAGAAGGCCAGGAAATTCTGAAGGACATACATGTTGGCACCTGCGGGCATCACGCCTCTACCAGGTCCATCGTGTCCAAAGCTTTTCGCCTAGGTTTCTACTGGCTTACCACCAAAGAAGACGCCGAGCACATCGTGAAAACATGCAAAGGCTGCCAGTTGTACGCCCACCAACCTCACATGCCGGCACAGGAACTCAGGACAATTCCCATCACCTGGTCGTTTGCGGTCTGGGGCTTAGACATGGTTGGTCCCTTCAAGAAGGCACGAGGTGGGTACACCCACCTATTGGTCTTTGTTGACAAGTTCACCAAATGGGTCGAAGCCAAGCCGATCAGCAAACTTGACGCACGAACAACCACCAATTTCCTCTGGGGAATTAGCTCTCGGCTCGGAGTTCCACACAACATTATCACTGATAATGGCAGCAACCTGTCTCAAGGCGACATAGAAGAATACTGCATTGATCTAGGTATCCGGCTTGATTTGGCATCCGCGTCACACACTCAATAAAAAGTACAAGTAGAGCGTACAAACAGCTTAGTCCTCTCAGGACTTAAGCCCGGTCACAAAGCTCCGTTACACAGGGCAGCCGACGCTTGGGCAGAAGATGAAAGGGCATGTGCCCTCATGTATGGTTTTGGTAATTAATAACAATCCCTAAGTACTAATGTGTGTTTTGAGCATATTGCAAGTATGGCTTGAAGTTGTCAAGGCATCACCTATATGAAGAAAGATGATATCTTCCGTGGGCTTGCAACAAGAAGATCCATTAATTTAGCTCATGGAGGATGATGTCATGCCATGATCGTCATCATGGTTGACAAGTGCAAGACCAAGGGAAGCATGTCGGAGACATGAAGACGAAGCTAAGCGAGACTCTCCCATAATGGAGTATGGGGAGTATATGGAGGAGTCTTCATGAAGCATGTGCTAGCAAGCGCAATCAAAAAAGGTGGTCACTTGAAGAGATCAAGATCGTCATCATCTAGCTCAAGTGGAATGCTCAAGGCAAATGTATGATCTTGATAAGGCTATAGGATAGATAGGCGTACTATCAAGAGGGGCTCTCGAGTGAGTAACTTGATCGAATCTTTATGGAGAGCTCAAACCTTTGCATACTTAGTATATCATCTTTCTTGTTTCTTATTTTCCTTTTCTCCTTTTGAGGTTTTGGAGCTTATTGTGATCTTCATAACAAGCTCAAGTTCATCAAAAACAAAGTTCGTTAGAAAAGCTTTTTGGTTTTTGATGTTGGAGGTTTTACCGGTTGTTCCTTTTTCGAGAGGTTTTATGTTTCCCCATTTGGTTTTAACCTCCCATCTGGGACTATGATGTTTCTCTTCATTATCTTGTAGAGTTCTTCGTTGTGATTACAACGAGCCAAAAATCATCGAAAACGGAGTTCGGATGATGAAGATATTGTCGTTTTCGTGTTGGTATTTCTGCAGTTTTCGGGTGCTCGGAAATCTCCGAACCGGGCTCGGAGATTTCCGAATCGGGCTGATTTCAGTACTGATGTCGCCCAGAAAACTTCGGAGATCTTTCCGGAAATCTCCGGGGGTCGGAAATCTCCGGCCCTAGGGCTGAAATCTCCGGTCTGAGCTGCTGTAACGGCTAGATTTGTGGGAGGGGTATAAATACCCCTCCCCTTCTTCTTCCTTGAGAAAGCACGACTTTTCCCTCTCTCTCTTGCCATTGTTGACCTTGGGAAAGCTTGCCCCCTCTCAAATCCTCCCATGATTCTTGCATATCTTTGAGGGAAAAGTGAGAGGAGATCTAGATCTACAATTCTACCAATCCATCTCTCCTCTAAGTGAGGGGAACATAGTGGATCTAGATCTTTGATTTCCTTTGTGGTTCTCCCTCTTTGTTCTTGCTCTCTCTTATCCCCCCATAAGCATTAGTTGCTTGTGGTGGGATTTGGGAGTGTAGAATTTGTCTCCTTTGTGGTTTCTTGGTTCTTACTCTCTTGTTCCCCCATAAGCATTTGTTGCTTTGTTGGAATTTGAGAATGAAGGACTTGAGCACTTTGTGTGTTCTTGCCATTGCATCTTGCATCGGTTTGAGCCCTCCACGAGGATTCGTGGTGGTGAAATTCGTGAGCTTGTTACTCTTGGGTATTGGACCCTAGACGCCTTAGTGGCCGCCTTTGTGGCATAGGACCTTTTGTGGTCAAGCCCTTTGTGGCTAGTTGGGACCTTTGTGGTCAAGACTTCTTGTGGTCATTTGGGAGCCCCCAATTCGGTTGTGGGTGTGTGCCCCAAGGTTGTTGTACGGGATTGTTCTCCGCCCCAAAGGAGTTCATAGTGGAAGGTGGACTCGGACCTTTGTGGTCGAGTTTATCGGAGAAGAAGGTGAGTCCTTTGTGGCGTTGTGCAAACCTGTTGTGGTTGCTCACACCTCTTCAACGAGACGTACACCTTTTGTGGTGGAACTCGAGAATACATCATCGTCTCCGCGTGCCTCGGTTATCCCTATACCCGATCTTTTTACTTATGCACTTAACTTTGTGATAGCCATCGTCCTTGAAGTCCTTTACCTTGCTATCCCTTTGTTGTTTGTCTTGTATAGCATAAGTTGTTGGTGCACATAGACGAACCTAGTATATTTAGGTTGTGTCATTGATAAGTTAAACACTAAGTTTTATTCCGCATTTATTAAGCCCAAATTGTAAAAAGTGTTCCTCGCCTATTCACCCCCCCCCCCCTCTAGGCGACGTCTTCCCTTTCAGAAGAGCTACATTCTGTACTCTGGAGTTTACGCACAACGCCAAACAGATCTACCTGCTACACTCCTTTCTTCTTAGTATATTACGCAAAGGCGGTGCTACCAACCGACATGAAATACGATTCCCCAAGAGTTCAAGCCTACATCGAGCAAGACGTAGAAGGTGCAAGATAGGATAGCCTAGACCTGTTGGATGAAGAAAGAGACGTTGCTCTACATCGCTCCGCCTTGTACCAGCAACAACTCCGCCGCTACCATAGCCGGAGAGTGCGGAAGCGAGGCTTCAGAACAGGTGACCTGGTTCTCCGGCTAATTCAATACAGAAAAGGCTTGCACAAGTTATCCCCGCCATGGGAAGGACCGTTCATAGTCACAAAGGCGTTGCTCAATGGTTCCTACTACCTAGCTGACATCCGCAACGAAGAAGAAAAGAAAAGGCACAAGAAGGCGGCAGGGAGGAGAGGAACCAAGCGCAAAAGAGGCATTTACGACCCAATCGAACAAACAAGGCGGCCTTGGAACATTGAGCAGCTACGTCCTTTCTACACTTAGCAATTTATAATTGTAATAAGTTATATATGATTATGAAAATAAAAGTCTATGGTTCCTCATCTGTGTTGAAGCATGCCATCTTTTGTCTTTTCTTGCAGTCATATATCCCCTACGTATCTAAGTTACCTATTTTTTAGCCTCGTGCAAAGGTTCAAACTGGTAGATACTTGTAGCTTTCGAGCCAACCTAAAGCAAAAATCAACTTTTTGTGCCGCCTAAGTCCTTTGCGTCTGATTACTTATATGTGGTTCGCCTAGTAGTATGTCTTTGGCGCCAACATGTTGGGTTTGGTTTCTGATCCTAAACATATGGTTTAGCCTTAGTTGTTTCAGCTAAAGTTTCCGGCTGAGGTTTGCCAACATACAAACAGTCAAGCATATAAGTCAGGGTAAAATTAAGGCGGGCCAAATAAAAATAAGGAAAAAATAGCAAGTTAGCTGGCTTCCCGCCTAGCAGAGCATCTCCAAAAATATTCAGAAATATTACAAGTTGATATTTGATTGTTTCAGGGGCAGGAAAAGGCTAGTCGTCAAGATGTAAAGAAGGCCGTCAACAAAAACTTCGACTTGGGGGACGCCTACATTAGGCTTGGGGGCTGTCAACCTCAGCCCTAGAGTTATCGCTCCCCTCCGCCTCGGCCGTACCGGCAACTTCAACTTCTCCAGCAGCAGGCACAGGATGGCGCCGGTAGAAGACCGTCGTATCAACCATGTCGGCAACACGCGTGGCGTAGTCGGCAACGCTGTTCAACACAGCAGCCGGCTGGACCTCGCTGCCGTCTTCATAAGTAGACGGCATGCCTTCGATGACGGCTTCTATCTCCACCTCGGTGTAGTGCGCCATAAATAATCCAAGTGCAGTCTTGGCACCACCCCGCGCCGCCGACTTCAGCGAGCTCTTGTGTAGCTTCGTAGCTTGCTCCAGCATGCTGGGCACATCGCTGAACTCGGACGGCTCCTGGCTGCCGGAGCAGATGAAGAACTTGGCGGCAAACCGCTTGGACGTTGTCAAAGTCTCGGTGATCAGCTCACCCAGACACGCAAGGCGATCTAGACGGGGGCTGACAACCTTGTCATCGCCTAAGCCGGCAGCAAGTGTACCAAAAAATAAAAGCGACAGTTTGGGTAAGGCTAAACAAATTGGCGAAAACAAATTGGCGAAAACAAATGAAGAGTGAGGACTTACCAAGGACCGAGTTATGGAAGGCGGACAACTCAATCATATGAGCTGCCACCGCATCCTCCGCAGTTTGGGCGCGAGAAGCCTGCTTGGATATTTCCTCAGCAGCCGCCTTCTCCGCCTCCGTCAATTTTTTGCGCAGGCTATCCAGCTCCCCAGTAAGCTGGCTAGACTCCTGCGTAAACTTCAACTGCTGGGCCTCCATCTCCTTCCTATGCTCCTCCTTCATCGACAAATTGGCGGCCGTCAGATCGGAAGCTTCATTCATAATAGCTTGCATATCAGTGGACGCCTTCAGTATATCCTGGGCGTGATCTAGCAGTTCTACAATATGGATTCACTAGCTAAAAGATTGGCGGCAGCAAAACTGAAAAATGGCGAAAGGCAAAAGAATGATTTTACCTTCGTCCTTCTTGTGGGCCGCCTCCAACTCGTCAATCCGCAAGTCCTTGGCTTCGCAATCCTTCTTCAGATCGCGGTACCGCTAGTTCATCTCAAACCTGGAGGAGATAAGCTCCACGTTGGCGGATAGGATGCCCTGCAGACAAGGACAAAGGCATATAACATATTGTCAAAAAATCACTAAGCCGGCGATCAATATTTTTAACCTGTCATCTAAGTGCTCGGGGGAGAAGACTATGTATATGCCGCCAAGTTAGAAAAACTTACAGAAATATCGCCCTCCAAGTCGGCAAAGGCCTGGGAGGCGAAGTTGGCAAAAGCCAGGGTAGATTCCTTGGCCTCCTTAAAAGTGGACCAAGGATCCCTAACTCGGCCGCCTCCTACAGCCGGGGCTACCCTCCGCGTCCCGCCGGCAACCTCCTCCAGCAACTCCTCCTTGGCGGCGCGCGATTGAACGGCTTCATTGGCCGTAGCCTCAGCCGATGGAAAGGGAGTGCTGGTTGCGCGGCCAGCAGAGGAGGTCCTTGGCGGTGGACCAGTAGCCGGAACTTGGGGCTGGCGGCGAGCATCGCTCATAAAGCCCCGGTCCGGGGCTGAGGAGTTGGCGGCACGATAGCAGGCGAGCTACCCTGGAGCCGCTTTCCCTTGGATAGAAGGGACCTAGACGGCAACCTGGAAGTCGCCACCCGTTCCCTGTCAATAAAACAAGCTCAGCCAGATGATAACCAGTAATAGAGAAATTCGACGACTACTTAAGGCGGAAATGGGTACCTTCGGAGGATGTTAATCCCCATGTTCTCGTCGAGGTCGACGAGCACCGGCTCTATAGCCGATGCGGTCCGTTTCTTCCTCTCGGCGTTCACCGTAGAGGAAGCAGCGTCGGACGCCTTGCGCTTCTTGGTTTTCCCAGCTTCCGACTCATAAAAGTCGGGAGCCAGGTCACTCTCCCCTAAGGCAGAGAGCTGCCAGTCGAGAAAAAAACAAGTGTTAATAGGATTCCATCAAGCCGGCAAAAGCCGTCAAAGAAGGGCAACAAGACAAATATCTACCTCAAGGGGAGGGTCGTGGGTGTGCATGGGCACGCCTTCCACCGCCTTCACCAGCCCCGATTTGACAAGGCTGCGAAGTCGGAACGCCAGGTCGGCAGCTGGTAACCCCTCTTTGCTTACACGAAGAGAGGCTGTGGCAGTAGGCGAATACTGACACATCTTGTGCGGGCTGTACCGCAGGGGCAGTATCTGCCGGCTAAGCCAGCAGATGACGGTATCCACACCATCCAGCAAGGGGGGAGCCATCGTGCGGGTGAGGAACTCGATCCGCCTTTGAATAAGGCGGAGCTCCTCCGTCAACTTGGGGACCGCCTCGTCCCAGCATGGTCTGGGCATAGGCAGCGCGTTGACAAAGTCCGGGACGCCAAATTGGCGCCCCGGTGCTGCCATGTCTTGGCAGTAGAAGAAGGTGGACGTCCAGCCCTTGACGGACTCGATGTATGGTATCTTGGGATACCATTGGGGTCCTTGGCGGCAGTTAAAAGTGACGCTGTCGCAGGTCGCCAGTCCGCCGTCCGGCACAGTCTGGTGCCGGCAACGGAAGCAATATCTGAAGAAGTCTAAACTAGGCCTAATACCTAGATAGCCCTCAAACAGAGCTGTGAAACGGCTAAGACTAAAATGCTATTGGGCGCTATATTGTGGGGCTGGAGCCCGTAGTGATCTAATACCTCGCTAAAGAAGGCGGAAGGCGGCAAGGCCATTCCCCTAACTAAATGGGAGGTGAGGATTACCCGCTCCCCGGCTTTCGGAGCCGGGATGACGTCCCCGAAGGCGGACCTCCAGTTGCAGTCCTCCCGAGTTAGGAGGTAGCCGACAGCCTCCAAGTCCTAGAGCGCTTCTTTGTCGACAATGGAGGGAAGCTAGTAGCGCGACCCAAGGTCGGCTGACTCCTCCTCCTCGTCGGCGGGTGCGCCTCTCGCCGCCGTCGGTGCGGCGGAAGACGAAAGAGCCGAAGGCGCCGCCGCACGAGCGCGCACGGTGGGGGTCGAAGAGGGGGTGGCGGTGACATTGCCCGCATGCGCCGCCACAAGGCGCGACACTGCACCACCCATCGCCGCCGCAGTGGTGGTCTCGGCCGTAAGACCGCTGGACGCCGTCGAGGGAGTATTCTGATCGGTGGACATCGCCGTGCGCAGAGGTCGCCAGAGAAAGGTGTTTGCCGGAGTTCGCTCGGGGAGGAGAGAAAGACTGGAAGAGCGGGAGAGCGGGAGAGCAAAGGGCGATGGAGAGCGAGAGCAGAGATGAAAAATGAACTGCTCGGCTCCCTATTTATAGGACCAGGCGTTGCTCCCTGTGCAACGGCATAGTGAGTCGGACACGTGTCGAACATCTGTTGCCTCAGAGCAGCGCACGATCGCACGATCTCCACGACTCCTCTTTTCCCGCGATTTGCAATCATGACGTGATTTTCGATTTGGTTGGTTTCAAACTGTCATGAACCGGCTGGCAATATCCGTCAAAAATATGTTTGACTTGCCGTCAAAAATCACGCTTTTCTGTGAAGCTATCTGGCAAGTTTCATTAAGTCGTCTTTCCCATGTTGAATAAAGGCGGCCGTGTGCCAACGTTGAGGTACACGTTTCCCCCATTATTTTCAGAATGGTTCAAGTCCTGCAGCCGCCAACATTGAAGAATGAAGAATCAAGAAGAATAAGCCAGCGCCTGGAGAACTTCAACCTTTCTGGGGGCTAATGTTGGGGATATACCAACTAGGGGTATCTCCAACATGGATCAATCCGGCTAGTCCAGGGTGGCCCAAGGGTGGTAAGGCTGAATCCTGCCGGGCGGCCCAGATAGCTGACGTATAAGGAAGTAGGCGGACGGTCCAAGGAAGGCGGAAGGCTGAAGCCCATCAAGCCACCAAGCCCAAGACGGAAGGAGGCAACTAAGCCGACTAGGTCTAGGACTCTGATTACTTGCCGGACAAGTACTTGCCTTGTATTCTGGGGTCTGGCCGCCTATATAAGCTGGCCACCAGGAAGCCTTTAGGGCACGCTTCAATACGCATCATACCCATTGTAACCTACTCACGGCTATTGCCTCATAGTGAATTATAGCAGCACGTAGGATCTCGCCACCGCTGTGGGATCTGAAGCTGGGTAAACTCGCCGTGTACAATCACGTCCTCGACGACACCAACCTTCTTCCCCACAATCCATACGTAGGCTAGAGGACCCCCGTCTCCTATCAAATATGTCGATACTACGACACACCTAGCGGCTCCCAATAAGGTTTTTCCAAAAGAAATATCAAATAATTCAAAATGGTACTAGCAAATTTCATTTTTAGAATATATTTCGACATATTTGAACAAAATAAGATATAAATCTAGTAGCCACATAGTGAAAAATTTAGTAGAAGGTCCTAAACAAAACTTTAACATAAATTTGAACTAATTTAAATTTATTGTAAGCGGCCTCGTCAGAGTTGGACTCAACGTCGATGATGTCGACCTCCGTAAAGGCATAATGGAAGCCTTCCATCTGGGTAACGTCATTGACGTACTAGAAGAATGTGTTAGAATTGGGCCCATTAGTGGGGCAGCCCAAGAGGCAATTTCAGAAATCTCAAAGGCCCAATTTAGTGGCAGCACATGTGAGTGGAGTGGGAGCTAAGTTTAATCTCATACTGCTAGTGGAAGAGGAGTAGCACTACCTTATATAGTGGTGGAGTGTTTTGCTACTTGGTAAGCTTGTGAGAACATGAGTCTCTCTCAAGCGCTCCTCCTCCTCCTCGGCTGCCGCTTGCACGCACGCACCGCCCGCCCGTCTCGTCACGATGCGCCACGGGTTGCGTGGATCTCGCCGAGTCGAGGTTTATTTTTGCAGTCTGGGAAAAATGGTTTGGACGGACGCGTCACAGATAGTCGGTTCGGGTCGCTCCCGGATCGTGGGCTACTGTAACCGACCTAAACGTGCGCGACATGGACTTGGCCCATGTTGTACCCGTTAGGGTTTTCCCTAGCCGCGCTATATAAAATCGTGCGCTGCAATCCACCCCGAACCAATCTAGGTTTTGCCAACTCGTGTCTTGCGCCGCCACCGTAGTCTACTCCATCCCGAGCGCCGGCGTGCACCGGCGAACGGGACAACAGGTATCCGGAACCCTCGTCCTTGTGATACTGTACGGGAGAGGGCGAAAAAGGTTTTAGGGAAGCGCTCCGCGCGACTGCTCTCAAGCTCTTCATCACGGCTCGTCTTGATGTATGCTCGCCGGACTCGCGGGCTGCTCGTCAACAATGTCGCCATCGCCTTCAGGAAGCGGATGCTGCTGCTGCAATAACTAGGACGACTACTACAACTACTTCATCTACATTTGTTCGGTACGTTCATCACGTGCCGATGTGCCGATTTAGTATGTCTCTGTGTGTAGACGTCTTGCTGTTGTTCATGTTAATTAATACATCTAGTATTGGCGAGATGAACATGCTAGTAGCTGTTGCAGTAATGTTTAATATATTGGAATTAATCATGGAAATTGTGCCTAATAATCCAACAATCCAAAAACCTTATATGTGTTATAGGCAATTTCCTGAATTAAACATGGGACATCTATTTTATTCGCTGAGGCCAGACAAGTTGACCGGTGCAGATTTTAAGGGATGGAAGATCAAGACCACGCCGTGGTTGCGATCTCTGAAAGTGTTCGAGGCCAGTGAGGGTTTACCTGAAGGAACTATATCTGACGAGGATCAGAACAAGTTTAAGGATACCAACACTGTCTTTGTGGGACTCGTTCTGAGTGTTCTTAGCAACAAGCTGTTTGATGTGTACATGCACATCTCAGATGGCAAAGAGCTCTGGGAGGCACTAACGCTAAGTTCGGTGTAGCAGATGCTGGCAGTGAACAGTACATCATGGAGAGTTTTATGACTTCGGGATGGCTAACAACCGTTCTGTAATCAAACAGGCTCATGAGATACATTGTATTGCGAAGGAGGTTAAGCACGCTAAGTGTGCCTTACCTGAAATGTTTGTGGCCGGGTGCATTATTGCAAAATTGCCTTCTTCATGAAGGAATTTCGCCACATCTCTCAAACACAAGAGACAGGAGATATCGGTTGAAAACCTGATAGCGTCTCTTGATGTTGAGGACAGGCCCGACGCTGACCCGTGGCAACCTTGTGCAATGCACAAGGGCCCTTATCTCAATGGGCCCATGAGCGGCAGTAGTTCTTTGTGTTGGGCTGGAAATAAATATTGCACATGTCAACCGGCTTTCTCGCATTGCCGCAAAAGGAGAGCACGCAACCATCAATCGACTCCTCTGCTTATTCTGCCGTCCTCACTAAATCGGCGGCCGGAGAGTTATCTCAAGGTAGATATTGTTAGCTAAATGAACTAACCTAACAAACTGAATGTCTTTTCAATTAACATATAAGATTAGGGTTCTAGATTCGTATTTAATTCTTTCACAATTTTAGGTGTTCACAAGTGTCAACATAAGTCCGGTGTCACAATTACTTAAACACATATAAATTATTTATAAACATCTCATGACAAAAAATGTGTGGTTAGATGCCAATTTTTAATATTTTACGTCTAGATGTGCATACTTATGTAACCGTAGAGGCCCATGTCGTGAATTCGCCTAGGGCCCAGGAAAATATAGAGCCGGCCCTGGTTGAGGAGAAGTCTCGGGCTAAGGACACTGCTGACAGAGGTGGTGAAGGTCATTCTAGCGCCAACATGGTGCAGAAGAACCATAACCACGACAAGAACAAAGGAAAGAACAAGCATGCTTTCAATGTACCTGCCAAGACTAATTTTTTCATGAAGAAGAAGAAGAAGAAGATGATGAACAAGTCTGAGCTAGGTTGCTATACCTGTGGAGAGCTCGGCCACTTCTCAGTGGACTGCCCAGATCGTGCAGACAAGAAAGGGAAGAAGGCCAAGACTGCCCACGTCGTGACCGCTAGCAATACTGATGGGTATGGTAATTTACCATTTGTGCTTTTAATATTTCATTTTCCATGTTGGTGGATTGATACGGGTGCTAACGTTCATGTGTGCGCTGACATCTCTTTGTTCACTTCTTATCAGGTCGCTCGGGATCTTCCGTCCTAATGGGGAATGGATCACATGCTATTGTTCGTGGTGTTGGCACGGTAGATCTGTAGTTTACTTCGGGGAAGATCGTGCAGCTGAGGAACGTGCAGCATGTCCCTACTATGAACAAGAATCTCGTTAGTGGTTCCCTTCTATGCAGAGATGGGTTTAAGTTAGTCTTGGAGTCCAATAAAGTTGTGGTGTCAAATTTTGGACAATTTATTGGTAAAGGTTATGAGTGCGGAGGCTTGTTCCATTTTCACTTTCAGATTTCTGTAATAAATCAGTAAACCATATTTGTGGCGATGTTTCCGATGAACCAGTGTTTGGCATTCTCGTTTATGTCACATTAATTTTAGTTTGATGTCTCAGTTGTCCAGTATGAGTTTAATTCCAAATTTCACTATTGCCAAAGGTTCCAAGTGCCATAGTTGTGTGCAATCATAGCATCCTCGAAAGCCTCACAAGGCAGCCGAGGAGAGACACTTAGCACCGCTGGAACTCGTACATTCGGATCTGTGTGATATGAATGGCGTGTTGACAAAAGGTGGAAAGAAATATTTCATGACTTTAATTGATGATGCTACTAGGTTCTGTTATATATATATTTGTTGCAAACTAAAGATGAAGCTTTAGACTACTTTAAAATTTACAAAGCCGAAGTAGAAAATCAACTAGAGAGAAAGATCAAACGTCTTAGGTCGGATCGTGGTGGCGAGTATTTCTCCAAAATATTTGATGTTTTCTGTGACAAACATGGTATTATTCATGAGAGGACGCCTCCCTATTCTCCTCACGCTGCCGAGAGGAAGAACCGCACGCTGACCGACTTGGTGAACGCCATGTTGGACACTGCTGGTTTATCTAAGGCATGGTGGGGGAGGCTTTATTGACTTCGTGTCATGTCCTGAATAGAGTTCCTAACAAGAATAAAGAAAAGACCCCTTACGAGGAGTGGTCTGGGAGAAAACCATCACTTTCTTATTTACGCACTGGGGGGTGCTTGGCGAAAGTCAATGTTCCAATTCCTAAGAAACGTAAACTAGGACCAAAGACAGTGGATTGTGTCTTTCTGGGTTATGCTCAGCGGAGCATCGGCTATAGATTTTTAGTAGTTAAATCTGAGGTACTTGATATGCATGTTGATAGTATTATGAAATCTCATGATGCAACATTTTTTGAGAACATGTTTCCTATGAAAGATATGCATATCACTGTTAGGATTTCTTCTGAGATATTTACTGAATCTAGTACATCTGTTTAGTATTCTGAACAACCACATGTTGAGGAGGTCCTTGAGAAGGATGACAATGAAGCTCCCAAAAGGAGCAAGAGACAGAGGATTGAAAAATCCTTTGGTGATGATTTCATTGTGTACCTTGTGGACAATACCCCTACGTCCATTGCAGAGGCATTCACATCTCCTGATGCGGATGACTGGAAAGAAGATGTCCATAATGAGATGGACTCGATTCTTTCTAATGGAACTTAGGAATTATCGGAATGACCCTACGGTGGCAAACCTGTGGGTTGTAGGTGGGTGTTCAAGAAAAAGCTAAAGCCTGATGGTACTATTGAGAAGTAAAAGGAATGTCTTGTAGCCAAGGGTTACACTCAGCGTGAAGGCGAAGATTACTTTGACACCTATTCACCTGCCGCTAGACCGACCACCATTCGTGTACTACTTTCCATGGCTGCCTCCTATGGTATGATCGTTCATCAAATGGACGTAAAGACAGCTTTCCTTAACGGCGAGTTGGAAGAGGAAATCTGTATGGATCAGCCCGATGGGTTTGTAGTAAAAGGTGAAGAGAGAAAGGTGTGCAAATTGTTAAAATCTTTGTATGGGCTGAAGCAAGCACCTAAGTAATGGCATGAGAAGTTTGACAGAACATTAACGTCTGCAGGCTTTGCCATTAATGCAGCTGATAGGTGTGTGTATTATCGCCATGGTGGGGGCGATAGCGTCATATTATGCTTGTATGTTGACGACATACTAATTTTCGGTACAAGCATGATAGTGATAAATGAGGTCAAGTCTTTCCTGTCAAAGAGCTTTGATATGAAAGATCTGGGACAAACTGATATGATTCTGAACATCAAGCTGATTAGGGATGAGAGTGGGATTAGGTTAACGCAATCACACTATGTTGAGAAGGTCTTGAGCCGATTCGGTTTTATAGACAGCAAGCCTTCTCCAACACCCTATGATCCCAGCGTGACACTCAGAAAGAACAATAAAGAGACGAGAGATCAATTAAGATACTCTCAAGTGGTCAGTTCACTCATGTACCTTGCGAGTGCGACGAGACCTGATATCTCTTTTGCTGTGAGCAAATTGAGCAGGTTCATGTCTAACCCGGGTACTGATCATTGGCATGCACTTGAAAGGGTCATGCGCTATCTGAACGGTACAATGAGTTATGGGATTCACTATTCAGGGCACCCTGCTGTGCTTGAGGGATATTGTGATTCGAACTGGATCTCAGATGTTGATGAGCTCTACGCCACAAGTGGATATGCGTTTATTCTTGGTGGTGGCGCAGTATCATGGAGGTCTTGCAAACAGACCATATTGACAAGGTCAACCATGGAAGCAGAACTTACTGCTTTAGATATAGCTTCTGTTGAGACAGAATGGCTGCGTGAGCTCTTGATGGACTTGCTGGTGGTTGAGCAACCATTATCGGCCATCAAGACACGTTAAGGATGAACTGTGACAACCAAATGGTTATTGTCAAAGTGAACAATGCTAAGGATAATGCGAAGTCATCAAGACACGTTAAAAGATGTTTGAAGTCTGTCAGGAAATTGAGAAACTCCGGAGTAATATCTGTTTCGTATATTCAAACCGACAAAAACCTGGCAGATCCCTTTACGAAGGGACTATCACGTAATGTGATAGAAAGTGCATCGAGGGAGATGCGGTTGAGACCCGTGAGCGTTAATCCATAGTAGTAACCCAACCTATGTGATCGGAGATCCCGTGAATTAAGACCTGGGAAGAACAAGCTAGTGGTGTGACAGAGGAGAGTTATTACCTAACCCTCTCTATATGAAGATGCACAACTCTCAATATCTGTAAGTCAGGTTGGCTACATGCCTTAATGTGGTTCTGTTGGCTATTCATAGCAAAGATGTTGTTCTACAGAGCATTCTTGAAAGAACACACCTATATGAGTCAAATTGTTAAACGTCGCAATTTATGAGATTTGGGTGATCTCAAGTAAACATGAAGAGACCAGGTAGTATGACGCATATGCTATACCCGCGGGGTAGGCTACTGGCAGCCAAGTACAAGTTATGATTTTGTGTGAAATCTAGAAGCACCAAACTTACAATTCAAGGTTCGTCCATTGTTCAAGTTGCCGATAGACGTAGCTAAAGGTTCTAGGCAGAAGTTCAACTTAACAGTCTCTGCTGAAACACTGGTATATAAACAAGACTCGAGGTCTGGAAAATATCTCTAAGTGGGGATTTGAGATCTGGTAGGGGATTGTTAGAATTGGGCTCATTAGTGGCGCAGCCCAATAAGCAATTACAGAAATCTCAAAGGCCAATTTAGTGGCGGCACATGTGAGTGGAGTGGGAGCTAAGTTTAGTCCCATACTGCTAGTGAAAGAGGAGTAGCACCATCTTATATAGTGGAGTGTGTTGCTACGTAGTAAACTTGTGAGAACATGAGGCTCCCTCACGCGCTCCTCCTCCTCCGCCGCCGCTCGCACGCACCGCCCGCCCGTCTCGTCAGGACGCGCGTTTGCGGGAATCTCGCCGAGCCGAGTTTTATTTTTGCATTCTGGGGAAAACGGTTTGGACGGACGCGTCACAGATAGTCGGTTCGGGTCACTCCCGGATCGTGGGCTACTGGAACCGACCTAAACGTGCGCGACATGGACTTGGCCCATGTTGTACCCGTTAGGGTTTTCCCTAGCCGCGCTATATAAAGTTGGGCACTGCGTGCGCTACAATCCACCCCGAACCAATCTAGGTTTTTGCCAACTCGTGCCTTGCGCCGCCACCGTAGTCTACTCTATCCCGAGCGTCGGCGTGCACCGACGAACGGGGCAGCAGGTCTCCGGAACCCTCGTCCTTGTGATCCTGTACGGGAGAGGGCGAATACGGTTTTTAGGAAGCGCTCCGCGCGACTGCACTCAAGCTCTTCATCACGGCTCGCCTTCCTGTACGCTCGCCGGACTCACGGGCTGCTCGTTAACAACATCGCCATCTCCTTCAGGAACCTGCTGCCGTCGCTGCTGCTGCTGCAACAACTAGGACGGCTACTACGACTATTTCATCTATAGTTGTTCAGTACGTTAATCACGTGCCGATGTGCCGATTTAGTATGTCTATGTGTGTAGACGTCTTACTGCTTCATGTTAATTAATACATCTAGTATTTGTAAGATTAACATGCTAGTAGTTGTTGCAGTAATGTTTAATATACTGAAATTAATCATGTAAATTGTGCCTAATAATCCAACAGAATGGACTAGCGTAGTAGTTCAATCGGAGGGAACAACATAGACGGTTGGACGCAATAGGTGGGTCTACGAAATAAGATGGGTCGGTAATTGGGGAGACTGGGATAATGTAGGGGATGACACCCGCGGGGTATGGTGAGGGTGTGAGCCACCCCATACCCTTACCCACTCACGCCGAGTTTACCCATTACCCGTACCCGTTCCCGTCAACGGGTATATAAGTCAACTAAATTACAAGGTAAATGGGTACACGTGGCAAAAGTTCTCACGTTTACAACACATAAAATTCAGTTAAAAATAGTCATTAAAATCAACACATACCTCCTTCTGATGGTATGAGATTTTCCCATCTAATTACACACGGATATTTTTTATTCTGACATTATTATGTAATTATGTAATTCTAATATATCAGACATATGAGTCGAATAGTCGATGGCAGTATTATCTGGCATGTAAATGATTATCAAGTCTGTCCGGCACTCCGGCACTCCCATCACGGGCCCTATGGACTTCATGCTAAGAGTGACGGATCTACTACCTCTATTTTTTAAATATAAGACGGTTTAGGCTTTTTACACATTTAGCGTGTTCAAACTTATATCTAGACATGTTTTGTGTCATACATAATAGCTGAAACATTTTATACTCCCTCTGTTTCAAAATAAGTGTAACAAATTTAATAACAAGTGGATGTATGTAGACATGTATTGAAAATAGAGAGAGTGGTACTGAACCGTTCGTTAAACTTTGTTGTTATTGGGTTCACGTTTGGCACGATTTTCATGTCCTCGTGAGGGCTATTATGAACGCAGGTGGAGATTCTTTGTTGAACGTATGTGCGCACGATTGCTCCTGACCGTATATTTCATCAACAACCTTTTCTCTCTCTAGTTAGTCAATGTTCATTACACATTTATTTATACTGTACGCGGCATTAGTTAGAACCAAAAGTCCCGGTCGACATTACAGGATTGAGAATAAATATCAGTGACCAAATCCGGGCGATCATTGTACTTCGCCGTCGTGAATGTCAGCTCCTACAAATATCTCGCCGGGTCGTCTGTAGCCTCTTGCCACGTGCCGTCTCACGAGCCGGAGGTTACGCACGCTCCTGCGCACCCATTTAATGGTAGGCTCCGCAGAACTGTCTGATGCAACCAGAGCACGTGAGGGAGTGGTGACGTGTCAAAATATCCGTGGCGTCAGGTCGACCGGTACTGATGATGAGAAACGAAACTGAGGATTTCATAGCGGCCACGCGCCAACTGGTTCCACCACCAGTTTCCTGGTACTCCACCGTCATGTAAAAACAAATGTATTAGATATTTTGTAGTCATATTTTAAAAGTTTAGAAGTGTGTATACTTATATCCACACTTTTTTTTGAGAAACATACTTATATCTTTTTTTTGGAATTTAGAAACATACTTATATCCACACTTGATATTTATATGTAGCCGCAGCCATCGCCGACCCCGCTAGGCCTTTCGCCGAGGTGCACATGGTTCTTGATTTCGTGGCCGAAGCTCTGAAGAAGCAAACAAAGATATCACAAAGCAGCCGAGGGTGAGACCCAAAAGCGGGACACTCGGAGGAAGAGGATGAACACGCTAGCAGATGCCACCGGCAAGATGGCCGCCGCGGCCATCAAGTGTCAGGACGATGATAGTGACATTGTGTCCAGGGCCGGCGCATGGTTTAGCCCGGAGGAGGAGCGTCCACAACCGCGGCGGCCAGCTCAACTACTCGGCACCCCGACCGCCAAGGTCGAAGTCATCTACGATGACACCCTCGCCACCGCCACCGCCTATGTATGGGTGCCTCCCTAACATCATGTCGTCGTGGGCTTCATCGGAAGTTGGGTAATCCGTGCGCACCACCCGTAGATGCCTACCCTTGATCTCAACTCCGCGCATGTGGCCAGATACTCACTACCTTCTTAGATTCCGGCCGCGTCTGGAGCCGCACTGCCAGTTGTCACCCACTGTCGTAGCATGTTCAGCCAAAATAGAAGGTCGTCGCCTTGGAACGAAAGGTACTACGCGGAGCCAGAAGGGGAGGGGTACCTCCATGACATGATCGGGGACAACGAGGCTTACGGTCATGACGACTATGCCGACAGGGGAAGATGATGTTCCGCCGTCGGCTCTGATGTGATCAACATCGACGTTGATCCGGTTTTGGACGATGATCTCGAGTTTCAAGCCCGGGATTTGAAAGAGGAAGGCAAGACAAAGGGTCACCACATTCACCCAAGAGGAAGACGAGCTCATTTGCGAGTCATGGATCCAAGTTGGAATGGATCAAATCGTCGGGGTCGAGCAAATAGATAGCGCCTATTGGGGCTAGTTCTACAAGCACTACAACGAAAGGAGGATGCTTCTGTCCTAGGAATCTCGAGTGACCGGAACAAGATATCAATCCAAAAGAGGTGGCATTTTATCTCGATGCGGGTGAGAAAATTGTATGGCTCCCATGATAATGTCCAAACCCGGCCAACAAGTGACCTTGGAGTCGAATTGGTACGTCTTCCCTCCGTCGCATTGTCCTCCTATGCATTGACCTCCTATGTCTTTGATTGTAGTGTCCTCCTATGCATATCGTCTTGCAAGCATTGGAGACCTTCAAGTCTCAACATCGGAAGGCCTTAACCTTGACCAATTGCTACACGACACTCAAGGATCGACAAAAATGGAAGGTTCTCTACGCGTCCATGAGAATGGGAGGGGGCGGGGTAACAGCCACCGGTAATGCGGCCGACCATCGGAGAAGGAGAAGAGGACAAGGGGAGGAAAAACTCAAAGGCCGAATTCAAGCGGGATGCAACAAGAATGGCGATGTTGAAAGGTTCCTAACCCAAAAGGAAAAGTCACGTGAGCAGAAGGAGGAGACGAAAAAGAGGAAAAATTGAGAGAGAGAGAGAGAGAGAGAGCAGGTGTTCAAACAATTCTTGTAATTGCAAAAGAAGAGGCTCGCGACCGAGGAGGAAAATTTCCAGACAAGAGCCAAGGAAGCCGACGTGAGAGCCAAGGAGGCCGGGATAAGAGCCAAGGAGTCCGGGGTCAAGGGATAAAATCTTGAGCTCGCCGTACGCCAAGAGGAGGCTCGGATCATGGACGTGGATCGCCTCCACCTTGACTGGTTGACCCCCTACGAAGAATGCGTACTACCTCAAGAAGCAAAGGTACTATATGGACTGAAATTATCACATCTTGGTCGCTTTGACAATGTTGTATGCCGGCGTTGAACTATGGACGTGATGGCCAAGGTGGCTGGAATTATGTGCGATCACTTTGAGTTGTATGCTGACATGGCAATATTCTTTTGGTATAATGCGCATGTGTCTGATTCATTGCTAGCCATTATGTGCTAGATTTTGTTTGTCTAAAATGATCAAAAGCCCAAAAAATGATCGAAATATGATAAACCCTGGCCATACAGAGTCAATCCATCTGGGTGCATTTGTCAGGGAAGTGTGGATATGGGTCGTTCGCCTGTTCGTTTGGCGACGTGAATGGACCAAACACGGACAAATTCATTGCCCGTTTGCATCGGCCCATCGGAATGATCCTAAAGTGTTTGCAAACTTAAATTTTGCAAGTTTCTGAGAGTTGCATCATTTGATAACATGTAAGATTTTTTGTTAAAACATATAATTTTAATTCTTTTTAAATAAAGAAAGCCTGAGCGAAAAAGTCCGCACTCAATCACGCTTTATTTGCAATAATTTAATAGTAGCCTATTCTCTTTTTTTCGAGAGAGAGAGTTGTCATTTCTCTTTGAATTCATACTGATATATACTACTATTAATTGTTATATTAAAATGGAATCTGCTATAAGAGGAAACACTATGTTTAGAGCATTATAATGATGGGATGTGAATACTCCCCTAGAGTTTACACGCCATAATTTCTTGCTAAATAATTAGATGATACAATTGTGATCGTGTGGCGTTCACATAATATATTTTGCATCTGGAATAAACATTTATACTCTACAACAAGATCACAGAAATTAATATATCGCTGACCCAAATCAGATCCGCCACGCAAGCGCCAACAGCGTGTACCCGAAAACGCGGCGTGGCCGTAGCCAAACACGCAAACCAGCAGCAAAGAAGAGAGAGACGGAGCCAACGCTCCAAGCCCGAACACAAGGGGGGATAAAAGCACAGCCGCCCCGGCGTCACCCGCACAGAGCAGAGAACCGGCAGCCAGTCTCCAGCCAGCCACTGCAAGAACTTAACACTTCACTGCCGGAGGCGGTGCTGATGGCGGTGTGGCGGAAGAAGGTCGTGTTCCGAGCGCGCCGTGCGTGGGCCGCCCTCTCCGGCCGCCTCATCCGCGGCAGCAAGCCGGGTAAGCCTCTCCTCCTCTCTAACTGAATCGCCTTCTTCGCTGACTGATTCGGTCGATGCATGCGTATGTGTCGGCAACTCGAGAGTCGAGACACAGTGATCTACGATGCGGTTGGTTTCTCGATTTTTTGTTTAAGCTGTGTGTATTGAGGGAATCGATATGTATTTCTTTCCAGAAATGAGGGAATCGATAGTAGATGGTTAAGGTTGAACATGTATGAAACGTAAGTCATTGCTCCTGTCTTATGGGGCGTGTCGATGCATGTTTTACTACAGATTTTTCAGAAATAGTTCATGTTTTGCCGGATAACAAACAGGGCAGCAGATTTGCTCCTCGGTACTTTGTTTTCACTTTTTATATTGGATTTGTTTAAGGTATCTTCCATGTGTTCATCTAAAAAGAAAGCAAACGAGATATTTCTAAGGAAAACATTCCGCAAATTAAATTTGGTTAAACCTGTGGGCACAAAGTTCTTATCCATAAAAACACCCAGATCTGCCACCAGATAGAATAGAATGATGATAATCTGACTTTCAGTCTACATTTTCCTTTCGTTCTATGATGTGAACGTGCTGTGATGTAGAGGTAGGAAAGGCCAGGTCTTCTCTTATCAGAGAAAAGAAAGATAAACAAATCCCTAAAAATATAGAGGAGACTACAGAAAGGGGATGATGCTTGTAGGAGTACTAGGTACAGTAGCTGTGGAATTAAGTGCAGTAAATTCTCTCCCCTGGATCTCGTTCAATAGGAGCGGGCAGTAGCACTACCATTTACTACGACACGATCTCGATTTTAATACTGCTTGGTGTCATGAGGTACGCATGGCATGAGTATTGTCTTCTTTGGCATCCACCAAAACCTATTTAATCTTTTTTTTTGTTTCCATTTGGTAAAAAATACGATTTCACAAGAACATGTCATTTTTCACACGATTGGTGGAGACTCTCTGTTGGACACCATGGACTATGGCCTTGATTCCAGCACGGAAATTTTGCAAGCAAAATCACATGAAGCATACACGTGTCCTATGTTCCTAAAGGGACCTTAAACGCCAATGGGCATCATTGATCATTGCATATCTATAGGACCACTCGACCAATCTTTCATACCTTGTCCTGTTGGACCCGTCGTTTATCTGTTGGATGGATTGAGTAACTTGTGGTGCCCTTTGCATCAGTTTGGAATGGTGCAGAAGTTTTTAAAAGCTTTTCTGAAACTGAACCTACATATTGGAATGCAGGCAACGGTGGCATACTGAAGCTCCACGAGGACGTGCAGACTTGTGGATACCAGGACGTGCAGGTCATGTTCGACATGCTTACCTCTGAGCTGGAGGCAGTGCACGCCCGCAAGCAGCCTCCATCACCCCCGCTGGCTTGGTCCGACCCCCCATCGTCCTCAATGGCAGCGGTGCAGTAGAGAAGACGATCGTTCTTGCGGTGAATCCCTCTCAAAGATGGCTGAGAAGAACTTCACCAGCTTTACTTGTTACTGCCTGCATATCAGGCCTTTGTCCCCCTGCACTTATTCTGCCCAGCGAAAGAGCGAAAAATCGTCCTCTTGATGTGTGTAAATAGAGGTAGTGTCTGCAATTTCGCCTTCCGGGAAGAAGAGGGAGCAAGAGGGGTTTCATTTTAGTTCCCAGTTTGTGGTGTCATTTCTAAAGATTTTGTGCGGTTTTCACATGCTATGTGTGCATTTGGAAGAATTTAAGCTCCGGTTCAGTGAATCAGAGAGCATATGAGCAATAGAGACTTGTTTGTTTCCGGCTTACTGCACCTGTTTTACTTCTTTGTGTTGTTACTTCTTTGATTCGTCATTCAAGGATTCGTTTAGCGGTGAAAAATATTTTTCATAATCTTGTGGAAATTTCTATAGCAAAATCCATTGAAGAAAAATCAATGCTGCGTTGGTGCGTTCTGCAGTTTGGCTCCTTGATGCAGAGTGAACGAACATCTGTTTTAGGTACCCTTAAATCGGTAATAGTAAAACGGACATGGGCTGCTAATCAATGGCCCACAACACCTATTTATGTCCAGTTCTTTTAGGCTTCCAAGACGACTTCCCGGAGAAGCCGTCCTACCCCAATTTTCTGAAGAAGCCACCTCATAAATTTGGTTAGGATTCTAAACTAGTTTAGTCTAAATTAATTTGGAAGCCTAACTAAATTTTAGGGGCGGCTTCTCCAGGAAGTTAGGAGTAGGGCTCTCCGGGAAGCCGTTTTGGAAACCCAAAAGAACAGGGACAAAACAGTAGGCCGGAAACAAACAAGTCTCAATTGCGGGAGAGACAATTTGAAATACTTTATAATCTACGATATATTGAATGGCAGTGTTGTATATTTTAGAGATTTAAAAGTGTGTATGTTTAAATCCACACATTTTTCATGTTTGAGTAGATAGGAACAGGAAGTATTTTAAATCAAGATTTCACAGAAACCAAGCATTTTCCCCATCTCTCCGTCACGGGACCAAGTCTCCCGAGAAGAAATCGCCTCTCACCACTCCCCGCTCGGCCTCCGCTTCAATCATCTCGTCTGATGTATCTTTCACACATGAATCCGTGTCAGGGTGCGCGACTGTTTCAGTTTCACCAATCTCTGTTTGGAGCCCAGATCCTAGTATCACGAGCCCCTCTCCAACACCAGCTAAGATAAAACAAGAACACCTGAATGTAGAGCTTCACTGAGCTTCTTGACCAAGCCCTCACCAGATCGACACCTCTCCTTCATCCTCCGCCATGAAGAACGATCAAAGAAGCTCGCCAGCCTTCCAAAACAACTACTCGCATACAAACTATAAAGACTTATAGAAACCAGCATCACACCATAAGCCATATTGGCAAACCTAGATATATACCACCTATACCTAAAATTACCAGTACTATGAAAAAGGGAGGCCCAGACACCTCTACCTTCCCTGTGAGAGGAAGAGGAGCTAATGAGGTGAAACAACTATCAAAAGGGAAAGGATGAGAGAGGAAGGAAAATGAGAAATGCTGACTGATCAGGAATCATTTACAAAAGACTGCAGCAGAGAACATGAAACTAAACTCGAAATATGTTTCCACCAGTGCACGAAATAGACCTTCTGCATGCCTAGTCCAGCGAGCAATTCCCAAACATAGCTACAGATTAACAGAAAATGCTGCAATTACCCTCACATGGTAACATTCCTCGGTGTGGCCATTGAACCACACGAAACAACTATGGAACTTGCTAGTACTTGTCCACTGATCGACTATCACTGAAAAGGTGACCTGCTCTAGGATCAAAGCAGCTGGCATGGTATGTTATTTCCTGTAGAACCCTACTACTCACTAGTAGATACAAAAAAGCGAAGGACTGAGGATGATGAAAACAGCAAGACAGGTTGAGGTTTTGTCCAAGTCAGCCAAGCGTCAAATAGGTAAAGGCAATGAGGTGCTCCTGCAGAGATCAAATATTTACTGAGTTAGAAAGAGAGAAGATTGGTACACCAGAGGTCGATAGATATTGACAACTCATATGAGAACATATCGATCGGAGTGATGATCATTCCGCGATTAGTTGTCCATAAGATAATGTTTTACGATTGTCAACAATCACCCAAAGCCTACAATTTTAGAATCGGTTCATGCTAAAGCAGTATAAGATTCCAGAGACTTGATTGAGGCACGCGAGAACCACCATCTCTAAAAGGTGGTTCCCCCTTCATGGTAAACCAAACTTTCAGTCACCACTCAACTTATATTTCTCCAAAATTGAGCCCTCTAAGCCTTTAACAGACAAATTTTTCTATCAGACTTTCCAGCACATACTGTAATTCGCATGTCTCATGGGCATCATAAGTTTAACTGCTAATCTCATACCAGGTATACTCATACAATAATAGTATGCAAGTAACATGTGTATCCGATAAGCATGCATTGAAACTACGACAACTTTAGATATAGTTAAACATTACCTGTACAAGAGGCAGAAGTGGGAACTCTCAACCATGAAGGACCTTTAATGGATCTAACTGCCCGCTACAGTAGCTGGAAGGAACAGCTGAGAGCCCTAGCCTTCCTTTCCACTCTTCACCAGGCTTGAGGGTAATAGGCTTCTCAACAGCTGCAGGCTCCACACACAGCATGTGCTTGTATTCTGAATCCCCAAAATCTTGCATAGCTTTTGCCTTCTTATCCCAAGGATTCCAAACAACTAGAAAACAACAGGTAATAATTGAGATAGAAATAATTTGTAGCAATAGAATTTTATTAAATTCAGCATATGAAGATTTTCTATCAAATGAAGCTTACCAGCATCTGGAAGTCCTTCTTTTGTCACGACAAATGTCCGTTTCTTCTCATGATCAATAATTGCAACTTTTGAGGGTGCAGCAAGATATACCTTATCAACCTTTACAACACATATAATTACAGTTAAGCAGTATGAGGTATCAGGTAGATAACATTGAACACTGATCATTAGGTATTTAACAGGAAGTAATCCACCTACTTCTGATTCAAATACAATAGCATCTCCTTGCTCTGTGCAACGCTCCTTTGACTTCATATTGTCAAGGTAGTCCATAGTTTCCAGTCCTTCGATGCGCACTTCACTAATAAGGTTTTTAAGGTGGAGTGAGAATACATGTAGTTGCAACCTCAAAATATTATTACCAATGTCACGATTTCTAAGCAAAAGCAAAACAAAAAAGAATTCGGCACTTCCAGCTATTGAATGAATGCAACTAGGAAAACACGGTAATCAAAGCTCATATCTTAATTTCAAGTAAACACAAACTCCAGAATCAGCATTTAATGAATATATTTTGACCAATGAAGCATTAATACGGAAAATTATGCTCCCAAGAATATATAAGTATAGCATTGAAGTGTGTTAAGTATTGGTAAAAATTAAATCAGTGTTCAGATTAAGCCATGATTTTAGTGGTTAATAAATGTAAACTTACAAGTTATAGTGTAACACTATACTACAGTACATAATTCTATGACATGATTTCTTAAAAGTAACTTCGAATAGGATGAAATATTGATCAGGTCATCAGTCATAATCATATAGCAATGTAGCAACATAATAATCCCACAGCAAGGTGCATTCTACTAGAATCGTCCATGTTGGGGTATTAGCAAATATGAAAATTTCAGCAAAAAATCAAGATATATCCAAATTGTCTAACGTTCAGACTTCAGACAAATATGCTTGCATTGAAACGATCCAAGAACAACAGCAACAACAACAAAGCCTTTCAGTCCCAAGCAAGTTGGAGTAGGCCACAACAGAATAAAGATGTAACAGCTCTCCAGGACAGACAGAATAAATACATTTGCGTACATGTACACGGCTCTATTAAATAATGCACAATGGTACAAAACAAAGTTCTGAATGTCCAACAAAATGTCAACAAATGGAGCAGTCAATTGCAGAGATAAAAATGTCATAAAATATAATGCAGAGAACAAAGGAGCGAAAAAGGAAAACATACCTTATGTCAGAAACAGAGAAGTAGGTGTGATATGCAAATGTATAGGAAAAAGGTCTTCCATCAGTGTTTGTATTCCTGATTCGAGATGTAAGACTCAAATCTCCACCAGCACCAAGAGCAATTCTCAAGCGGAACTCAAAACTGGTTTTGTTGAATAAGCCAATAGCAGAGTCAGATATGTATGTATACAAGATCACATGCATATAAGAGATAAACGTGCCTATCTATGGTTTAAGCCTCTAACACAAACCTGTGTGGCCACATCTTTAAATCATCTTCAGTAGGCTTCAGAATAAGATCAACAAAAGCTTTGATTGCAGGATTCACTGGTAAAGGGGGTGGATTATCATCAACTGTCCAAAGACGATTCCTTGCAAATCCATGCTGCTCAAGATTTCCATGAGTTCCAAACTGCATTAACAGGTTAGGTCTCATTAATTGGCAAAATATAATTTTAACAAGACCAAGTCACTGTGGGTGAAGGTTGCATACCTGGGGAAAGCAAATGGGTATCCCACCACGGAGGGGTTTTGGAGGTTTGAGATTGGCCTGCAAAGAAAAGTTAACTTTTAATAATTGAGGCATTAACCTGGCTTGGACATAAGTACATGAGACCAGCAATGTAGCATAATATAACACAATTAACACTTGAAGAAAGAGACACAACAGTACAATAATAAGAAATCATTAGAAAACTAAGAATGCAAAGATGAGCCAGATCAATTTTAAATGAATAGTGACAGGGACTGCATTCAGGCAGTGACAGGGACTGCATTCAGGCAGTGACAGGGACATACTAAGAATAATATCTGAAACGAGGATATCTTTAAATGAATAGTGCAGACGAACAAGTATGACATCCAAACACACCAAGCATGTTTTATTGAACACAAGCACCCCATTGTTTAGCCATACAAAATTTCACCAAAATATCATATATGGCCCAAGGATTGTGTACCTTGCTGCTGACAAAAAGCAATTCCTCCCCATGATCATTCTTCCATGAAGTTACTTGACCTCCAAAAAGACGGATCTGAGAATACAGAGAACTTTTAGTGATACTACTCATCATTTCATTGTGCGATTTTGCAATATAACAAACTATAGGCTGAGCACATTGAAGACAACATGACAAAACTAATGAGGTGGGGAGGAACAATGAACAAATAAAGACCAAAAGATGGGGCAGGACTAGAGGCTCTCCTAATCCTGGTTAGCATCATGCAAACCAAATTACCATTGGCATTAACTTATTCCGAAAATTATTAAAGAGAAAATTGAACAACACATGGATCAACCATGTATTGTACACAACAGAACAATTATTTGTTTCAGAGGGGGGTTGATCAAACCATAACAAGCACGTGTCCTGAGTCCAGGACAAAATCTAACCACAAGGACTACAAAACATGAAATGGAGCACAAACCAACCAGACATCACGCATCCTAACAAAATAATTAAGTCCTTCATGCTTATTGGCTTATTATATCATTTCTGAAAAAATCTATATATCTGAAAGTTCGCACACAGGGAGGTAACACGTCGCAAGTCCTTCAGTACAACCTTTTATACAATCTGGAGTTGACTGCAATAATATTTCTAAATTGCAAATAAAAAGCACACAAGTTGCAGTATAAAAATAATAAGGGGTCAAAATTTAACTAACATGAAGACCCATCTATTCTTATAACAATCATCGTGTGAATATCCCCATGCTAAACTACACTTCCTAGAACGAAACAAAGCAGTTAAACCGTGACCACATTTCAACCCGCTCGATTCCAAGTTGACAGCACGCGAAATCATGCAATGCACCACTGATTATTCAATCGAAACGGGGAGACAAACAAACGAAATCACACACCCGAACACCGCAAACCCAACGAAATTCCCATAGTAAGCACGCGGATCAGCCGAGTTCGCGGCGGATCTGCACAATGGCACGAATCGCGCGTCTGCGCCTGCGCCCGCAGCCCACATTCCGCCCGTGATTTTAGCCACCACACAGAAGGATACCATGATGGCGAAGGGTTCGAATCGGGTTTACCTCGACAGAGCAGCTGCGCGGGCCTCGGAGCAGGACCTTGTCGAGGCCGCCGGGGGCCCTGATATACTCCACGAACGGCGATGACGGCTGCTGTTGCTGGTGCGGCGACTGGGGTGTGGCTGCGGCCATCGCACCACGCTACCGTGTCGATGAAACACCCTAACCCTAGCCTGCGCGCGCTCCACCCTCACACACACTTTTTGGGGTTTATTTGTGGAGAAAAGGAGGAGAGGTGAGGGGAATTAAAATGGGAGATGACGCTGGAAGACGACGAGGCATATTTATATGCGACGCAGAGGGGGATGCTCTGGGGTGATGCGCTAATTTGGAAGAATACGGGGTCCATACGTAAATATAAAGTATTCAATACATTTACTGCATCGTAGTAGGAGTATTGTTTAATGCGGAAGTATGTAAAATTACGGGGTTCATCCAAATAATAAAATATTTAATGCGAAGTATCTATATTTAGACTTTGTAAACCTACAAAGTAGGTATTGTTGCATAAATATTTTCTCTAGTTGCTTAGGTTATACCAAATTAGTCTCAAATCTACGAGAATGGAAACAAAATAAATCAGATTTTAAAAATAGATCTAAATACACATCTTAATTTTTCCAAGAAATACAATACAACATAACAAATAATTGAATTGTACTTTACTACTTGCAAACGGGACACTACATGTAATTGGGACAACATCTAAGGCTCCGCTTGGGTTCAATGTATTTGCTCCGTAATTGGACGGTAAAATTCTACGGACCTCCCACTCTCCATAAATTTAGGAAGCAAACCGTTGTTCCTACTAGGGGTGGGAAAATAAGATGAACCGGGGCCTAAAGAGAAAGTATTAGGTTGGATTGGTGTTTGTGCACACGGTCTCATACTTCTAAGTTTTCTAGTCTCATCCCCTCCTTTAATCAAACTTCAAAAATTACAGGGGTGTCACCTTCAGGTAGATTAACTAGACACACTAAATGACCAGTATTTTTTTTGAGACCAGTCAGGACTAGCCCTGGTGGCTTTCTTTTATAGAAGAAACACCCCCTAGTGAGAATTCTACAAATTCGTCCCTGACGGGGTTCGAACCGTGGTCACTGGGATTAGCCACTGCTTCCCTTGCCACTGGGCCTCCGCCCGGTTCTCCAATGACCAGTATTTCTCTCACTGTGAATTTCGAACCGACGATATCCCAAAGTATCTAATGAGAAAAAACTTCTATTTTACAATAGTCTCTTCTCCAAGAAAGCAGTGAAGAATGTTGTATTCAAAATGGAACACGAAAAAACATCAGGTCCAGATGGTTTCCATCTCAGTTTTCAAAAAAAAATGAGATATCATTAAGTCAGACCTACTAGAGTTGTTGGCCTGCCTTTCATGTTGGACCATTATAATTGTTTTGTCTTAAGTTCCAAAGATTATTTTGTTTCCTAGGATCATAGATGTAGAAAGGATCCAACGATCTAAACATATATGTCTTTCTAATGTTAGCTTCAAAATTTTCACTCAAACCTATTTTTGTTCCCCAAGATTATACATGTAGAAAGGACACAGACCTATTATTTTGTTTCCTGGGATTAGGCTAAATTTAGTGTCTAGTCACGTGTCTAGACCTACTCAAACTTCGTCCATATAAGCTAGCTAGGAATATCCTTGATGGTAGTCATGTTACATGAAATGGTCTACGAACTACACCGGAAAAGCTAAAATGGTGCGATATTCAAAATTGACTTTGAAAAGACCTATGACATGGTTGAATTGTCCTTTCTCCAACAAAACCTAAGAATAAAAGGATTCTGGGGAGAGTGGTGTGCTTTGATCCATAATTTTGTCATTGGTGGTAGTGTGACTATTAAAGTAAATATTAACCACCGCTTTCAAACAAACAAAAAAAATAACACAAGGTAACCCATTATCGCCCATACTATTTGGTGTTGTGGCGGATATGTTGGCGGCGATGATTGAGCTCAGTAATCTTAAAGGCTATGTTGGCGGATATGTTGACGGAAATAGTCCCACATTTTGTTGATGGTGGGTTATGTGTCCTTCAGTATGCCGAGGATATGATTCTATTTATAAATCACGACCTTGAAAGGGCTAAGAACCTGAAACTGATATTGTTAAGATTTGAACAACTTTCAGAGTTCAAAATTAAATTTCACAAAAATAATTGTTTTTTGCTTAGATGATGAGCAAGACCAATTTCATATTTGGTCTTTGGGTATCCCATTCCTCAACTAAAGATTGACAAACACAGTTTGGAAACACAGCGTGGAGTGTGTGGAAAACGACTAAGTGGTTGGAATTGGAAAGAAAAAGGTAACATCCCTTAAAGTTTAGTTCTTATCTTCTATATTTAAATAGTTAAGACACGCTATAATAAATTCTCTGCAATTTTGTGCAGCCGCGTCACTTGACACCTACGAGTAGCTTTTATCTTCAGTACATTTTGTAGTAGCCCTTGTTCATAGCCGGTTCCGTTTCATTATCGTTTGGTATTCTGAACTACAAATGTACAATTGTCTTTCCTCCCCACTCGATGCATTGATTAGCACTTGATTCACCTCCCATCGCACTGCTACCGCATGTACGTTTGTACATTTTTTCTTCAAATTATATTTGTACATTCAACTTTATCGCATCTAGTGGAATGCATTGTATATTCAATTTGTATATTGAGGGCTGGCGGAGTGACAGAAACATAAGCTCCTATTTGTGAATTACGGGGAGCGTAGAATCCCAGAGCATATGGTTGTGGTTAGATTTTTCTCAATTTTCAGTTTGTATTTACGGATGCTTGCAAAAAGGGTAATCACAAATGTGTGCTAGTCCAAATAAGAGTGGTGCACCCACATGATACTTATCTCAACAATAACTATTAAGACTTTGCAACGTGGTAATCCCTACTAAGACAATCTTGCTAAACGTTGCATGGAAGTATAAAGTGTGATTTTGTGATTATGATGAAACAATTAAAAACATATATATCCCGCATGGCCGCATGGGTGGCTGGGTGAAGACATTGTATAGTTACATGCTTCAAAATTTCGAATAAAAGCCCTTTGTAGGGGGGAAAATAGTGTTACAAATTTTATTTAGTTAAGTGTTCTACGTGAATTCGTATGTATTTCAACCATCAACCAAAACCAAGTGTGTAGTGCTACCAATGACTTGGCATCTTTCAAATGGACCATGGATTGATGAACCAAAATTAAGCTACTTGATCTGATACAAACTTCACACAATTCTTAAAGTTGAATAATATAATTAAAGAAAAATGACAACACTAATAGAGTCGTATGCATCCGACAACCTAAACGTAAATAAAATTTACACAGGTCGGCGTTCCCTCGGTACCGTTCCTCTGAAAATGCGCAACGAGTACGAGGCAGAAGACGTCGTCCACCACGCGTGCGCCATCGACGATCCACCACCGTCGCGGATCGGATCTAAACAGTGTAATGGTGGTTGTGATCGACGGCCTCTACGTTGAGACCCTTGAGCCTCGCCGTCGACTCCACCCTTCCTTTGAGCGTGCTGAGCTCCCGCAGCCTGGCCATCTCTGCCCGGCGCTTGGCCTGGTCGGCGATCTCCGAGAAGTCGCCGTAGCTCTGCTGCGTGCTGTCCGGTTCAGCTGTGGGCAGCCCGTGCAGCGTCCGCTGCGCCGTCGCCCACTGCAGCTCCCTGTTCTGCTGCCCGTAGTTCTGCTTCCTCGTGAAGAAGATCTGTGTATCACATGTACGGATGCATATGCATCAGCAATAATAATGCATGGAAACCATTTTCATCTCAAGAGAACATCAAGCGATTGGGATTCGGGAGGGTACCTTGTTCTCGAACAGGGTGTCCCATGCCTTCCCGCTGAGCGCGTAGCGGATGCCAAACTTGAACCAGTCCAAGGGGATGAAGGTGATGATGCTGTAGAGCCAGATCACGCCGGCCCAGCCCCAGCCGATGCCTCTGATGTGCGCGAACGCCAAGTTGCAGTACACGGCAATGAGGGTGGCAACCTACAAGCAGACAAGCAACGGTTACTTACAGTTACGCGATCATCAGCTAGCTCAGCTGTCACTGATCCATTGCTGCGACGCCGGGAGGGCTTACGATTTGCGCGACGACGAAGGCGAAGCAGAGCCAGAGCCCTGGTCGCTCCATGAAGCACCAGCTGCGCGACCGGGTGACGAAGATGAGGGCCTGACTGATGATGCTCACTTGCAGGTACAGGGCAGACATCATCGCGTCCTTGTTGCCCCTCAGCGACCTCACGTGGAACCTCTCCTGCAACCCGGAAAACAAGATTCAGCGTCCTTCAAATGCTCTAGCTAGCTTGGACAGGGACTGGCCATGGATGGATGGAAGCAATGCTTACGCTGAAAAAGTCGGTGCTAGTCATCGCATAGAAGAACACCACGGTCATCACGGCCATGTAGGTGCCGTACACGATGCCTGTGATGAAGATCTCTGGCAGCTTCCAGCTGTCCGGGCGTGGCGATGGTCTCACTCTGTCCTTGGAGATGGTCATGATTGTGCCTGAGAAAATTAGACGGTTCAGGGTGCTAATGAGCGTAATGACATTGGTATGTTTGACATATACGATAATTTGACTGTCCAAACCCACCATCGTTCAGAATGGCGATGACCAGGATCATAAACGGCGAGAAATCGAACTTCCAGATCAGCGCGATCAGCATAAAGCCCAACTGCATTTTGACAACAGAAAGGAATCAAACGAAGTCTGTCCAATGTACACAACAGCATAGGAGTTGTTAACTCCTGACGATTTAGGATAATTTTGCTTACCACAATACGGATAGTGATCGACACCGCATAAATCTAGCAGAGAAACGCAGAAAGAACAGTCAGAGTTGTTTATAATTGTGGGACAAGAACTACTAAAATGATGTTCAATGTGACTGAGTTCTGTGGGAGCAGGGAGAGGGCACTCACGGTGTAGTTTTTCATCCTCTGGAATATGGCCCGGCTGGTGAGCACGGCGCTGATAATCACGCTGAGCCCAGGCTCGGTGAGCACGATGTCGGAGGCGCTCCTGGCGGCGTCGGTGGCATCAGCAACGGCTATGCCGATGTCGGCCTTCTTCAGAGCAGGCGCGTCGTTAACGCCGTCCCCGGTCATCCCGCATATGTGCTTCATCTGCTGCAGCTTCTTGACAATCTCGTACTTGTGCTCAGGAAAAACGCCGGCAAATCCATCGGCCTTCTCGATCAGCTCGTCAACGGGGAGCGACGCAATGGACTCGTCCACGCACTGGCCGAGCAGAGCCGACGAGGGATACATGTTGGTGCCCATACCGAGCCTCCGGCCGGTCTCCTTGGCGATGGCGAGCTGATCGCCGGTGATCATCTTGACGTTGACGCCGAGGTTGAGAGCCTGCTTGATGGTCTCGGCGCTGTCGTGCCTCGGCGGGTCGAGGAGCGGCAGAAGGCCCACGAACTCCCACGGCCCCCCGGCGCTGTCCTTGCTCCTCTCCGGCACCTCCTGCCTGGCAACCGCGAGAGACCTGAGGCCTCGCTCGGCGTACTTGTCGATGATGGCGTGCGCCTTGTTCCTGACATCGGCTCTGCAGTTGCACAGGTCCAGGATCTGCTCGGGAGCGCCCTTGCTGACGCGGTGCCATGTGCCGTCAGTGACGACTTCGTAGGTGAGTGCGGTGCGCTTGTCGACAGGGTTGAACGGGAGGAAGTGAATCTCTTGGATGCCGGCCCTGGCCTCCTTCGGGTCGGCGAGCATGCCGACCATGGCCGCGTCGATGGCGTCCTGGTTCTCCACCCTTGATGCCATGGCTGCGAAAAGCAAGACCTCGTCCTTGAGGACGCCGGCCGCGAAGACCTCGATGAGGTTGCGGTCGACGCTAAGCTTGTTGAGGGTGAGCGTGCCCGTCTTGTCGCTGCAGAGCACGTCCATGCCGGCCATCTCTTCAATGGCCGTCATGCGCTTAGTGATGGCGCCCTGCTTCGACAGCCGGTGGGAGCCTATAGCCATCGTCACCGACAGAACGGTGGGCATCGCGATCGGGATGCCGCCGATGAGGAGGACCAGGAGGTTGTCAATGCCATCGCGGTACCGGCGGTGCTGGATGGGGTACATGACGATGATCTCCACGGCCATGCCGATGGCGATGGCGGCGATGCAGAAGTTGCCGATGGCGCGAAGCACCTTCTGGAAGTGGCCGACCTGGTTGGTGCTGTCGACGAGGTGGGCTGCCTTCCCGAAGAAGGTGTGCACACCTGTGGCAATGACGACGGCCTCGATCTCGCCCTGCTTGCACGTGGACCCAGAGTACACGCTTTCGCCGGGGTTCCTTGTGACAGGCAGCGACTCGCCGGTGAGCGCCGACTGGTCGATCTTGAGCGGGTCACCGTCGAGGAGGAGGCGCGCGTCGGCCGGGACGATGTCGCCGAGCTTGATGCTTATGATGTCGCCGGGGACGAGGATGGAGGCGTCCTGCTCGCTCCACTTGCCGTCACGGAGCACCTTGGTCTTGGGGGCAAGGTTGGCCATCAGAGCCTTGGCCGAGCTGCCTGCGTTACTCTCCTCGAAGTAGGAGATGGTGGAGTTGAGGAGGAGCAGCACGATGATACCCACGAAGTCCTGCCAGTCAGGCGGCCTGCCGTCGCCGTTGGCCAGCGCGATGGCCATGATGGCCGCCACCTCCATCACCCACGACAGAGGGTTCCACATGAACCCCAAGAACTTGAGAATCTCGCTCTCCTGCAAGAACACGCACCGCCATTACTGTCATTGCAAACTCAGAACACGCAAACTGCAGCTGACACATCCTCATCTACAAAGCTGAAGGAACCCCACGAGATTAAAGTAAACCGAACCTTCTTCTCTTCGAGTTTGTTGGGGCCGAAGATGGCCATGCGATCCTGGCCATCCTTGGAGGTGAGGCCTTGCTCGCTGCATTGGAGATTCTGGAACACCTCCTCCACTGGGATGTGCTCCTGCAACGCAGACACGCGAACGTACAGATTAATCAAAGAAAACGCAGAATCACGAAAATTGATCGATCCATGCAAACTGTAAAAAACGAACTGACTGAAATCTATCTATCTTGGGATAGAGAAGCTTTGATGATATTAGATGGCAAAAAAGCGGGCGCGGTGGTTGCAGATCACAAAAGGTGCGTGCAAAACCAGAGAAAAACTAGACGATCGGTGCCCGCTCGTGAAGCAAATAATAAAAAGGTCACAGATGCACCTTTACTTACACTGTCCGTGAAATCGATATAATGTGCTAAAGCAACAAACTAGATTCGATCTACGTTTACATTTTTTCCACTTTCCTGGATGTTCTTCTTCTCATGGAAAAACTGATGATGATCGGATAATAGGCAAAAACAAATCTACAACTCGCTTGCATGCATCATGGAGAACTACATCGAAAACAAGCTCACCAAGTCGACGGATTCGTTCTTGATTCCCTCGAGACCTTCAGCCGCCGCCATCTTGCTCGGCGCCGGCCAGGCGGAAATCACGCCGCAGTCCTCACGTATGTGTTCGTATGAATCTAAACTGTGAGCGTGGCTTCGGCCGAAGCCGCCGCGCTGTGTTTTATAGGTGGAAGGCCGGAGGGGGCGTTGGGTGGCCCCGCACGTCCTCTTTTAAGTTCAAACCAGTTACCAGATTAAACCGAATTTGACTGTTTATCTCGTCTTAAAAAGATTCTTAGACAATCTCCTTTTCTCCTGAAATATCTTCTCAGCTTTTCGCGCGTAGCACTACCAAACTCCGGAGATCGATGGTGGATACTCTCAGTCGATTTTGTCAAATACCGAAAGGATATAACCTCGCTCGTATGCGGGAGTAATAAAAAAGCGCAACTATACATGGATGATAAATTTTTATCGTTCATTCATTATTAACCGACTATCTACATCACCTCACGATCGCACGCACCTCAAGTAAAAAAAAAGTAGCTAGAGTCCATTTACGTTTCAATATTTCAGGGAAACCTATACAAATCCAAGTGACGTGGACAGATAGTTCAACCAGCACGATTGTATGCATGTTTCTTTTTAAATATGATTGTATCCATGTTTTTTTGGAGAGTAGGATATCCATTTTAAGGGAGTGTATAATAAAGAACTTGTCTGTGCCAAGATGGTTAGAAGGATTATTCTATCCTCAGGCCACCAGAGTTAATCTCAGGTTTGACGCAGGTGTTTCTAATTTAGGCGGAGGCGACGTTCCTGTCGACAGCGAGTCGTGTGTGGTGATTTCGTCAATCTCAAAACCTGACCCGTCGGCTCAGTCTGTCGGAGGTGCTCGTAGGATTATGGTGTACATGTGTATATTCATAGGGGGTGAGTGTGTGCACTTGTATATGAGCGCTTGCATTGTACTGTGTTACTAAAAAAAGTGTATAATGGTTGATGAGAGCATAGTAAAAATAATTATGTTCACGAAATCTTAAGTAATTTTTGTAAAAACTAAATGAGAAAATGCGTGAGTGAGCGAGGCATCTTATGAAGTAGGGAAAAAGGCACTCCCTCTAGCCCGTTTAAATTGTCGTGAAAAAACGTACTTTGGTAGTATAAAATCATGTACTCCCGATCGGAGGGAGTAATAATTTTTTAATGAGACATAATCTCTCGGTCAAGAATATTAAGACTAATATTATGTGAAAGCGAACACTAAAAATATTACTCCATCTGTTCCATAGACATAAGTTATGAAACTGAGATAAGTATAACATAAAGATCATACAACAATACAGGAGTGAAACAATAGCTACATTGGCAATTCAACACACATGTTGTGCCCTTTGTATTTAATTTCCACGATGTTGAAACAAGATAATTTAATAAAACAACTTTATCTGGTTTCACTATTCCTCACTCGACTGAGAATTATGTTAGTAGCTCATTCAACTCTAATCCCTTTAGATTTACATTGTGCTTCAGGGGTTATAATTAAAAAAAGTTACACATGTAAGTAGATGGTGCTATATGAGTGAGAGTTAATTTAATTCTCGCTCAAATTAGACCTAGCTCCCAACTTTTTACTCCATTCGTTTTAAAATAACTGTCTCAAGTTTAACACAAAAAATAGTTGTATTTAAATATGAAACATGTTTACATACATCCATTTAATCAAACTTAAGATAATTATTTTGAAACAGTGAAGCAGTGGCGGAACTACAGCCCGGCATGCCCGGGTGGCTGCCCGGGGCTTCGGCTGCTAAGTTCCTTTGATGATTAGCTGAAAGTGCTAGTTCTGGGGCAAATTATCCTGTAAAAATCAGCTACATGTATATCTTGAATGCTTGGGCTCGCTCCGCCACTGCAGTGAAGTACATCTAGTGAATAGTTGGCACCTTTTTGTACGTTTTAGCCATGCACCATTCTTTGCGTGTCCATACGGACAGTCTCTTTGCGAAAAAATAAATCAAGCTAGGAATGATTCGTGTCTTCTCGCGACCAAAAAGAAGGCCAAGCCAAAGGAGCTGGACGAGAGGCACGTAGCCAGGGCATGAACTAATAAAAGAATAAAGAACATATGTAAGCGATTACGACCAAATTAAAGCAGGGTGCAGGTCCTATATATGGTCCATACGGAGTATATCCTTTGCCCCTCATCTGGTGCCTCATGCATGGCTCGAATTAGTATAATACGATGGACCAGATGTTCTGAGAATTCGCATTCAAGATGCTTTTGAGTTTTGATGCACACTTGAGGGAGCTCAGATCACTCACGTTTCTACTATCGTTGATAGTAGTATTTAAAAAGAAAATCTCGATCGGGGTTGCTCAGATTCTTTGCTTTGTCCGACCGAGTTCAGTCACGAGTCCAGTAAAGAAGAGATTATCCCCGTATACTTTATGTTTCCCTGTTGTGGCATATTTTGATACTACTTAATTGATGCGCTAATCAACTTAATCAAAATCCAAACTCATGTAAAGTGTTAGCCAAGATATTTATACTTCAATAATGTATCTCAGTTTTAGACTATTTTATTCTTTAGCGTAGATTTGGTGCAGGTTGTATAATCATTTTTATAGTTTTTATTTATTTTCATGCGCCTTATTTCTTAGTTGTATCAGTTTTTTTCCGCAACATTTTCGTGTATGAAAACATGACGATTTCCCTGATTTCTAGGTTTTTTTGAGAATTTGTGACATGTTCAACCCAAAGTGAGAACATGTTTAAAACTTACAAAAAACTATGTACAACTAAGAAAACAGGAGCATGAAAAATAATAAACCTTTTTATATTATGTAAGCAGAGTCTTACAAGACTGAATTGATACGCTAACCAACTCAAAGGTTAGGAATTATATTTATGTTTGAAAAGATACATCACATACACCCTCGGAGTTTACCACCACAAATATCTATCCCCGAAAACTAAGACTTTGTAGGTCTTCGTACCATGGAACCCTGAGAAGACTATCGTACAAGCTCGATTGAAAAAAAGGACCAAAGCATACGTAAACGCTTATGTATGCGTGTGCGAAGCGTCGCATGACTCACATATCTCCTCCTTCCTCGCCTCTACCCCACCCCAACCGTCACCAGCCTCGAGACGACGTCGCCACGATGAGTAGGGACCACTCGGAGAAGGTGTCGTCGATATTGGAGCGAGCAGATGACATCCATGAGCTTAATGGTGGGGCTCGGGTGGTTTAAAGGGTAAGAGTGAACCAAAAATGTCGGTGTACCGAAAACGAATTAAAAATCGGTTGAACCGAAAATAATTATGAACCAAAAATATATATGAACCAAAAATAATAGTGGAATAAAATTGTTGATGAACAAAAAACAATAGTGAACCGAAAATGCCGGTTAACCTAAAACAATAATGAACCGAAAAGTAAGTAAATTTTGTTGGAAAAAAATAACATTGAACAAAAAAAATTATATCAATGGGTTCAAAAAAAGTTCATGGGTTACAAATTGTTTCGCATGGACTTACGACATGGGACAACCTTTCTTGATTTTTTTGTTTATGTTTCTATTTTGTTTTTACTTATGTCACTTATTGTTTTTCTTATTTTTTCGCTCATTTTGTATATTGTTTCTGATTTGGAAATAGTATAGATTTTGAGATTTTTTCCAATCGATTGAGAATCTAAATATGTAATTTTTAAAACTGGTTTGGATCTACTACAAAATCCTATGCTACAAATGTTAAATTTTAAAAATGGTTCAGATTTTAAAATGTTCAGATATTAAAAATTATATTTTTAAATGTTAAAATTAAAGAAAAAGTTCATATCTCAAAATTTTATATTCTTACGAATGTTAAGATAAAAAAATATCATTTTAAAGATGGTTCAAATATTAATAAATGATGAGATAAAAATGTTCAACTTTGTAAAATTGTTCAGATAAAAAGAAAGTTTCAATATTTTCAGATTTGTAAAAATGGTGCAGGTTAATAAATTTAGGATACAAATATTAGCCGATTCTTTGAAATGAAATAAATAATATTGAGTTCACATAAATAAATAGGAAGTAAGAAAATAAATAATCATATAAATTAATGAGCTGGAGCAAATCGGGCCAAAAGTGAAGCGTTCGGGACTTCAGGACAACATGGGCGAGCCGAGCTTTCACGCCCACAAGGAAAGGAACGAGGTATAGGGGCTCCCCTGTTTTCAGTCGGATTTAGCTGGACATGGGAAAACGTGTTTCTGAATTCTATATTTTTGGTTAAAAAAAGGTATCTAGAATCAGTGAAGTAATCACCATCAAGGAGATTTATCAATGTTTTTTCTTTATCTTTTTATTTAGTTAATTTTTTATTTTCTTACCATATTTATATCAGCGTACTACTATATGAATAAATGCTTTTATTTTAAGTAAATCATCATCCGTTTTTCCTAGTTAAGTTGCACAATTATTTCTCTTGTTTCGTATTTTTATTTTCTTATATTTTGTTTGATTATCCAGTTGCATCTTTCACTCTACCATAGTTTGATTTTTTTAAAGAGAAAAGTGCAAGGAGCTCGCTGAGAATAGTGCAACCGGTGTGCGGATATGTATCTTACGAGTTTTTATAGATATTTATCGAATTGCTAGATATAGCCGCCCATCTTTTATTTCTTCTTACTCGACACAACGTACTGTGTGATGCAAGTTATGATTTCTCAACCTTATGTTCCTTCATACGTAAACATTCATCGTTAGGCTTTTGGAGCGACAATGGGCCATGTGGTTGCATGGCTGAGTTTTGGAAATCTTGTTTTGGAGGGTTGGTGCAGAGAGAAAAGAATCATGAGGGAGACATTTTTAGCGGTTTATTGTTTTGTAAACTAGAAGACACCCCACACGTTGCAACAATATTGTCGTTCATAATTCAGTACATGCATAAGAAAGATTCAATTGGTCGGAATAGTAGAGAGGCTAAATTTTATCAGACAATACATGATTATGTATTTGACCAATACACAAATTATGACTTGGACGACTGAATGACTAAGAAAATGGATGATGCGGATAGATTAAATGTAGAGATAGATATTTATAGACGAACATGGCATATTCAATAGCAAGAAACGAATGATGTTTGTATGTAAAGAAAAACTATTTTTTACATGTACAAAAAAAACAATTATTAACAAATATTAGTGGAGTTTTTTTTGGGAATTTATAGATGCACAAAGAAATGAGTATATTTTGGAAATAACTTTGGAGCAATATCAGAGCATTTCAAATGTAAATACTCTACAAACATCAAAAGTCTCCGTAGAGTTTGTTAAATTATGGCGATCCGTTAAAGATGTTAATTATCAGACTTAAGGAAACATTAAAAAAATACCAGAAATAATATTTAAGGGGATACGGCGTTTCGGGTCATGGGTGCAGATGCACCCGTTGTGTAAAACAATTTTTAAAACTTTTCATATGTCAAAAAATTTAAGAAAAAATTCAGACATACATGATTTTTTTGTGCTAACATACAATGTATTGGCATATATCTGAAATATTTTTTTTGAATTTGTTTTTAGAGCAGTGGGTGGCCCATGAGGCCATGACCCGATATGGATTTCCGTATTTAAGGCCAATTTGATATCTAAACATGCATGTACCTTGTCAAGGCCTGATCAGTCAAAGAGCAAAGAACAACCTCTATCTCTCGAAATAGGCTTGCACCCCGTTTTATAAATAAAGCACCGACCAACGTACAACCAGCATACAAACGCAACACGCCACAAGCCGAGGCAGCAGCAAACTCACCCAAACAAAAGAAAAAGAAGCAAAATGACGACAAAGACAGAGCAACTAAACTCCGGTGACCCGTAGCCGCTGCGCCCTCCGAAAAAGTACCACCACACTCCTAGGGTCGAAAGCATCAAGTACCAAGCAGCTCCTTGAAGAAGGAAAGCGTCTGCTGCTGCCCGGACCAGCGCACTAGTCCTAGGGTTTCCCCCGACACTTATGGAATCAGACGAAGGTAGCTCTAACGCCCTTCAGAAAGGAATGGTGTCATCCAGAGACAGCCCCGCGCCAGTGTCGGTCGAGCCGACAGGGATTTCTCCCGCAAAAACCTTGTCCGCATACCCGAACGTCCGAAGCACAGGAGTCCGCAAGGACGAGGCCTCGCCACCACCAGACTCACCACCCACCAACAAGCGCCACCACGGACACAGGACCACCATCGTCGTCGCACTGAAGCAACCACCGCGAGGACGGCCAGATGAAGGCGAAGAAGAGCTTGTACCGGAAGCAGGATAACAGCAGCCGCGCGGGAGGGAACTACCTCCACCGTCGAGAACGGTAGTCGACCGGACACAGCCACCAAGCACACCAGTCCCCGATAGGTTTGGCCGAGCCCACCTGACCCGTGAAGCCCCCGCAGGGGCACACCAATCCTACTAGGGTCCGGCCAGGCCCTTTCGGGCCCGTGAAGCCCGCAACCACGTTGCAAAAGGCCGGCTGCCGTCATGCTGTCCCTTCCTTGTCTACCTCGCCGTCCGTTGCCGAGCACGCTGAGAGGTTGGCCTACTCGTGCCGAATCAGATGGGCCCGTCGGGCCCCGCCTGGGCCACCAGGGCCGGATCTGGGCAAACAAGGCCCCGATCTGGGCAGCCAGGACCTAGACCGGGGCGCTCGAGCCATGCCACGCCTCCAGTGCACCGCCGCCCGCCACGCTGCGCCGTCCCACAGCGCTACGAGCGCCGCCGCCGCTACGCCGCTTCCCGGCCGAGGCCGGAGCTCCGCCGCCCGAAGAGCACCGCCGCCAGGAGAGGGAAGCCCCGTCTCCACCCCTGCAGGACGCGGGTAAGAACAGGCCGCCACCGCCGGCGCCAACCGGGCCGCACCCGGCGGCCTCTGCCGACGGCGGCGACGGGGGGAAGGGAAGGTGAGGGAGGACGAGGTATGGGGCGTGGGGCGCGCGCCGCCGCCACGGGGGGCGGGGGGCGCGCGAGAGGAGAAAAGGGGGGAGAGGCAGCGCCGGCCGGCCGGCGGCGCAGGCGCGAGGAGCTAGGGTTTGGGGGACTCGCGAGGGGAAGGGAAGGGGAAGCCGCAACAACCTCTATCTCTGAATCCCCTTGCTAATTTCAGCTGTCAAGAAACCTCCTAGCAGAATCAAAGGTACCTGCTGTAAAATTGCACCAAGTACAGTTAGCATCTCTCGGGTAACCATGTCTTTTGTCTGACTCAAGCACACAACACTAAGAAGTTTGTTTGGATAAGTATAGGTAGTTCTAGTCCCTCCTTCCGTTGCATCATCCCTCAAACTGAATCGGAAAAATATATCGCTGTTTTTCTAGTGGCAGAAGTTGTACAGTACATGAAAATATGGAGGAACAGAATATTTGGCTCCAGTTGGTACTTGGTACACATAAACACAAAAGCCATGAGAATAAATATGGGAATACCGTCCACCATCAAACTTGCGACAAATTGCTGGGATATACTGTACAACATACGCTAGCAAAATTCAGAGATAGGCGGGAAATACAGTAAATGAACCTTTAGAATAATATGATGGTAAAGAAGCAAGACGTTGGAGAAGGATTCGGACAGACAAATCAGGAAAACCTGCAGACAGATCACCCGCAAGGTGCCTCCACATACACATTCAGAGATAGCGAGAGAACAATTCCAGTGAACGAACCCTGTATAAAAAACTTTTCACGGATGAAGGAAACACTTGAAATAACAGTAAATGGCCAGAGAAAAAGTGCAATCTAATAGTCACCTGTATGTGTGAGTGGACCTATGTAAGCTTGAGTAGCCTGATTGCGATGGATTTACAGATTTAAGTCCACCAAATAAGTACAAAGTTGATCCGTAACTCAAATAGATTTCGTTCAAATTGATTACACGTGGACAGGTAATAAGATGCTCATCAAGTAATTCATTCGCTTCTCGAAAGGATTTATTCTCGTCTGCAGCACCAAATGAGCCTGCCAGCTTGCCTCCAAGAGTACAGGATATTAATACAGTCAGTACAATTTTCATACATTTTGTACTCCATCTCTAACTTACAAAAACATGGACACAGAAACAACCCCGTAGAAGTCTGACATTAAGTGCTACCTGATAAGCTAGCCTGGTGTTGATGTTGAGTGTGGTGCGAGCGCAGTTGCGTGTTCGGAACGATTTGCAGAGTCAGAAATGGCATGTCGTTTGGTAGCTTGCCATGCATGGTTTGGGCCAAAAAAGGTCCTATGTTTGTTTTCTTGCAGCAAACGTCGTATCTTATTTAGTATGACAATGATACTTTTGGGTATCGAAGGGGGTAGTTGAGACGAGGGGTCAACATCGGGATTTGTCAGTCCGTATAGCCGGATAGATACTCAAGGTCCCACTCGGTGAGATTATGTCAAATGAGTTTGCAAACATGTGACTAGGTCACCAGCTGACATAATATCATAGACGAGTAGAAGATAGCGATGTTGGTAACGAGATCAAGCTAGGTATGGTGATATCTGATAATGATGATCGGACGCGCTAAGTATTGACATGACAAAGGGTTTAAAACTAGACGTACATGTTTGATAGATGAAAGTCATTCGTTATATCATAGGGATTAATTCATGAGGTTCAGTCCTACGAGCTAGTCACAGAGAGGAGTTTCGATCATGTCTGTTATTATATCGAACCGATAGGGTAACACACTTATGTCTTGTTTGGGAGAGGAGTTTTGGGGTGTTTTCTGGTGTATATTACCTAGTGTTTTGGGTGAAAACACCCTCACACCCAATCCCTTCCAATCCCCTTCTCCACCAAAACCACGCACCATTTGTTATTTGGTACACAGGTTTTGCAAAGGGGTGTTTTACAACAAAATTTTCACACGAATGCAAAACTATTGTATCCCAGCGCTTATTACAACACAATTTGATAGGATATCCCAACAGGCCACAAGACTGACGATTGCATAAAAATCTCAGACGAGCCACATGCCAGCACGCTTGTACTTGAACTCAGTAAATAAAATCAATCACACGCGGTGTGTGCAGGGGATTGCGCCGTGCTGTGTTTGGGATCCAATTAACATGTAGTCGCAATAGATCACGAGAGAGGAGCGAGGGTCTGTTCATCACCTGGCTCAGCGCGCAGTGGAAGACGAGGGTGTCCTTACCGCTGGAAGCCCGCGCGAGCTCTGACAACCACGCCGCAAAGCTACCGCTAGCGAAGTGGTTCGACCCCGCGATGTGCGCCTGGTAGCTCCTCTCCTCATCCCTTTCGATTTCCACACCTGGTACACGACGGTGGAGGGGACGAACGATGGAGCTGTGTGCTGCTGCGCCGCCAGAGCTCAAGACACGCTGAGACGCGAGTACCCGACGTGGTTGCTCGTGTTTTCTGGGGTTTTGCCCGACCGAGACCGGCCTGTCGAACGGCCCACTAGTGTTTTGGTGTGATTTTTGTTGGGCCGGGAATTTACACCACAAAACCTGTCAAGTCACTGCTGCCGAATGAGGCCTTAAGGGGTTTCGACAAGACAACCGGAAAGGAAAGAGATCACAGCGAACATCCCGGAAATGGTCCGATGAAGATCGAGCAGCGACAAAATAGATTTCGGAGCTAAAATAAATTATATAAAATATGTTTAATATTACTTAGTGTAATTAATGTTTAATATGATTATATATATTTATTTTCAAAATTATTTATGCTGACTTTGCTAAATGGGCCTCTGGTCGAAAGAAGGCCCAGAAGGGGAAAATTCCTCAAGGGAATTCAGTGGGGGAGGTATGGCCGGCCTAGGTGGGCCAAATGGGGCCCACCTAGGGCCGGCGCACCATCTAGAGACGCACCAAGCCATGTGGGATAGTCCCACATTGCCTGGCTGGTGAGTTGGCTCCCCCCGGGGAGGCTATATAAGAAGGGGCACCCCTGCCCTTTTAATTCACTAATTAATTCCTAAATTCTCTCTCGATCTCGTGATTCACTTTGTCGGAGTTGCGCCGAGTAGAGAAGGGGGGGGGGGGGGTGTTACCCCTACCTTTGCCACATAACGGCGCCTGGATTTTGCTTCTCCCGCTATGTCGCGCCCGAGCTCCCGCGCGAACGGCGATGTCGATTTTTGTCGGTCGCGAGCCTGCCCCCGCAGAAACATCAAACTGGGCATTCCTCCAGGGGCTGTCCCGGAGGTGCTTTGAGACCAGCGATGTGCAAGAAAATGGAGGTGCGGGCATCCAAACGACATTTTTTTGCGCCCCCATGCGAGCCAAGGCACCCCCAGGCAACCAAACGCGTCCTTAGCATAAATGAAGACGTCCTACTGCGTGTAACCTGCGGAAACTTGCTCTTTGAGGCCTCTGGTCCTGTTGGATGTAGAAGAAGAGAGATCGGAGAACTAGTCAGCACGGAATCGGGGGAGTAAGGACACGGCCAGGTGAGAGCATCTCCACCGGGGGCCTCCAAAGGACCCCCTAAAGGCCCTTTGGGGGTCCGGACACGAAAAAACGTCACCAGCGGCACCCCCAAAGCCTCGCCCCGGGCGTTTTATGTCCGGCACCCCAGGAGGGCCTCCAAGTAGCTTCGGCCATGGCCCTGACAGAGGTGGCCCGCCTGTCATACACACACGCGCCTCTCTCCGTGTTAACGAACGTTGTGCAGGAGACCGTTGCGCCGTTTTTAATGTCCAGGCGACTAGACGGCACCACGCCTATCATCACGCGTCGCAGACCGAAGCGACACCTCGCAATAACGACGCCCTGCTTCCAATGGCGCAGACGGGAAGCGATGCGTGATGGAATCGCAGCGTCGCCGCCCTGTAGACGCTTCGTCGGCGTCAATGCGCGGCCAGGCGAAGCGGTGGTCGCGTTAATGCAGGCCACCCAACCCGGCTCCTCCGGCCGCTTTAAAACCCGACGCAGCGCAGTGCTCATCTTCACAAAAACACTTCTACCTCTCTCCCAAGAAACATAGGCCACCATGGCGGGCAGCCCTGGCGGCCAGCATCGCCATGAGCAGCTAGAGGAATTCCGGCGTCGCAACGAGGAGGCGGAGATGGCCAAGGCATTCGAGCGAGCCATGTGGCGCGAGGGGGCTGAGAGCTCTCGTCCATACGTGGTCTCGCTGGAGACCGGCGGTTGAGCAGACGCCACCAGCTATCGGTGCCCGACGACGCCACCCTTCCGGACGGGTGGGTGAGGGGCGCCGCCAACATTCCGGTGGCGCTGCGGCTCAGCGGCCAGGAACGCGTCGAGTTCGTCAGTTGCAAGTGGACGGAGATGCCGTACGAGCAAAAGCTCAACCCCAAGTACTCCATCTCAGCGCCCTATTGGCACGCCGTGGTGGACAAGGAGTACGAGGCGCGTGATTCACATGTTGGGTGTGTTTTTGGGAGACCCCAAGAGAAAGGTATGAAGTAGTGCAGCAGCACATTTCACTCAGTATGAAACCAAGGTTATCGAACCAGTAGGAGATGAAGAATTCCTTCGAGGTATCAACGGCGCCAGAAAAGAGCTTCCTGGTGGTTGACGTGGAGCCTGCACACAAACAATCAAAATACTTTGCCCCAACTTAACAGTGAGGTTGTCAATCTCACCCGCTTGCTGTAACAAAGGATTAAACGTATGTGTGAAAGAAAGATGTTTGTTTGCAGAAAGTAACAGGTTTGCAGTTGTGGTTTTATCAGATTAATGAGAAGGACCGGGGTCCACATTCACTAGTGGTGTCTCTCCATAAATAATAATAATATTCATCCATGAGTGGTAAACAAATTACAGATAGACAATTGACAGAATAATGATGAGCAAACCAATGCTTATACTAACGTTATGATGTCTAGTGTGAGATACATTCGGGCATTATAAGAATATACATAGACCGTTCCAACCGCATCTATGACTAATAATCCACCTTCCCGTTAGCGTCTGCACCCCTTTTAGTATTAAGTTGCATGCAACAGATTATCGCCTTAACCACTGTGTGTAAAGTAAGTAAGCAACATCATCCTTAGACAAAGTACTACAATTTTATCCCTAGTAGCAACAGTACATCTACAACTTAAGAGCTTTCTGTCACTGCCCCAGATTTAATAGAGACATGTACCCACTATCGAGCATAAATACCCCCTCTTGGAGTTACGAGCATCTACTTGGCCAAAGCACACACAAGTAACGGAGAGCATGCAAGATCATTAAATAACACACACATGATATATTATGAAGCAATAACTTTACTACTCAATATTCATCGGATCCCAGTAAACATATCATGGAGAATTACATAAAAATGATCTTGATCATGATAAACAGCTCACAAGATCTAAACATGATAGCACAAGAGGAGAAAACAACCATCTAGCTACTGTTATGTACCCGTAGTCCAAGGGTAGACTATTCACGCATCAGTCCGGAGGCGGTCATGGCGACGAAGAGGCCTCCGGGGACGATTCCCCCTCCCGGCAGGGTGCCGGGGAGCAGTTCTGATCTCTCCCGAATTGGTGTTGCCGACGGCGGCGGCTCGGGACCCGTGGAGGAAATAATGAACATCGTACGTGCGTTTTTAGGTCATGAGGTATTTATGGGCGAAAGGGCGATGTTGGTGGGCGCCCGAGGGGCCCACACCACCTCCTGGCGCGGCCAGGAAAGGAGCCGCGCCACGGGGTGGTGAGGCCGCCTCGTGGCCCCTCTCCGTCTCGTCTTCGGTGTTCTGGAACGTTCCTTTTCCAAAAATAATTCCAGGATCTTTTATTTCCAATTCCGAGAATATTTCCTTAAGTACTTTTCTGAAACAAAAAACAACAGAAAACATAGAACTGACACTTTGGCATCTTGTGAATAGGTTAGTCCCAGAAAATGCATAAAACTATATAAAATGCATACAAAACATGTAATAACATCCCCAAGCTTAGTTCTACTCGTCCCGAGTAGGTAAGAACGATAAAAGAAGAATAATTTCTGAAGTGACATGCTTAAACACAATCGTGATCACGTAATAATGTAAGGCATGTAAACTGAGATCAAATGAATAAGGGTTGTAGTTTATATTGATATCAAATGAGTAACAAATAAATAAGTAGGTAAAGCAAGCAAAGCTTTCAATGATATAGTACTAGATAGCAATAAACTGTGCAAAGTAGATATTAAAGATGATTTAAGCTTCAAGCACAACAATATAATCATCTAATGCTTCCAACAAACATGACAATTTAATGAAAGGATCAAGTCAAGCAATATCAATATGCACGTAGAAGATCAATACTTATTTGTTCAAAAGAAACAAGCAAGCGTTCAACGTTGGTTCCTGGCACCAGGATGTTATGGCTAAGAGAATGTTAACGGAGGTTTGGAAGGCCAACGGAAGAAAGGCTCACAAAGCTGCAAGTGATCATTAGACAAGAGAAAGTCTTATAATCGAAGGTATGCAAGGAGTAGTGATTCCCACACAACGGATGCACATAGAGCTATAAGTATATGAAACCTCTCCAATGGAACTAGTGGGGGTGCATCCAACTTGCTTGCTCACGAACACCTAGAGCACTTTTGAGGAGGCTCATCATTGGAATATACAAGCCAAGTTCTATAATGTAAAGTTCCCCACATAGTTATGCAACTAAGACATGAAAACTCTCTCATATGGAGTACAAGTGCTAAACATGAGCACAAATGATTATCATAAATGATACGGTGCTATAATATGAGAACAAGTGATGACTATAAATGATATGGTGCTATAACATGAGCACAAGTGTGTGATAAAGAATAGTAATGATGCCCCCTTTTTTTTCTCTTTTTTCTAATTTTTTTGTTTCTCTTTTCGATGACCTCCATGGCTCTTTTCACTTTTAGGGGCAAGCATCCTAATATGATATATCACAACACACTAATGATGATATGACAACATACTGATGAAATAAGTAACTAATATGAATGTGCATAAGAATGCATATGACAACGGTGCCTCTGCCAGTGTAGCAGGTTATGCAATGATCTAGCGTAACATGGGTAAAACCACACATCAGCTTCATAGAATCACGCAAAGCAATATATAAGTAATGAATGACAACACGTCATGTAATGTAAGATGGATGTTGCATGGCAATATATCTCGGAACAGCTATGGAAATGCTGTAGTAGGTAGGTATGGTGAAATTTTTGAGGAAGATATTTGGCTTATGTGTAGGAGAACAAGATGAAGATCTCCCACGAGTTTGGATGTATCCGCGAAAAATGCACCAACTCTCAATGTGAGAAAGGGTAATGCAGACCGAAGAGGCTAGCAATATGGTGGTGGAAGTGCCATGAAAACCGCAGTTTTAGAACTCACAAGTAAAAAAATTTCAAATAAAAATATGATTATACAAGGCATAATGAAAATTACTCATAGAGGGAACGTGGCGAATGACAAAGTCACCGTTGGCTTCCCTGACCGTAGCGCATAACATAAAGTCATTACGGTTGCTATAGGCAAATAGAAGTTATATACCATTATGCAATCAACTAAAAATTTAAGTGTGGCACAGCTTCAAGTTTTTCTAGACCAAACATTAATCATTCCACTTTACAAGACCATCATGTTTATCATTAAGCAAATTAATATCTCAAAACAACATCAATTATTCAAGTGACACAATTTAATGATCTACAAGATTATATATCATTTAATTATACCATCTACCATATTTAGAATTTTCTGTTCTCAACCAAACACCAATCAACTTATTTAAAAGAGAAAACTCTCCAAGTAATTAAACAATGAGATATGATAGTATAATATAACAAAGCTAACAGCTCTAGCAATAGATGCATGAAAAACAAGAGCTAGGAAGCAAACAATAGCATGAAAAGAATACTTAATGAATATAAGTGAAGAATACGAGTATTCGTAAGAAAAATCTGAGTGTGTCTCTCTCCCACACAAAGGAATGCTAGGATCCATTTTATTAAGAGAATGAAAATAACAAAAACAAAAATAAAAATAAACATACGCTTGAAGATAAGCATATAAGATGTAACGGAATTAAAATATAGTTTCACTAGAAAGGACCTGATAGTTTGTTAATGAAGAAGGGGATGCCTTGGGCATCCCCAAGATTTGACGCTTGAGTCTTCTTGAATTATATTGGGGGTGAACCACCGGGGCATCCACAAGTTTTAGCGTTACTATACTCTTGATCACATCATATCATCCTTCTCTCTTGATACTTGAAAACTTCCTCCACGCCAAACTTAGAGTAAATTTCATTAGAGGGTTAGTGCATGAAAAATTATGATATTATGTAGGAACAAAATTTCTACCAATGCTCCTGGACATTAGATACAGCCACTGATACTTAATAGGATAAAAAGATCCAATCAAAATAGCAAAAGAGGCATTGCAAAATAAATGGCAAAATCTGTTAAAAACAGAACAGTCCGTAAAGACGAATTTTTTCGAGGCACTTAACTTTCTCATATCAGAAAACTCAAAACTATTAAAGCTGCGTATACATCTGAGGATTAGGCACAAAAAAGGCAGATTTGTCTGACGTTCCAGTGAAGAGTTATGAATTTAACGGTGAACAGAAAAAAATCTGTTTATGCGCAGGAATTGAAATTTAGCATCAACTTTCAACTAGAGGCTTATCATGACACAACAATGCAATAAAATAAAGATACAAAGGAGTTGCTACAGAGGTAGGACAAGTCCTTGACACAATCAAAATAAAATAAAATAATAGGAAATAAAAGTGAGTTGTCTCCCATAAGCGTTTTTGTTTAACACATTTGAGCTAGGCACAAAGAGTAAAACTCAATTATTATCAAGAGATGAAGCATCAACACCATAATTTGAACAAACAATAGAGTCAAAAGGCAGCTTCATTATTTTCCTAGGGAAGTGTTCCATACCTTTCTTGAGTGGGAATTGGTACTCTATGGTTCCTTCTTTCATATCAATAATAGCACCCACAGTTCTAAGAAAAGGTCTTCCCAACACAATTGGACAAGATGGATTGCATTCAATATCCAAGACAATAAAATCAACGGGGAGCAGGTTATTATTAACCATAATAAGAATATCATTGATCATCCCCAAAGGTTTCTTCAAAGCATTATCAACAAGAAAAACATCCAAATAGCAATGTTCCATTGGTGGCAAATCAAACATATCATAGAGCTTTTTAGGCCTAACAGAAATACTTGCACCAAGGTCACACAAAGCATTGAAATCAAATTCATCTACTTCCATTTTAATGATGGGCTCCCAACCATCTTCTAACTTTTTAGGGATAAAAGATTCAAGTCTTAATTTATCTTCCCTAGCTTTAATGAGAGCATTTGTAATATGAGTAGTAAAAGCCAAATTAAGAGATCTAGCATTGGGACTTGTGTCCAATTTTTGCAAGAACTTAATAACTTCAGAGATATTACAATTATCAAAATCAAAATTATTATCATCAAAGCAATCCAAACCACTTTCTCCCATGTTTTTAAAAATTTCAACACTTTTATCAACACTAGTTTCAACAGTTTTAGGCAATTTTAAATTTTTGGATGAAGTAGAGGAGACATTTCCTACACCAACTATGTTACCACTGATAATAATAGGCTTACTAACATGTGAAACACCATAATTTTCAGAGGTAGTAATAGTAAAAACTTTAACAATATTAGCCTCTTTCTCTAATTCTCTCCCTCTTTCCCATCTAGCACGTAATTGAGCCATCATCCTAACATTTTCATCAATTTGAACTTGGACGGCATTAGCAGTAGAAAAATGATTATCATCTATATTTTCAGGTTTAGCATACATTTTATTAATTAAAGAAGATTGTGCTGCAGACATATAGGAAATACAAGTTTCAGCATTAGTCATTTTTCTTTGGAGACCCGAAATCTCCCTATTTAAATTTTCCATTTGATGACTAATGTATCTCAACATATTAGATTGTTCTTCCATGGTTTTAGTGAATACTTTATTTGCTCATATTGGTTTTGCATAAAAAGTTTAGTAGCTTTCTCAATTTCTAGAATCCTTTCCTCACCAGGCATTTTAACATAAGAATTACCATAAGAGTTACCATAAGAATTACCATTATTAGGAGGATAAGGCTTATAGTTGTTATTACCATAGTTGTTCCTATAGGCATTGTTGTTAAAATTGTTGCTTTTAATAAAGTTTACATCAACATGCTCTTCTTGTGCAACTAAAGAAGCTAAAGAAACATTATTGGGATCAATATGGGATTTACCACTAGCAAGCATAAACATAATAATATCAATCTTTTCACTCAAGGAGGAGGTTTCTTCAACATAATTTACCTTCTTACCTTGAGGTGTCCTCTCCGTATGCCATTCAGAATAATTCACCATCATATCATCTAAGAGTTTTGTTGCAGCCCCCAAAGTGATGGACATAAAGGTACCTCCAGCTTAATCCAATAAGTTTCTTGAAGAAAAATCCAGTCCTGCATAAAAGGTTTGGATAATCATCCAAGCAGCCAGTCCATGGGTTGGGCAATTCTTTATCAGATTTCATTCTTTCCCAAGCTTGAGCAACATGTTTGTTATCTAGTTGTTTAAAATTCATGATGCTACTTCTTAGAGAAATAATCTTAGCACGAGGATAGTATTTTCCTATAAAAGCATCTTTGCATTTTATCCAAGAATCAATATTATTCCTAGGCAATGAAAGCAACCATTCCTTAGCTCTTCCTCTCAAGGAGAAAGGAAATAATTTCAGTTTTATGATATCACCATCTATATCTTTATATTTTTGCATTTCACAGAATTCAACAAAGTTATTTAGATGGGCAGCATCATCAAAACTAACACCAGCAAATTGCTCTCTCATAACAAGGTTTAATTTCAAAGAACTCAACTTTAGATGAAGGTGGAGCAATAGGTGTGCATATAAAATCATTATTGTTGGTGCTTGTAAAGTCACACAACTTAGTGTTTTCAGCGGAACTCATTTTAGCAAATTAAATAACAATATTAAAGAAAATAATACTAAAAAGAAATAAACAAGAGCAACAAAACTGAAAATAAAATGACTAGACCGAAATAACAAAAGTAATGCAAGTAACTTTTTTTTTGTATTTTTGATATTAAGCAAACCAAACAGTAATAAAAGTAAACTAAGCAAGACAATAACAAAATAAAATGATTGGAAGTGCGAAAAATCCCCTCGTGAAGAACACTCAAATCCCCGGCAACGACGCTAGAAAAGAGCTTGATGCGCACGGTTGGTGTGTTGTTGGGAGACCTCAAGAGGAAGGTATGAAGTAGTGCAACAACAAATTTCCCTCAGTATGAAACCAAGGTTATCGAACCAGTAGGAGATGAACGATTCCCCCGAGGTATCAACGGCGCCAGAAAAGAGCTTCTTGGTGGTTGACATGGAGCCTGCACACAAACAATTAAGATACTTTGCCCCAACTTAACAGTGAGGTTGTCAATCTCACCGGCTTGCTGTAACAAAGGATTAAACGTATGTGTGGTAGAAAGATGTTTGTTTGCAAAAAGTAACAGGTTTGAAGTTGTGGTTTTATCATATTAATGAAAAGGACAGGGGTCCACAGTTCACTAGTGGTGTCTCTCCATAAATAATAATAACATTCATCCATGAGTGGTAAACAAATTACAGCTAGGCAATTGACAAAATAATGATGAGCAAACCAATGCATATACTAACGTTATGATGTCTAGTGAACGTTATGATGTCTAGTGTGAGATTTATTCGGTCATTACAACAATATACATAGACCATTCCAACTGCATCTATGACTAATAATCCACCTTCCGGTTAGCGCCCACGCCCCTTCAGTATTAAGTTGCATGCAACAGATTATCGCCTTAAGCATTATGTGTAAAGTAAGTAAGTAACATCATTCTTAGATAAAGTACTACTGTTTTATCCCTAGTAGAAACAGTACATTTACAATCTTAGAGATTTCTGTCACTGCCCCAGATTTAATAGAGACATGAACCCATTATCGAGCATAAATACCCCCTCTTGTAGTTACCATCATCTACTTGGCCAAAGCACACACAAGTAACAGAGAGCATGCAAGATCATTAAATAGCACACACATGATATATTATGAAGCAATAACTTTAGTACTCAATATTCATCGGATTCAAGCAAACACAACATGGAGAATTACATAAAGATGATCTTGATGATGATAGGCAGCTCACAAGATCTAAACATGATAGCATAAGAGGAGAATACAACCATCTAGCTACTGTTATGAACCCGTAGTCCAAGGGTAGACTACTCACGCATCAGTCCGGAGGCGGTCATGGCGACGTAGAGGCCTCCGGGGACGATTCCCCCTCCCGGCAGGGTGCCGAGGAGCAGTTCTGATCTCTCCGAATTGATGTTGACGACGGCGGCGGCTCGGGACCCGTGGACGAAATAATGAACATCGTACGTGCGTTTTTAGGTCAGGAGGTATTATGGGCGAAAGGTCGATGTCGGTGGGCGCCCGAGGGGCCCACACCACCTCCCGCGCAGCCAGGAAAGGAGTCGCGCCACAGGGTGGTGAGGCCACCTTGTGGCCCCTCTCCGTCTTGTCTTTGGTGTTCTGGAACGTTCCTTTTCCAAAAATAATTCCAGGATCTTTTATTTCCAATTCCGAGAATATTTCCTTAAGTACTTTTCTGAAACAAAAAACAGCAGAAAACAGAAAACTGGCACTTTGACATCATGTTAATAGGTTAGTCCCAGAAAATGTATAAAACTATATAAAATGCGTACAAAACATGTAATAAAATGATATAACATAGCATGGAACATAAGAAATTATAGATACGTTGGAGACGTATCAACGCGTCGTGGCGGTCAACGAGAGCCGACGCCGGAGTTGTCCTCAATGGACGACGACCGTGATGGCGAGGACGGCGACGCCAGTGACGTAGAAAACAACCCCGAGCTGTCCGAGCTGCCTCTACAACCGACGACGCCATCAGCAACGTCGCCATTACCGAAGAAAGGCGTCGTCCAAGAGCTGCTAGCATCTTGGTCAGCAGTGTTGACATGACCGAAGAAAGGGGCGCGACAAGTCGAAGAGGCTTCCTATCAAACACCCCGCCGCATGTCACGGCCGTGAATCGAACACGGCGCCGACGAAGCCAGAAGCCTCGGTCGGCTCAGCCGAGGCTACAAAGTGTTTCTAAAGGTTGTAGCCGATGGGAACGGAGATGAGCGATGGCCAAAAGTGAAGTGTCGTTGCTTCCCTGGCTTGGTTCGCATCTTCCCCTAGCTGTGCATGAATCGGCATCTCTTCTCCGGCGTCAAGAAATTTGGTGATGAGCGATGGCCGTGCACGAGATGCATAGGTCATCTCTCTCGCCCCTAGTCTAGGTTTAGTTTGTTAAATCTCGTTTGGATTAGAAATTGTAAGTTTGTTAAATCTTGCTTAAATGTTTGAATCAATTTGTGTTCATCGTTTTTGTTGCTCATCGGCACCGGTTCGTACGCCCGCGAGGTGTTCAAGAGTTTGCTCGCCTTTAGGGGATGGGCCTTTGGGGAGTGCCATTGTGGGCGGCGTTGATACGTCCATTTTGCATCACTATATTATATCATAATTTACTGTTATTCATTGATATATTTCATATTTGGAGATGATACTTATGTTATTTCATCTATTTTGCATGTTTGATGATTATTGGAGGATGGAGCACCGGAGTCTGAATTCTGCTGGAAAAAAGCATTGTCAAGATACAATATCTGTAAAGCTCAGAAGACAAAATGAAGAATCTGGAAGTTCCTATTTTGCTAGATGCCAGAGGGAGCCAAAAGGGGAGCCTGAGGTGCCCAGGCGCGGCAGCCCCATGTGTCGTGCAAGCACGTGGTGAGGCCACCCTGGCCCACCACTGGTCGAGCCCTTTCACGTACTTCATCCCACGAAAACCTAAGACTCGTACGAAGGACAGAAACCATCTCCGCCGCCTCCACGAGGCAGAGAAGACATAGAGAGAAAAGCTCTCCGGCAGGGTGCGAAGCTGCCAGGGAAATCCCTTCCCGGAGGGGGGAAATCGTCCCCATCGTCACCGTCTTTGAGCTGCACTCCATCACCATCATCATCACCACCATCTCCATCGCCGACACCGTCAACTCCATCGGTCCACTCCGTTCACATTGTCACATCTAGGACTGAATCTTTTATATTTGATAGGGGAAACTCTCTTGGTGTTGATTACTCTTGTTATTGATGCTATTGAGTGAAACCGTTGAATTAAAGTTTATGTTCAGATTGTTATCCATCATCATATCACCTCTGATCATGTTCTAAATGATGTGTTGTGAGTAGTTCGTTTTGTTCTTGAGGACATGGGAGAAGTCTAGATGTTAGTAGTGAATTATGTTGAGTAATATTTAATGTTTTGATATTTAAGTTGTGATGCCATTCTTCTAGTGGTGTCATGCGAACGTCGACTACATGACACTTCACCTTTATGGGCTTAGCGTAATGCATTGTGTATTCAATTATTAATTGTGGGGTTGCCGGAGTGACATAAACCTTAACCCCTGTTGATATTTCGATGCATGAGGGATAGTAGGATCTCAGAGTTTAAGGCTATTGTTAGATTTATCCTAATTACTTTCTTATATTTGAGGATACTTGCAAGGGGTATAATAATAAGTATGTATTAGTCCTATAAAGGGCGGCGCATTAACATAGGTTCACCCACACAACACTTACCGAAACACTAAAGATTAATCATCTATATATGAAGCGAAAGCATTAGACAAAATTTCCGTGTGTCCTCAGTAACGTTTGGTCATCATAAGTAAACAAACCGGTTTGTCCTTTGCTCTCAAAAGGATTGGGCCACTCGCTGCAATTATAATTGCCGCGCTCTATTTACTCGCACTTTATATATCTGCTATATCAAAAACTCCTAAAAACTTGTCTAGTGAAATCCTCATCAAACCCGTTTGTCAGCATCTTCTGCTCCTCGTTGGGTTCGACACTCTTATTTATCGAAGGTACTACGATACACCCCTTATACTTGTGGGTCACTAGGCGTCTAAATGTTGCCTGACAAATGTCCGGCACCCCCAAAGGAGGCCCAATTTGGGGGTGCCGAACACCGATTTAGAGGCCCCGTTGGAGATGCTCTAAAGGAGGCAGAGATAGGGAGCGGAAAGGAGGTACCTTTTGTTTCAAAAAAAAAAGGAGGTGCCTTCTGGTGCGAGAAAGATAAAGAAGGGCAACTGCAGTTTCGGAAGGGGAAACGTACGATGTTATTTCAGTATATGAATTGGAACGGTATGACATCCGGAAAGACTGTGCCGAAAGTTTGGATAACATAAACAGACGGATGAAGATGAATTTTTTATGGCGGGATTAAACGATTATGTGGAAGTGTTGCATGTTAAGATAGAAAAACTAAATGACACACATAGTGGGGTTCTACTTTATAAGAGCTATAGATAGATGTACCACGCTGATTTTCCGATGCGAGTTGCACATTTTATTAAGAAATGTGCAACTAGTAAATGGGTTTCCGTCATAACTAATTTTCTGTTAAAAAAATGTGCAGTTAGCAACTTATTTCTAAACGAGTTGCATATCTCTCAAGAAACATGCAAGTAGAAACTGAATTTCGACACGTGTTGCACTCTAACCAGCTTTCGATACGAGTTTCATTGTTCTCTAGCTAGAAAGTGTGTTTTCTTATTTTAGCTAGCAGACTACTGATCATTTTCTGGATAGCATTTTTTTGGTGGATCTGTTTTTAGATTGTATTTTTTGGGCTCGCCACATTGCCATGTCGTACGTCCTTATGAAACGGTAATTTTCTGTCAAACCCCGATCTTTCTTCCTCGAGGCATAAACCGACTGAATTTTCTGAGGATTTAGCATATAACTCTATAAAATAACATCATGATTGAAAAATACAGCGGGGCAACATAAGAAACATAAACACATGTTTTAAAACCATAGACACACATAACAAATAGAAACACGTGTCTTATATACAGCAGTGCAACTGCGCATGTCATTCAGTTTTTAATTTTAATTTTAGAGAAGGCGAGCTATTCAGCTAGTTGAATATAAAAATGCCATCTTGTTGTTTCTCTCACATATATACGTCATGGTAGAGTCGTTTTTCGTCCCATGGGAAGAACCACAAGAGTTAAGCTATCAAGGAAATTACATCACATTCTTCTGATTATTGTTGTGTTCATGTTCATTCGTATAGTTAATCGATGCTACAATATTGCTTTTGTCACAAATATTGTATTCTTTCAAAGCTTTGCTAGTGTCTGGAAAGTAAACTTATTTTTTTTAAAATTTTCAACATGGGGAGGGGGGGGGGGGGGGGGGGCACCTGAATTTCTCATATAAACTGAAAGCCCAAAGTGGCAAGAACTTTACAAGGAAGTTTACAAGGGGAGAAGGGGAAGACAGAAGCTATAATTTCGAGTGTTTCCTATCGGCAAGCATTCCAGCCATGCCTCAGCAAGCGGGACCAGGTTAGGTGGCAGTCTTTTGCTCCAGATTGCTGCTTCGGTTCGGCAGGTACGAAGCAAGAGAGGGAGACAGAGGTTGTTTTCGCGGAAGACGACCGCATTCATGTGTTTCCAGAGCTCCCAGCAGCAAGAGCAACATGAAGGTCCGTTGGGTCGGGGCGGGAACCGGGAGGCGCGAGGTGTAAGCATGCAGCTGGCCGACATCGGCGTTGGCCGGAACTTGGAGCCCGATGGCACACCAGAAGGATTTGGCGAAGGCGCATCCGAACACCAGGTGATTGGGGTTTCCAGGGGGTGATCACAGAGAGGACCTGGTCTAAATCCTCGATCGCGAGAGCAGCCAGGCAAAGAACTTCACCTTCGAGGGGGCGTAGTTTACCAGATGAAGTCGTGGTGGGGGGACTCGACACCCCCGAAGTTCAGCAGCTTGTAGACGGCGCCCGCGTCAAGCCCCCCACCTCTCTTGGCGCAGCAAATCAAGACGCGCATGTCGGGCTGCTCGGACAAGGACACGCCCTCGAGAATGCTCTCCAGGGTGTGCATTTGGCTTGCCCCGGCCGTGTTAAGACGGGGGACAGGGTTGCGCCGGATCCCGCCGTCGAGCACCTTGCGGACCGAGGCATCCATGTCGATTGAGTGCGAGAAGAGGGCGGGGTGGACGTTGCACATCGGCTCCAGCCCCGCCCACCTGTCCCTCCAGAAGGAGGAGCGGCGCCGGTCGCCGACTCCACCTGAGTGAGGTTCCTGTAGAGAGGCAGGAGAGCGGCAAGATGGCGCCAATGCATGCCGATCTCCTCGCGTCCCTCTGCCTCACACCATGCCCATCGCGGCCACGGGGCGTCAGAGTGGGCGTGGAGGCGGTGGACAAGCTTCAGGAGCAGGCATTGGTTCTTGATGGCCAGGTTTTTTACCCCGAGCCCGCCTTCGTTCTTGGGCGACACACCGAGCTCCATGCCACCAGCAATTTGGCACCAGAGGCTCTGTCCTTACGTCCCAGAGGAAAGCACGCCGCAGCCCCTCGATGGCGCAGCAGCGGTGGTGGGAGCTCCAGCGCTCCCATTGCGAAGGTGGGCAACGCGTCCAGGACCATGTTTAGGAGCACAATCCGGCCACCGGCAGAGAGGAGGATGGCGGACCGGATAGGTATTTATCAATCTTGGCGATGAGAGGGGCGAAGTGCGCCAGGTTCAGCTTCTCCGCCGAGAGGGGGAGCCCTTGGTAGGTCTGCGGGAATCCCTCAACACGGCAACCCAGCGCCGCCATGATTTCTTCGAGTAAACTTAATTATAATAAAGAGTGTACTGCAACAACATAAATGCAGGTAACGAAATGGACGCTAACTGGTAAACTGGATGAGTTTGGTAACTCATTCTCTTGTAAGCTGCTACAATATCTCCAACACGGAAACAATATCTCCAACACGGAAAGGAACTCTCAAGGGGATGATGAATCTGGAGATGGTATGATATACGTACATCGATGGCGATCAAGATAAATACTACTACACTCTGAACTGATCTGGACAAGAAGATGGCTCCGTGAAGCTTGATTGTAAATGCATGCTTTCCTAGCATACATATACAAACCTTGAATCTTCTACTAGTCAGCTAGACATGCAGCTGATTAATCAGATCGATCTGGATACCTACATCAATGGAGGAGTAATAACTATTTAATGAAACTGAATATTCACTAAGTATAGAAGATTGGAAGTTTGGAACCTACTAACTTTAGTACAAAATGGAGGAAATGAATTGACTAATTACCAGGTAGTAGCATTCCCCCATCTGCATGCTCTTGATGAGGACGCCGTGCTCGTTCACCGGGACGATCTCGCCGGAAGAGCGTACCAAAATCGCGTCACGCCCGAATGTGCCTCCCACGTCTAACACGCCACCGCTCGGCACATCGTACGCCGTGCCATTGATGAACACCTGCATCGTTCCTGAACGTAATATCCATTCATCATTTCGTATACTGAAGCATCGCAACCAGTACTCGTTGCTCCAGTACTAACCAGTGTGTTGGTAGCTGAGTTGCAACGTGTCGGTAGCCGTGTTGTAGCTATGCCGGTTGTGGCCACCGCGTGCCATGAGTCCCATTTGCCGGGGGATGGCGAAGAGATCGTCTCCGCCATCGGCGTCGTCCGCCAAGAAACGGGGCGTCGCTGTGACCGTGGCCGCAGGTGGCACGGCCGCCACCGCTGACACGTCGCCGCAAAGCTGCCCGTACTGCATGATGAAGTGAGAAGTGCCGCCGATGCCGTGGTGCGCGTGGCCAGCGGCGGCGTTGGAGGACAGCTGGGCCGCGTCTCCGCCGCCGACGCAGGAGGACTGCTGGAGCTGGCGGGCACGGCGGCGGGAGCGGGAGCGCCGGTTCTGGAACCAGTAGAAGACGTTGGCGTCACGGACGGCGCCGAAGCGCTCCAGTAGGCGGCGGATGCGCGCCGTCTCGTCCTTGGCCGGGTTCACCATGCCGCTGTTGAAAATGGACTCTAGGATCAGGATCTGCTCCGGCTTTGGCGCCCAACGCGACCTTGCCGGTTCGCCTCCCTCGCTCCCGCCGGTGCGTGGGGTGGGAGCTTGGCTATGGTGGCGCTGGTCCATGAAGAACCACGTTAGCTAGCTAGGAGAGGATCAAAGGCTCAAAGCTACGCTAATCAGGGACAGATTTCTGGAAAGGAACAAAGAAGGATTGATGGAAGGGAAGGGAACCGGCACAATGGAAAGCCCTGTGTATTTATACTTATCCGACACAGACACTATCTGTACTCTCTCTTCCCTTTAATAATTAGCTAATGTGATAGTTGGGTCTTTAAGCAAACAGAGAGCACATGAACGTTGGGTCATTAAGCGCCATTTTTCTGTCTTGCTTCTCAGCTCTATATGCGTTGTTGTATCTTAGTCGTTCTCGATGTATATTTATCAGCTTCTGTATACTATATATGCATTAAAATAGGGTCCGTCTTAATCTTTGATGACTAATATTTTTTTGTAAATTTCGGCCAGCCAAGCGAAATGCAACTACACAGTTTAGTGAAAAGTGCAAATCGTTCGAGTTGTAATTTTCTGGCAACCAATTGCACTTTTCTACCTCCAATGCAAGTTGTATTTTCTCTAAACTATGATTACGCTCTTGTTGGGTGACTGAGACATAAGATATTCGTTCGCGAGAGCATTGGTAGAACTCTTCAAAATAACTATCTACATGGGAAATCAAATGCTATAAGATTTTATAGTCAGTTAGAATTTTCTAAGGATCTATTGATGAGAAAAATTCTCCTGACTTTAATCTCTCATGATTCATATGCTTTCATGTGGTACGTTCAAGGATTTGGTTACCCGGTGAAATACCGCAGTTTCCGACCGGTAACCGGATTTCTCGGCCACAAGTTCACTAGTAGAAAAATCCCGGGCCATTTGAATGTGTGCCGAATTCTTCCTTCCAAATACATTTTTTGATATTTTTTTTTACAATTAGAGTTTGAATTTTAAATTGTGTCCTAGAATTATGTCCGATAACCGGGCCGGTAATTTCCGATAACCATGGTTATCGAAAATTCCAGCCCCCTTAGAGAAAAAAATGAAACCGATACCCAAAACCTTGGGTACACTTGGACACGCTTAATTTCACAAGCAACTTATTGTAGTGTATCTTGTGCAAGTTAAAAGAGTATGACATTACAATCCTAGAGTTTATAAAATTGTACAACTACATACTGTTCATACGCATGCATACCCTACACTTTGGCGGCCAGAAGGGGGAACATGTGGGTCCATAAAATTAGGCGCGATCGATCAAACTAACCAACCTATGGGGTGCTGGTGGGTGTCATTTGGTTTTCTGTTTTGTTTTTTTTTTGCACAGGTGGGCTCTTCATGTTAGAGTGTGAAGGACAACAGATGTTTTCTCCTTAGATAATTTCGACCAAAATATGATTGCATGTGCAGGTTTGGAGGTACATTCATTTGTATATACAGCGGATGCTTCCTACATAATTTTTTTAATGGACGCTAATATTTTATATAAGTTAGCTACCTATAGGCTTTCAAAACCAATGTTCTAGCGCAATTTAATCCACAAGTCGGTGTGTCGTCTTGTACGCATGCTCTCTGTACCATGAACCTGCCTAGGTGGCCGGTAGAGGGTAGTCATACATTCCATACACAAATCATACGTAGTTAAGTGAATGAACATGGGCAATGATCGACGAAGGAACTTATCTTGATTAGTTGGTGTGTGAAGACTGTGGCTAGAGCGGAACTCTAGGGTTTTTGACGGGAGATGTGGGCTCCCTCATATTGTAGCCAACTTGGCAGTAGACGAGTTAGCTATGTGGAAGTTAGCTTACAAGAAAGTAGGTATTAGGGAGGAGTCGTCCCGGGTGCCTTGTGTGGGCGGCTTGGCCATGTAAACTTAATCTCTGTAACTCCTTCTTTCCATAGTCTTAATGCAATGACGGTAACCAATTTGGTTACCCGTCCTTGAAAAAAAAAGAGTTGGTGTGTGATCATATTTGAAACACATCTTCCTTCTAGATTTCATTTAGTGCAAGAAATGCCGCCTATATATATATATATATATATATATATATATATATATATCATAGCAGAATTTACGTCCAAATGTAAGAGCACTTTGTCTTGAAGAAATTTACTGGAGCCCTTTTACTATTTGTTCATGAAAACTTAAGAAGACATGCATCTTTTTAGGGGACGACGATTTGACAAGCATTCAAGCGCCTATATTCGTATCTTAAGATTATCATGGCCCTTTGAACGACGAATTGAAAAGTATAGTATAGTTCCTATAGGTTCAGTTCGGATCCTCATAATTCATTTAGACGCCAGTAAAGCTGTGCGCAAATGTGGCCATTGCCAACCAGCAGTGTACCGTACTAGCTTACTCGGCACATGCATGATTGGATCAAGCATTCTGTTTCCTGGACGAACATTGACACTTTGTAGCACTGTTTGCACACATGCATGAGATGCATGCACTATCTCGGCCTCGCAGGTAGGTTTTCACATGACATGTACAGTACTAACTAGATTCTATGCTTTTAGCTGCATATATACATCCAAATTAAGCATAGTGCAACCCAGCCCAGCAAGGCCATGCGGGGATTATAAAATACTTTTATCATGGCAGTCTGCCGACATATGCATCCTGCTGAAAAGTGCTCACCAGGCAAGGTAATGGTTGGCTCAAAGATTGGCCAAATTTGTGCCTTTCCTCCTATACATATACGACTATACAGTACGTTGTTGCATACGATGAGGCAATATTCTTTCCTGACATGTGCATATCATATGATCATGGCATGATCCGCACTTCATCCACGACCCTATCGATCGATGGATCTATCCTGCGAAGCGACGTGACATACGGATAATATGATCCATGCAGGATGCTGCAGGTGCAGGGGGGCGCTACATGCGCAATTGGACAATTCTGGGTGCTGATAGATTCCTGGCTCTGCATGCATGCAAAGCTGCTGATAGATTCCCTCCCAACCAGACAGACACAAAGGAACTTTGAAACTGAAATCGAGCGGCGTTCATGTATCTTTCAACAAGAGATCTTGAGTTCTTCATTTACGGTCATATGATATCAGGGGTGCGTTTGATAGTCTGCATCGAATATGAGCATGACTGCGCCAAGGAGAAGAACGCTTTGCGCGTTCGATACGCGACATGGCCAGAAAAGGCCCTTCGTTTGATGGACTGGGTTGCATCTATAGCTACTTAAGTGCCAGTTTGTTTGGTTGCCTGTAAAAAGGGTGTCATCTATGCTGAGCCAAATCACATGTGTTTGGTTGTCATTTTGGTCACACTACATTGCTTCTCTCACCACATTCCAGTATGGTAGTCTTACCATCACACAACGGCTACCAAAATCACACACAGGATCATAAACACACAACAAGCATCATACACACTAAACATATCAGTTCAATTCTAATTGCAGCAGGCAGTGTGCTAACACACTTGCAAAAACCTGGGACAGAGTCCCCAGGTCCAAAAGGATATTTCACCAACCTATAGAAGGCCAATATTACAACCAGCATATTCACAAAAGCATTGTTTAACAGCCTCTAGAGGCCAACACTACAAGTATAAACATAAACATCATGACAGCCCCGCCTTCACCTGGGTGTCTCCTCCCAAGGGCCCTGGCGATGCCTCCTGCAGACCAGACGATCTCCACGGAGGAGGCCACCCTGGACATGGAAGTCGCCGTCCATGGGGGTGAAGACGCTCGTGTCATTCTTCTTGAGGTGGCACTTGGTGCATAAGCCGCTCCAGCCCTTGATGAAGCCGATGTGGTCACCTTCCAGTAGAGTTGCACCTTGTACTCGCAAAGCTAGCCCAAGTACAGAGCCACCTTCACCGGCGGCCCATTGTTCTTGAGCTTGTACTTCCTGATGAGGCGCGTTGCTCCATGGATGGCGGCACGCTCAGGGCTAGGAGGTCCTGGGCGGAAACATGCACGAAGACACCACCACCCCCGCCGAACGTGCCAGCATCTTCATCGCCGCCACCACACGTGTCCCCGCGCCGGAGAGCCACGGAATCGGAACAACGCCCCGCCGCCACCTTCCTCGAGGGTGTGCAGAAGATTATCTTGGAAACAGACTATTCGACTGCTGTTGCGAAGTTGAAGAACGTGGACTTGGATAGATCGATCCACGGACCATTGGTTTAATAAATCAAAGCATTATTGGGGTCCTTTGATGATCATGAAATTTGGCATGCGCAGCGAAGCACCAATGAAGTTGCACATCATGTAGCGAAAGATCGCTGCGAATACAACATTTCTAATTGGTTTACCAACTGTGTATGTTGTAATTGGCATCGGAAGGTGTCATTGATTAAGTAAAGGCAGTCTTAATCTCCAAAAAAAGAGTTAACGATTCCATCAGGGAGTAAACAATACAGTATCTTAGTAAAAATCAACGTGGGTGTCAACTGAGAATTAGTTCGACTGAGCACTAGTCGCCACTCGCCACGGTACCACATCGTCCACGAAAACAACAGATGATTGGCCCCACAAGTCGTCATCTTATTTTATCATCAAACATGCATCCCAGGTAGCAAAATAATCATGCGTTACATGCTTATGAATCATGCCAGCATGTAAACTTGGAAGGCTACTTCAGTTCATACAGCATAAGCCTAGTACCTTGAAATGAAGAAGATAGCTCAGACCTGTATGCGCCATGAGATCACGTATACCTTCTGTCTTTTGGGAATTATGCATATTTCCAAGAATAAAGTGGATGATATTACAGACATATAACATTTGGCAATTATCATCAGACGAATTATCTTAAGGCGAGGCCTAGAAACTGGCATCCTCTGTTGTCGGCCTCCTCAAGAAATAGCGTAAGCTATTAGCAAGAACCTGCAGGAACAAACTAAATCAGAGAACACTCCACTACTGATCATTTGACATATTACAGAGATAACATTTGGCAATCAGAATAGTCTGGTACTTGCAGGACTTTTGGAACTGTCCTGGTTCGTGGCAATCATACATCTCACCAAACAGAAAACTGTAGGAATATGGTTGATTTACCTGTTGCAAAGCCTTGATCAGTGGCTTGCCCCGATAACTGACATGGAATTTTGCTTTAGCCAGTAACCCCTATAAGATGCAAAATGTCAGCAGAAGAATAGCTTTTTGAATGTAGAAAGGGCTCAGAGCAACTCAGGTCACCTCAGTGTCAAACTCTCCAGATTGGACAGTGATGTTGATGTCAGCTATGATCTTAACAAGATCAACCAACAACCCGGGACGGTCAGCTGATTCCACAACAAGTAAACTGGAACGGAACATAGGAGGAGATCAATAATGTGAATCCTATAAGTATGAAGAATAACAGCAATCTAACAAACCAAGACGTGACTGTGGTAAGGCAAGCAAAATGCAGATAACTCTAATGCATGCATTATAGCCTCTAGGCAATGACCTTTTTTATTCAAAATTCCCCCAACAAAACAAATGTGGTCATATTCATTCCAGATGACAAGCACGTCAAAGCCAAGCTAAATCTCTAATCAGACCTCTTCTTTAGGGCACATGCTTCATCCAAAAAAGAATGAATCATTACATCGCGTCTAGCCAATTCACATGGACTTTATTAGGATGATAACTACAGTACGGGAATTTTTCCTTGCATTATGAAGAAGCAAGCAACAAAATAGAATACCTTCTTTCAGGACCATCATCATAGATTTCGATGTGAGTTGCAATGTCCACATCAACCTGCCAGTTGACGAGCAAGAACTACTTACATACAGAAAAGATCACAAATCTCATGCATGTCAATACAGAAGACGTGATTCTGATGCTGCGTCAGACTGCAAATTCATGGCAACAGAACTATGAGAAGTTCATGCAGGTTGCTCTGCACAAAAACATCTGAATCTATTTCGCAACAAGGTGTCAGTTTAGTCCATCTTTACCAAAATTATTTATACAGTCGGGTTTAGCAGTCAGGTAAGTAAATATAAATTTATAGCGAAGACATTACTAGCATTAAATTTCACAAGAAAATAGTGTCGCGTACACCTCTAAGTGATGTTTCCTTCTCCTAATATATTATATATTGACAAGTAAAATGGTTTTAGGGACGTCTGTAAAGGTTGAGATGTTTTCAAGTATTCAATATTGAAGAGATAAGAGGATGTGGACTATTTGAGCTAGGAACGGATTTAAGCAAGTACCACTTCTGTAGGGGGCTCTATCCCAAAAGTAGCACCCATCGCCAATTGACTGCTAGTTTCCTGGTATTAAATAAATTAAAGATGCATCCCTTAGTATACAAGATTCAACTTAAGACAGCTTATACAAAAGAAAAAACGAATAGGGGTTCAGGAAACTACAGGATGATATTCGAGCATGTTGTTAATAATTGTCAGTCGTACTGCTTCTAACAACTCTGGATCATCAATCTTGCGACCAGTCGACCTGTAGAGTATTCCTGTCACTCATTCTAGACAAGAACTGATATGTGCAGAAAAGTAAAATGAAGAAATATGTCACATTCTTTTATAAGTGGAAGATCAAACTTTTATGAGATCCTCATGCCAAGCTTTTCATATCTGAAATGATAATAAAAATATCCACTTACAATTTTGTTATAGCGAACTTGTTGTGCTTGCCAGAAGAATCGAGGCACACGCTAGCTTTCACAACATTTAGCCCTAAATTCCTCAGGGCACTCATCTTCACATTAAAGAAAGCACAAATAGTCAGCATGACATGATTATATGATGCTATAAATAATAATCAAAGAGTAATTTGAACTGTGAAAATACACTTATTAGTTGTGTAAACAACTTACAGTATCAAGAAGATCCCCAAGACGGTCACCCAAGGTTACTTCCACAATAGTTGCATCCGGATCAGAGTCTTGATCTATTATAACTTTCGGTGTAGGAACTGTATCAGTGTTGCTACGACTCCCGTCCTGCTAACCAAAGTATATGCAGTTGAACATGGAGGTTCATCCAATGCTTTGTGGTAAGCTATGCTATCTACCTCAACAGCTGCAGGCGAAGCAGCTCTAGGAACCCTCAAAGCTGGAGACGACAATCTATACAAAACAAAATGATTGTAACTAAAACACATGAGAAACATTGAGAGTAGTAGATAAAAAAAGATTGTGATGCAATAAGACATAATATTAGAGAATTTAATATATTCACAGAATGCAAGTATATAGCAAACAACTTATCTTGTTCACATGGCACAGCTATTGCTTTTCAGAGAGTAAAAACACAACAAATGAACAGGGTTTTAAACCTGTGGTTTGTTGCAACAGAAAAGGGTAAATTTGACAACACCACGGACGAAAGAATATAATAGATTAGTTTAGACAGCCAGGACGAAAGAAGACAAACGCAGCACAAGTGACAAGTATATGCAAATGTAATTAGACGCCTCAGACTCACCACCAGAAAACATTCATCGACTGCACTACTACCACTGCTTTAGCTAAACTAGCTCTAACTTAGCAGTGAACTGACTTATTGTAATCGAAATCCACTATCCCAATTTAGGCAAGGAATAATCAGATGAATCAACTGATACCATTTCTTGACTCCAGTTCAGATGATATATTGTGCAAGCAGCCAAGCAACACTTGGTGGACATCCCCTTTCTAACTATGTTTATAGAACTTTTAACCTTTCCAAGCAAGGAATTGCATATCGGAGACCTGTTAATATACAGACCAACACTCATGGCAATGGCAAGTATTAGCCGCCTGTGCCGATAAACCAACTAGTATCATCACCGCTTTAACAACGAAATCACCTAGAATTTTTCACACTTTGTGACCAGAATAACACCAACTATTCGTATCTGCCTATCAGTGATGTTCTTAAACTAAAACGCAACAACTGAATCTAACCTTCAGACAAGTTAAATCATCATGGATTCACTAATAAGCTAGCACCCAGGGTAGGTCGTAGGCGATGAATAAAACCATGAGTTATACGCATAATCAGAAGTAAGCTTCTAGAGATCCCACTGAACAAAACTATATTCTGCAGTATTCATTCCAAAAGGCCCTCAGTTGTAAATTCTAGAAAAAACGAGGCCCAAATCTTGGAGCGAAGTCATTTTAGCATCGGGGACACAAGGAATCGGCAAAAGAAGACTCTGAATCTAATGCGGACAAAAGCAGAAGAGACTCCTCACCTCAGCTTAGCGGGCCGCCAGCCGGCAAGGCGGCGGTTCCCGGACGTCGCCGGCGACACGCCGGAGCAGGGACGGAGGGTCCCGGCGGCGACCGTGACGGCCATTTCTGCCATCTTCTCTCCCCCCTTGGAGAAAAAAAAAGAATAATCCAAGGAACGTGCGAGGATGAAGATCAAATCTGGTCCAGGAGACTGTGGGGGTGGGTGGTGCTACAAAGGCGAAGGCGCTGCTGATGGGATCATGTCGATGATATCTATGGCTGTCGCGGTGGCTCTATCCATAGGATAGAGCGGGTGGAAACGGGAGGTGGCTCGTGTTTTCCCTCTCAACCTCGCGGCCTCACCTCACCTGACCTCTCGAGATATATACCTCAACCTCGCTCCCGCACACACACGCTCTCTTCTCTCTTCTTTCTTCTTTCTTCTTTCCCCGTGATGTCCCTTTCCAAGACAGAGCAGTCTCTAGTTTTTTGCAATTGGGATGATTTGGGAAAATGGAGGGTGTGAGCACTGGGCATACACACAAGTGCAGATAAGTTAGTTGGGCCGTTTGTTCGGTCCTTGATGTCGTTTTTTTTCGTGACTGTGGATTGGGAGGACTGCTTTCCGGATGCTTTCCTGTCAGCGAACTCTTCGGGGCCATCCGATCACTGCCCCCTCGCGTTGAGCTTAGCCCCGGACCTCCGGTTGGGGCGTAGATTCCAGTTTCAGTCCTTCTGGACAAAGGCGGATTGTTTCCTAGACGTTGTCCAGGAGGCATGGTCCTCGGTTGAACACGAGATCAACCCCTTCAAGAGGTTGGATCTCAAGTTCCGAGCTACGGCCAAGAGCCTGTCGCGGTCGAGCAGTCGATTCATCGGCAATGTTAAGCTGCAAATTCTGATGGCCAATGAGCTCATTCTGCGCCTGGATGTTGCTATGGAGTCCAGGCCACTCTCTGAGGCCGAAAGAGGGCTAAGGAAAAAACTTAAGGGAAAGCTGCTAGGTCTGGCTTCGTTTGAGCGTTCGATGGCGCGGCAGAGAGCGAGAATGCTCTGGCTGCGGGAGGGTGATGCATGCACTAAATTCTTTCACCTGCACGCTAGCCACAGGCGAAGGCAAAACTTCATTGGCCACCTCATGGTAGATGGAGCTCGACAAACCGAGCACGATGCCAAGTCGGAGGCCGTGGATTCCTTCTTTGACAGCCTATTTGGGTCGGAGGTGGATAGAGAGCTCTCGCTTGACCTAGACTTCTTGCAGCTTTCCATGGTGGATCTCTCTCACCTGGAAGTAGCCTTCTCAGAGGAGGAGGTGTGGAATGCGATCCGGAGCATGCCGCTGGACAAATGCCCTGGGCCAGATGGGTTCTCGAATAGATTCTTTGTGGCTTGTTGGAGGATCATCAAAGGGGATGTTATGGCGGCTTTCGACTCGCTGTCGCGCCGCGACGCCCGTGGATTTGGGGCGGTTAACCAGGCACTCGTGACGCTGTTGCCAAAGAAGGCGGGTGCGCAAGAGGTGCGACACTTTCGGCCCATAAGCTTGATTCACAGTCTCGCCAAGTTGGTGGCTAAAGTAGTTGCTTCCAGGGTGGCCCCCTCCCTGTCGCAGCTAGTGGGTGCACACCAGAGCGCATTTGTGCGCGGTAGATGCCTTCATGACAATTTCATGATGGTACGGGGCACGGCGCGCAAGCTTCACAGCTTGAGAACCCCTGCGGTCCTTCTGAAGCTAGATATCACCAAAGCTTTTGACACGGTGGACTGGGCCTTCCTCTTGGAGGTGTTGAGAAGGATGGGTTTTGGAGACCTCCTTCTTGCGACGATTTGCGCCCTACTCTCCTCTGCCTCCACGCGGGTTCTCCTTAATGGACACCCCGGTGGGAAGATCTTCCACAGGCGTGGACTAAGGCAGGGGGACCCGCTCTCGCCATAGTTATTCATTTTGATCATGGAGGCACTGCACCTGTTGGTGGAGAGGGCCACGACCTGTGGACTTTTGACTCGGTTGTCCGAGACAGGACTGAGACATCGGACTTCGATGTATGCAGACGACGTGGTGACCTTCCTTCGACCCTTTCAGAAGGACCTCCGTGTCTTCTCACAACTACTGGAAGACTTCGGAGGGGCTTCCGGATTGAGAGTCAACCTCGACAAGTGCTCGGCCCACCTCATTCGTTGTGGAGAGGCAGAAGCCGAGTTGGTGGCACAGGCGCTGGGTTGCCCGGTGCTCCCCTTTCCGTTGAGATACCTCGGCCTTCCGCTCTCACTTCGCAAGCCGACTGTCGCCCAGCTTCAGTACGTGGTGGATAATGTGGCGAACCACCTTCCGAAGTGGCGCGCGGGGTTGCTAAACCGTGGAGGGAGACTTGAGTTGGTCAGAACTACTCTGTCGGCGACCTCCATCTTCGCCATGATGTCCTTGGACTTGTCGATACAGACTCTGGTGGCCATTGAAAAGATCATCCGGGGCTTTATTTGGGCTGGACGTAAGGACGTCTGTGGAGGTCACTGCCTAGTGGCGTGGGAGAGGGTTTGTATGCCTAAACGCATGGGGGGGCTTGGTATCCCGAACCTGAGGTTGATGAATCACGCGCTCAGAGCTAGATGGCTCTGGCTCAGCAGGACGGATGGCTCGAAGCCGTGGAGGGAGTTCAACATTCTGGCCCCGCAAGTGGTTCAACAACTATTTGAGGCAGCAACAAACTCGGTGGTGGGGGATGGAACGTCCACATTCTTCTGGACGGATAGATGGCTCCCTGGAGGGCGTGTGAGGGTCTTAGCGCCAAACATCCTCCTCAAGGTGCCTAAAAGCGCGAAGAACTCGAGGTTGGTTAGTGAGGGTCGGTCCGGTTAGCACCTACCCGGAATACCTATCCGGTAAAGCCGAGTACACCCCCACCCGGAAGTCTCCCCGGAGTCCTAGATCCGGGATCCTTCCCGGAGACGTCCGAGCTCGTCTCAGGATGAGTATCTCTAGGCCTAGCCTCCCGAAGATGTCTTAGCCTATCGGCAAAGACATCTTCGAGAAGCTAGTTCTCAGAGGAACCACCCGCTCATGCTTGTGCTGCGAGTGAAGACTGGGGGTGTCTATTTATAGCTGCCAGAGCTGACCCTTGCGGTTGCCAGGAGGCACTTTGCCCTCTTCCAGTGCCTAAGGGTCAGGTTGCCCTTTCGGCACACCAGGAGGTGTCCCTTGCTGTCGCCAGAGGTCAAGCACTGTTGATATTTACCGGATTATACCGGGATCTGCCCCTACCCGGGGGGTAGCCCCCTGACACTAGTCCCCGAAGCTGGTGCTGCACAGCGACCTCGGATGATGTGCGGGATCAGCTTTAAACAACAACCATTTTCTGAGAACCAATTATGCCATCTTTTTATTCCATGCCGAGATCGCTTCTTCCCGAGATCTTTTTACCGAGATCTTCCCACCGAGACTGCCTTAACCGGGAGGCGAAGCCTGCGACCGGATAGTACCATGTCAGTGAATCTCGACCGTTGATCTCTCGATGAATTCGAGACATTGAGCCAGGGCCCACCCGACGTCCCGTCTGCGCAGAGACGCACTCGAGTGTCTCTGCGCACGCACGGCGTCTCTTGGGTTCCCGCGCCGAGGAGCCGCATCCGATCCGGAATTCAACCGTTGGGGCCGTGTGACCCTCGGTGTGGCCGGATCGGGTGCTCCGGATAGTGCCACGTGTCCTGCGGCACAAAACAGATCCCACCCACGATCGCGGAGATCGTGGGCGGGAAAATCAGAAACCGCTCCGGAATCCCCCCCCATAAATAGGGAGCCGGAACGGTCTCCTTCACTTCTTGTTCTTCGCTTCTCTTCTCCTTCACCGTCTCGAACTCGTCACCGCCGCTGCGCTCGTCGCCCTTCACGACGTCCCGCTCGCCGTTCGCCGGAGCTCGCACCGCGCCGTCCCTCTCGTACGTCGCCGATCTCCTCCTTCACCGGTGAGTTTTTTCTCCCCGCCCGATGCGTTTCTTCGGTATAGTAACCGCTCGACTCCGGCCGTGCCCTAGCACGAGCACGGTTGCGCCGCCGCCGGTGACCGCATTCGAGCGGCGCGCACGAGGCGTACGGTGATGAATCACCGTGGCGCTAGAAAGTATATCGGTTACCCGCATTTGTGCCTCGTTTGAGTCAAGCGCGAGTCTTTCTTCCTCCCTTTTATCTCGAATTTTCCGCACACGGTAGATCTTGTTTCTTATGAACCCGGTAGCGTTTAGCAGTTTGTGCTCCGACATCCTAGTTTCCGGTGGAGTAACTCCGACTAACCACCGCTGCGCCTACAGAGTAGCCCGGATACCCCTGCATACTTCTTCGACATGGGTGAAGAACGTGCTCGGGGGTGCTGGGATGGGTCCGAGACGAAGCAGTCGGATCTTGACTGGCTGTATCGGACTCACCGGATTCCCCCGGAAGTCGAGAGCCGTCTACCGGGAGAGGAGGTTGCGCCGGAACCCCAACCCGGGGAATTCGTGGTATTCCTATCGCATTTCGAGCGCGGGTTTGGGCTTCCGGCTAGCCCCTTCTTCCGCGACTTCCTCGACACGTACGACGTCCAACCTCATCATCTTCCCGCCAACGCCATCATGATGCTTTCGGTCTTCACCACCTACGCGGAGGCGTATCTCGGCATCTGGCCATTTGTGGATCTCTGGGCCAAGTATTTCATCCTGCGCCGTCAAGCCATCCCCAATCCGGATCAGAAGATAAAGGACTTAGTCGATTGCGGAGCGGCCACCGTCATCCCTCGCGCGGACTCCGGATTCCCCATAGTCAAGGGATTAGAGTCCTGCCGGAAATGGCAGCGCAGCTTCTTCTATGTGAAGAACTGGGAGCCCTCGGGAGATGGTCCGGGATCCTCGAACCCGGACTTCATCAATCTGCCGGAATTCGTCATGGGTCCTCCGCGCGAATTCGGTCGCTGGAAGCACCTTCCCGACAACGACGAGATCAAATACATGCACGATGTTCTGCACGTGCTAACCCAGCAGATGACCGGGGATGATCTCTTGCGCTGCTTTATTGTCCGCCGGGTCTGCCCCCTTCAAAACCGAGTGCACAAGATGTGCCACATGTCCGGGAACTTCGATCCCACTAGGACCAGTATCCTTGGGCTAAACCACGGGGGGGTCGTCCGTCGTGTCCGAGCTATTGCCCGGACGGAGATGACGGAGGACTATACTTGGGGGCTCCTTGGGGGATGTCGGAGAAGACCATGCGACCAGGTGCTTATATCAATCTTTCGTGCCTTCGCCTTCGTGCATGCGCTCACCTGGACACCGACACGGCCTAACTTGTTTGCGCAGTTGTTCGAGCGTCAACACGAAGAAGACGCCGCCCACGTCGACGAGAATTACACGCCAGACTTGCCGAAACCGGACGTGATGCCGAGAGAGGATCCCGACGGCGAGGACCACCTCGCCATCCCTTTCGTGAAGGCCCCGGGTAACCCTTCAACTCCAGAGGCAGTTTTCATTTCTTCGGATGATGAGGATGAGATTGACTGCGAGATCCTTGACGTTATTGACGCTCTTCCTCTGAATTGGGCCCCAGCAGTGGTTCCAAAACCGACAACCGGGACCAAACGTGCCGAGAGCCGGAAGCGCGCGGCTTCCGACACCGAGGGGGCCGATAACTCCGGCAACCCCCCCAAGAAGGGTAAACCGAGCAAGCAGACAACCGAGAAGCCTCCTCGGCGCCGGCAGAGGGGTCCTCCCCTTGTGGATTCCGGGTACGTTTTCCTTGCCTCATGTTACTTGACTTTGCTTTCTCCACAACTTTTACTAAGACACTTCCTTTCAGTGACGCGCTCGAGCTCCCGACACCTGCTGTTCCTCCTCCTCCGGGAACTCGGACTCCCAGCCCGGCTCGGGCCTCTCCTTCACCTCTTCGCCCTTCTGCTCGAGGAAATGAAGCCGCCGCCCCTGGTGCCGCACCGGCAAGCGTCGCGACCTCGGATGCACCTCCGGTGATCGATGAGATTGCGGTGCCGGCCACGACCCTCTCGGGAGAAGTGCTTCTTCCGGAGAGCCCGCGCCGGGTTCCCGGGCTGGAGGCAGAGATCCTCAGCCCTCGCCGGGAACCTGCAGCAAGTGGCGCCTCTCGGCCAGCCGCGACCAAGACCATCCCTGAGAAGCAGCGTACCGCCTCCTCCCGGCCAGTAGATCAAGTTCCCAAGTCTCGCGGCAAGGCTGCTGGGCAGAAAACGCCTACTGCCCCACCCGCAGCTGCCCCGACATCCTCGTCTCAGGACCTGGTGCTGCGCCCGGGTATGTTTTCCTCGTTACCACCGCCTCCTGCCGAGATCCCTACTGCCGCCTTGCGAATGTTGCGAGCAACGGTCAGCTCCTTTGTATCTTCAGGATCCCGGGACATCGCTGCCACCCGCGCTGCCGGCGGCTCCGGCATTCGGGTTGTTGATGACTTCAACAAAGCCTGGCTTGCCGCCGACGCCTCCGAGACTGCAGGGGACTTGCACGCTGCAGGCCCGAGCCGCAGCGCTCAAGCCCTGCATGCTCTCCAGGTGGCCGCGCTGGATGTCACCCGAGTAAGCGAGGTAAGCCTTTCCTCATCAACAAACGCATTTGTTCCTTCCACCACCACTAGTCCCCGAGATTGGTGCTTAGTGCTCTAGATTCCACCGAATAGCAGATCACTAGGTTCCAATCTTAGAGAAAAATCCAGGACTCGTACACCGAGTCCCCGAGATCCTCCCAACCGGGTGGGTTGCTTAAAAAATTGCTCCATCACCACTAGTCCCCGAGATTGGTGCTTAGTGCTCTAGATTCCACCGAATAGGAGATCACTAGGCTCCAATCTTAGAGAAAAATCCTGGACTCGGACACCGAGTCCCCGAGATCCTCCCAACCGGGTAGGTTACTTAAAAAATTGCTCCATCACCACTAGTCCCCGAGATTGGTGCTTAGTGCTCTAGATTCCACCGAATAGCAGATCACTAGGTTCCAATCTTAGAGAAAAATCCAGGACTCGTACACCGAGTCCCCGAGATCCTCCCAACCGGGTGGGTTGCTTAAAAAATTGCTCCATCACCACTAGTCCCCGAGATTGGTGCTTAGTGCTCTAGATTCCACCGAATAGGAGATCACTAGGCTCCAATCTTAGAGAAAAATCCTGGACTCGGACACCGAGTCCCCGAGATCCTCCCAACCGGGTAGGTTGCTTAAAAAATTGCTCCATCACCACTAGTCCCCGAGATTGGTGCTTAGTGCTCTAGATTCCACCGAATAGGAGATCACTAGGCTCCAATCTTAGAGAAAAATCCTGGACTCGGACACCGAGTCCCCGAGATCCTCCCAATCGGGTTCATTACATCTTCTCCATACTAACTTTGCCTCCTTTGTCTTGCTTTCAGGAATGCAGCCAAAAACGCCGCAACATCTTCAACCGGGTTCTCGCTGAACTTGGCCAATCCAAGAAATCCGAGGAGCGCTTCCGAGAGGAGCGAGACGCGGCGCGCCAGATCTCGGTGGACCAGAAGACTGCCCTTTCCACCGCGCAATCCGAGATCACTCGGCTGAACGGCGAGCTCGGAAAGGTCCAGGCTGCTACGTCCGAGATGAAGACGCGCTTTATTGAGGCGACCAAAAAACAGAAAGAGACCCTGGACCAATCGATGGCGCGCGCGGATAACGCCGAGACCGAGCTGGGTCTTCTCCGGTCGCGTTCTGACACTTGGCTCGCCGAGCTCACCGTGCTGAACCGGGATCTCAACAGTGAGTAATCCGACAACCCTCTTCTCCTGCCACTTCCTTTATTTGCTGTTGCTTTTCTTATGACTTAGCCGTTTGACAGCTCTTCTTTTTAAAGGAGAGTTTGAGCACTCCCGGGAAGCTGCCGCCAAAGCTGTTGCCGCCTTCCGCGAGAAGCGCGCCGGGAAGGGTCCCATCTCGGATGCCTGGGACATTGAGGATCACCTCACCGCCCTAAAGGCCCGGATAGTACCTCTCTGGTCTATCGGGACGGAGCTCCTCAGCGCCGCGATTCATGTCCACGGCGTATTGTGGCCAAGCATTCGCGGGACTCTCTTGATTCCGCAGCTCGCGGGCGCACTCCGGGGTGCCGGGAGTCGCCTGCACGCGTGGAAGCGTTCCGGCGCGCGGGCTAGTGCCGACCAGGTCCTGACCCAAGTACTTAGCTGGTACGAAGGTCTTGATCTGGCGGCGATTCAGCGCCTGCGGACGGTGTCGCCATGGGTGAACGATCCGAATAAGGTCCAGCAGCGGCAAGAGGTGGCGCACCGCATCGCCAAGTGGTCCAACATCCGTGCCTTCACCACCAGCCTCGTTTCCTCAGAGTCTGAATCAGACTATGCGGATTCCGAAGAAGATGATGCCGCTTCTGGCGAGGCGGAGGACGAGGTCCCGGAAGGAGATAATGCTGCTTCCGATGCTGCGCCCGAGAAGGTGACTCCCCGGGATGCAACGTCTTCTCCGATACCCGAGGCCACCGAGACCGAGGTGCATCCCAACGCCCCAAGTGGTGCTGCCGATCCTGAAGGCGAGGGTGCTCCTGCTGCTGCCGGTGCTGCTTCCGAGGTCTCCGCTCCCGAGGTTGTTGCTCCCGAAGTCGCCGCTTCCGGAGTCGCCGCTTACGAAGTGTGCGTTGGGAAGCCCACTTCCCCTACTGCATAAACACTTAAGCAACATATTCGTTAAATCCCCGGGATGCCGGGTGCAAGATGTATCGTACACTTCCCCTATTTCTGTTTCACCGTGAACTATTTACTCAAACAAATTATGTCAATGTACTCAGCTTTTAGTTCCCGAATTGCCTTTCATGTTTACCGTACTTAGGTAATTTCTGCTCTTGTCTACCATTTCGGCGTTCGACAGTCGAGTCACAAAACTCCACATACGGCATACATTACTTAAAACAATCCGAGTTCCTACTAACCGAATTCCCGACATAAAAAATAACTAAAGCTAGTAAAAACAAGCATGCCGGATAAGTTCCTGCTCCAAGTCCCCGAGACCATTTTCGTGTTCCCCACCTTCCCTCTCTTTGCTCTTGACTACCATTTCGGCGTTCGTCAGTCGAGTCACAAGATGATTTCACATGACATACATTACTTTGACTTTGAGAATCGGACTCGGAACTTTCCCGGCATACACACAGTAAAATATAAGATAGCTATCCGGCAGTCCCCGGGTTTCTTCCCGGGATGTCGGTAGAAAACAGTAAATGAATTTGACAAAAATAACAAAACAAGCTCATAACCAGGCAGTCCCCGGGTTCCTCCTGGGGTGCCTTACTTTCCTTAATACTGAAAAATTGAGATACAACATACACTGAACCTTTTACGTGTAAAAGGGGCGAAGTAGAGCTACATTCCATGGACGCTTGGTTTCCTCACCGGATTTGTCCATTACACCTTTCCTAGCCTCCTGTGCATCTACAAGGTAATAAGAATCATTGTGCAATGCCCTGCTTATCACAAAAGGTCCCTCCCATGGAGGTGACAACTTATGCATTCCGGCCGTGCGTTGGATGAGCCTCAGCACCAGATCTCCCTCCCGGAACACCCTTGGGTGTACTTTCCGGCTATGATAACGACGGAGGTTCTGTTGATAAATTGCCGACCGAGATAGTGCCAACTCTCTTGCCTCCTCGAGTAAATCGACATCATCTTCTCGGGCCTCTTTTGCCTCAGTCTCGGTGAACATTGTCACCCTCGGGGAGTCATACTGTATGTCGGTTGGGAGTACTGCCTCAGCCCCGTATACCATGAAGAATGGTGTGTATCCGGTAGATCTATTCGGTGTAGTCCGGAGACCCCATAATACTGCCGGTAATTCTTCTATCCAGCATCCCGGAGTTCTCAATAATGGTTCGATCAAACAAGCTTTGATGCCGGCTAAGATCAAGGCATTTGCCCTTTCGACTTGCCCATTTGCTTCCGGGTGTGCGACTGATGCTACATCCAGCCGGATTCCCTTTTCAGTACAAAATCGAGCGAATTCCCCCACAGCAAAGTTTGTTCCATTATCTGTGATAATGCTGTGTGGGTATCCGTATCTCAAGATGATGTCTTTCAGGAATTGCACAGCGGTGTGTCCATCGCACTTCCGGATTGGCTTGACCTCTATCCACTTTGTGAACTTGTCCACCATGACAAGTATGTGTGTCATATTGCCCCTTGCCGGCTTGAATTGCCCGACCATGTCCAAACACCATACTGCGAACGGCCAAGTGATGGGGATTGTTTTCAGTGCTGATGCCGGCATGTGTATCCGGTGAGCGAATCTCTGGCATCCCCCACACTTCCGGACAATATCTTCTGCTTGCTGCAATGCAGTGGGCCAGTAGAACCCATGCCGGAATACCTTTGCCACCAGGGCCCGGGATGATGCATGATGTCCGCACTCCCCTTGATGTATTTCCACCAGCATCTCTTGTCCTTCTGCCGGTTCCACACATCTCTGGAGTACCTCGGTGACACTTCTCTTGTACAGTTCTTGATTGATGACAGTGTATGCCTTTGACCTTCGCAATATTTGCCGGGCTTCCACCTTATTCTCCGGGAGAGTTCCTTCCAAGATGTAAGCCATAATGGGTTGTGCCCATCCCGGGACAGGTCTATCCGGGAACACGGGAGTGTCTATGTCCATTGGTTCTGCCGACATCACCTCTATCATCATCTTTCTTTGCCTCTCCGAGCACTGGGATGCAGTCCCCGGGTTCGATGTTATGCTCCCGACATCTACTTCCATGGGTACGGCATCTGAACCAGGCTCCTTGGGGATGAAGATAGATTCTGACTCGGGTGATGGTTGAATAGATGGCTTCCTCAGATGCTCTAGGGCTATCCCGGGTGGGATGGCATCCCGGGATGACCCTAGCTTGGACAAGACATCCGCTGCTTCGTTTTCTCCTCTGGGTACATGTTTGAACTCGCACCCGTCAAAAAATCCGGAAATTTTCTGCACATGAAATCTGTATAAGGCCATGTTTGCATCAAGAGCATCCCAATTTCCCGACACCTGTTGGACTACAAGGTCCGAGTCACCAAAGCACTCTATCCGGCGGATGCCGATCTCCTTGGCGACGTTCAGTCCATGAACCAAGGCCTCATATTCCGCGACATTGTTGGATGCCCGAAAATGGATCTGCAGCACATACTTCAGTACATCTTGCTTTGGGGAAGTGAGGACCACTCCGGCACCCAATCCGATCTTAGCCTTTGAGCCATCGAAATGCATCCTCCAGAAATTGTAATCCGGTATCGGAGGTTCATACTGCATCTCGGCCCAGTCTATCAAAAAGTCCGGCAGCGCCTGCGACTTGATGGCATCTCGTCTCTCGTATGCCGGAGCGTACGGAGACAACTGGATGGCCCATTTGGCTACCCGGCCGCTAGCATCCTTGCAACCGATGATCTCGGCGAGAGGAGCTTCGCACACCACTGTGATCGGGTGTTCCTGAAAATAGTGCTTGAGTTTGGTCACTGCCATGTACACCCCATATGCCATCTTCTGGTAGTGCGGGTAGTTCTGCTTGGATTCCGAGATCACCTCACTGAGGTAATACACCGGTCTCTGTATCAGCTTGCCCCCTTCTTCCCTTTCTACAACCATTGCGACACTGACTACCCGGTTGGTTGCAGCAATATACAGCAGCATAGGTTCCTTGGGTAATGGGGATGCCAACACAGGTGCGATTGAGAGCATTCTCTTCAGATCGTTGAACGCCGCATCAGCTTGCGGGGTCCAGACAAATGTCTTGATCTTCTTCATTAGTTGATATAGAGGCAAGGCCTTCTCCCCAAGTCGGCTCACAAACCGACTTAGGGACGCCAGACACCCGGTAAACTTCTGCACATCCTTGAGACGCACTGGCAACTTCATGCTCTCAATAGCACGAATTTTACCCGGGTTGACCTCAATTCCCCGACTCGAGATGAGGAAACCGAGTAGTTTCCCTGCTGGCACACCAAACGTGCACTTATCCGGGTTCAACCTCATCCGGAATCTTCTCAGGTTCTTAAATGTTTCCCTCAGGTCATCTATTAATGAGGCTTTTTCTTTAGTTTTTATGACTATGTCATAGACATAGACCTCGGCATTTCGGCCTATCTGGTCGTGCAAGCATTTCTGCATGCATCTCTGGTATGTAGCACCAGCATTTCTCAACCCGAAAGTCATAACACGATAGCAATAAGCCCCATAAGGGGTAATGAAAGCAGTTTTTAATTGATCATCCGGATTCAAAGGTATCTGGTGAAAACCAGAATAAGCATCTAGAAAAGTTAAAAGCTCACTCCCGGCAGTGGAATCTATCACTTGATCTATCCGGGGCAGTGGAAAGGGGTCTTTCGGGCATGCCTTGTTGAGGTTGGTGAAGTCGATGCACATGCGCCACACCTTAAGCAGGAGGGGATCATCTTTCTTCTTCTCAACCAGGACCGGATTCGAAATCCAATCCGGGTGCAGCACCTCCATGATGAATCCGGCGGCCAGCAGTATAGCCAGATGCTCCATGACAGCAGCTCTTCTCTCATCCGAGAGGCGCCTAGTCGGTTGCTTCACCGGCTTCGCATCCGGTCGAACAAACAGAGAGTGCTCAGCCAACTCCCTCGGGACGCCTTGCAGATCGTCACTCGACCATGCAAAGGCATCCCGATTCTCACGGAGGAAGTCGACGAGCTCGCCTTCCTATTTGCTGTCTAGGTTGCTGCCAATGATAACTTGGCGCTCCGGGTTGCCGGGGTCCACGCACACCTTCTTGGTCTCCTTTGGGGGCTGAAATGATGCCCCCTGCTCCGGGTTCACCATCCCGGGCATCCCGAGTTGAGAGGTCTTGGCCATCGCCACCACCTGCTGGATCCTCTTCTTCTCTTCCGCGATCACAAGGGACTCAGCTAAGCACGACCCCGCCGAGGCACACTCCATGGAGCGCTTGTGGTCTCCCGAGATGGTGATCACGCCATTGGGTCCCGGCATCTTCATCTTGAGGTAACCCACATGAGTCGAGATCATGAACTTGGCGAGGGCTGGTCTGCCAATCAGTGCGTGATACGGGCTCTCGAGGTCCACGACCTCGAATTCCAAGCTCTCGGTTCTGCAGTTCTCCCGAGTTCCGAATAGCACCTCCACCCAGATCTTTCTCATGGGTGAGCAAGAGACTCCGGGCACAATGCCATGGAAGGTTGTCTCGGTGGGCAGAAGGGTGTTCATGGACACTCCCAGCTTCAGCATCGTGTCCTTGTACATGATGTTGATAGCACTGCCGTTGTCGATCAGGACCCGGCTGAAGCGAACGTTGAGGTTAGGTCCGACAAAGCTTGGGTCCACTACTAAGGCATACGCTCCCGGCTTGGGCATAACCCGGGGGTGATCCTTCCGGCTCCAGGTGATCTCCATCTCGGACCAGTGCAAGAATTTGGGCACCGCCGGGATCACAGCATTCACCTCCAGGGCACGCTGCCGCACACTCTTTCGGTCAGTGGGCTCGGTCACGAAGACCACATAGCTCTGATGTGCCTCCCGATAGTTGCTCTGCTGGTGTCCGGCTTGGTTACCGTTCTCATTCCGGGAGTGCACCACACTCACTGGGCGAGGTGGGGGTCCTCTTGGAGGAGGGGGAAGTCGCACAGCGTTGGCCCCCGATGTCGGAGGAGGAGGTCTCGGGATATTGGGCCGAGATGCCGGAGCGTTCTGCCGAATAGTTCCCGAGCTGCCCTCCTGCAACGTACGCTGATACCAGCTGCACTGCCGAGTAGAATGGTTTGCTGGCTTGTTGGCCTCCAGAGTGTGGTAGCAGCATGACTTGTTCAGCATTTCCTCATACGTCAAGGGCTTCTTCTGCTCTACCCAAGTCTTTTGTACCTCCTGACTCTGACCCCAAGCCGGGCCACTTGTCTTTTGACGCTGGCTGCTGCCGACATCCTCCTGCCCCCGGGTCACTGCTGCGACATGCTGCGCGGCATGGTGGTATTCGGGCTGATTCCTCTTGTGGCCGAACTCCTGGCGATCATGGCTCCTACTCGGTCCCGAACGCTGAGGTCCCGCATTCCTCCTGTTGGAGTCTCCGACATCCACCAGGGGTTGCATGGGATCCCCAAGCGTATAGGTGTCGGCGATGCGCATGGTCTCTGCCAAGGTTGTTGGCATCTTTCTCTGCAATTTCTGCCACAGCATAGAGCCATGTCGGCATCCTTGCGCAAACCAGGAAATGGCCTGTGCCTCCACCACCCCTTCACAGGAGTTGCGAATATTGCTCCACCGGGTAAGGTACTCCCGGTCAGTCTCATTGCTCCTTTGCCTACAAATGGCGAGCTGCTGAGGCCTGTTGGGCCTCTTGTACGTGCTGGTGAAGTTGCTGATGAACGCCTCTTCAAAGTCTAACCAGCAGTCTATACTGCCAGCTCTCAGATTGTTCAGCCAGATCCGGGCTGGTCCTTCCAACATCTGCGGTACATAGCGTACCGCCCATCGTCTGTTTCCATCGGCTATGCTTACTGCAGTTACATAGTCGGTCAGCCAGTCCTCCGGCTTCTTGCTACCGTCATAGGTCTTGGCACCTCGGTTGAGCTGAAAGTTCCGAACCGGAGGTTCCCGCATGATCCGAGGTCCAAAGCAGGCAGGTCCCGGAGGTCCTTGCTCTTTCACCAACTTGGATTGGTGAATCCGGTCGAGCCGGAATCGGAATCTGGCGTCTGCCGGGTTCAGCTGCCTGGTTCCTATCCGAGCTCCCAAAGGGTTCTCGTCCGGCTGGTATCCGAGCTGCTGCAACCTCGAGTTGCCATCATTGAGCCTGTCCTGTGCAGGGAACAGGGCCTGCTGGGGAACGGAGACGACTTCCCTCTGCGGGTTTCCCTGATCGTGAGGAGGATTCCGAGGCGGATTACCACGGCCAACCGGGTTATTGTTTCCTACACCTCGGTTACCATCCCCACGGGTACTTCCCGCCTGTCCTGAGTTACGCTGTCCGGCCTGCCCGGCTTGCTGGATACCGGCGAAGGCCGGATCATAGGTCTGTAGCTGCTTGTTCTTTCCGGAACCTCGACTCCGGCTCCGGCTCTTGCTCTTGCTCTTGCTTCTGCTCGGATGCGGGGAAGAGGCCTCCCCATCCGATCTTTGGCTGTCGGGTCTGGCTGAGTGCAACTGGGATCCTGCCCCGGGGTTCTTCTTCTTGAAGGCCAAATTCTGACGATTGGCTTCAATCACCAACTCGTTTACCCTTTCCTGCTGCTTGCGCAGGGCTTCGCAGGATAGCCCCACCAACTCGGCCATGGCGGCTTCGGCGGCCCTAAGGGTTTTCGCCGGTGAGCTGTATACCGGCTTCCCCGCAGAAATCCGACTTCCTGTGTTACTGGTGGTGGCTCCACCAGCTAACTTCTCATTCACTATTCTTCCTTTCTTGCGCAGATCTGCAATGCGCTTCTCCCGGGAGTCAATTTTAGGGAATCCGTGAGCTGCATTGTACTCCCGGAGGCTAGCACTGAGCTCGTGGCGGATCTCGGCGATCTCCTGCGCCTCAGCAAGTAGCAATTTCCGCTGCTCCTCTAGCTCTGCCGAAGTAGACTGGGCATCTGCTCCGGTAGGTACCGGTACGGCCAACTTAGCCACGAGTCCCGAGAGGGGATCCGGGCGACGTCGCGGATGTGATGACTGCGGATCACCATCCCGGGCCGCAGGCCTCTCCTGCGGGGGCTTGGCCAAACGTGGGTGGCCGTCGGTATCGCCGTCAGCATCTTGATACTCCTCCTCGGTTGCCCCCACCATCATCACTGCGACGGAACTCGGGGGGCGATCGGCACGCATACCCCGAGCAGCGCAGAGCATGGGAGGGTCCTCAGCTTCCAGGACTACGTCCGGGTAGCTACATACAACCTCGGTGGCCACGTAGGTGGTGAAACCACCAAACTCGATGAGACACCCGTTCACCGGAAACGGCTTGTTTCGGAAGCACCCAGTATTGTCGCAGACGAAGTCCATCTCCCCTAGCCTTACGACTAAGCCAGAAAGAACCCGAACGCCGAAACGAACGGGGGAGCCCGTCCGGATGTGTACACCAGCCAACGCCTCTGTCGGCCCCACGGTGGGCGCCAACTGTCGTGGTGGTGTCACGGCAGATGCCATAGGATGGCTAATTTGTGGGGCCGATGGACGTTGGTGGATCCGGGGAGGGATAGCGAGCTGAAGAGCTCACACGGGGAGGATCCCGGGGTAACCGAGATCTCCCAAGAACTGGGAACAAGAAACAAAGCGCAAAGGGGAAGATCTAACAAATACAAAGAAATGCACGAAGGCACACAACACACAGACGATATACCCAGGTTCAGGGCCCTCGTGAGGAGGTGACACCCCTACTCCTGCCTTTCCTCTCTATATATTGGTGATATAAGGACTACAACTTGCTGCAAGATCAACCGAAGGATGGAGTACGAAGAACTAGATGAACTCAAGGTGAAGAGGAATAATTGCTCTAAGAGTAAATGGGACTATAGCTTTGGCTCTGAAGTTGGTCTCTCCCTCTCAGGAGCAGTTATGGCGCCTTTTATAGAGGTCGGGCCAGGAGGGCCGGAAACCCTAATTTGCCTTGGCCCCACCGGACAGGCCTAGCCGGGATGTCGTCACCGGCTAGTGCGACCTAGTCGCCGGACTATCCGGAGTAGCCCCTTCGTCATCACCTCGTTAAGGACGGCAGGCGCCGCCCTACATCATCATTGTCCCCTTGTCAGAGACAAGACATGTCTTTGCCCATCCCGGATAGCCTTTTCCGGATTGCCGGGCTAGGCATGTCAGGTCTTGTCGTACCACGCTCGTACCGGCTGACGCGCTCCCGTGTCAGGCGGGAGGTGACCATGCTTCCGTGTCAGGCGGAACGGTACTGCCCCCCGCGATAGACGGGAAAGCCTGCTACGGACCGTTGACGGTCTACCGGAAACCCCTACTCCGGATACCTCCTTGCCTTCCACTAAACCTCTTCTGCACAAGATCAACACCGAGAGTCGGTCCGGTTAGCACCTACCCGGAATACCTATCCGGTAAAGCCGAGTACACCCCCACCCGGAAGTCTCCCCGGAGTCCTAGATCCGGGATCCTTCCCGGAGACGTCCGAGCTCGTCTCAGGATGAGTATCTCTAGGCCTAGCCTCCCGAAGATGTCTTAGCCTATCGGCAAAGACATCTTCGAGAAGCTAGTTCTCAGAGGAACCACCCGCTCATGCTTGTGCTGCGAGTGAAGACTGGGGGTGTCTATTTATAGCTGCCAGAGCTGACCCTTGCGGTTGCCAGGAGGCACTTTGCCCTCTTCCAGTGCCTAAGGGTCAGGTTGCCCTTTCGGCACACCAGGAGGTGTCCCTTGCTGTCGCCGGAGGTCAAGCACTGTTGATATTTACCGGATTATACCGGGATCTGCCCCTACCCGGGGGGTAGCCCCCCGACAGCCAGAGAGATCAGGGAATTGCTGTTCTTAGCAGACAGTGTGGCGGCTTTCACCCCTTCCGAGGGTGTCGCCGATGAGCTCAGGTGGAACTGGGAGGCTAGCCACAAATACTCAGCTAGATCGGCCTACCGAGCTTTTTTCGAAGGCAAGATTGAGTTAGCAGGTGTTCGACAGATTTGGAAGTCGTGTGCCCCGAACAAATGCAAGGTTTTTCTTTGGCTTGCTTTGAGAGATAGATGCTGGACAGCCGACCGCCTAGGGAGAAGAGGCCTGCCCCGCCTGCCCCTTCTGCGACCAGGAGGAAGAAGATATTAGCCACCTCTTGCTCGGGTGCGTCCTTGCGAGAGGAGTTTGGTCTTTCTTCCTAAGGGAATGGGGGAAGGCGGACTGGGTCCCAGCCCATGGGGGACGACTGATGGAGTGGCTCTCATCTAAGGAGGCCGGTGGTAGGAATGGCAAAGACCTGTGGACAGCGATGGCCTTAATCTGTTGGAGCCTCTGGAAGCATAGGAACAATGTGGTCTTTCAAGGCCAGACGCCTTCGGTGGAGACCGCAATCGGGATGGTTGTAGCAGAGGCGGACCTTTGGGGGGCGGCAGGGTTGTTTAGGGGTGTCTTAGGACCCGTAGAGAGGTGGAGGGTGGGCGAGTGATCCAATTTCATTTTTCGGTGGATGGCGTTTTTTCGGCGCATGTGCCAAAAAACGCGTTGTACTGGCCGCTTGGCCTCTTCTTGAAACCGATACGTCTGCTGGGACGTATCCTTAAAAAAAATGTCATTTTTTTTCTTTGCAAAAAGACCCTCGTATTAAAAGGAACATCCAACACTACAAAGAAACTCAAAAAAACGAATATCATAACAAAATCCCTTATTATTTAACCTTCAGGCCGTGTCGACGGCACGCAGCCGATGCTACTCCTCCCTGAGAGGGCCTGACGTTGATGGTTGTGGAAGTGAAGTCATCGAATAGGTTGTGAAGTCATCGAATAGGTTTAGAATAATACATCCTTAGATTCAGGACCATAGATTTTGGTGTGAAGATGCAACAATTAGTGTAAGTTTTTCACCTGGTGTGGTCGTGTGATTGCTTTTGTCCCTGAGCTCTAGTGATCTCGGTATTTAAAATATTACTTCAAATTTGAACTTCTCAAAAAAAATTGACTTGTGGATTTAAAGATGACTTCAAAATGAGATGTAAGTGGAATCTCACTTGACACCCTACTAAGGAGGAATTATCTTGGTCTTGACTTCGGGCACACATCTCCCATAGTTCCTCGATACCATGTTGAATTGGTCTCAAATTGGAACAATGCATTCTCCAAAAAGAGCTTGTAACTTAGTATGAGGAGAACAATAAAAAAATGCGACGAAACAATGGCATTTGATATCAATAAAAAAATGGTGTAACTCAAGGCATAAGCTAATTCTTCCTCTTAGCTAGCATTATCATATAACGCATATTTGATAAGGGGTTTTGATGAAGTAAAATGCAGCTAGTTTATTTGTACTCTAGTGTAAGTGGGAGACTGAAGGAGATATGCCCTAGAGGCAAATAAATAAGTAGTATTTATCGTATTATCTCATAAGTTTATAATATGTCTTTGTATTATGCTATAACTATATTAGTCGGAATTATTAATACACGTGTGATACATAGACAACCAGAGTCCCTAGTGAGCCTCTATATAAACTAGTCCACTAGGCAACAGATGATCGAGATTCCCGATCATGGATAATGTCGTCGGTTGACAGTGGGGTCATCTTATTAGTTGGATAAGGTGATGGACATACGCAAACTATTGCAATATGATCGTATTACGATGTTTGCCATTTGCAATAAATAAGTAATATGACAGCTTATTCCTTAAACTGTGAGACTCTACTTATTTCTACTTCGTAGGGGTGCTTTGAGAGCATCAAACGAGCGTGTCTTATATAGCATGACAATAACGGTGTCCATCTTGAGTGTCCCGAAAGAGTATGTTGAGACGTAAGGATCAAGAGCGGGATCTGTTCATTCTTGTAATGGAAAGATACTCTTGGCCCACTCGGTGATATTGCATATATATATATATATATATATATATATATATATATATATATATATATATATATATATATATATATATATATATGCAAAATAGTGGGTTGCCCATGGTGATAGCTATGCACCCCTATCTAGCCATTGGATCAATCTATAGGGCATTTTGGAACGTAGATTGACTTAACGCCGTCAGCCACTTTCTTTCCGCTCCCCCAACCCGGTTTGCTACGAAAAAGGACCCGTGCCCGGTCAAAAAGCACGGTGGACACGGTACCCGTGGCAAAAAGTAAATAAATCCATCGACCACCGCACGCACCGCACGCAGACCCATCCCCGCCTCGGCCGCTTCGCCCCATCTTCCCTTCTGGCTGCCCTCGGGGGTCCTTCATGTCCGATTCATCCGTGTCCGCGATCTTCGAGGATCCCCTCTGCCTCCGACCATGATGTGGATCCCCACCGGCAGCTAGGGTTGTAGCTGCTCGGCTAAGAGGTGCACGGAGCTGGAGATGGCCGGGACGCATGCGGAGCTGGTGATGGCCGTACCTCAAGCCTTCGGGATTTGGGGTAGAGGCGCCTCGCCGTCTACCGAAGGCAGGAAGGAGAAGCTGGGGCGGAATTTGGCGCCGACCTCTCTCTCTGGTGCTCGGTCCCCGCTACCGGCAGAGCCGCACTGCTGGACCGCATGCGAGAAGACGACGCGGCCGTTCCGGCCGTCCAGGAGGCGGATGCGAAGAGGAAAAAGAAGTCGTAGCGGAGGCACGAGGTCGTCCGTGTTTTTCTTCCGATTGGGATTTGCTTTTTTCGGATCTGGTTCTTTCTTCCGATTTGGACGTTGTTTTTTTCGATCTGGAGTTCCTTTTTTCGATCCGATTTTTTGTTTCGCCGTTCGTTTTCCATTGTTTTCTTCCAATCTGGTCAATGCCTGCATCCCCTTGCCGCCGTCCACTCACAAGTTCGACTGCGCCTGCTCCGATCGTGGTTTTGTGGCGTCGTTGACGGCGTCGTTCAGGTACCACCGTACCAGCCACCACGCGCAAGGGACGCCGGTGGCTGGGGCGTGCGGGCTGGGGAATCAACCGGACCTACTGCATGTTGTCTCGGCGTGACAAGAGGAGCTAGATTTGGGCTCCCTGGAGATTCGTTCTTCACATCGGCTGATTTATTTTTATATATCTGCTTTGATTCATGTCTCTTGTCCCTTCCGATATGTTCATGATCCAGATCCAGTTTGCTTTTAAATAAAATACATTACGTCCACGTTAAGAAGAGTTCATAATTTTTTTTTCGTGACATTGAGTTCATGATTTTTGAAGAAACAAATCACGTCTGCGTGATCAAACAAACATGTTGCTAGCACGGGGATCCAGAATGGGAGGAAACCGAGTTGAAAACAAAAAATTATCCAGACAGATCCACCTCTCTCTCTCACTCTAAATCAGTTTGCTTCTACTGAAAGTTGAAGAAAACAAATCACGTTTGTATTCAGAAGAGAAGAAAATCATTTGATTGTTTTTTATGAGGATGAAAATCATTTGATTGATCTAGTCGAACGAAAAAGTTGCCGGTTCTTTCAGCCGAGTACGGTGCATCATTTAGTTGTCTTTTTTTGTCGAGGGCAACAAAAATTCTTTCTTATTACCGATGCAAGGGAACGACTCAAAACCATATCGTTATTTTTTTCGTCATCGGCACCAAAAGTTGTTTCTTTTTCGAAAGCGAAGGGACAGGTCCACAAGGCACTGCAGGTAAACGGACAAACGGATGTCAACAACAGCAAACGGTAGCATGAATCACATGACAACATCTAAAGGTTAAAAAGGCATGCGCAGCTATCACCGTAGGCAGCAAATCCGCATTAATATATATATATATATATATATATATATATATATATATATATATATATATATATATATATATATAGTTGCGCAGCTTATGACTAGGTCATGGAGATGTAATATCAGAGACGAGTTAATAAACTATGTCGGTAACGAGATGCAACAGGACATTGGATGTCTACGATCACATCTCGGACAAGGTAGTATCGCAGAAACAAAGGGAATGAATATCATGTTTATGGTTCAACGACGATATTCGTAGAATGCACAGGGACCGTCATATGCATCCAGGTATCCCTGGTAGTCATTGACGAGCGAAGGGTCTCGACCATGTCTGGAGTGTTCTCGAACCGTAGCGTAACAAGATTAAGGTCTTAACGACACCTGGAGAAGGTTCTGGAATATTATAGGATTTTATTGAGAGAGAAAAATGATCCGGAAAGATTTCCGGTGGTGCGGAAGGAGTTCCGGGAAGGTCTGGAATGGTTCCGGGAATGTCCAAAAGATGTTCGAGTGCTCCGTAAAATGTTTCGGAGTCACGGGAGATTAAATAATATGCAAATATATTAATTATGAATTAATAGTATTTTATATTAATTTAATATTAATTAAAAAATAAAGGAAAAGGGGGCAGCCAACTTAATGGGCCAATTGGGGCCCATGAGGGGAGCCGCACCAAGGAGGGAGTGGGGCCCATGGCTGGTTCGGTTGACCCATGGCCAGGCCGAACCCCCCTCCCCCTCTCCTTTGTTTAGTCCCACATGGGGGAGTTAGGGAGTTTGCACACCCCCTCCCCCTTTATATAGCAAGGCATATTAACTGGATTAATTCATGAAAAATACAATTAAATTTGTAGCAAGCCGGCCGAGCTGTTTCTCCGCTCGTTTTGCCTCCTCTCTCCACCAAAGCTATACCGTCGAGCGTCGTTGCCCTGTGGGATTTCAGAAAAGTTCTACCCCTGCGATCTCAGCTGGATCTGAGTGACCGGGGTTTGTTGTTAAGCTCTGTATGCTTGCGAGTGCTCGGAGACGCCACATTTGAAAGCACTGGGCGACGTCGTCTCGCCCACCGAGCAGCCCTGCCGCTGCCCAGCCGCCGGCGCCACGCCATTTTCCGTCCGACGCCCGTCGACGCAGGTCATCGTCGATATCCCGGCGTCATCGTCTACATCATCGTGGCAAGTTCTCCGCGACCTCGAGGTCGGCTACGTACGACTTCATCATCGTTAGCGTAATCCCCGCTATCGGTCTACATGGAGGTATGTGACCCGTTCCGCCACCGTTATCGCATGTACTATATAGATCTTGTCTAGTTAGGGCGTTTTTACGGTAGAAAAATTATTGTTTTCTGCACCAGAACCCTTCAGTACACACCATCATCTAGTCAAGGTTTCAAATCACGCGTTTTCCGTCTTATGGTCCAAACATAGTATAAGATATGGAATGTTAAAGAGTCTGGAATATGGATTAACAAGAAATTAAGTAGGATTATCCGATAATTATAATCTGATACCCGAATGTATAACCTAATAGAACATGATTTGTAGTTAGTGAGTTGTCAACTTCGTTCGCTGAAAAAAAAAATTGGACAATCAAGAAGTACCACCGCCACCAATTTTACCCACAAGCACAACCAAACAACCACCAAAGTCGAGACCCCAGGTAAAAACACCAGGACAGCAAACTACACCCTCCGGAATCTTCTCTTCATCCTCCTAGCTCTTCGATTTGCTTCTTCAATTGTCCAGTCAAGAAGTCTCCTCATCAAATAGAGGTCTCCATGACTGTAAAAGTAAAATCACGCGAAAAATCACATCCGGTCGGACAACGCAATACCTTCCCTTCAAAGATCGATTTATTCTGAATGGTAACGATTTTGTTTTCGCAGTCGGACAACGCAATACCTACTAAATTTTGATCCGATCCGTACAATCAATATTCGTTAAGAAGCTTCGCGCATAATAATCTACTAGTGGAGTTGGCGCGGCTATGCCGTGAATGTGTATTTAAAAATTTTAAATTTGGTGTTGTGCAAATTTTGAAAGTATGTAGGTTCAAAAATTAGTGAAATTGAAAGGAACTTGCATTTTGAAAAAAAATGTTTAAGTTGAAGTGTTTTTTAGATTTGATTAATTTATGTCTCAAAAAATAAGTACATCTTAAGAAATATGTAAACATTTGTATGCGAATTTGAAATGGTTAAAGTAGTTCTTCTAATTATTATTCGTAGCGGAATCAAAATTTGTTGTTTTGTGTGTATCTGAATATTCAACAGTTTTAATTGTTTTTTAGCCCCATAGTTAATGTAAGCAGCCATAATGTCTAGTGTAATAATTTTTTTAAAGTTGGTTCAATATGTATGGAGACATATTAGTTGTAAAGTTATCTCTGGCATATTTTGATATTTTGTTTTCGACTTACAGTTTGGAAGTCACAAATTCCGTAGTTCTAAATATTTTATGCAGTTATTTAAAACCAACAATGTTTATAATTATAGTTTGAAAGTCACAAATTTTACAGCTCCAAATATTACTTGTAATTATTTAGAACCAACATTGAGCTATATTTAAAAGGTATACTTATTTCTTCTATTGGTTTCATATAACTGAATAAGAATTTGATGTTTATTTTGTGAATCACGTTTTGGAAGTCACAAATTCCACAGCTCCAAAATTTTCTGTAATTATTTGAAACCAATAGTGAGCTATATTAAAATTTTATGTTAGTTCTTGTAATTGTTTTAACTGAATTAAAAATTGTTTATCTGTACGACTCTGAATATTGGAAATGGTTGTGTGTAGTCTACAGATTTAATATAAATTGTCTTCTAATTATTATTTTTAAAGTTTTTTGAACATGCATAGTGGTGTGTTAGCTGTAAAGAATTTTTGTTCGTGTTAAGTTTGGTGTTTTTTTGTATTTTTCTGAATTATGGTTTAAAAGTTATGGTTTTTTGCATTTTTTGTTATTATCTAGGAATTTCTGAACCGTTGTTGTCAGGCTGACGGGTGGGACCGCGCTGACGTTAGCATGACGTCGGCGGCGGCGGAGTCGTCGGAGCCGCCGAGCTCGTAGCCGCGCCGCAGCAAACGCGCGCGAGGCCGCCACCACACGGATCTGCAAGAGGGCCGGAGGCGAAGCGGATGGGAGACGGTGCGGATCATTTGGTGGCTGGAGTCGCCGGCGATGACCATTTCCGTGGCGGCGCGAGCACAGGACGGCAGCGACGAATCGCTCCGATTGCGGCTGTCCCGGCATGCGGCCGCCGGTAAGGCTGGAAAGGACGCGGCGGCCCATGGTATTGGATCCCGGAGGCGAGGAACAGAGAGGCGGCGCGGCGCGTCGGCGACGGCGGCGACTCGGGAGGAAGAAAGGGAAGGAGGGGAATGCGTGCGCAATTTTGCAGAAAAGTCTGCGAGGTTTTCCGTATTTGCGTATCAGTCCTTCGCAGCGTTATCTTTGGACCACAGAGCGTGGAGCCTTTCTTCGGGCCACTTTTCTGTAAAAAGGATGACGTGACGTGTTCTAAATGGAAGAAAATATGAATGAACAGTGTTCGCGGGCTGAGGAAGCGCCATTCCTGCAAGTCTCTAAAAACGTGGCGCGCTGTGATTGACCAGTGTTCGTGGGCTGAAGAAGCGTGATTCCTGCTTCCTGCAAGCCTTTATATAGATAGATAGATGCGTTTCTTTTTTTAGTTGTTTTCGCAGTTGTTAATTTGTGGCTTTGGTTGAAGCTGGAAGCTTCGTCGGTAGATGATGCATGTACTTGATCCGATGACCGAGACTACCGATTCACGTCAACTCAACTCGGAGAGACAAAGTACTGTGCCCGACAAACGGGCGGATCATTATCGCAGATTCGCATTGATTACAGGGAAAGCGACGAGATTTGTTGGCACCAAACCACATTAGTGAGTCAGCTTCTCCATCAGATTTCAGATCGGATGAAACGAACATGATCCCAACAAACACAGTACGACCAGCGCACAAATCGTACACGAAACCATGTAATTAAATGATTAAATCTATCCTACGCCCGTGAAATTGGGTTTAGAAAGCCAAGGTACAAAGTCCTGTGCGAGAAGACCCACCCTTCCATTTATGCATAACCTTAACCATCTTGCCATTTGTGAACCTATCAAAATGGTCTCCAGTGAATTGAAAAGCTATTCTTTGCTGGACTGAAATTATGGATCTGGCGGCAGATCAATCACACAAGTCACCCCTCCCTCGTTGTTTTGAGTGATGGGGGGTGAACAATAGCCCCGCCGCCGGCCGTCATGTTAAAATGGGACACGGTTGTTCCATTTTTTTGCCATTTTGTATGTGTGTAGTATAATTTTTTCTTTAAAATGGAGAAAAGGTGAGACAAATGGGTCCCGTTTAAGCATCCATGTCCCTTCCGTTTCCCTCCTCCTTCCTCGCCGCAGCCACATGACTTGCTCGCCTGTCGGCAGCAGCATGGCATCTCGCATCCTCGCGAGGGGCACCGACATGAGAAGGCCCATATGAACAGGGATGTTGTGGGGGTAGGGGTGTAAACGGATCGGTTTTACCTTTACCATAAATTTTCATCGGATTCAGAGCGGATCGGATAATGACCGGATGCGGATTCGGATGTGGATATCCGTGATGGCGGATTCGGAGGCGGAAACGGGACGGATTCGGAGCGGTAACAAAATTAATCGGATATATGCGTGTACATGTAAATTGTCAAACCATATATACAAAAATAATTATTCGATAATGTAGTAACAAACAAATTTGTAATTCATAGTCTTTACAAAGACTATTTAGGTGAGATGTTGTTCGACTAACAAACTCGACAACTTACTAGCTTCAAATTATGCTATATTAGACTAGACATTTCGGTAGAAAATCGGATTATTCGGATTCAAACCATCGGATAATCCTATTTAAATTTCGGATAATCCATATTTTAGCCTATTTTACATACCATATCCTATACCATATCCGGGTGTCAAGTTTGGAATCGGATATCCTTATCCGTCGGATCCATTAAAACCGGATATGTATTGTTGAAAACGGTTTCGGAATCGGATATGATGCAGAAATTATCCTATCTGTTTACACCCCTACGTGGGAGTCATGGTGCATCTCCTCCTTGGAGTTTGGCGGCAGGGTTGGGGGCTGGGCTGGCTCCATGGTTGCTGGCAGCGGGATGGGCTTCGCCCGATCTGTGCTGGTGACGGCGGGCGACGTGGGCTAAGGATGGCGACGACCCTCTGGGTGTGGTGCTGCTGCGAGCTTCGGTCATCCTTTAAGGTCGACGTGCGGCGTTGCCTTTTCACGAGGTGTGGTGAAGGCAGTACGTGCAAATTGGGCCTACGAGCTCGTGGCATCCCTTTCCGCCCGGCCAACCCATTTCCCTCCTCGAACCCCTCCCGACAGTCATTGGTTGAAGACGTGATGCGGGCATGTTCTATCGTGCCCCGACGGATTCCGACGATAGAAGTTGTAGGTCGGCGCCGATGAGGTGCAGGTGGTGGGCAGATGGCTTCGACGCCACCTACTCGACAAGCTCCCCATAGTGTCTAGCCCACTTATTGGTGCATCCCTCCTTCAACAGCAATACTCGAGGCTCCAGTGTACACTCAACGGCATTGCCCGAGGGTGCTGCTTCCTTCTTAGGGCTAATTTGGGAGCGGGGGATCCGACCGGGATCCCCGTCCTTTCCCTGGCTGCGAAGTCCTCACGGAAATTTTAACCCGGTTTTCCAAGCTGCCCATTTGGTGGCATCAGCGCACGGAATTTCCGGCCCTATCCGCGCGAAATCCCCAGGCCGCTCTCCCCCACCTCTCGACATGTGGAGAAATCTCCCCGTCTCTCTCGCTACTTGACCTCTCGTCTCATCCTCCTCCGTCTCCTTCATTTCCTCCACCTCCACCTCCACCCTCTGCCTTCCCCTGCTCCGCCGCCCTCTTCTCCGCCTTCCCCGCGGCATCAGCCACTCGGAGATTATTCTCCATCGCGACCTCCTCCAGCTCTCCCAGCGACGGCCATCGTCTGCCCAAGTTGTGGCGTCGGCGACCTTGGGGGAGGCGTAGTGGAGCGAGGCGGCGGCGGAACTCGAGGTTGGCGATGTGGCCCAGCTGCGGCGTCTCCAGGAAGCCCTCCGGGTCCTGCAGAGACATCAAAGACAGTGGTGCATCAGCCAGTCGAAAGCGGGCGCTGGTGAGTCGAGCTGGTACGGATGGGACCCATCCGATGCAGGAAATCTTGTTGGCGACAGCGCGGCGGGTGGACGGCGTGTGGCGAAAGGTTGCGCGGGGCGCGAGTAGCGGGAAGCGCTGGAGAATGGCGCCGAGGGAGGAGGAGGAAGCCATGGCCAGCTGCAGCTGCGCCACTTGTCAGGCCGGGGAGCGGCGAGGAGCTGGGCGAGGCGAGGTCGGGCGAGGGGCTAGGCAAGGTCAGGTCGGACTTGGCCGCGGCGAGTGTCGGCCCAGTGGGAACTGGGGTACGGAGAGCCCATTCCCCCCAGGCCTCGCACGCGGGCCAGTCGGACGAAACGACTAAGGACAAGGCGTCACCGCCTGGCGGGACCCTCGAGAGGCAACTCCCCTCGAGGGCCTGAAGAGGAAACGAAGGCCTCAAGGGATCCTTCGCCTCAGGGGACCCTCCCGAGGCGACAACCCCCCTCGAGGGGTCCCGCGGGAATCTCCCCTCAGACCTCCTCAGGCCTGAAGGGAAACGTCGCGGCCAAGGAAGTATGACAAGACGCACATGGCCTCTGCCGTGCCCACGTGGTGACGCAAGCACCCCCGTTGCCGTTTTGATGATAAAGGGGTCAATAAAGCGACTCCGCCTGCTGCGCAGCTGCCAGGACCTTCTACTCTGACGATAAAGCGGGTGGACGGCGCAACCCTCCAACGGAGAACGTCATCGTGGACTCCACCTCAGAGACTGCCCTCTCTGCGGGCAGTACTGCGCGGTCGGCCGCCTGTCGGCCACCGTGCCCACCTTTATCAACAATGGACCGAGTCCATGGACGAAGGGAGAGCGGTGGACTCATGCTCCACCCTGCCCCTGGCATGTGGGAGCCACCTTGAAGGCCAAGCCGAAGGAGAAGGCCAGAGGCGCCTATAAAAGGAACAAGACATCCATTATAGCAGAGGTCGGCCCTTTGCGTGCTACAAACCCTTGTAAACCCTAGCAACACCTGTTAGGATAGCCTCTGGCCGGAGGAGGAAGAAGACCATCGCTTCCCTCCCCAGGCAAGAACTGCCTCAAGGGCGCCTCCGGCAAGCTCCCCTGTACTGTAACCTTCCACATCTAATACAGACAAGCAGGAGTAGGAGTTTTACCTCCCCACGAGGGCCGTGAACCTGGGTAAAGGCCGGTGTCTTCCTCTGTCGTGTGTGTCTTCTTCGGGTCCGGCGAGCAACGTCGCGGAGCCACTTGAGGGTTTAGACCTCCGCGTTCAATCCCCTTTCCGAACTACACTTCAGGAAGTGACTACCCCCGATTCTTGGGAGTCATAACCCGACATTTGGCGCGCCGGGTAGGGGATTGAGGCGCGTCAACAACCTTCAAGCTCGTCTCCGCGCCATGGTGAACACCCGCGCTATCCGCGTCGCCCGCGTCACCCGACGTGCACCTGGAGGAGCACGTGCGCCGCCCGGCACCGCGACCACCCGCGCACAGCGGGCCCGACCCCGCCGTGGAGAGCGCGTCCCTTCTGGCCCTCATGCAGAAGCGCCAGAGCACAACTCCGAGCACCAGGCGGACGCGCAGTCGTCGCACGCGACGCAGCACCCGAGCGGCTCCGGCCCTGGGAGGACGGACCCGACGCCTCACACCGCGCTGCTCATGGCGCATGAGCTCCTCCGCTATCAGCTGTAACGTCCCGGGATTTATCCCAATTTAGATTTTATTTGTTTTCCTTTTTTGCATCATCATGACATCATATCATCATGCTATTGTCACTTCCTTTAATTTTTGCATTTAAATTTAAATCACACAATTTGAATTCAAATACATTTCAAATTAATTAAAATGTGTAATTTAAATCTTTTACAAATATTGTAAAACTAGTTTATTAAATTGCCTATTTTAAACAAAAACTATTTTGTAAAATCTCCTAATTCATTTTCCTTTTCTATTTTTGTTTTAAAAATAGAAAACAGAAAAGAATTAAAAGAAATAAAAAACTTCAGAGAAGAAAAACCCAACACCCAGCCCACCTCCTGGCCCACCTTCCTCTCCTTCATCCTAGCCCAACTCAGGCCCAAGGCCAACCTCTCCTGTCGTCTTCCTCACCTTTACACCCAGGCAGAGAGAGGCCGGTCATGGTGTCCCCCACCACGTGCTCTCTCCTCACCTGCTCCACCTCCTCTTAAGCCGCCCCTCCTCTCTGCCCTGGAACCCTAGCCACCCCCTCTCCTCCCATCGCGCTGCCGCCACCACCCCCTTCTTCCCCATCTCTGCTTCTCTGGTTTCTTCCACTGATAAGCACCACCGTAGCCACCTTCGTAGAGCTGTTGCTAGGGTGCCGACAAGGGGGATCCTCCCGCAAGCAGGAGCTGCGCGGCATCGACGTCAACCCCTCCGTGCAAAGGATTGCGCTAGGAGACACCGAGGACGACGAGCTCTTCTTCATCTTCCCCAACACCGGCGATGGCCGCCGCTCAAATTCGTCGCCTCCCGACCTCCCCGGCAAGAAGAAATACGTCGAGCCCCCTCCCGGTGAGGTTCTCTTCCGATTCCCCCTCTCCCCCACTCATTTTGTCGTCGGATTCCTCGTTTTGGTCCACGACTTCCTCCGCCCCCGCCATGGACGAGCAGCGAAGCTCAGCTCCAACTGCAGTGCTGCGCTGCTGCCTTCTCCTCGCCTCTGCACGCCTGCTCCAACCGATCCCGCACCCACAGCACCTCGCACACGCCCGCCCGCGTCCTAGCACCACCAGCCCGTGGTCCACGCCGGCGACCGATTTATCAGTCCGCCGTGCTCTCTGTTTTTCCCGTGTTCAGTTTCGTCAGATTCAGGGTTACGTCTAGAGGTTGAAAAGAGCTCCTAGTTCGTATCTGCCAGCAACATTCAGCCGGCTCGGTGGTCAGCGCATCGATCCCACCCGCGCGCGAGCTCGTGGGTTCGATCCCCAGCTCCACCGGAAAAACCGCACCTTTTTTCCCTTTGCGCTCGCACCCTGACATGCGGGCCCCGTTGGTCAGTGACCGCGGAGGCCAATGCAGCGCACCCACGCCACCATGGCGCTCGGACCCACTGGTCAGCCTCTCGGGTGTCTTTTCCTTCGGTAAGAGAAGTCCAGGAGACATTCCCTGCGCTGGAATCTTCCTCAGAGCCCCCTGTGTTTCTGGCTTTTGCACAGGAACCCTCCTAGTTGTTTTTTCCATCACGAATAGGTCCATGTCTTTTTACAGAAACACCCATAATCTTGTTATGCTAATAACTTTTAATTCGTGACTCCAAATTAAATAATCTTTATATGTTTATTTATCAGAAAAATTTAAGGAATATTAATATGCCATTTGTATGCCATTTTGCATCTGTTATTTTAATTGCTTAGTGTAATTTGTTAATTGCAACTGAATAATTAAATATGGAATGTGTGGGGTAATAAATATATAATGCCCTATTCCATTTAATTTAATTAGATCACCCATGCCATGTGTTGCCATGCTAACCAACATTTAATATTGCTGGTAAAATAAATAACTTGCACCTAAATATTAATTGTCGGAATCCCCGTTCCGCTTAATTTGGATTAAGTGCATCTCGCATTGTATCTTGCCATGTCATGCATCATTCTCATATGATCATGCTGGATCTTTGCCGTAGTTATAAGATGCATCTTTTACGCCTTCCAGTGTTTGTTGCTTCTTCGCGGATACGACGTTGAGATGTGTGAGCAACGACAAGATCTACTTCTATGCGGGATTCCAGGCAAGCAAAATTTGCTTGTTTACCTATACATTGTCTTTCATTCCTGCCGTTGATCTCTGCTACCCTAGTATTCGATTCTTTATCGCGATCCCATCACATGTTTATCCTGCAGCCCATACAGCTTTATCCCCACATCCTAATACTTGTTGCATGTTTATCTGTTGGCCTTGCGAGTCGTAGCGCATGCTTAGAGTTGTTTGTGCGAGTCGTCTGTATGTCTTATTTAATTGCACCTGCTTAGCATGATAAGTTATTTCTACCTTAATAAAATGTTGTTCTATATTGGGGTATTATAATTAAAAGATAAGGCACCGGCGGAAGGCCTTGCGAGGTGCTTTGTTCTGCTAAGTGTCGACCTAGGAACTCAGTTCTTGTCCTCGGATCCAATTTTGAGCGCACTAACCGCTTGTGGGAGGCCCTATGGAGCCCCCCGCGGCTTCGATCTAATCCGCTTCTTATCCAGGGCGCCGCAAGTAGTTCGGGCTTTCCATTTGATGCATGCATATGGTTACCTAACGATCTCATGATGATGGAGTAGACGATTCTCATATAGGGTGGCACGTTCTTAGAGTGCTATGAAGGTCGTATCCCGTGGGCACTGGACCTGATTAGCCGTGCACACAATCATGCGGTTCCCTGGATGGGTTGTAGAGAAGAGATTTGCCGTGTTGAGATGCCCTACCTTCTGGCTTGCTTTTGGGGTTGATCGAACGAGTACGGGTCCAGTAGTGCACCCCTGCACGGTATAATCTTATCGATGAGCCGTGTCCACGGTTATGGACGACTTGGTGATGATGCTGGCTAACAAGATCATAGACAACTTACACCTAATCCTTGTTAATTAACCTGACTAGTAATATAGAATTACTTTCACAATAACTTGTAACTAAAATTGTTCAGTGTGTGAGTATTCCCGAATTGCTTCCTCATACTTGGTTGAGGGGGTTAATTCGAGAATGGGTTATGATTGGTGTTAGTTGTAGATGTTTACTTTATGCGCTCTCTTATCCCTCTCTGATTAGACGGAAGTTGTAGCGTGTCTCTTTAGGTTGCTAGTGCTGCTGCCGCTAAGTCCACCTCCACTATATTTTGGGAGATGGTGTAGAAAGTAGGCAAGTCGGTTTTGCTTGCCAGGGAGTGCCCTGACCCTCTTTTGGGTTATGCTTTATGTGCAGTCAACAAGTTTGAAGTCAGACGACGTAACTTGGGAATCCCTCCGGCTTGGCTGGGCAGGGATATGGCGCCATCGATTATCTTCAGGACTCTTAGTCCAATTTGAATCTTATCCGTAGTCGGATACTATTTTGATTCCGCTGTCATTTGAATCTTTGTATTATAATATTTGTATCTTGACTCATTCGAGTCGTTGTTGTATTATATATCTTCTGTTGTATTTGTGGATGTATCGGAACTGTTGTAATGTTATCACAATTCCACCCACATAATGCGCATGTTTCGGCGTGCACATTATGTCTGGTGGGCGACCAAAAATCGTTATTATGCGGATTTCGGCGGAATCGCTTAAATCTACATAGTATCGATTTTCGGGCGTCACAAAGTGGTATCAGAGCCTTGGTTTCGATCTCCTTGTTGTTTCGATACGAATGGTTATCGAAGCAGCGGGTCCGCAAAAGCCTGTAGGATAACCTCGCTAACGGTCGTTGTTTCTAGAGTGTCGAAAAACTATTTGACTAAAATTATTTTGGAAAAATATCTCAATAGGTTTCTTTTTATTCCTTACCTCTATTCTATTTCTCCTCTTATCTTATTTGTTTTGGAGTCTCTTCTCTTACCCGACATTCAAAAGTTTAGGATTCTACGTGGGTGGACGATTTTCTTGCCTTTATCCTATTAGGTTCGTTCTTCGGAAATCTTCATCAACAGAGCAACTCCTTTTGTTAGTGGTGTCGAGATTTTCGAGGTGGAGCAACAATCCCTTGTTAGTGGTGTCGAGAAGTTCATCACGGAGCCGGAAGACTCGATAGTTACCCCTCTCTTCTTGTGGTATCGGCCTGGATCGCGGGACGCGATCCCTTGTTAGTGGTGTCGATTGTAACGTCCCGGGATTTATCCCAATTTAGATTTTATTTGTTTTCCTTTTTTGCATCATCATGACATCATATCATCATGCTATTGTCACTTCCTTTAATTTTTGCATTTAAATTTCAATCACACAATTTGAATTCAAATACATTTCAAATTAATTAAAATGTGTAATTTAAATCTTTTGCAAATATTGTAAAACTAGTTTATTAAATTGCCTATTTTAAACAAAAACTATTTTGTAAAATCTCCTAATTCATTTTCCTTTTCTATTTTTGTTTTAAAAATAGAAAACAGAAAAGAATTAAAAGAAATAAAAAACTTCAGAGAAGAAAAACCCAACACCAAGCCCACCTCCTGGCCCACCTTCCTCTCCTTCATCCTAGCCCAACTCAGGCCCAAGGCCAACCTCTCCTGTCGTCTTCCTCACCTTTACACCGAGGCAGAGAGAGGCCGGTCATGGTGTCCCCCACCACGTGCTCTCTCCTCACCTGCTCCACCTCCTCTTAAGCCACCCCTCCTCTCTGCCCTGGAACCCTAGCCACCCCCTCTCCTCTCATCGCGCTGCCGCCGCCACCCCCTTCTTCCCCATCTCTGCTTCTCTGGTTTCTTCCACTGATAAGCACCACCGTAGCCACCTTCATTGAGCTGTTGCTAGGGTGCCGACGAGGGGGATCCTCCCGCAAGCAGGAGCTGCGCGGCATCGACGTCAACCCCTCCGTGCAAAGGATTGCGCTAGGAGACACCGAGGACGACGAGCTCTTCTTCATCTTCCCCAACACCGGCGACGGCCGCCGCTCAAATTCGTCGCCTCCCGACCTCCCCGGCAAGAAGAAATACGTCGAGCCCCCTCCCGGTGAGGTTCTCTTCCGATTCCCCCTCTCCCCCACTCATTTTGTCGTCGGATTCCTCGTTTTGGTCCACGACTTCCTCCGCCCCCGCCATGGACGAGCAGCGAAGCTCGGCTCCAACTGCAGTGCTGCGATGCTGCCTTCTCCTCGCCTCTGCACGCCTGCTCCAACCGATCCCGCACCCACAACACCTCGCACACGCCCGCCCGCGTCCTAGCACCACCAACCCGTGGTCCACGCCGGCGACCGATTTATCAGTCCGCCGTGCTCTCTGTTTTTCCCGTGTTCAGTTTCGTCAGATTCAGGGTTACGTCTAGAGGTTGAAAAGAGCTCCTAGTTCGTATCTGTCAGCAACATTCAGCCGGCCCGGTGGTCAGCGCATCGATCCCACCCGCGCGCGAGCTCGTGGGTTCGATCCCCAGCTCCACCGGAAAAACCGCACCTTTTTTCCCTTTGCGCTCGCGCCCTGACATGCGGGCCCCGTTGGTCAGTGACCGCGGAGGCCAATGCAGCGCACCCACGCCACCGTGGCGCTCGGACCCACTGGTCAGCCTCTCGGGTGTCTTTTCCTTCGGTAAGAAAAGTCCAGGAGACATTCCCTGCGCTGGAATCTTCCTCAGAGCCCCCTGTGTTTCTGGCTTTTGCACATGAACCCTCCTAGTTGTTTTTCCCATCACGAATAGGTCCATGTCTTTTTATAGAAACACCCATAATCTTGTTATGCTAATAACTTTTAATTTGTGACTCCAAATTAAATAATCTTTATATGTTTATTTATCAGAAAAATTCAAGGAATATTAATATGCCATTTTTATGCCATTTTGCATCTGTTATTTTAATTGCTTAGTGTAATTTGTTAATTGCAACTGAATAATTAAATATGGAATGTGTGGGGTAATAAATATATAATGCCCTATTCCATTTAATTTAATTAGATCACCCATGCCATGTGTTGCCATGCTAACCAACATTTAATATTGCTGGTAAAATAAATAACTTGCACCTAAATATTAATTGTCGGAATCCCCGTTCCGCTTAATTTGGATTAAGTGCATCTCGCATTGCATCTTGCCATGTCATGCATCATTCTCATATGATCATGCTGGATCTTTGCCGTAGTTATAAGATGCATCTTTTACGCCTTCCAGTGTTTGTTGCTTCTTCGCGGATACGACGTTGAGATGTGTGAGCAACGACAAGATGTACTTCCATGCGGGAATCCAGGCAAGCAAAATTTGCTTGTTTACCTATACATTGTCTTTCATTCCTGCCGTTGATCTCTGCTACCCTAGTATTCGATTCTTTATCGCGATCCCATCACATGTTTATCCTGCAGCCCATACAGCTTTATCCCCACATCCTAATACCTGTTGCATGTTTATCTGTTGGCCTTGCGAGTCGTAGCGCATGCTTACAGTTGTTTGTGCGAGTCGTCTGTATGTCTTATTTAATTGCACCTGCTTAGCATGATAGGTTATTTCTACCTTAATAAAATGTTGTTCTATATTGGGGTATTATAATTAAAAGATAAGGCACCGGCGGAAGGCCTTGCGAGGTGCTTTGTTCTGCTAAGTGTCGACCTAGGAACTCAGTTCTTGTCCTCGGATCCAATTTTGAGCGCACTAACCGCTTGTGGGAGGCCCTATGGAGCCCCCCGCGGCTTCGTTCTAATCCGCTTCTTATCCAGGGCGCCACAAGTAGTTCGGGCTTTCCATTTGATGCATGCATATGGATACCTAACGATCTCATGATGATGGAGTAGACGATTCTCATATAGGGTGTCACGTTCTTAGAGTGCTATGAAGGTCGTATCCCGCGGGCACTGGACCTGATTAGCCGTGCACACAATCATGCGGTTCCCTGGATGGGTTGTAGAGAAGAGATTTGCCGTGTTGAGATGCCCTACCTTCTGGCTTGCTTTTGGGGTTGATCGAACGAGTACGGGTCCAGTAGTGCACCCCTGCAGGGTTTAATCTTATCGATGAGCCGTGTCCATGGTTATGGACGACTTGGTGATGATGCTGGCTAACAAGATCATAGACAACTTACACCTAATCCTTGTTAATTAACCTGACTAGTAATATAGAATTACTTTCACAATAACTTGTAACTAAAATTTTTCAGTGTGTGAGTATTCCCGAATTGCTTCCTCATACTTGGTTGAGGGGGTTAATTCGAGAATGGGTTATGATTGGTGTTAGTTGTAGATGGTTACTTTATGTGCTCTCTTATCCCTCTCTGATTAGACGGAAGTTGTAGCGTGTCTCTTTAGGTTGCTAGTGCTGCTGCCGCTAAGTCCACCTCCCCTATATTTTAGGAGATGGTGTAGAAAGTAGGCAAGTCGGTTTTGCTTGCCAGGGAGTGCCCTGACCCTCTTTTGGGTTATGCTTTATGTGCAGTCAACAGGTTTGAAGTCAGACGACGTTAGCTTGGGAATCCCTCCGGCTTGGCTGGGCAGGGATATGGCGCCATCGATTATCTTCAGGACTCTTAGTCCAATTTTAATCTTATCCGTAGTCGGATACTATTTTGCTTCCGCTGTCATTTGAATCTTTGTATTATAATATTTGTATCTTGACTCGTTCGAGTCGTTGTTGTATTATATATCTTCTGTTGTATTTGTGGATGTATCGGAACTGTTGTAATGTTATCACAATTCCACCCACATAATGCGCATGTTTCGGCGTGCACATTATGTCTGGTGGGCGACCAAAAATCGTTATTATGCGGATTTCGGCGGAATCGCTTAAATCTACATAGTATCGATTTTCGGGCGTCACATCAGCCCACCGCAGAGGCCCGCGAGCAGTGGCTCCAACGCCTCAACCACCTCGTCGGCATCGCCACGACGCGCCCCGCTCTGTCGCAGTCCAACATGCACCCCTCTCTCGCGGGCACGGTCGCAACAAATGCGCCTCTGCCACCTCCGGGGCCTGTACCGGCTGCGGCGCAGAGGGCTGCTTCGCACACGACCTTGCCGCACGATTTCTTGATCGTGCAGCGCACCGCGCCCGACGCTCGTGTGGGGATGGAGCTCCAGCGAGATCGCAAGAACAGACTCGTGGAGGAGCTCGGCCAGGCGGGCCAGCAGAACCGCGGCGCGTTGCAGCACGGGGTCGCTACGTACACCTCAGGTTGCATGGCGTTCACTCGCTCTCTGCGTCGCGTGGTCTGGCCACAGAAGTTCAGGCCGGCTCTCCCCAAGGGCTATGACGGCTCCAGCAACCCCATCGAATTCCTGCAGCTCTACACCACCTCCATCCAAGCTGCGGGGGGAGACGACAAGGTCATGGCCAACTGGTTCTCCCACGCGCTTCGCGATTCTGCGTTGTCGTGGCTCCTGAACCTCTCTGAGTGCTCCGTGAACTCGTGGGAGGAGCTCTGCAAGCAGTTCGTCTCCAACTTCAAGGGGACATACGAGCGCGCCCTCAACCACAGCGATCTGCGCGCTGTAGTGCAGAGGAAGGATGAGACGCTCCGCAAATACATCCAGCGCTTCAACCAAGTGCGCAACAAGATCCCGAACATCCCTGACACTCAAGTCATCGCCGCCTTCCGCGAGGGCGTCACAAACAGCAGGATGCTCGAGAAGCTGGGTATCCACGACAAGCTCACCTCTGTGGTGAAGCTTTTCGACCTGGCGGACAAGTGCGCCAAGGCTGATGACGTGGGCTACCTTTCGACTAGCCCACGATGAGGCTACCTGGGCCACGCCGAGCTGGGGAAAGCCCACAGAAGGCCCACTAGGGTGCCGTGTAACCTAATCCAAGTCGGTTAGGTCTCATAACCTGCCATATCTGTAATTGCCGTCGGCATCGATCACCCGAGACCTGACTTACCTATAAGAGCCAGGAGGGTCGCTCGTCTCAGGGCACGCCAATAGCCACCACCACAAACCCCAGCGAGATCGCAATCTCGCCATTGTAATCGCTACTCGCCATCAATACCAGAAAAGCAGGAGTAGGGTGTTATCCTCCGGGAGCCTGAACCTGGGTAAATTCCCCGCTTGTCAGCCGTCGTGATCACCAGCGCTTATCTCTCTCTCCCCTCAATCAACCCGGGGTGCACAACCCTGTGATTTGTCGAGTTACACCCTCATCAATTGGCGCCGTCTGTGGGAAGGACAACAAGCGTTGGAATCATGGTCGCACCGGCTCCATCCGCAATGAAGATCGTCGTCTGCACCACTCGGGAGCCCATCCGCTGCGGCTCCTTCGAGTACGCCTTCCACCCGCCGGCCCACTGCTCGGTGTACGCTGATCTGTACAAAGGTATACACATCTGAACGACAGTTGACCACCTAGAGGGGGGGGGGTGAATAGGTGGTGACCAATTTTTATCTCTTTTTCAGTTTTTAGGCTAGCGGAAAGTAAATTGTCTAGATGTGCAACTAGATGATTCAAGTGACAACCTACAAGGAAACTAGGCAAGTACAGGAAATAAAGATGCGGTAAAGGAGAGTGGAACGAAACAACCGTAGGGACTCGAAGACCAAGGTTTTATCCCGAGTTCCACCACATAGGTGTACGTCTCGTTGGAGAGGTGTGAGCTACCACAAAGGTTTGCTCAACGCCACAAAGGCCTCACCCTATTCTCCTGTGAATTTGACCACAAAGGTGCGAATCCACAGTTCCACTAAGGACTCCTTTAAGGGCGGAGAAAGTCCCACTGAGGCACACACCCACAACTGAATTGGGGGCTCTCACAACGACCACAACAGGTCACTTCCACAAAGGAATCCACAAAGGATCAAACTACACAAAGATGAACCTAGCTATCCACAAAGGAACCCTAGATTTGTTGCCCCTCAAGAAATAGAGGGGGAAAGTCAAATCGCTTCGGTGGAGATGTAGATCGGTGGCTTCTCCCTCAGATCCCCAAGTATCAACGGATTTTAGTGGCTGGATTGAGAGATCCGGGAGAAACGAGCTTCAGCACCAATGGAGGAGAGAGAAAATCTGGAAGCTAAGGAGCTGGAGGTAGGTGGAGGGGTATTTATACCCCTCCTCAAAATCTGCCCGTTGCACAGCCGCCAGCTCAGAAATCTCCGGGTTGAGGACCGGAAATTTCCGGACTCCAGAAATTTCCGGGTGAAATTCCGGTAGAACTTGACTCTGGATCAGTACTGGTTGGATTTCTTGACTTGGTCGAAATTCCTCTGACACTCGGAGATCTCCGGATTGGGGCTCGGAAATCTCCGAGCGCCGGAAATCTCCGGGAGGATTTCCGGCTAAAATTGATTTGGAGTCAGTACGCAATTTGAGTTCAGACTTAGCGCAAAATGAGTTTGGCTCGGAAATCTCCGGTCTGTGGACCGGAAATTTCCGGGCCCCGGAAATCTCCTGACAGAATTCCTGAACAATTACCAGGTGCAATTGAAATGATATTTAGGCAACTTAAGTATTTCTCTTTGACAGTCAACATGTAAAGTAGCCTGCATATTTCATCACAAACATTAGAATACTTTTTGTGTTGTCATTAGTCACCAAAACTTGGGAGTACATAGAATGCACTTTCAATCTCCCCCTTTTTGGCGAATGATGACAACACAAAAAAAGAGTGGATTTGCAAAATATAGACGGAGCTCCCCCTAGGTGAGTGCACTAATTAAGAATGTCTTTGGAATACAAAGTGCACATTCCTTAGGATCAACTCTCCCCCTAGATTTTACAAAGCACACACAAACACAATAGAAGCAACAAACTTAGATAAAAGGTTATTACAATAGAGAATTTAACAGTACTCATGTCTCACACACATGACGAAACAAACATAGTCACGAAATAAGAGAGCACTGAAGAAAGCAAAGCGAAAAGAAAGAAGTGCTCTCAGCCCATGCAAATCCCGAGAGTCCTAGAGATACTTCTCCCCCTTTGGCATCAAGATACCAAAAAGGGAGGAGGTTCCACTAACGTCCCATGACTCAAGAGTTGGAACCCCGTCCTGATCATCTTCCTCTTCCTCCTCCGTGTCAGCATTCTCAAGATCGCTCTCCTCTGGCACAGCATCATCCCAATCAAAAGTGAGACCATCTGCATTCCAATCCTTGAAGGGAACCCGAGGCTTCAAAGGTTGCTTCGGAGCAGGCATCTTCATGTGAGCCATCATTGCTTCTTGGCGCTGCATAATGCGATGCTTCTGAGAGTAGATGGAGTAGTTCTCATTGTGAATGCAACAGTTCATGTTCATGATTTTCTCAATTGCTCGAACTACCCAGGGGCGACTTTTCTTGGCAGCTTTCTTGATGTTGGGATCAGAGGGAACCCGAGATGGACCACCAAAAATGTCATCCTCATTGATATCATGCATGGTGGCTTGTTGTCGAACCAGGTGAGCAGATTTCTGGACAAGCAGGGTTGGCTTGTGAGGCTAAGTGGCAAAAGCTGCATCAAAGTCATCACCGTCTTGCTTAGACAGCTGGTAGAGGCTCTTGATGAGCAACATAATATAAGGAGCATATGGAGGAACTTTCCTCTCAAAGACTGCTAGGGACATCTCCTGGAAAATAAAGTCCATGACATCCACCTTATAGACCTCCTGCTCAACTGCATACTCCCCAAGATAGGCATCATGAGCTTTCCGCATCAAGTTTACTAGAGCCCCGGCAATATTATCTGCATTGCCGGCAATGGGAGCAATGGTCCAACGGAACATGCACAGCAGGATATCATAAGTGGGCAGCAGGCCATTCTGAGAGCCAATCCTCCCTCCAGGCTGGTATAGATCAGTCATGACGTGTTTGTTGTAGGGCACGCCATGCACATGCATGCGGGCACCAGCTGCAGTAGTAAGACCACGGAACGGGCAACCAAGAATCTGAGCAAACTCTCTGAAGGAAGAAGTTAAGCGCTGCCTGCCAGACATCCAAGTCATCCCAATATCCTCTGAGGAGTCAAACACCACAGTGGCATAGAACTGATGTATGAGAGAGACGATGTAGCTGCACTCAGTTCTCATCAAAGGCTCCAAACCCAAAAGACCACACACCTTCACAACACCACCAAAATAATCTGCCTTCTTCATTAACTTGTCAAAGTCAATCCACTTCATGGGGCAGATTGGCTTGTCAATGGAGAACTTCTGATACACTTCCCTGTAGATCCATGCCATCTCTGTGCAAAAGTAAGTGGGATCATCAGACTCCACATCATAGGATAGTTCACTTCGCCACTTGCGAAAACTTCCTTTGTTGAAGTCTTCAAGGCGGAGCTCGGTCTTCTTCTTCTTATTAGCACCAATAGGTCTCCTGAGGAAGGCTGAGTGCTCAGTTTGTGAGTTGTCTTCAATAATCTTGGTGGAGGAGGCATGATCTTTTTGTTGATGAAGATCTTGTTGAGGTTCATCATGAGGTTCATCTTGAGAAGAAATAGCATGCCCTTGTTGAGGAGGATCTTGAGATTGTTCTTGAGGGGAATCATCATTTTCTATGGGTGAGCCACCTTGTGGTTCTTGTGATGGTGAGGTTTCCTTGATGGGAGAACTTGAATCATCTTGAACAACTTCTTCATGGACTTCAATTGGGCGTAGAAAGCCCACCCCCATCTTCTTAATAGCATCAAAAGGTTGTTCATCACCTACATCACAAACACCAACTTGCTCCACTTGGGAGCCATCATTTTCATCGAATTCCACACTACAAGACTCTATGATAATCCGGGAGGATTTATCAAAGACTCTATAAGTGTGGGACTCGCTAGCATAACCGAGAAAGATCCCCTCAAGAGACTTAGAGTGAAACTTACCCAACCGGACACCCTTGACTAGATAATAGCACTTACATCCAAACACTCGGAAGTAGCCAATGTTGGGTTTATTGCCGGTGAGGATCTCATATGGAGTCTTCTTCAAACCTTTGCGGAAGTAGAGGCGATTAGATGAGTGACAAGCGGTGGAAATAGCCTCCGCCCAAAAGTTGATGGGAGACTTGAACTCCGCCAACATAGATCTCGCCATATCGATGAGAGTCCGGTTCTTTCTTTCGGCAACGCCATTTTGTTGAGGAGTGTAAGCAGCGGAATATTGATGACGAATGCCTTCTTCACTAAGAAAGTCGTTAAGAGTGTAGTTCTTGAATTCCGACCCATTGTCACTACGAATAACCAAAATGAGAAGGTCATATTGGTGTTGAACTTCCTTTGAGAAGTCGATGAAGACTTGTTGAGTTTCATCCTTGGTCTTGAAGAAATAGACCCAAGTATATCTTGAATAGTCATCAACAATCACGAGGCAATATTTCTTACCACCAAGACTTATCTCCGGAATTGGTCCAAATAAATCAACATGAAGGAGTTCCAAAATCCGGGATGACGATATGATGGTCTTGCTTGGATGAGGAATGTCATGCATCTTGCCTTCCACACAAGCTCTACAAATTCGATCCCTTGAAAAGGAAACATGATCTTTTAGTCCAAGAATGTGGCCACCCTTGTGAAGACTTTGCAAAGTACGCATGTTTACGTGAGCTAGTCGGCGATGCCAAAGCCAACCCACGTCGGCTTTTCCGAAGAGACACATGGCTTGAGAAGTGGTGGCTCCGGAGAAGTCCACCACATAGAGCTCATGCTCCACGTGTCCCACGAAAGCCACTCTTAGCGACTTGCTCCACAAGAGGACCACAATGTCCTTATCAAAGAAGGGAGAGATCCCCATCTTTGTTAAGGTACGAACCGACAACAAATTATAGCCAAGAGATTCAACAAGCATGACATTGACAAGAGAAATGTCGGGGGCAACTACCACTTTGCCAAACCCGGTTACCTTAGACCTTGATAAGTCACCAAAAGTTACGGTTACTTGATCTTCATTAGGTTTCAACTCCGTAACAAGTTCTTTGCTCCCGGTCATATGACTTGTACATCCACTATCAATTATCCATTTTGAACCACCGGGAGCAAGATCCTACAAGAGATTAATTCTTGCATTTAGCAACCCATTGCTTCACAATGGGTGCTTTATGGTTAGCGACAAGAGGTTTAGGAACCCAAATAGCATATGAAATAAAACCATAGTAGGGTCCAATGTAACGAGCACAAACATTCCCATAATAATCGACATATAAAGCATAGTTAGGGTTGTTGTCCCCGGCGTGATCTTTACGAGTAGGCTTGCCCCTTGTGACATTCCTACTCGCAAGACCTTCCTTGGATTGAATGGAGTCGGCCTTCTTGGCTTGGATGGGGTTGATGCTCTTGGGAATGGCCTTCTTGGCATTCATCTTGATGGGAGGCACATATCCAAGACCTTCCTTTCCTTGTCGAGTGTGAGGCTCCACGATGGGAGTCTCAACAACTTGTTTACCTTTAAGAAGGATGATCTTGGATGTGGCGGCCTTAGTCATCTCACTCTTCAACCTAGCATTCTCCTTCACAAGATTAGCATTATCACAAGAACACTTAGAGGTAGAGATGCTAAGAGAATCAAGGTTAGTTAGCCGAGTTTGAAGTTGGGCATACGACTCTTTTAGAAGAGCATGTTCACTCTCCAAAGCTTTGTGAGCTATGACGAGCTTTTCCATGTCCTCAATGAGTCGAACATGCCCAACCGCAAATTCGGCTTTATCTTGTTGAGCCACCTTGAATTTAGCAAAGTACATATCACGATCCTTAATGAGCTTAGCATGTGAGGAGTTATGAGTTTCCTCAATAGTTTCAAGTTGCTCCTCAAGACGAGCATGAGACTCTTCAATCTCCTCAAGAGAGGACTTCAAATAAGATAGAGAAATAGCGTCTTCTCTTTCTATCTTACCCTTCTCTTCATTGAGATGCTCTAGCTCACCAATTCGAACCATGAGGGCACCAACATGTTTCTTGCTATCACCTTGCAAGTTAGTGATAAAGGAGTCGAACGCCACAAGCTCTTGCTTGATTTGAAAGCTAGAGGCATCATCAAGCTCATTCATTTCATTCATGAGAGAGGAGGAGGATGAAGGTACCTCCGACGCCTTTGCCATAAGACACTTTGAGCTCTTGGTGATGGAGTTCTCATTAGGCGATGTGAATAGAGACGATGAAGAGCTTGTCGTAGTCGAAGGAGTTCTTGTCGTTGATGGAGAGATGATAGTTGTCGAGGTAGTGGCAAGGGCCGCCACTTCATTTGGGGTTTCTTCCTCCGACTCTTCATCATCGGTGGGATACTCCTCTTGAGTCAACAACATGATGCGAGGGTTCTTGTTAAAAGGCCTCTTCTTTCCATAGGCCTTCTTGGGAGGCATCTTGGTTTTGTCCTTGAGCACTAGACGTCCACCATGCTCTTCTCTTTTCTCATAAGGGCACCCGGCAACGAAATGGAACTTGTCTTGACAATTGTAACATGTCCTTGACTTGGAGGGTGAGACCCTATCGGATTGAGGTGCATTCTTGTCAAAACGCATCTTGCCTCTTGAGGGATTGTTCCAAAAGGTGCGAGCCGCAAGTGCGAGATGGTCATTGTAAGCAATCTTGAGTGCTTCCTCGGACATGGCGGCAAAGCTTCCAAGATCATCATCATCGTTGTCTTCCTCAACGGTAGCCTTCAAAGCAAGGTTGGTTGTGCCTCTTTGCATTCCAAGAGCCCTTGCCCTTGCATCTTGAGCATTCTTAGTGGCCACCTTGTATGCGGCCATCTCTTGCATAACCTCATTAGATGTCATGAGATGATAGTTGTGTCTTCCTTGAAGACTCTTGACGTCGGTAGGCTCACAAGCCATCATAGAGCTAACATACTTCCTTTTGATCCAAGCATCATCAATGTGAGAGGCACCCACTTCTCGAAAGTTTGTGGCTATGGTCACCAATCTTTGATACATCATCTCATGGTCTTCACCATCAAGCTTGAAAAAGCCCTCAGCTTCATTGCTCAAAGAGTCATAGCGGTTCCTTCTCATGCTATCATTTCCAACGAACAACTCGGATAGACCATCCCATGTCTCCTTGGCGGTGGTGAGATGTTGAATGCGAGCCATGTCCTTGTTCCCAACCGCCTTTTGGATCATGTAGAGAGCAGTGGCATCAAGTTGAGCCTCCACCACTTCTCTTCTTGTTAGGTTGGTCGGATCATGCGGCTTGTATCCAACTTGAATGATGCGCCACAACTCGATTGAAGAGCTGCAAACTTGAGACTTCATCATGTATTGCCATTGAGAAAAGGTATAATCTTTAAGCAATGGGGGATCACCCCTATGAGAAACTTGCGGATGAGGAATAATGGGATCGGGGGTATGGTATTGGGATGGGGGAGGAGTGGCGTTGTAGCCTTTAGGCACTTCATCATTGGATGATGGAGTGTTTTGATGGGTTGAAGAACTACTAGCATCACCCTTCCCATCCAAAGGCAATTGCTTTCCCTTTATCAATTCGGGGTCCACATCAAGAGTAATGCCCGGAAGCACCGGAGGCTTTGTGGGCAATGCAAGAGAGGTTTCTTTAGATGTCTTGAGAGACTCAAGCATATCATGAAACTTCTTGAACTCGGTTTGTATAGACGATGTCAACTTTGTTTCCAAAGAGTTGATATCGGCCATAGTGGCACCTTTCTCTTGCATTGCCGCCAAAGTCGCGGCGTCCGTTTCGGAACCCTCTTTTGGGTCAACTTGCATTGTCCAAGGTTGGTCTCAAGCGGTGAAGCTTATAAGAGACAACCTGGCTCTGATACCAATTGAACGGTAGTTGACCACCTAGAGGGGGGGGGGTGAATAGGTGGTGACCAATTTTTATCTCTTTTTCAGTTTTTAGGCTAGCGAAAAGTAAATTGTCTAGATGTGCAACTAGATGATTCAAGTGACAACCTACAAGGAAACTAGGCAAGTACAGGAAATAAAGATGCGGTAAAGGAGAGTGGAACGAAACAACCGTAGGGACTCGAAGACCAAGGTTTTATCCCGAGTTCCACCACATAGGTGTACGTCTCGTTGGAGAGGTGTGAGCTACCACAAAGGTTTGCTCAACGCCACAAAGGCCTCACCCTATTCTCCTGTGAATTCGACCACAAAGGTGCGAATCCACACTTCCACTAAGGACTCCTTTAAGGGCGGAGAAAGTCCCGTACAAATTAGTGAGGCACACACCCACAACTGAATTGGGGGCTCTCACAACGACCACAACAGGTCACTTCCACAAAGGAATCCACAAAGGATGAAACTACACAAAGATGAACCTAGCTATCCACAAAGGAACCCTAGATTCTTTGCCCCTCAAGAAATAGAGGGGGAAAGTCAAATCGCTTCGGTGGATATGTAGATCGGTGGCTTCTCCCTCAGATCCCCAAGTATCAACGGATTTGAGTGGCTGGATTGAGAGATCCGGGAGAAACGAGCTTCAGCACCAATGGAGGAGAGAGAAAATCTGGAAGCTAAGGAGCTGGAGGTAGGTGGAGGGGTATTTATACCCCTCCTCAAAATCTGCCCGTTGCACAGCCGCCAGCTCGGAAATCTCCGGGTTGAGGACCGGAAATTTCCGGAGTCCGGAAATTTCCGGGTGAAATTCCGGTAGAACTTGACTCTGGATCAGTACTGGTTGGATTTCTTGACTTGGTCGAAATTCCTCTGACACTCGGAGATCTCCGGATTGGGGCTCGGAAATCTCCCAGCGCCGGAAATCTCCGGGAGGATTTCCGGCTAAAATTGATTTGGAGTCAGTACGCAATTTGAGTTCAGACTTAGCGCAAAATGAGTTTGGCTCGGAAATCTCCGGTCTGTGGACCGGAAATTTCCGGGCCCCGGAAATCTCCTGACAGAATTCCTGAACAATTACCAGGTGCAATTGAAATGATATTTAGGCAACTTAAGTATTTCTCTTTGACAGTCAACCTGTAAAGTAGCCTGCATGTTTCATCACAAACATTAGAATACTTTTTGTGTTGTCATTAGTCACCAAAACTTGGGAGTACATAGAATGCACTTTCAACATCACCTTTGGCTCCATATACTGTTTCGTCGACAGTCGCGACATATTCAGGTCCGCGGCAACCGCGCTACGCGCGGCGGCAGCACCCGCATCGGTCACCCTCGCGCCGCAATCGCCGACACCCACTGCGAGAGTCGCATCTGCCGCACCCGTGAAGATTGTACCAGCGTCGACTACATCGACAACATTGGAAACGGCCGCGCAGATCGAGTCTACTCCAGCCATCTCGGTCGCACGGCCGGCACAGTCAAGATCTACCTCAACCAGAGCTGCACCCGCGCATGTGACCAAGGGCGTGCTGCCGACAGCCGCATCGCGCGCACCTTCGTGGGCCCACCAAGTCTACCCCAAACCAATCGCACTCGCTCCGGCGACTGCGAAATCTCCTTCCACGACCACGGGGACGATCGCGAGAAGTCGCAACGACGACTGCGTTGCCCACCATGTAGCAGAAATTTTTGATCCAGAGCAAGATTCGGATCAAGGAAGCAGCAGCGGCAGCGTAAACACTCCTACCCAGGTTTACCCCCAGCAAGTCTTCATGGCCGGCACAGCGCCCCCAGAAGGCGACGAGGAACCTGCATATCCACTGGAGGTGGTCATGCCTGACCAGACACGACTCACCATCACGCGTGACATAGGGATCAGAGCCATGAAGCATGTCGACGATGGCACGTTCCCTCCACCCGACGCGCCTAGAGAGGATCATCTGGCGGTCCAGTACTTGCTACGCAAGGAAGGCGAGCGACTTCGCGCCGAAAAGGCGGAACTACTCAGGCGCAAGAGGGATGCGGATGCTTCGAGTGCCAGACGGGCTGCCATCTCGTTTACTTCCTCCACAGAAGTTAACCAAGGAGGACGGCGACACAGTGCTCGGGTTCCCCTCATGACGGATGCCGATCGAGCCAGGGTCACCCGCAACCTCGACTCGTCCTTCGTCACCGAGGACAAGAACGGAATACATGTCCCCAAAACGGCGAACGCCGCCATCATATCAGTCGAAACATATCTTCGGCTAACGCAGCCGCTAGAGGGAGACGCACGAGCCCTTCTCCACAAGCAGCAGATCATGTCCATGAAGGCAATCGAGAAAGCTTTGCCGACCAGGGCGCCAAGCAACCGGGCACGTGAAGAACGGGAGCACCAAGCCCGCGAGCCAGCAACATCAGGGGCCCCGGCAGCGCAGCCACTAAGACAAGCCCAACCAGGCGAAGATCTTCGCAACGTCATTACACAAAGGACGGTGGACCGCAACCGCAGCCAGCGTTCGGCTGACACAACGAACATGGATGAACAGGCTGACCGCAACTTCGAGCCGTGCGGTGCCGCCTGCTTCAGCTTCAACATCCGAGACACCCGCATGCCCAAAGGCTTCAAGCTGACAGCGGGAACCCCTAGGTACGATGGGAAGCAAGACCCGCGCCTGTGGCTCAAAGACTAACTCATCGCCTGCACCTGCCAAGGCGGGACGTCGACTACGGCTATGCAGTACATCCAACTCATGCTCACGGACTCAGCGCGCGGGTGGCTCACAAGCCAACCCAAGGACTCCTTCCAAACCTGGGAAGAATTCCAAGATACTTTCATAAAAAGTTTCTCTGGAACATACGCAAGGCCGACAACCTACATCGAGTTGCAAGCCTGCAAACAAGGAAGAGACGAATCGCTTCGCTCATACATCCAGCGGTGGACACTGCTCCGGAACACCATGGAACCCGTCTCAGAAGATCGGGTGATGGATGCTTTCATGCACGGCGTCGCTCGCTGCGACCTCCGCGAGGAATTTGGTAGGCTCCAGCCGAAGACCAGGATCGAGCTCATGAAGATAGCCAACCAGTGGGCCGAGGGAGAGGACTACGTCCGCGACACCTCTCCAAAGAAGGAAGCCGAAACAAGTAACTGGCGGGACGGGCGCCAGAAGAAGAAACAATGTTTCACCAATCTAGACACCATCGAGCTAGTAGCGGCGGGATATCAAACCCCCCGTGATGACACACGAGATAACAGTCGCCAATATGATCAGGGTCGACAGTCCAGTCCGGGGCAGTACAACCGCAGCAGCGGCAGCATTAGCCACAATGATGGAAGCCAGAAGCGCGAGTGGAAACGTGCGCTGACCCCAGCCGAAGAACTAATGCAACCTTGCAAGCATCACTCGTTCCGCAACCCGGAGACAGGCAAGTGGGGTGCCAACCACCTGCTGAAGGACTGCCGCAAAGCATGCAAGATTTGCCAGGCTATGCAGCAGATCATCACTCCCGTGCAAGCACTGCCTGTAGCTCCGCAGCTCGCTATTCAGGCAGCACCCGCAAACAACAACACAACACAAGCGGCTGGGACCTTCCCCCAGCAGCAGACACATCATGAAGTCCAGACGACGGTGCACGACGCATACTTGAGTGCGCGAGGACAGCTCAACATGATCCAAAAAGGACGCCCTTCGAACAGGGCCCAGAAGCTCATCACCCGCCAAGTACTCCAGGCTACCACCAGCCCACGCGCAGTACCAGATTACCTGAGAGGGTCAGAGACACCAATCACATTCTCCAGGGCAGACCACCCGTCAGAGGTGCCTCGACCTGGTCACGCCGCCCTGGTGATCGAAGCCCTAATTGGCGACTACAGCCTTAAGAAGGTATTCATGGACGGAGGCAGCGGCATCAACATCATATTCGCCGACACCCTGAGAAGAATGAACAAGTCGACGGAGAAGTTGCCGGAGTCGGAGACCACCTTCCACGGCATAGTACCAGGGCAAGCAATCACGTCCATGGGAACAATCACACTCGACGTCATCCTCGGTACACCCGAACACTTCAGGAAAGTGTCGATCGACTTCGAAGTCGTCGACTAGAAGTCACGGTACCACGCCATACTTGGGCGCCCAACTTTTGCCAGGTTCATGGCAGTACCTCACTACGCCTACCTGATGATCAAGTTGCCTGGACCCAAAGGGGTAATCACTGTGTGCGGCGACTTCGACCGCTCCAACAGCTGCGACCGCGAGTTTAGCAGGATTTCTGAGTTCTTCGGGGTCGAAGAGCACTTCAAGGCCATATCAGCCGACAACGACAAGACCATCTTTCCACCCCGCAAGAAGCCAGCCAAAGACGCCGCCTTCAACACAAATGATGACACCGTAACCCACCAAGTCCATCCAACTGACAGCAGCAAGACGGTCAAAGTATCATCGAGCTTGACCCCTGCATAGGAAAGCGCGCTCGTCGAGTTTCTACGTGAGAACTGGAAAATCTTTGCATGGCAACCCTTTGACATGCTAGGAATACCCAGGAATCTCGCCGAGCACTCTTTAAAAGTCCACAAGGACACCAGACCAGTCAAACAAGCCATGCTACGATTCTCAGGACCCAAACGTGACGCAATCACCGCAAAAATCGACAGACTGCTCCACGCTAAGTTCATCCGAGAAATCAAGTACTCGGACTGGGTCGCCAACCCTGTCCTGGTGGAAAAGAAGAAGATGAAGAAACTGCGCATGTGCGTAGACTTTACCGCAGTCAAGAAGTGTTGTCCAAAGGATCACTTCCCGCTTTCGCGGATAGACCAGATCATCGACTCAACAGCAGGCTGCGAGCGGCTGTCTTTCCTGGACGCTTACTCAGGTTACCAGCAGATCAGGCTGAAAGTCGAAGATGAAGAAAAAACAGCGTTTATCACACCTGACGACGTCTTTTGCTACCAGACGATGCCCTTCGGGTTGAAGAACGCTGGCGCCACATATCAGCGCACCATGCAAGCATGACTCAAAGGGCTCATCAGGCAAATTTTCCAAGTCTACGTCGATGACATCGTCGTCACGACCCGAAAAGAAGACACCCTAGTCGACGACCTCCGCAAGGTCTTCGCGGCACTCGGCGCATATCAGATCAAGCACAACCCATAAAAATGCGTGTTCGGCGTGCCAGCCGGAGAGTTACTGGGGTACCTTGTCTCTGCAAGAGGAATCGAAGCAAATCCCGAGAAGGTGCAAAACATACTAACGATGCCAGCACCCACCAAACTTCAGGAAGTGCAACGATTAGCCGGCCGAGTCACAGCTCCCAGCCGGTTCATAAGTAAGTTGGGTGGAAAGGCCCTGCCCTTCTACCAACTGATGAAGAAGGCGGACAAGTTCGAATGGACACAAGAGGCGCAAGAGGCGTTCGACCAGCTTAAAAAGACCCTGACGACCTCCCCGGTCCTGGTGGCACCACTGGAAAACGAGCCACTATACGTATACGTCTCAGCGACAAACTGGGTGGTGAGCACGGTACTCGTAGTCGAGCGGGAAGAAGAAGGACATAGTCACCCTATCCAGAGGCCGGTCTACTACCTCAGCGAAGTTCTAACATTGTCCAAGCAAAACTACCCGCACTACCAGAAGCTGGCATACGGGGTCTTCATGACTTCCAGGAAGGTCGTTCACTACTTCTCCGAGCACCCGATCACGGTGGTAAGCTCCTCCGGCCTAGCAGACATACTCACGAATCAGCGGGCGACAGGACGAGTCGCCAAGTGGGTTGTCGAACTAGGACCCTGGGGGCTGAAGTACGCTCACCTGAAGTCTATCAAGGCCCATGTCCTTCCAGAATTCACTACCGAGTGGATAGAAGCTCAGCTACCAGATGTCCCCGACTTGTCCAACGCATGGACGATGTACTTCGACGGCTCCAAGAAATTCAAGGCGGCTGGGGCAGGAGTTGTGCTCATCTCCCCCAAAGGCGACAAGTTGAAGTATGTCTTGCAGATGGACTTCCCAACACCCTCGGACAACGAAGCCGAATACGAGGCCCTGATCCACAGCATGCGGATGGCCAATAACTGCGGCGCCACGCACCTCATGATCTACGGCGACTCCTACCTGGTTGTACAGCAAACCATGAAATCATGCGACGCCATCGCCGATAACATGATCGCCTACAGAGACCTGTATAACCAGCTGGAGTGCACCTTCGACGGCTGCGAGCTGCAACACATTGGCCGCGACAGCAACGAGGAAGCCGACATCCTCGCCAACTGGGATCAGATAGGGTCCCAGTACCGCCTGGCGTCTTCCTCGAGCGCATCACGCAGAGGTCCATCAAGACTAGAAGCGCAGCAACCCACTCCACACCAGCAACAAGCACCGCGAACCCGCCAAGCCAGGAAAAGGAGCCCATGGAAGTCATGCTAGTCGAAGCTACCTGGAAAGGACCATACCTGACATACATACTGCACCAGAGGCTGCCAACAGACCCAGTCGAAGCAAAGCGCATCATCAGGCGCTCCAAAAGTTTTACCGTCATCAACGGAGAACTCTACAAGAGAAGAATCTCAGCAATCCTACAAAGAAGCATAGACCCGGTCGACGGCCAAGCCCTCCTACTCGACATCCATGCGGGTATCTGCGGGCATCACGCCAGCAGTCGAGCATTGGTGGCCAAAGCGCTGAGAGTCGGGTTCTACTGGCCAACCGCTATGCAAAACACGGAAGATCTAGTAAAGAAATGCACCGGGTGCCAGGAGTTCACCAACAAGCCGCACGCGCCGGCGTCCAAGCTAAAAACAATACCGCTAGCCTGGCCCTTCGCCCAATGGGGACTGGACATGGTGGGTCCGCTGAAGAAATCCTCACCCGGAGGACACACTCACCTTCTGGTCGCAGTCGACAAGTTCACCAAGTGGATTGAGGCCGTACCCATCACAAGTTCGACTGCATCATCAGCGGTCAACTTCATCAGGTCTATCATCTTCAGATTTGGAGTGCCAAACGGGATCATCACGGACAACGGTTCGAACTTCACAGCCGAGGAGTTCAAAGACTTCTGCTCAGATCAAGGAATCAAGCTAAACTACGCGTCTGTTTCGCACCCACAATCCAACGGCAAGTCGAGAAGGCCAACGGCCTAGTCTGCAACGACATCAAGAAGCGCCTGCGGGTACCGCTGAGACGAGCAGCAGACGCATGGGTGGAAGAACTGCCATCAGTCCTATGGAGCTTGCGAACCATGCCTAACAGATCCACTTAGTACACTCCATTCTTCATGGTGTACGGTGCAGAAGCGGTACTGCCCTGCGACATCAAGTTTGACGCGCCTCGGGTGGTCGGCTACGACGAGTCAGATGCAGAAGAGGCACTCGAGGACAGGATGGACATCCTGGATGAAGCCCGGGACATCGCCCTGGCGCAATCAGCCGTATACCAGCAAGACCTGTGAAACTACCACAGACGGAGACTGCGACCAAGGGCTTTCGTCGCAGGCGACCTGGTCCTTCGACTCAAGCAGAAGAAGGTACACAAGCTCGCCTCCCCATGGGAAGGCCCGTACATTGTGACAGAGGCAATTGGCAATGGAGCTTATCGCTTGAAGGACTCGAAGACATGAGCAGTCTGTAGCAACCCATGGAACGTGGCACAACTCCGTCGGTTCTATGCCTAGTCGACCCATTCAATGTACCAAGGATAGCATGTCAACGCGACAGGTTTCAGACGCACTCTTTCCCTTACCAGGGTACTTAAGGGGACTGGAAGGGTTTTAATGAGGCGGCCTGTTCGCAACAATCAATAAAGTGATTTGAAGAAAATGCTGTCAACTTTACCTTCTCAATCAGGGCAAGCAAAATCCTAGGCCGTCACTCGAATCACTCGAGGGTTGCGCCATACAGGTTGAAAGAAAAGCCTAGGCCGCCACTCGAACCACTCGGGGGCTGCGCCATACAGGCACAACTCACAAAATCCTAGGCCTCTACCCGATCTACTCGGGAGTTGCGCCGCACAGGTCAAGTCAAAAATCCTAGGCCGCCACCCGACGCACTTGGGGGCTGCGCCTCGCAGGTAACACTTGCAAAACCCTAGGCCGCCACTCGAATCACTCGGGGGCTGCGCCGTACAGGCACAATTCACAAAAATCCTATGCCTCTACCTGACCTACTCGGGAGTTGCGCCGCACAGGTCAAGTCAAAATCCAAGGTCGTCACCCGACGCACTCGGGGGGCTACGCCTTGCAGGTAACACTTGCAAAACCCTAGGCCACCGCTCAAACCACTCGGGGGCTGCGCCATACAGGCCTCACTTGAAAAATCCTAGGCCGCCACCCGAGCTACTCGGGGGCTGCGCCATACAGGTCAAGTCCAAAAACCCTAAGTCGCCACCCGACACACTCGGAGACTGTGCTATACAGGTCTCACTTGAAAAATCCTAGGACGCCACCCGAAGAACTCGGGGGCTGCGCCACACAGGTTCACAACACAGACTTTGGCTGTCACCCAAAGTACTCGAGGGCTGCGCCATACAGGTCAAAGCCACGACAGATACCCACACAGTAATGCAAATGGTTCATTCTCAATACCCGAGACCTCCTTTAACCTCATACATTGTCATTTACATTGGCAAATTTTCCCTCCATAGCTAACCCTGTACATCAGACGGCAGCTACCTCTAATGTGCAGGTTCGTCCTTCGGCGCGTCTAGTGGGCCTACAAGGCGCTCACTCAGCTTCTGAACCTGCTCGATCATTTGGCGCGCAGCCGCCAAGGTATCGGCGTAGTAGTCATAACCAGGAAGGCCACCCAACAAACTCTCCAGCGGAAGGTGCGGCCGATGTAGCCGAACGTATGCCAGCGCCGCATTCGCCCCGGCGACGAGTTGGGCGTGGACCACCTCCTTCAGCGCATCACCCTCGCGGAACCTCTCCAGCAAGGCGACAAGCCCATGCGGCTTCCCGTTGTGTGGGAAGTACACACGGTGGATGTGCCAGAGGGTCTTCCGACAACCTTCAAGAAGAAAGGCAGCACGCCAAATCCGATCAAGCATGCGCGCAAGGACTCGCTCTTCAACGCGATCCTGCTCACCCTCTCGACTTGTTCACCCAGAATTGGCGAGCTTCGTATGAGTCGCCAGCTGCCTCCCGGGTAACTCGCTCTTCAACGCGATCCTGCTCAGCCTGCCAATCCGGGTTCACGTCTGTGTACAAAAGCTGTGTCAAAACAAGAAAGGTTCAACGAAGAAGGCAGCCGAAAAGGATGCCAACCTTGAAGCTGTCGACTGATCAAATTGATCTCCCCGAGCAGAAAATCCTCGCGCTGGGAGAACTCCGCAGTAGGATGCGATCTGGAGCGATGCAACAACAGCTCGGTATTCTTCAGACTCGCCTGAAGCTCGGCCACCTTATTCTTCAAGTAAGTGATTATTCGCTGATCGTTCGTACTTCGGGGAGGAGCTGGCGTCGCTCGACGACGGCGAACACCCGAAGAAGAGCCCTCGCCACTCAGGCCAGCCGCCGAAGCAGAGTAAGCGCATCCGCGCACATTACTCTGCCACGAAGGTGCAGAGTCAATACAAAAACGCGACTGCTCAGAAAAAGCAAAGATGATGGAAAGAAACACTTAATTTTGGCGTAAAATACTGTTCAAGGCTAGAAGACCCGACAGAATATCAGTCATTACCAGCAAAAGACAAAAGTACAGGCCACCGTGACTACGGAAATCTACACTATCATGGCCCCTAGGCAGCAGACTCCGACCGGGAGCGACTCTTCAGAGCAGCAGCCGCCTCGGTCGCCTTGGCGAGCGCCCTCTCGAAGGTGGCCACAAGCTTGACAGCTAGCTGCGTAGCCTGCACCTTCACCCCGCTCAGAGACGCCGTCCGCCCATGAGGCTTTCGAGGGAAGCCGCTGACAACCTTCTCAAAGTCGCCAGCAACCTGATGGCCTAGCAGAAGCTGGAAGGTGAGCTCGGAGCCGCGTACCATTTGCGCCCGAGTGAAATCCGCGAGGGTGGTCGCGCCATCTTCAAACGGAGCGGCAAGGGCGTCAACGGCAGTCGGCGGCAGATCGCTCGGAAAGATACTGCGATGCACAGTCGCGAGCGCCCCTGTCGACTTCTGCAAAGCGGCCGCCGACTTCTGCAGCGCGTCGGACGCATACACGCAGACGCGGTCGAGGAAGCCGACGGCGGTCGCCAAGTCAACTTCGTCGCTCGACGAACCTTCCGGAGGAGCACCACCGCATCTCTCTGGACAAAAAGACCAAATGTCAGCAAAGAGTAAAGCAAATACAAGTAGGCTTTAAGCCGAAAACTCACCTCCAAGGGCACCCGCGAGCGAGAGAAGGCGGTCAACTTGAGTCTTCTCCTGGGTGGCCCGCACTCGCTCGCGCTCCTGGGACTCGTGCAGAGCTTTCTCAAGCACCGCCTGAGCCTGAAGCTTCAGGTCCAACTCCTCAGCCCGCTTGGTAGCCTGGTTCAGATAGGTGCGCAGCTGGTCCCTCTCCTTCTCCAGGCGAACGTAGGCAGCGGCTGCTTTGAGCTGCTGGCGGTAGTATGGCTGCAGAAAACAACAAGATATATAAAGTTGCGGGCGACTATACTAGTCACCCACACCTTCGGGGGCTACTCCCATCGGAAGCGCTGTTCGCACACCCGATGAAATTCCAAGACTACAAGTACAAGCATAAAAGACTTACGTGGTACAGGAGATCGACAACCTCTGAAGCCGCTGGGGGAGCACGACTTGACGACGCGAGGCCGACAGTCGGCGCACGCTCCGCGATCGCCACCTGAGTCACCAGCTCTGTCGACGGGGCAGATGTGTGCTCCATGTCACGTCGAGGGGAGCTGACATCGCCAGAGCAGTGGCTGGAGTAAAAGCAATGCAATGCTCAACTCGAAGGTTGAAACTCCAAAGTACAACTCGGAAAAGAAAGAGGAAAAGAAACTCACCTAGTGGTCTCGAACTCGTCATCGCTCCCCAGGGAGAGAGACGGCATACGAGCGAACTCGCGCGGTGGCGCAGAGCTAACATGAGGAGCGGCCAGCGGTTCGTCCCAGTCGCCCTGGGACCGGACACCCGAAGACGTCGCGCCGGCTTCCTCCAAATCAGCATCCGCACCTTTCGCGGGCGAAGAAGCAGTCGCAGAATCGCCACCACTTCGACGCTTCTGCCTCTTCCGTGCGGGTTCCTCCTCGTCGTCATCGTCCTCCACCTCTTCGTTAGGAGAGGTAGCAGACGGAAGGTCGTCGTCGTCACCCTCCTCCTCCACAATCTTCGACTCGTCGTCGGGGCCGTTTTCAGGGAGAGGAGGAAGGCTGACCAGCAAAGATCGACCCTGAAACACGCAAACACAAGTCGGGTCAAGAAATAGACAGTCAAGAAACGAAACACAGAAGAGAACAAGCCAAAGACCTAACCTCGGGAACAGGGTTCGCCGCTCCGTACGCAGCAACAGGACATTTGACGTTGCAGAGGTCCGCGGCTCGGAGGTTAGTGATGCCCCTCACCTTGGTCTCCACTTCCTCGTCGTCGAGTGGCTGGTCGCTGGCGCACTCAACTGCCCACATCGGGTGGGGCCGAGCGCTAAGTGGTTGGACGCGAAGACGGAAGAATGTGGCCATCAGGAAGACGCCACCCGACTCGCGCCCCAGGGTCTTGACGAGGTTGCGCAGCAGGCTCAGCAGCGGCCGCGCGGACTCCTTCTCCTCCTCGGCAAGAGGGTGCGCCCAGGCACGAGTTTTCCACAACTTGCGCCCGCCGTCGAAGTGCGTCAGGCCCTCCTGGTCGCACTGGACATAGAACCACCGCTTCCGCCACCCCTGGACGGAGTCCGACTTCTTCATCTGAAAGAACGCGGTGTCACCGCGCACCTGGATGCCGAAGCCGCCCACTGGGTATGTCAACCCGCTCTTCCCAAGGTTCTTGCGAACGAGGAAGAGCGACTTCCATAGCGCCCAGTGGGATGCGATCCCCAAGAAGCACTTGCAGAGCACGATGAAGCTCGCGATGCTCAAGACGCCATTGGGGATCAGATCGTGGATCTGAACCCCATAGGCATACAAGAGTCCACGAACGGAATCGTGGAGAGGGAACCCGAAGCCCCACGGAAGGAAATCCACGAAGCACACGCGTTCCCCCTCGCGGGGTGCGGGGTACACCTCCTTGCCGGGAGCACGTACCTGGGCCTGGTCCGACGGTGGCAGGAGGCCTTGCGCGCGAAGAAGCTCGAAGTCCGTCTTCTTCACCGTCGATATCTGCCAGTCGCCGACGGGCTTCTTCATCAGCCCGGCTTCGGCGGCGGCGGCGGAGGAGCCAGCGGCGGTCTTTGACTTGCCCATGGCCTTGAAGGATTGAAGAAAATGGGAGGACAAAAGGCACAAAGCTTGGATGGAGGCGAGAATGGTAGAAAGCAGAGGAAAGGAGGCACAGACGATTGGAGAAGACGATGCCCTCGCGCTCTGGTGCAGTACTTATGCTTCAAAGAAATCCATCTCGGTCGTCCGAAAAGCAACTGTTCCGAGCAGCTCGGGGGCTCGTCCGAAAAGCAACTGTTCCGAGCAGCTCGGGGAAATTTCGCGCCCAGTTCGAGAGACGTGACAAATGCTGACCGCAGTCAACTCTGACAGCGGGGCCCAATACTTCACGTCCCATCAAGCGCAGAAGTGTGTCACAAAGTGTGATCGATGACGTCAGCAAGACAGTCTGGAGAAGACAAGGAAAAACAAGACAACTCGAACGCGCGATTCGAGTAGTAAGCTCGACAGCTGAAAACAACAAAGTAGGACAGTACACTGATCTGAGAACCCGAAACAATCATTCGGGTGGCAAAAAACATCGAGTAATCTCAAGCAGCCGAATCAAACTACAAGAACGCCGACGGGCCGAATAGAAGCAAACTTCACAAGGAGAACAAGACAAAGTAATTCGACTTCACATGTTACTCCCATCGGGAGTGTCCTATTCGACTGAAGAAAGCGAGTTCAAGCTCAAGAACAAGCAGGCCGGCGGCGGGCCCAGGAGGAAGAAGTCCTTTGCCCGACTCTACGATCCGACCAAGCACTCAGGGGCTACTGACGTGGGGCTACCTTTCGAATATCCCACGATGAGGCTACCTGGGCCACGCCGAGCTGGGGAAAGGCCACAGAAGGCCCACTAGGGTGACGTGTAACCTAATCCAAGTCGGTTAGGTCTCATAACCTGCCATATCTGTAATTGCCGTCGGCATCGATCACCCGAGACCTGGCTTACCTATAAAAGCCAGGAGGGTCGCTCGTCTCAGGACACGCCAATAGCCACCACCACAAACCCTAGTGAGATCGCAATATCGCCATTGTAATCGCTACTCGCCATCAATACCAGACAAGCAGGAGTAGGATGTTATCCTTCGGGAGCCTGAACCTGGGTAAATTCCCCGCTTGTCAGCCGTCGTGATCACCAGCGCTTATCTTTCTCTCCCCCTCAATCAACCCGGGGTGCACAACCCTGGGATTTGTCGAGTTACACCCTCGTCAGCTGAAGAGGGTCTCCTTTTCATCAAGATGTCCTCGAGAGGGGACGACCATGCCGAGGGGTCCCGGAGCCAGAAAAAGGAGGAGCCCAAGCGCAAGGCCACCGCAGTTCTCGCGGCAGAGCCTGACACGATGGGCACCCGCACGGACTCCCCCGAGCCTGGAGAGAGGAAAGATGACCACCGCCCTTTCTGCGTCTACCACAACAGGCGCGGCCCCTCTACAGAGTCCTGTTGCGACCTGAAAAGGTTAAGCAAGGAGCGCGAGCAAGCAGAGGGCAGTGGCAGCCGCGGTTGAGGCCGTAGCTACTGCGGAAGCGGACGCAAGGGCGGCTACCAGAAACCATCTGGAAACCAGGCCAACGCCGCGGAAAAGAATGGCAACCTCCCTGACGAGGAAGATGGCGGCTACCAAGCCCCGAGGGGCGCCATTGCCTGCATTCTCGGGGGCGCGCAGGCACCAAAATCGAACAACCAGTTCAAGCAGTTCGCCCGCGAGCTCAACGCCGCCCTCCCAAGCACGGAAACCTCCAGGCCCCTCAAGTGGTCGCAATACACCATCGCCTTCGACGCTCAGGACCACCCCAAGTCCACCAAGACTGTTGGAACCCTCCCGCTGGTCTGCAGCCCCACCATCGACAACGTGGCTGTCTCCAAGACTCTCATCGATGGCGAGGCAGGCCTGAACGTCATCTCCATAGATACGTTCAAAGCGCTTCAAGTGCCCTACGAGCGGCTCACGCCCTCGAGGCCCTTCACGGGGGTCACGAGCGGCTCGATCGAGCCTCTAGGCCAGGTCAGGCTTGCTGTCACCTTCAGGAGCAAGGAGAATTACCGCACCGAGCACATCGATTTCGATGTCGCACACATCGAGCTGCCATACAATGCCATCCTCGGCTACCCCGCACTCGCGAAGTTCATGGCCGTCGCGCACCATGCCTACAACATGGTCAAGATCCCCGGCAGCACCGGCACGATCACCATCCGTGGGCATGTCCTGGACGCTACCCGCGCCGTTGAGACGGCCTACAAGACTGCCGCCATGGCATTTCCCGCAGACGAGGACCTGGAGCCTCTCGAGAGGCCCAAGAAGAAGAAGCAGTTGTTCTCCCAGGAGGCAGCTGCTACAAAGAAGATCTCTTTGAGCTCCAGCAGCTCGGGGGCTGAAGGCTCGGGGGCTAGCGTCACCATTGGCGCCGCGCTACCTCCCAAATAGGAAAGCGCGCTCGTCGCCTTCCTCCAGGCAAACTCTGACATGTTCGCATGGACACCGTCAGATATGTCTGGTGTACCGAGGGAGGTGATCGAGCACCACTTGTCCGTGTGCCCAAACGCGCGCCCTGTCAAGCAAAAAGCAAGAAAACAAGCCCCTGGGAAGCAAGCATTCATCGTCAAGGAGGTCGAGAAGCTCAAGGCGGCAAAAGTCATTCGCGAAGTCGCACACCCCACTTGGCTCTCCAATGGTGTGGTAGTCCCAAAGCCCGTCGGAGGAGGCCGTCTCTGCATCGACTACACCGATGTAAACAAGGCCTGCCCCAAAGACCCTTATCCCATGCCCAGAATTGACCAGATTGTGGACTCCACGGCAGGCTGCGACCTCCTCTGTTTCCTCGATGCCTTCTCTGGCTATCACCAGATAAAAATGGCTAAGGAGGACGAGGAGAAGACAGCTTTCCTCACCCCGTGCGGTGTGTATTGCTACGTCTGCATGCCTTTCGGCCTGAAAAATGCCGGAGCCACTTTCCAGAGGTTGACGAGGATAGCACTTGGCGGACAAATAGGGCGAAACACCGAAGCATATGTCGATGACATTGTTGTGAAATCACGAGAAGCAAATACTCTCCTCGGAGACCTTGAAGAAACCTTCGCCAGCCTGCGCAAGGTGAACATCAAGCTCAACCCCGCCAAGTGCGTCTTTGGAGTACCTTCAGGCAAATTGCTTGGGTTCCTCGTGTCCCATCGGGGCATAGAGGCAAACCCAGACAAAATCAAGGCCATAGAAGACATGCAACCTCCGCGAAGGCTAAAGGACATGCAACGGCTAGCAGGCTGCATGGCCAACTTGGGTCGATTCATCTCCAAGTTCGGCGAAAGAGCCATGCCGTTCTTCAAGATCATGAAAATAACAGGCACTTTCAAGTGGACCCCTGAAGGTGAAAAAGCATTTGAGGACTTGAAGAAGTATCTGGCCAGCCCACCAGTAATGGTAGCCCCAAGGCATGGCGAGCACCTGAAGCTGTACTTATCAGCTACTCCGCAAACAGCAAGTGATGTCCTTGTGGTGGAAAGAGAAGAGCCGGTACTTCACAAGAAGAGTGCGGCCACTCCAAAGAAAAATCCCCCAGATAAGGAGCTCGTAGAAAAGGCCGCCCCAAGTCCACCGCCGCAAGGAATTCATGCCGAGGAGCCTGAGGAGCCCCTTGAGGCCAACCCCCTCGAGGCACAAGGCAAGCCCCTTGAAGCCAACCCCCTCGAGGCACAGGGCGAGCCCCTTGGGGCCAACCCCCTCGAGGCACAAGGCAAGCCCCCTGAAGCCAACCCCCTCGAGGGTCAAGCTGGGCCACCTCAGGCAAAAGACGCCGAGGCTACAGGAACTACCATCGTCGAGCATCCAGTCTACTTCGTCAGCACAGTACTGCGTGATGCTCGTGAGCGGTATACAATGCAGCAGAAGCTTCTCCTCGCACTCCTCATCGCCTCAAGAAATCTGCGACACTACTTTCAGGGGCACCCCATCACATTGGTCACTTCTTTTCCCCTGGAGCAAATACTGCGCATCCCAAACGCAACAGATCGTGTTGCAGGGTGGAACATTGAGCTACAGCCATTCAATTTGCGCTTCGATACCACAAGGGTAATCAAAGGAAGAGCGATGGCTGACTTCGTCACCGAATGGACTGACCCAACCCCTGCAGAGCCTTTGGGAGAAGAGCAAGGGCCCTCTAGAGCCGCAATGCCCAGCCTTTGGACCATGAAGTTCGATGGAGCTTTCGCTTGTCGCCGCGGAGGGGCAGGCGTAGTCCTGATCTCCCCCAAAGGCGACAAGTTGTATTACGCAGTCCAGCTGTGCTTCGGAATCGACAAGATATCCAACAACATCGCCGAGTATGAAGGCTTGCTTGCCGGCCTACGCGCCGCAATCGCCCTAGGCGTCAAGCATCTACTCATCAAGGGCGACTCCCAGCTGCTCGTTAAATTCTCAAACAAAAGCTACAATCCTAAGGACGACCACATGGCCGCATACCTTGAAGAGGTCCGTAGGCTTGAGAAGAACTTCAGGGGAATGGAGCTCATGCACATCCCAAGAAAGGAAACCAAGAGGCCGATGACATCGCCAAGTGCGCATCAAAGAGGCAAGCTCAGCCGCGAGGTGTCTTTGAAGAAAGGCTCGTCAAGGCATCCATAAAGCAGCCCCAAGAGGCCATCACCGCAAGCACAGACGAAGCACTCCCGCCACCACCTACAAGCATGGCTCCTGACTGCGGGCCCCCTACAGGGGAGCGTCTGTTGCTCACTACGGTGCACCAAGAAACAGGATGGATCGACGAGATCAAAGATTACCTTGGCAAAGGACTCCTTCCCGAGGAAGATGTTGAAGCGAAGAGAATTGCCCGCCAAGCAAAATCGTACCAAATCCTCGAAGGAATTCTCTACCGCAAGCGCCCAAACGGCATCGCGCTCAAATGCGTCCCTCCTGAAGAAGGCAAAATGCTGATCAAAGACATCCACAGCGGGGAACGCGGCCACCATTCGTGCGCCCGCACCCTCGCAGGCAAAGTCTCCAGGAGCGGTTTCTACTGGCCTCAAGCACTTCAGGATGCAATGGACATCATCCAAGCATGTGAAGCCTGCCAATTCCACGCCAAGCAAATCCACCAACCAGCGCTGGGGCTTCAAACCATTCCGCTCTCGTGGCCGTTTGCAGTCTGGGGCTGGACATCCTGGGACATTTCCCAACGGCGCAAGGTGGATATCGCTACCTCTTCGTGGCCATTGACAAGTTCACAAAATGGCCTGAAGTGGAGGCGACGCGCACAATCACAGCAGGCGCGGCGGTGAAATTCATCAGAGGCCTGGTCTGCCGTTTCGGAGTGCCTAACCGCATCATCACCGACAATGGCTCCCAATTCACCAGTGGCATCTTCAGAGCCTACTGTGAAAGAATGGGCATCAAGCTCTGCTTCGCCTCAGTCGCCCATCCTCAAAGCAACGGACAGGCCGAGCGCGCAAACGCAGAGGTCCTCAAAGGCCTAAAGACCAGGACCTTCGATGTCCTCAAGGGCCACGGCAAGGGCTGGATCAACGAGCTCCCCTCGGTGCTCTGGTCCATCCGTACCACGCCACCCAAGCCCACCAGGGAAACCCCGTTCGCCCTCGTGTATGGAGCCGAAGCAGTCCTCCCCACTGAGATAAAGCATGGATCCCCACGGTTACTTGCCTTTAACGAGGACCATCAAGAGGACCTCCACAACGACGACCTGCTGCTCCTTGAAGGGCTACGACGCTGCGCCGCCCTCCGGGCGGCCAAATACCAGTAGGACCTGAGGCGCTACCACAGCCGCAACGTGCGCTCGCGCACCCTGGGGGCAGGCAATCTCGTCCTCAGACGAATCCTCTCCAGGGAAGGCCTCCACAAGCTGTCCCTGATGTGGGAAGGCCCCTACAGGTTCACCCACATCGCCAGGCCTGGCGCGGCTCGCCGCGAGACTCAAGACGGCGTCCCCGTCAAGAATCCATGGAACATCATGCACCTACGCAAGTTCTACCCGTGATCATAGTCACGTCAAGGCATTAACGAAAGAGGCAGCCCACGGCTCAACCTCCAAGCACTTTTTGTCTCCAAAGGTTAAAAGCTCAGGGCTTAAACCTCACAAATCTTTGTATCCACAAGGAACAAAATTAAAAAAGTGATCATCATCACACCCGTGATCATTATCACGTCGAGACTTCAAGCGGAAGAGGCAACCTACGGCTCAACCTCCAAGCATTTTCGTCTCTAGAGGTTAAAATGCTCACGGCTTAAACCTCCAAAAATGTGCTTTGTTTCCTAAAGGAACAAATGCCACCGTGGTCATTGCCACGTCCGTGATCATTGTCACGTCGAGACTTCAAGCGGAAGAGGCAGCCTACGGCTCAACCTCCAAGCATTTTCGTCTCTAGAGGTTAAAATGCTCACGGCTTAAACCTCCAAAAACGTGCTTTGTCTACTAAAGGAAAAAATGCAACCGTGGTCATTGCCACGCCCGTGATCATTGTCACGTCGAGACTTCAAGCGGAAGAGGCAGCCTACGGCTCAACCTCCAAGCATTTGTGTCTCTAGAGGTTAAAATGCTCACGGCTTAAACCTCCAAAAATGTGCGTTGTCTCCTAAAGGAACAAATGCAACCGTGGTCATTGCCACGCCCGTGATCAATGTCACGTCGAGACTTCAAGCGGAAGAGGCAGCCTACGGCTCAACATCCAAGCATTTTCGTCTCTAGAGGTTAAAGTGCTCATGGCTTAAACATCCAAAAATGTGCTTTGTCTCTTAAAGGAACAAATGCAACCGTGGTCATTGCCACGCCCGTGATCATCGTCACGTCGAGACTTCAAGCGGAAGAGGCAGCCTACGGCTCAACCTCCAAGCATTTTCGTCTCTAGAGGTTAAAATGCCCACGGCTTAAACCTCCAAAAACGTGCTTTGTCGCCTAAAGGAACAAATGCAACCGTGGTCATTGCCACGCCCGTGATCATTGCCACGTCCACGAGCGGAAGAGGCAGCCTACGGCTAAAAACCTCCAAGCATCCATGTCTCTGTTGGATTTGCCCCTCTACGTCGAGTACTTTTCGACGTAGACGACGACGAGTTTCCGACGAGACGTGCGTACTCCAATCCGCTGCGATACACGTGCGTGCAAACCAAGCTCTCCGATCAGTACGGTCGATCGATACAGCTAGTATTACTCAGACACACACGAAAACAACGATTTGGTGACCAGAGGCTCGTATCGAGCCTTGCTCTTCTTTTTCTTTTCTTGCACAATCTGGTGAAGATTACATGGGGCTTCTACATGTATATATAGGAGCACACTTGATCAACTAAACCTAGTAGGAGTAGGAGTAGGAGAACTAATCCCAATACTACTTGGATTCCGATCCGTATACAACTTGTATACCTTCCATACGTGCTTACTTCCAACATTCACCCCCCTAAGCACGACCTTCACTTCGTCCTGGGTCCCAGATACGCCAGTCACTTCGCGTAGATGTTACCCTCGCTAGTACTTTTGCCGCTTCAGCCTTCATCGTCGACATTACATTTGTCGTTCCTTGAGACTTCCATGACATCAACATTGCTTTTGTTGATTGATATTCTCTTTGACGGCGACAATCTTTCTTGTCCACGTCTTCAAACGTCATCTTTGCTTCGGTGCTTTTTAAGCAATCTTCTGTGTACTTCATCGGCTTCATCTCCGGAATAATTACCTTGAACAAATGTAGTCGTGCAAAATGCATCTCCCTTTCGTCTTGTCGCTCTTCTGCCAACGACAATTGCATCACGCCAATACTCCATTGTATCGGTATCCTCAAATTTCGTCAGTTCCTCGGCGTGCTTCCTTTCCCCTTGAACAGTTCCTGGCGGTACAGGTACTCCTTGTTGCGTTCCCTGCATGCCGTCTTCTGGGCTGGGCGCCCCTTGAACTTCTTTTGACCGTAGCCCCTCATGTGGTGAACCTCCTCCTTGGTCATCAGCTGATAGCTTGGACGGCCTACTTGCAGCTGGACTCGCTTTGTCCTCTTCTCCTTTTTCTAGACTACCTCCGGGCACGCTGCTTCTTTCTTCCATAACGATAGGTTTGCCCCATGACGCAACAATGCGCCTCACTCTTCCCTGCGACACCATGGGCCTCACTTCATGGACTTCTGACGCCATGTACGTCTTCTCTTCTTTTTTCTGCGACGCGACACTACGCCGCATATCATGGACTTCTGGCACCATGTATGCCTTCACATCTTTTTCCTTCGACGTGACACTACGCCGCTCATCATGGACTTCTGGCGCCATGTACGCCTTCATACCAGTACTATCGGCATGAGTTCTTGAATCACCTCCCGTGTCAGTAGCATCGACACGAGTTAGTGGAACTTGAATGCAAACTTTCTCTTCCACAAGCGTGTCAGATTCTTTAGCCACCGCTTGAAGAACTGGATCATCCTCGTCCATCAGTTCACACATCAGGTGCATCGGACTATCGTCTTCTTCCTGGGCCAAGAGAGCCCTATGCTTCGTTGGTTTTCGGCAATCAGACTTGAAGTGCCCGAGTTCTCGGCAGTTATGACACCTTACTTTCTTTATGTCAAACTTCCTCCTCGGCGGAGTATCCTCCTCCTCCTCTTCTTCATCGCCGTCCTCTTGCTCATCATCATCTTGCTCATCATTATCCTGCTCAGTGATGTACTTTTTCGCTGGGCGTTGCTTATCCTTCCATTTCTCTCGCTCTTTAGCAAGTCGAGCCTCAAGATCAGCATGAGAATACAAAAGTTTCTCACCATTGTCCTTGGACTCTTTCCTTCCCTTCTGATTCTCTTCGTGTGTCCTTAATCTTCCAATCGCTTCAGGCACCGTCATATTTGTGACATCGCTGAACTGCTTGATCGTCCTGATAATATTCGTGAATTCGTCGGTGACCGATGAAAACAGCTTCTCGACGATATCTGTATCCGTGATGGCTCCTCCGAGAGATTTAATCTCACTTGCCAAGTTCGTTAGCTTCTCGGAATACTCAGCGATTTTTTCTCCTTTGGACATCTCTAACTTGTTAAGCTGCCTCTTAAGCACTTGTGCACGGGCACGCTTCACCTTATCTTCGCCGACTCGCATCTCCCGTATTGCTTCCCATGCTTCTCTCGCCGTCTCGTAATTGGCAAGAGTCATCACCATGGAATCTGGTACGGACTGTGAGAGAGCAGCCATGGCACCATCATCAACCTCGTCATCCACCGCGCCATCGCCTTCTATAGCCTTCCAGACACGGAGGTTTCGGAGGATGAATTTCATCTTCATGGCCCAAACCACATAATTTGTGTCGGTCAGCATTGGATACTGAATCGGCACATAACTTGTTCTTGACATCATCATGAGCGGCTTTCCGCTACCTTCGGACGTCACTAGCGCCTGCGTCGCCGCAGCCGCCGCCTTGTCCTTCTTCGTTTCCTCGTCGTCGCTTGACCAGGCTCTGATACCACTTGTTGGATTTGCCCCTCTACGTCGAGTACTTTTCGACGTAGACGACGACGAGTTTCCGACGAGACGTGCGTACTCCAATCCGCTGCGATACACGTGCGTGCAAACCAAGCTCTCCGATCAGTACGGTCGATCGATACAGCTAGTATTACTCAGACACACACGAAAACAACGATTTGGTGACCAAAGGCTCGTATCGAGCCTTGCTCTTCTTTTTCTTTTCTTGCACAATCTGGTGAAGATTACATGGGGCTTCTACATGTATATATAGGAGCACACTTGATCAACTAAACCTAGTAGGAGTAGGAGTAGGAGAACTAATCCCAATACTACTTGGATTCCGATCCGTATACAACTTGTATACCTTCCATACGTGCTTACTTCCAACATTCTCTAGGGGTTAAAAGCCAACGACTTAAACCTCCAAGCCCCAAAGGCTTCACTCGAGGGAAAACCCTCCGAGCTATCAATTAAAACGAGCCACCTCAGGCCGTCGAGAGTCTCCGCCACTAATAGGTGGTCCCCATGCATCGACATGGTCGAAACATTAGCTTGGCAACACCAAGTTTAATGGCTCAATCTCGTTCCTAAGTGAACTTAGCGCCTCGGCGCCACTTTAAAATGTATTTAGTGAGTTTTATTATCGCATTACTCTGTGGAGTGTGCGCTTATATCTCTCCATAGGCGTACCTCGCGAGCGGGGGCTGAGTACGGTGCCAGTGCCTCAAACGACACACCAGCAGCACTGCAAAATCCAAGAGTCCGAGCTCTGGCTGGAGGGCAAGATCCCACAAACACGCCATCTCTACAGAGGACCTTGGTACTTACTCTCCTCGCAAGGAACACCTGAGGGAACCTATAAGCGCGCACGAGCACCTTGAGTCGTGTTCCAGCGTTTGGGTTCGCCCCTCTAACACATGCAGGGAAAAATCCCCCACAAGCCTGAAGAGCCCCCCCAGGAGCGACCCCTCAAGTGGGCAACCCCGCCAGGCGAAAAGCCTTCGTAGGGACAAAAACTAAAGAAGCTAAGTCTCGCACCCACGCTTTAAGAGCGTTTTTCTCTCCCTAGTGCACGTTTGCCCCTCAAGCAACTTCGCTTTCCCTTAAGCTTCATGGACTACTCGCGCGCCTAAGGGGGGCACTTGAGCATCGCGACTCAGGGCTCTTACCTCTCCTAGGACTAAACTTCCCCCGGCCTTGCGGATTCATTGCTTCTGCATACCGAAGTGGCGGAGTCATGGCATGAAGAGATGGGACCTACCGACGCAGAGAACAAATAGACATGAAGTTGAGTCCAAAGAGACCTCACGGGGGGCAAACAAGCTCGAATTAAACAGCGATAAAGAGTATATTACAGGCCAAAGGTCTTATGAAAGCTAAACACACAGTTGTTTCAGATACAAGCGCTCGCAGGCGCAATAAAGGGAGGCTCATGTAGAAGCAGTGCCTTGGACCTCCTCTGTGGCACCCTCCTCAAGCTCGTCGGAGCAGGCCTCCTCCTCGCTGTCTTCGGCCGCAGCTTCCGCGCGCCTGAAGCGGTTGCAGAAGGCGTCAACTTGCTCGCGGAGGGAACCGGAGACCCGCCGCGGGTCCTTGAGCAGCCTCTGTCATGGAGGAGAGGTCGAAGTCTGGCGTGAGGAGCCTGAGGTTGGTGAAGATGCGATCGACAACCACCCCCAGGAGCTACCGGCTCTCGTCCTCGATCATCTCGCGGAGCTCGGCAACGGGACCATCGAGCGCCTCGAAGAGCTGGTCAAAGTAGACCAGGTACATGGCAGCATCGCCGCGGCCTCGGACGTCGGTGTGCGGCGCGTCGGCGCCAAGCTGCGCGGCGAGCTTGTTGCCACGAGCGACCAATGCCTCGAACATTCGCTCGCGCTGCCTCGAGAGCGCGCGAGCCGCATTGGCAGAGTCTGAGGCCTCCGCCGCCCGCTCCATCGCCGGGGCCACCTGCTCCTCCACATCCTTGGCCAAGGAGTTGAGGTTGTGGACAGCCTCAGTGCGAGCCTCCTCCGCTCGGCGACGGCCATCCTTCGCGCGCGTGAGGCAAGCCTCCAACTTGGAGTTGGCCTTCTCGAGCTCGATGATCCGCCGAGCGTCCGCGGCGTGCTTGACCTTGAAGCGGTCCTCCTGCGTCTGGGCCAGGTCGCGGTACTTCTGAGAAGTGGACTTGCGGAACTGCTTCTCGCGCTCCGCGAGGGCGTCCTCGGCCTCTTTCTTTTTCTCGGCGAAACGCCGCTCGAAGCGCTCGTAAGCTATCTTCTGGGCAGCGAAGTTTTCGTCGTACTTCACGGTCGCCTTGGCCAGTCCTCCGTCGCGCTCATCAAGGGCCTCGCGTTGGGCGGCCAAGTCCTTCTCCGCCTGAAGGCGCAGCTCCTCGCGCTGTTGCAGCTCCTTCTCCTTGAGGGCCAGCTGCCGCTCACGCTCGGCAAAACCCTTGCGGTCGTCCTCCAGAGCGACCCGCGAGGCCTGATGGGCAGAGAGCAGCTGGGTCTCCAGCTGGCCCAGCTCACGGCGTTTCTGCGCCAGCGACCCCTCCATCGCCTCGCGCTCCGCCCTGGCCTCGCGCAAGAGCTCCGCCGCAGCATCGCGTTCCGCCTGGAGAGGGTTAAGGAGCTCCGCAGCATCACGAATGGCCCCCTCGCGAACCTCCTTGGCGAAGCGGGTGGCCTCTTCACGCACGGCTTGCGGCGCCGCATCCTCCAGCCGGCGTGCCTCGACCGCCGCGTGGAGGGACGCCCATGACTTCGCCAACTCCTCCTGCTGCCGAGCGAGCCATATGTCTCCAAGGGCAAGGTGCGCTTCCAAGCCCTCCAAGGACTCCCTTACGAGGCCGACGGCGACCTCGCGGCGCCCCGCGCTCCAGTCCCAGCCGCGGAGGACCAGCTCCTGGCTCGTGGAGGGCCCGGCCCCAGCGTCGAGTCGCGCAGGCCCGGCCTCGGGGGAAGCTCGGGGCCTAGCCTGGGTTGCGCCCGCGCCGGCGTCCACTTCCGTCCCTGCAGCTGCAGGGCAATCCTCGGGCATGGCTTGACGTAGAGGCGAGGAAGCATCTCCCCCGGAAGAGCCGCATGTGCCTGTTGCTGCCTCGCGCGCCTCCCTCGCAGGCTGCACGGGAGAAGTGGCCGCAGGTGGCGGGGTAGGCGCGCGCGGAGGCGTCAACGCGCGCGGCGGCATTGCTTCACGCGGTGGAGTGGCCTCGCGCGGAGGCATAGCCGCGCGAGGAGGAGTAGGAGCGCGAGGCGGCGCGGAAGTTGTCTCCGCCGAGCCTTCCACCACCAGAGGCTCGGGAGGCGGTGCAGGTGCCTCTGGGCGAGCCGTGCCCTCCTCCACCTGAGGCCTTGCTGCCTCCGCCTGGGGCACAGCAGCCTCCGCTTGAGGCGCCCCCTCAAGGGGCCTTGTGGGGGCCGCCTCCGAAGGCCTCGCGGCTTCGTCAGTCGTGGCCCCTGCCGCGGCGCTCTTCACCTCAGATACCTTGCGAAGCCGGCGGCGCTTCGCAGGAACAAGGCCACTGGCAAGGAGCCCAAGAAAATACTTCAGGAAAAAGAAAAGCGAAAGAAAGCTCAAAGACGAAGGATCCAAGATTATGAGCACTAACCCTGAAGGGGGGACGCCAGCGTCGACCCACGCCAGGCCTGGCGAGCGCCATGAAGGGAAGGGCTTGGAAGCAGGCCTCGCAGGCGGCGCCTCAGCTTTCCTCTTGGAGGGTACGTCGGACGGCCTCGCCCCCGAGCGGTCCACGACAGCTTTGGTGCGAGGCCCACGCCTCCCCGGAGAGGCTTACGCAGCTGAGGCCTCCTCAGCCTCTTTCTCCACGAGGCGCGAGGGCGCCACCACGAAGGCGTCGTCATCGCCTGACGAGATATCGCAAATCTCGTCAGTAAATGGCCCAGCCCTTGAAGAGGAAACCTCCCCTGCCGTGGTCTCCTCCTCACCTAGGCCATCTCCTGACGCCGAGGGAGAATCGGCCCCCTCGGCTCCCCGCGCGGCCGGCATCGGCGCCTCGAGGTCCGCCTGGCCTGCCGGGGTAAACGGAGGCATCCCCTCTAGGAGGTCCATGCGCTCCGTCAGACTGTATTGGTGAAGGGGCTGGAGCGCCATCCGGAGCTCATCCACGGGAAGCACCGATGGATTGACGAAGAGCGCGGACGGGACGTTGTCGACGGCGTCCTTGTCGTTGTCCTCGGCGTGAAGCCGCATCTTGTCCTTCAGCCCCGAGTACATCCACATGGGGACCGAATGTGCCTGGAGGGGCGCAATGCGGCGCGTCACGAAATCTGCGACGATCATCTGCCCCGTGAGGCCCTCCTCGCGGAGGAAGCTCAGGCGTCCCATCAAGCTCACGTTCCTGGCGCCGTCGAAGGTGGCCTTGCCCCAATGGGAGTTCTTCACCGGGGGCGCGTTGGGGACCTCGAGAAAGGCGCAGGGGCACTCTACCCCAACAAAGAACCACTTCTGGCGGAAGTCGTCCACCTTCTTCGTCACCGAGGTGATGGCCTTGCCCTCGCTCCAGGACATGGGGATGTAGACGCTCCCCATGCCATCGACGATGCGGAACGAGACGCACCCCGAGCGCTCGTTCTTCGCCGTGTTCTGGAGCTCGTAGAAGCACCGGAACAGCCCCACCGTGGGCTCCAGGCCCAGGTACGCCTCGCAGAGGTAGGCGAAGACGGCGAGGATGAGGACGGAGTTGGGGTGCAGGTGCAGCAGCTGCATCTGGTAGAACGCCAGCACCGCCTCCAGGAACGGCGAGAAGGGCGGCACCAGTCCTGCAGCCAGGCAATGCTGGAAGATCGGGAAGAACCCGCAGGGCCGCTTCCCGTGCGCCGCGGGCTTCAGGGTAGTGGCGCCGTGCTCGTTCGTCCGGTCCGCCACCAGGTATCGGACCTTGGCGAGCGCATTCTCGTTGACACGCACGCCCAGCAGCGCCACGCCCATGACGGTCTCGGGACCCTCTGCCTGGGAGTAAGACCCCGCGGCGGCCTTGCCCTTGCTCTTGAGTGGGCTCATCGTCGAGGGCGTGGAAGGTTGAAGGGAGACTCGCGGGAGAGAGAGAGAGAGCGGAGGCGGAGAGCTCTAGGAAGCGGAAATTTCTGCGAGAAGAATTGGAAGCTGTAACGGCTCCCTGCCGCTGCGCTCGGGCTTTATGTCCCCTCGAGGAGCAGTTACCGGGGCGTGGTGGGACCCCCCATGACCTGTGCCCCGGATCGTGCGAGACCGTTATTCGTCCAAGTGCCGCGTGGCTCGGGCCGGCTGGGCACTAAGGGCCCACGACGCTTCGCCTAAGCCCATGGGCTCAGTCGTGCCCATCATGGGCACGGGGGCTACTGTCGGCCCAGTTGGAACTGGGGTAAGGAGAGCCCATTCCCCCCAAGCCTCGCACGCGGGCCAGTCGGATGAAACGACTAAGGACCAGGCATCACCGCCTGGCGGGACCCTTGAGAGGCAACTCCCCTCGAGAGCCTGAAGAGGAAACGAAGGCCTCAAGGGATCCTTCGCCTCAGGGGACCCTCCCGAGGCGACAATGTGACGCCCTAAAATCGGTACTATGTAGATCTAAGCGATCCCGCCGAAATCCGCATAATAACGATTTTAGGTCGCCCACCAGACATAATGTGCACGCCGAAACATGCGCATTATGTGGGTGGAATTGTGATAACATTACAACAGTTCCGATACATCCACAAATACAACAGAAGATAAATTACAACAACGACTCGAACGAGTCAAGATATAAATGATACAATACACAGATTCAAATGACAGCGGAAGCAAAAATAGTATCCGGCTATGGATAAGATGCAAATTGGACTAAGAGTCCTGAAGATAAGCAATGGCGCCATATCCCTGCCCAGCCAAGCCGGAGGGATTCCCAAGCTAACGTCATCAGACTTCAAACCTGTTGACTGCACATAAAGCACATCCCAAAAGAGGGTCAGGGCACTCCCTGGCAAGCAAAACCGACTTGCCTACTTTCTACACCATCTTCCAAAATATAGGAAAGGTGGACTTAGCGGCAGCAGCACTGGCAACCTAAAGAGACACGCTACAACTTCCGTCTAATTAGAGAGGGATAAGAGAGCGCATAAGATAAACAACTAAAACTAACACCAAACATAACCCATTCTCGAATTAACCCCCCTCAACCAGATATAAGGAAGCAATTCGGGAAACTCACACATTGAACAGTTTTAATTATAATTTATTATGAAAGTAATTCTATATTACTAGTCAAATTAATTAACAATAATTAGGTGTAAGTTGTCTAGATCTTGTTAGCCAGCATCATCACCAAAGTCGTCCATAACCGTGGACACGGCTCATCGATAAGATTATACCCTGCAGGGGTGCACTACTATACCCATACTCGCATGATCAACCCAAGCAAGCATCAGGGCTTCTCAACACGACTTATTCCTTCACTACAGCAAGTCCAAGTGCCACCCATATGAGTTGTTACCCGCGTCAGGAGTCCGGCCGAATCTCAATTGCGGACTCATTAGTTTGCGACTACGCCACCATGCGGCTCAAACCACAGTAGGAACTGTCCGCTTCGTGTCGTACCGCACCTATATGACCCCCCGTATCACATAACCTCTCATCATCATCATCATCATCATCATCATGCACATGCATATGAGAAAATGGAAAACCCGAACTAGTTGCGGCACATGGACAAGCTGTAGATCCGTTCAAAGTCGAGGGGGGCTCCATAGGGCCTCTCACAAGTGGTTAGTGCGCTCAAAATTGGATCCGAGGACAAAATCTTAGTTCCTAGGTCGACACTGAGCAGAACAAAACACCTCGCAAGGCCTTCCGCCTAGTGCCTTATCTTTTAATTATAATACCCCAATATAATACAACATTTTATTAAGGTAGAATAATATATCATACTAAGCAGATGAAACATAAGACCAACAGACAACTCGCACAAACAACTCTAAGCATGCGCTACGACTCGCAAGGCCAACAGATAAACATGCAACAGGTATTAGGTTGTGGGGATAAAGCTGTATGGGCTGCAGGATAAACATGTGATGCGATCGCAGTTCAAGAATCGATAACTAGGGTAGCAGAGATCAACGGCAGGAATGAAAGACAATGTATAGGTAAACAAGCAAACTTTGCTTGCCTGGAATCCCGCATGGAAGCAGATCTTGTCGTTGCTCACACATCTCAACGTCGTATCCGCGAAGAAGCAACAAACACTGGAAAGCGTAAAAGATGCATTTTACAACTACGGCAAAGATCCAGCATGATCATGCGAGAATGATGCATGACATGGCAATATGCATTGCGAGATGCACTTAATCCGAATTAAGCGGAACCGGGATTCCGACAATTAATATTTAGGTGCAGGTTATTTGTCTACCCATCAAATTAAATGTTGATTAGCATGGCAAGACATGGCATGGGTGATATAACCAAATTAAATGGAATTGGGCAATATATATATATATTGATTTGCCCACACATTCCATATTTATTAATTAGGTGATTTACTACACCCGCAAACCCAAGAGATGCAACACATGTAATTATGATGCGAAATGCACAAGATAGATGACATTTTATAAAAGAGGCATAGGGTTAGGGTTTGGGTTCGCACGTTGGATCGGGAGAGATAGGGTTCGAAACCGACGTCTTTGGTCCGTAGAGGAAGTAGTCGTCGTCGTGGAAGTAGTCGTCGTGGAACCGGGGCATCGTCGTTAGTCGGTGTCGTGGAAGTGGGCGGGAAGTAGTCGTACTCGGTCATCCTCTTTGACGGGCGCGGGCACGTAGGAGAACGGCAACGGACACCGGAAGGAGGCGCACACGGGGCGTGCACCGCAACACGGACACGGGTGGTCACGGAAACGCAGCACCGGAAGAGGACGCGCACGCGCATGTAGCAACACCTCGAAGGGTGGACAACTCGGACACACAAAAAATGACGCCGAAGTTCTTTCGGGCATTGCGTCGAACACCTGGCGGGTGGCGACGGCGACGTGCACGCGGTCGGAAAGAGGAGGCAGCGGGGACGGTGGCGCGACGCGGACGAATGCACGAGGGGCGGCGGGCGGCGACACGGCGGCGGAGGAGCCCGGGCAGGAGGCAAAGGAGGCCGGGGCACAGGGTACGCGGGGCGGCGCTCGGGGAGGCGGCGGCGGCCGACGGCGCAGGGAGGCGCGAGCAGGGCGGAGGCGCGCGCAGAGAGGCGCGGGCGCGCGCTGGCGGCGGGCGGAGCGCGGCGCCGGCGGAGCAGGGGAGGCGTCGGGCAGGAGCAGGGGGCGCGGCGGCGGAAGGTGCGAGCAGGGGAGGCGGGGCGCTGCGGGCGCCGGCCGGGGCGGCGCGGGCCCGACGCGGAGGGCGCGGCGGCCGGCGGTGTCCACGCGGGCAGGGCGGCGTGCTCGGGCGCCGGGGACGGGGAGCTCGGGCGGAGGCGCTCGGGGCTGCTGGCGGCGTGGCGTGCGGGGTCGACGGGGGCGCGCTCGGTGCCGGGGGCGACGCCCGGTGGCGGCGGCGGCGGGCCGGCGGAGGAGGCGGAGCGCAGGCGTCGGGCGCTGGGAGGGAAAGAGCGCACGGGGTCGTGCGGCTGGGGAATTTTTCTTCCTCCCGTGCGGGCTCGTTGCGGGAAGGAGAAGAAGGAAAGAAAGGAAGGAAAAGAAAAAGAAAAGAAAAGAAAAAAGGAAGAAAAGAAAAGAGGAGGAGGGGGGAAAAGAGAAAAAGAGAGGTGGGAGGATGTCTTGCAAAATTCCAGAAAAAGGAGGAGGGTGGCTGCAAAAAGTCAGGGGGTGGGAAAGAATTTTTCCAGGGGGAAACCCTAGGGTTTGATTAGGTGGGCTTTTGGGCTTTATTTCTCTCCCGTTATTCTTTTCTGTTTTATATTTTTAAAACAAAAACGAAAAGGAATTCGAATACGGAACCTTTACAAAATATTTTTAGTTTTGAATAGACAATTTAATAAACTAGTTTTTAACATTTGCAAAAGATTTGAAATAACACATTTTTAATTCATTTGAAAAGCATTTGAATTTAAGTGTGGAAATTTAATTTAAATGCAACAAATTAAATTAATGAGATGCAATGCGATGCCATGTCGATGCAAAAAGAAAAACTCACAAATCAAAAGGGGATAAATCCCGGGGCGTTACAATCGACACCACTAACAAGGGATCGCGTTCCGCGATCCACGCCGAGACCACAAGAAGAGAGGGGTAACTATCGAGTCTTCACGCTCCGGGATGAACTTCCCGACACCACTAACAAGGGATTGTTGCTCCACCTTGAAATTCTTGACACCACTAACAAGGGATTGTTGCTCACGACGAAGACGACTCCGAAAGATCGAACCTAATAGGATAAAAGGCAAGAAATCGTCCACCCACGCGTAGGATCCTAAAACTTTGAAAGTTTGGATAAGAGAAGAGACTCCAAAACAAGTAAGGTAAGAGGAGAAATAGAATTGAGGTAAGAAGTAAATAGAAACCTATTGAGATCATTTCAAAAAATAATTTTAGTCAAATAGTTTTCGACACTCTAGAAACAACGACCGTTAGCGAGGTTATCCTACAGGCTTTTGCGGACCCGCTGCTTCGATAACCATTCGTATCGAAACAACAAGGAGATCGAAACCAAGGCTCTGATACCACTTTGTGACGCCCTAAAATCGGTACTATGTAGATCTAAGCGATCCCGCCGAAATCCGCATAATAACGATTTTAGGTCGCCCACCAGACATAATGTGCACGCCGAAACATGCGCATTATGTGGGTGGAATTGTGATAACATTACAACAGTTCCGATACATCCACAAATACAACAGAAGATAAATTACAACAACGACTCGAACGAGCCAAGATATAAATGATACAATACACAGATTCAAATGACAGCGGAAGCAAAAATAGTATCCGGCTACGGATAAGATGCAAATTGGACTAAGAGTCCTGAAGATAAGCAATGGCGCCATATCCCTGCCCAGCCAAGCCGGAGGGATTCCCAAGCTAACGTCGTCAGACTTCAAACCTGTTGACTGCACATAAAGCACATCCCAAAAGAGGGTCAGGGCACTCCCTGGCAAGCAAAACCGACTTGCCTACTTTCTACACCATCTCCCAAAATATAGAGAAGGTGGACTTAGCGGCAGCAGCACTGGCAACCTAAAGAGACACGCTAAAACTTCCGTCTAATTAGAGAGGGATAAGAGAGCGCATAAGATAAACAACTAAAACTAACACCAAACATAACCCATCGAATTAACCCCCCTCAACCAGATATAAGGAAGCAATTCGGGAAACTCACACATTGAACAGTTTTAATTATAATTTATTATGAAAGTAATTCTATATTACTAGTCAAATTAATTAACAATAATTAGGTGTAAGTTGTCTAGATCTTGTTAGCCAGCATCATCACCAAAGTCGTCCATAACCGTGGACACGGCTCGTCGATAAGATTATACCCTGCAGGGTTGCACTACTGTACCCATACTCGCATGATCAACCCAAGCAAGCATCAGGGCTTCTCAACACGACTTATTCCTTCACTACAGCAAGTCCAAGTGCCACCCATATGAGTTGTTACCCGCGTCAGGAGTCCGGCCGAATCTCAATTGCGGACTCATTTGCGACTACGCCACCATGCGGCTCAAACCACAGTAGGAACTGTCCGCTTCGTGTCGTACCGCACCTTATGACCCCCCGTATCACATAACCTCTCATCATCATCATCATCATCATCATGCACATGCATATGAGCAAATGGAAAACCCGAACTAGTTGTGGCACATGGACAAGCTGTAGATCCGTTCAAAGTCGAGGGGGGCTCCATAGGGCCTCCCACAAGTGGTTAGTGCGCTCAAAATTGGATCCGAGGACAAAATCTCAGTTCCTAGGTCGACACTGAGCAGAACAAAACACCTCGCAAGGCCTTCCGCCTGGTGCCTTATCTTTTAATTATAATACCCCAATATAATACAACATTCTATTAAGGTAGAATAATATATCATACTAAGCAGATGAAACATAAGACCAACAGACGACTCGCACAAACAACTCTAAGCATGCGCTACGACTCGCAAGGCCAACAGATAAACATGCAACAGGTATTAGGTTGTGGGAATAAAGCTGTATGGGCTGCAGGATAAACATGTGATGGGATCGCAGTTCAAGAATCGATAACTAGGGTAGCAGAGATCAACGGCAGGAATGAAAGACAATATATAGGTAAACAAGCAAACTTTGCTTGCCTGGAATCCCGCATGGAAGCAGATCTTGTCGTTGCTCACACATCTCAACATCGTATCCTCGAAGAAGCAACAAACACTGGAAAGCGTAAAAGATGCATTTTACAACTACGGCAAAGATCCAGCATGATCATGCGAGAATGATGCATGACATGGCAATATGCATTGCGAGATGCACTTAATCCGAATTAAGCGGAACCGGGATTCCGACAATTAATATTTAGGTGCAGGTTATTTGTCTACCCATCAAATTAAATGTTGATTAGCATGGCAAGACATGGCATGGGTGATATAACCAAATTAAATGGAATAGGGCAATATATATATTGATTTGCCCACACATTCCATATTTATTAATCAGGTGATTTACTACACCCGCAAACCCAAGAGATGCAACACATGTAATTATGATGCGAAATGCACAAGATAGATGACATTTTATAAAAGAGGCATAGGGTTAGGGTTTGGGTTCGCACGTTGGATCGGGAGAGATAGGGTTCGAAACCGACGTCTTTGGTCCGTAGAGGAAGTAGTCGTCGTCGTGGAAGTAGTCGTCGTGGAACCGGGGCATCGTCGTTAGTCGGTGTCGTGGAAGTGGGCGGGAAGTAGTCGTACTCGGTCATCCTCTTTGACGGGCGCGGGCACGTAGGAGAACGGCAACGGACACCGGAAGGAGGCGCACACGGGGCGTGCACCGCAACACGGACACGGGTGGTCACGGAAACGCAGCACCGGAAGAGGACGCGCACGCGCATGTAGCAACACCTCGAAGGGTGGACAACTCGGACACACAAAAAATGACGCCGAAGTTCTTTCGGGCATTGCGTCGAACACCTGGCGGGTGGCGACGGCGACGTGCACGCGGTCGGAAAGAGGAGGCAGCGGGGACGGTGGCGCGACGCGGACGAATGCACGAGGGGCGGCGGGCGGCGACACGGCGGCGGAGGAGCCCGGGCAGGAGGCAAAGGAGGCCGGGGCACAGGGTACGCGGGGCGGCGCTCGGGGAGGCGGCGGCGGCCGACGGCGCAGGGAGGCGCGAGCAGGGCGGAGGCGCGCGCAGAGAGGCGCGGGCGCGCGCTGGCGGCGGGCGGAGCGCGGCGCCGGCGGAGCAGGGGAGGCGTCGGGCAGGAGCAGGGGGCGCGGCGGCGGAAGGTGCGAGCAGGGGAGGCGGGGCGCTGCGGGCGCCAGCCGGGGCGGCGCGGGCCCGACGCGGAGGGCGCGGCGGCCGGCGGTGTCCACGCGGGCAGGGCGGCGTGCTCGGGCGCCGGGGACGGGGAGCTCGGGCGGAGGCGCTCGGGGCTGCTGGCGGCGTGGCGTGCGGGGTCGACGGGGGCGCTCGGGGCTGCTGGCGGCGTGGCGTGCGGGGTCGACGGGGGCGCGCGGCGGCGGCGGCGGGCCGGCGGAGGAGGCGGAGCGCAGGCGTCGGGCGCTGGGTGGGAAGGAGCGCATGGGCTCGTGCGGCTGGGGAATTTTTCTTCCTCCCGTGCGGGCTCGTTGCGGGAAGGAGAAGAAGGAAAGAAAGGAAGGAAAAGAAAAAGAAAAGAAAAGAAAAAGGAAGAAAAGAAAAGAGAAGGAGGGGGGAAAAGAGAAAAAGAGAGGTGGGAGGATGTCTTGCAAAATTCCAGAAAAAGGAGGAGGGTGGCTGCAAAAAGTCAGGGGGTGGGAAAGAATTTTTCCAGGGGGAAACCCTAGGGTTTGCTTAGGTGGGCTTTTGGGCTTTATTTCTCTCCCGTTATTCTTTTCTGTTTTATATTTTTAAAACAAAAATGAAAAGGAATTTGAATACGGAACCTTTACAAAATATTTTTAGTTTTGAATAGACAATATAATAAACTAGTTTTTAACATTTGCAAAAGATTTGAAATAACACATTTTTAATTCATTTGAAAAGCATTTGAATTTAAGTGTGGAAATTTAATTTAAATGCAACAAATTAAATTAATGAGATGCAATGCGATGCCATGTCGATGCAAAAAGAAAAACTCACAAATCAAAAGGGGATAAATCCCGGGGTGTTACAGACAACCCCCTCGAGGGGGTCCCGCAGGAATCTCCTCTCAGACCTCCTCAGGTCTGAAGGGAAAATAAAGCGACTCCGCCTGCTGCGCAGCTGCCAGGACCTTCTACTCTGACGATAAAGCGGGTGGACGGCGCAACCCTCCAACGGAGAACGTCATCGTGGGCTCCACCTTAGAGACTGCCCTCTCCGCGGGCAGTACAGCGCGGTCGGCCGCCTGTCGGCCACCGTGCCCACCTTTATCAACAATGGACCGAGTCCATGGACGAAGGGAGAGCGGTGGACTCATGCTCCAGCCTGCCCCTGGCATGTGGGAGCCAACTTGAAGGCCAAGCCAAAGGAGAAGGCCAGAGGCGCCTATAAAAGGAACAAGACATGCATCGTAGCAGAGGTCGGCCCTTTGCGTGCTACAAACCCTTGTAAACCCTAGCAATACCTGTTAGGATAGCCTCTGACCGGAGGAGGAAGAAGACCATCGCTTCCCTCCCCAGGCAAGAACTGCCTCAAGGGGGCCTCCGGCAAGCTCCCCTGTACTGTAACCTTCCACATCTAATACAGACAAGCATGAGTAGCGGTTTTACCTCCCCACGAGGGCCGTGAACCTGGGAAAAGGCCGGTGTCTTCCTCTGTCGTGTGTGTCTTCTTCGGGTCCGGCGAGCAACGTCGCGGAGCCACTTAAGGGTTTAGACATCCGCGTTCAATCCTCTTTCTGAACTACACTTCAGGAAGTGACTACCCCCGATTCTTGGGAGTCATAACCCGACAGCGAGGAGCGCCGAGGCTTCTGTCGCCGTCGTTGGGGTCATTCCCTACAGCCAAATGGGCACGGGGTAAGGCAGATCTACCCCACAAAAATCTGGGGATCCCCTGCCCACTCGAAAATTCCCTGGTGGGATTTGCTAACCTGGGTTTTGCTACCCCTACAACCAAATTAGCCCTTAGAGGCGTTGGCAGGATCTTGACTAGACTTCCTCCTCAAGCAACTCCAGCTTGTCAGGGTGCCGCTTCCTTTTTGAATGCGTTGCCTAGGCTGCACATGAAGGTCTTGATGTGGCGGCTGGAGTTATGACGAAGTAGACTACTGCATAGGGCTCGGTCCTCAGAGATGCATTCCTCGCCATGGCTCGAAGCTTGGCTGGGTGAGGCCTCGTGCTGCTACGGTTTGTAGGTAGAGGAGGCACCCGCTCACCTTAGTGAGGACGGTCGTGTGTTACCGGATCAAAATTGCTGCGATTTGGGCTCTCCTTTTCTTCTTCTATTGCAATCGACAAGCAATTGCGTGTTCGGGAAATAAAATTGAACTACAGATGGCCCATACAATCTGCCACAAGGTAAGATCTGGGAGTTAACCGAGAAGGCAAGGCAGCTAGACGAAATTTACACTCAAGCAGAGAGCAGACAAATGAACGCATATTTAAAAGTACCAACATAATACTTCACAAGACTCCATTCCATCAGAGTTTACCGGTTAGCAACGGCAAACAGATGAGATGTTCCTGCACAATCCTATGATGTCATTCCTACAGGATTACCTGTTAGCAAAGGCAGACGAGATGTTCCTGCACATCATACTACATGGGCTGCGGCTGGACTCATGCTACCATGCCAGGAGCCCAGGAAGAGGTTTATCCTGGCTATACTACGGTAGTTACAAACATAGAACACGGTCATCACAGGACGACATGATGGATGTTGCAGTCTTCCAGAACTGAAACTCGCTATGGAAGTATCTTTATGAATCTGTAGAGGCAGAATGAATCGCCTCACGCTCAGCATCCAGGCCACTTAACCTCCTGTTATTGTATGAAAGAATGAATCAAAGGAGTTTTGGAGTGAACAGAAGAGAACTATAAAGAATATGTATCAAACCCCAACCTTGGTTTATCAGACTTGGGAAAGTGTTTAGACATGATGGTCGCCTGCAATTTCAGTTCCCAAATGTAGGTTAGTCAGAACTCAGAACTCTATGGCCGAAGGCGTGTAGACACTACAAACTGAATCCATATAGTACAGTTTACGCAGTTACCATGCTAGAGACGTTTTTCTGATTATGATTAGCTTATTACCATGCTTCGAGATGTATTTGAGACTGAATGTTAACATATAAATATCATTCAGAAGTGGCTAAACACTACATACCTGCTCTTGGATGATGCTTCTGGCTTCAACCAACTGAGCTTCAAGTTCAAGCTCACGCTCGGTAACTTCTGAGGTCACTTCAGCACCTTTTTGAGCATCTTGAAGTTGTGTCATCCTTGCCTGTACAGTTAATTGTTTTACCAAGTTGAGGATCACGGTGAAAAGAAGAACAGTTTGCACAAGAAACATGGACAGTAGTGTAGGTCAGTGTATATTGAGTGATTCCTACCTTTACTGAAGCCATTTTTGTGCGCAAACTCTCCTCTATCTGGTCTCTGGCCATGTGAAAGGGCAAGTCAAAGACATCCTGCCAGGAGAAAGAACAATGAAACCAAGGAGAGATCATGTGACTCCAACAGGAAGCCATGTGACATAAGGGAACGGAAACTAAGAATACAGGTATTTATTAACCTCTATTTCACTGTTTATACGTGGCAGAAAACATTTAAATGGTCAAAGAAAAGGAAAACCAACAATAACTCAGTAAAGAAGATTGGGCATGCATACCGTCTTGCCACCAAGTGGGGACTGTGGAGATCCTGACTCCTGCCTACCGTTTCCGGCAACAGAAGGCTGTGATGATCCATTTGGAGCATTGAGAAACTCACGCATATCCATCTGACATAGGAACATTATTACTCATGTAAGCAGAATCATCAATAGTTTACAAGTAATAGCAGAAATATTGATACTATGAGTACAAAGCTACAAAACCTACTACAGTTTCTTCACCCATCATCATGGTATTTCAGAATACATACAAAATGAAAGAGCTCTCATAATGAATCATTACATTTTGCACACACCTTTACAGATATCAGATATAAGGACTACCTACAGAAAATGTCACAAACAAATTTTGGATATATGTCCATCATCAAAGGAATAATACAATGTGAATCCTATTAGTAATTAAGCGTGTTACACATCCAAACATTAAAAAACAAAAGCAAGGAATGAAAATTGCAAGCTTGCAATCAATACCTGCATCGAACGTAACAGTGCCCGCAAATCAGCATTCTCTTGGACTAGCTCTTGCTTTTTCACTTCATATGCATCAACCTACATGTACGCTCAAGGATCCTTAGAATAGATTCAACCAGCTATGTATCAGTATTACAGAAGTGGTGTACTGCTTACAATCATTTTGTAATAGTCATTGTCGTTCTTTTTTCCAGTCCATGTTCCCCGTTGCCGTCCCTCTTTCTATTAAATTGAATAAAATAACATAATCATCAATACGAAGCTTTGCTTACACAACTAAGCATCACTGCATCAGTAGATAATATACTACATGAGCATAGCACCTGCAACAAGTTCATTATTTCCATTCCTGAACGTGATGATTCCTTCTTCTTTTCCATCAGTACCTGGTTTAACTTCTCCTGCAAACAGAAATAGCCCCATCCAGTATCAACTTGTCAGATTAAATCTCCATGATATATCTGTTACAGATATCCTATGAGAGAAAAATGCAAAACTTACCTGCAACTTGATGTATTCTTTTTCCTTCTTCTTTGTTTCATGAATTTGTTGGGTGCGTACCTGCTGAAAAAAGGAAGATAGCATATCAGGACAGATTTAATCATCGCAGCAAAAAGAATGGTTGAAATTCTCAATAAAACACAACAACAAAATTAACATAATAGGTTTAAAACAAAAAACAGTAGGATCAATCAGTTTAACCTGATTCCCAATAACCATTTTTTGATATTCATCACGCTCCTGCTGCAGCTTCTCAATCTGAGCTTTCAAAGATGCAGTATTTTTGGCCTCCTGGAGATTGCAGTGGGATTATTGGGGGTTAGAATTTCAAAATTGGAAAAGGACCCAAACAAGAGGTGGCACAAGGACAAAACCGTTCGGGTCAAAGTGGCCAGCTCTCGATCTTTTGCTGCTAATTGGGCATCCATTCTTTCGATCTTGGCTTCCAGTCTTGAAATATCGGACTGCATACTGCACATTGTATAACACAAACCACCATTAGACATATATTGCATAGTGGTATAGCAACCTTCCAAGTGCTGTAATCAATTGCATTGATGTCACAAACTGAATGAGCATGCACTCAGAAAGTCAAAATATATATCCAAATGAACATATAATGGACTAGTGTTCACCATATACTGACAACATTCAGGCAGGATAGGATCTTCCAAATGTTCGAAATTTCAAATTTCTAATCAACTACATTAATCTTTCTGTGAATGTAAATGACGCACGGACATGTAGGAATGAGCAGCAAACAGACTCCTTTACACGTAGACACGGTACTAACAGAGTTTGCACGTAAATGATGCCTTACAGCACATCAACACTGTGAAGATAATCCAGGTAGAGACCCTACTCAAGAGGAACTGTGCAGATGCAATTCATGATGACAAATGGGAAAAAAACGTTTGGTTGTTACGTGCTAATGATTACACAATAACACATACTTAACACTGATGGTGGTTATATACGTAGATTAGACAAACTGAAGATACTAGTAGAGATTAAAACTGCAATATGTATGGGAAGGCGTGGAGAGAGGATAGAGATTAACAAGAATAAAATATACCTTCAACGGAATATTGCAGTTTTAATCTCTACTAGTATCTTCATGTAGGATAGAGAGAAGAAAAGGAAAAGTAAGGTAGAAAAAAGAAGGAAAATGGAATATTTTAGGAGATGGAAGTGTTAGTTCATGCCAGATAGTGGTAAGTTGTGGAAACGGATTCTAGGTTCGATGATGTCAAAGGCAGCAGTCTTACAGAATTGCCAGGTCTAGTTTTGATTCTATGGCAAAAATAGAATGCACAGCAAGTCAGCATAACTCAACCTTCAATAGATAAGCAAAATCAAGATTTAAAATCCAATGATAAGACTTGTTGAACAAAACTTCTGTAGCATTCCTTATCTCAGATTTAGCAACATTTTGAGTTTGTTTTCTGAACATGTTCGTCACAGAGGTAGAGAACAGGTGAGCATCGGTTCTTGTATTTTGATAACCTGTTAGGAAAAATCAGCATTCTAAATGGCTGTAGTGGTCAGCTAGGAATCCTTGTACATGCATGTTCTGAATCAGAGTTGTCCTGCCTGAATCGCTTATTCTAGCAGAGTATCAATCTGATCACTTTGTGAGTGCAGCCCTTACTGGCAGGTTTATCTCTTTTCAAAGTCCATGTCCTGTTTTGCAGCTAATTGAACATTTAAATTCGAAATTTAATCACCAGGAGAAACATGAGGCAGCCGCAATGTGGTGAAAACCACCACATAAGGCTTAGGTGGCAATGCATAGAGTACACCTTATACATTGTGGGAGAAATAAAGTTGTCCACAAGCTTATGGACTTCCAAAAGCCTATGGGTCAGCCACAAGCAATAAAAAAGTATTTGTCTCTCTCCTCTCTCTCTCTCTCTCTCTCTCTCTCTCTCTCTTGCATGTAGGAGCATGACATAATATTTGGGTCCCACCTTATGGCAAAAGTACACCTTATGGGACCCACCTTATGGAAAAACCACTACCATATACATTACGGATGCCCATTTTAGGAAAGAGCTAATGCCCATAAAGCTTTCAGCCCATGTTTCCAGTGTAGTCGCTACACTACCTAAGATCTAAACTAGGTGCTGCCCAACAAAGTTAATGAGACCAGTTCAGAAAGTTTAAAAGATTGTTTTCGTATTCTGCTGTTTCCTCTCTTTCAGAAAATAAAGTGAACTTGTATAAATCATAACTAATTCATTTTACACAAGAAAAATACAATAAGTCAAAATGCTCAAAAAATAAATAAACCCTATATGTTGTTATCATTATAATGCATCTTTAAATAACTTTGAACCCTGTTTATATTCGCAGAACAAATAATCATTTTATGTACACGTGGAGATATTTCCAAATGCAATCATTAAATGCATTCAAACTCCATTAAAACTGCTATCTATGTTTAGGGCTCAATTTCAATTCATTTAAATGGTCATTCATACATATTGCGCATTGCATCGATGACATGCCTTTGAATGTTGTTTTTCCATTTGCGGTGTTGTTTGTTCTTCCTTCTCGATAGAGAGTGGTCTCGAGGTTGATTCCACAGCTTTTGAAGAATCAACTCTGAGCCCCAACGAAGAAGGCAAGCGTAACACAACTTTTGAGCATACGGGGGCTAATAACGACACTGAGTTATTGGAACCAGTAACACGAGAAAATACAAGGGAGAAGCAGGGACAAAAAGGCACTGTCGAAGCATGCAGAAAAAATTGCAGGTCAACGATCTTACAGAATTAGCAGAACTAGTTTTGACTCTATGGAAAAATAGAATGTACAGTAAGTCAGCATAACTCAACCTTCCACAGACAAGCGAAGTCAAGATTTAACAATGACATAGTTATAAAGCCCAACAGCAAGGACTAAACTGATGTCATCTTAAGTCAAACTCCATTGTGAGCCCAAGTTACCACCGTCCGTTCGACTCACATGGAGTACAGAAAACTGGTGAAGGGGTCATGCTAGCAATGTATGGACACTGAGTTATGTGGGTGGGGGTGGGGGGGGGGGGGGGGGGGGGGGCATAACAACACTGAGTTATTGGAACTAATAACATAAGAAAATGCAAGGGAACAGCAAGGCCAAAAAGGCACTATAGGAGGATGCAGAGACATAAAAAAAATTGCGCTCGAAATTTGCAGGGCAGTTAACTTCACCAGCCTATACTCTATCAGATATAACCAAACTTTAGAAGGTATTGACAAAGAATGGCATGTACAGTACCTAGGCCGCTGATATAATTCCCTGACCTTACATTCTCATGAAAAAGGGTAAGCAACAACACAGTGAGAATAATGTCATCTGAGACCGAAAGACATCACCAGCAATTATCACAGTCTGTCCATACATTGGCCAGTACTGTGCAGTGTACCGTATTACTAAACTATACTAAGCTTGCAAATCCGGTGGACAATGCATAACTAAGAACTGAACTGTGCCGGCAGACAAAAGGAATGGCAAGCTTACCGCTGCCGTAGATCATTGGTCGATTCCCGGAATTCAAGGTCTCGCTGGCGCTGCTGCAGCAGTGCATACATACAGTTGCAAGTCCTTGCAATAGATACCTGCGGCACAGAAACGGAGTAAGTTTGGAAAATCGAGTGAAAGAAGCGCCTGAAATATAAGGAAAAGTGTTGCAAATGATGAAAAATTCCAACGATTTAACCACCACGATTAACAAAAGGAGAGTATGTTCTACCTCGGACAAAACAGACCCACTATAATCCAATTTATCATGATCTTAAAAACATCCAGACAGACACAATGTAATAACTGATTAAACGAGCAGAAAGAGCGCCCCCAAAAATCCACACAGAAATATGCCCAATCAACTCAAGAGTCAGTGAAGAGGTGGATGGAACACCAGCAGTCGAAACACAAGCGAGCGAGTGACTCGAGAGGCAGAAGAAGGCGTTAATAACGGACCGGATCGGTGGCGAAGAGGTCGAGCGAGGCCGGGAATCCGAAGGTGACAAGCGTCTGGTTGAGGTACTTTGCGCAGTGCTCGAGGTTGCCCGCGTCAGCAAACGACCCGCCATCGCCGCTGCAACAACGCCACGCCACACACCACCGGCAAACAGACAGACCCGCGCGGGCATCAAAACCAGCCAGGCAAACCTCCTCCCATAATAATTACATAAGAACAGAATATCCTAGAGATAGATCGCGGCCCTCACCTCATGCCGACGGGCGGCGGCGGCTGGTGGAGGTGCGACGATGCCTGCATTGGAAGGAGTGGGGAGGTTAGAGGGGGCGTCGGCGGCGCGTGGATCTGCGGAGTAGGGTTAGGACTTTACCCGGAGCTCGAAGCGCGACGACACCGACATGGCGGAGTGGAAGCGGGAAGAGAGAGAGAGAGAGAGAGAGAGAGAGAGAGAGAGAGAGAGAGAGAGAGAGAGAGAGATCTGATGAGGTGAGAGGTGGGGAGGAGCAGTGAGGTCGGGGATGGGACGGATTGGAGGGGACGACGGGGGCTTGTTCTGTAATTCGAAATGGTGGCGAGGGAGAAGAGGCCGGCCGGCAACGGTTTGGTGGGACCGGGTGTCGGTGGCCCGGGAGGTGCGGCAGATCTGGATTCACTGGACAATGTTTTTTTTGTTTTTTTTGTTTTTTGAGAATACTGGACAGTGAACAGTGATTAAGCGAGGCATGATCCTCTGCGGTTACTGTAGCTACCGTACACCCACTGACATGTGGGGGCCGGACCCACCTGGCAGTGACAGTAAGCCGGCACTGCAATTACTGTGGCGGAGCACGTGAGTACGTGGACATTTCTTTTAAAATATTTTAAAAACATTTAACTCAAATATAGCACGCGTTTTGAGAAATTTTAGAAAATAGGGTTCCATCGACAAGAGCCGTAAAGGAGCTCAACTTTTGATATTTGGTAAGTGACCTTTCATCTAGGCTATTACTAATATCCACGCACGATTCTATTCTTATAAACATTGATACTTTAAGAGCAGAGGTTTGTATAACAGCAGCAAGTTTCTCTTAACTGGATCACCCAAAGTATATCGAACTCAGTGAGCTAGAGGTCAAAGATAACACTCTCGAACAACCCTGCAATTAAGATACGAGAAGTCTCTTGTGTCCCCAACACACACAATACACTTGTCAGATGTATAGATGCACTAGTTATGCGAAAAGATACTAAAATACAACTAATATGGATGATTATAAGTAGTAATTGCAATCTATAATAAAAATGGCATCAAGCAAACATGTAGCAGAACTTGTTGAAAACGGTGTTTTAATGCTTAGAAACAAGGTCTAGTGATTCTACTTTCACCAGTGGACATTCTCAACAATGACATCAAAGTTAAATAAATAAACACTACTCTCAAATACTCTCATGTTGGATAACAAACACCATTCATTGCGTAGGGCTACAAGAGCACCCTCAAAGTCGGAGTAAACTAACACCAACAATGTCATAAAGGGAATCACACACGATGCACACACTTTCACCGTTACACACGTGATTAACCCCGGAGTTCATATTAAAGTAACCTCTAGAGTGCATAATAGACAAATAGTAGTATCACATATTCAACTAGATTACAAAGCTCATGATCAATCACATGGGAGAGAGAGATAAACCACATGGCTATCGTAGATCCTGCAGCCTCGGAGGAGAACTACTCACTCCTCATCGTAGGAGTCAGCAACAACGATGGAGATGGCGGTGGAGTCGATGGAGATGGTTCCGGGGGCAATTCCCCGTCCCGGCAGGGTGCCGGAACAGAGACTTCTGTCCCCCAAATCTTGTCGGCGATGGCGGCGGCGTTCTGAACACGTGGAGGAAAAGGTGTCTATTGTCCTAGGGTTTTGGGTCAGATGGATATTTATAGGCAAAAGACCTAGGTCGGTGGCCGCCTGAGGGTGCCTCATCAACGGCTAGGATGGGGCTCGCGCCAGCAGGTGGTGAGGGCCCCTCGCGGCCCTTCTTCGTCTCGTATTCGGTTCTTCGCGACGCAAATATTATAAAAATATTTCCTGGTCGATTTATTTCCAATTTGGCGGATACTTCTTTAAGTACTTTTCTGAAACCAAAAAGAGCAGAAAACAGGGAACTGACACTTGGCATCTTGTTAATAGGTTAGTCCCAGAAAATGCATAAAACTATATAAAATGCATATAAAACATGTAATAACATGATATAACATAGCATGGAACATAAGAAATTATGGATAGGTTGGAGACGTATCAACATCCCCAAGCTTAGTTCTACTCGCCCCGAGTAGGCAAGAACGATAAAAGAAGAATAATTTCTGAAGTGACATGCTTAAACACAATCTTGATCACGTAATAATGTAAGGTATGTAAACTGAGATCAAATGAATAAGGGTTGTAGTTTATATTGATATCAAACAAGTAATGAATAAACAAGTAGGTGAAGGAAACAAAACTTTCAATCATATAGTACTAGATAGCAATCAACCATGCAAAGTATATTAAAGATGATTTAAGCTTCAGGCACAACAATGTAATCATCTAATGCTTCGAACAAATATGACAACTTTATGAAAGGATCAAGTCAAGTAATAGCAATATGCACGTAGAAGATCAATATATTATTTGTTCAAAAGAAACAAGCAAGCGTTCAACGTTGGTTCCTGGCACCAGGATGTTATGGCTAAGAGAATGTTAACGGAGATTTGAAAGGCCAACGGAAGTAAGGCTCACAAAGCTGTAGATGATCATTATGAAGTGAATATGCCCTAGAGGCACTTAATAAACATAGTATATTGGCAATATCCCAATCGTTCATTATATGTTTTTCACCATGCTATAACTGTATTAAGCGAAAACATTAATACAGGTGTGGTAGATAAACAACCAGGTCCCTAGTAGCCTCTACTAAGACTAGTTTCGTTGCGCGGTAGATGATCGAGGTTTTCCGATCATAGGGCATGGCGCCGGTCGGCAATGGAAGTCATATCGTTAGGTGTAACGATGTGATGGACATACCCAGTATTTATAGGACATAGTCATTACGCCTTAAGACCGTGAGACCAACTCTTATTGTTATCCCTGAAAGATACTTTGATCGCATCAAACGTCATATCTTATATAGTGTGACAATGATAGGTGATACTTTTGGGTATCGGAAGGGGGTAGTTGAGACGAGGGGTCAACAGCGGGATTTGTCAGTCCGCATAGCCAGATAGATACTCTAGGACCCACTCGGTGAGATTATGTCAAATGAGTTTGCAAACAGCCGGTAACAAGATCATGCTAGGTATGGAGATATCTGAGAATGATACTCGGACACGCTAAGTATCGCCATGAAAAAGGGTTTAAGACTAGACGTCCAGGTTTGATAGATGAAAGTCATTCGTTATATCACAGGGAATTCATGGGGTCCAGGCCTACGAGTTAGTCTTTGATCATAGAGGAGTCTTGATCGTACCTGTTATTATATCAAACCGCTAGGGTAACACACTTAAGGGGTTTCGACAAGACAATCGGAAAGAAAAGAGATCACCGGGAGCGTCCCGGGAATGGTCCGATGGAGATCGGGCAGCGACGAAAGAGTTTTCGGAGCTAGAATAAATTATATATAATATGTTTGATATTAATTAGTGTAATTAATGTATAAATATGATTTTATATATTTATTTTCGAATTTATTTAGCCTGGTTTTCCTAAATGGGCATTCTGGTCGAAAGAAGGCCCAAGAGGGGAAAATTCCTCAAGGGAATTTGGTAGGGGACATGGTGGCCGGCCTAGGTGGGCCAAAAGGGGCCCACTAGGTGGCCGGCGCACCAGCCTAGCCGCACCAGGCAATGGGGGATAGTCCCACATTGACTGGCTAGCAAGATTGGCTCCCCACGGGAGCCTTTATATAGAGGGGCACCCCTGGCCTTTTAATTCACCAATTAATTCTCTAATTCTCTCTCGATCTCGTGATTCCCTTTGTCAGAGTTGCGTCGAGTAGATAAGGGGGATCTCTTCCACCATAGCCCGCTGCCGCGCTGCTGGTGTTCCGGTCCAAGTCTTCCGATGCTCGTCCTAGACTAGAGCTTCAGAGGCAGTCGTCTCCATCGTATGTGTGTGACGCCCTGCGAGGTGCTGCGCTAGCGGTGCTCGGAGTCCTACTTCCTCCACCCGACCTCGGGGTCATCTTCGTCGTATTCGTCGCCCCGAGTTCTCCGCGACCTAGAGGTCGGCTACGTCGTCTTCATCGTCAACGCTTGTGCAGGAGCGTAATCCCCGCTATTCGGTCTACGAGGGTATGTATTCCGATCTCCGCCATACTACTATATCTGCATAATGTAGATCTTGGCTAGTTTAAGGATATCGTTGCTAGGAATGTTTTTGTTTTCTGCACACGATCCCCTTCAGTGGTATCAGAGCCGATCTATCCTAGATATAACTGTACGCTATTAGAACCCGTGTTCTACACGGGGGCACCGTTCCTGTTATTTGTTACCCTCTAGCGTGCACTTGTGATTCCAGCGGCATCGAGTTGATAAAGCGGCCCAGAACGACTTTACGCGTACGCTTACGCGAGACTGGTTCCACTACTGACATACGGCTTGTACCGTATTTGTGGCTGGCGGGTGCCTGTTTCTCTCTCTTTAGTTGGTCTTGCATTTTCAATGGAGGGCCCGAAAGGGATGCTTAAACATGCAATTATTGGATCGTTGTTGTGGTCATAAGGTTCGTAGGTATGAAGCGGTTCTATTTACAAAAGCCCCAAGCCACGTAAAATATGCAAAAGATAAAGTAGAAGCGTCTAACTTTATTTTGGAGGGGCTATGTGATATGGTCAAGGTAGGTTTATTAAATTGTTTATAAACTGCGGGCGCCAAGAAGACTATGGCATAATGGACTATATCACATTGCATTACATTTGATGTTTTGTATGCATCTTATATTGTGTGATTGTATATATAGTATATGTTAGTTACACGGCGTAGCTATATAAGATGATCCCTTCAAAATACCACTAGTGTTCTCCCTCCAGCGCGCACCACCAAGAAAGTTCTACGTTATGAGGCAGGCCGTGATGATCGGGTGTCAGACATCTCGTCATCCGCATACAGTGGGTGTAAGCCATGTTGCACAAGCGTCGGCGTGGAGGTTTTTGGTGGCGAGCCTAGCATATGCAGAAATATGGCCTCGGAACAGGGAGACCGAAAGGTCGAGCACGAGTCACAAAATTGGTGTGGTGGACAATTGTCTACTCTTGAAGTTGTGCCGCCGGCTCTGATGATGAGGGGTGGTGCAATGGATGGGGGTCGTGTAATCGCTTAAAACGACCAGGAGGGATGTTCGTTTGAGTGGGAGTTCGGATAGTTATTTTCTAAAATATTAGAACTCAGAATATAATGAACAGAGTCTGGTTTGCAAACCTTTGTAGATATTAACCATTGTGATAGCATCTTTTCAAATTAGGCGCATTCCTGCGATTGAGAAACTTAAAAGGTTGGGTCCAAACTTCATAGTTTTATGCTTTAACTTGAGGATACTCCTTGTTTAAACCATTAGCTCTTTGTGTTACAATACCCGCTAGAAGATAAACCCGGAGATTCCGCTAACAAAAGATAATTTGGATTATCAGATTTTGTGCGGATGATATCATCATAGTCCAGTGCATGCTATGATCTCTACCATAGAGAACCAACGGTGGGTACGAGTTTTTTAGATCGCGAACATATGATATGGTCGCTAAACTCGAGGTACCCCAAACGTTGGGTTGATAAAGTTTATCAGTACGTTGACTGTTTGTCTTCTCAACCAAGATGGAAGATATTACCCACAATGAGGGAGCACGTGGCGGTCATACTTAATAACATATGTTCAAACTTGGTGGACATTGAGACGCCTCGCTCAGCTCGATCACTGGATGACAGACATCGTTGCCGAGTGCAAATCCTCTGTCATAGACTATGTCATGCAAGGGGAATCGTTCACATTCATGGTTCTTGATTACGTTGGAAGTATCAAGAAGATGAAATAGATCGCCGGAAGTCATCAATGATGATGGTGTATATATGATATACATGTTATGAATGTTTTAGCTAAGCAAGTACTCGCAGTAGTGACTAAGTTTTGAACTAGTCATGTTTTGTGAAAACCAGGTTTACTGCTTGAGTAGCTTGAAAGGATGAGGCGACATTGCGTGTTGATAATGGCAGTCAAGTTGTTGTGATGGCCATAGACACTCTCCCTCTAGATCTACCATTTGGGTAAATTCTTTATGATCGCCTGTTAGTATGATCGTTACAAGTGTGTCTCCTCTAGCGAGACACTTGTTCATACATGATAGTGACAAATTGGTGTCCTATATTTATGAAGTAATGATCATATGCCGATTTGAATTTAGATGGTAGAAGCTCCCACATTCATAATATTAATACCAAAGGATACAAACTTAATAAAGACACCACATATGTGTGGCACTACCGTTTAGTCATGTCAATGTTATAGTCAATGCATTAGATCCATACCGGATGGATCTACAAGTCCTAAGATTTGATCTTTTGACACTTGCAAAATAACTATGACACCGTTTTCGGAAAGCGGGCATATAACTTATTGATAGTCATACATAGAGATGTATGTGGTTCAATGAAGTAATTGACGGGTAGTGGAGACCTTTATTTCGTGAACTTCACTGAACGTTTTGAGTATAGCTTGTTGAGAATCGTGCATATGGCTGTATGTGAATCAATGAAGTACTTTAACGTGTAATGGAAGTCTTTATTTCATAGACTTCATGAATATTCCGAGTAGATATATGGATATCCACTCCGGGGAATGTTAGTCTGAAATTTTGATTCGATCAAACAAAGTTCAGAATGAAGTAGGAAATAAACTTAACAAGAAAATCAAATTCCCACGATGCAGATCGAGGAAATAAAGATTTGAGTTATGATGTTGGCACATCATTGGAAGACTTGTGAGAAGAGTTCCACAAATTACGTCGCATGGAACACCATAGTGTTATGGTGTGTTAGGACGTCGTAATTGCACTCTATCGGATAGTGTGTGGTAAATAAATCTCTTACCGAATTATTGTGATCATTAGAGTCATATGGTAGAAACGTAAACACTCATGTTAGCAAATAGGGAAACCATTTGAATCCATGGAGACAATACCATTCGAGTGATGGCATGGCTTTTAGCCTGGATTGTCGTTTTCAGTAATTTAGTGTTTCGATGTAATCGAACCTAAAATGGATTAATCTTTGTAGTATACCCTACCTAAAGAGTTAGTTGGGTACATGTCTCACGACATAGGCAAAATCTTTGTTGGGATATACCTTGCGAAAGAAATAATTTCTTGTCCAAGGGTATAAGTGAGAATGAAAGTAGAGCGAGATGAAGTTGGTGAACTTCCTCTCCAGACATCAGAGTGGCGCAACCGAAAGTGTTTTCGGTGTCAGGCTCCACAGCTTGAAAAAGCTGATGATTCAAGATCATGATGTTCTGAGCTCATACTAAGAGCGTAGGCATATGAGGTTGTGTTCCACACTGTGTGTTACGACAATCTTGTTATGAAGGTCATATTAATGGAATATGATAGACCTACGAACTACGAAGAAGAGATGGTGGACCTAAGTCCGAGAAATGGCTATGAGTCATTTATGATCCGAAATAAAATCCATATACGATTACCAGGTAATGATTTGGGAGATCTTCTTGATGGCATCTAGGATGTTAATAGTATATGGAATTTTATGAGAGAGTAGACATTGAGCAGATTCGATTTGTCGTGAAACAGTTCCGACAGATTCAAAAGTTGACCACATGAGAGTTTGTCTCAAGTGGTGAAGCCCAAATCTATTCTGGGTCGTTTAGCAATTACTATAATTTCGAATAAGAAATTGATAGATGGATGAGAAAACCATGGTTCTTAATAGTGTCATTAAGAATGGTTTGTAATCCGGAGGATGCTAAACATGTATGCAAACTTCAGTGGTCCATTCATGGGCTGAAGCAAGCATATCGGAACTGGAATCTTCATTTTGATAATGTGATCAAAGGATTTTGGAGTTGTCCAAAATAGTTGAAGAAGCCTACATTTGCAAACAAGTGAGTGGGAGCAAAGTAGCTTTCCTTGATCTTATATGCGGAAGGCATATTTGAGTGGGAGCTAAGTAGCTTTTCCCTAATCTTATATGCGGAAGGCATATTTGAGTGGGAGCTAGGTGTCATTCGTGATTTTGTATGTAACGACATATTGAATTACACAGATCCTCTAGTAGAGTGTAAAGGATTATTTAAGTGATTAAATTTTCTATGAAATGAAGTTAGGAGTATTAGGCATCCGAATTTTAATTGTATAGATCGTAAGGGGCTTAATAACATTAAGTCGGAATATTTCCTTAGTCAAGATTTTGAAGTGTTTCAGAATAGGACAAGCAAAGAAAGAGGTTCTTGCTTGTAGGACTAGGAAAAATATTAAGTTTATCTTGGCTTTTTCAGTGATAGAAAATGATGTTCGACATTCTCTATGTATCACACATAGAGTCTATCAGGCTGAAAGCTCGACTTGGTGTGACCCGAGTTCTTGGTTGAAGAACGAGTTCTAGAGTGATCCTTGTGTGGATCAATGAACAAACGTTAAGTTTATTCTTCAGTGTCTATGAGAACTGAAGATAGGTTTTCTAGTAACGGGTAAGAGTGGAATGACAACTTGCCGTAAAGCGGTTACGATGATGCAAGTTATGTCACTGACCCATACGACTAGAAATCTCATATAGGAGATGTCCTTTATTTTGAAGATAGACATGGTTAGTTTGCGAAGTCGCATATGAATGCACTGTCGCATAATCTACATAGGTATAGAAATATATCGCGACTTCAGAAGTAGCAAGTGTGAATGGACTGAGCAGTTTTCCGAGCGTAGGTGGTCCACTTAATAGATCTCTTAGACTTTTAAGACCCATGCTACGCGAATGCTCGAGTCTCACTCCATCCACTGGGATATATTTCACCGTCATCATAAGATACGGGATGATGTCAAACTAGGTGACATAGAAGTGTTGCAAAGCACATATAGGTCTCAATGTGTGAGATCTATTGAATGTATTCCTCTTCCACGAGGCGAGCATGCACCAAGATGCTATGGGTGTTGAGCTTTTACCAAGTTGTAAACTAGATTAAGTGTTACTCTAGTGCAGGTGGGAGACTGAAGGGAATATGCCTTAGAGGCACTTAATAAACATAGTTTATTGGCAATATCCCAATTGTTCATTATATGTTTTATACCATGTTATAACTGTATTAAGCGAAAACATTAATACATGTGTGGTAGATAAACAACCAGGTCCCTAGTAGGCTCTACTAAGACTAGTTTCGTTGCGCGATTGATGATCGAGGTTTTCCGATCATAGGGCATGGCGCCGGTCGGCAATGAAAGTCATATCGTTAGGTGTAACGATGTGATGGACATACCCAATATTTATAGGACATAGTCATTACGCCTTAAAACCGTGAGATCAACTCTTATTGTTATCTCTGGAAGATACTTTGATCGCACCAAACGTCATATCTTATATAGTGTGACAATGATAGGTGATACTTTTGGGTATCAGAAGGGGGTAGTTGAGACGAGGGGTCAACAGCGGGATTTGTCAGTCTGCATAGCCGGATAGATACTCTAGGGCCCACTCGGTGAGATTATGTCAAATGAGTTTGCAAACATGTGACTAGGTCATCAGCTCACATAATATCATAGACGAGTAGAAGATAGCGATGTCGGTAACGAGATCATGCTAGGTATGGAGATATCTGAGAATGATGCTCGGACGCGCTAAGTATCGATATGACAATGGGTTTAAGACTAGACGTCCAGGTTTGATAGATGAAAGTCATTCGTTATATCACAGGGATTAATTCATGGGGTCCAAGCCTACGAGTTAGTCGTCGATCATAGAGGAGTCTTGATCGTACCTGTTATTATATCGAACCGCTAGGGTAACACACTTAAGGGGTTTCGACAAGACAACCGGAAAGAGATCACCGGGAACGTCCCGGGAATGGTCCGATGGATATCGGACATCGACGAAAGAGTTTTTGGAGCTAGAATAAATTATATATAATATGTTTGATATTAATTAGTGTAATTAATGTGCAAATATGATTTTATATTTATTTTCGAATTTATTTAGACTGATTTCCCTAAATGGGCCTTTTGGTCGAAAGAAGGCCCAAGAAGGGAAAATTCCTCAAGGGAACTCGATGGGGGTCAAGGTGGCCGGCCTAGGTGGGACAAAAGGGGCCCACCAGGTGGCCCGCGCACCATGGGAGCCGCACCAGGCAATGAAGGATAGTCCCACATTGCCTGGCTGGCAAGTTGGCTCCCCCCCGGGAGCCTTTATATATAGGGCACCCCTGGCCTTTTAATTCACCAATTAATTCCTTAATTCTCTCTCGATCTCGTGATTCCCTTTGTCGGAGTTGCGCCGAGTAGAGGAGGGGGATCTCTTCCACCATAGCCCGAAGCCGCGCTGCTGGTGTTCCGGTCCAAGTCTTCCGCTGCTCGTTCTGGACTGGAGCTTCGGAGGCAGTCGTCTCCACCGTATGTGTGTGACGCCCTGCGAGGTGCTGCGCTAGAGGTGCTCGGAGGCCTACTTCCTCCACCCGACCTCGGGGTCATCTTCGTCGTCTTCGTCGCACCGAGTTCTCCGCGACCTAGAGGTCGGCTACGTCGTCTTCGTCGTCAACGCTTGTGTGGGAGCGTAATCCCCGCTATTCGGTCTACGAGGGTATGTATTCCGATCTCCGCTGTACTACTATATCTGCATAGTGTAGATCTTGGCTAGTTTAAGGATATCGTTGCTAGGAATTTTTTTATTGTCTGCACACGATCCCCTTCACATTAGACAAGAGAAAGCCATATAATCGAAGCTATGCAAGGAGTAGTGATTGCCATACAACGGATGCACAATGAGCTATAAGTATATGAAAGCTCTCCAATGGAACTAGTGGGGGTGCATCCAACTTGCTTGCTCACGAAAACCTAGAGCACTTTTGACGAGTCTCGTCATTGGAATATACAAGCCAAGTTCTATAGTGCAAAGTTCCCCACATAGTTATGCAACTAAGACATGAAAACTCTCTCATATGGAGTAAAGGTGCTAAACATGAGCACAAGTGATGACTATAAATGATATGGTGCTATAACATGAGCACAAGTGATGACTATAGATGATATGGTGTTGTAACATAAGCACAAGTGTGTGATAAAGAATAGTAATGCTCCCCTTTTTATTTCTTTTTTTCTTTTCGTTTTCTCTTTTTTTATGTTTTTTCTTTCTCTGTTTCTCTTTTCGATGGCCTCCATGGCTCTTTTCACTTTTAGGAGCAAGCATCCTAATATGATATATGATATATGACACCACACTAAAGATGATAAAACAACATACTGATGATACAAGTAACTAATATGAATGTGCCATAAGAATACATATGACAACGGTGCATCTGCCAGTGTAGCAGGTTATGCAGTGCTCTAGCGTAAAATGGGTAAAACCAAACATCAGCTTTATAGAAATACGCAAAGCAAGAAATAAGTAATGAACGACAACAAGTCATGTAATGTAAGGTGGATGTTGCATGGCAATATATCTCGGGACAACTACGAAAATGTTGTAGTAGGTAGGTATGGTGGCTGTTTTGAGGAAAATATTTGGCTTATGTGTAGGAGAACAAGATGAAGATCTTCCACGATTTTGGATGTACCCGCGAAAAATGCATCAACTCTCAATGTGAGAAAGGGCAAAGCAAAGTACCGAAGAGGCTAGCAATATGGTGGTGGAAGTGCCATGAAAACCGCAGTTTTAGAACTCATAAGTAAAAAGATTCCAAATAAAAATATGATCATGCAACGCATAATGAAAATTACTCCTACGGGTGTTGTGGCAAATCAACAAGTCACTGTTGGGGACCCGACCGCAGCGCATAACATAAAGTCATTACGGTTGCTTTAGGCAAAAAGAAATCATGTACCATTATGCAATCAACTGGAAATTTAAGTGTGGCACAATTTTCAAGTTTCTCTAGACCAACCATTTAATCATTCCACTTTACTAGACCATCATGTTTACCATTAAGCAAATTAATATCTCAAAACAACATTGATGATTCAAGTGACACAACTTAATGATCTACAAGATAATGAATCATTTAATTATACCATCTACCACATTTAGCATTTTTTGTTCTCAACCAAACACCAATCAACTATTTAAAAGATAAACTCTCCAAGTAATTAAACAATGAGATATGAGAGTATAATATAACAAAGCTAACAGCTCTAACAAGAGATGCATGAAAAACAAGAGTTAGAAAGCAAACGATAACAAAAGACGAACACTCAACGAATATAAGTGAAGAATATGAGTATTCATATGAAAAAGCGAAGCGTGTCTCTCTCCCACACAAAAGAATGCTAAGATCCATTTTATTCAGAGAATCAAAATAACAAAAAGAAACAGACGCTTCAAGAAAAGCACATAAGATGTGACGGAATTGAAATATAGTTTCACTAGAAAGGGCCTGATAGTTTGTTGATGAAGAAGGGGATGCCTTGGGCACGCCCAAGATTTGACGCTTGAGTCTTGTTAACATATATTGGGGTGAACCACCGGGGCATCCCCAAGCTTTGTCGTTACTATCCTCTTGATCACATCATATCATCATTCTCTCCTGATTAATGAAAACTTCCTCCACACCAAACTTAGAGTAAACTTCATTAGAGGGTTAGTGCATGAACAATTATGATATTCTGTAGGAACACAATTACTACCAATGCTACTGAACATTAGCTACAGCCACTGATACTTCATAGGATAAAAATATCCAATCAAAATAGGAAAACAGGCATTACAAAATAAATGGCAGAAACTGTCAAAAACAGAACATGTCAAATTAGAACTGAACCGACGTCCACAACGGTCAAAGAAAGGGGCCCACTGTGCGACGTCCCATCAGAGTGCTCTTCGCACGCCAAGGAGGTCACGCATGACATCATTCCAGACGAATAAAAAACGGGCGTTGTACCGCGACTGACAAAAACGAAAAGGTCCTTAAAAACTCACAAACAAAACGACAAGAATGAAAAAGAGTCGAGTAGGAAACTCCAATCGGGAGAAGGTAAAAAAGAATTCGACTGGTAAAAGCATAAAATTGAGATTATCCTGTACTGCAACCAATAAAGCACAATCTCGGGGGCTACTCCCATCGGGAGCACTGTCGTGCACCCGATAGAATCAAAAGGCACTCAAAACATAAAAATTTCCGAGTGAAAATCAGTCGATAGAGTACCTCGGATGCTGTATACGAGAAATACAAAGGTAAGACCCATCGATCAGTCGAAAGGGCCGAGGATCACTCCAGCAGTGTTTTAATCCTGGACATTTCCGTATCAACAGATACGATGAAAATCCTGGCGGATGCGCTGGGTTGCAAATTAAAACCGCATAACAATATCAGTAAGACCATCGACTGCCTTAAGGTGTGTCTGTCTAGTATGTTCCGGGTTCGAGCCCAAGGACTCGAAACCTGACTGAAGGTTGGTAAGGTTTTGCCCAAGTGCAGTTAACTGGTTTCGACTCATCGAGTAAATCCAGGCCTACTTAGTCGAAATCCTTTGTCAAAATTCATAAATCCAAAAGACAAAAAACATCATATCAAAAGCATAAAACATGAGACGTGCACTATGTAGTGAGTCCATGACTTATTCTCTGAATTAGCCAAGCACTCGGGGGCTAATGACAAGGTTATACCAAACGGGTACCCCTTCGTGTGGGTACCTGGTGCACGTAATGACTAAAGCCCAATTGTCAATAGGCTGAAGAAGCCCAACAAGCGAAGCCCAGGTCGAAGACATATACCATAAATATCATAGTCGGTAGTACATTCCATAAATGTAGTCCTAGTCGGTCACGACCCGAGAACTGTACCCCTGTATAAAGGACAGGAGGGTGGCCGATCAAGGACACGCCCAACCAGAATCACAACACCCTAGCAAGATCGACATCTTGCTAGACCCCTGTACTCGCCGCATATACACAATCAATAACAGACAAGCAGGAGTAAGGGTTTTACCTCACTGGAGGGCCCCGAATCTGGGTAATTCCCGCTTGTCAGCCGACGAATCTATCAACACCACGCGTTCTCTACCTCATAACTCTTACCCTAGGCTAGTAACCATGGGTATTGATGGAGACATCCCTCGTCAATTGCAATAAAATAAAGATACAAATGAATTGCTACAGAGGTAGGACAAGTCCTTGACACAAGCAAAATAAAATAACAGGAAATAAAAGTGGGTTGTCTCCCAAAAGCTCTTTCTTTATAGCCATTAAGATAGGCATAGTGATTTTTATGATGCTCTCATAAAAATGAGAGTTGAAAAACATAGGAGAGCATCAAGAGGTAAACTTCAAACACATTTTAGTCTAACCCACTTCCTATGAAAAGGAGTCTTGTGATAGAATAGGTTATTGAAACATAAAGCAACTATCACACAAAGATGAAACAGATGAAACTTCAAAGCTTCCAACACAAAGAGATGTGTTTTAGTAACTTGAAAACTTTTACAACCGTGTTTTCCTCTCTCATAATAACTTTCAATAGTAGAAATAAATTTAACCATATAACCACAAGAATCATTCAACTTAGATAACATAGGCACATAAAGATGTTCATTAAATTTATTTTGGAATTCATTAGCATGCTTCCCTCTTTCAAAATAGTTACTAAGATCAATATCAAGTTTAAGATCATGGTTGCAACAAAAATTTGGAACTAGAGACAATTGCAAACCACATAAGTATTTCTCAACATAAGCAAACTTCTCCTCCATGGTGTAGCTAGGAGAATTTAAAAACAAAGAAGGACTCTCATGAGTAATAGTACCATCACAAGAAACAATTATATAATTTTTATCCTCACATAAATAATTAACAACTTCTAAATATAGAGGATTATCAATAAGTATAGGACCATCATCTAAAGCATTATCATATATCATATTTAAGCAATACTCATCATTATCATCAATAAGTTCACTTGTAGCATCATGAATAAAAAATATAACATAATTATCACATAAAACATTCTTATCATGAGCCATATGCATAAAAGAATTAATACTCTCCACATAAGCATAGTCATTCTTATTAATTGTAGTGGGAGCAAATTCAACAAAATAGCTATGATTATTATTCTCGTCACCATAATCATCATATTTAGGAGGCATATCATAATCAACATAAAATATATCCACAATAGTAGGAGGACCGAAAATATCACAATGATTATAATTATCATATATTGGAGGCAAAGTATCATCAAAGAAAATTTTCTCCTCCGTGGTTGGGGAACTAAATATATCATGCTCATCAAAACCAACTCCCCCAAGCTTAGACTTTTCCATAGCCTTAGCCATAATAGTGTCCAATGAATTTATACTAATAACATTACTATCACTATTACGCAAACTGACTTCCATAGGTTTTTAATTTTCTCTTGAAATGTAACATGTCCTAATGCAATATAAATTTCATAAAGATCCCTATTTTTTTTGCTGTTTTCCATTATCCTAACTAGTGAAAATAAAAAACAAGAAATAAAAAGTAATAAGTGCAGAATCTAAAGGAGATACCTTCAAGCGCTCACCTCCCCGGCAACGGCGCCAGAAAATAGCTTGATGTCTACGCACGCTTCTATTCTTGTAGACAATGTTGGGCCTCCAAGAGCAGAGGTTTGTAGAACAACAACAAGTTTCCCTTAAGTGGATCACCCAAGGTATATCGAACTCAGTGAGGTAGAGGTCAAAGATAACCCTCTCGAACAACCCTGCAATTAAGATACAAGAAGTCTCTTGTGTCCCCAACACACCCAATACACTTGTCAGATCTATAGGTGCACTAGTTATGCGAATAGATAGTGGAATATAAATAATATGGATGATTATAAGTACTAATTGCAATCTGTAATAAAAATCGCAGCAAGCAAACATGTAGCAGAACTTGTTGGAAATGGTGTTTTAATGCTTAGAAACAAGGCCTAGGGATTCTACTTTCACTAGTGGACATTCTCAACAATGACATCAAAGTTAAATAAATAATCACTACTCTCAAACACTCTCATGTTGCATAACAAACACCATTTATTGTGTAGGGCTAAAAGAGCACCCTGAAAGTTGGAGTAAACTAACACCAACAATGTCATAAAGGGAATCACACACGGTGCACACACTGTCACCGTTACACACGTGAATAACCCCGGAGTTCATATTAAAGTAACCTCTAGCGTGCATAATAGACAAAGAGTGGCATCATATTCAACTAGATTACAAAGCTCATGATCACATAAAGATCACATGGGAGAGATAGATAAACCACATGGCTACCGTAGATCCCGCAACATCGGGAGAGAACTAGTCACTCCTCATCGTAGGAGTCAGCAACGGCGATGGAGATGGCGGTGGAGTCGATGGAGATGGCTCCGGGAGCAATTCCCCTTCCCGGCAGGGTGTCGGAACAGAGACTTCTGTCCCCCGAATCTTGTCGGCGATGGCGGTGGTGTTCGGGACCCGTGGAGGAAAAAGTTGAAGGGGATCGGGTGCAGAAAACAAAAAAATTCCTACCAACGATATCCTAAAAGCATGCCAAGATCTATTCTATGCAGATATAGTAGTACGAACGGAGATCGGAATACGTACCCTTGTAGACCGAAAGCGGGGATTACGTTCCCACACAAACGTTGTCGATGAAGACCGACGAAGCCGACCTCAAGGTCGTGTAGAGGAAGCAGGCCTCCGAGTACCGCTAGCGCAGCACCTCGCAGGGAGTCGCACACGTACGGTGGAGACGACGGCCTCCGAAGCTCCAGTCCAGGACGAGCAGCGGAAGACTTGGACCGGAACACCAGCAGCGCGGTAGCGGGCTATGGTGGAGGAGATCCCCCTTCCTCAGCTCGGCGCGGCTCCAACTTGGGAACCACGAGATCGAGAGAGAAATCGGGAATTAATTGGTGAATTAAAAGGCTGGGGCTGCCCCTTCTTATATAGGCTCCCGGGGGGAGCCAACCTTGCCAGCCAGGCAATGTGGGACTATCCCCACATGCCTGGCTCGGCACATGGTGCGCCGGCCCCCTGGTGGGCCCCATCTGGCCCACCTAGGCCGGCCACAGCTCCCCCACCGAATTCCCAAGGGGGTTCCCCCCCCTCTTGGGCCTTCTTTCGTCCGGAAGGCCCATTTAGGGAAATCTGCCTAAATAAATTCGAAAATAAATATATAAAATCATATTTGCATATTAATAACACTAATTAATATCAAACATAATATATATAATTTTTCCTAGCTCCGAAAACTCTTTCGGCGCTGCCCGATTTCCATCGGACCCCTCCCGGGACGCTCCCGGTGATCTCCTTCCTTTCCGGTTGTCTTGTCGAAACCCCTTAAGTGTGTTACCCTAGCGGTTCGATATAATATCAGGTATGATCAAGACTCCTCAATGATCAACGACTAACTCGTAGGCCTGGACCCCATGAATTAATCCCTGAGATATAACGAATGACTTTCATCTATCAAACCTGAACGCAACGTCTTAAACCTTTTGCCATAGCGATACTTAGCACGTCCGAGCGTCGTTCCATAGTACTCTGACTTAGTGCTAATAGGCGCCTTGATCTATCGCGATAGATTTTTATGCCTAAAACATACGCAGCTTCTCCTAAGTCCTTCATGGAAAATTTACTGTTTAAATATTCCTTCACGCTATTCAGAAGTTCCACATCATTCCCAATCAGCAATATGTCGTCAACATACAGTGCTAAGAACACAACCGAGCTCCCACTCATTTTCTTGTAAATACAGGTCTCTTCCACATTCTGGATAAATCTAAAACATTTGATTACCTCATCAAAGCGAAGATTCCAGCTCCGAGATGCCTGCTTCAATCCATAGATGGATCGCTGAAGCTTGCACACCTTGTTAGCATTTCCTGGATCGACAAAACCTTCCGGCTGTACCATGTACAACTCTTCCTCAATGTTTCCATTTAGGAAGGCCGTTTTGACGTCCATCTGCCAGATTTCATAATCATAGTAGGCAGCCACCGCTAACAAGATCCGAATAGACTTAAGCATCGCTACCGGTGAAAAAGTTTCATCGTAGTCAATTCCATGAACTTGTCGGAAACCCTTTGCGACAAGCCGAGCCTTATAGACGGTCACATTACCATCAGCATCAGTCTTCTTCTTAAAGATCCACTTATTCTCGACAGCCTTGCGCCCTTCGGGAATATACATCAAAGTCCACACTTTGTTATCATACATGGATCCTATTTCGGATTTCATGGCTTCAAGCCATTTCTCGGACTCTAGACTCTCCATCGCCTCCATGTAGTTCGTAGGTTCGTCTTGCTCGACTAGCATGACGGTGCAAACCATGTTGCCATACCATTCTGGTGCGATCCGAGATCTACCAGACCTACGAGGTAGAACATCTTCCTCGACAGTTTCTCCCACTCCTTCCACGGAGGACGTTTCCGGAATTGCTTCCGTTGCGCCACTCGGAATCTCGAGTTCAGGATCAACGATTTCATCGAGGTCTACCTTCCTCCCACTTACTCCTTTCGCGAGAAACTCCTTCTCTAGAAAGGCACCGGTCTTCGCGACAAAAGTTTTGCCCTCATCTTGGTTGTAGAAGGTGTACCCAACGGTTTCTCGCGGATATCCTACAAAGACGACTTTCTCCGACTTCGGTTCGAGTTTGTCGGGCTGTAGTTTCTTAACGTACGCCTCACAACCCCAAACCTTCAGAAACGATAACTTAGGCTTTTGGCCATACCATAATTCATACGGCGTCGTTTCAACGGACTTGGACGGAGCCCTATTTAAAATGAATGCGGCTGTTTCTAACGCATAACCCCAGAAGGACACTGGCAGATCGGTAAGAGACATCATAGACCGGACACTATCCAGTAGAGTACGATTACGTCGCTCGGACACGCCGTTACGCTGCGGCGTTCCGACTGGCGTAAGTTGGGGTACTATGCCACAACTCTTCAGATGTGTGCCAAACTCAAAACTCAAGTACTCTCCACCGCGATCGGATCGGAGATGCTTGATTTTCCTATTAAGCTGATTCTCAACTTCACTCTGGAATTCTTTGAACTTTTCAAACGTTTCAGACTTGTGTTTCATCAAATAGATATAACCGTATCTACTCAAGTCATCAGTGAAGGTGACGAAGTAACGATAACCATTGCGTGTCGAAACGCTCGTCGGTCCACACACATCTTATTGTATGATCCCCAACAAATCTGACGCCCGTTCAACGAAAACTTTGAACGGTGTCCTGGTCATTTTGCCCATGAGGCATGGTTCGCATGTATCGAGGGATCCGAAATCCAACGAGTCCAAGAGTCCATCGGAGTGGAGTCGCTTCATGCGCTTTATACCAATATGACCAAGACGGCAATGCCACAAAAACATGGCGGTATCGTCACTACACTTAATCCGTTTGGCTTCTATGTTATGGATGTAAGTACTACGATCGAGATTCAACAAGAATAAACCGTTATTCTCGGGAGCATCAACATAAAAGATATCATTCATATAAATAGCACAATTGCTTGACACTGATTTAAATGAATAACCGTCTTGTAACAGGCAAGACCCACTTATAATGTTTACACTCAAGGATGGCACAAAATAACATTTATTTAAAACCAAAACTAATCCCGATGGTAGATGCAGAGGGAGCGTGCCGACAGCCACCACGTCGACTCTCGATCCGTTGCCGACGCGCATCGTCACCTCATCCTTCGCCAGCCGCCTTTTATTCCGTAACTCCTCCTGAGAGTTACATATACGAGCAACAGAACCAGTATCAAATACCCACGTGTTGCTCCGGGCGGATGTAAGGTACACATCTATAACATGTATATCAAATATACCTTGCTCTTTGTCGACCGTCTTGCCATACTTCTTATCCTCCAGATACTTGGGACAGTTGCGCTCAGGTGATCCGATGGTCACCACCATCTTCTTCAGCTTGATTTCTAATTCGGCCACTTCGAGCATCTTCAGGATTTCCGACAGGGGTTTTGACGTCCCTTTCATGCCGTAGTCCACGATGGCGTTCTTATAGCTAGGGGGCAGAGAAATCAGCGCCCTATCAATAACCACCTCCTCTGGGATCACACTTCCCAGATCACTCAGAAGTCGAGCGCAGCCAAACAACTTGGCCAAGTGCTCACTAATATTGTCGTGCTCTTCCATCTGGGCTGAGAAGAAAAGCACAGATGCCTCGTACCTCTCAGCATTGACTTGTCGTGCAAAAACAACCATGAGTTCAGTGATTATATCATAAGCACCCTTGTTCATGAAGCGGGTTTGCAGGTCAGCCTCCATGGCAAAGAGCATGCCACTCTGGACATAAGAAGAAATCTCCGCCTTGACCCCATGGACAATCCTTTCGATTTCCGGGGCGGTGCTTGGAAGATCACCTAAGGGGGCATCAATGATGTAGGCCACCTTGTGGGTTTCAAGGATGGACTTCAGATCGCGGAACCAGGACACGAAGTTAGACCCATCGGTCTTAAGCTTCTCTTTCTCAATGAACAGGTTTAGGTTAAAGGAGGGGTGAGACATCTACAATGGAATTTGCAACAACATAAGACTTTGTTCATAATAATTGTGAGTTATAGTATTTTAGAAAATAACTAACATAACTCCCACTCAAACGAACATCCCTCCTGGTCGTTTAAGCGATTACACGACCCCCATCCATTGCACCACCCCTCATCATCAAAGCCGGCGGCACAACTTAAAGAGTAGACAAAATCGTCCGCCACACCAATTTTGTGACTCGTGCTCGACCTTTCGGTCTTCCTGTTCCGAGGCCATACCTCTGAGTATGCTAGGCTCGCCACCAAAGACCTCCACGCTGACGCTTGTGCAACATGGCTTACACCCACCGTATGCGAACGAAGATATGTCTGACACCCGATCATCACGGCCTGCCTCATAACGTAGAACTTTCTTGGTGGTGCGCGTTGGAGGAAGAACACTAGTGGTATTTTGAAGGGATCATCTTATTCAGCTACCGCCGTGTAACTAATGTATACTATACACACAATCACACAAAATAAGATGCACACAAAACATCAAATGTAATGCAATGTGATATAGTCCATCGCGCCATGGTCTTCTTGGCGCCCGCAGTTTATAAACAGTTTAATAAACCTAACTTGACCATATCACATAGCCCCTGCAAAATAAAGTTAGACGCTTCTACTTTATCTTTTGCATGTTTTACGTGGCTTGGGGCTTTCGTAAATAGAACCGCTTCATACCTACGAATCTTATGACCACAACAACGATCCAATAATTGCATGTTTAAGCATCCCTTTCGGGCCCTCCATTGAAAATGCGAAGACCAACTAAAGAGAGAGAAACTGACACCCGCCAGCCACATATACGGTACAAGCCGTATGTCAGTAGTGGAACCAGTCTCGCGTAAGCGTACGCGTAAAGTCGGTCCGGGCCGCTTCATCAACTCAATGCCGCTGGAATACACAAGTGCACGCTAGAGGGTAGCAAATAACAGGAACGGTGCCCCCGTGCAGAGCACGGGTTCTAACAGCGTACAGCTATATCTACGATAGATCGGCTCTGATACCACTAAAGGGGATCAGGTGCAGAAAACAAAAAATTTCCTACCAACGATATCCTAAAAGCATGCCAAGATCTATTCTATGCAGATATAGTAGTACGAACGGAGATCGGAATACGTACCCTTGTAGACCGAAAGCGGGGATTACGTTCCCGCACAAACGTTGTCGATGAAGACCGACGAAGCCGACCTCAAGGTCGTGTAGAGGAAGCAGGCCTCCGAGTACCGCTAGCGCAACACCTCGCAGGGAGTCGCACACGTACGGTGGAGACGACGGCCTCCGAAGCTCCAGTCCAGGACGAGCAGCGGAAGACTTGGACCGGAACACCAGCAGCGCGGCAACGGGCTATGGTGGAGGAGATCCCCCTTCCTCAGCTCGGCGCGGCTCCAACTTGGGAACCACGAGATGGAGAGAGAAATCGGGAATTAATTGGTGAATTAAAAGGTTGGGGCTACCCCTTCTTATATAGGCTCCCTGGGGGAGCCAACCTTGCCAGCCAGGCAATGTGGGACTATCCCCACATGCCTGGCTCGGCACATGGTGCGCCGGCCCCCTGGTGGGCCCCATCTGGCCCACCTAGGCCGGCCAAAGCTCCCCCATCGAATTCCCAAGGGGGTTCCCCCCTCTTGGGCCTTCTTTCGTCCGGAAGGCCCATTTAGGGAAATCTGCCTAAATAAATTCGAAAATAAATATATAAAATCATATTTGCATATTAATAACACTAATTAATACCAAACATAATATATATAATTTTTCCTAGCTCCGAAAACTCTTTCGGCGTTGCCCGATCTCCATCGGACCCCTCCCGAGACGCTCCCGGTGATCTCCTTCCTTTCCGGTTGTCTTGTCGAAACCCCTTAAGTGTGTTACCCTAGCGGTTCGATATAATATCAGGTATGATCAATACTCCTCAATGATCAACGACTAACTCGTAGGCCTGGACCCCATGAATTAATCCCTGAGATATAACGAATGACTTTCATCTATCAAACCTGAACGTAAAGTCTTAGACCTTTTGCCATAGCGACACTTAGCACGTCCGAGCGTCGTTCCATAGATATCTCCATCCCTAATCCCGACCTCGTTACCGACGACGCTATCTTCTACTCGTTCATGATCTCATGTCTCCGTGACCTAGTCACATGCTTGCAAGCTCATTAGACATGATCTCACCGAGTGGGCCCGAGAGTATCTATCCTGCTATGCGGACTGGCAAATCCCGCTCTTGACCCCTCGTCTCAACTACTCCTTTGAGATACCCAAAAGTATCACCGTTATTGTCATACTAAATAAGATACGACGTTTGGTGCAATCAAAGTATCTTCCGGGAATAACAATAAGAGTTGATCTCACTGTCAAAGGCGTAACGACTACGTTCTCCAAATCTGGGTATGTCCATCACATCGTTCTCCAACGATATGACTCCCATTGCCGACCGGCGCCATGCCCCATGACCGGGAAAACTCGATCATCAATCGCGCAACGAAACTAGTCTTAGTAGAGGCTACTAGGGACCTGGTTGTTTACGTATCACACCCGCATTAATGTTTCCGCTTAATACGGTTGTAGCATGACACAAAAACCTATTATGAACAAACGAGATATGATAAAGAATACACTTTATTAATTGCCTCTAAGGCATATCTCCTTCAAAAGTGTCTAACGTCCTATGGTTTTGGGTCAGAGGGATATTTATGAGCGAAAGACCTAGGTCGGTGGCCACCCGAGGGCGCCTCATCACCTCCTGGCGTGGCTAGGATGGGGCCTGCGCCAGCAGGTGGTGAGGGCCCCTCGTGGCCCTTCTTCGTCTCGTCTTTGGTTCTTCGCGACGTAAATATTCCAAAAAATATTTCCTGGTTGATTTATTTCCAATTTGGCGGATATTTTTTTAAGTACTTTTCTGAAATAAAAAATAGCAGAAAACAGGAAACTGACACTGTGGCATCTTGTTAATAGGTTAGTCCCAGAAAATATATAAAACTATATAAAATGCATATAAAACATGTAATAATATGATATAACATAGTATAAAAAATAAGAAATTATGTATACGTTGGAGACGTATCAATTACCAAGATAAGATGTGAAACTACGGTCAATGTGGAGCGTATGATGGTCGTACATGTAAGTTGTGCAATCAGTTTCTTTTGAAGGGCGTTATTTATAAAAGAGCCTAGCGAGTATAAAATAGATAGCATCCCCGATCCCTAGCTCAGCTCCGCAAAATCCCCAAATCCTGTCATTGTCAAAATCATCATCGACCTCCCTCAAAATCCCGTTGTCATTGCCATGTCTATAAGCTCAGCTCGCTCCTTTCGTCTTGGTGTCTGCAACACCAATGTTCTGCAACCCTTCATCCTCTGTCCCGATCGCGGGAAATTGGTGAAGTGGTACGAGTCAACCACGGTGGCGCACAATGGGTGGCTCTTCTACCGTTGTGCCACTCATGGGGTAAGTAGAGTTCTAATTTGAGACATGTAAACTGAATTTTTTAGTTTTCCATTCTTGAATTTTGGATTCGAACTTAGAATTTTATACTATGTGTTTTTGATTTATAGAGTACATGTGATTTCTGGCACTAGGAGTTTGGGGTATGTCGTCTGTCTTGTGGATCACAACATCATTGTTGGCGACGATGTTGTCGAAACTCTAGGTGCTACGGTTGGAAGAAGGGATGCGTTGAACACTGCTGGAAAAGGAGATGACACGTGGTGTGGTCACGTCAAATCTCATGGGTTGTTGGAGAGTTTTTATGTCTTCGTGTGCTTCAGCCGATAGGCGCCGTCGATCGACTTCTGTTATGATGAATGATCCTTCCCATGACGAGGCGAGTTTGCGTACCTTCTTCTATTTCAACCGCAACATCAAGTCGTCCACCTCAAAGCCTCCCGTGTGGAGTTGGTGACTGCGGTAGCGGTACAGACTTTGCTCATAGTTGGCGAGCAATATCACTGGTTCACTGCCATCCAGCGTGACAAGTGACATCTCAACGAAACTGGTCAGATTAATACCATTGTACATACTCAAGGTGTTTAGAAAATAAATCAGTTTTTAACTAAGCACCGATGTTTATTTGTACTTGACAAATGATTAACTAGGCACCCTTGCTATATAAATAGGCACCGTTGGTTATGAAAACAGACACGTTGGTTATGAAAACGCTTGATTTATTTTTGTAAACACCTATCTAAGCACATTGTATTGTACATGGTATTAGACTCAGTTAATAACTAGCTATACAAAATGGATTGAGTGTTATTTTGGTTTTTGTGGTTTTTACCCGTGGTATTTTGACAAGTTCGGTTCTGTTCTTTTGGCTATTTTCTCTCAAACGTAAAATACTGGAGGAGGCGCGCGCCGCCGCCAACATAGCGCCACCGTCCTAGCCCGTCCACGCCGCGGCCATCCCTCTGCGCGGATCCACGGCTGCCTATGCCACCCGTACCACGAGCTTTGCCTCCGCTTCGATCTCGACGGCATAGCTTGCCGTCCGATCTCGCCTCTCCTCCGAGCACCCCGACCAGGTATCCACCGAGCTCGCCGGCCTCGCCCCGGACAGGATTTCCTAGAGTTGAACTTTTGCCGAGCACGCCCGGATCTGCGTCGCCGACGAGCCCCCAACCCGGGCGCCGCGATAAGCAAGTCTCATCTCCGATCTGTGTAAGGTTGTTGGAATGTGCAATGGCACTAGACATTGTAACTGTCGCTGATTCTTGTTGCTCCGCCATAGGTTCGTTGGATTCAAGAACACTCCCTTGTTGCGACGAACAGCCCACGCTATAAACCAAATCTGACCAGCATAGGTGAAGCCGCATGCACCACCGCCTCCTGCGCTGCTGCGCGATGCCTCTCCTGCAGGCCTCGCCGCTGCCTCCGAGGACGCTTGGGGTTTTGGGAAGCCGCATGAACCACCACCTCCTCCGCTGCCGCGGGATGCCTCTCCAGCCTCCGCCGCCGCCGGATGTTTCGGGCGGGCGCCTCTTCTCCTCCCTCCCGTCCCCGCCGCCTCTCCAGTCCCGAAGGTACGATCCTCCTCTTCCTTCCTTCCTTTGTGCTGTGTAAGTTGTGGCTCCTGCGGGTCTGCTAGGGACGTTGGTACATCTGGGGGCAGGTAGAGGCTATGCTGCCAGACACCTATAGCAGTTTCCAGGTGCCGGACTAGCGGGCTGGAGGCACACCCACCACCTGCTGTTGTGACCTGTGTGTAGTATCCGGTCCATGATGGGATCAGCGGTATTGAATTTGGTTCGACGACGAGGGGAATTGGGGACACGAGCAGATCAGCAATGCGGGGAGATTGTGGAGCAGGAGATGGAAATTTATTTCAAGAGTGTTTTTATTCAGCATACCGATCTTTCAAATATGTCGGATTATGAATCAGCACCGTGGAAGGAAGGTGGGCACCGCTCACACACAACCGTACAATCGGGACTAGCTTGCACACGTAGCACCTTTCCTGGATCAACCCATGCCCGGTGACCTTTCTGTGGCAGCCAACAGGCGAGGGATGCGTGACACTCTGCTCCACGCAAGGGTTGCTTCGTCGTATTAACTCCTTAATTAGAAAAGCCAGAGGGGCTAGTCCGTATTGGTGGAGTTTCTTGTATGTGGCATTTGTTGGTATACTTTTTTAAATATGGAAATACTTTATATTAGACAATGTCAGAAGTTCGAACTTCAAAGAGTGATAGCTTCTATCTTCTATTCGTAAACCTATTTGGTTCGCTAAATGTGAAATATGTGCACTTCTTATGGGAGTGACAATAAGATAGGACATGAAAATTGAACAAATCAGGAATGACCCAACTATTAGAGGATGAAACAATTATTTACCTTTGTTTTGAGGGCACACACATTATTTGCTAGGGTTGTAGTTTGTGGATTTCGAAAGGACTGGTAGTCAGCATTCACTGAAGGAGTTTTGGCCCACAATAATTATTTAGTATTGGTGTTTATGTATCTTTTCGAAAGTCTATATACCCAGATACTCCCTTGTACGTTTATTCCTCGTATTGGCGAACCGATACATGGTCTCGCTTTTGGTACCTAAATGCTCATCTGGGTTAGGCAAAGCTTTACTTAATTAGATTATTACTATGTTATATTTTACAAACGGTTGGTTTCCTTTTCTTGTCATAGTTACTTGATGCACTGGAGTATTTTGAAGGCATTAGTTTATGCGTTTATCTCTTTTGTAGAGAGGTGCATGTCTGGTATCTTTGCCCTGACGAGCTGAATGATCAGGCTCAGCTGAATATGTTTGAAGAACTTCTTTCGCCTGTTGAAAGAGAGTATGCTGCCTCTATGAAAGGAACGTCGTTACGGAAAGATGCTATGTTGTCCCGTGCATTATTGCGCACCACCCTCTCAAGATGTATGTAATCACCAACTGTCTACTGCATTGCTGATCACATTTGATTGAATTTAATGCACGTTACTAACTTAGTTTCATTCAAGAAATCATGATGTATGTAATTCTTGCTATTATGATTTATTGAATTGCGAAATTTGTGGCAGATGTTCAATTCAGTATTGTGCTTTGGTCAGAATAAGCAGCAAATACAATCCTTTCCATGGGTGAGGGTAACGAGATAAAAAAATACTTGGTAAATTTTGTAATCATGAGGAAAAACCTGTAGCTTTGTGAGAAAAATAGCTTAATATCTTTCGATAGCTTCAGCCGATTTTGCAATGTATGGTTCTTAGGTGTATTGAGTTACTCCCTTTAAACTTTACCTGTAGATAGAGCCTCCATTCGTGCATTTCTTAGATATATGGAAAACATGTGATTCAAGATCAACTATGTCATGTAACTTTTGACCTCTTGCATTGCATCCATAGCTGATTTTCCCCTTCAAGTAACAGTGTAGGATCTACTAAGGCTCCGTTTGGTTTGGCTTCCGAACCAACTTCTGCGGTGGTGAACTGAGAATCTGAACCAAACGATTTTTTTACCGCACCTGATTCTCCAAACGCAGCTGCGTTGCGCAATACTATTATCGTAGCCCTGGAGACCAGCTTGTATCGTGGTGAGAACTTCCCTCTAAGTTATTTTACCCCCGCTGCCACCGATAAGTCGTACCTGGTCACTTCTTTTCCGTCGCTGGCCGAACGAAGCTCGTTTCCTTGCATCGGGGACCGACAAACGGATAGTGATCTAGCCGCCGCCCCTCCGGCCCAGCCTGAGAGCCGGCGGCGAGGCGCTCGGCGAACCTGCTATTGCAGCGGTAGAGGACCAGGACCAGCAGAAGGCGAAGCGGGCTCGCTAGCTGTTCCTTGTATAGAGAACGCGAGCTGCTCTTCCCGGCGGTCGGTCGGAAGAACCCTCGCGCCGAGGGGTTAGCCGCACACACAACATATCTGGCAAGGTGCCCAATAGAGATGAAGATCGATCTGATCAGATATCCGGCTGAACTTGCACGTATATTACTTCGATCTCGGGTACTGTGTATTAGATGCGGCTGAACTTACAAGTACTACATGCTAGCTAGTACCAGTTTGACTAGATTGATCAGCTAGTACCGAGGCACGCACACGCTAGCTAGCTTGCTAGATTGTCTAGAAAGGTTTCGGGGTGGTTCTGATAATCTCCGGCGAGGTTTGGGCCATCTCTGGCAAGGTTTCAGCAAGGTCTGACCAACTCTGGCGAGGGTCTGATGATAATCAAGGTGGCTAGAGGCGGTCCAGCGCATCTCTCTGACTAGGTACATCATGTCTTCGCCGATCTCTGATGAGGTTTTAGCTAAGGCCGATCAACTTTGTTGAGTGTCCGACGATAACCAAGGTGGTTGGATGCGGTCCACCGTGGCTCCGTCGAGATACAATGTGTCTTGTCCGATCTCCGGTAAGGTGTTCCGATGGCGGTGGAGGTTTCACGTGGTAGAGCTATGGCAAGGTGCTCTGATGCGGTGGTTTGGCGAGATGTGGCAAACTCCAGCGAGGTTCTGAGAACTGCATCGATGCTTCGGCGGCTGATGGCGCTGACAAGAGTGTTACAAATGATTTGCACACAATCCACAGTTCACAGTTGTTCCAGCCAAACAACTTTCAGCTTTGTCACAGTTCTTACCTCACAGCAGGTTGTTCACAGCTCACAGTTCACACAGCCTTTTTAGAATCCACAGCTAAACCAAACGCACCCTAAGTGTACGGCCACTTTCTGGTGCACAATTTTTTTTGTAAATAATCATAAAATGGAGGTTGGAACTATCTGCACATTTGACCTGTAATGTGGAAGTTTGGCATGCTGCTCAATGGTTGAGTTTTAGCATTTTATATTGCCAATATTTAGAGCATTCTTGTCTTTTAGTTCTTTCAATTATATTTTATACAGCATGACGCATAAACATGATTACTGATATGCTTATTGCTAATTTGTTTGAACTAGACTAGATACAGATTGTAAGATTGATCCAAGATCATTTGAGTTTAAGAAGAACAAATTTGGGAAACCTGAGGTAAGAGGTTAGGTTTCAGCAGTTATTTTCTGCAATATTAAGACTTTTAATTAACTTTCATTTGGTTGCTTTCCATGTTTAATCAGATATTATGGCCACAGGATGATAGCATTGTGGAGCGACCTTTGCATTTTAACATTTCACACACTACTTCTTTGATTGCCTGTGGCATTGCCATGCATGCTCATGTATGTTCTTATCACCGTGACTACCAAAAGTGAGAGAAATAAATGGCCATGTTTTTTGTTTCTTTGTAAGTTACTAAGTTGATGTTGCTATTTTTCACTGTCTCAGATTGGTATTGATATTGAAGAGAAGAAGCGGAATACAACCAAGAATATTTTATCTCTTGCTCGCCGTTATTTCACCCCTTCTGAAGTTGATTATCTAGTTGAGATTTCTGATTCGGATGCTCAGAGAATGGAATTCCTAAAACTATGGACTCTTAAAGTTAGTGAGCCTCTCTTTGGTCCTCTGCTTTATAGCCCTTTCCTATGCAACCATTACATTGAGGCAATGTACATACTTTTGAACAATGAATAGATAGTATTTTCCAGTATTAGGTTAAAATCTATCAACTAGCTTATGTCAGTGTGATATGACCATCTCAAGTGTAATGTAGCTGTTTTATTTTTGCTATGGAAATGCAGATTTGGAATACATATCTAGCGAACCCATATTTAGATGCAAACTTGCTAAATTCTTACTGACATAACAATGATTATATTAAATGAACCAAAGTAAAGGACATACAGATGCATCTAATGAATATCCCTTTGAGGAAAAAGTAATCATCGTGAGAAGAGTTAGCACCAATGTTGGTTTGCAGAAAAATTTGCCCTATGTAAATTAAATACTCAGAATACTGATTAGGGATACAGTTTTGCAAAATAAATTGCTTACATGCAACTATCATTGATATCTGAATTTTTAGGAAGCATATGTGAAGGCTCTTGGGATGGGTTTCTCAGGTGCCCCATTCAGTACATTTTCAATCACGTTGGAAACAAGTCAGAGAATTAGAATTTCTAAGGTATGCAGCTTTGACCCTTCTCCTTTGTTGGTGTCTTCAACATATGCTGCTATATATCTGAACATGATAGTTTGTGACACCTTCTGACATGTGGGTCTCCTGGACACCTAACACTAATTTAGCACAATTAGGAGATGTCATGTTAAGTAAATTTCATAACGAAAAATATATTGTTATTATGCATCATGGTACATCACAGAAATCAGGTGCCTTCTTATTACATTGTTGCAATATAATACTAGTAGTAAGTCGTTTCTTAACGATCTGCCTTGACTTTTGTTCAATTTGTTAGGCATCAGAATTATGCAAATATTCCAACTCTGGTTTTGATCATCTGCCTGAGAATTGGCAATTTATACTCACAGAGCTAAATAGTTCTCATTACATGTCAGTTTGTATAGAGGACGACTCCAGAAATCAAGGTTTGTATTGCCAGCTTGAGGACAAACATATTGGTTATCATGGTTCTTTCAGTCGCTTCACTAAATTGTTTGTTTATATATTTCAGATCTTGAGGATAGTCCAGCTCCAGTAGGACTAAAAGTATGGAAGACCATACCATTTGTAGAAGATACACTTGTCTCTGGAACTGATGCTTTAAAACTTATTGCTTGACTATGTCAGAACTTGCCGTCAAATCAACAACATGAGTAAAATAAAGGGAAAATGCAGTTAGCATTTCATCCATGATTATAAACTGCCGTCGCACGTCAGAAAACCTTGCACAAATAACAAATGTTCAACGCTAACAATTAGTCTGGATATTACCAGACTATGATAATGAGTGGCCTGGAACTCTTTCCGGTTCGTGGGCACAATGTAGCACAAAGCCTGCGCACGTTCTCTTAACTAAACGCAGCTGCGCTTGCTTCAGATTTTCGGGGAATCTTTTTTATTATGTAGCAGTTGCGCCTAAGTTGAAACCGGTGGCCATGGTTGATACTCCCTCCTCCGTTTTAAATATAAAAATGTTTTAACTATTAAACATATAGTCTAGACGTGGATTAAAATAAATGAACATAGATACTATAATATAGACTAGTAACTGTGCACGTGTGTTCTCATAAATAAATCAATAATGTATTTAAAATTTAGATCAATTCTCCATCAAAATTGAAAGAAAATTAACGACACACACTCTATCTTGATCCATGTGTGTTTTCGGTGTTTTTAAAGTTGATTTTCGAAATAACAGTTACATGCAAAACATATGGTTTAGTAATCATCCACCGCATAACTGGTTTTGTTAAAGGTATGAGTGATATCATAATTGTCTCTCACACACGGTGTTCACTTTTTTTTTAAAGAAACACGGTATAAACTCGCAAGCACTTATATAAATACGCGCACACTCACTCCTATGAGCACACACACGTACCCTATTTCTATGAGTATCTCTGAAAGACCAACCCGACGGTTCAGCTCTTAAGATTGACGAAGTCATCACATGTACCTCGCTGTTGACGAGAACATCACCTCTCACTGAAGAATATTTCGTATAAATGAAAAACACCAATGTCTAATCTAAGGTTTAAACTCTGATGAGATGGGAGTACAACCACCCTCATAGCCATATTGACACAAGCAAGTTCTCCGCACAGTGTTCACATTGACCTTGTTCCAAACACGTGTCAGTAGAAAACCAGATTCAGCGAAGAATTGCAGCACGCTACCCATTTCCCCTGGGACCTGGGTTTGTCGTCGCTGACGCGAAAACACGACCACGCCCGCATACTCCCGGCGAACTCAAACTTGGCGCGAGAAAAGCAGCCACGCGAGCCAGACCAACCTACCACCAGTGCACCAGGTCCACGCAGCCTTCTTCCTCCCCGCCCGGAACCATTCCCGCGGCCGGCCGGCGCCGGCGGTAGGTGTGTTGACCACGCCGTTGGGTGCGCCAACTCCACGAGCCCTCTATATAGACCCCCGCCCTCTCCGCCCACCCACCTCAGCCCTCAGGTAGTAGTAGTAAAGCACAGGGGCTGCCGTTGCCGCGTCGCGCGTTTACTGCCACCCCCACCTCCTACTTCCTTCCTTCCCAACGCTCCCCCACCTACCAGCCCACGACGCAGGCGGACAGCACAATCTCCATCACGCGAACCACGCGCGGTCCCATCCTGCTAGTGCCGTGGAAGATCGATGGATTCGGCGGCGGGGCCGATGGAGCTCGTGGCGGCGCTGCTGCGCGGGGTGACGCCGGCCGAGCTGGCCGGCGCCGTGCCGGCGGGCCAGAGGGCCGACGTCAGGGCGCTCCTGGCCACGCTCGCGGCGGCCGTGCTCGGCTGCGCGCTGCTCGTGCTCTGGCGGAGGACGGCGGCGGGCAAGAAGCGGAGGGAGGCCGACAACAAGGCGTCGGCGGCCGGCGTCGGGGTGCAGGGGAGGGCGGCCAGGCAGGGAAAGGACGACCAGGCCAATGACGACGGCAGGAAGCGGGTCGCCGTCTTCTTCGGCACGCAGACCGGCACCGCCGAGGGATTCGCCAAGGTTGCCCCTTTAAAGTTGCCCCTTTAATCCTGTTTTTTTTTTTGGAACTGGCCTGTTATCCCCTACTATCGAATTTGTTGTCATGTTAAATTGTGAATTCCTTCTCTTGTTCTTGTTCACGTAAAGTAAAATACGGTTGGTTGGCTGACATCATCGATGAGTGACGATGGAGACGGCCGGGCTTCCCACATCCTCTTCCTGCCTGCCGGCTTTGGGATCCAGTTTCGTGGGAAACGGAATTTCCCACGGGTGCAGAGCCAGTTCAGGAGAATTGCTGCCGCATTTGACGATTTCAACAGCCAAAAAAAGAAACACCAAATCAAAATACGCTGGTCTTGTTTAATCCAGCTATCCCATGCATGTGCTTGCCTGAGAACAAGAGACCGCAACTTGTTGCTTCAACTAGTACTAGCGGCCAGAACACGTGCGACAGCGAAATCTTTGACCAGATTTTGATGTCAACTGTCAAGGTGTGGTTGGCTAAACAACCATCCACCTTCTTTCCTAGTCCGGACTGTCAGATTGTTTTCTTTGACTTTGGCTCATGCCACGTGAATGAGGAATTGAGGTTTGAGGGACAAAACTGTGGAGTCATTTGGTACTACATGGGATGGAACAAGCAAAATGAGCAACATTGTTTTTTTTGTATCCTGGAGATTTGTTGTAAATCTCGTCTAATCATTATTGTTCTCCCCATCTTGCAGGCACTCGCCGAGGAGGCAAAGGCAAGATATGACAAAGCAACTTTTAAAGTTATCGACTTGGTAAGAAATTTAACACCCTAAAGCCATAAAGGAAACCATCATTCGTATGACCAATCAAAGACAAGCATCATATGAGATGATCTTATGCAGGATGATTATGCCGCAGAGGATGAGGAATATGAGGAGAAAATTAAAAAGGAGAAGCTAGCATTGTTCTTTGTTGCGACGTAAGATGCTCATTCTTTCGACTAAGCCCTGTGCATTTAAATGTTTTGAAGACTATACTCCAGTCCAGCTAATCCGATTTTCAGTTTACATAGAAAAATGAAATACTTTTTTTTCTTCTTTAGAACAAGCATCATTCTTCTAGGTAAAACTTAAAATCGACCAACATGATATCATCAATTGAAATGACTACCTCATATTTTTAAATGATTGGCCTAAAAATAAAATTCAAGGAGTATGCTCATTCATATTATATTGATGAAAGCTTAGTAATTTTTGGTAAATATTTCAGGTATGGAGATGGTGAGCCCACTGACAATGCTGCTAGGTTCTACAAATGGTTCACAGAGGGAAATGAGAGGGGTGTGTGGTTAAACGACCTCCAGTATGCAGTGTTTGGTCTTGGCAATCGTCAGTATGAGCATTTCAACAAGGTACTCATACTGGCATACATATAACTTGTGAGAACATAGTCTTTTGCTTCCAGCATGTAAATTCCTGTTCTCCACTAACATCTTATTATTTTTCTTCATACTAAAGATTGCCAATGTGGTTGATGAGGTCCTAACTGAGCAAGGTAGATATTATGGCTATCTTACCTCGCTTAATTGTTTAACTAATATGTTCAGGTGATCTAAGTGTATTGTGTCTGCTTAGGTGGAAACCGCCTTGTTCCCGTTGGCCTTGGTGATGATGATCAATGCATCGAGGACGATTTCAATGCATGGTATACAATCTTTTATCAAGATGTCCTTTGTCTTGGTATTTTTCTTCATTGTCATTAACACTGCTTTCTGAACCTCGTGCCCACAGGAAAGAAGCTCTCTGGCCAGAGTTGGATCGGTTGCTCCGGGATGAAAATGATGTACCCACAGGCACTACATACACAGCTGCCATTCCAGAATACCGGGTTGAATTCATTAAGCCTGAGGAGGCATCCCTCTTGGACAGAAACTTCAGTCTTACAAACGGTCATGCAGTGCATGATGCTCAGCATCCTTGCCGGTAATTAAGAATGCCACCATGAAGTCCTTACTTTTGTACTGTAGCCACAAAGATTTATGTAATGTTGGAGCTGACTTAATAAGTTGCATACTACCGTGTATATTTAGGGCTAATGTGGCGGTGTGTCGGGAACTCCATTCTCCTGCTTCTGACCGTTCATGCACTCACTTGGAGTTTGACATCGCTGGCACCAGTCTTACGTAAGTTATCCGAAATTATTATCTTTCTTTTAGCTATGAGTCTAAATATTGTTTATGATATTCTGTACTGCATATTTCATGAGACTTTGAGGGCTCAGAACATGCTGAAAATACTCAAAGTTGGAAGCACGGTATAGTTGTAGGAACCTAATAATGTGTAAATGCATAGGGTGACTGCTTCATTCAGACACCCTGCTTGCTTGGTGAAAAGCCAACCAAATTTGTCGTAGTTTGTGCACTATTTAAAAATGTTCACTGTTCTAAACATATTCCAACTTGCTTCTTATCAGGTATGAGACCGGTGACCATGTTGGTGTATATACCGAAAACTGCCCTGAGGTTGTTGATGAGGCAGAGAGGTTGTTAGGCTACTCACCAGAGACTTACTTCACCATCCATGCAGACAAAGAGGATGGTAAACCACTAGACGGTGGTTCTCTTGCTCCTCCTTTCCCCTCTCCAATCACTGTGAGGAATGCACTGGCTCGATATGCTGATCTTCTAAATTCACCAAAGAAGGTGAGTCTTTTAGTAATTCACAATATCACTGGAGTTTTGAATTTTTTAAATTAATTCACAATATCAAAGAGCCGTGTATGATTTCCAGAGTGCTTTGGTGGCATTAGCCATGCATGCTTCGGATCCTGCTGATGCTGACCGTCTAAAGTTTTTGGCATCTCCTGCTGGGAAGGTCAGTTTCTTTCTCAAGCTTTCTCGTTCTATTAAATCTCTAGACTCAGATCTTTAACATGTTTTCACGATGCAGGATGAGTACGCTCAATGGATTGTTGTGAGTCAGAGGAGCCTACTGGAAGTCATGGCAGAGTTCCCTTCTGCAAAGCCTCCACTAGGAGTTTTCTTTGCAGCAGTTGCTCCTCGTCTTCAACCAAGATACTACTCAATTTCGTCCTCACCTAGGTAAATGATCCTGTTGCATGCCATCTTCTCACTCTTTGCCTAATATTTCTTCCCTTTCTTGGTTTACAATTTCTTCTTTTTTCTATCAGCATGGCACCAACCAGGATCCATGTTACATCCGCGCTTGTGCATGAAACTACTCCTGCTGGAAGGGTACATAAGGGAGTCTGCTCAACTTGGATCAAGGTAACTTTTTTTGCAAGGACAGTAAACCCTTCTACTGTTCACTTAGATGTTATGTGTATGATGTAAATGAGATAGTTCATAGGCATAAACACCATAGAAAGGGCATGGGTAGAAGATGGCATAATGTAAAAAATTGACATAGTGGTGGGTCAATGAGGATACATTACACTATGTAGAGGAACAACACCTACAATCGAATATTTTTATTTATTAATATACACCAAGGAGTTGCCCGTGCCTTTGATATATAATTTCGTAAATTTTCATAGGAAATGTATCACGTTATCCTTGGCTGATGATTTTCATATGGATTGAAGTATCTCATTTTCAAAATCATTTTAGTTCCTGTTCTCTCACGAAATAAATTTGCAGGTTCCATTTTCCCTCCAAACTATACTTGCGTTTTCTAGAAACATACATAGATTCCTTTCATAGAAATGTAAGTTGGGTTGCAAGGTTCAGAACATGGCAATTGCAGCACCTAGCCTCACAAGCCTGGCAGTTTTTAGCTTTGAAAATTTAACACCCAACACATGAATCAGCCAGACGAAAATACACTCTTCTTATCAATCTAAAACACACTAGGTGCAGAAAGAATCTGGAGCCTCCAGTTTTTAGTTTTTCATTGCTTATCTGTCACCTAAAACACACTCGTTAAGTCTTGAATTAATGGAGATCATTTCCAACAGTCCAAGTCCAGTAAAATTGAAACATATGAGTTGGAAATAGACCCTCAAACCATACACAGTTATCTGAAACTGCTCTGCCATTAATGAAAATTTCAGAATGCTAATCCATCGGAAGATAACTGGGCTCCAGTTTTTGTGAGGCAATCAAACTTCAAACTTCCCGCTGATCCTTCAGTGCCGATTATCATGATTGGCCCAGGAACAGGTCTTGCACCTTTCCGCGGTTTCTCGCAGGTTTGTTGTTGTTTGAAGATAGTTTTTAACTCCACTGTTCATTGTTTGGTCACATTACTAACATATAAGTTACGTTCGCGATATCAGGAGAGGTTGGTGCAGAAAGAATCTGGAGCTGAGCTGGGTCAATCAATCTTCTTCTTTGGATGCAGAAACAGCAAAAAGGTAAACACCAATGGACAGTCTGTACAACATCAATATCTTGTAGGAATTTTGTAGCTCCAGATAGTTTCTTATTTTAGCTGACACAATTTTGACCTTGTAGGATTTCATCTATGAGGATGAGCTAAACAACTTCCTTGAGCAAGGAGCATTGTCCGAGTTGGTTATCGCCTTCTCCCGTGAGGGCCCCACTAAGGAATATGTGCAGCACAAAATGGCGCAGAAAGTAATTATACTACTAGCCACTTTCATACAGCTCAATCCAAGTACAAAATCTTATTATTTGTTTGGTGATTCTTATATTTTTAATCATTGTCCATGTACAGGCATCTGAGATCTGGGACGTTATCTCTCGGGGCGGTTACATTTACGTTTGCGGTGATGCCAAAGGCATGGCCAAAGATGTGCATAGAGTTCTCCACACCATTGTTCAGGAGCAGGTATTTCTCACAGCGTGATGTTCTTGTGTTTAAATTACTCTCTTACCAGTATAAATGCCTCATTCAGTGTGCATCTGATATTTCTCAAACAAATTTTAACAATTACTGCATTACAGGGATCACTTGACAGTTCAAAGGCCGAGGGCTTTGTGAAGAACCTCCAGACAGAAGGTAGATATCTGAGGGATGTGTGGTAGGAGGTGATCTCAAGGTCACCGGAATATGCTCGACATTCACGGGCCACAATATTCATTCATCAAGTTACACAAGATTCAAGAAAAGTGTATGAGTACAAAATTACTGACACGCGGCTAAGATCAAATGTTTTAGAAGCTTCATGATTTCCTTTTTCTTATTTCGGTTCTCTGTAAAATTAGAGAGGTTTCTGCGCATGTGTATTATATATTCTTTTGAGTTCGTTTTATGTATAAGATGAGGACATGTTTGGCAATTAAGCCTATGAAAGTGTCATGATATTGATTATAGTTACTGTGGCAAATGATGCTTACTTCTCTTTGCCTCGTTCCCTACATGTCATTTTCCTTTATATTTCTACTTGTATGAAACAGCAAAGCGCATTAAGCGAATGGAGGGTGGTTCATTCTAATATTGACCGTTGAACGTGGCAATGCAGAACCTCATAACCAATGCTTCTCATAAATAGTTTTAACACGTCAGACTGACCGGATACTCTTTATTGAAGTATGCAGCAGCTTGCTTGTCACCCAATCAGACACATCAAGAATGCTTAAAGGTTACTGCTGACCGCAATTACAATTCTAGCTTTGCGAATTGAATAACCCTGCAAACTTCATGTTTACTTAGAACACCAGAGTCATCAAAATAAATTTCACTACTCGCTAAAAGGTGGCAAGCCCCACTCTGTCGGTTTGAAATCCAACAGGGAACTGAGAACTTGGTCCGCTTCTTTGTGATACGAAACATCCAGTCTCGGATCTGGGACCATCACCGCGGACCTGCAGAGAAATAAGTAAATTTGTTGTTTTTCCCTTAGGCACAGTTGGTTGCGTGGGTGGCCACTTACATTCCGGCATTCTTAGCCGCTCCTACACCTGATGGTGCATCTTCAAATACCAAACAGTTGCTGGGTTCTACATTGCCCTAAAGAAAATCAAATACAAAGGCTGCATCAGGGGAAAGAAAGAGCTCGAACAGTGTTCTGAAGGACATAGCCATTACAAGGGTTCTGCAATGACAGTTCTAATACCTCAAACCTCCTCATGGCAGCAAGGAAAATATCAGGAGATGGCTTGCCAGCCTTCACCTCTGGATCATCCCCCATGACAACGTGATGCATCAGGGCAAACATTTCCTGGTGGTTCTGTGTCTTTAGTGCAAAATGGCGTTTATGGGATCTGAAGATACATAAAGGATTAAGAAAATCGTTTTACATGATTCAAAGTTATTAAAAGAGATAAGTACCATGCACAAAATCAATGTAACTGAATAATTTAGGGAAATTACCCTGTCGCAACACAGATAGGTATTTTGTTTGCATGGAGATGATGAATCAAGCGTAGAACACCTGCAAGACGAACAATTCATATAGCCATGATAAGCAATATCATACATATATCTATCCAGACATGCTAAGTCATTTCTGCCAAAAAAAAGACAACCACATGACACATTTAATTTAGAAGCGAGTGAGAAAATCAATGGTGTTCAAATAGTGTTTTTTTCCTCTTCCAATGGAAAGATTCCTTCGATATTCAATCAGTCATTACATCTGATTATTAACTTGAACTTTTTAGATTATATCAACTATAGAACTAAATGGTACCAACATTGATTTGAAAAATAAAGGACAACCAAACCTAACTCCTTAAAATTCCGTTCAATTTTATTTTCCTTTCAACCCTGAAATTCTAAGAAGGGTAATAACATATTGATTTAACAGTGTATATTTACACCACCAAAACATGACCTGCATGCTGTCAGCTCAAGGTAGTATATTGTCTTCGGCAGCATACACAGTGGTGGTGAAATTTTAAAACAGATGTTCATGCACAATGAGTTGCCAAGGCATTCCATAAATACTTTCAGTTCCTTATTTTGCTGTCCTGTGGTATTGAACAAGTAATGGAGATCGTAGCATGAAAGAAACCAAAGCAATTACAGTCGATTAAGTTAGCCTGAAAACTTCTTCTACAACTCAAATTCCTTCCATTTACAGTTAAATTTCGTCTAGCAAGCTACTATAAACCCAATGAATGAACTAAAAATGAATACATAATTCTCCTCCAATTAATCAGTCATTTGAAACCCAATACTTAATTGGCCCACCGAACTGACGAGTGACAAAGTCTGACACATCACATAATACACAACCGTCAACCGAGAAGGGGGAGTTAAACAAACAAACAAACAAGCCGTCCTCACCAGGCAGGACGACGCAGGACGGAAAGAGCGCCTGCAGCATGCTCTCGCGCTCCTCGAGGAACTGCTCCGGTGTGAGCAGGCCAGTGAGGCCGCACTCGTCGACAAAGATGCGCGCCGACTCCGTGGCCTTCTTGCCCATCATCTTGGCCTTGAGGGACCAATCGAACACCTTCCCGTACCTCGCGAGGATCTTCTCCTGCACCTCCGTGTAGAACCCCTCCGTGTCTGCGCCCGTCAACACAAAACGAAACACCATCAGTAATTCAGTACTAAACCACCATGGCATTGGGCAAAGGACATCCCCCAATTGACCAGGAGAACTAAATCGAGCTTTGCTCAAGACGCTATCAAATCTAGCCACCCAGCAAGCTATCAACAAAGGACCAAGAACCAGCAGCCTGGAAGCAAAGGGAGCAAATAAGGCGCGGGTAGGAGAAGCGGGGAGCAGATACCGAGGAGGAGTCCGTCCATGTCGAAGATGACGTGCGATACGGTGGCCCTGGGAACCAGCGCTGCCTGAACCTCGCCGGAGTCCACCGATGCCATTGGCGCGCGCGAGAGAGAGAGATCTGGAGAATTTCTTTGTGGGAATCTCGCTCGACCGGGGGACCGGTGGTGCTCTCGTGAGATTGTCCAGCTGACAGTGCGGGCTCCACCAGAGTAAATAGAGATTCGACCATTATGAGCCGGGCCGGGCTGAACAGAACCGGCTCCTTTGAGATCATGGGTATGTGCCACACTAGCTCCTAGGAGTACATTTCTTAAGTTTGGACCACGGATCAGGGCCGGTCCGGCATGGGCTCTCTTCCTTCACGCACTGGTCGTAGTTCAGTATCCATGTTTCATCTCCACATAAAGAAACCATAAAAAAAGAAATCTCCACAAAAAGAAGTTTCTCAAAAAGAAAAAAAAACACTCCACAAATAAGATGTTTCTATGAAAAAATGTTTTGGTCTACTTGCTCCAATGTACAAGCACTCGATGTCCAATGCGAGAGTTATAACTAAATAGTTTCAAATTGCATTCGATGCTCCTTTATATCTATCTTCCAAGCTCCTGTCAAGAGTCGTGTTTGTTGCTATAGTCCTTCTACTTTCTTCTCCGTGGGTCTATCTCAAAGAGGTTTCATGAACATGTTCCATTTAGGATTCATGTGTGCTTCAAACTAAATGTAGCAGCAAACATTTTGTTAAATTGATATCATGCATATTGTTTTAGGTGAGATTTTGATAAAGTTAAACATGTTTTTATAGGTGAAGTTTTCCACCAACTTTTGTAATTTATTCACGCATGTTTACTGGATGTAAAACATATTAAAATATTATAAAACAAGGAATGAAATATCTTAAAAGATATACCATGGTTAAATTTTAACAAACTAAGTCTTTTTCTTAATTTTTGTCACCACACGATTCTCGGGAATATCATCATGGGCTGATTCTGTAAACGGGTGGTAGTGATATTTTCTATTGGAAAGTTGCTCACTCGTATGCCTTCCGCGATGACGTGGGTCTTTCTGAAAATACTATTATGTGAGAGTGTGCAACATTATTTTATTTTATTTGCAAAATGAGAGGGTATAGAGTGCCCAAATTCATTCAGCTCAAAAGCATGTGCCAAAATTCATTTAGCTCAAAATCATTGTACATCAAGAATTAAATAGCCCAAAGATTGCAAGCGAGAAGAAGCTGTAAGAATTGGACAAGAAGAAGCCCTATGACTTGAGTTCATGCATAAACTAACATGCTTGGATCTTTTCGCCTTATGCGCACAAATATGTTCCAGTCCATTGAAATCCCTCCTGATAGTGAACAATCTTGCTGGAGAGGAGTAGCTAGTTGTTGAAATATGAGAACATATTATCCGAATCTCCCAACGCATCGTTGGATGAGCAGCCGAGGAAGCAGAAACAACTTGAGCCAGGTTGAGGGAGTGTGAATAAAATAGGCTCAGAAATCTGAAGCTGCATCGTCATCTCCCCGCAAGGAGCAAAGTGAGAGATTTTGCCATGAGAGGAGAGAAGACCAGAGTTGTGACATCGAGGATGGATACATCTGTCACATATGTCTGCAGGATTCAAGTCCTACAAGATTTTGAAGGGGATCGTGTGCAGAAAACAAAATTTTTCCTATCAACGATATCCTTAAACTAGCCAAGATCTACACTATGCAGATATAGTAGTACGGCGGAGATCGGAATACATACCCCCGTAGACCGAATAGCGGGGATTACGCTCCCGCACAAGCGTTGACAATGAAGACGCCGTAGCCGACCTCTAGGTCGCGGAGAACTCGGCGCGACGAAGATGACCCCGAGGTCGGGTGGAGGAAGTAGGCCTCCGAGTACCGCTAGCGCAGCACCTCACATGGCGTCACACACATACGGTGGAGACGACGGCCTCCGAAGCTCCAGTCCAGGACGAGCAGCGGAAGACTTGGACCGGAACACCAGCAGCGCGACAGCGGGCTATGGTGGAAGAGATCCCCCTCCTCTACTCGGTGCGACTCCGACAAAGGGAATCACGAGATCGAGAGAGAATTAGGGAATTAATTGGTGAATTAAAAGGCCAGGGGTGCCCCTTCTTATATAGGCTCCCAGGGGGAGCCAACCTTGCCAGCCAGACAATGTGGGACTATCCCCACATGCCTGGTGCGGCTAGGATAGGTGCGCCGGCCCTAGGTGGGCCCCATTTGGCCCACCTAGGCCGGCCAAGCCTCCCCCACAAAATTCCCTTGAGGGTTTTCCCCCCCATGAGCCTTCTTTCGACCAGAAGGCCCATTTAGGGAAATCAGCCTAAATAAATTCGAAAATAAATATATAAAATCATATTTCCATATTAATTACACTAATTAATATCAAACATAATATATATAATTTTTCCTAGCTCCGAAAACTCTTTCGGCGCTGCCCGATATCCATCGGACCCATCCCGGGACGCTCCCGGTGATCTCTTTCCTTTCCGGTTGTCTTGTCGAAACCCCTTAAGTGTGTTACCCTAGCGGTTCGATATAATAACAGGTACAATCAAGACTCCTCTATGATCAACGACTAACTCGTAGGCCTGGACCCCATGAATTAATCCCTGTGATATAACGAATGGCTTTCATCTATCAAACATGGACGTATAGTCTTAAACCCTTTGTCATGACGATACTTAGCGTGTCCGAGCATCATTCTCAGATATCTCCATACCTAGCATGATCTCGTTACCGACATCGCTATCTTCTACTCGTCTATGATATTATGTCAGCTGGTGACCTAGTCACATGTTTGCAAACTCATTTGACATAATCTCACCGAGTGGGCCCTAGAGTATCTATCCGGCTATGTGGACTGACAAATCCCGCTGTTGACCCCTCGTCTCAACTACCCCCTTCCGATACCCAAAAGTATCACCTATCATTGTCACACTATATAAGATATGACGTTTGGTGCGATCAAAGTATCTTCCACGGATAACAATAAGAGTTGATCTCACGGTCTTAAGGCGTAATGACTATGTCCTATAAATACTGGGTATGTCCATCACATCGTTACACCTAATGATATGACTTCCATTACCGACCGGCGCCATGCCCTATGATCTGAAAACGTCGATCATCAATCGCGCAATGAAACTAGTCTTAGTAGAGGCTACTAGGGACCTGGTTGTTTATCTACCACACCTGTATTAATGTTTTCGCTTAATACAATTATAGCATGTTATAAAACATATAATGAACAATTGGGATATTGCTAATAAACTATGTTTATTAAGTGCCTCTAGGGCATATTCCCTTCAGTCTCCCACTTGCACTAGAGTAACACTTAATCTAGTTTACAACCTGGTAAAAGCTCAACACCCATAGCATCTTGGTGTCTGCTTGCCTTGTGGAAGAGGAATACAGTCAATAGAACTCACACATTGAGATCTATATGTGCTTTGCAACACTTCTATGTCACCTAGTTTGATATCAACCGGTATCTTACGATGACGGTGAAATATATCCCAGTGGATGGAGTGAGACTCGAGCATTCGCGTAGCATGCGCCTTAAAAGTCTAAGAGATCTATTAAGGGGACCACCTACGCTCCGAAAACTGCTTAGTCCAATCACACTTGCTACTTCTAAAGTCGCGATATATTTCTATACCCATGTAGATTATGCGACAGTGCATTCATATGCGACTTCGCAAACTAACCATGTCTATCTTCAAAATAAAGGACATCTCCTATATGAGATTTCTAGTCGTATGGGTCAGTGTAATAACTTGCATCATCGTAACCGCTTTACGGCAAGTTGCCATTCCACTCTTACCCGTTACTAGAATACATATCTTCAGTTCTCATAGACACTTAAGAATAAACTTAACGTTTGTTCATTGATCCACACAAGGATCACTCTAGAACCTGTTCTTCAGCCAAGAACTTGGGTCACACTAAGTCGAGCTTTCAATCTGATAGCATCTATGACTGATACATAGATAATGGCAAACATCATTTGCTATAACTGAAAACGCCAAGATAAACTTAATATTTTACCTAGTCATACAAGAAAGAACTCTTTCTTTGCTTGTCCTATTCTGAAACACTTCAGAATCTTGACTTAGGAAATATTCCGACTTAATGTTATTAAGCCCCTCTCGATCTATATAATTATAAATCGGATGTCTAATACTCCTAACTTCATTTCATAGAAAATTTAATCACTTAAAAAATCCTTTACACTATACTAGAGGATCTGTGTCATTCAATATGTCGTTACATACAGAATCACAAATGACACCTAACTCCCACTCAAATATGCCTTCAGCATATAAGATCAAGGAAAGCTACTTAGCTCCCACTCAAATATGCCTTCCGCATATAAGATCAAGGAAAGCTACTTTGCTCCCACTCACTTCTTTGCAAATGTAGGTTTCTTCAACTATTTTAGACAACTCCAAAATCCTTTGATCACACTATCAAAGTGAAGATTCCAGCTCCGATATGCTTGCTTCAGCCCATGAATGGACCACCGAAGTTTGTATACATGTTTAGCATCCTCAGGATCACCAACTCTTTCTCAATGACACTATTAAGAAACATGGTTTCCTTATCCATCTATCAATTTCTCATTCGAAATTATAGTGATTGCTAAACAACCCAGAATAGATTTAGGCTTCGCCACTTGAGACAAACTCTCATGTGGTCTGTCGGAACTGTTTCACGACAAATCGAATCTGCTCAATGTCTACTCTCTCATAAAATTCCATATACTATTAATATCCTAGATGCCATCAAGAAGATCTCCCAAGTCAATACCTGGTAATCGTATATGGGTTTTATTTCGGATCACAAATGACTCATAGCCATTTCTTGGACTTAGGTCCACCATCTCTTTTTTGTAGTTCGTAGGTCTATCATATTCCATTAATATGACCTTCATAACAAGATTGTCGTAACACATAGTGTGGAACACAACCTCGTATGACTACGTTCTTAGTATGAGCTCAGAACATCATGATCTTTAATCATCAGCTTTTTCAAGCTGTGGAGCCTGACACCGAAAACACTTTCGGTTTCGCCACTCTGATGTCTGGAGAGGAAGTTCACCAACTTCGTCTCGCTCTACTTTCTTTCTCACTTATACCCTTGGACAAGAAACTATTTCTTTCGCAAGGTATATCCCGGCAAAGATTTTGCCTATGTCGTGAGACATGTACCCAGCTAACTCTTTAGGTAGGGTATACTACACAGATTAATCCATTTTAGGTTCGATTACATCGAAACACTAAATTGCTGAAATGACAATCCAGGCTCAAAAGTCATGCCATCACTCGTATGGTATTGTCTCCATGGATTCAAATGGTTTCCCTATTTGCTAACGTGAGTGTTTACGTTTCTACCATATGACTCTAATGATCACAATAATTCGGTAAGAGATTTATTTACCACACACTATCCGATAGGGTGCAATTACGACGTACTAACACACCATAACACTGTGGTGTTCCATGCGACGTAATTTGTGGAACTCTTCTCACAAGTCTTCCATTGATGTGCCAACATTATAACTCAAATCTTTATTTTCTCGATTTGCATCGCGGGAATTTGATTTTCTTGTTAAGTTTATTTCCTACTTCATTCTGGACTTGTTTGATTGAATCAAAATTTCCAGGCCAACATTCCCCGAGTGGATATCCATATATCTATTCGAATGTTCATGAAGTTTATGAAATAAATACTTCCACTATACGTTAAAGTACTTCATTGATTCACATACACCGAAATGCACGATTCTCAACAAGCTATACACAAAACGTTCAGTGAAGTTCACGAAATAAAGGTCTCCACTACCCGTCAATTACTTTATTGAACCACATACATCTCCATGTATGACTATCAATAAGTTATATGCCCGTTTACCAAAAACGGTGTCACAGTTATTTTGCAAGTGTCAAAAGATCAAATCTTAGGACTTGTAGGTCCATCCAGTGTGGAGCTAATGCATATAACATTGACATACTAAACGGTAGTGCCACACATATGTGGTGTCTTTATTAAGTTTGTATACTTTGGCATTAATATTATGAACGTGGGAGCTTCTACCATCTAAATTCAAATCGGCATATGATCATTACTTCATAAATATAGGACACCAATTTGTCATTATCATGTATGAACAAGTGTCTCGCTAGAGGAGACACACTTGTAACGATCATACTAACAGGCGATCATAAAGAATTTACCCAAATGGTAGATCTAGAGGGAGAGTGTCTATGGCCATCACAACAACTTGATTGCCATTATCAACACGCAATGTCGCCTCATCCTTTCAAGCTACTCAAGCAGTAAACCTGGTTTTTCACAAAACATGACTAGTTCAAAACTTAGTCACTACTGCGAGTTCTTGCTTAGATAAAACATTCATAACATGTATATCATATATACACCATCATCATTGATGACTTCCGGCGATCTGTTTCATTTTCTTGATACTTCCACCGTAATCAAGAACCATGAATGTGAACGATTCCCCTTGCATGACATAGTCTATGATAGAGGATTTGCACTTGGCAACGATGTCTGTCATCCAGTAATTGAGCTGAGCGAGGCGTCTCAATGTTCATTAATCATGAACATATGTCATTAAGTATGACCGCCACGTGCTCCCTCAATGTGTGTATTCTCTTCCATCTTGGTTGAGAGGACAATCAGTCAACGTACTGATAAACTTCATCAACCCAACGTTTGGGGTACCCCGAGTTTAGCGACCATATCATATGTTCGCGATCTAAAAAACTCGTACCCACCGTTGGTTCTCTATGGTAGAGATCATAGCATGCACTGGACTATGATGATATCATCCGCACAAAATCTGATAATCCAAATTATCTTTTGTTAGCGGAATCTCCGGGTTTATCTTCTAGCGGGTATTGTAACACAAAGAGCTAATGGTTTAAACAAGGAGTATCCTCAAGCTAAAGTATAAAACTATGAAGTTTGGACCCAACTTTTTAAGTTTCCCAATCGCAGGAATGCGCCTAATTTGGAAAGATGCTATCACAATGGTTAATATCTACAAAGGTTTGCAAAACAGACCCTGTTCATTATATTCTGAGTTCTAGTATTTTAGAAAATAACTATCCGAACTCCCACTCAAACGAACATCCCTACTGGTCGTTTAAGCGATTATACGACCCCCATCCATTGCACCACCCCTCATCATCAGAGCCGGCGGCACAACTTCAAGAGTAGACAAAAGTCCGTCACACCAATTTTGTGACTCGTGCTCGACCTTTCGGTCTCCCTGTTCCGAGGCCATATTTCTGAATATGCTAGGCTCGCCACCAAAAACATCCACGCTGACGCTTGTGCAACATGGCTTACACCCACTGTATGCGAATGACGAGATGTCTGACACCCGATCATCACGGCCTGCCTCATAACGTAGAACTTTTTTGGTGGTGCGCGTTGGAGGGAGAACACTAGTGGTATTTTGAAGGGATCATCTTATATAGCTACCGTCGTGTAACTAATGTATACTATATATACAATCACACAATATAAAATGCACACAAAACATCAAATGTAATGCAATGTGATATAGTCCATTGCGCCATGGTCTTCTTGGCGCCCGCAGTTTATAAACATTTTAATAAACCTACCTTGACCATATCACATTGCCCCTGCAAAATAAAGTTAGACGCTTCTACTTTATCTTTTGCATATTTTACGTGGCTTGGGGCTTTCGTAAATAGAACCGCTTCATACCTACGAACCTTATGACCACAACAACGATCCAATAATTGCATGTTGAAGCATCCCTTTCGGGCCCTCCGTTGAAAATGCAAAGCCAACTAAAGAGAGAGAAACAGGCACCCGCCAGCCACATATACGGAACCAGTCTCGCGTAAGCATACGCGTAAAGTCGGTCCGGGCCGCTTCATCAACTCGATGCCGCTGGAATCACAAGTGCACGCTAGAGGGTAGCAAATAACAGGAACGGTGCCCCCGTGCAGAACACGGGTTCTAACAGCGTACAGCTATATCTACGATAGATCGGCTCTGATACCACTGAAGGGGATCGTGTGCAGAAAACAAAAAATTTCCTAGCAACGATATCCTTAAACTAGCCAAGATCTACACTATGCAGATATAGTAGTACGGCGGAGATCGGAATACATACCCTCGTAGACCGAATAGCGGGGATTACGCTCCCGCACAAGCGTTGACGATGAAGACGCCGTAGCCGACCTCTAGGTCGCGGAGAACTCGACGCGACGAAGATGACGAAGATGACCCCGAGGTCGGGTGGAGGAAGTAGGCCTCCGAGTACCGCTAGCGCAGCACCTCACGGGGCGTCACACACATACGGTGGAGACGACGGCCACCGAAGCTCCAGTCCAGGACGAGCAGCGGAAGACTTGGACCGGAACACCAGCAGTGCGGCAGCGGGCTATGGTGGAAGAGATCCCCCTCTTCTACTCGGCGCAACTCCGACAAAGGGAATCACGAGATCGAGAGAGAATTAGGGAATTAATTGGTGAATTAAAAGGCCAGGGGTGCCCCTTCTTATATAGGCTCCCAGGGGGAGCCAACCTTGCCAGCCAGGCAATGTGGGACTATCCCCACATGCCTGGTGCGGCTAGGATAGGTGCGCCGGCCCTAGGTGGGCCCCATTTGGCCCACCTAGGCTGGCCAAGCCTCCCCCACAAAATTCCCTTGAGGGTTTTCCCCCCCATGGGCCTTCTTTCGACCAGAAGGCCCATTTAGGGAAATCAGCCTAAATAAATTCTAAAATAAATATATAAAATCATATTTGCATATTAATTACACTAATTAATATCAAACATAATATATATAATTTTTCCTAGCTCCGAAAACTCTTTCGGCGCTGCCCGATCTCCATCGGACCCCTCCCGGGATGCTCCCGGTGATCTCTTTCCTTTCCGGTTGTCTTGTCGAAAACCTCTTAAGTGTGTTACCCTAGCGGTTCGATATAATAACAGGTACGATCAAGACTCCTCTATGATCAACGACTAACTCGTAGGCCTGGACCCCATGAATTAATCCCTGTGATATAACGAATGACTTTCATCTATCAAACCTGGACGTATAGTCTTAAACCATTTGTCATGGCGATACTTAGCGTGTCCGAGCATCATTCTCAGATATCTCCATACCTAGCATGATCTCGTTACCGACATCGCTATCTTCTACTCGTCTATGATATTATGTCAGCTGGTGACCTAATCACATGTTTGCAAACTCATTTGACATAATCTCACCGAGTGGGCCCTAGAGTATCTATCCGGCTATGCAGACTGACAAATCCCGCTGTTGACCCCTCGTCTCAACTACCCCCTTCTGATACCCAAAAGTATCACCTATCATTGTCACACTATATAAGATATGACGTTTGGTGCGATCAAAGTATCTTTCAGGGATAACAATAAGAGTTGATCTCACTGTCTTAAGGCGTAATGACTATGTCATATAAATACTGGGTATGTCCATCACATTGTTACACCTAACGATATGACTTCCATTGCCGACCGGCGCCATGCCCTATGATCGGAAAACCTCGATCATCAATCGCGCAATGAAACTAGTATTAGTAGAGGCTACTAGGGACCTGGTTGTTTATCTACCACACCTGTATTAATGTTTTCGCTTAATACAGTTATAGCATGGTATAAAACATATAATAAACAATTGGGATATTGCCAATAAACTATGTTTATTAAGTGCCTCTAGGGCATATTCCCTTCAGATTTTATAGGCTTTCAAGCAGCATCATAATAGAGTTTGTTCCAATTATTTGACAAAGAGAAGGTCCAGACTTGTGGGCAGAGCAGCGATCAGAGGGAGCGCCTGACCAACTTGATCAGATGTGTCTATGCATACAAGATCACAAAGGCTACGGAGACTTGCTGCCTCGTTTGTCTGCATGCCGATTCTCTGGTTTGGATTAGACTACGGTGACGATACAAGGCACGCGATTGAAAAAACCTACATATTCAGCTCAGATATATAGTCCATGATCCGGAAGCGACCCAAACCTACTAATTGTGACGTGTCCATCAAACTGTTTTTCAGAACTATAAAAATAAGCTCGGATCGAGACTCAATTCCGTCGTGACGAGGCAAGCAAGCGGTGGTGGAGGAGGAGGAGGTGTACGCAAGAGAAAGTCTTATGTTCTCGCATGTTTACCAAGTAGCACAACACACCACCTTATAGTCATTTTAGTTAAACTAGTGGAACTAAACTTTAACTCTCAACTTTTACACTTGATCTGTCAAAATAATGAGCTTTAAGATTTCAGGATTTGTCTAATTGGGCTGCCCACAAATAGCCCAAATTCTAACACCAAGTGTATATTATATCATATATATGGACGGATGTCGATGAACATATTTTTTGATGCACTTTTTTTTCGAGCCTTCGTTCGGGGCTAGATAAAATTCAACCGGATGACATTTCAAATGAAGAAAATAAACCGAAAAGGGAACACGTGGTTGGAATTACTACTGTTAAATCAGAAATTTTCTGTTGCAAAATGTTAGCCTAGTTGGTCATGCGGACGTCCATCGGCAAATAGTATTTGTTTTCCTTCATGGTTGATATTTCATTATTTCGATACATTATATGAGAAATTTGAACTGGGATTTTATAACGACATCTTATCATTACAGGAAGTAGCGGCACAGTGCCATTTATCGTCTGGGTAGTTTTGAAATCCCTCGATATATATGTTGTTTTATGGTGATCCAAATTCATATGATGAAGTGAAGTGAGCGGCTAACTTCGGAGCGAAGCGGAGGCCCGTCGCCGGGAAGCTTGGGCCTCCGCTTTGCTCCGAAGTTAGCCCACCGGCCCATCCTGCGCTCGCGGGGGTGCGGGGGCGGCAGCCGCCGCGGTACGGTACGGATCGTATCCGAGTCGGATCGCAACCGACTTAGGGTTTCTACCCTCTATAAATACATCTTGTAAGTCGCCTGTTGGGGTAAGCCACACATTGTAAACCCACGACGTTTGTAACCTCACCCCGATATAGTGAAGTATTGCTGGCTGGCGCCCGTGGTTTTTTCCTCTCCTTTGTTTGGAGGGGTTTTCCACGTTAAAATCTCGTGTCCCCGTTGGTTTGGTCGTTCCACTCTTCATCATTGACGTGGGGCTACCTTTCGACTAGCCCACCGTAAGGCTACCTGGGCCGCGCCAAGCATGGAAAAGCCCACAGAAGGCCCACTCGGGAGACCACGTATCCTAGTCCAACTCGGTTAGGTCTTGTAACCTGCCATATCTGTACCAACCGCCCGAGACCTGGCTATCTATAAAGCCTAGAGGGTTGCCCGTCCTAGAGGACACGCTCATAGCCACCACCACAAACCCTAGCGAGATCGCAATCTCGCCATTGTAATCGCTACTCGCATCAATAATCAGACAAGCAGCAGTAGGGTGTTATCCTCCGGGAGCCTGAACCTGGGTAAAACCTTGCTTGTCAGCCGTCGTGATCACCAACACCTCTCTCTCTCCCCCATCAATCAACCCGGGGTGCACAACCCTGGGATTTGCCGAGTTACCACCTCGTCAATTGGCGCCGTCTGTGGGAAGTCAAAAAAGTGTTGGAATCATGGTCGCTCCGGCTCCATCCGCAATGAAGACTGACGTCCGCGTCGCCAGGGAGTCGATCCGCTTCGGCTCCTTTGAGTACGTCCTCCACCCTCCGGCTCGCCGCTCGGTGTACGCCGATCTGGACAAAGGTATACACATCACCTTCGGCTCCGTGTGCTGCTTCGCCGACAGTCGCGGAATACTCAGGTCCGCGGCAACCGCGCCACGCGCGGCAGCACCCGCATCGGCGAATCTACCGCCGCCCTCATCAAGACCCGCGAAGATCGCATCTGTCGCACCTGCGAAGATCGCGTCTGTCGCACCCACGAAGATCTCATCTACCGCGCCCGCGAAGATCGCATCCGCTGCACCCGCGAAGATCGCATCCGTCGCACCCGCAAAGATCGCTCCTGTCGCGCCCGGGAAGATCGCATCTGCGTCGACTGCATCGACAACCTCAGCAACGGCCGCGAGGATCGAGTCTACTACCCAATCTCGATCGCACGGTCGGTCAAATCAAGATCTACCTCAACTACTGCACCCGCGAGGACAACCAAGGGCTTGCGGCCGACAGCCACGTCGCTCGTGTCTTCGTCTTCATGGGACTGCCAAGTCTACCCCAAGCCAATCGCGCTCGCTCCGGTGGCTGCGAAACCTCAGAGCACGTGGACGATCGCAAGGAGGCGAAACAACGACTGTGCCGCGCGTCACGTTGCAGCAATTTTCGATCCCGAGCAAGGCTCGGACGACGGAAGCAGCAGTGGCAGCACAAACACACCGACCCAAGTCTACCCCAAGCAATGCTTCATGGCGGGCACAGCGCCACCCGAGGACAACGAAGAACCCGCATACCCACTAGAGGTGATCATGCCGGACCAGACTAAACTCGTCATCACACGGGACATGGGAATCCAAGCCATGAAGCATGTCGACGAGGGCACGTTCCCTCCACCCGACGCACCTAGAGAGGATCACCTGGCGGTCCAGTATTTGCTACACAAGGAAGGCGAACGACTCCGCGCCGAAAAAGCCGAATTACTCCGACGCAAGAGGGACGCAGATGCATCGAGTGCCAGGCGAGATGCCCTCTCCTTTACCTCCTCCACGGAAGTTAACCAAGGAGCACGGAAGTTAACGTAGTCGAGCGGGAAGAAGAAGGGAACAGTCACCCGGTGCAAAGACCCGTCTACTACCTCAGCGAAGTCCTCACCCTGTCCAAGCAGAACTACCCGCACTACCAGAAGCTGGCGTATGGAGTTTTCATGACCTCCAGGAAGGTCGTCCACTACTTCTCCGAGCACCCGATCACGGTGGTAAGCTCCTCTGGACTAGCAGACATTCTCACAAACCAACGCGCGACAGGACGAGTCGCCAAGTGGGTTGTCGAACTAGGACCATGGGGGCTGAAGTATGCTCACCCGAAGTCCATCAAGGCCCAAGTCCTCCCAGAATTCACCACCGAGTGGATAGAAGCTCAGCTACCAAATGTCCCCGACTTGTCCAACGCATGGACAATGTACTTCGATGGCTCCAAGAAATTCAAGTCAGCCGGGGCAGGAGTTGTGCTCATCTCCCCAAGGGTGACAAGCTGAAGTATGTCCTACAGATGGACTTTCCGACGCAATCGAACAACGAAGCCGAGTACGAGGCCCTGATCCACGGCAAGAAGATGGCCAAGAACTGCGGCGTCACGCACCTCATGATATACGGCGACTCCTACCTGGTGGTACTGCAAACCATGAAGTCCTGCGACGCCATCGCCGACAACATGATCGCCTACCGAGACCTGTACAACCAGATGGAAGGCAACTTTGATGGCTGCGAGTTACGGCACGTCGGCCGCGACAGCAACGAAGAAGCCGACGTCCTCGCTATCATGGGATCAGACAGAGTTCCAGTTCCACCCGGCGTCTTCCTCGAGCGCATCACGTAGAGATCTATGAACACTCAAGCCACAGCAAGCACCGCAACAAAAGCAAAAGGCGATGCAAACCCGCCAAGCCAAGAGAAGGTCCCCATGGAAGTCATGCTAGTCGAAGCCACATGGACAGGACCATACCTGGCGTACATACTGCACCAGAAGCTGCCAGCGGAACCAGTCGAAGCAAAGCGCATCATCAGGCGCTCCAAAAGTTTCACCGTCATCAACGGGGAGCTCTACAAGAGAAGTATCTCAGGAATCCTGCAGAGGTGAGTAGACCCAGTCGACGGCCAAGCCATCCTATTCGACATCCACGCGGGTACCTGCGGGCATCATGCCAGCAGTTGAGCACTGGTGGCCAAAGCACTATGAGCCGGGTTCTACTGGTTAACAGCCATGCAAGACGCTGAAGATCTAGTAAGGAAATGCACAGGGTGCCAAGAGTTTGCCAACAAGCGACACACGCCAGCATCAGAGCTCAAGACAATACCGCTAGCCTGGCCCTTCGCCCAATGGGGGCTAGACATGGTGGGCCCGCTGAAGAAATCATCACCCGGAGGGCATACTCACCTCCTGGTTGCAGTCAACAAGTTCACGAAGTGGATTGAAGCCGCACCCATCACAAGTTCGACTGCATCATCAGCGGTCAAATTTATCAGGTCCATCATCTTCAGGTTCGGAGTGCCGAACGGGATCATCACAGACAACGGCTCGAACTTCACAGCCGAAGAATTCATAGACTTCTGCTCAGAGCAAGGTATCAAACTCAGCTATGCATCGCCTCACACCCGGAATCCAATGGGCAAGTGGAGAAGGCCAACGGTTTAGTCTACATCGGCATCAAGAAGCGACTGCGTGTGCCACTCAGGAGCGCAGCGGGCGCATGGGTCGAAGAACTACCGTCAGTCCTCTGGAGTCTGCGGACCACGCCCAACAGATCCACCCAGTACACTCCATTCTTCATGGTGTACGGTGCAGAAGCAGTCCTACCCTGCGACATCAAGTTTGACGCACCACGGGTGGTCGCCTACGACGAGTCAGATGCAGAAGAGGCACTCGAAGACAGCATGGATATATTGGACGAAGCACGCGATATCGCTCTGGCGCGATCAGCCGTATACCAGCAAGACCTGCGCAACTATCACGGACGAAGATTGCGACCAAGAGCTTTCGTCGCAGGTGACCTGGTCCTTCGCCTCAAACAGAAAAAAGTGCACAAGCTCGCCTCCCCATGGGAGGGTCCGTACATTGTCACAAAGGCGATTGGAAACGGAGCATATCGCTTAAAGGACTCGAAGACGGGAGCAGCCTGCAGCAACCCGTGGAACATTGCACAACTCCGGCGGTTCTATGCTTAGTCGAATCAACCATTATAACAAGGATAGCATGTCAAAGCGGCAGGTTTCAGACGCACTCTTTCCCTTACCAGGGTACCTGAGGGGACTGGAAGGGTTTTAATGAGGCGGCCTGTTCGCAGCAATCAATAAAGTGATTCAAAGAAAATGCTGTTCACTCTACCTTCTCAGTCAAGACAAACAAAAATCCTAGGCCGCCACTCGATTCACTCGGGGGCTGCGCCACACAGGTTCAAATAAAAGTCTAGGCCGCCACTCGAACCACTCGGGGGCTGCGCCAAAACATGCACAACTCAAAAATCCTAGGCCTCTATCCGACTTACTCGGGAGATGCGCCACACAGGTTGAAATAAAAGTCTAGGCCGCCACTCGAACAACTCGGGGGCAGCGCCAAACAGGCACAACTCAAAAATCCTAGGCCTCTACCCGACTTACTCGGGAGATGCGCCGCACAGGTCAAGTCCAAAATCCTAGGTCGCCACCTGACGCACTCGGGGGCTGCACCTCACATGTCACACTTGAAAATCCTAGGCCGTCACTCGAACCACTCGGGGGCTGCGCCAAACAGGCACAACTCAAAAATCCTAGGCCCCTACCCGACTTACTCGAGAGGTGCGCCGGACAGGTCAAGTCCAAAATCCTAGGTCGCCACCCGAAATACTCGGGGGCTGCACCTCACAGGTCACACTTGAGAATTCCTAGGCCGCCACTCGAATTACTCGGGGGCTGCGCCATACAGGCTTCACTGAAAAAATCCTAGGCCGCCACCCGAGCTACTCGGGGGCTGCGCCATACAGGTCAAGTCCAAAACCCTAAATCGCCACCCGATACAATCGGTAGCCGCGGTACACAGGTCTCACTTGAAAGAATCCTAGGACGCCACTCGACTCACTCGGGGGCTGCGCCACACAGGTTCACAACGCGGGCTTAGGCCGTCACCCAAGGTACTCGGGGGCTAGCCACACAAGTCAAAACAGAAGCAAATACTCGCACAGTAATGAAAACAATTTCACTCGTTGCTCGAGAATTCTTCTAATTTCATATACTGTCATTTACATTGGCATAGTCGGCACATTAACTAACCCTATACAGCAGAAGAAAACTACTCTTAGTCTGCAGGCTCGGCCTTCGGCGCCCCGAGCGGGCCTACAAGGTGCTCGCTATGCTTCTGCACCTGTTCAATCATCTGGCGCGCAGCCGCCAGGGTATCAGCGTACTCGACATCGCCAGGCAATCCACCCATCAGCCTCTCCAACGGAAGGTTGGGTCGGTGCAGCCGAACGTACGCCAGAGCCGCATTCGCCCCGGCGACAAGCTGAGCGTGGACGATCTCCTTCAAAGCATTGCCGTCACGGAACCTCTCGAGCAAGGTGGCCAGCCCATGCGGCTGCCCATTGTGCGGGAAATAGACGCGGTGGATGTGCCACAGGGTCTTCCGGCAATTCTCCAAGAGGAAAGCCGCACGCCAAGTCCGGTCGAGCATGCGAGCAAGAATGCGCCCTCGCGACTTGTTCACCCAGAATTGGCGAGCTTCGTGAGAGTCGCCAGACGCCTCCCGGGTAACACGCTCTTCAACGCGGCCCCGCTCAGCCTCCCAATCTGGGTTCACGTCTGCATACACAAGCTAAAAGTCAGAACCAGCAAATTTCAACAAGGAAAGGCAGCCGCAAAGGGTACCAACCTTGAAGCTGCCGACTGATGAGATCGATCTCCCCGATCAAAAAATCTTCACGTTGGGAAAAACCCTCAGTCGGATGCGACCTGGACTGAAGAGCAGCTCGGTATTCTTCAAGGTAGCCTCACGCTCAACCACCTTATTCTTCAAATAAGTGATTATGCGCTGGTCATTCGCACTTCGCGGAGGAGCCGGAGCAGCTTGGCGACGGCGAGCACATGAAGAAGATCCCTCACCACTTGGTCCACCCGCAGAAGCAGAAGACGTGCCGCCGCGCAAGTCAGTCTGTCATGAACGTGCAGAATCAATACCAATACACGACTGCTCAGCAAAGACAAATATGATGGGAAGAAACATTCAAGTCTAGCCAAAACATTGTCAAAAGGCCAGAAGACCCGACAAAATATCGATCGACAGTAGTTACAAAGCAAAAGTTATCAGTACATGACACTGCGACTGCTAAGCCCCTACAACTACTCCTGGGCAACAGACTCCGACTGCGAGCGACTCTTCCGAGCAGCAGCCGCCCCAGTCGCCTTGGCCAGCGCCCTCTAAAGGTAGACACAAGCGTCACAGCAAGTTGTGCAGCCCGCACTTTAACTCCGCCCAAGGACGCGGTCCGGCCATCAGGCCTACGGGGGAAGCCGCTGACGACCTTCTCGAAGTCGCCCTGAATTTGGTGGCCTAGGAGGAGCTGGAAGGTGAGCTCGGAGCCGCGTACCGTCTGCGTCCGAGTGAAGTCGGCGAGGGTGGTCGCGTCATCCTCAAACGGAGCAGCAAGGGCGTCAACGGCAGTCGGCGGCGGGTCGCTTGGGAAGATGTTACGGTGCACCGCCGTAAGGGCTCCCGTCGACTTCTTCAGCGCATCTGTTGACTTCCTCAGCGCATCAGACGCATACGCGCAGACACGGTCTAGGAAGCCGACATCCGTCGCCAAGTCGACGGTGTCACTCGACGAGCCCTCCTCAGGAGCTCCACTGCATGTCTTTGTGCAAAAAAGTCAAACATCAGACAAAGGCAAAAGCAACAACGCAGTAGGCATCAAGCCGAAACCTACCCCCAAGAGCATCGGCGAGGGAAAGAAGGCGGTCGACTTGAGTCTTCTCTTGGTCAACCCGCACCCGCTCCCACTCCTGGAACTCGTGGAGGGACTTCTCAAGCTCACCCTGACTCCGAGTCTTCAACTCAAGCTCAGCAACCCGCTTATCAGCCTGGTCAAGGGAAGCGCGAAGCTGGTCCCTCTCCTTTTCCAGGCAAACGTAAGCAGCGGCTGCATCAAGTTGCTGGCGGTAGTAGGGCTGAAATAAAAGCAAGATCTTAATAAAGTTGCGGGTGACTCTACTAGTCACCCACACCTTCGGGGGCTACTCCCATCGGGAGCACTGATCGCGCACCCGATGAAAATTCAAGACTACAAGTACAAGTACAAAGGACTTACGTGGTCTAGAAGCTCGGTATCAACGGAAGACGGCGGAGGAGCGCGGCTCGAAGACGCGATGATGGCAGGTTGCGTGCGCTCCTCAACTGCCACCCGGGTCACCAGCTCGGTCGAAGGGGCGGACGTATGCTCCACCTCACGATGAGGAGAGTGGACATCGCCAGAACGACGGCTGAAGCAACAGAACAATGACCAACTGCAAGATTGGAACTACAAAAGACAACTCGAAGTCAACAAGGTACTAACCTGGTGGTCTCGAGTTCATCATCACTCCCCAGGGAGACAGACGGCAGCCGCGCGAACGCGCGCGGTGGCGCGGAGCTGACAGGGGGAACAACCAGGGGCTCGCTCCAGCCACCTGGTGACCGCGCACCCGACAACGTCGCGATGACTTCTTCTGGATCAACTTCCGCACCCCTTGCGGGCGACGAAGCAGTCGCAGAGTCACCGCCGCTCCGACGCTTCTGCCTCTTCCGCGCGGGTTCCTCGTCATCATCATCATTGTCCACTTCGTCGTTGGGGGAGACAGCGGACGGAAGCTCGTCATCATCATCCTCCTCCTCGACAAATTTCGACTCGTCGTTGGGTCCGTTTTCAGGGAGAGGAGGAAGGCTAATCGGCAGGGACCGACCCTGAAGCAAGGAGACGCAAGTCGAATCAAGAAGCAAGAAATCAAGAAACAGAACAATAAGGAGAACAAGTCAAGAAATTACCTCAGGAACGGGGTTCGATGCCCCGTAAGCAGCAACCAGGCACTTGACGCTGCAGGTATCCGCGACTCGGAGGTTGGTGATGGACCTCACCTTGGCTTCCACCTCCTCGTCGTCAAGTGGCTCAGTGCTGACGCCCTCGACGGCCCACATCGGGTGGGGCCTAGCACTGAGCGGTTGCACCCGAAGACGGAAGAAGGTGGCCATCAAGAAGACGCCACCCGCCTCGCTCCCAAGGGTCTTGGTAAGGTCGCGTAGCAGGCCAACGGCGGTCGCGCGGCTTCCTTCTCCTCCAAAGCCAGCGGGTGCGACCAGGTGTGAGTCTTCCGCAGCCCGCACCCGCTGTCGAATGCCTCCAGGCCGTCCTGGCCCGACTGGACGTAGAACCACTTCTTGCGCCACCCCTGGACAGAGTCCGACTTCTTCATCTGGAAGTACGCGGTGTCACCGCGCACTTGGATTCCGAAGCCGCCCACGGGGAATGGTAACCCGCTCTTCCCGACGTTCTTGCGAACGAGGAAGAGCGACTTCCACAGCGCCCAGTGGGGCGCGACACCCAGAAAGCACTCGCAAAGCACGATAAAGCCCGCGATGCTCAGAACGCCATTGGGGGTCATATCATGGATCTGAACCCCATAGGCATACAAGAGACCGCGCACAAAATCGTGCAAGGGGAACCCGAAGCCCCTCGGAAGGAAATCCACGAAGCATACGCGTTCCCCATCCCGGGGTGTGGGGTAAACTTCTTTGCCAGGAGCGCGTACCTGGACTTGATCAGCAGGAGGAAGAAGACCTTGAGCACGGAGGAGTTCGACCTCCGCCTTCTTCACCGACGACCTCTGCCAGTCGCCGTCGGGCTTCTTCATCAGCCCGGCTTCGTCGGCGGTGGCGGGGGAACCAGCGGCAGTCTTTGGCTTGCCCATGGCTTCGCGGGGCAGCACAAGGTGCGCGGACAAATAGCACAGAGCTCTGGTGAGGGCGAGAATGGCAGAAGGTAGAGGAAAGGAGGCGCGGACGAATGGAGAAGACGGTGCCCTCGCGTTGCGGCGCATTACTTATGCCTCAGCAAAATCAATCTCAGCCCTCCGTCACGCAGCGGTTCAGAGCATCTTCATCCCGCCGTCCACGTGTCAAGCAAAGAGGCCAACCGTCGCCGCCAACTTCCTCCACTACGCACGAGAATCGAGGCGTCATCATCGTGCACGAAAATTTCGCGCCCAGTTCGGAAACGTGACAACTGCTGACCGCGGTCAGCGCTGCCAGTGGCCCCCGCCATGTCACGTCCCATCGGGCGCAGAGGCGTGCAAGGAAACGTCAGCAGCGACGTCATCAAGCCAACGGCTCCAAACAACTGGACATCGAGATAACTCGAATGCAAGATTCGAGTGGTAGGCTTCTAAGCTGAAACAACTGAAGACAATGCGCTGGTCAAGGAACCCGAAACGTCTATTCGGGTGACGAAGAAAGTCGAGTAAGCTCCTGCAGCCGAATCAGATCTACAAGTAAGCCAACATGCCGAATAGAAGCAAGCTTCACATGAAGAACAAGACAAAGTAATTCGACTGCAAAGGTTACTCCCATCGGGAGAGGCCTGTTCGACTGAAGAAATCGAGTTCAAGCTCAAGATCAAGCAATCCAATGGCGCGTCCAGGAGGAGGAAGTCCTTTGCCCGACGCTACGCTTCGACCAAGCACTCGGGGGCTACTGACGTGGGGCTACCTTTCGACTAGCCCACCGTAAGGCTACCTGGGCCGCGCCAAGCATGGAAAAGCCCACAGAAGGCCCACTCGGGATACCACGTATCCTAGTCCAACTCGGTTAGGTCTTGTAACCTGCCATATCTGTACCAAACGTTCGAGACCTGGCTACCTATAAAGCCAGGAGGGTTGCCCGTCCTAGAGGACACGCTCATAGCCACCACCACAAACCCTAGCGAGATCGCAATCTCGCCATTGTAATCGCTACTCGCATCAATAATCAGACAAGCAGGAGTAGGGTGTTATCCTCCGGGAGCCTGAACCTGGGTAAAACCTTGCTTGTCAGTCGTCGTGATCACCAACACCTCTCTCTCTCCCCATCAATCAACCCAGGGTGCACAACCCTGGGATTTGCCGAGTTACCACCTCGTCAATCGTTTCTTGCTATCTTTTATAACAAGTGGTATTAGAGCCCGTGTTTCACATCTGTTTTCAGATTAGGGTTTTGGATGGCATCGATGAAGTTCGATCTACCGTTGCTGGACTACAAGACGAGATTCTCGTTATGGCAGGTCAAGATGCGTGTGATCCTCGCACAGTCCAATGATCTTGACGAAGCGCTGGAGAAATTCGGCGATAAGGCGGCGGCCGAGTGGTCTGCCGATGAGAAGAGAAAAGACCGTAAGGCTACGTCTCCTATTCAACTGCATCTATCTAATAATATCCTGCAAGAAGTTCTACAGGTGAAAACCGCAGCCGCGTTGTGGGCTAAGCTGGAGTCGATCTGTATGTCCAAGAATCTGACCAGCAAGATGCATGTGAAGATGAAGTTGTTCTCGCACAAGTTGCAAGAAGGTGGTTCTGTTATGAATCACATATCGATCTTCAAGGAGATCGTTTCCGACCTAGTGTCGATGAAGGTAAAATATGAGGATGAAGATCTAGCCCTCTTACTCCTAGTTTCGCTGCCAAATTCCTATGCAAATTTCCGTGATACCATACTGCTTAGTCGTGATGAACTAACCACCTCTGAAGTTTATGAGACCCTCATGACGAGGGAAAAGATGAAGGGTATGGTACAGAAAGATGAGTCATCCTCTTCGAAGGGTGATGCTTTGGAGCTCCGTGGAAGGCATGAGCAGCGAGACACAACAACTACAACAACAGAGACAAGAGCAAGGGCGACAGAGGTCGCTCAAAGTCTAAAGGCCGTGATAAGTTCTGTAGGTATTGTAAGAAGACTAACCACAACATTGATGACTGTTGGAAGCTGCAGAACAAGGAGAAAAGAAAAGGTACTTACCGACAGAAAAATAATGAAGGTAATGATACCGGTGAGGCTGCTGTTGTTGATGGTAGTTCTGATGGCGAATGCCTAGCTGTTTTCGCTGCATGTGTTTCACGTCAGGGTGAATGGATTCTAGATTCTGCATGTTCTTTTCATATTTGCTGTAACAGAGATTGGTTCAGTTCTTATGAGTTAGTGCAGACTGGAGACTTTGTGCATGCGGGGAACGACCAACAATGCACCATTGCTGGCGTTGGATCAGTTCAGATCAAGACCCATGATGGCATGACACGCACGTTGACGGACGTGAAGCACATACCAACCATGGCGAGAAATTTGATCTCGCTCAGTACCCTTGATTGTGACGGGTACAAGTATACCGGCGGGAACAGACTCCTGAAGGTATCAAAAGGTTCTCTCATTACTATGGTTGGTGATATGAATTCTGGTAAGTTATATGTTCTTAGAAGCAGCGTTTTATATGGTATTGTTGCTGCTGTTTCTCATGATGACGCAAATAAAACTAACCTCTGGCATAAGCGTCTTGGACACATGAGCGAACTTGGTATGGCAGAATTGATCAGGAGAGAGTTGCTGCATGACTGCAGTTTGGGTAAGATGCAGTTCTGTGAACACTGCATATTTGGTAAGCACACGAGAGTTAAGTTCAATGCTTCTGTTCATACCACCAAAGGTACACTTGACTATATACATGCTGATGTTTGGGGGCCGTCACGTAAGCCCTCATATGGTGGTGCTCGTTATATGCTTACTATTATTGATGATTACTCTAGGAGAGTTTGGCCTTATTTCATAAAAAATAAGGATGATTCGTTTGGTGCTTTTAAAGAGTGGAAAGCTATGATAGAAAGGCAAACTGAGAGGAAGGTGAAAATACTTTGTACTGACAATGGTGACGAATTTTGTTCAAATGTTTTTAATGATTTTTGCAGAACAGAAGGGATTGTCAGGCACCTCACCATCCCGTACACGCCTCAGCAGAATGGAGTAGCGGAGCGGATGAACAGGACTAACATGTCTAAAGCTCGCTGCATGATATCTAACGCTCGCATGAGTAAGCGTTTTTTGGCTGAGGCGGCTGCCACCGCATGTTACTTGATAAACAGGTCACCATCTATTCCCCTCGACAAGAAAACTCTCATTGAGGTATGGTCTGGTACTCCTGCTGATTATTCACAACTTAAGCTTTTCGATTGCACTGCTTATGCTCATGTTGATAATGGAAAGTTAGAGCCGAGAGCTATTAAGTCTGTTTTCATTGGTTATGGTTCGGGAGTAAAAGGATATAAGTTGTGGAATCCCGAAACTAACAAGGCATTTATGAGCAGGAGTGTTGTTTTCAATGAATCTGTTATGTACTTTGATAAGTTGTCCTCAGATGTTTCAGATAGTTCTGATGAGGAACAGGTTCGTGTCGAAGTGGAGAACCCTGTGGAAAAGGATAATGTCATTGTTGACAATGATGGTGATACGTCAGATGATTCTGATAATGATACTGTTCAACACTCACCTCCTGTTTTGTAGCCACAAAATCAGTCCATCGCTGATCGCAGAACAAGGAGAAATATTGCTAAACCTACACGGTTAATTGAGGAGTGTAACATTGTTAATTATACTCTGAGTTGTGCAGAACAGGTGGAGCATGGACATGAGCCGTCCACGTATACTGGAGCTATTGCCACAAGTGATCGTGATAAATGGATCTCCGCTATGCAAGAGGAGATGCAGTCACTTGAGAAGAATTGCACATGGGATGTTGTGCGCCTGCCTAAACAAAAGAAGGTTGTCCGCTGTAAGTGGATCTTCAAGAGAAAGGAGGGTTTGTCTCCAAGTGAGCCTCCAAGATTTAAGGCAAGGTTAGTGGCAAAAGGTTTCAGTCAAATTCCTGGTATTGATTACAATGATGTTTTCTCTCCGGTTGTCAAGCATAGTTCTATTCGGACATTTTTCTCCATTGTTGCTATGCGTGATCTTGAGCTTGAGCAGTTAGATGTTAAAACTGCGTTTCTGCACGGAGAGTTGGAGGAGGAGATATACATGGACCAGACAGAAGGGTTCATTGTGCCGGGTAAGGAGGATCTTGTTTGTAAGTTGAAAAGGTCTCTCTACGGTTTGAAACAATCCCCTCGTCAATGGTATAAAAGGTTTGATTCATTTATGTTGTCACATGGTTTTAAGATGTCTGAATTTGATTGTTGCGTGTACATTAAGTTGGTTGATGGATCGCCTATATACTTGTTGTTATATGTCGATGACATGTTGATTGCTGCCAAGAGCATGAAAGATGTCGCTGCTCTCGAGTCACAGTTGAGTAGCGAATTTGAGATGAAGGATCTTGGTGCTGCTAAGAAAATCCTAGGTATGGAAATTACACGTGACAGAAAGTCTGGGTTCTTATTTCTTAGTCAGCAGAGTTACATTAAGAAAGTTCTTCACCGTTTTAACATGCATGATGCAAAGTCTGTTAGTACTCCTATTGCTTTTCATTTTAAGTTGTCATCTACTCAATGTCCTACTACTGATGATGATATGGAGTACATGTCTGGAGTTCCCTATTCTAGTGATGTTGGTTCCTTGATGTATGCTATGGTCTGTTCTCGCCCCGATTCATCATATGCTATGTCTTTGGTGAGTAGATACATGGCTAATCCTGGTAAAGAACATTGGAAAGCTGTTCAGTGGATTTTCAGGTACCTCTGTGGCACGTCTGATGCTTGCTTGAAGTTTGGCAGAGCTAGTGAGGGGCTCGTTGGCTATGTGGATTTAGATTTTGCTGCCGATTTGGATAAGAGGAGGTCCCTCACAGGTTATGTGTTCACCATTGGTATTTGTGTTGTTAGTTGGAAGGCAACACTTCAGCCAGTTGTTGCCCAATCCACCACGGAGGCTGAATACATGGCCATTGCAGAAGCAGTTAAAGAAACTGTTTGGTTGAAAGGTTTGTTTGCTGAGATTTGTGGAGTTGATACTTGCATTAACCTGTTTTGTAATAGTCAGAGTGCTATTTATCTTATTAAGGATCAGATGTTCCATGAGAGAACAAAGCACATTGACATCAAATACCATTATGTGCGTGATGTTGTTGTACAAGGTAAGTTGAATGTATGCAAGATTAGTACTCTTGATAATCCAGCTGATATGATGACAAAGTTTGTTCCTGTATCTAAGTTTGAGCTATGCTCAGACTTAGTTGGTATCACTGTTTAGCCCAAGAGGCTATTTGGCGCCGAAAGTGTTCTCTTTGTTGTTTCAGGGGTGAAAGTTCTCGTTCATACTACAAGATGTAATTTGTCTCAAGTTGGAGTGTTGTTTTATGGTGATCCAAATTCATATGATGAAGTGAAGTGAGCGGCTAATTTCGGAGCGAATCGGAGGCTTGGGCCGTAGCGTAGCGAGGAAATTAGCCCACCGGCCCATCCTGCGCTCGCGGGGGGTGCGGGAGCGGCAGAGCCTGCGGTACGGTACAGGTCGTATCCGAGTCGGATCGCAACCGACTTAGGGTTTCTACCCTCTATAAATACATCTTGTAAGTCGCCTGTTGGGATAAGCCACACATTGTAAACCAACCGCGTTTGTAACCTCACCCCGATATAGTGAAGTATTGCTGGCTGACGCTCGTGGTTTTCCTCTCCTTTGTTTAGAGTGTTTTTCCACGTTAAAATCTCGTGTCCCTGTTGGTTTGATCGTTCCGCTTTTCATCGTTTCTTGCTATCTTTTATAACAATATATATATATATATGTCAATTATTACCATTGGTGTAGCTCCGTGTTCGTCGATGTAGATGCAGCCGTCGACATAGTTGCTCTGTGCTGATGATTTTTTTTCGACCGTACGTCGATGTCTAGCGGCCATCAACACGCATTTCTACCATGTGTAGGTACGTGGATGCATACACTGTGTACACGTACATTCTGTAGAAAGTCAGGAAGAGTGTACAGTAGCTGAGTAGCATATCAAAGAGGACTTTCTAGAACGGTCATGGAAACAAAATCGACACAATTTTCTTGCCTATATCTTCTCCTTTTGTCGCATCGTCTTTCAGCATGCATATTTCATTCTCTTGGACTTATGAAACCACCTAGAAGCCCTATAAGCGCACGTGCGCTTTAACTATACATGGCATTTGCGGTATCTGTGGAAATGGAAATTGTGTTCCTTTGTTCCTATAATCCTATATGTGTAAGACGTATGGTTTTTACATGAATATTGAGATATTAGTATTTTTTGTATGGTGTATTTATTGGCTTTTTAAAAATCGGAAGATATGAGTCTCTAATAGTTATAAATGAACAATACGTAAAATCCCGTAGTTCAAGGTTGATACTTGTTTTTTATGGATAAGATGGTCCACAAATGTTAATACACCATCTATGTTAAAAAAACAAAAATCTATACGTCTTGAAATCTTAATATACCATATATTTTTAATGGGTAAGATTGATACTCGTTTATAATGGATAAAAATGGGAACGGCGGGAGTACCATTAATGACATTATTCCTTATTCATGCTAGATTTGTTTGTTGTTTCTCAATGTTCATTTCTAAATTGGATCTGAAATTTTGCAGGTTATAGACACATACCTTGTAAGCACTTACTTTTTTTTACAATTTTTTGAAATATCTAAAATTGGTTTTTAATTCGAGGAGCACTAAATTTTTTTCCTTAATGATTGTATGTGTGGATGTGTTTTGTTAGCCGCAATGTGTTGATTCTATTTGGTTTTTGGGTCCAGTTATTCTCATGAATTTGACAGTTATTCTCATGAATTTGACGATATCTCGTTCCTACAAGAAAAAAAGGTAGCTTCTTGCGCATGAAAACAAATTTACTAACCACTCGACAGAGTTCCCCATTGGTCGTACACTCCATTCTTTCCCTACGTACAAGTACAAGTAAACTATGAGATATTGATATGATGATTTACCATCAAATAACCCAGAGAACATACTGTAGAAGGAGAACACGTCGTGTACCCTCTCTCTAACGTACCCCCCTTGAGACCTTCACACTACACTACTATAAAATGTACTCAGTCAAGGAAGTATGCACATATACTGGCTGTCTCCAGAAAAAGGAAAAACAGATGGGGACCGCCTCACGGTGCCGCCCGACTTCTCGCTAATTTTTTTTAAATAATACTTTTTTTATAGAAATTATGGAAATATTGCGCAGTTTGAGTTATTTGCAAAAATAACACGGCCTCGGCTTGGTGGTGGCCGACTGGGGCTGGTCGGCCCGGAGGTGGCCGACTGGTCTCGTCGGCCCAGAGCAGGCCGACCAGCGCTGAGAGAGAATCATGGGCGCGGCCGACTGCCTGATCGGCAGCGATCGGCCACGTCGCGGCCGACTGGCCCGTCGGCTACCTCCTGGCCGACGAGGTTCTGTTTAACAGCCCGAGCCTTCTTCTTCCTCCCATCTCGTTTTCTCTTCCTCTCCTCTCTCTCTTTCTCTTGCTCCTCTTCCTCTCCTATCCACGAGCAGCAGAGGACGGGGAGGGCGCGAAGGGTGCGACGGGGAGCGGGCTGGTGAGGGCGCGGAGGCGGGCGAGCGCGGACGGAAGGGAGCCGTTGAAGGCGGAGGAGGCCGTGAAGGAGGAGGCCGGACACGTCGAGCCCCACGACGGTGCCGCGGACGCCGCAGGTGACGGCCGCACACGCTTCAAGGGTAAGACTTTTCCATGTATTAGGGTTAGGGTTAGGGTTAGGATTTAGTTTGTATTAGTAGTTTCGGTAGAATTTTAGGTACGATGTGATATTAATATTTGATGCATTATAATATTTTTTAGGTGAGAAATTATGTCGAATGTAGTAAAGTTTGTTTTCTACTACGGTGTCGGTTCAGTAAAGCAAAATGAGTATGGGATGGACCTGAGTGAGTTTGAGCACGTCGAGTTGGATCTGACTGACCCTGAAAATTGGTCTGTTAGTCAGTTAAAAGATTGGTTGGCACAGTGTTTGGGATTAAATGCAGAAACACACACTGTCGGGGTGCACGCGTTATGGTCAGGGTCCAGTAAAAAAAATTGGTACACTCTGAGGCCGATTGATCGGGATTCTCAGTGGGTGAACTGGTTGCAAGGTTGCGAAAACAGGGGAAGCCACCCAGTTGCCTTGTTTCTTCCTGTCGTTAAGGAGGTAAATGTCAATCCTCCTGAAGGCGAGGGTGGGCACGATTCAGGGCAGAGCAGTGCAGCAACCATGGAAATTGAACATGATGACAGCCATGGTTACGAAGGAGGCAGTGCTTATGAATCAGGCCAGAGTAGTATGGCTGGAGGGCATGATGACGGTGAAAATGTGGAGGCAGATGGGGATGAGGAAGATGGCCGAATGCAGGATGAGATGGAAGATGAAGATATTGAGGGTCATTGCGGTGATGGCAGTGATTCTGATTCATCGAATGACACAGAGTACGAGCCGGAGGTGCCTTATCCAGCTTCATGGACTCAGGACTTCTCATCTGGCATGACTCTGGAGGATGGTCATGATTCTTCCTGGCAATATCACCAGAGCAGCATGGCTGTGGGAGCAATTTACGCTGACAAGCAACATCTGCAGGAAGCAATCATACAGTGGGCAATGTCGACATCAAGGGTTTTCAAGACAACTGTGTCGAGTAAGAAATATCTGACCATGGAATGCTCGAGGATAGATTGTCCGGGTAGGGTGCACGCATATGTCCCCAAGTATGATACAAACTGGGTTGTGAGTGACATGGTAATGCATACATGTCGTATTCCCAGCATCCTTCAGGATCACCGTAATCTGTCATCCACGCTTATTGCTCGTTTGTTTTACACGGAGATAGTGGAGAGCAAGGCGATGGAAGTGAAGGCAATAAGGAACAAAGTCTTCACAAGATTCAATTTCAACATTTCTTATGGCAAGGCCTGGAGGGCTAAGCAGAGCGCGCTGGAGGCCAGATTTGGGTCATTCTTTGACTCATATGATTCTGTTGTCCGGTTGCTCCGCACGCTTCAGGCGAGGAATCCTGGCACATATGTTGATCTTCAAGACTTCTACATGCCAGAGTTCCCTACAGTTAGGGTGTTGCACCGTTTGTTCTTCTCTTTTGGTGTATACATCGAAGCCTTCAGCCACTGCCGACCAGTGTTATGTGTCGATGACACATTTTTTACCGGCAAGTATAAGGGTCAGATATTGACTGCTATTGGCCAAGACGGCAATAACCAACTGTTGCCCCTTGCTTTCGCTTTTGTTGAGAGCAAGAACACGGAAAGTTGGACGTGGTTCTTTAGGCAGTTGAAAAAAGCTGTTGTCAAGGATAAGCAGAATGTTTGCGTTCTACATGACAGACATGCGGGTATACTCAACGCTATAAAGGCATTAACAAACCCTGGACCAGATGAAGAAACACCGTGGGTGGATCTTCAGAGTCGTTGGTGCATGCGCCATCTAGGTGCTAACTTCTTCTCACAGTTCAGAAATAAGAGTCTCATGAATCTGTTCAAAAAACTCTGCAAGCAGAACCAGGAATGGAAGTACAATTTTCTCCGTGGCAAGCTTGATGAGTTCACGAACAAACATGTTCGGGAGAGGAAAGCTGCACGTAATGCGGCAGTGGCGTTTCATGTAGCCCAAGTAGCGGCACAAGCAGCTACAGGGCCTGCACCGCAAGAAGAAAAACCGATCGGTCTGTGTGATCTTCCAGGCTTTGACCCACCGGGCACGAGGAGAAAGGGTGGACGGTTGATTAAGAATTTCCAGTAGTGGATTGAGCATGAGCCCGTGGAGAGGTGGTCATTGTTGCACGACTCATACGGAGCCAGGTATGGCGTCATGACTACAAACCTTGCCGAAACATACAACTTTGTCCTTCGAGGGAACAGAGCCTTGCCATTAACTGCCCTTGTGGAGGGAATTTTCCAAGGCATAGTTAATTACTTCAGAGTCAAACGCCAGCAAGCCGAAATGCATATACTTCGCACTCCAAACTCACCCTGGTGTGAAAAGATTACGAAGTACATGGATGCTAAGATGGAGAAGGCACGAACTTTCCAAGTGGTTGCCATCGGAAATCAGGAAAGGAGGTTCGAGGTCCGCGTACCTACCGACAAGTTCGGTTGTGGCAATGTGTTGAGAACGCATGAGGTGAAGATTGGAAATGAAGCATGGCCAACCTGTGAATGCACATGCAACAAACCGAAATTGTTTCACCTTCCATGCTCGCATGTACTTGCTGCTTGTGGGCAGCTTGGTTTGGAAGCAATCTCGTTTGTGTCAACGTACTTCAGTCGTGAAGCTGTCTTGAACACATGGACAGGTGAGATGCAAGGATTCCGAGCCATTGGTAATTTCAACACCGTTGAGCCAGGTGAGAGGAGGTACATTCCTGATCCAAGGTTACTTCGTCCGGGTAGAGGTAGACGCCAGTGTAGACGCATACGTAATGATATGGATGAATCGGAAGCTGGAGGACCTACCAGGCAATGTTTTCTATGCAACCAATTTGGCCATAGGGATACGAACTGTCCGGAATTTGGACCTGGTGATGCTACGGTACGTGGAAGAGGCAACCGAGGCCGGAGAGGAAGTGGAAGAAACTAGAGTACCTTTATATTTGTAATAAATGCAGACTACGTATCTGCCTCTATGTACTACTCTGTAATCGTGGAACCATTATGTTTGTATTTGTACTCTGTAATCGTCAAAATTGTAATTTGTTTGGATTTATAGTCATTTAAATTTTGTTATTTGGTCATTCTATTATCATTTTAATCTGTCCTTACAGAGATGGCGGGGATGGCGTTGCTTAACCCGGTGGTGGACAACAAGCATCGTGCTAAGCTAATGCAGGATAATGTTCTCCACCCTCTGATCACTCGTGGTCAGAAGGATAACTGGCAGATACACCCAGCTTGGATCGATCGGTAAGTTTTATTTTTATTTTGCTCATAACATGTACTGGTCAAATAGTTAACAATTTTGTGATACATGCAGTTTGACATGGGCTGGGCTCCTACCCTTTGCTCGCCTTGTTGAGGCGTCAGATGTGACTGGCCGGCTTGCGATGGACCACTGTTTGCTCACCTGCTTGGTGGACCGATGGAGACCGGAGACGCACACGTTTCACTTTCGCTGGGGCGAGATGGCTCCTACTCTACAGGATGTGTCCTACCTACTGGGTCTTCCTCTAGCTGGTGAGCCCATAGGTCCGTTGCAGGCCCCTGACATGTGGTCCGAGGATATGGCAAACCGATTCCAACATATAAATCCCAACGCACCTGTGTTTCTGCATGAGGATCACGGACCCAAGCTTGATTGGTTGCTTAAGTTCCAGGTTAGTACTACGTCATTGTCTTGTTTCATCCATCACTTCAGCTAACCTTTACCTAACTTGTACAATTATTGTTTTCGTTGCAGATACAAAATTTTGGCACGATCCAGATGTCCGAGTCCCAGATTACTAGGAGCCTCGAGGAGTACCTTATGTGGCTGCTAGGAAAAGTGATGTTCACGGAGAACCATGTCACCACTATCAGTGCGCGATACATCCCCATCGCATTGGAGATTGCAAGTGCGACACAGCCGTACCACATCACTGTTCGTAGCTGGGGTTCTGCAGTCTTAGCGGCCACGTACCGAGGTATGTGCAACGCGTGCTTTCTTACGGCGACAAAGTCAGCAATTCTTGGATGCCCTATGCTGTTGCAGCTGTGGTCGTGGGAGAGGTTCCCCATTGGACGACCTGACATTTCGGCTGCCGATCCGTGGCCGCTCGACCATTATTTCGACCCGGAACACATAGACGACCCTACTTTTGGCACACTTTGGACACATCGCAAGGTATGTTCAATAATAGTTTACTAATTATGCTTGTCAATGAGTATCTTCATGTTTACTTATACAATTTACGTCTTTGTTTTGCAGAGACGATTCGCTAGAGATCAGGTTCGGAACTGCTATCCGGCATTCAACGAGCAGTTCGACGTTCTCTCCGGGGCTTCAGTTATTTGGGAGCCATACTCGCCTGACGCGGTCGCGTCGAAATTCCCTGAAGGAATTTCTATCATGTGCACGCGAGATGCAGCATACTGGATGACGAAGTTGAAGATTATCTTCGACGTCAGCATTGAGGAGATGGCCCAGCAGCGTGTTATGAGGCAGTTCGGTCTGCGCCAGATCTCGGTCCCCCCGCCTATTGATGCGCCTCTACCAGACATCGTCCACCGGTACCTCCATTTCTTAACCACACATCTTTGTTTTAACACTTGTCATCCACAATTATGCTAATGTTTCTTGTCTTGCAGATGGAGCAGGAAGGGAACTAACAGGACTGCGACACAATGGTTGCAAAGAGTGCAACCTTACGTGGCCGAGTGGGCTGATGCGCTGACTAGTCTCTGGGTCGAGGCGCAACCCTTCGATCCGGCGGAGTACGACGAGTACCTAGAGTGGTACGTCACTTCCACAAGGGTTTCTCTCGTTCATCACGCCCAACCAGATGTGATGCCGGCCCCTGCTACGTGGGATATGTACCCCAGCCAGTCTATGTCCGGCTCACGGCAACACGCGGTACAAATAATTAACTTATCTACAATCATTTACCCTTATCTATATTATCCTTCATTTCCTAACTGTTTGTACCACTTTCAGGCTGAGTTGACGTGGGATCTGGGGAATGATATAGACCAGTTAGACCGTTCACTTTCGACCAGGCCTTTGCTTACACGCGAACAGCATCGGTCTTGGTTGCAGTCCGCTGCTCAGAGAGTCCGACAGATCTACGAGGCTATCACGTGTGTCCGCTCGTCTGACGTTCTCCCACATGATGCACGACGGCCACCGCATCCGTCCACGCAGCTGCCTCAACGGCGGGCACGGCGTGACGTGCCGCCACCTCCGGAGGCACACCGACAGCACCCGCGTCCACGTGTCGCACCACCTCCACCTGACCAGCCAGGAGGTTCGGGCTGGCAGCAGAGTTACCACCAGGGGGGCTACCAGCAGAGCCCCACTGGGGGCTACCAGCAGCGACCCTCTTCGGAGTACCAGCAGAGCCCCTTCACCGGCTTCCAGCCTCGTGGACCACACGGTATGTCGATTCGTACTACTACATTATCATGTACTCAAACTATTTACAAAATAACATGTTACATAAAATTTCTCGATTCTAGCACAATTCGACTTCGACTTGGGGCCTACTATCTCCGAGCATTACTCGGGTGCTTCTGGTTGGGAGAGTCAGCCGGACGTGTTTCTCGGTGCGGATGCGGACACCCAGTGGCTCAACATGTACAACACTCCTCCTCCACAACCCACACAGGATACACAGCAGGCAGATGACGGGTCCTTAGTTCCTCCACGAGTCACCCGCCCACCCCATCGGTTTGGATGGAGCACTCCTCAGCCACATCCGCCACGTCGTGGCAGAGGCGATGACTGAGACTCTACTTATGTATCAGAGACCTTATGTTGGCTATTTTCCATGTACCGTCAGACCTATGTATGAGTACTAGACTTATGTATCGTTATGTACTAGACTTATTAGTACGATCTATGTGGCGATATTTGATATGTCCGTAACCGGTAGACATTGATTCGATTAAGATAAGATAAACAAACCTCGATAACATACCGATCACACCACACAACAAACGGAAATGCAGGTACAACTACTAATTAATCGATACTCAAAGAAAGATACAACATAACTCAAATTAAGATTCTACCTATCTCCCATCAATGCAGCCTGCACCATCCGCAGATTTAGCACCCTTGCCCTTTGACGATGATTCAGACTTCTTACCCGCACCCTTCCTCGATGTTTCTGCCTTCTTCTCCTTGCCCTTACGCACTGCTTCAGCCCGCTTTTCCTTTGACGACGGCATGAAATCGTCGTCATCATCGTTGGAGTATACCCAGAGAAATGAACGACCGTACCTCTCACGTATGTCTTGAGTTCGATGAATCGGCGCATTAGTAACATGCCTATCGAACTTATCCGCAAGCCTCAAGACTTCAGCACGGATTTGTTCTGGGGTTCTATACGGAAACCCATCTCGGCATAGCCTCGCCCCTAGCAAAGCGAGATGTCTCTCACTACCAACAATTTCTTCAAGTGGAATTTCCCTACCATCTACCTTCAAATATGTGACCATCTTAGCTAGCTGCTCGGATGCGGCTATATGAAAGCCGGACACACACTTCTCACAAGGTACAATATACACCATGCTGCCGCTCTGTGAGAGTACCCCCCCCTAGAGTGGTTTTTATAGGACAATGGTGGCGGGAGGAACAGGCGGGACGTGGTGGAGGGAGAAACGGGCGGGAAACGGTGGCGGGAGGAATAGGCGGGAACGGTTGGCGGGAGAAACGGGCGGGAAACGGTGGCGGGAGAAAAAGGCGGGAACGTCTGGCGGGAGAAACGGGCGGGAAACGGTGGCGGGAGAAAAAGGCGGGAACGTCTGGCGGGAGAAACGCGCGCTAATCGTGCGGAGAAATGGGGGATTTGCTGCCATGCAAGGATCGGCTTACCCTGGGCCGACAGGGCTGATCGGCCACCTCCCAGCCGACCAGGTGTACGCCAGGTCCTGCAGGCGCGCAGATGCGGCCGACCAGCTCTGGTCGGCCAGCTATGGGCCGACGAGCCAGAGTCGGCCTGCTCCGGGCCGACGAGTGCTGGTCGGCCACGTCGAAGCCGAGGGTGTATTATTTTCGTAAATTTCTACAATCGCACAATATTCTCCGAATTTATGTTAAAAAAAATTAGCCGACTTCTCTGCCCCCTACGACGCTCGTCGCTGGCATCTCCACCGCCGCACAAGACCAACCATACCACCCGTGCTCTCCCGATGCCGACGAGCTCGAGTCCACACCCCTCCTCCCCCGGCGCCGGCGCGGTGCCTCGATCTTCGAGTGCCCAGGAACCGCCAGCCGCGGCGCCAGCGCCACCGCCGCCCAAGCTGCAGTCCTCACTCGGCCGCCGCTCCAGCGCGCAGCTGTCCGCGCATCGCCACCACACCAAGCGGCGGCTGCGAAGACACGGAGGGTGCGTTGGCGCGAGATGGCGTTCGGGTCGGTGCGCGTGCCGGCGGCCATGGACATGGGCGAGATCAGGAGGCGGCTGCAGGCGCCGCGGAGGGTCACCGAGCCAGAGGACGCTGCGGTGTGGGTGCCGTGGAACCTGATACGATCCTTGAGCTGCAAGGGCACCGAGGCCGTCGCCGTGACAGCAGCGTCGGCGCCGGTGAGGCTTGCGTAGCAGCGTAGGTAGGTGCAACTGCAACTGTATGCAGCGGAAGGAGGCGCCGGCCGCTGGTGAGCTGCGCTGTGCATGGTGGCTTCACGGGAGTGGCCCGGCAGGTTGTTGGAAGTTCAAGGGCACACGCTCACGGGAGGAACTGGCCGGTGCCCATAAATGTTTTACTCTAAAAGAAAATACAGTGTATGTTTGTGTTTTGAAAGGATTTAGTCTAGAGTATATTTTTTAACGATAAAGAGTCTAGAGTATATTATATTTGTTGGATGAATTATATACAACTGCAGATTTTAAGTTCGGAGTACATGTAATCAAATAATAAATACTCCGTTCGTTTTAAAATATAATATGTTTTAGCATTTATCGACATTCACATGTATATAAATATATCTAGACGTGTTTTAATATGTATGTAAGTATGTTCATTCATTTTAGTATGCATGCCCGCAATATGTGAAACAACTAAAACATCTTATACCTATAAACGGAGGCAATAGTACTTGTGGGTTTAAATGTGTGTATGGTACTACTCCAATGGCCCCTACAACCTTGGGGTAAAACCTGAAGGAAGTGGTTTGTTGTACATACCCTCAAGCACATGAACGAGCATATTCTTGCCGACAACCTCATTGAATTGCAATCAGCATTGCATCGTACAGTTTGTGCAAAAAACAAAAAACACATTTAATACTAAAAAAAGAATAAGTTGTAACAAGTGTATGAAAATAATTTTATGTTACCACTGAATTTAGGTGAGTAAACTTTCTGATTGCGCAATTTGAGTTGCATATGTGGCCTGCCATATCCTATTAGGCTAAAGAAGAGAAGCTGAAAATTCGATGTGTATATACTATATACTGATAATGTACATAATTAAATTTACAAGCTCACAACCCCCTTTTTGAAACATCAAATCCATGCAAACAAATGCATAGTAGTTTATAAATATAGTTCATCATAAGACAATCATTCAATATCTAGAGCATCTAAATAAAATAAACATTGCAATCATTATTGTGATTAAAGTAATAATTGATCCAAATGCTGAAATGCATAATACGCACAATTCAACCTACGGATGGTATGTCTATTGATCTTTCTCATTTTAAACCGATTTGTATCCATATTGATCTTGTGATTCTGGACAATATCGGCACTATACAAATCTAATTCTATCTTCTCTTTCTAAATTTTCGAGAAATACTTCAACTTAGTTTTCAAATCCCGGCGTACCGCCATCTTATATTGAATTCTAGATAACAATGTTCTTAGGTAAAATTAAATTAGCAAAAAATTGGATAAACATGCATAAAGCTAAACCTAAAGAAATTATATTGCGTCCGATTATTAAAAAGCTGAGTCTTCCCATTGCTGCAAACAGAAATCTCAACCATGGTGTATGGGCACTAATCGATCCAACAACTCAAACTAAATAAATCGTAATAAATTTATGTCAAGCTAAAAAATAAGGCAACTCTCTGTAAGAAGATGAGGACAGGAGGCTCAACGGTGAGACAGCGAAGAGACGATGGCAACATCGTTGGCGTCAACGGAGGGGAGGAGTGGGACGGAGCGGGCAAGCACGGTGGAGGGTAGAGTCGGCGGAGGCAACATGGGTTAGAGGAGTGAGTGTGAGAGAGTGAAGTGAGATGCGAAACGGGGGTGGATGTAATTTTTGGGCAATTTACTAGCGTTGTAGGCTAGGTACACGACACCACTATTAGCATCTCTTCTGGTGGTGTGGACAAATCTTGACACGTTATACTCCCTCCTAGTAAATTTGGTCCGAAAGAGGGTCAGAGTCAAGTTACTAACGTTGTGGGATTATTTCTAACCGAGGATTTGGTTACCGTATTGGAAAAATCTCGAGGGGCACCGGGAATCCATTTTTCTAACACACGTTATTGTCACTTACTGGTTGTGTAGCCATATTTGGTCATGCCACTAACAATTTTCCAAAATACCAGTACCGTATATGTATTGTGATGCACTATTGATAGATGACGCTATCAGCACTTTGCTATAGTAGTGTAAAAGTGTAAGCGACATTTTTCGGTTCTCGGCAAAGTGAGGGTGCTGGTGAAACAAGACTAGTCACCTTCATGTAATACACATCCCATACAAGAAAAACGACAGCGATGTCCAGCTCAAAAAATCTGTCAATGATGACCGAGATTTTGACAAACTGTTGGTAGTGTGGATATAGTGTGGACTGACACGGATGAGACTACTTTTCCTGTTATGTAATAATCTCTTTTCTACTCCTACATGTTATTATTTTTGTATAACTAGCAAGAGTAGTATTTATCGTATTCGATCTTTTGAGAGGACTTATGTTTTAAATTCCTCTGTTGCTTTGCATCAAAATTTTGTAGACCTTTTAAAGGGGGTGCGCCGAGGCATATCTCGTATTTTAAATCTATTTTTGACATGTTATATATTATTATTATTATTGTGGACCATTTTTTTAATAACTATAGCAGGAGCTGTATTTCACCACCTAGATCAATCTTTCCAGAACTCTTAGTCAATGTGCCTGTAAGAAAGGCGGTGTTAGTTATCGTTCTTCTCGTCTCATCAGATTTGTTCGTGTGGAGGGAGAAAGACTGAAAGAGGACAACAAGACATGAAGATATGGTACAAGAGACAATGGCTACCTCATATTGCCTCTGGTACGTTGTGTATATCAAGATGCATGACGCGGAGGACAGAAGAGATATATGAGCCGCTATCTCTACGTCTGTAGAGGAGAAATGCAATTTGCATGGCCGAAACGAAATATGCAATTTGCAGGATTTTGTTTCTACGCGTCTTGTAAACATCAGATAGTGGTGCTTACCGCGCGCATGAACTCATAGCAACAGTGCACCCAGGAAAACTCGACATTGACCGATCAATGGTTCGTTCGTTGTAGAGCTGGTACAGTCAATTTCGGCCTGCCGGCCGCCGCTAGCTTTTGTAAATGGAAAAAAATAAGGTGTAACATGTCGACAAGAAAAGGTGAAAGTGAAAGCGAGCAAAGAGAGGTTAAAACAAGAAAAGAATCACCCTGCATGATCACCCTAGCTTCCAAGAAAAGAATCACCATACACGATTTGGTTCGGGTACGGTACAAGCTGGCGGTGATGTGAGAACAAAATCAGAAGCACTGCATGCTAGCTTACTGCCACCGGCACTACTCTTTCAGCCATGGATGGATAATTGGTACATCTCCTTTGTCTGCAACCCTTCTTGCCCCTCTATGCCACACTTTGCTCGGAAGAAAAAAAGGTAGGCATGTCCCTTTTCTTGTACACAAAATATATCAAGAAATCAGATGCTGCAGAATATTCAGTTCAAACTAACGAATAAAAATATGGAACATTTCTAGAAAATTTTAAGAGACCTGGATTCGTCCCCTCACCTTGCAAAACATGTAGATTGGAGAGGGAGGGAGCATTCAACTTCTGCACAATGCCTGGCTAATGGCTATCCAGATGCAATGCAAAGGCGAGGCGTGTGTGGCTGCTGGTCCAAAGGCGGGGGAAACTGGTTAGTTTGGACCTACACGATTCCTCGATACGTCGCTCAGAATCTTGGAAGCAGAGGAAGAGGCTCAACTAGAAGATGTAAGGTTCATCCAGGACCCAGAGTCTTCTATGTTATCACCCCGAAGTCTTCGGCTCCAACCCGATAGTTTCCAGAATCTCAATAGCAATATCAATATCACGTTTGGATCTGAATATGTACAGATCCAAACAAAATTATTGGCATTTAATCTCAATATTGATATTCAAGTCAATGCAACGCCAAGCCTCTCAATGCATGCGTCTAAACAGAGCCTAACGAGTAAACAAAAAATTCAAGTTGTAGCATGTCACTTGTGGCGACGCCTTCTTCTAGACATTGTGAGCAGTAAATCAGTAACAATGAAACAACTGGATAAGCAAAGCAACTCTACTGAGCAACTGATAGCACTCTTTGGAAAATTAGCACTTATACGTCATCATCCAGCATGTCGATTCTACTCAACCGGTACATTTAGCCTTATTGCAACCAGATACACCTAAGATAAAAAAATATGGCACATGAAAATCCCACTTAAGATAAAAGTATTTACGTGGTATCTTCGTAGGGGTGTCATTTTAACCAAGGATAACCTTGTCAAGCGAAAGTGGCATGGAAGTACTAAGGGCCCTTTTGTTTGGGCTGGCTGTGGCTGGCTGTGAGTGCTGTGCAGAAAAGCAGCTGTCCAGGAGAAGCTGCTTTTCTAAGTAGAGCTCTTTGGCAAACTAGCTGGCTGTCTCACTGTAGATTGTGAAATTGTCTGAAACGTCCTTTATATCAATAAAAGGTTGTATTGTTCCTATTTCACGTTTAATAAATAGCATATGCATCTAAAATTTATGTATTGTTCCTATTTCATGGATTATGCGGCGAGATTACAACAACTAATGATAGAAATTGATCAAAATAGTGCGTGATTTGCCCATCTATTAAATAACTAGTCATGTCCTAGAAACAAAATGCCTAGTTAACATCCGCATGTAAGTTAAGTAGCAGGCTAGCAGCCGATCAAAAAAGAAATAATTAGCTCATTAAAGTAACTAGGTGCGGGATGGATGGGCAGTTTCCCTTTCCTTTCTCGTTGGCCGCGTGTGGGTGCGGGACATGCATGTGCGAGGCGGGTCCGTGGCAGGCCATGCAGTGGCAATCCCCCGTAAATAAGTGAAAGGAAATGGGCAAATAGATGTACCTGTTCAGTTTAGTTATCAGAAGCTCGGGAAGCACCCTCTGAGGTGCTTTTTTCAGTATGTGGGCAAGAGCACCTGCTTCGGGAAAAGCCTACAGCACATCCAACCCTTTTGTTTCATTGGACCGGCTTTTTTCTGTGGAAAGCCACAGGAAGCCCAAACAAAAGGGCCCTAAGTGTGTGTTTTGTACTAAACAAGAAACAATAAAACACTTATTCTTCGAGTGTAGTTTCGCATGTTCTATTTGGTCATCTATCCAAATAACGTCAAACTTATATCCACCCAAGTCTGTAGCCAATGTTTTTGGTAACTGGTTGCATGGGATAGATAAAAAGCTGAGAACCGTTATTAGGGTGGGAGCGATTGCTGTTATATGGTCGCTTTGGCTTAGTAGAAATGACAAGCTTTTCAATGACAAAGATGTTTCTTTTTTGCAGGTAATATACCGTTGCACGAGAGTACTCTCCGTATGTGGTCCACCTTACAACGTGTGGGACATCGAGACCTCTTTACGGAGGCATGTGCAAGACTGGAGAAGGTGGCAAGGGACATTTTCTCACAACATGGGTGGCCGCTTGATCGCCGAATTGGACCTCCATAGGCTCATAAGATTGCTTTGTCATAGATGGTTCATTTTATCCTGTTGTTTGGTGTTTATCTATTATTCAACTATTTACTTTTTCAGTTGGTTTGCGGCTGTGTGCATTTGTTATGCAGAGGCCGGGTGTAAAACTTAAACCTATCGAGTAATAAAGCCATTTATCAAAAAAAAAAGATACACCTGTCTGACTCGTTATATGGCGAACAAGGGGGCTGGACGAGTGATCTTAAGAAACTTTGGCCAAACAAGATGCAAGATGTTGAACACTTTTGAGTCAGGCTGACTTCCGGGAGATGAGTCTGGACAAGTGTACCCGACAGACCACCTTCCATGGTGTTTCAACTCTTCTCAGTGATTTCCGCAAATTATCTTCCGGCTTCTGGGTGTACGGTCCTCATTATCAGTAAGTTAGGGAGTACAAGCAGCTTGTCCCAGCTTGCAATTGCAACGTTGCCACCTCTGTCGCTGCAGATGATTTGTGAAAACTTGTTGTATCCATGGAAAAGTTTACTCTTCTGGGCTTCCAAAGATTTGAAGATTTTCAGTTGATCTATTTTTTATGTCAGCATTTATAGAATAGAAATCATACAGTGCCATGTCCTCCGCTTACCATTGCTGGCAGTCCTACTTCCATGTGCCTATTATCCCTTTGGAAAGCGCAACAAGACGCCTTGCAGAGGGTTGCGTTGCCTAAGCATGTATGTTTTCCTTGAAGCAGGGCATGAGCAAGAATGCAACCTCCAGGTTTCTCGGTCACCAGATTCTTAACCAGGAATGGAAATCTTCTAGCTATGCAGTTGCATCTCCATAGACGAATGGCTAAATTTAAAATTACGAGGAGCTAACATCACCGGGACACTTTTTTTTTCCTTGAAGGCGGATATCAGGTAAACATTTGAGTCACTTAGAAACTTAGTGTCCCCAATATTCTCTTCTAAGTTCTAATGCAAATGCTACAGTTACAATTTGAACTTCATGATTGACATATTAAAGAGGTTCCAATTCATTTCTTGCATAGTTCGTGTGGGCTTAAGGGCGAGCATGCAGGTCCCTGCACTAGCACTGAAGTTTGAAGGCGGCAGGGAACTCAAACTACTTGAGAGGAACTACGTGATCTGGTGGACGCCCCCACCACCTATTGTCTGGCGTTCAACAGGACCTGTAGCGGTCCATTATCGGGAACGTGCAGCACCATCTCACAGCCAACCCGGGGAGTAGAGAGTGGAAGCACGGGGGGAGACAGAGATGGAGAGGAGATGGAGAGATATAAGACCACACATAGGTTGCACTGGCATGACCGCCAACTCGGCGGCGCCGAGCCACCACTAGTGGATCTCAGGGCTTCGCCAAGACGCCAGATAGGAAGAAGTGATGAATAGAGAAGGGCTTTCTGATGTGGCGTGACTGATTGGCGCAATTAGCCTAGGTGGCTCAGATTAGATCAAAAGTGAACCTGTGCATCAAGTTCGTGTACCTCTAGTGCAATTACCTCTTTTGAAAATCAAACTCGCAGCTATTTTTATCAAAAAGAAGAAAAACTATGGAACCTCATTGAGAATTTGCCATTGGCCACAGCTACCGACCAAAAGATTCAGACGAACATATTGAGAATATTCCGATTAGAGTGATCAGAGATCAGACCATCATTTGGACTGAACAGATGCCCGAAGAATTCATTCAGCGGCACTCCGCAAGTTCAGTTTGAATCACTATCTTCAGCTGAGCAGGTGGATAAGTTCTGCATTCTATTCCAACTAATACAAACTATTGGTTGCATAGCCAAAAAAAAGTTTGTGTGTGCTAGAGCCTAGAGGCATAATTATTGTGATGAAAACATGATAGTCAAGTCGTGCAAATAATTTTAGTTTCTATGGCTACCCATGCAAGAAATATCAATTAGAAACATACAAGGACAACCGCTTGCATCATGTAAAATACAATGACTAAAAGTACGACAAAAGCATATTGTTTCGTTTTGGAGTGAGTTTAAGTTCTCACCAAACATAAGTCTGAAACCAGACCATTGCTGATGTAAAATAGCCTACTGTTATTCCGAATCTTATGCAAGGTCCGGGTCAGTTTTTCCAAAGATAATGCTACCTGCAGTCACGATTAACTTTTATATTAACTACTTATATGAAATTAAGGCACTAAACAGACCCTGACTTCATTTGAATTGCTTATGAACAGCCAATACCTATTTTGATGCAATACGATGTAGTATAATATCTTTCTTAAGGACCAATATTCACCTCATGAACCAACAGTCCACTGATATTACAGAAATAAAGCGACAAGTCAAAACCACAGCATTCCAAGACATTCCGTAAATATTAAGATTAAACACAAGAAAGCACTGGCAATATAACTGACAAGTTTATAGTCATACTTATCTCACGGGTAGTGTGAGCCAGAGGTACCAACTGTGACAAGAAGGAAGACCATAAATACTAAGAAAGCAAATCTAATTGAACTGTTTTGTAAAAGTTGTATAATAGTATATGCACTGTAAGTACCAGGAAACTGCGAATCAACAATTTAGAAACATATAATATGTTAGGAAATGTTAAATAATACAATGTATATAAGAATTAAGATGCATTGAAACTTATGTTTAAGATTAGAACTTAACAACATTTCTTATTCTTATCTACAGATATTACCATAAGCACAATGGGCTATGATAATGACTATTAGCACCAAATATGTAAATCTCGCCAGAACTATGCATATAAGTGAATCAGTAGGTACAGTGGCGTTAATATAGACAACATGAGCTCATGGTAGTTACTACAATTGAAGAATAGTAAAAAAATGAAGCTGCCTTATTTTCAGCACTAAATGGGCAGCAGGCATGTGTACCCCAGTATATCTAGTTTATTTTTTCATTGAGAGAAAACTCAACAAGAACAAATATAACTCCAAAAGACCAATATTTCAAGAGTATCGATTGTTCCATGTATGTAGAGTACATGAGTGGCATACATAGCAATTGTTAGGAAGACCAAACATACAAATGTGCTGATCTATCTATAATTTGATAACTGATAGCATCATCAGCCATATTTATCTTTATGGAGAATGATAACTAGTGAACTTATCACTGAAGTTAACTTAAGTGGCATTTTGCCAACCAGGTACTTGTATAGTGCTAAACTTGGCTAAAACAACGATACCCAAAAGTCACTTTGGCAAAAAAGATGAAACTCACAAGCCAGAACTTCAGCAAGGGGTTGGATCGAGCAACATCCATCATCTCCTTGAAGGCATTGTCTCGATAATTGCCTCCAATGATAAATGATCTCTGTCTGGCTTTCACAAGTTGGACCCAGCTTCTACCCTTGGTAGAAGTGCTGGAACTTTCAAGTTCCCTCTTTGCTATGGTTGGTTCTGCCAAAGCTAACCACAGTTTTGACAATCTGTTTGTCTTTAGGTAGAGAATTATCCAAAGTCAGTGGCACAAGTATCGTTTCTCTATTTGCATCCATAATTAGCAGAATTACATGTTTTAATATACATCCATCATGTAATTTCCAAAAATATATTGTGCAACCTTGATCAATAATCACAACTGTCGTATCCATTATCCAGATAATAATAGACAACTCGGAAACATAGTTAAATTCCAGCCTCAACAAACAAATAAGCTTCACTACGTACAATATGAATTTCCCACCCCGTTGTAGAAGCAAACTGAAAAAGGGGGCAAAGTAACAGCTACAATACAAAGAAGGTACAACTCAGATGCAACGGTAACTCCCACTGGAGAAGGTGTGGCCAACCTCATTAAACTGGGAAGTGCTGTTGATGGCTGGGCAGAGTTTTATGCCAGACAATGTGAATGGCCCTTGGTAAGCAAACTTCACCATTCCAACAACCTCTAGTTCACCATCCTTGGAGTCTTGATCTACAGGCATCCGCGCTCTCAACCGTCCAGCAGGGCCTTTCAGAGGAATGTCTGAGATGTGCCACCTGAGCTCCCTCTCTGCACGGTTCAACACAGCCTTGGGCGAAACATTAAGCAAAGTCGGATCCACAGGAAGCTTAACAATAAATGTAACATTGCTCAGTGGCTGTGGCAACATTGGGTTCGACGCATAGTGTATCATCACTGAGAGCAATGTTCCACTATGACGCTTTACAAGGCGAATCCTCAAAGGGAGAGGTGAGTGCTTGGGAAGGAAGCTATATTTCATGATGGGGATGGGCTCCTCCTTTGATGGTGTCTTCACATGGAACAGGCCATTCTCAAGGTTACTCAACACAGTACTCTGCAAGGCTGCCCTCTTCATTCCAGAAGTACCCTCAAGCCGGAATGAGAACTCTGTGTCCCTCCCAGCTGCCTTCTTTGGTGGTAATGTCCGCAGAAAGATTGTACCTTTCAAACCAACTCGTGCAAGAATAGACTCCTTGAATTCTGCATTGATCTCCTCGATGATGCATAGCTCAGGGACGGTCATCTCTGCGCTCTTGGTCACCAATAAGTTCTCAAGCGGCGAACCAGCATTCGGTGCCAGCCCACTTCTCATCTCTAGCAGCTCAAGACCAGTGATGCTCTTGTCCTTGTGATCCTTCTTTGTTGTGGTAACAAACTCTGAAGCATCTAGCCCACCCCCAAATGGCGCATTGAATCCTTCGAATGCCTCAGCGAGTGAAGCTTCCTCATTACCAAACTCAATTCCACCGTAGTCGCCCTCAAACCCTTCAACCCCAATACGTGTCGGCTTAGTCGCCTCAGCTGGTGGCAAAGTGGTGACCTCCAACCCAGCAAGCGCGGCAGCAGGATCAGCAACCACGAGGGCAGTCTCTTTGTTCTTTTTGAACCCACCGACCAATGCCTCCTCTGGCTTGCTAACCATGTCGCTAGCTGCAAAAGGGTCCTTCTCAATGGGAGGCGCCTCCTCGGGCGGTGCCTCGTCTCCGGTAGTCGTGGCAGCTGTAGGCGCAAAGCTGGAGGAGGAGAATTCATCACCAGCAGCGAGCGTCTCCTGGGGGAGCTCGAATGAAGCGCCCGTGAAGGCATCACGAGCAGCATGGCGGTCCTGGGCGAGGTGCTCTACGGTGGGCCAGGAATCAGCACCACGGGCGCGGGCCTCGGCGTCAGGGGAGGAGTTGACCATGCGAGCGAGGTTGTCGCCATGGATGGTAGCGAGAATCTGGGAGAGGCGTACGGAACCTACGCCGTGGAGGACGAGGTCGAGGGCGAGGTAGACCTCCGGGTACTTGCGGTGCACCTTCTCGGGGGTGACGTCGATGCCGCGGCAGGCGGCGACGACGACGTCGACGGACTGGTTGACGGCATCGGCGACGGCGAAGGCGTGGACGGCGGGGGAGGCGTGGTCGGAGGCGGTGGTGACGCCGAGCACGTAGATGGAGTTGACGAGGCGGTACACGACGCGGTACTGCGACTCCACGCCCACCACGAGCTGCCCCGAGCCGGCCGCCAGCGGATCGTCGCCAATGGCGTCGAGCGAGGTGGAGGCCGGCTGCTGCTGCTTGCCGCGGGCGAGATGGAGGCGCGCGAGGCGGAAGGCGGAGACGGCGGCGAGGGCGCGGGAGACCGGGAACCATGAGCGCGTCTGGAGGAGGATGTCGGGGCCGTTGACCGGCTGCAGAGAGATCGCGAGGCACGCCATGGCGGCCGCCGCCGGCGAGGCAGATCTGGGGCGACGGTTAGGGTTCGGATCTGAGTGGGGGAGGTGAGCTGGTTTCGTGAGATCCGGGAGTGGGTGCGGGAGGTAGAGGAGGGAGACGGGTGCACCGGCCGATGGGTGTACTGGGTGCAGGAAGGAACTAGAGTGGCTGGAGTGGACCCACCACAGCGGTTAGATGAAGCATCAAAGCCCAAATCGCTCATCAAGCCATTTCAATACTATAGGAAATAGGGAAAGTATTCTAATCTGTAGTCTGATTCTTTGCATCTCGGGTCGGACCACTCGGGCATCATTGATTTTGGCTGCATCTCAGGGTCGAGAGAGCCCAGGAAAATCTCATTAACTACCCTCCTAAATTGACGCGACCCCAAAGAACCATAACCTCTCCTTCCATTACCTGCTTCTTCTCTCTCCCCCACGAGGTCGTGTGCCACGAACCCACGACAACGATCCACCACGACGCCAGGGCCACCCCCATCAGGAGCCGGGAAGGACGTACACGTCGCCCGAGAGCGGCGTCAGCGGCGGGACCAAGAGGGGCCTGGAGCGCACCGGTTCCGGCGTGTCCCGCGGTGCCGACGCCAGGGCCGCCAGCGACGAGGACGAGGACGACGGCGCGGACGGCACCGGAGACTGCAAGAAGCTGAGGCTATCCAAGGACCAGGTCGCCGTCCTCGAGGAGTGCTTCAAGACGCACAACACGCTCAACCTCGTAAGTCCATCCTCCTCCGTCGATCGATGAACTACCGATCCGCACAGCCTTAATTTGCGCGGGCACTACACTGTTCGTCCATGGCGATCGATCGCATTGAGCTGATCGAGATTTTTCCGGTGTCTTTCTAACAGAAGCAAAAGACGACGTCTGCGTCCGCGGCAGGTGGAGATGTGGTTCTAGAACTACGCGCAGACCAAGCTCAAGCAGACGGAGGTGGACAGTGAGTACATGAAAGCGCTGATGCGAGCAGCTGGCCGATCAGAACAAGCCCCTCGAGAAGAAGGAGGTGGCCGACCTTATTGCGCTCAAGGCCGCGCCCTTGTCCACCGCGGCGTACCAGCAGGCATCTTCCGCTGCCACGCTCACCATGTGCCCCTCATGCCGCTGCATCGCCGCCTCGATCACCGGCAGCCACACCGCAACACCAACAACAATGCCACCCCAAATCCAACGCCGTAAACAACATATTTCACAGCAAGAAGACATATGTCCCTATGTGTATACGTGGAAGCATATTTTTGTTGCAATCTTTATTTCTTTAGAAGCACAGTTCCTGATTATTAGAAGCACGGTTTTGTATCCAATTTGTTCCACGTCAAGTACCAGTTCCCCGACGAGGACCTCGACGCGCTCGTCTCCATCACCAACGAGGAGGACCTCGAACACCTCCTCGTCGAGTACTCCATCGTAGAAGCATATATTTTTATTCGACTGCAACAATCTTTATTTCTTTAGAAGCACAATTCCAAATTGTTAGAAGCACAGTTTTGTATCCAATGAATTCGTATTGTGTAAGACTCAAATTTTACATACTCTCGAAGCATGTTCATTAGCTATAGAAGCAAAAAAAAATCTGGTCGATGCAAACATAACATTGTCATGTTGAAATAAATCAATAAGATCAATCCTTATTTGTATTTGAATCAAGTTTTCACTGCATGGGTAGCATTTTTTGGTTATCTCGAAAACAGAACAATTGCTTTTTAAAACGTCCAAAAAATGATGCTTCTATGCATCAAGAACAATGTTTGTTACATTGTGCTTCATGCTTCGTGGAGAATTGGTAGCAAGATTAATAAATTGCTTCAATCCAGCAGGTTTCCATGCATTTGAACAATAAATTAATTAGGGCTAAATAATGGCCGGATAAAATGCAGTAGTGATGCGTAAGTTTAGGCTACATTTATTCTGTTTTGGCAATGAAGCAATAGAGCTATTATTAAAGAGCAGTTAATGCTATCGTGAGAAACACAGTCAATGCTATCGTTAATCCTGTGCTTCTCATCATACGGCTAAAACGAATTACATCGGACGGTCTGGTGCTGGTCCGATGGGAAGCTCCCATCGGTAGTACGATGCCTAGTGCTGGCCTAGGAAATATTCCCTCCCTTCCAAATTAAAACTGTTTTACTACACTCAACCAAGTGTAGTTATAGATTCATTTGAATCCTAAAAACCTTAAATAACCTGAGTGGACCCCGGCGAGAGCCGAGTGCGCTGCTGGTCTCGCCCGTGACCGACTGCATGTGGCAGCACGCCTGGATGGATGCTCAACGCTCGTAGGTGCGCTCAGCTTACCGGCCGGAGAAGGCGGCGGCGGCTTTCTGCGAAGCTGTCACAGCAAGGGCGGATGCCCTTGCCAACGCCGCGGTAGAGGTGGTCCGTGCGTAATTATAGATTCATTTGAATCCTAAATAACCTTAAATAACCTGAGTGGGCCCGGCGAGAGCAGAGTGCGCTGATGCGCCTGGATAGATGCCCAGCGCTCGTAGGTGCGCTCAGCTTAACGGCCGGAGGAGGCGGCGGCGGTAGCTTTCCGCGAAGCTGTCACAGCAAGGGCAGATGCCCTTGCCAACGTCGCGGTAGAGGCGGTCACGTGCACGGGCCACGTAGGCGCAGGCGGAGGCTGAAGAGGCGGAGGAGGCGGCTCGACGGGGGACGAACGCTCTGGAGGAGGGCCGGGTGCCCAGGATGCTGCGACGGCCGGAGGACGCCACATCGGCGTCACCAGTCTGGCGCGCGATCTGGGGCGCTAATCCATCCAGCGCTAGTGGTGAGATCCGCGACTTCAACATGCAGTAGGGGCGATTGCGAGTAAGCCCGTTAGTGGTAGGACGCGCGATGACAAATATATACGACCGTCGACGTAATTGTAGGTGTTTTTTTAGATAAAGGTAATTGTAGGTGTTTTTTAGCCTTTTTTGTAATTGTAGGTGTAAAAAGGCTAAAACTATGTTTTACCTATTGATGAATTAGCTAATCTGAATTTGTGTGTAGGACGAACCCGTTTTATGAGGACACACGTGGACAATACAGTCAATCTGGTGGCGACGCAAACTGTGTCCAAGTTTGCTCAAATTTGGACCATGTTTGTGTTACAACGGACATCACAATCAATTTACGTCGAGCCGTTGGGCTAGGTTTCCCGACGGCGGTCAAAGACCGAACCGGACGCCCACAGTCCGTTTGCGTTAGACCCATGGAGAGTGTAAAATATGAGAAGTCAGACCCATGAAGAGTGTAAAAGATGAGAATGTTAAGTAAATCTATGAGCATACATTATGCCTCGTAAATAATCTTTGTGATGCCTCATAAATAATCTTTGTAATGCATAATTAATAGGTGTAAAGCAAAGGGGTAAAACGATCTGCACTCATCAGCATGTTTTAAAAACACTACAAAATTCTTTTGGGTAAGGCAAAGACAGCACAAAGAAAAACTTGAAAATGGTAAGGAAAAATTTCCCTCTCCAATTGAGTGTATACATGATGAAAAAATACGTCGCCTGAGAGATTCGAACTCTCGCGGGGAAACCCCATGTACTTAGCAGGCACACGCCTTAACCACTCGGCCAAAGCGACTTTTCGTTTTTCTGGCATTTATTCCGTTATCATTTGATTGTCAGTCGCAAAATGTAAAATGCACCGTCGCCCACCTTTCTGGAGAGGCAGGCCAGAAATGCTCAGTACCAAACCTTGATTAACGAATGTCACGTCCTCCTTTTGAATGAGTTTACTCTACCTCCAAAAGGCGAAAAAAATAAGCTCATGGGTCCCAATTGAGTAGATAAATTTGTGGACCTCCTATATGTGAAATTAGAGTCTGAGGAATCAAAAGCTTATTCAAACTTCGAAGTTCTTCATGACTCGTGTGGTCGCAGAAATTCACAATCACTTCAGTTCTCTTCTTGGGTCCATCACCTGCGCTTCCCATCACACTCATTCTGAAATCTTTGCATAGAGGGCAACACCCGGGAGCAGGAAAAGGCGGCAAGAGAAACAACTGAAGGTCCTGAACCCGGAAGATCGTCACCTGAGATCCTCCCTGCAAGGCGGAGGAGCACCGCCAGCAGTACCTGGAGAAGGCCGGTCACCCTTTCAAGCAGCCCGCAGAAAGGGTTACGACGAATCCCATCTGTTGCTATGGAAGAGCAAACACCAACGCCAAGGTTGGACCAGCAAGCACACAGGCCGTTGGTAGCGTAGGAAAACCAGCGCGTCCAGAATTTATGCAAATAGCCTCCTTTATTTAGGCTCCTAAAATTGATTGTGCGAGCGAGATAAGAAATGAAAATTTGGGGAATACAAGCTGAGGAAGAAGAAAGTGACCTGTGAACTGAACAATGGCTTTCTTCTCTGCATCCAGTTTGTCATATGATGATCTTTCCAAACAACCTCAAACATGGGTGGCATGCTGATACACAAATCTTTTGAAAGCATGGACACGTGCAAGGAAAAAATGTACGAACTTGTAACAAGTCAACAGTGGAGGTGGCTCATTAGTTGTTACGGAATCTAAAATACAAATTCATGCTTCTAAAGTTTGACTAGGCAGTAGAATAATAAGCCAGTTTATTTCACTGAAACAAGTAATTGTACAAATGCTAGTGATCAATCAGCACCCTTTTTGTTCCATTTTTTTGTCAACAGCTCTACATCTTTTTACAGTTGCCTTGCCTTGGTGGTGCATAGTGGTGAGTGGTGACTGTGACTGGTAGGGAGAAACGGACCCACCTCCGATTGGTAAAAATCACATAAACCTCAACAGTTTCCAAATTAGACGTAATTTGGATCTCATCTCGGGTATGCAACGACGACACCAAATTTGATATTACGCACATAAATCTTTGCCGTTGTGCTTCCCTGTTGGCCTCCTATTTGTCGTGCCACGCGTAGTCCACCTGCTCAGCTTGCCTGAGCATGTGAGTAACACCAAAACAGTTCCGAATTCTTTCCTAGGACACATAAATGATTTAAAATGTTTCGAGCAACTTCACCAGCAAGCACCATTCTGAGCCTTATCACGCAGAGCAGATGAGAAAAGGTACTGCAAAGCACAAAATCAGTTGTTAGAATGGGTAGATAACTTTTTTCTGACGAGGGCAGTCAACACTGCACTCACTGAATATTAGAACAAGAACAGAGTGTCAAATGCAAATCCATGCCCAGCTACGACCCGAAAAGAGAAAAAAAAACAATACCAGCATGGCCAGAGTGATCCCAGATGAGAATGGGTAGAGAACGTACATTGGTTAACATCATGCCTATGATTTTTGGCAAGAATTGCCCATTACCCCAACTATACTGTATGCATATGTCAATATTGATGTTACGGAAACGATCTATCCATTGAAACCTAAAGCATCACACATAACTTCTATACTTTGTTTCTGTAGTCCATTAACTTGAGTTACAACAGTATGGGTGTAGAAGCACTGGATGCTATAAGCAACTTATGGTAATAGAGAAGTCCAGAGAGCGGACAAATAAAGCCCGGGCTACATGGTGCCCTTCTTTTGAAAAAATTGAAATCGACAATTTTGAGTTTCCAAAATCACGAAAAAAATCCCAGATGTAGATAGTATCAAGATCTACAAGCGTGCAAAATTTTAACTCCGAATTTGTTGTATTTTGGTCTGCGCAAAAAAGACCAATCGAGGGGGGGGGGGATTTCAAAATTTTGAAACTGCCTGTTGTTCACCGCCTAGATCCACACATTTGTCTTTTTTGTGCATACAACAAATTTGGAGTTAAAAATTTGCACGGTTGCAGATCTCGACAATATCTACATCTGGGAACTTTTTCTTTATTTTTGGAAACTCAAAAATGTTTGATTTCGATTTTTTTTAAACAGGCACCATGTAGAACGGGCTCCATTTTAGGTTTTCGATTACAGACATGTAAACACTGACAACATCTATACATGGTAGGAAGATGTGTGCATTTGGATAAATCACCAGACAGTAGTAAGAAATGAGACAAGTTTGACACTAACCAATCAGAAAGATACTCAACACCAGTAAGAGGGTGATCCGAATGGAACGACCACCGAAGTGGGTGCTATGTTGCTGGCCTTGTATTTGAAGGTCACCCGTTCTTCCAGAATTTCTAGAACTTTCCTTCCAAATGTTAAAACAACTCCTGCTTCTTGCTGTTAGCCCAGTAAATCGCTACAAAAACATAGCAAACATCACAGTTACTCGGTGTTTGCAAAAACAATATGCAACGGCTTGTCAAACAAGTTAAAACTGTAAGCAACATCTTTCCCGTTTATAGTTCATTGTTTCAAGCAATGTATTTCATAAATCAAGCAGAAAGCATTGATGAATTTTATGCTATTTGTTTAGTCTTCTGTAATCCTTCAGTGTTAGTAGTTATACCCGTGCTAATAAGGTTATGCTCCTGAAGTCAACTTGATTGGGCACATCATATCTTAACGGAAGATGTTCATCACTCTTAGGTTTCCACAAGCTGTTCCTGAACCATCTCATTCTTGTTAAAATTTCTGTGCTTTTCAGGATCCCAGATAAAGTAGTCGTTTGACTTGACATCTCGACCCTCTTCGGGGATAATTTTCTTTCATCATCCTTCTCATCACCAATACTGATCTTCCAACGATCATCACTAGGACTCAAATTCATTCTGTGGACATTTAACTGCTCAGCTAGACCACAAACTCCACTCCGAACATCTGATATTTCCATCGGTGATGCTTCAAATGTATGCCGGTCCTTTTTTATCCCAGCCGTGTCCATAAGATTGTTTGTACCAACTAGCACATTCTTTTGTCTGGGTGGACTATGGTAACTACCTTCCCTTTTCCTCGTTTCTCCGGATAACTGTGCCGGCGCTGAAAGGAAAGCTACAAGATCATCTTGCTCATCCTGATCTAACTTTACCCAGTTGAGTCCTCGCCTGCCAATTTCAACTGAAGAGTCATTGGTCGCTTTCTCTACTCGAGAAATTTGGTCTTCTATTGCCACAATGAACTGCCGACGCCTGGCCACTGTACCCGCTTCCAACGAATACTTATCAGTGCTCAACCTTACGGCTCTTTCGAACTGCTCCAACTGCATGACAGAACCAGGTGATCATTAACGAGATTACATATAAGCTATTCTACCACATGAAAATATATGGATGTAATCAACTATGTTGTAGGAAATATCCACCTGCCATTTTGCAGTCCCTAAAACTGTCTGCAGTTCCCTTTGCAGATCGTTTACCTCCTCAGAATTAGCTCCACTACTACGCTCACGTATCCAGGTTCTATATGTAGACTCCATCCTGAAAGAACAAATCAGAGAAGTCAAGAACTTCACAAGGCAAAATAGGAGAAATGCCTAAAATAAAGCTAGCAATTGGCTGTCTTGTAAAATTCCAATTTAAGCTAGGTGGCCAAATTGATTTACACAGATTGTCAACCTGAACAAATTAACAAGTAAATTAGGACGATAAGACCAGACAACAAAGCAGATTATACAAGAAAGCCACATTGAGCAGGCCACCGTGTGGAAGCAACAAAAAATGTATCACTCCTAAGAACATGAAAATATCATTAACCAAGATAATCTATTCATACAGATGATACACGACCTGACACCTCTCATCTAGAGGTGAGATTGTCAGGCTGTTAAGTTCAGCTGTTTGACAGTGATGCCTCCAAAAGATCCAGATTCATCAACAAAGCTAGAAGTACTATGCTAAAACACCCCCAATCAACGTTGTGTACTAAAGCTAGAAACACATAAAAAATAGATAGTACTAGTTATACAATACTAACAGCAGTTCACCAATCAAACCACACAGATAAGCACAACAATCCAACAAAATTTGTTAACAAACACACAGCGAAATCAGATTTTGTTCCAGCCACCAACCCCCAATTCCGAATGTAACATAGAACAAAGTAATCTAAATCCACCGGCAAACACAAGGAGATCACATCTTGCTAAAGAAGAAAATCACGCACAGACGAAGTTAAGAGAATCCAAAATCTCGACCTCTCAAAACAATCCTGAGGAACGAATTCATGGCACAAGTAAAATCAGCCTGAGGTAGGTGAGGACAAATCAAAATCCAATCTTTTCGATCCCCAAGAAAGGAAAGGCGCAAGAAGGCACTCACAGGTCTGCCGACTCCTGCACCTCCTCCGCGGCCTGGAAGAACCCATCCTTCTGCCACTGCTCGAGCCCTCCCGGCGCGGCCATATTAGCGGTGACAGATCAAATCAAGAAGCGCGCAGCTCTAGACGCCAAGAACAGCTGCGTTTTGTCGGGCCTCTCCTCGCTTCTCCCCGATTCCGGCTAGGAGAACTCGCGCGCTAGCCGGAGAGATCTCGTGAACCGATCAAGAAACGGACTGCGCAACCCACGGAAAGGCAGCGCTTGCCGATTGCGCCCGCGTCTCCTTGGTGGGTGCCGCCCTCGTTGCTTCCAGGAGAGGAAGCGGGAGGAGCAAGGGGAGGCGTGGGAGGGAGAGGGAAGTGAACTACTCCTCCTAGCTCGCCTTCTCCTTCGTGGTGTTGTTTGGGTTTGCTTCTTCCTTCTGTGGCTTCGGATCTCTGTTTCTTCTTTTTCCCTACCATGTAGTACCAGCTTTGCCTTCTTTTTTCTAGCACAATGCTACTGTTTTTTCTAACAGCTGCTACTGTATTATTTAGTACTCTATTTTTTATGCTCATATTAAATCTCGATTGACGCAGTAGTATAGTCACATTCTTTTTCTACGATGGTCAAAGAGTTTTCAGGCATTGTAATTTTTTATGCACGAAGCTGAATGCTCAATATTGGCTCGAAATAAAATTACATCGTTCAACGATGTCAACTGTGTGTAGGCTAATCTCATCCCAAAACATTATCCCCATAACTCTACGGCCATCATCTGCCTCGCCACTTAGGGCATCTCGCCGTTGTGCCTCCCAAGTTGAAACCCGACGCAAAGTTTTGACTCAATTAGCATAAATATTGACATATTTATTGAGTTTTTCATATAATTCAATATAAAAAACAATACATAGATAGTTTCACATACGAGTTTCAAATACAAAGGTCGAGACTAACTCAAGTACCACACTTTTTTCATAGAAGGGTAGTACGAGTTTTGCTTTGCGACTTCAAAAGATGTTGTAATACCAAATTGTAGGAGCAACTACTAGGATTTACTACCGCTGCTACAATGAGAAATTTGTAATATTTCTAAACCTGGAGGGAAAATCTGAATATAGATTATAAAATGAAATGAAGGAGTCAAGCAAATGAAGCGTCGGCTGTTGGCGGCTGGCGGGCGGCGCCAGAGGCAGCCACCGCGACGAATACAAGACACACCAAAATACTGCCTGGTCTTCCGATGGCGACTGCAAGAGGCCAGCAGCCAATGGGACGCTCGTTGGCTGTTGGTGTACCAGCCACATTCCCAACTATCATGTCCTTCTCTTCACCTGCCGGACACTAGTATTCTTCTATTGGAGGTCGCCGTCCCCGTGCTCCTCCACGTATTATTATGTGCACAAAGCTAAGATGCAAATGATACGTATGTACATTTCGTACGAACAGTTCTCAGGTCTTTCATGTGGTATAAATTTGTATTTTATATATGATCCTTGTATGGCAATGTCTGAGAAATAAACTCAAGATGCTCATAAAGGGCAAAGTTCCAGGATCTTAAGTGGTAGAGAACTACTAGTCTACTACACCTGTCCGAATAGTTGTGTTTTTAATCACGAAATACCATCAATGCCAGGTTGGCAATCTGGCACGATTTGATCATTAGATATAACCATGCGATAATCTTGGGCAATGATCTGATCATTAGATATCACAGCCAAGTTGTTACACTCTGGCTGCCTTAATTAGTTTAACATCCCAATCGAAAGCAACAGATTAGTGAACTAATGACCCGTTGCCGACAGTACTCTTTTGCTTCTGCTCCAGGATCTTAAGCCTCTAGTAGACCACAAATTGTGAAACTGAACTTCAGTAAAAGAAAACCTTCAGTTAAAAACTGGGTGGATTGCCAAGTGCCACGACCATGCAGTGTAGCTTATCTGGTGAATGAACTACTATCTTTCTGAATTTCGGCATGAAAACGACGTGTAATACTTTCTTGATGCTGTATGACAAAGATAGCAACGAGCACCACAAGTGGAGGATACCTCCAGACTACAACTCGTGTACACATACAGATTTCGCACCTGCAAAAGGAGGCCCTCCATGGGAATTTATAGTGCGCGCACATAAACCTGGATGGCCCAAAGTGTCATCCGAATCATTTCCAGACAAGTAGTGTAAGTTTTACTTTGGCGTTAGTGCTTCGTCCATTTTTATTCCCCTTTTACTCCAAAGAATAGCAAGTGCAAGTGCAGTATGCCATTTGCTTTTCCTAATAGCAAAAACTCAAATATGCAGCATGAAGTGGACTTGTCTAGTGACTGGACCACAGGAGAAACCAATTTATAGCATAACCCATACCCAGGTCAGCAACATGGCCTTCTGAGAAACAAGTTGAATCTTATCGGTCGGCGACATCACTCCGTCACAATAAATTAGCTTTCTTCCACCAAAAGCAAGTTTGCGTTAACAATCAGGAGCCACTAACTTGACTCTCAAGCCACAAACTGGTGCGGGAACTTCATGCAGTTGTCGGATCAAATACCTGATGTTGGAGCATCTTCAGCTAGGAGGGCATGTATGTGTGTTGTTAGATGTGTATAGGTTACAGTTCATGTTTACTGTTCATCACATCACACATGTATAAGTACTGGTCTTTGGCCTCCTGAAAATATAGTTGCTCATTCACAACATGGTATCAGAGCACAGGTGCTCTCCTCCTCCCCACCCGTAGCAACTCCAGGCCGCCGCCGTCCCCGGCCTGCCGCGCCGCCACCGCTGCTGTCCGCGGCCTGCCTTGTCCGGCCGCCGCCCGTGCCCAGCCCGTCGCGACTCCACGTCCGGCCGCCGCCCGTCGTCCCCGGCTTGCCGCACCGCCGCCGTCCCCGGCCTGCCGCGCCGCCGCCGCTGCTGTCCGCCCGGCTGCTGCTCTCCCAGGCCGCTGCGGCCCAGCTCGTGTGAATCGAGATGGTGTGCGCTCGAGCTGGTGCGCGCTCGTGCTGGTGAGCTCGTGCTGCGATTCAAGATCCATATTCTCTCTCCTGTGACTTTGCAACAAAAAAAATGTCCTCTTCGGGCTATGTTGTCGTTCCTCGGTGCTCTGTGATCTTTGATGGCACTAACTACGCCGAGTTTGTGGGCTTTATGCGCATCCACATGCGCGGCCTCCTGCTGTGGGCGTTCTCTCTGGCGAGGTCTCCTGTCCGCCGTGCCCCGTTGCTCCGTTGGCTCCTACTCCACCGGTGCCACCCGCTCTTCCTGCTGATGCTTCTGAGGCTGATCGTGCTGCCGCCAAGGATGTTGATGATCTTGCAGTTCTAGCCTATGACCAGCAGGTATCGGATTACTCGGACGCTCTCTCTATTTATCGGGATGCTCTGTCTGTTTACACTCAGTGGTGCAATGATGATGCTCGTGCTGCTGCTGCTGTCCTCACGGCTAGCGTTCTACCCCAGTTTGCTTCTGAGTTTATGGGTATGGGCACCACTGCTGCGATGTGGACTTATCTTTGTCAGCGCTATCAGCGTTCTGGTGATGCTCTCTACCTGTCTGTGGTGCGTCAGGAGCATGCACTTCAGCAGGGTGACTCTACTGTTGATGAGTTCTACACACATTGCTCTGCCATCTGGCGTCAGCTTGACTCTCTGAGAACTGTTGTTTGCGGTACTTGTCGATGCTGTCAGACAGTGAGGTCAGACTTGGAGTTTCAACGTGTCCATGAGTTCTTGTCTCGCCTGCGTTCTGAGTTTGAGCCTCGACGTGCACACTTGCTTGCCCGTGGTCGACGTGTTCCCATCTCAGAGGTGCTTGCTGAGCTTTGCGCTGAGGAGACTCGACTCCGTTCTGCTGGCCTACTTGCAGTACCCACGGTGCTCGCTGCCCGTGCTCCGGTGACGTCTGTTCCTCCGCTGCTACCCACTCCTTCACGGGGGGTGGGCGGACGGCCCTCTGGAGGGGCGGGTCGGCCTCGCTCTCACATGTTCTGCGACTACTGCAAGAAGCCCGGCCACCCAGAGTCTGATTGTTTCAAGAAGCAGCGTGACATGGGTCGCTCCTCTCCTGCAGTTCGTGCGCCTCCGTCTACACAGTCATTTACTGCCCAGGATATTGCCCAGCTCAAGCGTATGTTGGCTTCCTCTGGCTCTTCTTCGACGGGCACCGTTGCTTCGCTGACTGCTTCCACTACTCCGCCATCGCCGCCTACACAGTCAGGTACATCTCTGTGGGTCCTGGATTCTGGAGCTTCTTTTCACATGTCTTATGATGCTTCCGCTCTGTCTTCTCTTCGCCCTCTTGATTCTCCCGTCAATGTTCTTACTGCCGATGGCACACCTCTTCCTGTTGCTAGTCGTGGCATTCTCTCTACTCCATCCTTTTCTGTTCCCAGTGTTTCTCATGTTCCCCGTCTTACCATGAATCTTTTTTCCGCTGCTCAACTTACTGATTCTGGATGTCGTGTTATTCTTGATACCGACTCTTGTTCTGTTCAGGATCGACGCACCCAGCTTCTAGTTGGAGCTGGCCCTCGGCGCCGTGAGGCTCAGGGCCTTTGGGAGGTTGAGTGGCTTTGTGTTCCTTCCTCTGCCACCACATCCGCCAGCTCGCATGCTCTTGCTGCCTCCTCCTCTGCATCCTTCCAACAGTGGCATCATCGACTTGGTCATATATGTGGCTCTCGCTTGTCCTCGCTAGTGCATCAAGGTGTCTTAGGGTCTGTCTCTGGCGATGTATCTTTACATTGTAATGGTTGTAGACTTGGCAAACAGACTCAATTACCTTATCCTACGAGTGAGTCTGTCTCTCAGCGTCCTTTCGACCTAGTTCATTCTGATGTATGGGGTCCTGCTCCCTTTGATTCGAAAGGTGGTCATCGCTACTATGTTTTATTTATTGATGACTTCTCTCGCTACACTTGGCTCTATTGTATGAAATCTCGCAGCGAGGTCCTCCCTATATACAAGCGATTTGCTGCCATGGTGCACACCCAGTTCTCCACGCCCATTTGTGTCTTTCGTGCTGACTCGGCTGGTGAGTATATCTCCCAGATGTTACGTGGTTTTCTTGCCGAACAGGGTACTCTCGCCCAGTTCTCTTGTCCTGGTGCTCACGCTTAAAATGGCGTTGCTGAGCGCAAGCATCGTCACCTTCTTGAGACGGCTCGTGCGATGATGATCGCCGCCTCTCTTCCACCCCACTTTTGGGCTGAGGCTATCTCCGCATCCACCTATCTCATCAATATCCAGCCTTCGGCTGCTTTGCAGGGTGGTATTCCTATGGAGCATCTCTCTGGTCGTTCTCCTAACTACTCTGCCCTTCGAATGTTTGGGTGCGTGTGCTATGTTCTCCTTGCTCCCCGTGAACGCACCAAACTGACCGCTCAGTCGGTGGAGTGTGTTTTTCTTGGCTACAGTGATGAGCACAAGGGCTATAGATGTTGGGATCCTGTTAGTCGTCGGCTACGTATTTCCCGTGATGTGACTTTTGATGAGTCTCGTTCGTACTATCCACGTCCTACTGCCTCGCCTTTCTCGGTTGAGGATATCTCCTTCCTTATTCTTCCCGACACCTCTCCCTCTTTGCCTCATGTTCCTCCTCCTACACCTCCTCCTATGATGAGTCCCACTCTTCCTGATACACCACCGACGCCACCCTCTCCACCTTCCTCCACTCCTTCCTCGTCATCCACCTCTCCACCTTCCTCTCCGATACACCGTCCCCTCTCTCCTTTTCCTCTCCACTACACTCGTCGCCCTCGTGTTGTGGATGATCCTTCTGACGTGCCCTCCACTTCCAGTGCGCCTCCTTCCCCATGTACATCGGTTCATAACCTTCGTTCTCGGACCTCATTACGGTCTCCTGATCGCTATTCTCCTTCCCAGTCTTTCTGTTGTTGCCGAGCCCACCTCCTATCGGGATGCCATGGCTCAGTCTGAATGGCAGCTTGCAATGGCTGAGGAGATCACTTGAGCGCACTGGCACATGGGATCTTGTTTCCCCTCCTCCCGGTGTTCGTCCCATCACTTGCAAATGGGTCTATAAGATCAAGACTCGCTCCGATGGTTCTCTTGAGCGTTACAAAGCTCGTCTTGTGGCTCGTGGCTTTCAGCAGGAGCAGGGACGTGATTATGATGAGACATTCGCTCCAGTTGCCCACATGACCACTGTTCGCACTCTTCTCGTTGTGGCTTCTGTTCGTCATTGGTCTGTGTCTCAGCTTGACGTCCAGAATGCCTTTCTCAATGGTGAGTTGCGTCAGGAGGTTTATATGCAACCACCACCGGGGGTACTCTGTTCCTGATGGTATGGTTTGTCGTCTTCGGCGCTCTCTCTATGGCCTTAAACAAGCCCCTCGCGCCTGGTTTGAGCGTTTCGCCTCTGTGGTGACTGCCGCCGGTTTTGTGCCTAGCGACCATGACCCTGCGCTGTTTGTCCACACCTCACCTCGTGGTCGGACGCTCCTCCTCTTATATGTTGATGACATGATTATTACTGGCGATGACTCTGAGTATATTGCCTTTGTTAAGGCCCGCCTCCGTGAGCAGTTCCTGATGTCAAATCTTGGTCCTCTTCGCTATTTTCTTGGGATCGAGGTTTCTTCGACTTCTGATGGTTTCTACATCTCCCAAGAAAAGTATATTCAAGATCTTCTTGCTCGCGCTGCTCTTGGTGATGAGTGCACTGCTGAGACTCCTATGGAGCTCAATGTTCAGCTTCGTGCTACCGATGGTGATCCCCTCACAGACCCAACACGTTATCGCCATCTTGTTGGGAGTCTTGTCTATCTGGCTGTCACTCGTCCCGACATATCATATCCTGTCCACATTCTGAGTCAGTTCGTATCTGCTCCCAGTTCTGTCCACTATAGTCACCTTCTCCGTGTTCTACGATATCTTCGTGGCACGATCTCTCGCCGCCTTTTCTTTCCTCGCTCCAGCTCTCTCCAGCTCCTGGCCTACTCTGATGCTACGTGGGTCAGTGATCCTTCTAATCGCCGCTCGCTGTCTGCCTATTGTGTTTTTTTTGGAGGATCTCTCATTGCCTGGAAGACGAAGAAACAGAAGGCAGTTTCCCGCTCCAGTGCAGAGGCTGAGTTGCGAGCGATGGCTATGTTGACGGCTGAGGTGACCTGGTTGCGATGGCTGCTAGCAGACTTTGGTGTTTCTCCTGCTGCACCGACTTCTCTATTATCAGACAGTACAGGTGCCATCAGCATTGCGCGTGACCCGGTGAAGCATGAGCTCACCAAGCACATCGGCGTGGATGCCTCCTTTGTGCGTGCTGCTGTGCAGGATCAGATTCTGGCTCTTCACTATGTGCCCTCCGAGTTACAGCTGGCGGATTTCTTCACGAAGGCACAGACTCGAGCGCAGCATGGGTTCTTCCTCTCCAAACTCAGTGTTGTTGACCCACCATGAGTTTGAGGGGGGTGTTAGATGTGTATAGGTTACTGTTCATGTTTACTGTTCATCACATCACACATGTATAAGTACTGGCCTTTGGCCTCCTGGAAATATAGTTGCTCATTCACAACACGTGTCACTCCTTGGATCCTAATCCAACAGAGCAAATGGCGGCCAGTTGCTGCAACTAACCCATGTGCAACAACAGCTTCACCATCCACATGTTAGCTAAGGCAGGTACAATCATTATTTATTGATCTATAAATTTATTAACGAAGCACTTCCAACTAGGAATCAAGCCTTGCCAAGCCTGAGGTACAAGAGGTAACGATGGAGGAAATTATCCTTCGCTGTAGATCTTTGTAGCTCAGTGCTAGCACAACATCCCAGCCGGCGCTCTCCCTGCAAAAAAACAAGGAAATCATGATGAGTACGCGATGCTCATGTCTGGCACAAAAGGAGGGATGTAAGATGGCTGCTCAAGCGTGAAGTGGCACCGGTTGTAGTCATCTAGCTCGCCTAACCCTTCAAGCATGGGAGTAAATATGGTAATGAGGGTTTCCAGCACCATCCTGTCATTTTCCTTCGCCTGAGTACAAGGAAGTGGTGGCATTAGCTGCAGGTCTCACTTTCAGCTATTTTTCAAGTATATGGCATGCTTCAGGCCTCATTCAGGAAAAAAAAAACAGATTCTTACATCAGCCTCTGGATTAGATTCGCTGTGATCACAATTCAGAGCAGCACGGAGATGCGACAACAAGGGCTGAGGCAGGCCATACGTGGGAGGTCCTTCTGATCTGGACAACCATGTCCCACGAACCATATGAGTGGTTAGACTTGTACTCACAGACTCTGCCGTGCCATCCTCCTCCTCAATAGATGTATCAAGATCTGCATTTAGTAATTGAACATCAAGATCCAGATACGGAAAAAGGTGTACAAAATATTAGAGACCTGCCTAGGCCCTCAGCATTCAAAAGCCCACTGTGTTTTATGTAGAGGTTCTGAACACCAGACTAAGCAAACACCATCACATCGGGAAAAATGAAACAAGGGTAACCTCTCTACCAGACACACATAAATCTCGCTTAGGTAAAACCTTACCTAAAGGTATAACATCATAAGGGTTGTCTTCTCCTGGTAGGAAACCGTAGAAGGTGATTAGGTGTGACCCTGGATGTTTGCCATAACTGAGAAAACATTGAGATCCTGCTTCACAAGGTCTTGACAAAGGAAACTTCAAGGACTTTGTGGTTTGATCTACTCGGCCATAGTTAAGAATATGTGGAATCACCTACATAGAACATGAAAACAACAACATGCTAAGCAATTGGTAAAACAAACAAAACCACAACTTCAACAATTCAGGGACCAAGTTACAAACCGAGTGGTTCATAAGTCCAGCAACAGGAATCAAGCAAGTTGTTAATTTGCCGCTACTTAAAACAACCATCATACTGTTTGAATACCATAATTCACATGCCCACAGAAAATTGTCCCACGAGAATATGTCTTGTTTGAATATTTCAGGAAACTTGGTGCATAGCACTGGAAATAACTCATCATACTGTTGGTGCAAATGCTGAAACAAAGAACAAAAATTATAAGCTTCACACCATAACCATCTGAGCACTCATTCATAGAATTAATACATCAATGTCACAATGATAGTACCTGCCTAGCTTGCATTAACTCATCAAAAAGTAGGGTACCTTCTATCGCAGCAAGTGCATCAATTCCAAAACTCAAACCTGGAAATGCACACTATGAAATAAGTTCTTAACTCACGACATTGTAACACTGCATGCTTCCACGGCCCCCAGGATACCACTCACTCTCTACAAAAGTTTGCTAAATCTAAAAAACTTAAACAATGTGTTCACACCCTATAAGAACTTACAGTAGTTACACTAGGAAAACATTTAGACTGTTTAGTTTCAGGGTTAATATTTGTGTTGAGGGTGGTTAAATTTACCTGGTCAAAGCCTTCCTTGACACATGATTAAACTAACTGACCAGAAATAGCGCTCCCCAGTTCTGTTTTCTACAGATAACCAAACTAACCCACCTAGTCTAGCCAAACAGTAATTCAGGCTGATTGCATTCATCAGTTGCCAAAGACAGATGCAGCCCTAAGTAATACTCCCCCCGTTCCTTGATATAAGGTGTATAGTTTTTGCTAAAAAGTCAAACTTGACTATCTTTGACCAAGATTTAAGAAAATATTATTCGAGTTACCATATCAAATAATTAGCATTAGATTCATCATGAAATATATTTTCATATTTTATTTTCTTGGTATTTAAAATATTGATAGTTTTTGCTAAAATCCTGGTCAAAGTTGGTCAAGTTTGACTTTTCAGGATAAACTATACACCTTATATCAAGGAACGGAGGGAGTATATTAGAGTAAGACTATGGGTGTACTACATGTACACCCATCCATCGTGCATGTCTCAAATTATCCAAGCATCATGGGTAAGGCAGGGATAATTTTTTAATCTGCATTGTTTGATTGAATGAAACCAAAGAATCTACTTCATGTGAGGTATGTTTGTTTCATGAGTGATGCTAGTTGAGAATTGAGATATATGTCTCACCCCTGTTTTCCCCATTCTAGGTTTGGATGCTACGAGAGTGATGGCAGGGAGTAGACCGGGTGCAAAAAAAGACAATAGACACTCATACTTATAAGCTCTCTCTTGACTCTTTTACTAGCATACATGCTAGAAGTTAGCGAGTACTAAAACATTCTCATTTCACCGTGTTTTTCTTGTTAGAACTTATTTTTAAACGTGACAACTTGTTGCAGCGAGTACCAGTGACAACCCAGGTCGTGGCAAACATGGACTTGCGTTATGGATGATAATTAACTACCAATACCTGTATTGAAATTCGATGGAAGTGTCTCAAAGAACATTTTAAACTTTGAAGATGGACTATGCCGCTCTCTCATGCTCCACAACAATAGCTTAGTTTCAGTGGTGATGCTATTCGAATCTTTCAATGCAAGAAACTGCAAAATATAGTAAAGTCTTCATAACTGAACAACGAGGGACTCTAAAATTGGGGCATGGAAAATTGATCTGTAAATAAACTATTGGTGGCAACGGACGAACAAACTGCAGTCTTCACTTCATAAAACATGTAACGTATGTGTATTTATGTTTTAACTAGAATAGAAACAAATTCCTTTCATGCTGAACATCCAACTGCAGCAACATAACGAGAAATGTTAAAATTTTGAATATCCTTAATGGCTCTATGATAACTAGTCAAGTTCTGAAGTCACAAATAAAGTAACCGTGTTTTTTCTAAAATGTGGAAATGAGATTATGGATTAGCATACCATGTCACACTGACAGAGAAGTTCCTCAGATATGATAAGGGACTCTGGAATTTCAAGTGCCATATCCCCCACACCTATATTTTCAGAAGCTAGCATTCCTCTCCCAGCTCCTTCAAAACCTATTTTCCAGAATCAGGTAAAAAATAATATAACACTGGATCTATGAAGTTAGCAATAGGTTGTTCATTCAAAGAGAGGTCACCATGAATAATCAAATCAGGTATGAAAACTGAAAATTCTAGTATACATCTCATAACAATATCTGCAGCATTTCATTTACATCCACTAATTCTTATGGTTGTTTGTCATGCATGATGCAGCCGACAGTTTTCCATTAACCTAAACAATATCATCACTTTGTTTTGCTAAAACAGCATGGACGATACAGATTCTGTATGAAACTGTTGTTTATGTAAAAACAATTAAGAACAGAACGACAAAAGTGTTATATACAGAAAACTTCCCAAGTTTCTATGGGTTGAGTGCAGCACAGAGCACTCGCGATCTAGCTTAGTAAACAATGACATACTATACACCATATTCATGGAGACTTACAAGCTATCTGCAATTTACTTTTAACACCATGATGTTCCCCCCATTTAAGAAGAGAATCTTCAGTGTCATGGTTCTGTGTCTGAAGTACCATTTGCACTGGACCATTATCAGTCAATCCCACAGATCTGAGCCTAACAAATATCTCTTCCTCTAGTAACTGCAATACTCCCTTTGCACCATCATTGGCAGTTGTAAGCAACGTGTTAATGATTTTGAGCAGCAGATTTAAAGACTCAAGTTCATTCCGTGTAGAGAATGGGCCACGACCAGCATCTCCAGCAAAATAAAGCTCTAGCTGCAGTAAACCAACACCACTAATTTGGTAAGAACTAAGAAGTTAGAATAGACAATCTCCAGGGCCTTCTCTATCATGTCAGCAAGTCAATACTGATCACAATTAAACATAAAATGTAATACCTCATCCATATGAGCTACCCTAGCAGTATGGATCATCTGATCAAGTAATTTGCAGGCATCAGCAGCGGATGATGAGACTGGAACTGGAAATAGACATGATAGTTTCCTGCTCTCCAATATTTTCTGCATTTATAGAATAAATGAACGTGAAAATCATTCAAGATGCTGACAAAAGATTCCAGCACATGCAGGAGTTACACTATTTTCGTATATCAAGACGATGGCATATCTTATTAGAGAATAAATAGATGCCGAGTTCATCCCACTTTGAACTTTGGTACAACCTACGATCCGAAAAAAGTGACGGAGGCTATGTATCACGTACAAACCCTACGCACAAGCTACGACAGTCTTTCCGGTTCGGAGGGAGTATATAAAATTTGCACTACCATCCAAGCAAGCACATCTATATGTCCACACTACTAATTTATAATTACCATCCAAACACCACACAAAGATGTTACCGATAAACTACCATTGCTCGCCAACATTCCAGAATAGCACCATACCTCAGCCAACATTTCATACACTACATAGACACACACAAATTGATAATAGCGGCTTTTCTCCCTACCACTTACTCATGCATCTATCCAACCTGAACAAATGTAGCTTCACAACCACTGAGAACAAATAACATTAAGCCCAACCCTTTTCTACCTTTTCTAGAATGATTGCCTCTTAAACCAGCTAAATCCAAACCTACCAACTAATCAGAGATAAATATGCTTCTTGCGCTGTTCAAAAGCTACAATTCAACTCTACATTGTATCTCAATCCTTAAATTAGATAAGGAACATGATAGTTAAATTATGAGAAGCAAAAAGGAACCGCCACAAAAACATCAAAATTATGCCATTTCCTGCATCCGTTCGTAATATATTAGACGGTGTCAATAAATTGTTCACTATCAAATATTATATCGACAAAATCTATTCTGCTGATTCAGCTGATAAAAAAAACAAGCACTTGACATGTTGCTGCCGATTTAATTAAAGAACTATGAGCTGCAACCTGCAAGTCTACATTTTTTAACCCTCCAGTATATTTCCATCTCTTGTCCCCAAGCCCCATTTCTTCACTAGCCGGATATTTAACGCAGTTACGATCCAAGCAAACAAAAATAAAACATCGCAAGGGCATTTAATTACTGAACGAAACACGGCCTAAACATCGCCCTACCTTCTTATCATGGTGCAGCGGGTCATCCTCCGAGGGAGAAGGTAGGCGAATCACCACCACATCGCTTCCCGCCGCTAGTTCCTCCGCCGCCGCCATGGTCGCAGCCACTTCTCTCCGGGATAGCGGAAGTGCGTTCTGGGCTGAAGAGCACCGCTAATCTGCTGAGATTTTCCGGCCTGGATCAGTTCCTTAGGCCTAGCCCATTATTGCCAACCAAGCCGGCTACAATCGGTCTTGCCACAGTCTGGGCTTGTTGCTTTTTTTTTAGGGAGTCTGGGCTTATTGCTGTGTATGGCTGTATCCAGGGTAAGAATTTTCTAAAAGCAAATGTACCCATAGTAAGACCCTCCGTCGATAACCGCGTAAAAAAATCAAAGAGTCCCATTTTTTTACCTTTTTAAAATCCGTGAAGACTTTTAAAGTAGTTAATTGTTTATTAATAAAAGGCTATAAAGGTTTGTTTTAAATTAATAGAGTCAGCCGACCACACGATACAATGTGTTGAGGCGATCCCTTTCAAAGCTAAAAGACAAGCTAAAAGAAAACTGCTACACTATACCAAGCGCCACATCCTTAGATAAAACGGGCAGCCAATAGGCAGGATCGGACCACCAGCTAATGGGCGGGACTGGATCACCGGAATCGGATCACCAGCGAAGAAACTCCCACAACTAGCACAAAGCTTGTCATTGGAGAGGGAAGTAGGAGACGAAAGCAATAGCCTCCAGCAGAGTCAAGTTTGAGGGAGGGGATGTTGAGCATCAAAGTGGTGGGATCGAACAACAAAGCCATTGCGTAGAAACAGCCAGCCACCAAAGTGGTGGGATCGAACAACACCGTTAACGGCGAGCACCAAACCCTTATGTAAAACTGCCAGCCACCAGAGGGACGAGGTCAAACTACCGTGTTTGCATTGCCTCCACCAACACACATGAATAAGACAACATCACTTCAGATCGTCGGGAACTGGAAGGCAACAACTTTGCACTTAAACAAACACGTCGAAGCACGGGCCCCCCTACTCCAAGACGGTTAATCCAAGGAGGTCACGACGTAGTAGCGCCACCACCGTCAGGTTAAAATACCAGGGTTTTCACCCAAAGCATACATGAGGGGGGGTGGGGTGGAACCACAACATCGCTCCCAAGAGGGAAATCAGCGTCCACGTGTCGTCGCCGACAAGTAGAACTGAGCTAGATCACCAGGACCATGGCAACAACTTGTCTCTTGTAAAAACTGCTCACATCACATACAAGCAGGGTAGGGTTTATATTTTTAAGCGGTATGAACCCGAGTAAAATTGTGTGTCTTGTTGCTCCTCTAGAAGGTTTGCATTGGCAGAAATGAGAGTTGTGGAAGCTGAAGTTATAAAGGTTGCTCTGGCGGAAAAAAGTTGCAGAAGCTGAACCTAGAAAGATTGCATCGGCAGAGAAGAGAGCCCAAGGTGATGAAGCTAGGAAGCAGGCACAAGAGGCAAAGAGGGTTGTACTTGGACAGAAGAAAGCTCAACAAACTGAAGCTAAGAACCTTGCCCCGGCAGAGAAAAGGGCTCAACAAACTGATGCTAGGAACAGTGCACAACCAAAGAAGAAGAAAGTCTCCATGTTTGATGAACTGAGAGCACCAGCAAAGCCAAGTTAGGAAAACTGATGCTACTTTGATGTTACATAACTAGTGTGGCGTACTTATGCTCGAATTCTTGTTTTGGGATGTAAAACTGATGCTAATTTGGTGTTCAAGTACTTTAGCTCCTATTAGTGTTCTATGATGTAAAACTAAAGCTACAGATTATGTTCTAAGAAGTTTGTTTGCTTTCCCATAATTGTATGAATTTTTTACAACATATCGTTGACCAGTTGACGACATATTTGAAATAGTCGACAACTTCTAGTGGACGACTAGTCGTTGACAACTTCTAGTGGACGACTAGTGTCGACGACTAGTCAGCAACAACTCATTGACATACGGTACCACTAAAACAACAACACCAGCACCACATATTTGAGATACGGTAACTCGTTAACCTGAAACCCATATTTCATTGACATACAACAACACCATCACTTGAACAACATAAAGTAATTACAACAACACCAACTTCTCATTTGATCACCACATCTCATTTACACTAATGCCTAACATAGGCTAATGACTAAAACCAACAACAAAAGCACTAAAAGAACACAAACTACCCCCCCCCCCCCCCCACACACACACACACATCTAACAACACCATCAGTAGCATCCAAATCCAGCCTTCATCCGCATTTTTTTGAAACCTCCCTGTTCCACCGACTTGTTTCTCCTTCATTCTCTCGTGTGCAAACTGCATTTTGAGGTCTTGCTTAAGCTTCAAATCCTGATTCAGAGGAGCTGACGCGTTCCACCAGATAATTTTCATAGACATCAGACCATTTCCAGAAATCACAACTAAAACCATCTATCTAAATCATAGAAGAAAAACAAAAACTCGGAGAGGTTTCCAGATAGACCAACAATTAACTACAACATAGTACTAACCTGGTAAGTAGCACACTTGAAGAACTCCCTGCCCTGATTGCCATTGACATTGGTCACTGTGGTGTACTTTTTCAAGGGCTCATGCTTACACCGATTGCAATGAACAATGGGGAAGTCTCTAGTGAGATGTACAATAGGGCCTACATATATCTGAGAAGGTTATCACAAATAGTTTGAAAAGTGGAGGTCTAAGCAGTTGCTGAAGAACCAATATGCAAAGTTAGGTGCCTCTTCAATAGGGGTACAGTGTCCACGTCTGCAACGATTTGCTGAACAAAACACGATTGAACTAGAACGAGTCAGTTTAGCAAAACCTGACTAAATCGAGCCATGGATAAGTATAGATATTTTATGTGCATTTAGGGACTATTTGGACCGTAGGGTGCAAAACACGTGAATATGAAAACCACATGAATTTAATAGGTTTGCAAGTGTAAAGCAAAGTATCGTAAACACAGGAAAAGAGTGTGAGTTATTGTTTGGATAAAACGTAGAAAAAACACATAAAAAGTAGTTCTATCCTATGAATTTGAGGCATATGAATTCAATACATAATATTTGTTGACACCACTCTTTCAAACCAAAGACAATCCATATTTTTTCCCCTAAAGATCGGTATCTTGAATCCTATGAAATTCCTGCAATCCAAGCCCTTATAAACTCTTCAAAAAATAATTAAGCGTTGGTGGTCACGCAGGCTGCCGAGCATGCAGTCAGCCAGTCACTGTTAGAGCATCTCCAGTGGATGGTGTATATGGAGGTGGATGGTAAATATACACGCTGAAAACAAAAAATCGCTTCCGAGTGGATCGTGTATAAGGTCGTGTACCGATACACGTTGCGTCCATGAGCGTACCAGGCGTGGAAGTAAACGCGAGGGAGCCACGCTCGTGAAAGGAGAAGCTCTGCTCCCGTTGTCCTCCCGCTCTGCTCCCACCTCCGTCTGGAGCACCAAATCGAAGGTCGTCGGTGACCACTCCCCTCCGGTAAGCTCTCTGGCTCTCCTTTTCCATTCCTGCCGGTAGAGATTAGATTAGAGGAGACGGCCGGCCGTCGGGAGGCGGCCGCACAACTTGCCCGATCTGGCGACGTGGACCATTGAGAGGGGAGGGCGGAGAGAGAGGGACTGGGGAGGTGGGATGAGCTCCGGCCACGACCGGCTCGATGGGGGGAGGTGCTTTGGGCAGGTGAGAGCCCGATCGATTTGGTGAGAGAGGATATGGGGGAGGTGCTGCGGCCGGAGGAATTGGTGCTACGGGTGGTGCTGCAGGCTGGAGGAGATGGGGGAGGTGTTGCCCATCGATTTGGAGCTCTGGACGACGGAGGGAGGCGGGGGTGCTGGGGAGAGGCGGCGGCCGTCGCGGCCGCGGCACCGTCGAGGATGGTTTGCGTGGTGTCGACGGTGGCGGTGGGCGACACGCTCACGTGCGTGTTGTGGGGCAACTGGACGACCTCCTGCTGGCCAGAGGAGCTGGCGCAACACCAGTTCGTGGCGCTGGAGGCGAAGGGGAAGGTGGTGTGCGGGGTGCGCATCACTAGTTTACAGGAGGAAGACGGGGTGAGGTCGGGCCTCGTCGCTGCTATGGTTCGATACTGATGCGAGGCAATGCATTGTTCTGGTTTGTCACCGGATTTGATATTAGCTATTTATCAATTGGAATTTGTTGCTTGCCATGTCAATTTGATGCGAGATTGTGGTCTAAATTAGTAGTGCTTTGTGTTTTGCTTGCAGATTTCTCTATCGTCTCTCACGCAACACAATGAACACATCCACTTGGGACATGAGTTCTTCGTCATCTTCATATGGCGACAATGAACTCATACTTGAAGCACTTGCCGAGCGCGAGGAGGAAGAGAGAAAGAACGCTCAACGTCATGGCGGTTCCAATCATGGACGCCAGTCAATCGATCGAGGAAGAGATTGCGGATTTGTTGTTCTGTGGGACCACTACTTCAAAGATGTTCCTCGCTTTCTCAAACATTTGTTTCGACGAAGGTTCGTAATTAGTACACTTCTCTGCTTTGGTCCTTTGTTCATTTCCCAGTCTCATTTACTTTTTATGCACAGATTTAGGATGTCGCGTACTTTGTTCAACCACATAGCTGATGGTATACTTGATATGATGATTATTTTATGCAAAAAAGAAGTGCTTCATGAGCTCTTGGGTTACATCCATTGCAAAATATGACCGCGGTAATGCGGATGCTAACATATGAAATATCAGCTGATGGTGTTGATGAGTACATTTGGTTCGCTGAGACTACTATTTAGAGTCTTGCAAGAAATTTGTGATCAAATTTTGTGAAGTATTTGGGGAAAGGTACCTGATATCTCCAAATGAAGAAGACATTGGTAGGTTACTTGCATTAGGAGAGGAAAGAGGATTTCCCGGTATGTTAGTGAGCATAGACTGCATGCACTAGGTTAGAAAAATTGCCCCAAAAATGGCATGGCTGAAGGGAATCACAGGCAGAAAACAAAAAAATTCCTAGCAACGATATCCTTAAACAAGCCAAGATCTACACTATGCAGATATAGAAGTACAACGCAGATCGGAATACATACCCTTGTAGACCGAAAGCGGGGATTACGCTCCCGCACAAGCGTTGACGACGAAGACGACGTAGCCGACCTCTAGGTCGCAAAGAACTCGGCGCGACGAAGCCGACGAAGATGACCTCAAGTTCGGGTGGAGGAAGTAGTCTTCCGAGTACCGCTAGCGCAACACCTTGCAGGGCGTTACACACATACGGTGGAGACAACGACCTCCGAAGCTCCAGCCAGGACGAGGAGCGGAAGACTTGGACTGAAACACCAGCAGCGGGGCAACGGGCTATGGTGGAGAGACCCCCCTCTCTTCTCGGCGCAACTCCGACAAAGGGAATCACATTATCAAGGAGAGAAAGAGAAATTAATTGGTGAATTAAAATGCCAGATGTGCCCTTCTTTACATAGGCTCCCGAGGGTAGCCAACATTGCCATTCAGGCAATGTGGGACAATCCCACATGCCTGGTGCGGCTCTCCTTGATGCGCCGGCCCTAGATGGACCTCATTTGGCCCACCTAGGCCGGCCAAGCCCCCCCGCCGAATTCCCTTGAGGTTTTTTCCCCGTGGGCCTTCTTTCCACCAGAAGGTCCATTTAGGGAAATCAGACTAAATAAATTTTGAAAATAAATATATAAAATCATATTTAAACATTAATTACACTAATTAATATCAAACATATTATATATAATTTATTCTAGTTCCGAAAACTATTTCGTCGCTGCCCGATCTCCATCGAACCATTCCCGGGACGTTCCCCGTGATCTATTTCCTTTCCGGTTGTCTTGTCAAAACCCCTTAAGTGTGTTACCCTAGCGGTTCGATATAATAACAGACATGATTGAGACCCCTCTCCGATCAATGATTAACTCGTAGGACTGGACCCCTTGAATCAATCCCTGTGATATAACAAATGACTTTCATCAATCAAATCTGAACGTTAAGTCTTAAACCTTTTGCCATGGCGATACTTAGTGTGTCCGAGACTCGTTCATAGATATCTCCATACCTAACATGATCTCGTTACCGACAACACTATCTTCTACTCGTCTATGATATTATGTCAGCTGGTGACCCAGTCACATGTTTGCAGACTCATTTGACATAATCTCACCGAGTGGGCCCTAGAGTATCTATCCGGCTATACGGATCGGCAAATCCCACTCTTGACCCCTCGTCTCAACTACTCCCTTCCGATACCCAAAAGTATCACCTATCATTGTCACATTATATAAGATATGACGTTTGGTGCGATCAAAGTATCTTCCAGGAATAACAATAATAGTTGATCTCACGGTCGAAAGCGTAATGACTATGTCCTACAAATTATGGGTAAGTCCATCACATCGTTCTACCTAACGATATGACTCCATTGCCAATAGACGCCATGTCTCATGATCGGGAAACCTCGATCATCAATCGCGTAATGAAACTAGTCTTAGTAGAGGCTATTAGGGACCTGGTTGTTTATCTACCACGAGTGTGTTAATGTTTCTGATTAATATAATTATAGCATATTATAAAACATATAATGAACAATTGAGATATGACTAATAAAGTATCTTTATTAAGTGCCTCTAGGGCATATTTCCTTGGCATGTTTAAACATGTGAACGAGCCCACTATGATCTTGTGAAGCAGTTGCTTCACAAGATCTTTTGATTGGCATGCTTATTTTGGTTTACCAGTGTCTCTGAATGATTTAAATGTTCTTCAACGTCTCTCCTGCTTTTAGAAAGCTAACCGAATGCCAAACTCCTCATGTGAATTATAGCATCAATGGTCATCAGTACACAATGGGGTATTACCTTGCAGATGATATCTATCCACTGGGCAACATTTGTGAAAACCATACCAGCTCCTAAAAGCATAAAAAATTTGCTACCAGAAAGCATAAAACTTTTGCCAAGAAGCAAGAGGGGCTATGAAAGATGTGGAACGAGCCTTTGGAGTTCTGCAATCCCATTTTGCCAATGTTCGTGGACCTGCTAAAGGATGGAAACGTAAAGAAATCACTCATGTCATGAAAGCTTGTATCATAATGCACAATATGATTATTAAATAGGAGCGACAAACTGGTCGGTGGAGCTGCACTTTTGAGGCAATGCGAGAAAAAGTCACAGTCTATCGTACTCATGCGGAACAACTGACCTCTTTTATTCAGATGACTCACCGGATTAGAAATTTTGAAGAACATGATCAGCTTAAACTTGATTTAATTGACCATGTGTGGCAAAAGTTTGAAAACGAGTGATGTCCTAGTTTAAGTTTCTAATCCATTTCTTTCATCTAGTCTTAATTTATGCAATGAGTGATCTAATCAATGTCTTTGTAATGTAGCTATCAATAAAAATATCTATGTAATGAGCAATGTAATCCGTTTGAAAATATAGTCGTTGAAATATACACGTCATAATTTACACGTTCTACTGAAAAATTGAGATGTGTATAATTTAGCAAGGTGTATATGACACGTCGTATACAATACAAATTTACACGTTATAGCTCTTACACAGTACATACACTGTTCTTTTCTCCCCAAAACGAGAAAATTGCAGATAACACCAACCTTTGGTGCAAAAGTTGCACAAAACATAGAAATCAAACATCTTTTGCGGCTAGCCCCAATTTTTCGCTTAATAAGTTGCATCTAGCCCAAAACATTGATTTAGGGGCTTAACATTTAACTAACATGAGTATTATTATACCACATATCATAACTATACGAGAATCTTCATCATCTATATTATTTGATGGTTGGATCTAAAATTTATGGCTAATAATTAACAAGATAATTATAGATATCTTACCAGGTAATCTAGGTTGACACGCTTAAGTTGAAATACTCTCAACAGGAAAAATTGTTTCGTATATAATAATAATTTACGCGTTTTGTATATAATAATAATGTACGCGTACTTTTTTTTCTTCAGCGGTCCATTTTATCTATTTTAGACTCTCATATTTTTCGCTACAGAAACAACTCTCATGTTTGATCAGACGTGAAGAGCGTTTGTAAATACTGAAACTCGTGTTTCAAGATAATATACTAGCTAGTCCGTTAAGAAAAAACTCAAACATGAAGAGATGTATATGTGCGGGATATTCAAACTAATTAGCTTGTGTGTGAGTGTATGTCATGACATGGTGATGGTGGTACATTGTAAAAACAAAATCTAGGCAGAAAACATAAACGGTGCAGTAACATAATCGACTACGTTTGTTATAATATATATCATAATATCATATAATTATGATATACAGTGTAAATATACAATATAATGATCATGGACCCATACGTCAGACTCTTGTTAAGCCCTTAAATTAATGTTTTGCGCTCGATGCAACTTATTAGACGAATAACCGGTGCTAGCTGCAAAAAATGTTTGATTTCTATGTTTTATGTAACTCTTTGGTTAGTGTTATCTGCGTAAGTAGGTCTGTAGAGAAAGTGAGAAACCCAACCCAGCAGACAGCAGTCATGCTCTGCCGCCTCCTCCTCCTCCGCCGTGCTGCTCGGCGACATTACTCCTCTGCCTTGCCCCTCTCCTCGCCGACCTTCGCCATCTTCGGTGCCAACACCGGCGTCGGCAAGACCCTCGTCTCCACGGGCCTGGCCGCCTCCCTCCTCCGTTCCCACGAAGCCTCCCCCTCCACCGTCCTCTACCTCAAGCCGCTCCAGACCGGCTTCCCCGCCGACTCCGACGCCGGATTCCTCTTCCGCAGGGTCCCCACGCTCCTCCGCCCCTCGCACGCTGCGCGCCTCGTCGCCTCCCTCGACACCCTATCCGCTGCCCCCTCCGTTGGAAGCCCACCCCCTCCGCCAGAGGAGGCGGCCTTCTCCTACGATGGGGAGGGGGATGTGGTAGTGAGGAAACAGCTAGCGTGCAGGACGCTGTACGCGTGGCGGGATGCGGTTTCACCGCACCTGGCGGCGGAGAGGGAGGGGATGGCGGTGGAGGACGCGCAGGTGAGGTCGCGCCTGGCGGCGTGCCTGCTGGAGGGGGAAAATCTGGGGAAGCGGGAGGGGGAGGTGTGGAAACTGGTCGAGACCGCTGGCGGCGTCGCAAGCCCGGGCCCGTCTGGCACGCTGCAGTGTGATCTCTACCGGTGAGTTCTCATGTTTCTTAAATCCTCAGCCTGGACTTATGCTATCTCGTTTATTAATGTGTTATGAATTCCGTGCTATATACTTCCTCGAACGAAATATAAGACATTTTGGTAGCTAAGATACAGAGGGAATATGTGTTACCGGGCGTTTAAGTAGTCTGAATTAATAGACGAAGTGAACTGCTGTGCAATTTAGTACTACTCCCTCCGTTCCAAATTAGATGACTTCCATTTGTCAAAAAGAGCATGTATCTAGACATGTACGTCTAGATAAGAGCATCTCTAGCAGTACCTGTAAACGGTGAAACTATATATCACTTTTACCGTCTCTGAAAAATCAGTTTTACCATTCCGGAGAATATTCTCTTTTATGGGTCGAGTTCGTGACATCTGATCTGCCCTACCACCTCCGGAACGATAAAACCGGTGGTTTCATCATTTTCATCCAAAAGATCAAATCTTCTAGCCAATCAAAAGATGCAATAATTCATAGTTTTACATCAAATTGGCTTGATCACCGCAACTCACACCTTCATATCCCAATGTTCAACCAAAATCTCCAAATAAAAGTGTCGTGCTCACATATGTACCACCGCGAGGGATCATCAAACCTCGTCGGTGAGACCTCCATGACCACTTGCCAGTGCACTAGGTGCTGCGGCAGATGCTTGACGCGCTAGCTTTCTCCTCTCCATGATGTCCGAGAGCATCATTTGATGAAGCTCCAATTGTTGCCCATTCATCTTGGATGTATCCATCATCAACACATCTTTCTCCTCAGCCATGAGCTCCTTCATTGCTTTGGCTTCCTTTATCTTGAGCTTCCTCTCCATCTCCTTCTTGCTCCTGGCTTCGTTACGGGCCTCTTCCCATCTTGATTGCTTCATCTCATATTTCCTTTCATTCATTGCCATCTTTGTCTCCATCATTTTGGTCATCAATGTTTCCTTTGATTTGACCATCTTATCAATTTTGTCTCGCGTACCTCGGCCTTAATCTTGATCCTCTCCTTTGCCTTCTTGTTGCCTTCCGGCTTCCCCTTGTTTCTTCCTCCATCTTCCACATCACTAGCATCATCTATCTTCTTCGTAGCTCCTTTCTTAGTTGGTGCCTCTTCGCCTCTCAAATTCCATTTAGGAAGATGCTCAAGCAACTTCCAACAATGGTGAAGTGTAAAAGCCTTCCCCTTGAATCCTTTCATTGACTTGTATCTCTCATTGGCAACACGGTCCTATCATCAAAAAGAGATGAACAATGACAATAACTATTGCATCCGATGTCCTAATTGGGAATTGAATTTGAGATGAAGAATATACACACATAGTCATCTATGCTAATGCCACTAGGAGGATTTAGGCACACTTGTTGCAAGGCTCCGGACCAACAGCTACAAACCGGCTTGATCACGTCCCATCGACCTTGGAGAGATCGGTAGGAGTGGTATACCGGTCGAGCAACACGAGACATGATTTTGAAGAACCTATCTACAATCCCGTTGCCAATAACGTTTGCCGCTTTAATCCGAGCCGACCACCGAATCGAGAGACACTTGTGACCATGCATGGATGAGGCAAACGTCTTCCGTCTCGGTGTAGTTGACTGTGCGCTTCTTCTTCGTTGTCATCTGCGTTGCCTTGTCGAACACCTCTTCTTCAATCTCCTCCAAGTCCGGCTACGTCTTCTCCGAGTTCGTCGCCGAAAAGCAATAGATCTGACCGGGGCTGCTAGTCGCCGATATTTTTACCGGTCACTCGAGAAACGGAAAACTGGCGGTTATTTTACAGTTTTGGCGCATTTGTAGGCTCTGCTAGAGATGCTCTAATGCAATCGGCGTTTGGGTGATATATAAACGTTTCCATTCTTTTCAGTTATTTAATGTGATGTGTGTTCTGTCTATTCACAAGTAATTTCAGTGCCAAAATAAATATTTATCGCATTTCTTTAAAATCGCTATTTCTGTGGTAGTTTTGAAGGATAGCGTGCATCTTGATGACAACAATGGCGGTTAGTGAGCATGAAAATTGTGATGAATGATCCGCTGTTTTGAAGTTTTCTTGAAATCGTCTCTTGGATATCCATTTGATTTGCCGTGTTTTCATGTATCAGATCAATTTGTGTGTTTGAGAAACAAATTCTAAAACAATCCCATGTAATGGTGACCATCCATGAAATAGTTCTGTTGCATGTCCGCATGCTCAACAATTTTTCTAACATTGTTTTTATTTCGTGTAAGCTTAGTACCTGTGATTATTGTGCCAAAATATTTCAGAACACACTTCAAAATCCTCTAACCACGTTTGAATTGGTTACATCTATTCTTAAAGAACTCTTTTTAACTGTTTACATAAAGTTCACTATAGCTCCATGCTTTAGATTTACTTACATTGATTCCATTTTTTATTACGTGAAACTTTTGACAGGCCCTTTAGGTTGCCTACCATTCTTGTTGGAGATGGCCGTCTTGGCGGTATTTCATCCACTTTGTCTGCATATGAAACTCTGTTGCTCAGGGGGTATGATGTTAGTGCTGTAATTTTGCAAGATCGTGGTTTGTCCAACGACAAGTTCTTGCTTTCTTACTTGAGAAATAGGTAACAGACTTCAGTATTAATTTTCTTATAAATGCTTTAGCACCTCTAATTTCTCTAGATATGACAACTCTGCATTGTTTGTATTATTTAGGGTACCTGTGCTTGTCTTGCCACCTATTCCAGAAGATCCATCAGATGACCTAACTGATTGGTTTTCTGAATCATCTTTGGTTTTTGGTTTGCTTAAAGATGCCTTGCAATCTTTCCATTCAACAAGAATTCAGAGGTTAAATAGTATGCAAAGAAAATCGAAGGATTTACTGTGGTGGCCCTTCACTCAGCACAATCTTGTGCCTGTAGATTCTGTTACAGTAATTGATTCACGTTGTGGTGAGAGTTTCTCGGCATACCAGGTCTGTCCAACATCCAGTTCTAAGCTTCTGAAAAGAAATTAGAATTGAATCTATGGAACATTAGCAGCATTGTTACAGAATCTTTTGATGTAGGTGAAAGACAACAAGATGATGATGACCCCTCAGTTTGATGCATGTGCAAGTTGGTGGACTCAAGGACCTGATTCTACCTTGCAGGTTATTCTGCTTGCACTTGCTGTATTTTCAAAATCTCTTTTACCTTGCAGGTGTTCTATTGCTAAAGTTGTGTACGTTGAACTATTGACAGGAAATTATTATAGCCTAAACTTCTCTTTGATCACTAGATTGAACTTGCAAGAGATATGGGTTACGCCGCTGCTCGTTATGGCCATGTGATGTTTCCAGAGAATGCTCATGAGCCTGCTCTCCGTTGTGCTGAACTTTTGCTTGGAGGAGTTGGTAAAGGTCAGTAGTTTTACTTGTTTTTCATCTATGATAAGGCTATGCATGTCACAATGAAACTACACGAGTATAGGTCACCCCTTAATGAACATAATGGTTTATTACTAATTTATAGGAAAAGTGACTTGTTTTAAGTACCTATAGCTACCTAATCTTGATATATGTATATTTTATGAGATTCGTAGGTAATTGTGCTTACCTTAGGAAAGGAGACAATAAAACGACCACATTTATAACAATGTAGGTGCTTATCTCAGTCATAATGGTCTTTGGATTTTACACAGGAAACCTTGTTTTTTGTTTGCTGCGTTATAGTTGTTTGGTTCTTTTATTGTTATTTGCGTCCTGTTACTGAAGCCACACTGCTCAGGAACATCTTGTTCATTGCACACAACGTCCTTCTATTTTGTTGGACAGATTGGGCTTCCAGAGTTTATTATTCAGATAATGGATCTACAGCAATTGAAATAGCCCTGAAGATGGCATTTCGTAAATTTTTGCTTGATCATGGAGGTCTAATGGACAATGACAAGAGTATCACCAATGAAAATATTCAATTAAAGGTCTGCGGCTCTTATACTGAACACCTTGTCCTCATTATAAAACTGAAATAATTACACTCCATGAGAGATTTTTCAGATTACTTATAGACCCACAAAATTGATAGTTTACCCAGCGTGTATTAGCTAGGACAGCATGGAAATCGGCAATCCATGTGCCAGAACCTTATTTTTATTGTGCTTTGTTTTTTTTGTCTCCCCACTGTTTGATTGCCTCGGGTTTTCTTGGGTTTCATCTGTCGCCTACCCTAACTTGGTTGGGACTAAAGGCTTATTGTTGGTGGCCATCAAACTTCTTTTAGCATTTTAATGTGGAACATTAGTTTCTTTCTCACTAAATATTGTTGCACTAGGTTCATCAAACTTGTTTTTGCATTTTAATGTAATGGCTGTTTAATGTTTATCATAGGAATTGCATTACTCTTATGTGCTTACGAATCTTGGCTAAGAATAGGATAAGTACTTCAAGAATCATCCAGGCACTTGACATTTGGCAAGAGAGTTTTGGGCTAAAAGAAAATTGGAAATCCTCCCCGTTTCTGGGATCATCACCAGTGCTCAGGTCCTCTGCTGCCGCCACTTGCTAGGACCCTGCATGGTGTGTCAAAAATGGTGGACTTGCCCCTTGAACTCTTTTATCTGGCTTAATGACCCCCAGATCCTTAAGTCTTCATCAAATGGCACATATGCTCTTCTATCATCTTGTACTATCTCTATTACATCTAGGAACCTTCAGTTCAGCACTGTGGTGACTGATGTAGGGCTCACACATCACATGGTGGATGCTGTGGTCATTAGCGTTATAGATTTGGAAAAAAATAGGTGAGGATTAATTCCAACTTGAACTAGATTCACACACCCTGTAAGACATCTCCATTTGTCATAGCATTAATGTATCACGAAGGATCAATGATGTTTCTGCTTTGTTTCATCTATTCACCACTGTCGAACATAGTTGTTCACAATGTCTGACATCTTTTTCTGTCAATGATCAATAATTTGTAATCATAAATAGAGGAGCAAACAAAGTAGTCTGGACCAAAATTTATAAATTCCCATTTTCGTCCATTCTTATCAGTGGACCTATTAAATGAGTTCCTTGATGTTTAGGTCCTTGCTCTAGAAGGGTCATATCACGGTGATACTTTGGGTGCTATGGAGGCTCAAGCTCCATCAGCCTATACATCATTCCTTCAGCAGCCATGGTATCCATCAAGTTCACTTCCCATATTTTTCTGTACTGCTTGCCTAGAAATATTTGCACCCGTGTGATTATCTTTCCCAACTATTACCTTTTGTTGTACTGCTCTCCCTTTGTCATATCAGATTTATTGTTAAACATGTGTTTTACCAAGACATGAAACAGTTGTTCGTTTAAGCCCCTGTCTTTCTATTGGTTTCAGAATAAGTAAATCTAGAATCAGTCACGTGGGGGTTTTCTTCTACAGGTATTCTGGCCGTGGACTTTTTCTAAATCCTCCAACAGTGTTCATTAGAAACGAGACTTTCACACTTTCTTTGCCTCCATGGGTACAGCATGGTCATCTTAGCCCTGGTGATAAAGGTTTGTAACTTGTGTTTGATATGTCAGATTATGTACGTTTTGTTTTTGGTTAATTGTGCTTCTGATTGACAACTGACAATGCAGGTTTTCCTTCGTTAGCTGAAGTCTTTTGCAAGACTAGGGACTCATCATCTGCAGCTGATTTGTATTCGACTTACATATCACAGCAACTATCAAAACATTCCCTGTCAAGTAACAGGGAGCACATTGCGGCACTTATTATAGAACCAGGCAAGTAAATAGTTATCCATCAGTCCAGTGAACTTCTTGGACATTCATTGTTTGACATACACATGAGTAAAAATCTTCTCAGAACGATTGCAAAAAAAAAACTTCTCAGAACGAAGGTTGTCAGGATTGAGCGGCCGGTTCCGCAGTAGGATCACAAATCAGAGGACTGATGTAGAATCTACGGTTGCAAATCATCAAAAAATAGCATAGGTGTGTGTACTCGTTGCTCTAGATTTTTTCAGTCAAAACTGCATAGATTTGACACCTTTTCTTGTCTGTCAAAATGTAAAATTTGTCAGTGATTTCGGATGGAAAATGAATCAGATATATGTGCAAACTTTTATTTTCTGTACCATGGCATCCACATTGTGCTTTCAAAAATTTACCAGGTACTCCCATTTGTTGGTATGCACATGTTCAAATGGGGAATTGTTCTTTTTCGTTTCCTTTATTTCTTATGTCACTGTAAGACTTGATCTTTGTGAAGTTCTATTCATGCAGTAATACAAGGTGCTGGGGGAATGCACATGATAGATCCACTGTTTCAGCGAGTACTTGTCCAGGAGTGTAGAACTCGAAGAATACCCGTCATATTTGATGAGGTATTCGCCGGATTCTGGCGTCTTGGTGTGGAGGTAATAGATCACAACAATTTAAGGAGGATAGTACATGATAAAAGTTGCCTCACATCTTTCAGAAGTCATGACAACTACTCTCCTTTTCAGTCTGCTTCAGATTTACTCGGCTGCTTACCAGATATTGCATGCTATGCTAAATTGATGACTGGTGGGATAGTACCATTAGCTGCAACAGTAACAACAGAAGCAGTTTTTGAGGCCTTTGAAAGTGACTCTAAGGTATATCTTGAATGTGTTTCTGTATGCTCAGGTTTCAGTATTCTAAACCATCAATTTTATGTTATGTGAAAAAGGATTGCATGAATACGCGTAACACTAGCAACTTACTTTTGTCTTGTCCAGCTCACAGCGCTATTACATGGTCATTCCTACACGGCTCATGCCATGGGCTGCTCTGCGGCAGTAAAAGCAATCCAATGGTTTAGAGATCCATCCACAAATTCAAATCTTGATTTTGATCAAATGAAGCTCAATGAGGTAATCAAGTTTAATGGATTGAACCTGGAGAACACGTTTATAAAGAACCCATATTTTGATTGGCAGGAAATTGATCAGCACATGTGCTCTCTGTATGTATTGTGTCTTGGAAGCAGCAGTGCTCTCCTCTCAATTATTTACATGTTGACCATTGTTTCTAGTTCTATCATAAGTACATACATTTGATACTATTATCAACATTTTTTTTCTAAAGCGATGCTGTACTAAGTCCTCATTAGATAGTACATGTTTATGCGTTTCAGACATATTTCTCTAATATAATAATATGGATTATAGATTACCATTTACAGTAGTAAGTATTTTTATTTATTATACTATGTTTTTTCAAATTGTATATGTAGTTTTGCAGTTCTAAAGTACACTAAAATTTGCAGCTATGGGATGGCACACTTGTGAACCAGTTATCATCACTACCAAATGTGAAGAGAGTAGTATCTTTGGGAACTCTATGTGCGATTGAGCTGAAGGCTGAGGGGTCTGATGCCGGGTATGACATTCTTCAGACTTACATCATTTTTTTGCTACATTGATGGAATCTTTCATCTTATACCTAATACTTGTTTTTTGGAAAGAAGACACTTTCTTAAAAATGCTCACGTCCGTGCACACGTATAGGCATAGACACATATAATAAAATAAAGCAAATATGCCATTTTGCACGAAAAAGAAAATGGACCTTTTTCTAGATTACTCCAAGAACGTTCCATATGTAGCATCTACCTGTTTGGCAAACACATCACTCACTGGCGCACCCCATCCTCGATTCTACTCACAAACATTCTGCTCCCTAGCGAATCCAATTCTCCATGGTATCATCTGTGTCATGTTTAGTTTGTGAATTATGACATGTTTAGTTTGCGAATCCAATTCTCCATGGTATGTTATTTGCTCTTTGCTGTACACACTTTAATAAGGTGATGGGTGGCTCTAAAAATTCAATTAAATAGTGTTTACATGTAACCAAAATGTTGAACACTCTAGTATGCATATTTTATGTCCTGATGCTTCTTTTCAAAAGTCCTGAATTCTATTGATATTTGAATTCTACTGGATCTCCCTCAGTTAATCTTAGTTGAACAATAGTCAGTGCTGTAAACATTGGTAAATTTGAGACAATACAAATTGCATAGGTATATACATATAGTATGCGGAAACAAATGTGATGAATCAGTTCCCAGTCCATTAAGTGGTTCATATCTATATTATTAATCTTTGTAGCAATTCGTATCCCAACAGATCAGGACCTGAGGTCATTGCCTTGTCAACACAGTAATGTGCACTCATGATTCTCTCCACTCACCGTGAGAACTTGACTCGTGCTGTTTGATTTCAACGGTGTTTACCTTGTCTTTCCTTTTGGTGAAGACATTTCTGGATTTCTTACAAATTTGGTTTGGAATAAAAAACGAATAAACCACAGCTTGACCCACCATTCAGTTAAAGCCCGGAAAGCAAGATTGTACAATGGAACAAGCAAAAAAAAAAGGAACCGTTACAGCGTGCTGGTTATATGGTGTGTGGTCCTTACGCGTCAACTCAACTGGTTCCACAATTCCTCCCCAAATGTAAGCCCAGCCAGAAGGGCGCTGTGCTCCAAAGCTGCAGACAGAACACTCACTAAAATATCTGAAAAACTAAACCCCTTATGAAGTACAAGTTGCTGAGCAATTTGGTTAGGGATAACTTAATTACCTAACTATAAAATGTTAATTCTATCACTGAACTTCTCTATTGGTCTTGCACCTATATAATATTCTGTTTGCCATCTTCCACACAGGTACGCCTCATTGTATGCGAGGTCCCTCATCCAGCAACTCCGTGAAGAGGATGATCTCTATCTAAGGCCCTTGGGTAACGTGATATACCTTATGTGTGGTCCTTGTACAAGTAGAGACATCTGCACCGAACAACTCTCCAAAGTGTACCGTAGAATCTGCAGCTTCAGTCCAGTTCACTGAGGACAGCAGTGAGTGAAACAATGTGCAAGGCAAAAGGCCGAAGCTTTCCGGGTATGTGGTTCAGAATAGATGCAAGTCTCAGTTATGATGTCCTGTTGTGATTAAGTGGGAGTGGGAACTCCTTGCAGTACACTCGGAATGAAAACCTGTTGTGATAAATGTGATTTGCTGTTCTATATGAAGAGGACCGGAAGTACACTCTTGTTCGGTAAATACATTGGATTTCTGGCTACACAAAAATATGGCTGTAAGTAGGCATTAGAAGATTCGATCTTGGCCTTCACATTTTTGTGTCTATAGGTCACAAATGAATGCCCCCGTCTTCCATGCCGTCCTTCCTCTACAACCATTGTCTACATTAGGGCCCTTTTGTTTGGGCTGGCTGTGGCTGGCTGTGGGTGCTGTGTAGAAAAGTTGCTGTGTAGGGAAAACTGCTTTTTTCAGTGGAGGTTTTTGGCAATCCGACTGACTGTCTGACTGTAGATTGTGAAATTGTCTGAAACACCCTTTATAATCATCAGAGTTGTTTTGCTGCTGCTATCACGTGTAATGTCATCAAATTTAAGTCAATCTTTATATCCATTCATTTTGTGTAAGTACATGTAAAATATCCAAAATGCATTTTGTTTGATTACAGAATTTAATACCGTGAATATCCAATAACACGTAAAATAATCCATCAAATATATATTATCCAAAAAAAATCACCGGATATACTTTTATAAAAAGATCACTACACCCATATATTTTACCTAGTCACGAACTAACTAGTAACGTAAGAAGCAATCAGCGAGAAAAAAATCGTGTACTACACGTTCATACAAGCTACCATGTAGAGAGTTTTGATTCAACCGTGTACAGCCCAACCATGTCTCCAGTGAGAAAAGAGAAAAAAGTGGAAAGGAATGGAGGGATGGCACAGAATGGCAGATTCCCGTAAATATGAGCAACGCCGGTGGCAAATCAATATACCCCTTCGTTACTTTAGTCCAAAGCTGCGGGAAGCACCAGGTGCTTCGCTCCCTTAGTGCATTTGGTGCTTTGGCTTTTGCCAAAGCCAATTAGCAAGCCACCCCTTTCTTTCGATTTCATGGCTTATTTTCGTGGAAAGCTTAAAAAAGCCCAAACAAAAGGGCGCTTAATCTGATCAATGAGTGCACCTGGGAGGGCCAAGGTGAGCATATAGAGTGTTGGAAGAGACGTGAAGACTGATTTTACTGACTGTTAACTTGTTTATATATGATATAAACGTTGAACAGCAAGATAACTTTCAATTGTTTGTAGTAGATGCAGTCTTTAATCTTTAAATATTAGAATGTAAACTACTGCAAGTGAAGGCAAAAGATCCCTCATTGCACTCTTAACACTGGTGAGAACCTGCATTTTATCTTGGTGAACATTGATAGGCACCATCTTCACTTTTAAGACAGTGGAAGATGCAAAAATTTCTGGACGATCTTTCACACGACCTAGTTGGATTTCACAGGCAGTGAGAAAAATAGTACCATATGCATGTGTATAACCACCGCCGTCAGCCTTCCCCCCGCTCGTCTCTACCGATGCACCGCCCCCTGATGGACCGCGTGCCGGCGCGTGCAAAGGCAAGGCCAAAAAGCGTGGCTTTCTGCCGCCTCCCCCGAGCGCGCCGCCATCCCGGAGCACCGCGCTTGGCATCTCCCGATCCGCCACCTCTGACCGTGACGCAGCTTACGAGGGCGTCGTCAGCACGAACGCCGCTCTCCCGCTGACGCTCTGCTGTAATCGCGGCACGACAATTTCGGCAACCTCCGGCCCGAGTCAATTTGCTGAACGAAGGTACTTTGTTCTCTGTGATGCATATTTTCAGTACCAATCTTACATAGCACGAATCAAAATTCGATGAGTTCAGTTTCTACCGATAATTTATCAATGAATCTGCGGATCTTTATGTGCATCTACGAGTTCAGTTTGTGCCAATATCGGAAGACGGCAAGTGCGCCCACTATCCTTAATTGGCCAAACTCTTGGATCTCCAGGCCGCCACCGAATCCAGATGTCCCATTATTAACGTTCTCCCCTCCAACATTGTCGTTTATGTGCTCCCTGGCTGTGCATTGCAGATTGTGTACTAACATATGGAGGTGAAAAGGGCTCAGTAAGTTGGGCATTGGATTGTGGCCTGGTTTGGTCGCGCTCAACATTGCAGTACATGCTCTAACTGACCTTGGTGGAGGCAGCGTGAATAGTATGGGAGATTTGGTCAGCCAAAAATACTTCGGGAAGTAACAAGTTTGATTAATCAGGTTTCCTCTTAACCTACCAACATCTAGAATACTGAAGTAGTGTAAAGTCTTCTGAATTTTTTATGTAAATTTTCAAACCTATTTTGGCTTCACAACAGATCCTACGGAAGGAGAAAGGATTGCCCACTATGTACCGGTCATCTAAAGTGATCTAACTGCACTTGACCATTTTTCCTTTTTAGCTCTTAATTGTTATGGAAAGAAAATTGCTTACATACCATGTGACTTAACAAATAGCATGTAGTTAAAATTTCTTACCCTTACTATAGCAGCCGCGTACATACACTGTATAAAGAATTCAGTACTGGATGGAGTGATCTGATCAATTGATTTCTGGAATCGTTGAACTCATATATTTTGCAATGAGCTTTATGTTTTTGTTAAGCTGACTCTCCGTTTGTGACAATGTGCCATTAAAATGGATGTCGTAGCCTTGTGCATTTGACTTGGACACATTGTTTCCTTGTATTTCCCTGTTAATATTAGGTATTTCACGCAGTAATCTACTAATTCTCTTGCTTTTGTTGTTTTGGCATATTTGATTGATGGAACAAGGGTTCAAAACATATTTCAGCTGCTTAATAGCTTTGGTACTAGAACTTGAGTACATTCTGCAATCCTAAATTTTTGAAGAATTCCCATGCAATGCCAAAAAGTATTCTTGCAACTTCAGAAGTCATATCTGTTTCAGTCTGTTAGTGGAGATGTGCTTCTCTTACAGCATTTCATCAATAAGGAGCTTCGCAATCAAGGATGATCAGCCGGGGAAAGCCTTAGTGTGAATGTGCAGATTGTATTTTCGTCTAACGATGTTTTGGATGAAAACTTGCTATAAGATTCGACTAGCCGGCTGGGTTTCTTGCTCTCAGCTCTTCATTTTAGCTGCACGTAATTGGTTCTCAATCTATCACACAAAAGCTAACAACTTTACTTACGGCTTTTTTGGTACATTCCCAGCTCTTCTTTTTACTTCCCAACATGATGTTTATAGGTTCATGTCGTGTAATCAGGACTCAACCAAATTCAGTGTCCTCAAATCTGGTCTATGTAGACATGCACGAATGTATTTTTGTTTGTCGTTGCAGATATTTTTTCTCTATGTGGGTGTTTGGTTCGCTCACATAATCTTACCATGTAATGTAGTTCTGATGGCTTTGTTGATTTCTTTTGCAGATTCTTGTAGGTCTCTTTGTGGATTTTATGCTTATTCAAATGCACTCTTAGAGGCTATTGGGCAATGACTACTTTCATGAAGATATCTTGCATGTATTACTTACAAATTACAAAATGGAATTGGTGTTTGTGAGGTTCGCTCAAGTCACATTCTTAGTTTGCAGCTGCGGCACGGTCTTTTCCGTGCTTATGGTGTCATTATTTAGGATATGACTTTCCCAAGAAGAACTTAGTTGCTCTTAGATTGGGTGCTGAACCTCTTAGAAATTAATATTTCCTTGGTTGTAGATGCTTCATGGACTTATCATGATATAATTGGTCTAAAACTGGTAAGATAAATATTTATAACTAAAAATATACGGTCAGAGATGAAATGCTCTAATAATTTTTTTCAGAAAATAGTTGAAGTACATGTTTATTTCCATTCCAGTTTATGGTTCAGGATGAATGCAAACTTGCATATCTTAGGTGCACTTTTCACAATCAGGACCGGGACAAGTATATACCACATTCATGTTCTTCCTATGCATCCTATGAATAAATCTTTAGAAGCAATGCATAGTCACATCTTTCTAAATCTGCTCTCTGTACTTCCATGTTTTGATGATCTTTGACTTTATTATTTAATTAGCAGTCTTCGAATACAAGTCATATATTCTCGATTTAGAACGATGTTTGGATGCTTATCATGAATGGTCAATGATCTATTCATTTTTATCTATTACATGATTGCAACGTTCTTTGTATTGTTGTCGATATTGCAGGTTAGGGCTCTCCTTTGTATTCTTTTGCATGAATTGAGGTGTTGCTTGTCGGGTTATGACTCACAGGAATCGGGGGTAGTCACTTTCTGAAGTGTAGTTCGAAAGGGGATTGAACGCGGAGGTCTAAACCCTCAAGTGGCTCCGCGACGTTGCTCGCCGGACCCGAAGAAGACGCACATCCGACCAAGGAAGACACCGTCCTTTACCCAGGTTCATGACCCTCGTGAGGAGGTAAGACCGCTACTCCTGCCTGTCTGCATTATATGTGGAATGTTACAGTACAATTGAGCTTGCCGGAAGCCCCCTTGAGGCAGTTCTTGCCTGGGGAGGGAAGCGATGATCTTCTTCCTCCTCCAGTCAGAGGCTAACCTAACCAGAGTTGCTAGGGTTTACCAGGGTGTTTTGCACGCAAAGGGCCGACCCTTGCTACGATGGATGTCTTCTCTCTTTTATAGGCGCCTCGGGCCTTCTCCTTCGGCTTGGCCTTCAAGTTGGCTCCCACTTGCCAGTGGCCGTGGCCGACAGGCGGCCGACCGCGCGGTACTATCAGCAGAGCGGGCAGTCTCTGAGGTGGAGCCCGCGATGACGACCTCCGTTGGAGGGTTGCGCTGTCCACCTGCTTTATCGTCATAGTAGAAAGTCCTTACAGCTGTGCAGCAGGCGGAGCAGCTTTGTTGACCGCTTTATCGCCAGAGACAGCGACGGGGGTGTGCGCGCCACTACATGAGCGTGGCAGAGGTCACGTGCGCTCTGCCGTGCTTCCTTGGCGACGACGTTTCCTTTCAGGCCTGAGGGGAGATTCCTGTCGGACTTCCCTCAGGCGGGTTGGTTCCTCGGGGGAGGATCCCCTGAGGCGAGGGGTCCCTTGAGGCCCTCGCTTCCTCTTCAGGACCTCGAGGAGAATCGCCTCTCGAGGGTCCCGCCAGACGGTGACGCCTGGTCCTTAGTCGTTTCATCCGTCTGGCCCGCGAGCGAGGCCTAGGGGGAATGGGCTCTTGATACCCCAGTTCCCACTGGGCCGACATTGCTGAATATGAACTCAAGAACAACGGCATTCCAAATTTGGTCTAACATTCCCTCGTAGTTCCGTATAACAGTAATATGTTTGTTAATTGTTTTCTTTTATTCATTGGAGTCAACCCAATTATTCCAGTGATGCCAATGTATTTTTAGAGATTTTATATACACTCTTCATAGAGATGGAGTACATAATGAAGGCTTGAGTTACTATATTACTCTCTTGTGCGAGGCTGAGAATTGTGCAAAGGCTGGCTGGTGTACTGTGTTTGAACGGAAAAACAAGTCACTTATTAATGCCTCAGTATATTCACCATCATGTCCGCATGGACCATAGGAAAAATCTGGAAAAGAATTGGTTTTCAATACGTAACAAACATTCATCTGAGTTACATGTGACTTTATCTAAACAAATTATTAAACAAACAGAGATGCTCCATGTATTCTTGTTTTTTACGAACTTCGTCATCAGGGCTGGATGGGATAGAGGTGTTATCGGCAAGCACAAATAGCTCTTCACTGATATTTTCCCACTCACTCGAAGAAGAGAAGACCATGAAACGTTCGAAACCAGCTTACATTTCCCTCTTTTCTTATTGAGAACAATTTATTTTAGAACAACATCTCTCTCTTTTAATTACTAGAGCATGGAAGAGGGTGTGTCGGCCCATTTGAAGAGTACCAACTGGAATGTGTCTTCTGCGGTGCTAATGAATTGGAAAGACTCAGAAATTTAATGTATGTATACACTAATCTATAGATTTGCAAAATTTCAAGGATTTTTTGGGATTTTTTGGTTGCACAAAAGTAACAAATTTGTAGCGGTAAAAAGAAAAAAAGAAAAAATTTAGGGTCCCCGCATTTATGTAGATCACGTATATGAATATATTTCTATAAAACTTGTGTCACGCTTTCTAGATTGGTAGATGTACTCTTATAATTGTTTCCAGATTTTTTTACATGTGGGTTTTAGTTTTCTTTTATAAAAAAAGGATTTGGGGAGCCTAGGAGCCAATAACATTTTTGGAAACTGGTATTTTTTTTTTCTAAACCGATTAAGTGTGTCTGATCAAAAATTGCCGCAGACAATTTAACTTGAGGAGTTGTTTGTGTAGCAGATCACATAGCTAAGCCCTGATCCTTCAGCTAGATTATCCCGACGTTAAAATGTTGATGATAGAGGTGTTTGTATTTACACACCCTATACACAAAGTATATGCGGCAAGAATAAAGAAATATGAGCTATCCGACGCACGGGCATTCATCTAGTCTATCCAGTAGGAGGGTTTCGTCTTCTGCTCCATCGCGCCATCTTCAGCGGCGGCCATCACGCTCTTTCCGCGCGCCGCCGCGCCTACATCCGTACGGCACGGTCCTTCCTCGGCTCCTCTCCGCTCCAACGCGCCGCGCGTGCTTCCACTTCTGCATCGGCACACAGATGCCCTGCCGGTGCCGCCCCCACGATTAATCCGGCGACGACGGCACACTTTTCCTCGTGATCGGCCTCGCGCAAGGCAAGGATCCAGAGATGACGACGATGAGTCCCGCCCGAGCGTTTCTCTACCTGGTGGTCGAAAGATGCAGGTACCCGTTGCAGTCGCTCTACACGGTGCACCGCATCCCCCCTTGGAGCCTCTTCTTCCCCAACAAGGGTGGCCAGCGACCGCGATCTGAGATCAAGGAGGCCGTCCTGCCTAGCCCAATCGTGACCCTGTACCCTTCAGCCGGGGACCTGCCCATGAACTTCGTGCTCTTCGGCCGCGGCAAGGACAAGATCATGGCGACGGACTACCTCGGCCGCGCCTTCCTCTACGACGACGCGCTGCGGGCCGTCTCCGCGCTGCCAAGCATGAAGGGCGATGATCCAATCTACGACACCGTGTCGATCGCCGTCGGCGACGACGTCTACTTCGTCAGCAACCCACCCGACGACGACGACGCGCACGGCCGACGATCAGTCCGGGCGCTCGCCGACGAGACCTACTGGTCTCGCAGGTCAGAGATGTACTGGCGTCGCGTCCCGCCGCCTCCCTACGCGGTGAAGCCGCAAACAAAGGACCACGCGGCGACCAACGCGTCGTCGTACGACGGCTCCGTCCAAGCCTACACGCTGGTGGGCGAGTCGCAGCTCTGGGTCTCGGCCGCGAGCTACGGCACGTACTCCCTGGACACGCAGAAGAAGATCTGCTACAGCATCGAGGGACAAGAGGTCACCCGTGGCGAGTGGAGCAAGGTCGGCGACTGGGCGCTGCCGTTCCGCGGACGCGCCAGCTACGCCCGGGAGCACAACCTCTGGTTCGGATTCTCGGAGACAGACCAGAGCGTCCTCTGTGCGGCGGACCTCCGGCAGCAGCAGCAGCAACAACCACCCGTGGTGAGCCACCAGTGGGAGGGCTTCAGAGTGCCCAAGCCGAACTACCAGACATCGGTACGGTCCTTCCTCGTGCACCTGGGCACCGGCGGGCGATTCTGTATCGCCCAATTTTCACATGACGAGACTGGCCGCGACATGGCCATGCTCACCGGCGTGGAGGTGACACGTTGCGCAGACGGTCAAGATCTCTGCCTCATCAAGCATAAGACTTATTGTTACGAAGGATTAGGCGAAGATGACAACCCCATCTGTGTACTTTAGAAACAGAAGTAATTAATTAGGTTATTCCTCTTCTATATGAAATCAGCTAGCTTGTGTTAGCCTTTTGTGTTCTTGGAAAGTTTTTTTTATATATAAAATGGAGGTTGAAACCTCACACTCTGCATCAAACTAACATTTTTTTTAAATATTACACGAATCCTTATAAAGAAATATGTGGATCAATCCTAAGCCACATTTTCGACTAACATTGTCGCAACACCAACAAGCTTGATGAATGGGGTGGCCATGATCGGAGCTGTGTGCTCAGATCTTCTCACACCTACACGCATCATCTAAATCTGATGGGCTTACCAAACTGCCCAATGACGAGCCAGGAGTAGAAATCGGTCTAGCATACCATTAACGCACACCATACGCGCACACTCCAAAGTCGTCACCGTCTTCCGCTAACCCTCTTCCCTATGGATCAACGCAATGACCTTGTCAGGCCATTCATCAATGCCACCACGACGCGAAGCAGCGCCACCGTCCTACGCGGTCCGTCGCCAACCCCGCTGCATCTTGCCAGTGGGGTACATGCCACGCCGATGTAGTTGGAATCCACAAAAATGAAGATATACTTGGAATGTGCCGGTGCCATGACCGGATTATTTTACGGGTTCTTAATATAAACCATAGAAACAATTGTTCTGTATTTTCATATATTTATAACCAAAAATATTTAAAGAGCAAAATAAAGCGTGAAATAGCTAACCAACTCTTATTGTCTCTAACATGATAAAAGAAAGAACTAACTAAAACATAATCCATCCAATGCTTCACGCAAGCGGCATGCTTTTCCTTAATACAACAGCATTCCATAATGACAATGTCCCTGCAATTTCTGCAGGGAGGGACTTGATTGCAAGAGAACATTCATTAATCACATATACCCCGTTTCTTCTTATCATGGAAGATTTGGTCGCAACAATTTAGAGCAAAAATGACAGTCCCAAAAAAGATGCGTAGAGGTTTCTTTAGCACCAAAATTGCATAGGACACGTGAGTAAACAGGCAGATTGGAATTTGTTTTCTTTGTAATAAGTTTCTTGTGTTGATTCTACCATATATTTTTTTGTATCTTAGGATGGCAGCACCCTTCCAGTTTTTTTTGTAAAACTTTCATGATCTTTAGGTCGCTCTTTCAGAATGTTACTGTTTTTTATGGATGAGTAAGGAATTGAAGGTTCGAGGAAGAATCCATGTGTCACGACTCACGCCTATGTGTCAGTTATTGATTTTCCAGAACTTGTTGCAAATCTTGCAGTTCCTGAAAAGCTTGGATTGAGAGTTGAGTAAAGAATTTTTCTTCCACACCGTTAGAAACAAAATTCTTAAGCTAATCTCTCATCTCTGCAGAAAGATAACACGTGTTGGAATTTATCTCTACAAAGCTGTCCATTCCATGAATCTGTCCAAATATATTGTATTTCCATTTCCAATCGGTCCATATGCTAATCTTTTGTATTGAGGAATTAATTTAATCATGGTTCTTCGCGGGAAAGATTCAACTGGCATGTCATCTATTTGTCTGTTAGAATAGTTTCTCGTGAATAAGCTGGCATCTTGCGAGAGAACAGGTAGCAGTACCCGTTTTTAGGGTTTCTTTCCTCCCACCTGGCGACCAGGCGGCGAGTCACGAGTTCCTCTAGAATTCGAGTTCGTATCTCCTTCGGATCGGGAGGGCCTCTTAGAGCGGGGCTGCGGATCGCCTTGGCCTCGAGTTTAAGCTGTTCATCTCGCTGGTTTGGTCGGCGATCGAGCACTTGAGTGCATGCGATGACGGACAAGGTTCCTCCCGCGACTTCAACGTCTGCAACAATGGCGGGGCAAACGGAGGCGGGTCCAAAGGGAGATCGCAACACTGGAGAGGAAGGAGAGGGAGATGGAGGGTCGGTTGGGGGAGGCATCAATTCCTTGTTCGGTAGATTGGAGATTGACGAGGGAGAATTTGACGATCTGGTCATTGAGGACACTGATTTTGATCTTGGGGAGAGCACTCGCTGGCTTGCGGTGGCAAGGGTCCACTGCGACAAAGGCTTCAGCCATGAAGCCTTCTTCGAGCAGATGCGGGCAGCGTGGAACCCGGCGAAGGAGATCTCAGTATGGCCGGTGGGAGTCAAGAGATTTGTTGTCCAGTGTTTTTGCTTGGGCGATTGGGAGAAGATTATTGAGCGGGGTCCATGGATTTTCCGCGACTGGGCTGTAATCATCGCACCCTATGATGGTTTATCTGATCCTGAAGAAGTAGAGCTGAATCACATGCCAATTTGGATCCAGATACACAAAATACCTGAAGCATATAGGAAGGAGACGGTGGTGAGACAGATGGTTACTAGACAGGCCGGTGAAGCAATGGAAGTTCAGATGAGTCCTCCTGGGTCCTTTAGAGGTGATTTTGTCCGAGTTCGCCTGAGGCAGGATGTACGCAAACCGCTGACTAGGTTTGTTTCACTCTCATTGGCGGGCAAAAGATCGGTGTTTATGGTTAAATATGAGAAGTTAGGTATGCCGTGCTTTGCCTGCGGTCAAATTGGACACATGTATAAGGAGTGCGGCATTGGGGTTTTTGAAGAGAAGGATCTCAAGTATGGGGATTGGATCCGGGCGTATGTTGGTCGTGGTCGAGGGCCAAATAATTCACGTGGAGGTTTAAGAGGTGGCAGATCGGATGTGCATGGGAAAGGAAGAGGCTCGGATCTGGACCATGGAGCTGGCCAACATGAGTATCTGAACACCAACCTGGCCCTTGGGAGGGGCTCTTATGTGGACTGGCGCCAACACCCAGAACACCAATTTGTGCATAAGGAAGGCGAACTAAGTGATACAGCGTCTAGCCCAGGAAAAATTGATGATCATGTCATGACGGATGCTGAAAAGACGGCGATAAAGCGGCTAACATTCCAAGAAAAGGGCAATTTGACATCAGATGTGGCTGCACCAGCTGCTCAGGATATGATTGTTGATGGGGCTATGGTTAGTACAGAGGCAGCAACAAACATTATGGAGATAAATGACAAGAAAAGGTATAAGAAGTTAGATGGTACCTCAGTATCTAGTGCTAATTCAGGATCGGCGGCATCCCTCGAGGATGACCGCCGGGCACAATGAGTACCCTAAGCTGGAACATTCGAGGATCGGGGCAACCTCGGAATGTTCATGAGCTAGTTTGCTTAGTGCAAACTTTTAAGCCCAGTCTTGTTTTTCTCTGCGAAACAAGACAGTGTGAGGAAAGGGTCAAAAAGCTAAAATCTAGGCTAAGTATGAAGGAGTGTTTCTGTGTTAAAGGAGATGGCAGCGGGGGTGGTATTGCTCTCTTTTGGCAGGAGGATATTACAGTCACTATTTTATCTTCTAGTGAGCGACATATTGATGCACGTGTTGAAGGCAGGCCATATGATCATGTGTGGCGCGGAACCTTTGTCTATGGAGAGCCAAAACCATGTGAGCGCCATCACATGTGGACGCTCTTGAGACGTTTGAAATCTCGCTCTACGGATCCATGGCTAATTATGGGGGATTTTAACGAGGCAATGTGGCAGGAGGAACACCTCTCAAGGGCGAAGAGATCGGAAAGGTTTATGCGAGACTTTAGGGAGGTCCTTTCTGATTGTAATGTGTATGATCTAGGTTTCACAGGGGTCCCTTGGACTTTTGACAACAAGCAAGCTGGGGAAAGGAACGTGAGGGTGCGACTGGACCGGGCGGTGGCGTCCCTCGACTGGTCGGATGCTTTCCCTGATGCACAAGTACAACACGTAGTGTCATCACGGTCGGATCATTGCCCGTTGTTGTTAACAATGCTGAAGGAAGAGGTCGGCCCAAAACGCCAATCTCTTAGGCGTTACGAGGTTTTGTGGGAGCGGGAACCCTCTTTAACAGCCGCTGTGGAAGATGCATGGTCAAGAAGAGTCGGCGTTTCGGATCTGGGTGGAATTAGTACCTCGTTCCGCCAGCTTATGACAGCACTCTACGAATGGAAGAAATCACACATTGGCTCCGTATCAGCTAAACTGAACACTTGCCGAAAGAAAATGGAGGAATTGATGGAAGATCCGGTAAGATGCCTGAGTGTTGAGAAAAAGCAATTGGCTGCGGAGATGGACAAGCTTCTGTATCGTGAAGAACTCATGTGGATGCAACGATCTCGCGTGGATTGGCTAAAAGAGGGAGATAGGAACACTAAGTTTTTTCATCGGAAAGCGTCAGGTCGTGCAAAAAAGAATAAAATAAGGAAGCTTAAGAGGACGGATGGATCATTTACATGCGATATTGATGAAATGGAGAACATGGCCACAAGCTTTTTCCAAAAGCTGTACACACGGGAGGAAGAGGTCGACCCAGGTCCTCTGTTGGAGCTAATCCAGACCATGTTGACGAGGAGACAAATGAGAAGCTGTGTAAGCCTTTTACCACTGAGGAGATTTCGAACGCATTATTTCAAATCGGCCCTCTAAAGGCTCCAGGCCCGGACGGCTTTCCCGCAAGGTTTATGCAGCGTAACTGGGATCTTATGCGTGATGATGTGGTTTATGGGGTGAAGAAGTTTTTTGAAACAGGAATTATGCCGGATGATGTTAATGAGACGACTATTGTTCTAATTCCGAAGAAAGGGGAGCCGGAGGAGTTGAAGGATTTCCGCCCTATCAGCCTTTGCAATGTTTTATTTAAGGTGGTATCCAAATGTCTGGTTAACCGTCTTCGACCTTTATTGCAGGATATGATATCTCCGGAGCAAAGCGCGTTCATACCGGGAAGATTAATTACTGATAATGCTTTCATCGCTTTCGAATGTATTCATGCCATCAAATCCGGGTCGGTGGAGAAGCAAAAATATTGTGCGTATAAACTTGACATGGCAAAGGCTTACGACCGAGTCGATTGGCGTTATCTTGAAGGCGTCATGGCAAAGTTGGGATTCAATAATACTTGGATAAAGTGGGTTATGACATGTGTGACTACAGTTCGTTTTGCTGTACGGTTTAATGGACATCTACTGGACTCTTTCTCGCCTACTCGGGGCTTAAGGCAAGGTGATCCTCTATCTCCGTATTTGTTTCTGTTTATCGCTGATGGACTATCTACATTGATCCAGAACAGTATATCTAGAGGAGCGCTCCACGACTTTAAGGTCTGCCGGAATGCCCCTGGAATTTCACACTTGTTATTTGCGGATGACAGTCTACTTTTCTTCAAAGGCAACCCCCAACAAGCTACGGTTGTGAAGGAAATTCTTGATTGTTACGAGCAATGCACAGGACAACTGGTGAGTTTGGGAAAATGCTCTATAATGTATGGTGATAAATGCTCTATATTGGATCAGCAAGCCATAGGAGGGATTCTTCGGTATGAGACAGTGAGTTTTGAGGAAAAATACTTAGGCCTTCCCGTACCTGAGGGATGCATGAAGAAAGGGAATTTTCAGCCTATAAAGGATAGATATCGTAAAAGAGCTAGCGATTGGAACGAGAAATATATGTCCAGCAGCGCCAAGGAAGTACTCATAAAGGCTGTGCTCCAAGCCATTCAAACATATGCCATGGGGGTTTTCAAATTCCCAGCTAGTGTAACTAATGATCTTGAGAAGATAATCCGTGATTTCTGGTGGGGAGATGAGGAGGATAGGAGGCGGATTCATTGGCTATCTTGGGAGAAACTAGCGAAGCCTAAGGGCTATGGCGGAATGGGCTTCCGTGACATGCGGATGTTTAATCAAGCTTTATTAGCTAGGCAAGCTTGGCGACTTATTCAATTCCCGGACAGTTTATGCGCGAGACTTCTAAAAGCTAGATACTATCCCTCGGGGCACTTATTGGATACAGCTTTCATCCAAAATGTCTCGGCATCGTGGCAAGGAGTGATGCATGGATTGGAGTTGCTAAAGAAGGGGGCAATATGGCGGGTAGGATCGGGTCAGCATATAAAAATGTGGCGGGACAACTGGATCCCGAGAGATGATGCGCTGAAATTGATTGGAATGCGCACACAGACAAGGATCAAAAGAGTGTCGGACCTTATAAATCCTGCCACCAATAATTGGGATGAAGGCTTGATCAGGAGGATTTGTCACGTTCGAGATGCAGAGGCTATTATGCAGATCAGACTGCCTGAGAGGACCTGCAATGATTTTGTTGCTTGGCATTTTGAAAAATCAGGGATCTTCTCGGTGCGGAGTGCGTATAGGCTGGGTATGCAACAACAGCTGAGCGAGTCAAGTAGCGGACAGAGCAGCTCGGAACCTAATGGTGAGAGGCGAATTTGGGATTTAATCTGGAAGTGTCCAGTCCCTCCTAAAATGCGAGTATTTGCTTGGAGGCTGGCTACAAATTCTCTAGCGGTCATGTCTAATGTTAATAGGAGAATCTCGTCTGTTTTACCAAACTGCACCATCTGTGGGGACTCAGTGGAAGATAGCCACCATGCTGTTGTGGACTGTACGTTGGCTAGAGCTCTGAGAGCAGGACTAAGATCACATTGGCAGCTGCCTTCTGAAAACAAACTGCGGAAAACGGGGGAGGATTGGTTCCTAATATTACTATCTTCCTGTTCAGTGGATATGAGGGCGCGGCTAATTTTTTTGATGTGGAGATCGTGGCATCACCGTAATAACGTGGTTCATGGGGACGGCAAAGCCTCTGTGGCGGCGTCCGTGCCCTATCTAATTAACTATTTAGAGTCTATGTCCCCCTCTGGATTGCAGGCTTCGGATGCAAAGGGGAAGGCGCCGGCACACGCCACGATCATACTACCGGACCCCCCCGAGGAAAACATATCGGGTTGGACTGTACCGGTCAGAGGAAGTCTGAAAGTTAATGTTGATGCCGGGTGGGATGCTACCACTAATCGTGCAGGAATTGGGGTGGTAATCCGTGATGAGAAAGGTAGGGCAGTATTCTCGGAATGGAAACATATTGCATCTTGTGCATCTGCCCTAGAAGCTGAATTATTAGCTTGCCTTCAAGGTCTAAAACAAGTGGAAAATTATCACCAACCTTCGGTGATTATTGAGACAGATTGTGCAAGTGCGATACAAGCTATAGAGGGAGTGCATGATGATCGCTCTGCTTGTTGGCATGTGATAATGGAAATCAAAGAGAGACTGCATATCTTCCAGCAAGTGGGCTTTAAGAAAATAGCTAGGAATGCTAATGAGGTGGCTCATGGCTTAGCTCAATTAGGTAAGCGTGAGTCTGAGGGATGCCTGCGCAATGCTATACCTCCCTGCGTGGTTGGTCAGCTAGCAAAGGATTGTAAGACATTGCGATGTAATTGTGGGTGTGGCCGCAGGTTTCAGACGCACTCTTTTCCTTCTCAGGGTACCTACGGGGGCTGAAAAGGTTTTTAATGAGGCGGCCTGCGTGCTTAATACAGTACCTTATCTTTCAAAAAAAAAAGTTTCTCGTGAATAAGCTTCACCAATGTAAGGTCTTGGTTAATAAAGAATTCATGTAGGTGCTTAACCGGCGGGGCAGTGTTCTGCACTCATAAACGGTATTTCTAAATGACAGGCACCTTACATGTTTCTATATGTGCATGCAGCCATACTAGCCATTGATCCACGTATAGACAGATAGATTTGGCCATGCGTCAGCCTGTATTTTATGCAAAATTCAAAAATTTGAAATAGCCCCAACCGTTTATCCGATTTAGAATCCGTTTTCACCGCTGAGCTAGTTGTGACGAGATCTTCGTAACTAGATCCCATGTTGACATATTTTGAGAACTTTTTTTTTACCCAAAACTTACCAACCTTTAACACATAAGTTATATGGACTATTGTATGTAAGTTACCACCATATTAACGATTAATTTTTGGGTTTAAATAAAACCATTTTTCCATGCACTTTTCTCGAAACCCAGTGATAAAGTTACTATGTGTTTTCTTTTCTCAAAACCTAGTACTGATACCATATGTTTTCTACCGTAGTTAAAGTTATTCATGTGTTATTGATGTAGTTATCCACCATGAAATCGATATGGTTAACATGTCAACTAATAATATTTAAAAACACAATGTCCATTTTTTATGTGTAGTTTTATTATGAAACCGACATTTATCATCATAATACTTATGCATTACCCATGCTAGATTTATCCATGTGTTTATAATATAGTTATCCATACCGAAATAGATGCAGTTATCATACCCTCTAAATATTTGTTACCCACCTAGTAAAGTGAAATATAGTTTTAAACCAAAATTTAATCGTTGCTTGGGTTGGTAACTTACATAAATTCAACCTGGTAACTGAAAGGGCATGTGCCCTCATGTATGGTTTTGGTAATTAATGACAATTCCTAAGGACTAATGTGTGTTTTGAGCATATTGCAAGTATGGCTTGAAGTTGTCAAGGCATCACCTATATGAAGAAAGATGGTATCTTCCATGGGCTTGCAACAAGAAGATCCATTAATTTAGCTCATGGAGGATGATGTCATGCCATGATCGTCATCATGGTTGACAAGTGCAAGACCAAGGGAAGCATGTCGGAGACATGAAGACGAAGCTAAGCGAGACTCTCCCATAATGGAGTATGGGGGAGTATATGGAGGAGTTTTCATGAAGCATGTGCTAGCAAGCGCAATCAAGAGAGGTGGTCCACTTGAAGAGATCAAGATCGTCATCATCTAGCTCAAGTGGAACACTCAAGGCAAATGCATGATCTTGATAGGGCTATAAGATAGATAGGCGTACTATCAAGAGGGGCTCTCGAGTGAGTAACTTGATCGAATCTTTATGGAGAGCTCAAACTTTTGCATACTTAGCATATCATATTTCTTGTTTCTTATTTGGCTTTTCTCCTTGTGAGGTTTTGGAGCTTGTTGTGATCTTCATAACAAGCTCAAGTTCATCAAAAACAAAGTTCGTTTGAAAAGCTTCTTAGTTTTTGATGTTGGAGGTTTTACCGGTTGTTCCTTTTTCGAGAGGTTTTATGTTTCCCCATTTGGTTTTAGCCTCCCATCTTGTACTATGATGTTACTCTTCATTATCTTGTAGAGTTCTTCGTTGTGATTACAACGAGCCAAAAATCATCGAAAACGGAGTTCGGATGGTCAAGATATTGTCGTTTTCGTGTTGGTATTTATGCAATTTTTGGGTGCTCGAAAATCTCCGAACCGGGCTCGAAGATTTCCGAATCGGGCGGATTTCAGTACTGATGTCGCCCAGAAAACTTCGGAGATCTTTCCGGAAATCTCCCGGGGTCGGAAATCTCCTGCCCTAGGCCTGAAATCTCCGGACTGAGCTGCTGTAACGGCTAGATTTGTGGGAGGGGTTTAAATACCCCTCCCCTTCTTCTTCCTTGATGTAGCACGACTTTCCCCTCTCTCTCTTGCCATTGTTGACCTTGGGAAAGCTTGCCCCCTCTCAAATCCTCCCATGATTCTTGCATATCTTTGAGGGAAAAGTGAGAGGAGATCTAGATCTACAATTCTACCAATCCATCTCTCCTCTAAGTGAGGGGAACATAGTGGATCTAGATCTTTGAATTCCTTTGTGATTCTCCCCCTTTGTTCTTGCTCTCTCTTATCCCCCATAAGGATTAGTTGCTTGTGGTGGGATTTGGGAGTGTAGGATTTGTCTCCTTTGTGGTTTCTTGGTTCTTCCTCTCTTATTCCCCCATAAGAATTTGTTGCTTTGTTGGAATTTGAGAGTGAAGGACTTGAGCACTTTGTGTGTTCTTGCCATTGCATCTTACATCGGTTTGAGCCCTCCATGAGGATTCTTGGTGGTGAAATTCGTGAGCTTGTTACTCTTGGGTCTTGGACCCTAGACGCCTTAGTGGCCGCCTTTGTGGCATAGGACCTTTTGTGGTCAAGGCCTTTGTGGCTAGTTGGGACCTTTGTGTTCAAGACCTCTTGTGGTCATTTGGGAGTCCCCAATTCGTTTGTGGGTGTGTGCCCCAAGGTTGTTGTACGGGATTGTTCTCCGCCCCAAAGGAGTTCATAGTGGAAGGTGACTCGGACCTTTGTGGTCGAGTTCATCGGAGAAGAAGGTGAAGCCTTTGTGGCGTTGAGCAAACCTGTTGTGGTTGCTCACACCTCTCCAACGAGACGTACACCTTTTGTGGTGGAACTCGGGAATACATCCTCGTCTCTGCGTGCCTCGGTTATCCCTATACCTGAGCTCTTTACTTATGCACTTTACTTTGTGATAGCCATCGTGCTTGAAGTCCTTTACCTTGTTATCGCTTTGTTGTTTGTCTTGCATAGCATAAGTTGTTGGTGCACCTAGGCGAAGCTAGTATATTTAGGTTGTGTCATTGATAAGTTAACCACTAATTTTTATTCCGCATTTATCAAGCCTAAATTGTAAAAAGTGTTCCTCGCCTATTCACCCCCCCCCCCCTCTAGGCGACATCTTTCCTTTCAATTGGTATCAGAGCCCAGGTTATCTCATAATTAGGCTTTACCGCCTAGAGATAAAGATGTCGTTTAGAGAATTAGTGCACAATCCTACTTATATCTTCGATGACACTAATTATGATGTTTGGAAAATTCGCATGCTTAATATCTTTAGGGACATGGATCCAAATTTAGAGAGAATTGTAGATATGGATTTTTCTCCTCCAAAGGATTCCCAAGAATTATCTTTAGAGGATGAGAAAAACTCTTATCTCGATACTCTAGCTTGTAATGGTCTTATCTATGTTTTGAGCGATGTAGTTCTTGCGTCAATCATGCCTTGTCGGAACGCTCATGAATTATGGACAAAGCTTGAAGATATATATGATGTGTCCAAGACTACCAAGGATGATTGTCCTCCTTCCACCTCCAACCGGGATGAGCTCACATCTTCTTCCACTTCACCAACATGTGGCTTTCCACAAGGTAATGATATGGTGAGTGGTGATAGAGATTGCATTCTTGATGGTGAATCTACTATTGATCATATTTCTCACCCATCTTATTGCAATGCTCTATCTTTGGACTTAAACTCCTCTAGCACCATAAATGCCTTACATGCTAGTGTCTATAGTCCTTGCATATCATGTAGTAGTTGCTTAACTAAATCACATGATGATATGCTTTCCTCGTCTTGTTGCCATGATAAAAATGATTCTATTTCCTCTAGTACTTGTTTGACTAACAATGTAGAGGAATCCAAACAATTGTTGGAACAAGACATGGACCTCAATGGTGCTTCAAGTAATTCTTCATCTTCCTTATCCATTACTCACGTTTGCCTTATGGATAAGGAGTCTAAGGTATCTCCTACCTTGAATTCCAATACATCTAATGATGATGATATTAATGATGAAAGTGATAATGATGCCTCCATTGAAAAGAACTTTGATATTGTCTCTCATGCTCTTTTAAAGAAAAAACATGCCCATGATAGCTTATTAGAAATCATGACCATTTTTATTGAGCGCAAGGAGACAATTGAGGCTTTGGAGACTCGTTGTGATGAAGGATGGGGTCTTGCTCGTGATTCTGCGGGTGAGATCCACAATCTTGAGATTGCTCTTAAGGAAGAGCAAGAAACTCGAGTTTCTCTTGAGGAGAAGCTAGAAACTAGTGAGGAGTTAAATAATGAAATGATTGCTAAACTCACTAAAAAATGTGACCATGCTCTTGCCAAACTAAAAATGGGCAAATCCAAATCTCTTGAGGAGACTCTTACTTTAGAATTATCTAAAGTAAAAGAAACACGTGATAAAGCTCTTGAGGAAGCCATCAACTTCAAAAGAAAGTATAATGAGCTTGTTAAATTGTCCTCTTCCATTCCCAATGATAATGATGCTTGTGATACTAACTCCATTTCTTGTGAAGCATCTATTTTGAAGGAGAATGTTGAGCTAAGGGCTCAACTTGAGTTGCTATCTAGCAAGTATGGGAAGTTGGAGGAAAATCATGAAAAGCTTTCGAGCTCTAATGCTAATCTTCTAGCATCCCATGCTAGGATAGAGTTTGCTCTTGAGACAATCTATACAAAGGTAAAATCTTGTGAGCCTCTTGTGATCACTAGCACAATTTCTAGTAAAAATACTTTATTGCCATGTGCTAGTTCTAGTAATTCATCCACTCACAACATAGTTACATCTTGTGATGAATTACTCTCCATGCCTTGTTGCTCTAACAATGTAGCATCTACTTCCTCTAGTATTTGTGTTGATACTAACCATGTAGAGGAAATCAAAAAGCTCAAGGCACAAGTCACTTCTTTGAAGAAAGACTTGATCAAGGGTCATGAAGGGAAGTCCACCCTCGACAAGATGTTGAGAGCGCGAAGACTTCCTCATGACAAGAGTGGACTTGGATTCAACTCCAATATCAAGAACAAGTCCATTGACAATATGAACTACAAGTTCATCAAGAAGAAGGGTCAAGATCAAACTATTGATTCGGCCAAGATTGTGTGCTTCAAGTGCAAGGTCGAAGGGCACCATGTTAGATCTTGCCCCTTGAAGAAGAAGAAGCCTCTTAGTGAGAAGCAACAAGGGAAGCAACCTCAAGTTCAAACTCAAGCTTCCCAAGTTAAAGGATCTTCACTCCCAAAGAAGAAAAGAAAATGCCGAGTGTTCTACACATGTCGTGGGAAGGATCACTTAGCCTCTTCATGCGCACATGGTAACTTATCCAACCCCACTATACTTGATCATGCTTATTTGCTTCGGAAGGATAAGGTTGAGAATTTGTTTGCCAAGTATGTTGGTACTCAAAGTGGTGTCAAGAAAAGAACCATTTGGGTTGCCAAGCCTATTGTGACTAACCTCTTAGGACCCAACTTGGTTGGGTACCAACAAGCTAAAACTTGATCAATAGGTGAAAATGGAGGACATTGGAGACTTGACTACATCATGAAGAATTAAGCGATCTTCATCATTCATATTCTCTCAAGTCAAGTCAATTGGATTATATTGTCTTAGGATATATCCAATGCTCCTCCTTGCGGTAACTTGTATTTAATTCATATGTACTCACTGAAAGTTACTTGCTCCCTTGCATGTGTTTGGTTTTGTACCTTACTAGTGTTTTATATGTGTTGTGCACTCTACTTACTTTTGATTGAGTAATCAAGCTAGTGTATGATGGTTTGCACACCATGTATGTTTTTGAGCCTCTTGTCTATTTTCTTTCATCTTAATTGGCTCTTTTAGGGATTTTAATGGACTATCTCATTTTGGGGAGTGATGTGCCTTTTGGTAACTCATTATCCTAAAAATGTCTATGCATGAGGAATACCACTTAGTGGTGATATTTCAATATTATCTACTCTCTTTGTGGTATGTCTTACTCATGAGAAATTCAAATTCTAATGTCCATTAATTATCTCTTGTTAGATTTCTTTTGTCTCTTGTTAACAAAGAATGGATTATCACATTATGGGGGAGTAATAAGCTATGTGCATATTACAAGCCTAGAAAATGTGAACATGTGAGGTAGTGTCATCTAGAGTTGATATTGTTGATTATATTGTTCCTAGGTGGCATGGTACTCAAACAAGTTCCATATTTACTTAAATGCATTTTGTTCACCCATCTTTGGTTATCTTGTTTGTGAGAGAGTTTCTTGATGCTTAGTATGATCATTGAATATGTGAAGTCATCAAGAATCTCTAGATAAGCATGTTTTTCAATTCTTATATTTTGTCACATGCTTATGTTTTGTGAATATGATCTTGAATACATTTATATGTCATGAACCACCGGGAACTATCTATATACAATCATTGTCTTTGACAAGTGATAATTATATTTGTGGTAAATGTATTGATCATATTTACATTGGCTTTTGTTCATAAATTGTCTTATTCTATCGCCAAGTTTGTTTTGGTCTAACCACCCTTTTGTCATCCTTGTTTCATTTGGATCTTTTTGTTGCTCTACTCATTTTGTGTTGTGATTTCTTTAGTTAGGACAAGCAAGGATCCCATTGTTGTGCATTTATATTCGAAGAATCAATTCTAAGTAATGCACCATCCTTGGGGGAGCTATTTGAAGGGGATCGTGTGCAGAAAACAAAAATTTTCCTAGCAACGATATCCTTAAACTAGCCAAGATCTACACTATGCAGATATATTAGTACGGCGGAGATCGGAATACATACCCTCGTAGACCGAATAGCGGGGATTACGCTCCCGCACAAGCGTTGACGATGAAGACGCCGTAGCCGACCTCTAGGTCGCGGAGAACTCGGCGCGACGAAGATGACGAAGATGACCCCGAGGTCGGGTGGAGGAAGTAGGCCTCCGAGTACCGCTAGCGCAGCACCTCGCAGGGAGTCGCACACATACGGTGGAGACGACGGCCTCCGAAGCTCCAGTCCAGGACGAGCAGCGGAAGACTTGGACCGGAACACCAGCAGCGCGGCAGCGGGCTATGGTGGAAGAGACCCCCCTCCTCTACTCGACGCGGATCCAACAAGGGACCCACGAGATCGAGAGAGAAATTGGGAATTAATTGGTGAATTAAAAGGCCAGGGGTGCCCTTTCTTATATAGGCTCCAAGGGGGAGCCAACCTTGCCAGCCAGGCAATGTGGGACTATCCCCCATTGCCTGGTTCGGCCAAACCAGGTGCGCCGGCCCTAGGTGGGCCCCATTTGGCCCACCTAGGCCGGCCAAGCCTCCCCGACAAAATTCCCTTGAGGGTTTCCCCCCCCCCCCATGGGCCTTCTTTCGACCAGAAGGCCCATTTAGGGAAATCAGACTAAATAAATTCGAAAATAAATATATAAAATCATATTTGCATATTAATTACACTAATTAATATCAAACATAATATATATAATTTTTCCTAGCTCCGAAAACTCTTTCGTCGCTGCCCGATCTCCATCAGACCCCTCCCGGGACGTTCCCGGTGATCTCTTTCCTTTCCGGTTGTCTTGTCGAAACCCCTTAAGTGTGTTACCCTAGCGGTTCGATATAATATCAGGTATGATCAAGACTCCTCAATGATGAACGACTAACTCGTAGGCCTGGACCCCATGAATTAATCCCTGAGATATAACGAATGACTTTCATCTATCAAACCTGGACGTATAGTCTTAAACCCTTTGTCATGGCGATACTTAGCGTGTCCGAGTATCATTCTCAGATATCTCCATACCTAGCATGATCTCGTTACCGACATCGCTATCTTCTACTCGTCTATGATATTATGTCAGCTGGTGACCTAGTCACATGTTTGCAAACTCATTTGACATAATCTCACCGAGTGGGCCCTAGAGTATCTATCCGGCTATGCGGACTGACAAATCCCGTTGTTGACCCCTCGTCTCAACTACTCCTTTCTGATACCCAAAAGTATCACCGTTATTGTCATACTAAATAAGATACGACGTTTGGTGCGATCAAAGTATCTTCCAGAAATAACAATAAGAGTTGGTCTCACGGTCTTAAGGCGTAATGACTATGTCCTATAAATACTGGGTACGTCCATCACATCGTTACTCCTAACGATATGACTTCCATTGCCGACCGGCGCCATGCCCTATGATCGGAAAACCTCGATCATCAATCGCGCAACGAAACTAGTCTTAGTAGAGGCCACTAGGGACCTGGTTGTTTATCTACCACACCTGTATTAATGTTTTCGCTTAATACAGTTATAGCATGGTGTAAAACATATAATGAACGATTGGGATATTGCCAATAAACTATGTTTATTATGTGCCTCTAGGGCATATTCCTTTCAGTCTCCCACTTGCACTAGAGTAACACTTAATCTAGTTTACAACCTAGTAAAAGCTCAACACCCATAGCATCTTGGTGCCTGCTCGCCTCGTGGAACAGGAATACAGTCAATAGATCTCACACATTGAGATCTATATGTGCTTTGCAATACTTCTATGTCACCTAGTTTGACATAAACCCGTATCTTACGATGACGGTGAAATATATCCCAGTGGATGGAGTGAGACTCGAGCATTCGCGTAGCATGCGCCTTAAAAGTCTAGGAGATCTATTAAGGGGACCACCTACGCTCGGAAAACTGCTCAGTCCAATCACACTTGCTACTTCTAAAGTCGCGATATATTTCTATACCTATGTAGATTGTGCGACAGTGCATTCATATGCGACTTCGCAAACTAACCATGTCTATCTTCAAAATAAAGGACATCTCCTATATGAGATTTCTAGTCGTATGGGTCAGTGTAATAACTTGCATCATCGTAACCTCTTTACGGCAAGTTGCCATTCCACTCTTACCCTTTTCTAGAAAACCTATCTTCAGTTCTCATAGACACTGAAGAATAAACTTAACGTTTGTTCATTGATCCACACAAGGATCACTCTAGAACCTGTTCTTCAACCAAGAACTCGGGTCACACCAAGTCGAGCTTTCAGCCTGATAGACTCTATGTGTGATACATAGAGAATGTCGAACATCATTTTCTATCACTGAAAAAGCCAAGATTAACTTAATCTTTTACCTAGTCATACAAGCAAGAACCTCTTTCTTCGCTTATCCTTTTCTGAAACACTTCAGAATCCTGACTTAGGAAATACTCCGACTTAATGTTATTAAGCCCCCTCTGATCTATACAATTATAAATCGGATGACTAATACTCCTAACTTCATTTCATAGAAAATTTAATCACTTAAATAATCCTTTACACTCTACTAGAGGATCTGTGTCATCCAATATGTTGTTACATACATAATCACGAATGACACCTAGCTCCCACTCAAATATGCCTTCCGCATATAAGATCAAGGAAAAGCTACTTAGCTCCCACTCAAATATGCCTTCCGCATATAAGATCAAGGAAAGCTACTATGCTCCCACTCACTTCTTTGCAAATGTAGGTTTCTTCAACTATTTTGGACAACTCCAAAATCCTTTGATCGCATTATCAAAGTGAAGATTCCAGCTCCGATATGCTTGCTTCTGCCCATGAATGAACAACCGAAGTTCGCACACATTTGTAGCATCCTCAGGATTACAAACCATTCTTAATTACACTATTAAGAACCATGGTTTTCTCATCCATCTATCAATTTCTCATTCGAAATTATAGTAATTGCTAAACGACCCAGAATAGATTTAGGCTTCGCCACTTGAGACAAACTCTCATGTGGTATGTCGGAACTGTTTCACGACAAATCGAATCTGCTCAATGTCTACTCTCTCATAAAACTCCATATATTATTAACATCCTAGATGCCATCAAGAAGATCTCCCAAGTCAATACCTGGTAATCGTACATGGATTTTATTTCGGATCATAAATGACTCATAGCCATTTCTCGGACTTAGGTTCACCATCTCTTCTTCGTAGTTCGTAGGTCTATCATATTCCATTAATATGACCTCCATAACAAGATTGTCGTAACACACAGTGTGGAACACAACCTCGTATGCCTACGCTCTTAGTATGAGCTCAGAACATCATGATCTTGAATCATTAGCTTTTTCAAGCTGTGGGGCCTGACACCGAAAACACTTTCGATTGCGCCACTCTGATGTTTGGAGAAGAAGTTCACCAACTTCGTCTTGCTCTACTTTCTTTCTCACTTATACCCTCGGACAAGAAACTATTTCATTCGCAAGGTATATCCCGGCAAAGATTTTGCCTATGTCGTGAGACATGTACCCAACTAACTCTTTAGGTAGGGTATACTACAAAGATTAATCCATTTTAGGTTCGATTACATCGAAACACTAAATTGCCGAAACGACAATCCAGGCTAAAAGCCACACCATTACTCATATGGCATTGTCTCCATGGATTCAAATGGTTTACCTATTTGCTCACGTGAGTGTTTACGTTTCTACCATATGACTCTAATGATCACAATAATTCGGTAAGAGATTTATTTACCACACACTATCCGATAGGGTGCGATTACGACGCCCTAACACACCATAACACTATGGTGTTCCATGCGACGTAATTTGTGGAACTCTTCTCACAAGTCTTCCAATGATGTGCCAACATTATAACTCAAATCTTCATTCCTCGATTTGCATCGCGGGAATTTGATTTTCTTGTTAAGTTTATTTCCTACTTCATTCTGAACTTCGTTTGATCGAATCAAAAATTCAGACTAACATTCCCCGGAGTGGATATCCATATATCTACTCGGAATATTCATGAAGTCTATGAAATAAAGACTTCCACTACACGTTAAAGTACTTCATTGATTCACATACACCCATATGCTTGATTCTCAACAAGCTATACTCAAAACGTTCAGTGAAGTTCACGAAATAAAGGTCTCCACTACCTGTCAATTACTTCATTGAACCACATACATCTCCATGTATGACTATCAATAAGTTATATGCCCGTTTGCCGAAAACGGTGTCACAGTTATTTTTGCAAGTTTCAAAAGATCAAATCTTAGGACTTGTAGGTCCATCCAGTGTGGAGCTAATGCATATAACATTGACATGACTAAACGGTAGTGCCACACATATGTGGTGTCTTTATTAAGTTTGTATCCTTTGGCATTAATACTATGAATGTGGGAGCTTCTACCATCCAAATTCAAATCGGCATATGATCATTACTTCATAAATATAGGACACCAATTTGTCACTATCATGTATGAACAAGTGTCTCGCTAGAGGAGACACACTTGTAACGATCATACCAACACCCGATCATAAAGAATTTACCCAAATGGCAGATCTAGAGGGAGAGTGTCTATGGCCATCACAACAACTTGATTGCCATTATCAACACGCAATGTCGCCTCATCCTTTCAAGCTACTGAAGCAGTAAACCTGGTTTTCACAAAACATGACTAGTTCAAAACTTAGTCACTACTGCGAGTACTTGCTTAGCTAAAACATTCATAACATGTATATCATGTATACACCATCATCATTGATGACTTCCGGCGATCTGTTTCATCTTCTTGATACTTCCACCGTAATGAAGAACCATGAAGGTGAATTATTCCCCTTGCATGACATAGTCTATGACAGAGGATTTGCACTTGGCAACGATGTCTGTCATCCAGTGATTGAGCTGAGTGAGGCGTCTCAATGTTCATTAATCATGAACATATGTCATTAAGTATGACCGCCACATGCTCCCTCAATGTGAGTATTCTCTTCCATCTTGGTTGAGAAGACAATCATTCAACGTACTGATAAACTTCATCAACCCAACTATAGAGGTACCCCGAGTTAGCGACCATATCATATGTCCGCGATCCAATAACTCGTACCCACCGTTGGTTCTCTATGGCAGAGATCATAGCATACACTGGACTATGATGATATCATCCGCTCAAAATCCGATAATCCAAATTATCTTTTGCTAGCGGAATCTTCGGGTTTATCTCCTAGCGGGTATTGTATCACAAAGAGCTAACGGTTTAAACAAGGAGTATCCTCAAGCTAAAGTATAAAACTATGAAGTTTGGACCCTACCTTTTAAGTTTCTCAATCGCAGGAATGCGCCTAATTTGAAAAGATGCTATCACAATGGTTAATATCTACAAAGGTTTGCAAAACAGACTCTGTTCATTATATTCTGAGTTGTAGTATTTTAGAAAATAACTATCCGAACTCCCACTCAAACGAACATCCCTCCTGGTCGTTTAAGCGATTACACGGCCCCTATCCATTGCACCACCCCTCATCATCAAAGCCGGCGGCACAACTTCAAGAGTAGACAAAATCGTCCGCCACACCAATTTTGTGACTCGTGCTCGACCTTTCGGTCTTCCTGTTCCGAGGCCATACCTCTGAGTATGCTAGGCTCGCCACCAAAGACTTCCACGCTGACGCTTGTGCAACATGGCTTACACCCACTGTATGCGAACGACGAGATGTCTGACACCCGATCATCACGGCCTGCCTCATAACGTAGAACTTTCTTGGTGGTGCGCGTTGGAGGGAGAACACTAGTGGTATTTTGAAGGGATCATCTTATTCAGCTACCGCCGTGTAACTAATGCATACTATACACACAATCACACAAAATAAGATGCACACAAAACATCAAATGTAATGCAATGTGATATAGTCCATCGCGCCATGGTCTTCTTGGCGCCCGCAGTTTATAAACAATTTAATAAACCTACCTTGACCATATCACATAGCCCCTGCAAAATAAAGTTAGATGCTTCTACTTTATCTTTTGCATATTTTACGTGGCTCGGGGCTTTCGTAAATAGAACCGCTTCATACCTACGAACCTTATGACCACAACAACGATCCAATAATTGCATGTTTAAGCATCCCTTTCGGGCCCTCCATTGAAAATGCGAAGACCAACTAAAGAGAGAGAAACTGACACCCGCCAGCCACATATACGGTACAAGCCGTATGTCAGTAGTGGAACCAGTCTCGCGTAAGCGTACGCGTAAAGTCGGTCCGGGCCGCTTCATCAACTCAATGCCGCTGGAATACACAAGTGCACGCTAGAGGGTAGCAAATAACAGGAACGGTGCCACCGTGCAGAGCACGGGTTCTAACAGCGTACAGCTATATCTACGATAGATCGGCTCTGATACCACTGAAGGGGATCGTGTGCAGAAAACAAAAATTTTCCTAGCAACGATATCCTTAAACTAGCCAAGATCTACACTATGCAGATATAGTAGTACGGCGGAGATCGGAATACATACCCTCGTAGACCGAATAGCGGGGATTACGCTCCCGCACAAGCGTTGACGATGAAGACGACGTAGCCGACCTCTAGGTCGTGGAGAACTCGGCGCGACGAAGATGACGAAGATGACCCCGAGGTCGGGTGGAGGAAGTAGGCCTCCGAGTACCGCTAGTGCAGCACCTCGCAGGGAGTCGCACACATACGGTGGAGACGACGGCCTCCGAAGCTCCAGTCCAGGACGAGCAGCGGAAGACTTGGACCGGAACACCAGCAGCGCGGCAGCGGGCTATGGTGGAAGAGACCCCCCTCCTCTACTCGGCGCGGATCCAACAAGGGACCCACGAGATCGAGAGAGAAATTGGGAATTAATTGGTGAATTAAAAGGCCAGGGGTGCCCTTTCTTATATAGGCTCCCAAGGGGAGCCAACCTTGCCAGTCAGGCAATGTGGGACTATCCCCCATTGCCTGGTTCGGCCAAACCAGGTGCGCCGGCCCTAGTTGGGCCCCATTTGGCCCACCTAGGCCGGCCAAGCCTCCCCCACAAAATTCCCTTGAGGGTTTTCCCCCCCATGGGCCTTCTTTCGACCAGAAGGCCCATTTAGGGAAATCAGCCTAAATAAATTCGAAAATAAATATATAAAATCATATTTGCATATTAATTACACTAATTAATATCAAACATAATATATATAATTTTTCCTAGCTCCGAAAACTCTTTCGTCGCTGCCCGATCTCCATCGGACCCCTCCCGGGACGTTCCCGGTGATCTCTTTCCTTTCCGGTTGTCTTGTCGAAACCCCTTAAGTGTGTTACCCTAGCGGTTCGATATAATATCAGGTATGATCAAGACTCCTCAATGATCAACGACTAACTCGTAGGCCTGGACCCCATGAATTAATCCCTGAGATATAACGAATGACTTTCATCTATCAAACCTGGACGTATAGTCTTAAACCCTTTGTCATGACGATACTTAGCGTGTCCGAGTATCATTCTCAGATATCTCCATACCTAGCATGATCTCGTACCGACATCGCTATCTTCTACTCGTCTATGATATTATGTCAGCTGGTGACCTAGTCACATGTTTGCAAACTCATTTGACATAATCTAACCGAGTGGGCCCTAGAGTATCTATCCGGCTATGCGGACTGACAAATCCCGCTGTTGACCCCTCGTCTCAACTACTCCTTTCTGATACCCAAAAGTATCACCGTTATTGTCATACTAAATAAGATACGACGTTTGGTGCGATCAAAGTATCTTCCAGAAATAACAATAAGAGTTGGTCTCACGGTCTTAAGGCGTAATGACTATGTCCTATAAATACTGGGTACGTCCATCACATCGTTACTCCTAACGATATGACTTCCATTGCCGACCGGCGCCATGCCCTATGATCGGAAAACCTCGATCATCAATCGCGCAACGAAACTAGTCTTAGTAGAGGCCACTAGGGACCTGGTTGTTTATGTACCACACCTGTATTAATTTTTTCGCTTAATACAGTTATAGCATGGTGTAAAACATATAATGAACGATTGGGATATTGCCAATAAACTATGTTTATTAAGTGCCTCTAGGGCATATTCCCTTCACTATCCTACAGTGAGTAGAACATCATCCTTTTAATTGTTATCGGGTCTTATTGCTTTTCTTGAACTTTGTGCTCAAAAGGATATATGGAGGGTAATGATCCCACTTGTGTGCATTTTGTATTTACATACAAGATCTCAAATAATGCACTAATCATTGGGTAGCTACTCTATACTCTTTAGAACACTATTCTTTAAAGTGCTTTGGTATCTTATTCCCTTCTTTGAACATGACTAGTGTTTTATCGATATACATGGAGAGCAATGACTCCATTTATGTGCATTTTGTACTCTTATACAAGATCATATAATGCACGAATTGTGGGGGAGCAATCCTATATACTTTTGAACATTAGTTGTCTTCAATTGATATTTGGTCTTTTCTTATTGGTGTTGGATCCCGATGACGTGTCTCGTTGGAAGACAAACATTGTTCGTGTCTTGGTACTTTTGTGCCATCACGATAAGTGTAGAGTGTCTTGGTTTACTCTATGAAACCTTTTTCTCCTATGTGGAATTGGCTACCTCATTCCTTGTCTTTTAGTCTATCTTCTTGAATGAGATAAACTTTTGAGCATGTTTATTGGACGCACTTATTTTGCTCAATAGTTTTGGCCTTAACCTATTTTCAATTGATATGGTTTCTCTTTGGTTTCTCCAATCATGTGTTGATTCGAGTGTTGGGATATAATGTGGACATTTCTTTTTCTTGTCACATTTTTGTGTAGCTTCTTGATTTAATTGGTATTTTGTCCAAAATTATATCTCTTTTGGTTCTTGAAAGTTTTGTGCATGCATATTTACTATATACATATTTTGTCATGCTTACTTTCCTTGTTCCAATATATAGTATAAACTCCACCAAATCCTAAATGGCTAAGATGTGCTTGAAATTCAATTTCATATCAATAGGCAAATATTTATGTGGAGTTTGTCCTATGTATTGTAGTTGCTCTAACTACTTTGTACCCAATGAGTTTGGGTACCACTTTGTAATTAAATTTGTTTTAGGTACATTGGAGATGCATTGGAAGCTTGTCTCGATTACAAGGAGAAAGTCCTCATCATGTGCCTTTTGAGCCAAGCTTGGATGATCATGAGCACCTACCTTCTACTTCTTCAATGTTATCTCGGTAACAAGTATCTATATCATGCATACTCTTCTAGCCCTCAACCTTGTGTAGGTTGTTTCTTGGCATGAGTCTCTCGAGTTGCTTTTGATATGTTTTTTGCAAAGTTCCCTTCAAATCGTCTTTATTACAAATATGAGCAAGCCGGGATGTTTACATAGTAAAGGGAACATATTTGATCATGTTCATGATTCATCAATTCCAACTATGTTAATCTAGCAATTCTTCTTAATTGGTCTCATATGCAATATGGATGAATTTTCAAAATCATTTGCCGCTTGAGAGAGTGTTTACCATTCTCAAAGCATCTCAACTATCACTTATTATTTTGGGTATTTGAGATACTTTGAAGAGTGTGTGTTGGAAGTCTTCCTAAAAATTTAGCTTTGTGCTATGGGTCTAGGCAAAATTCTTATTGGTTTATTTTGACTTCCAAGTGAATATCATGTTCTTTACCTAGTACCTATTTTTTTTGTGCATGTTTCTTTGTGGACTTAGTGCCTACTTGGAAACTTATATACATGAGATTAGGTACATCTTTAATTGATATTCAAAATCTTTATTGATCATCTTTATTGCTCTCTTGATCATTTGGTGATCTCTAAAAGGCACAAGCTTTGCATTTGATTTGGTATCCTCTTGCCTCTTAATAAGCTTGTGAAACTATTTGATGTGTTTTGTTTGGTGTGCTTGTATGCGAAATACATGATATGCACTATGTGCCGCATACCTTGAAAGACTATGGGGATACCTAGGCTCATCCTTCTTAGTCTCCTAACATGTGTTTCCATATTACATCCCTCCTTTCTCGTTTGAGCAAGTCTTTAATTGTCTCGTTTCTTTTCGTTTGCTCAACATTTGTTTGTTGCAAAGTGGGTTCTTTCTTTTTCCGTCTATGCACTCTTGCACTTGTTGTTCAAATTAATCTAGGAAGGAACGAGGATTCCATGTTGCGCAACCTATATTGAATTACAAATTCTTCATTGTGCATATACCTTGGGGAGTTCCATCTTGATTCATTTGAACACTTGATTGCTTTTATCATAACATCTTCTTGTGTCCAATTTGTTTTTGGATCCTTTGATTGCATCTTTCGTGTTGCAATTGACATCTTTCTATTTTTTTTGATTGATATATTTTCTTTTTCATTCCTTGAATCCTCAATATAATTTGATCCCCTCCATGTATTCGTTATTGGATATATGCATTTGATTTCACTCATATCATGAGAAATGCATAATTTAAGGGGAAGCTCTTATTATATTGGCCTTCTAGATTTTTCTCCCATTCCAGCAATGGATGCCAATGGGGGAGAGATTTAGAGGGTTTTAAGGGATTTAGTTCTTTTCTCTTACAACCTTGCTTTGCTTAGTGTGTTGCATGGTTGTTTTTAATTCCTTATACAAACCCTCGTAAAAGGGATTGTCATCAATTACCAAAACGGGGGAGATTGAAAGGGCATGTGCCCTCATGTATGGTTTTGGTAATTAATGACAATTCCTAAGGACTAATGTGTGTTTTGAGCATATTGCAAGTATGGCTTGAAGTTGTCAAGGCATCACCTATATGAAGAAAGATGGTATCTTACATGGGCTTGCAACAAGAAGATCCATTAATTTAGCTCATGGAGGATGATGTCATGCCATGATCGTCATCATGGTTGAAAAGTGCAAGACCAAGGGAAGCATGTCGGAGACATGAAGACGAAGCTAAGTGAAAGGAAAGACGTCGCCTAGAGGGGGGGTGAATAGGCGAGGAGCACTTTTTACAATTTAGGCTTGATAAATGCGGAATAAAACTTAGTGTTTAACTTATCAATGACACAACCTAAATATACTAGGTTCACCTATGTGCACCAACAACTTAAGCTATGCAAGACAAACATCAAAGGTATAGCAAGGTAAAGGACTTCAAGCACGATGTCTATCACAAAGTAAAGTGCATAAGTAAAGAACTCGGGTATAGGGATAACCGAGTCACACGGAGACGATGATGTATTCCCGAGTTCCACCACAAAAGGTGCACGTCTCGTTGGAGAGGTGTGAGCAACCACAACAGGTTTGCTCAACGCCACAAAGGCCTCACCTTCTTCTCCGATGAACTCGACCACAAAGGTCCGAGTCCACCTTCCACTATGAACTCCTTTGGGGCGGAGAACAATCCTGTACAACAACCTTGGGGCACACACCCACAACCGAATTGGGGGATCCCAAATGACCACAAGAGGTGTTGACCACAAAGGTCCCAACTAGCCACAAAGGCCTTGACCACAAAAGATCCTAATGCCACAAAGGCGGCCACAAAGGCGTCTAGGGTCCAAGACCCAAGAGTAACAAGCTCACGAATTTCACCACCACGAATCCTCGTGGAGGGCTCAAACCGATGTAAGATGCAATGGCAAGAACACACAAAATTCTCAAGTTCTTCACTCTCACATTACAACAAAGCAACAAATGCTTATGGGGGAATAAGAGAGGAAGAACCAAGAAACCACAAAGGAGACAAATCCTACACTCCCAAATCCCACCACAAGCAACTAATGCTTATGGGGGGATAAGAGAGAGTAAGAACAAAGGGGGAAAACCACAAAGGAACTCAAAGATCTAGATCCACTAAGTTCCCCTCACTTAGAGGAGAGATGGATTAGTAGAATTGTAGATCTAGATCTCCTCTCACTTTCCCTCAAAGATATGCAAGAATCATGGGAGGATTTGAGAGGGGGCAAGCTTTCCCAAGGTCAACAATGGCAAGAGAGAGAGGGGAAAGTCGTGCTCTGAGGAAGAAGAAGGGGAGGGGTATTTATAGCCCCTCCCTGATTTCTAGTCGTTGGGAATCTCCAGTCCGGAAATTTCCGAACCGTGGACCGGAGATTTCCGGACCCCGGAAATATCCGGTAGGAATTCCGACGCGAGCTGAGAAAAGATCAGTGCTGAAGGCAAATAAGACTTGGCGAAAAACTGCAACTTGTTGTCCGGAAATATCCGAACCAGGGCCGGAGATTTCCGGACCCCGGACATCTCCGGTAGAAAATCCGAAGGAAATCTGAAATGAGTCAGTACGCAACTGAGATCTGGACTTGGTAAAAATCTTCTGCCACTCGGAGATCTCCGGACTGGGGCTCGGAAATCTCCGAGCGCCGGAAATCTCCGAGCAAGGTCCGGACATTTCCGCCCCTTTGAAAAACTGCAGAAACAACAGAACTGAAAGAACTTTTGCAAATAAACTCCGAATGATTTGAGACCAACTCCGTTGGAAAGGCACTGACAAGGAGAGGGTTACCAAAACCATAAATAGAGCAAAGTCTCCACACATGTGAAGGTGTGGAACTTTCCTCAAGATTGAACCGGTAATACTTCCACACCGAAAACGTAACGAGTTTTCCAAACAAAAACCGTTTTCGAAGAACTTGGTCTTGTCATGAAGATCGCGACAAGCACCAAAAACCAACAAGGAGAAAAGCCAAATAAGACCAAGAAAGATGAAATGTCAAGCATGCAAAGGTTTGAGCTCTCCACAAAGATGCGATCAAGTTACTCACTCGAGAGACCCTCTTGATAGTACGCCTATCTATCCTATAACCCTATCAAGATCATACCTTTGCCTTGAGCAATCCACTTGAGCTAGATGATGACGATCTTGATCTCTTCAAGAGGACCACCTTTCTTGATTGCGCTTGCTAGCACATGCTTGATGAAGACTCCTCCATATACTCCCCCATACTCCTTCATGGGAGAGTCTCGCTTAGCTTCGTCTTCATGTCTCCGGCAGCTTCCCTTGATCTTGCACTAGTCAACCTTGATGACGATCATGGCATGACATCATCCTCCATGAGCTATATTAATTGATCTTCTTGTTGCAAGCCCATGGAAGATACCATCTTTCTTCATATAGGTGATGGCTTGACAACTTCAAGCCATACTTGCAATATGCTCAAAACACATATTACTCCTTAGGGATTGTCATTAATTACCAAAACCATACATGAGGGCACATGCCCTTTCACTAAGCAAGGCTCTCCATAATGGAGTATGGGTGAGTATATGGAAGAGTCTTCATGAAGCATAAGCTAGCAAGCGCAATCAAGAAAGGTGGTCCACTTGAAGAGATCAAGATCGTCATCATCTAGCTCAAGTGGAATGCTCAAGGCAAAGGTATTATCTTGATAGGGCTATAGGATAGATAGGCGTACTATCAAGAGGGGCTCTCGAGTGAGTAACTTGATCGAATCTTTATGGAGAGCTCAAACCTTTGCATACTTAGCATATCATCTTTCTTGTTTCTTATTTGCCTTTTCTCCTTCTGAGGTTTTGGAGCTTGTTGTGATCTTCATAACAAGCTCAAGTTCATCAAAAACAAAGTTTTTTTGAAAAGCTTCTTGGTTTTTGATGTTGGAGGTTTTACCGGTTGTTCCTTTTTCGAGAGGTTTTATGTTTCCCATTTGGTTTTAACCTCCCATCTTGGACTATGATTTTACTCTTCATTATCTTGTAGAGTTCTTCGTTGTGATTACAACGAGCCAAAAATCATCGAAAACGGAGTTCGGATGGTCAAGATATTGTCGTTTTTGTGTTGGTATTTATGCAGTTTTTGGATGCTCGGAAATCTCCGAACCCGGTTCGGAGATTTCCGAATCGGGCGGATTTCAGTACTGATGTCGCCCAGAAAACTTCGGAGATCTTTCCGGAAATCTCCGGGGGTCGTAAATCTCCGGCTTGAACTGCTGTAACGGCTAGATTTGTGGGAGGGGTATAAATACCCCTCCCCTTCTTCTTCCTTGATATAGCACGACTTTCCCCTCTCTCTCTCTTGCCATTGTTGACGTTGGGAAAGTTTGCCCCCTCTCAAATCCTCCCATGTTTCTTGCATATCTTTGAGGGAAAAGTGAGAGGAGATCTAGATCTACAATTCTACCAATCCATCTCTCCTCTAAGTGAGGGGAACATAGTGGATCTAGATCTTTGAATTCCTTTGTGGTTCTCCCCCTTTGTTCTTGCTCTCTCTTATCCCCCCATAAGCATTAGTTGCTTGTGGTGGGATTTGGGAGTGTAGGATTTGTCTCCTTTGTGGTTTCTTGGTTCTTCCTCTCTTATTCCCCCATAAGCATTTGTTGCTTTGTTGGAATTTGAGAGTGAAGGACTTGAGCACTTTATGTGTTCTTGCCATTGCATCTTATATTGGTTTGAGCCCTCCACAAGGATTCGTGGTGGTGAAATTCGTGAGCTTGTTACTCTTGGGTCTTGGACCCTAGACGCCTTAGTGGCCGCCTTTGTGGCATAGGACCTTTTGTGGTCAAGGCCTTTGTGGCTAGTTGGGACCTTTGTGGTCAAGACCTCTTGTGGTCATTTGGGAGCCCCCAATTCGGTTGTGGGTGTGTGCCCCAAGGTTGTTTTACGGGATTGTTCTCCGCCCCAAAGGAGTTCATAGTGGAAGGTGGACTCGGACCTTTGTGGTCGAGTTCATCGGAGAAGAAGGTGAAGCCTTTGTGGCGTTGAGCAAACCTGTTGTGGTTGCTCACACTTCTCCAACGAGACGTACACCTTTTGTGGTGGAACTCGGGAATACATCATCGTCTCCACGTGCCTCGGTTATCCCTATACCCGAGCTGTTTACTTATGCACTTTATTTTGTGATAGCCATCGTGCTTGAAGTCCTTTACCTTGCTATCCCTTTGTTGTTTGTCTTGCATAGCATAAGTTGTTGGTGCACATAGGCGAACCTAGTATATTTAGGTTGTGTCATTGATAAGTTAAACACTAAGTTTTATTCCGCATTTATCAAGCCTAAATTGTAAAAAGTGTTCCTCGCCTATTCACCCCCCCCCCCCCCCCTCTAGGCGACGTCTTTCCTTTCAGTTACTTACATGTTAATGGGTGGTAACTTTTGGGCCATTAAAAAATACCGTCCGAACATATCAACATGGGATCTAGTTTCGAACATCTCGACGCGACTAGTCCAACGGTGAAAACGGATCATAAATCCAATAAACGGTTTGAGCTACAAAACATTTTGAATTTTCAAATTTTACATTACTCCGAGAAATCAAAATCTTTGGGTTCCAGGGGTGGGGGGGGGGGGGGTATGGTCGCAAGGCTGAAACTTAAAGGAATTGACGGAAGGGCACCACCAGGCGTGGAGCCTACGGCTTAATTTGACTCAACACGAGGAAACTTACCTAGTCCAGACATAGCAAGGATTGACAGACTGAGAGCTCTTTCTTGATTTTATGGGTGGTGGTGCATGGCCGTTCTTAGTTGGTGGAGCGATTTGTCTGGTTAATTCCGTTAACGAACGAGACCTCAGCCTACTAACTATCTATGCGGAGCCATCCCTCCGCAGCTAGCTTCTTAGAGGGACTATCGCCGTTTAGGCGACGGAAGTTTGAGGCAATAACAGGTCTGTGATGCCCTTAGATGTTCTGGGCCGCACGCGCGCTACACTGATGTATTCAAAGAGTATATAGCCTTGGCCGACAGGCCTGGGTAATCTTGGGAAATTTCATCGTGATGGGGATAGATCATTGCAATTGTTGGTCTTCAACGAGGAATGCCTAGTAAGCGCGAGTCATCTAAAATCCGAAATTGCTGATATCATTGCAAATTTAACATTAAATTTGCAATGATATCAGCAATTTCGGATTTTAGTGCATGCATGTAGTCACATACCTGCGTGGACTTAACCTAATTAGTAGGCGCCATATACATAGTCCGGTCCCCGATATATTAAGAACCCCAAGCCCCCTTTGGTCTTTAGGGAGTGTAACTTTTTCCCATGAAATTTTAACTATTCCTTTATCTTCCATTCCATATTTCCTTCAGAAGCAAAGTTTCATGAATTTATTTTATTTAATTGCTGAAGAACTGAGGTAGGGATATCAAGGATGCACGTTTAGAAGCTTTTAGAACCCCAGACTAGAAAACACAGATTTGATTATATGAATCTTTTAGCCATAAGAAAGAAAATTTGAACAAACAACAAGTCTTTTGTTGCACTCTTCTAAGAATGAAAGCGAAATCTATAATCTCGGGTTTTGATATGCACATAGGAAGACCCAAGTATGTGAAAGGCAGTTCGCCAACAATGCAACCCATGGATTTGAAGGAGATCGTGTGCAGAAAACAAAAAAATTCCTACCAACGATATCCTAAAAGCATGCCAAGATCTATTCTATGCAGATATAGTAGTACGAACGGAGATCGGAATACATACCCTTGTAGACCGAAAACGGGATTACGTTCCCGCACAAACGTTGTCGATGAAGACCGACGAAGCCGACCTCAAGGTCGTGTAGAGGAACCAGACCTCCGAGTACCGCTAGCGCAGCACCTCGCAGGGCGTCACACACGTACGGTGGAGACGACGGCCTGCGAAGCTCCAGTCCAGGACGAGCAGCGGAAGACTTGGACCGGAACACCAGCAGCGCAGCAGCGGACTATGGTGGAAGAGATCCCCCTCTCAACTCGGCACAACTCCAACAAAGGGAATCACGAAATCGAGAGAGAATTCGGGAATTAATTGGTGAATTAAAAGGCCAGGGGTGCCCCTTCTTATATAGGCTCCCAGGGGGGAGCCAACTTGCTAACCAGGCAATGTGGGACTAACCCCCACATGCCTGGTGCGGCATAGGAGGGTGCGTCGGCCCCCTAGTGGGCCCCTTGGCCCACTTGGGTCGGCCCCCCTTGGCCCCTACCGAATCCCCTAGAGGATTTTCCCCCTCTTGGGCTTTCTTTCGACCAGAAGGCCCATTTAGGGAAATCAGCCTAAATAAATTCGAAAATAAATAAATAAAATCATATTTACATATTACTTACACTAATTAATATCAAACATAATATATATAATTTATCCTAGCTCCGAAAACTCTTTCGGCGCTGCCCGATCTCCATCGGACCCCTCCCGGGACGTTCCCGGTGATCTCTTTCCTTTCCGGTTGTCTTGTCGAAACCCCTTAAGTGTGTTACCCTAGTGGTTCGATATAATAACAGGTATGATCAAGACTCCTCTATGATCAACGACTAACTCGTAGGCCTGGACCCCATGAATTAATCCCTGTGATATAACGAATGACTTTCATCTATCAAACGTGAACGCAAAGTCTTAAACCTTTTGCCATAGCGATACTTAGCATGTCCGAGTGTCGTTCCATAGATATCTCCATACCTAATCTCGACCTTGTTACCGACAACGCTATCTTCTACTCGTCCATGATCTCATGTCTCCGTGACCTAGTCACATGCTTGCAAACTCATTAGACATGATCTCACCGAGTGGGCCCGAGAGTATCTATCCTGCTACGCGGACTGGCAAATCCCGCTCTTGACCCCTCGTCTCAACTACTCCTTTCCGATACCTAAAAGTATCACCTTTATTTTCATACTATATAAGATACGAAGTTTGGTGCGATCAAAGTATCTTTCAGGAATAACAATAAGAGTTGATCTCACGGTCAAAGGCGTAACGACTACGTCCTCCAAATCTGGGTATGTCCATCACATCGTTCTCCAAAGATATGACTCCCATTGCTGACCGGCGACATGCCCCATGAGCGGGAAACCTCGATCATCAATCGCGCAACGAAACTAGTCTTAGTAGAGGCTACTAGGGACCTGGTTGTTTACGTATCACACCCGTGCTAATGTTTCCGCTTAATACGGTTCTAGCATGACACAAAAACCTATTATAAACAAACGAGATATGATAAAGAATACACTTTATTAATTGCCTCTAGGGCATATCTCCTTCAGGATTCAGCCAGAATAGGGACATTTTAGCAGTAAAATTCATAGGGATTGTATAACTGATTTTTGATAGTTAATTTTAAGCCTAGTGAAGGTTGCAAAGTGTAGCAATAATTTTTTAGCATGTTGCACTTGAATAGTACATGCTTGAAGGGTCAACATAGTGTTGTCTACATATGGGATGATAGAAAAATCTGGGCAAGCTTTAGAATCTCAGTGTGCTCTTATTAAGTCAATTTTTTGTAGCTTCAGCAAATATATTTTTGGAGCATATCGGAGGCCAGCATAAAAATCAGAGGATAAAGGGGATTTGTTTGTCTTCCCCGCCCCCTCTTGCACAGTAATTGTTTTCCAGAAATTCCATTAAATAACAGAGATCAAAAACCAGTGGAATATATCCTATTCATCCATTTTATCCATCTTGGCCCAAAACTCTTGGCAATCTTGATTTTCTTAATAGTGTTATGTTCAAGCATATTAAAAGATTTCTTAAATCCAGCTTCAGAATGACATATTGGTTTCCTTGGTGGCCACATTGATGTAACTACTCATAATCCCATGGTAAGGAATTGCTTTTAGAACTCCATATTGTTTGGTATGGACAAGCTTGTTTTATGTAATCTGTTTGACAAAAGCTTGGTGATGATCTTGAGGGAGCAATTGGGCAATTAAGTAGGTCTATAACCAATGCTTACACATGAGTGTCTTTCTTTGGTATGAGAGTGATGAAAGAAGATTTGATGCTTTGTAGATTACTAATTCCCTCATAGAAATAAAAATGAGTTTGAATAAGTCCTTATCAATGATATTCCAACATTTTTTAATGAAAGTAGTGGTAAAACCACCAAGACCAGACGATTTATTATTGGGAAGTTCTTTGATAACATAGTCAGTTTCATATTTACTAAAGGCGATATCAAGTGCTTCAAGATCAGGAATGGCACTAATCAAAGATTCAAGGTTCAACTCATTTTTAGTAGGCGGAGAGAATCCTAATCTTCATTCAAAAGTTCTGTGAAGAATTGCTGCTTTAGCTTGATGTTTTGCATGTTCATTCCCCTGCTAAGAGCACCTCTAACAGAGCACTCAAACCGTGAAATCGTAAACGCGTTATAAGGTTCGTGAAAGTCGTTTTTTTGCTCGAAAACGCGCCACGCCATAGCAGTACCCGTAAATCAGAACCTCAAAACATTTTGAGGTTCTGCTTTACGGGTACTGCTATGGCGTGGCGCTACTCAAACTGTGAACATTAAACACATTTGGTACCAAAATATGTCAAAATATTCAGAATTTCTTCAGCATTTTTGCAAATAACATAGTTTTGATCATAGTACAGGGCAAATAAACATAGTTCACAAACTTGTGCACACATATGACCAAAAAATTCCATCCAAAATAGCCACCCACAAGTAAAATACACCTAAACATCACCTCCTCCACTATCACCTCCACGAGATGTGCTCGAGTTGACCAAGGGCTTGCTTTCTTCGGAACAGGATGTCTTGTCGAGCGATGGCATGCCACTCAAGCGTGAGTGCATCCATTTCGGCTCGGTTCATCATCATGATCTTGTTTTTCTCGCAAGGAGCTTGGCGACGGACTTGTTCTCCTCGGCAGCCACTCTTCCCCGCTCAGTATCATCCTTGTGCAATGCACATACGCGTCGTTCATCATTTCGACAAACGAGTTCAGACCGTCGTCCAGAGGGGTGCTATAAATTGGACCCGAATTTGAACATGAAGATGAAGAATGAAGAAAGGGGGTGTCGGTGATTTGGGCACATACCTCGGGCTGGCAGAGGGCGGACCCATGGCGGCGGCGGTAGCGCCGGTTGCGGCGGCAGTGACAGCGGCGGCAGTGTTGGCGCCGGCCTTGACGTTCCGCACAACCGCCCACTTCGCCACTCCGTCGGGCCGCGCGGAAAGGGAACCGGTCGTCGCTACGGCCGCGCAAACAGTTCCGAGCCTCTTGCGCTTCTTGCCGGCAACATCAGCCTCAGGCGAGGCAGCTGTGGGGCGGGAGCGTGTCGGCAGCACCAGCGGCGGACCCGGCTGGCCGAGCCCTGAGCCCACTGGATCTTCCGCTTCGACCTCCCCTACAGTGACGGTGAACAGCGCGGCATCGGCGTGTCCATGGCGGCGCGACGGGACGCTGCTGCTTCGCCGAGGGGGAAGAAGTTGGAGGAACGACAGCGGAAGATTGGTTTCGCGCGGGCTGATATATCCCTCCCGCCAACACGAAGTTGAGATAGGGTCCGCCCTTCAGTTCGGAGGGGAACACCAGATTTTTCCAGGTCCACGGGTGGATTTGCAGGGCGCCCTCAAAAATATTTACGGGTCCACAAGTTTTACGGGCGCTGCTATTTCTGTTTTTGAAAGGAATATGCCCGAGAGGCAATAATAAAGTGTTTATTATATTATTCCATGTTTATGATAAATGTTTATTTCTCATGCTAGAATTGTATTAACAGGAAACGTTAATACATGTGTGACTAATGAACAAATAAGAGTTCCTAGTAACGCCTCTCGTTTAACTAGCTCGTTGATTAACTGATGATTAAGGTTTCCTGATCATGAACATTGGATGTTGTTAATAGCGGGATCACGTCATTAGGAGAATGATGTGATGAACACACACCCAAATTAAGTATAGCAATGCGATCAAGTCATTAAGTTTACATTGTTATACTAAGCATACGAAGTAATCCTAATCCTTAGACCATGAGATCATGTCAATCACTAACACCGGAAGAATGCTTTGATAACATCAAACGTCACACCGTAACAGGGTGATTATAAAGGTGGCGTTGGGTATTCCGAAAGTATTAGTTGAGGCTCATGGATCAAGAAGTGGTATTTGTCCATCCAGATGACGGAGAGATATACTCTGGGCCCTCTCGGTGATATCACATCGACACCGCTTGCAAGCACGTGACTAGGTCACAAGGATGTCATATCACATAACGAGTAAAGAGTACTTGTCGGGAACGAGATCGAACTAGGTATAGATGATACCAATGATCGGATCTCGGACAAGTAAAATATCGCGAGACAAAAGGAATTGGTTATGACGTTTTTGGTTCACACGATCACAAGATTCATCGTCGAGTATGTAGGAGTCATTACGGATCTCCAGATCCCGCTGTTGACTATTGATCGGAGAGGTGTCTCGATCATGTCTACATTATTCACGAACTGTAGGGTGACACACTTAAGGTTTGTCGACGCTTTTGGGTAGACACGGAATTTCGGAGAAAAAGTTTGGACAGCACCGAAATTGTTTCGGGTAATATTGAAATAGTTCAAGGGGTTAATTGTCAATGGTTGTTAATAGAATTAACAAATTAACCAAGGGGGTAAGTGTTAATGTTTGTTAATAGAATTAACAAATATTAAAAAGAAATGAAATTGTTTTATTTAATAAAGAAAAACCCTGAGATTTTTTGAGTGGAGTTTTAAAGAGAGTGAGTGGGCATGAGTGGATGCTCCACTCACATGAAGAGGAAGGGGTGGGGGCTCTTGAGCCGCACCACCCCCTTGGGCTGCCCCTTCTACTATATAAGGAGAGGTAGAGCTCCCTCTTATACACACACTTGATCCTCTCTCCCTCCTCCCGCTGCTCCACCTCTCGGCCATCCGCTTGGCGAAGCCATGGCCGTTTAGTTCTCCTCCACACCACGCCGTCGTGCTGTTGGAGTTCCTTTGTGGTTCTGCTACTTCCGTTGCCCCGCTGGATCGAAGGAACGGAGGTCGTCATCAAGCCGTACGTGTGACCGAGTACGGAGGCGCTGCCCGTTGCAGCGTACATCTTCACGATCTTGAGATCGGCGAGTGAACGACTACATCATCCACGAGAATTATTCTCGAAACGCTTACGGTCTTCGAGGGTGAGTTTCTCTTGGAATATGTTCCACTCGTTACGAGCATCTCCTAGATTAGATCTTGGCTTGTTGGTTTGTTCTCACCGTAGGAAATTTTTTGTTTTCTATGCTACGAACCCATCAGTTTTTAAGGTTTCAGAACCGTCTTTGGTAGCTATTTTACTGTTCCGCACGTTTTGAGGGCTCTGTTAGAGATGCTCTAATCTTGTAAGGCTCCAATGGCATTGTGTTTGGATTTGATAGTTGCTTTGGCATGCAAATGTTTTGATTTCATCTCTTCAAACATAGTCTAGCGAATGGTAGCTTTTTGGTTTTAGTAAGCATTTTGTCGAAAGAGAAGATATACTAAATTTTCTTTTATCAGTGCTCCGCCACCCTATTCCCATGGTGATAGCGGTCTAAATTCTTAAGGCTCCGCTTGGATGACAGTTTTTTAACCAAAACATCGGGAAGAAATGCGGAGCTGCTTTGCTCTGTATACTTTACATGCCACGACGGGTAGGGAAATACGGAGGGGAGAATTGGACAACCTTTCCAACCGGGGTCTAAGAGGGTCAAAAAAATTGAATTGCTTCTTTTGAGTTTATAATGATTTGTGGCAGTCTAGAGATCCTTTTTCCCAATTGTTCAAGTCTTTTTTAAGTCTCATTAATTTAGCAAATTCTTTTGGCACTTTCAATTTTCTAGATATCTTGATTCGATATACCTTTGACCACATATTTAAAATCCTTACAGCCAGAAATTCTCAAATCGGAATATGATAGGGCTGTGAATAGAAGTTCAATTTTCTTTAGAAGTTTCAATTTGAATCTTGAAAGGAATATGGTCAGAAATGTCTTGCTAAAGGAACCACGTAAGAGTTGGGGACATTTAAGGTCCATTCATCAGAAGAGAACACACAAACTAATTTCTCAAGCAAAGGTGCATTTTGCATATTACAGTGTATTCTCTTCTCTTGAGGAATTTCCACAAGTGTCAAATTACTATTAGCCTCATTGAAACCAATCGTGTCACTGACCCATTCTCTGGTTCTGCTGTGAGGAATCTAATATAACTAAAATCACACCTAAAACTAACCAATTCCTCTTCCCACATTTGTATACTTGGGAACAAATCAAGAATAATATTCCTCTCCTCAAACTCACAAGGGCCATATACATTTCGTGAAGCCCAAAGGTGATTTATTTAACCTTCTCGGCAGAATTTATTGATTTACAATTCTTTCTCTTAGTCTCCCGAATACACAGAATTGCACACCCAGAATCCTCACATTTATTAGCTATTGCAAGCCACTTGTCCTGGTCACCTAAGGGCAACTCCAACAAGCCGAAACATTGTGTCTGTCGGTATCCGTTCCTGTCCGCGCGACCAAAAACGAAGGGCCAACACGGTGTAACAAACGGACCGATGTTCGTTTTTCTGTACGCCACGACCATTCTCGACCCAAATTTAGGTCAGGTTTGCGTCGACCGTGAGTACATACGGACAACTTGTCTGTCCTCCCCGTGTTTCGCCCTGTCCCGCATGTCAGCGGCTACAACAGCCACCTACCCTAATTAAATGTGGGCGGTGGAGCTCTTTAAATGTGCGTCAATCGAGCAAACCCTAGAGCACAAACTTAGGGTGTGTTCGGTAGCTTGTATGACTTGAGAATGTATTTCCCACTTGATACAAGCTGCAAAGATACAGGATGTGTTGAGATAATGGTAGGTGTTTGGTACCTCGTATGAGCCGAAACAAGCTGAAGAGAAACGATGTTTGGTAGCTCGTATGAATGGAGACATGCTGCACAAATATAAAATTACGAAACGGTCCAAAGTTTAACAAACAGGACCTTGGACAAGAAATGGAAAAGCGATCAGGTCCACAGGAAATCCCAAATCGTGGCTGGCCATTGGGAACGTCAGAGACGATGGTGGTGCTGGTCCTCCATGGCGCGGGCTCCTCCGTTGAGGCGTCGGAAGGGGGTCGTGCTCGTACTCCATCGCTGCAGCGGGCGGAGCAAGCTCCTCCGTGCTCGGGGCGGGCTACTCCGTGCTCGACGTTGTGCGGGGCGGCGTTGGGAACCAGCGTGGGAAGGGGCGGCGCAGCCCTTGCGGCTGGGCGTGGGGTGGCGCAGCTCCGGTCGGTGCTCGTGCGGGGCGGCGTTGAGAGCCAGCGCAGGTCGCGGCGGGGCGGCGTTTGTGGTTGGGCGACGGGGATGGAGAAGAGAGGTCGGGAAGGAAAGAGAAGACACGGGGAAATGAGGGAGAATTTCGGTCGGGGTGGGTGGTGCGCAGCTCGGGTGGGGCCGACGCGTGGGTTTTTTTGTATGACGCGAGCCTGGCTGAGGAGAGAAGCTCGATTCGAGCTTCTCTCGTGGGCATGGCTGAGAGTCATTTTTGGGCGAGGTGGGCAGGGCTGAGGACGCACGAGCCAGTCTACCAAACAGCGAAAACTGGGGTGGACGGAGATTAGGGAGCCGGGCTACCAAACACGCCCTTAGCTAGCTTGGGGTTCTCATTCCAGCAACAGCGGCCACCACCTCTACAGACATCGACACGCCGTAATGAATCTGCCACCACTGTCGCATCATCTCATTGACCAGGTCGAGCAAGCAAGTCGGAGGGCGGCCAAACCATCAGGACAGCTTCCCTGGCCGCATGGCGACGAATGGTGTGGGCCGGCATGATTTATAGCCGATCATCCGCAACTGTCGGATTACGCAAGGATGATGCCCGTAGAGGCTGCCTACACTCACGCCTACGACCTACGCCACCCAGGTCACAAAGGTCACTGATGGAGGGTTAGAGGACGATATCCACGCCTTTGAGGAGGGTGCGTTGCAGATTGGCCACATGCAACTGAATGCTCCAAGGGCTTCATGTTTTCTACTAACGCAGCACCGTCCATGGCACAGGAGACCGAGACAGAGCAAGCACATCTCACGGCTGTGTATGTGACACGCGCTCTCCGCCGGAAACGGTAGCGTGTTGTTGAGGCGACCGCCATAGCCGTAGTGGATCCTCGGTCAGAAATTTAAAATTTATAAAAATGTTTTTGAAATTATTAAATATATGACATGTGGGTCTCATTCGTCATGAGTTAATAGTCAACCCATTGACTTGACAGAAACGTCCAGTTTTAGGTTTTGTGATGGTTTCTGACAAAAGAGGAATGTTTCTAGTGGTAAAACTTTGTTTGAAACGATTTGAGAGTGGGGAAAAGTGAAAAAAAAAAGTTTAGAACATGAGGACAACTGGGTAGTAAGGAATCAGTACCATAGAAATAGAAATCCCTGTTTTGAATCATTTGCTACGGCAGAAAAAAATTAATACGGTATTTTAACATAATCTGAAACCTATTTTTTGTTGTCCTATTATCTGTTTGAGACGCTCTAAGTTGCTACAGTGGTAATGTAGTACTTTTTCCTCAACAGAACCTAATAGTTTATTCAAGGAACTCTGACGGAAAAATCCAGGATTATTTTGAGTGACGGGTTCACGCGTGGGTGCAAGTACATGAAAAATATTTTAATCTTGTTTCCTGCTGTAATCCACAATTAAAAGAAGAATAATCAAGGAAACATTAGTCAAAAGGCATCAATATATAACCAATGTTCTTCATAAGACAACAAAACAGTTCATTGCACTATTTAAAAAAAAAACAGTTCATTGCACTAAAGCTCTTTCAAGTTTACTTACTTGATCAGCCAACAACGCCACTACAAGCTTATCTTACTTCCCCTGGGATCCCTGAATAATGTGGTCAACTCAACCTTATCCCCAAGAAGTTTATCAAAGAAGAGGGCAGCATAGCATAAGTTAATTAGATTAATTAATTAAGAGGGTCGTGCGAAGGTCTAAATGCCGTTGTTTTTGCAAGTTGTTTAGGTGAGTCTACTCCATGGAGTCAGATACTCGGATGAAGTGAACTGCTTCTGCTTGGAGGCTAATGGCAGAGTTGTGATGCTGCGTCCTTTCGTACTAACTTAAGTTTCTTCTGGGATCCGCACAATGGCAAGTTGGCCATGCAATCTTACTGCCAAAAGAATGTTTGGGCATGCAACCATTTTTTTCTTCCAAACTTAGGTTCTTAATTCCGTACATCATTGCGACAGTCTAAGCTTGTGCCAGTCTTTGGCATACTCTCTAAAAAAAAGTTTCCAGGGTCAGTTTTGCTTACTGATGCCAATCCTTTTAGAACAGCGTCTTGGACATTATCTCCACAACAAGGGCAACTTATATAACTACATTTAGGATGCATTGCTGATCAAAATTAGCATATCCTTTCTCATAAAAACTCATCTAGTCTGCTAACTGTATGGTGAGAACTGTTCAATGATAGCATTTCAATCATCAATTTTTTGTATGAGCCAACGTCAGATAGCAGAGCCTGCAATTCACATAGTATAACACCTTTAGCTTTTAAAGACTAATGGCAGTTATTCTGCCAAATCAATTAATTAGATAGAATAAGTCTGATACATGGTAGGGAGGAGCTAGCTGTAAAGGAAAAAACAGAAGAAAAACAAGAACAAACTAAAACGGACTACTCCCAAAGTTCAGGCTCGTCATCTGTCTCGAGCTGATCGTCATCACACGACAACTCTTGCAGGTTTCCAGCAGGAGAAGATCTTCTTTGGTCCAGTCGACAATGATCAATTCCGAGGGGGGATACAGGTTAGCCCTTCTTCGTTGCTTGTTGTTGTGGTTGGAAGATACAGACTACTCCTAGTAAAGTATTGTACTATTGCCAAACTGGACCTGCAACAACTTCATGAACTTGGTCAAAAGGGTACCTGTCCGCCGTATAGAGGGTTCTGACAATATGGTATGCAGAACAAGTGTACATGCTTCCAGCTTCCAAGTGATGAGGCTACTAAATCAAACAATACATGCAGTGTACTATGCTTAAAAAGATCAGCAGGATGAAACATGTAGCTCAGCTTTAGCAATGCGCTAGTAGAATAGTCCGTTGTTTCTATTTATATGCTAGAAATTTGGAATTTGTTACTCACTAGAACATCTTATATTTAGGGAGAGAGGAAGTACCTTCTACTTCTAAACAAATCTTATATTTTCAGAACAGTTATTTTTCTACAGTACATGGTCGAAAGACGCAAACTCAAAAGAAAAAAAGCTCAATCAGCTGATCAAAACATAACTGGAACACAGCAGACTCGCTTAGATCATAACTCTGAAAAAACAACAAATTTTTCCGACAAGTAAATATGTTCATGCTCTGTATCAAAAAAAAATGTTCACGCTCTGATCAGAAAATTTAGATCAGACGCTCCCAACAATTAAAATCGGTTCACTTTTCTGCTATGTCTTCTCAGTGTTACCAACTAAATATTTTTTCTCGTGATATTTTCCCTTTCTATTATCTTCAAACTACAGCAGATTATATTATACTGAATACTTTACCAAAAAAAAATCTTGATCAGAACACAACAAGAACCCACTCTAAAACCAACCACCCCAAAATGCAGTGACCTGTTTTATATGACAAAAAGGGAGAACATAAACCATACAAGGTCAATGAGCTAGTAACATAAACACAAAGTTACATGCTCGATATATAATATTTTAACAATTTCTTCAATGATCACATACGTGTGCAAAGAGAAGGGATTATTTCGATGTCTAGTATGATTGCACACGAAAGAATTGACATGACAAAAGGGAACAATTTCTTATATATCGGTCTTGAGGGTCAAAGTGGATGACACCATCCAGAAGGATACTGCTGCATTGTCAGTTACAACTGCCCATGGACTTTTGGCAGGTCAGCCTAGTATGTATCTGCTTTCCACCATGGTCCAGCCTAAGTTAAGGTTCTTGACTGGAGAAGGGTGCAGTACCGAAACAACTTGATGGAGTACTTGGACTGCTCTATAGTCACAGGCTTGTTATCTCTACACGCGGCATGTGGATTGTAGAGTACACTTGTTGTCCTTGTCCAATTACTTGGTAGTTACATTATTGGCGACACTATTTTCTTCTCTCGCTCCCCAGGTTACTTTTTGAGTGTAACCTTGATGCCCTTCTTCTTCCATATGGAGATTCATAGTAGTAATTTAATTGAGATGGCACTCGATATGTGATGAGAGCAAGAGTATTGGTTTCTTCTATTTATTTTAAGGATCGAGCAATAGTACTGTTTTGTTCAAAGAGAACACGCTATTAACCCTTGCACTTAAATTCTGGAACTTTGTCTGGTGTTTTGCCGAGATCAACTAGGGTGCTGTGAGCTGGGAGTCTGGGACTCAACACCCCTGATGGATGTAAGCTGAATAGTTGTAACCCAACTGTGCCCTTTTCCTCTAAATTCTGGAACCTTGCCGACACTTTTCAAAAAGAAAACACATGATACTCTATCGCGTTAAAGTTTAAGAGAATTGTGGTTGATTTGACCATTTCATTGAGGGTTGCATCAAGGATTGGTTCATATAGGCTGATTTCCAAGAATGCGTATCTCCTTGCCAAATATTCTCGATAAAGGGTGCACCTCCTTGCCAATTGCCAGGCGGTTGTAGTTGATGCTTGAAGAGTGTTTCATTCTTATCCTTGGGCGGATTTCGTTGATCCAGCAAAAGTAGTCACTCTAGCTTAGACCCTCCATACTAATTAAGTAATCTTAATATATGTTGGTTTTCAACGTACAGGTGGTGGTTCGGTAGCCTCGTCTTCTGGGTGACTCGATGCCCTAGTTTTAGCATAAGTTGGTAATATGTACCTACAGAGAGTACTAACTGTTCCTCGTGATACGTGCATTCCTAACCTCTCCGTAATACCCATTGTGAGTCCTACTATTGATAATGTACTTGTCAATTGCCATGTACCAGTGGCCGAAGGAGCCCAGGAAGTTTTAGTTGCCAAGGAGGGCAGGCCATGGCCATAAAATGTCAAAATTACCAGTTTAGCTTTTATGGAAAAAGTTTACTTTTTTGTTTAGAATTACTCCCTGTGTATCATAACACACGATGTTTTACGTATTCCGGTGACAATATATGGATCTATATAAACGCAATTTAGTGTGTGGGTTCATTTATTTTGCTCCGCATATAGTTCATGCTAAAATACCCAAAACATCTTATATTATGATAGGGAGGGAGTAGTTTTTACTAAATAGGTGTATATGTATGAGTTGGAGAGGGGGATATAGGCATGACCCCAGAAGTTAAGCGATTAGCAGAATCGTAAGTTCAGTAGACACACACACATATGGACGCACTTTTCTGCATAGGTGGCCGGCTTCTAAAGTACACCAGAAGTCCAGAACAAACTCAGAGCCGGTATCATGTCATGAGCACATATCACCATCAAGTCAAACCATATCCGTATATTCTAAGCCGGCCTCACATCCATCATATCTGCTCCTATAAATCCCGTCCCTCCCGCGCAAACCAACTCAACTCAACTCAGCTCAGCTCACTCATCCATCGACACACAACGCAACGCAACGCAAGCAACACAACACACCACCGGTTGCAAAAACTAAGAGAGAGAGGAACAGAGAGATGGGGAGGGCGCCCTGCTGCGACAAGGCGACGGTGAAGAGGGGACCATGGTCGCCGGAGGAGGATGCGATGCTCAAGACCTACATTGAGGAGCGTGGAACCGGGAACAACTGGATTGCATTGCCGCACAAGATTGGTAAGCAATCGTCTTGTGCCTGCTATAAGTAGATGTTCATTAAATTTCCAGGAATTTGTCATCAGTAGTTCGTGGTTAACTAAGTTTGTGTGTATGTCCATGAGAACAGGGCTCAAGAGATGTGGCAAGAGCTGCAGGCTGAGGTGGCTCAACTACCTGAGGCCCAACATAAAGCACGGGGACTTCACCCCAGAGGAGGACAGCACCATCTGCAGCCTCTACATTAGCATCGGAAGCAGGTTAGATACAGAGATCTTTTTTGTTATCATTCGAGCAAAGTAACCACTCCCACAGTTTGCGTCTTCTGCGGACAACCCCAGCACAAATGTACTAAATCCAGTGCGTGCTGCTTGACATGATTAACCAGGTGGTCCATCATAGCCGCGCAGCTGCCAGGAAGGACCGATAACGACGTCAAGAACTACTGGAACACCAAGCTCAAGAAGAGGCTCCTCGGCGGCCGGCGCAAGAACCGCGGCCAGGGCGCCGCCGCCGCCGCCATGAACGATCTGGACAGCACCAACGACGGTGAGCGGCCGCTGAGCGCGTCGGCGATGGAGAGGATCCAGCTCTGTATGCAGCTGCAGGAAATGCAGAACCCCCTCGGCGTGAGCCACCCCAACCCCTTGCAGATGTGGCAGTCTAACCAGCAGATGGACACTCACAGCAACAGCAGCGGCAGCAGCAGCGGCTTTAATGTAACAGTAGCTGAGCAGGGACAGTCCAGCCCTCTGAATGGTCACCACCTCAGCGGGCAGCAGCAGCAGCAGCAGCTGGCCGTGGACGGCCTTGGCTCGCCATCCAGCGCCGAGAACTCGAACGTCGTCACCATCGAGGCCGAGCTTCAGGAGCTTCTCTACAGCGCGACGACGACTGACAGCGTGGTAACCACGCAGCAAGGGGATGCGGACTGGTGGAGCTACGATCAGGGCAGGTCCCCGGTGAATTGCTGGGACTTCACCCCTGAAACCAGCTCGGTGTTCCAGGACTACACATCTGTGGTGTATGACATATGAACTGTGATGAGGTTGTTGAGGTAAAGACTAGGGAATAGGGATTGTGTAGGCTTGGTTCTTGTAAGGATCTTAAACAGAAACTGTAAGGGGACTTCTTGTAAGAAATGTGTAGTAAAGCTGTAAGGCATAATAAAGGTATGCAAGAGTACCAGGTCGAAGCAAATTATTGTAACTCGGCACCATTCAGTCCAGGGAAGATGCAATAGGAACACCAACACCTAAGTCTAGTTATTTGGTGTTGGAATGATGAGAACTTTCAAATCATTGATTCCGGACTTCAAATTGTGTTTCTTGTTTTTTTTATATAAACGGGCTTCTAACCAGTTTCCATTAATCAAATCGGAAAGAACAACCTCATTACATTTGAAAGTAAATGCAAGGGAAATTGTGCTCCTTGTGCACGAACAGGTTTGATTAAGAGCATGGCTTTATGACATGAACAAATTAAGTTTGTGCACGATAACTTGTGTCGTGCAGGTGGTTGGTAACCTAATATTCGATTATTGCCCTGTCCATTCAGGTTTGCCTCTTCTTGCTCCGCAAGTCCACAGTTTGAGTGTGACTGTGTGTGAGGGCATCTCTTGCTAGATACCAGTTTCAGATTTGTCAAAACACGGTTCTATAATTTGGAAATTCGCACTGTGTGATTTTGTTAAGTGTTCGCGCTACATTATGGACGATGGAGGCGGAGGAATATAGAAATGGGTCGTTGGAGTTGGAAACTACTCGTCTAAGGGGGTCGATTTCGCAACGGGGTATAGGGGAGGACTAACCTTAAATCGCACCCGGTACCCTTGATATAATGGGGTTAGAGGTGGATTTAGTGTGCCCTCAAAAAAAGTTATCCAGACTTGACCGATATGTGGTTTCTGTTCGGGCCACCAAACTGGCTTAAAACCGTATGTCGGCTGGATCTTTTTGGTCTGAAGGTTATATTACATTATCTGTTGGAGATGCTTTGAGTACTTTAGTCTTCAATAAAGACTGCAGTAAATATGAGTTCATGTGTGACTGTGTGTGCATACGTACTTGCAAGTTGTGTATAATGTTTTCAAAAGAAAACTGAAGTCGGAGATAATAAAGCGATATGTATTATAGGCTATACGAAAATCAAAAAATCATAACTCTGAATAAGGTGAAAAAACAAATTTTACTTAGTACATTTATCCTTTGTGCAGATCATGTATGAAAAGATATTTTGCTAGAGATTTGGACGTGCATAATAGACTTGTATGATTTTTTTCACAATTTATTTAGGCCGTAAAAAAACTTCTCAAAAAAAATGGAAGCTGGTGCTAGGGGAGATACAATTGTTTTTCGTACATTTTAATAATCCATCTGTTCAATAATAATTGTCATGAGCTAGACTAGTTTTTATATTATGCGGTGTACTGTCAGTGACAATCAAATCCGACCGGACGTAGTAGTAGTATATATAAAAGTTAAATTATGTTGCAAACCGAATAGTCACTGCTGGGATGTCAGAGACAATGGTCGCGATACGCCGCAACTGAGACAAATGAGATCATTCCTCCTCAAGGTAGGCTGATGTAATCCAACGAAAGAGTAGACAAAGTCTCAAACGCCGGTGGTCAGCAGAACAAGGCCATGTAGCGTGTGTGAAGCCAAGTACAGTATGTCGAAAATAGCAAAAACGTAGTCAAGATCTGAAGGATTGGAAAAAGGCCCGCTTCAACATGGCATATGGATTGTGCGTGTGGACTGGTTCTGTGTCTATGTCAGCATGCTGACCACTAACCAGGAATCACCCCTTGCAGCGTATTGTCAGCACACACACACAAAATCAACAGAGAATCCACCGGAGTATCGTCTTTTTATTAGTACGTTTCAAGCTCATACAGGTAAGTGAGCAACTGGATTGTTACTGCTAGAAAAGATGGTGGTAATTAGAGCATCCCACCGGCCCGGACAAATGTTATTGGACACACGTGTGTTGGACAAATGTTATTGGACACACAACACATGTTGCCACTTACTAGGAGCGGATCGCCACCGCCATTCCAAATAGTATAATAAAATTTTGTTGAACTGAATATGTATGAAATGGCAATATTTCATTGAATTCAAAGGACATTTAACAAAATTTAACAAGCGATATTTAAGAAACTTAATAAAATTTAAACTAAACACTAAATCCTAGATCTAGCGACACTATCGGCAAATAGAGGGAATGAGGTTCGCCACCAGCAAAACCCCACACCGTGAGGAAGATGCTTATCCTGGCAGCAACATCATCAAGAAGGTGCATGCCTTAGAGCATCTCCTGCAGCTCATCTAAATGGACATCTAGCAAATATAGATGACCCATGTTAAAAAAAACGCCCCAGCAGCTCATCTATAGCGACATCTATCGATAGATGATCCCCCAAACCTTGTATGCATCATTCACATGTGGATGACGCTTGGAGGATCATCCAAACAAAACTGCTCACTCTTATTGGCCAGATTTGAATAGGTGGAAAGTAAAGTGTTGAATAATACTACTAAAATATATGAGAGTGAATATAGATGTCTTAAATATAGATGATCTACTGGAAAACTGAGAACATCTATAAGGGAATCTTTTTAGATGATCTTCTATATGAAGATATAGATGATCAAATTTGGATGAGCTGTTGGAGATGCTCTTATCGGTACGTAGGAGGTGGTCCTTTCTGACATTTCACTTGGCAAGTGGTCTTTTTTGTCAAAATTCCCTGAAGCGTGCAGACAAAAGCAACAGATGGCGGCAACGAAAAACTCATGCGTCGGCCAAAGCATACGCAGATGCAAACATTGCTGAACATTGTCACCAAGTAAATTTATAGCAGAATCTTTTTCCCAGGCCACCCAGAAACATTTCATTCAAACCACATTATAACAGAGAATGTTCTTTTCAAGCATTACTCATACAAACATGGCTTTATTCTTCTTCCAGGTGGTTTAAGGGTGTATTTCTGATCCTTCTGACACTGAATGAGCTCAGGCACTGAAAAAACGTCAACGACCAACAAGCAGAAGTTTGAGTAGTGCCATCCTTATGTAGAGGCCATTCTTAGCCTGCCTAAAATATGCAGCCCTTGGATCACGATCAACATCTACCGTGATCTGCAAAACAAAAACAAAATTTGCGTCCCAATTATAGTACAACTTGACTATCGCTAGAAAATACTCTCTCCGTTCCTAAGTATAAGATGTTTTAGCCTTTTCAAAATTCGATGAATCTAGACATGTTTTACTGTTTATACCCATCCATTTCAGTCCATATCTAGCATATATTGGAAATGTCTAAAACATCTTATATTTAGAAAAGGAGGTACCCAACCAACCAAGAACATATGAGCTGCTGATTTTGAACACGGATCCTCATGGAAATGACCACAACCATAGTTAATTCTCACCAATGGATGATTTTCACATCGTTCTTATAGATATAATTACTTATATTGAACGCTCACTGGGCATAGCTAATTGGACCAGCATACTCACATACGCAAAGAGACACCAGCGTGCACCAAGCTATATCATTTGGCATGGTAACTAGTACTATATTTAGAGAAAACGCAAAGGACCTTTGCGCTTTTTTGCATTGAAAGGGTAGAGTGCGGTTACAAACCCCTAGGGGCCAAATTCAGGTTTGAACAATAACTAGTACTATCTAGCCAGAACAGATAACTTCAGCGCCCCAATTCAAAGGATTATTATGTTGGATTAAGCAGTCAGCACTCAAAAACTCTTTCTAGTGATACTGCGAGATTTAGATGCAACACAAGGTGGCACCAATTAGAAGCAAATTCAGTTCCTGGTGTTTTCAAAAGGATAATTGCTAACCTCATCGAGCCTTGGAAGGGGATGCATGATGACAGCATGCTTTGGCATCACACCTAAAACCTTCTTGTCCACAATATATTTTCCACGAGCAGCTTCATAAAGATCGATCCTCTCACCAAATCTTTCTTTCTGAATACGTGTTTGATAAATAACATCACACTTGGATGCCACCTCCAACAAATCTGAACTTTCTTCCCATTCAACACCTTGCGAAGTTAAGTGCTCCTTGATATCATCCTTCAAAACAGAAAAAAAATACAACAATCTATTTATTGCATCTGACCACAAAATAATTCAAACAAAAGAGTGCAGGCGATATTTATTCAGGGCAGTAGTACCTTCATTTTTACAACATCCGGAGATACAAAGTATATCTTAATGTTCTGGTATTTAGCTATCAAATAGGCCAGAGAACGGACAGTTCTTCCATTAGCGAGGTCTCCAACCAAACCAACCTTGATCCCATCTAGCCTACCAATTTCTCTTTCTATTGTATATACATCCAATAGAGCCTGAAAGAAGGTATTAAAATATCAATTATAAAGAATGTATCACTGGTACCAGAATGATGTAACAACAGAAAGCAGATTCCACCTACTCTATGAGGATCATCCAGAAAACAGAGAGCATGAGCACAAACCAACTATACACATTTACCAATATGATCCGGCATATAAAGAGCTGTGGGGGACAAACTCACAGGTAAACAGGCACAAACATGAGCTGATAGTCTGTTGATACTGACTCAAATATAAAACATGCAAACGAGTTTAATGATGTTTCTTTTTTTTAATATGTATTCTCCTCTGAAAGCAACATTTAAATAAATTTCCTCTCTTATATTCATTAGCATCAAAATGCAGGTATTACGAATTTATGGTTACAAATATCTACTTTTCCCAGCCATATAACCTCTTTAATACATATGCCATGTCAAAATATGTATTAAGAAGAGAATATACTGGCACAGATTATGTCAGACAAAATTCCTTTATATGATTATGTGCTCAATTTATACAGAGGCCTTCAAAAGTACAGTAAGTTAACTGTTTTAAAGACGTATAATTCATGACTGATCTATGTCAGTTTTTGTAATTAATCCAATGCTTTTGCTAACTGTGCAGGCATAAACACTAAGGATAGCCCAAGGAAAGCTTAATGGCAAAAACATATCTGGTTTGCACTCTACAGTAGTATATGAATTGACAATAACCAATCAACTTAAACTGCCAAAAAAAAGGAATGTCATCACATGGTTCACAGTTGCACATGAACAAATATGTAGCACAGTGAATGCTGACTACACCATCATTCACAAAAATGCAGTTTTAAGCACCTGACCTTACAAATAGTTGCTATTTCCTTGTCCCAAGAATTGTGTTATTCCAAACATGCTGATACTGTTTCCCCAATATACTATTTACCTGAGTTGGATGTTGCCCTGGCCCATCACCTGCATTAATAACTGGAATGTCCGCAGTGGCAGCTGCTCTCCTGGCAGCTCCACTTTCAAAATGTCTCAGAACGATAATATCAGAATAGCCTTCAACGGTTCTTATGGTATCTGCAGTATGGTTACACATGGTTAGTAACCTAATGTTTGATCAAAAACAAGCACAATTGGATCAAGTTGGTAAGAGTAAGAACTGATTTTTTTCTGGGTATATTCTGTGCTCTTTTTGTGAACCTTTGATTCCCCACAGGATAACTAACGTGCAGAAGGTAGCCAGATGGCGTGGCTGCGATGGGTTGGGTAGACATAGGTTCAGACGAGAGAATTACTAGGGAGAGATTAGATTAATTGGTTTTGCTTGTCTCCCACGTGGATACATGTTATCCTTATACAATGGATGTTCAGGCTCTTGAATTCTCCTTACATGATCCATCAACTCTGATTCCTGCCTGGAAACCAGCAGGCACTGCACATTCATATCATCCAAGACAAAATGCATGATTCACAATGATTGAAGTCTTCAGCGTGGGCCTACCTTTACAACATTGGAATTGAGAGGATAACTAATGATGCAACAACGCAAACACAGTAGTTAGGATGCCCTGTCTTTATAACATTGGAATTGAGAGATAACCAGTGATGCAACGCTGCAAACACGGTAGTCAACTGAAAGTTAAGTTAGTATTTTCCCTAATACAGTTCACAAAAATTGCTATAAGCATTCCACACCACACTGTAGATTATTCACCACATCACAGCTTATAAAGGAAAAGGTCAAGTTTACTCCCCCAAACAGCTGGCTTTGCTCAATTTCACCCCTCAGTCTGGTTTGGGCTCACTGAACACCCTAAATTATCATATCTTGGGGCACTTTACTGGTTACCCCTAGCCGATTTCTTAGAAGATAAAAGCTCATTGAAATTTTCAAAATAAATTCACATAAATCATACATATAGGCTCTGTTTTTTAGTCAAGCGACTAGTCGATGAGTCACAAAATAAATGTCGACTCAACATCTCGACTCGACTCATCGGTTGAGTCGAACGACTCAATCGATTAGTCTCGACTAGTCCTGGTTTTTGAGTCGGACTTAAAATTGTCCCCGCATGTCACATGTCATATTTTTCCAATATTGCTTGCCCACCAGAGATAGCCCAGGTTGTTTGTTCAGCTCAAGCTGCAGCAGAAGCTGATGAGCATTATAACCCATTCATAGCAAGGAGCAAGGAGGATCCAGCTTAGAAATATGCATTCTGGCCAGAACCTGAGAACAGGTTGTTGCTGCAATGTAATTTGTGTGGGAAGAGAGTTACTTCTAGGCCTCTTAGGATGAAGAAGCACCTTGCCGGCGGTTAAACAGTTGTGACTATGTGCCCCAAAACTACTAATATTGCCAAACTACTCATGTCGACTAGTCGACCATGAGTCTTGACTAGTCACGACTAGTCAAGAGTCACTACCCCTGAACGACTTGTCGACTCGTCGACTCGAAAACGTTGCATATAGGTTGTGGAGTTAAATCACCTGTGTGCAAAGAAAGAAACATATTACTTCCTTAGCAGATCGCAAATAGTTATATTTTTAACCAATTTAATCAATATACTTTACCTACAAGTCTACAACCTACTGGTATGTTTTTTCTAGAAAAACAATAACTATTTTAGTTTCCCGCAAACTGGACAGGGGATGGGTGTATAGTACTATTAGTGCTCCAGGACTTTATGGTTTGCGGGATTAGATGAGCCTATAAAAAAATTAGGGAAGAAAGTGAACCCAACCAATAGTTTAAGCGAGGAATGTCAACTTATTCTGCTGATAAATAACTATGCTTCAAAGCGAGCTAGTCATGATAACGATCTTTCATTGATGGGTATTTCCCTACATGATAGAGAACTCTCTTTTTTGTCGCTGCAAGTCATAAAGAACTCCAGATTTTGCAGATCAGTGGATGTGACAGTAACCACCTAGAATATTCTAGGGCCACCATTAAACAATCAAAAGATTTAACATTTGCAGCTAGTTGCTCCTGCAGCTGCTTATACATCCCAATTTCTAAGTACAGATGTTAACAATACTCCAAATGATAAAAATTTCTACTTCAATACTCCATGTCGCAGCCTGTTCGGCGATGTAAGTGAATTTATAAGTATGAAACCGGTTCAGCCAATGAAAATGCTTTCAAGATAATCGTAAGTCATAAAGTACTCTAGATTTTGCAGATCAAAGGATGTGACACTAACCACCTAGAATATTCCTGAGCCACCATTAAACAATCAAACATTTGCAGCTAGTTACTCCTGCAGCTGCTTATACATCCCAAATTCTAAGTACAGATAATAACATCACTCCAAATGATAGAACACTTCTACTTCAATACTCCATGTCGCAGCCTGTTCTGCGATGCAACTGAATTAACAAGTATGAAACCGGTTCAGCCAATGAATATGCTTTCAAGAGAATCTCAGGTCCTCATGGGTTTGTACTTTGCTACAATTCACAGTTATCGCACAACTAGTGTCTAGTTAGGATTTCACAGATCCAAAATCAAAACCACTGTTCTCCCGTCAGGCACAGAATCTACACCCCTCATGTAGTGTCATGTGCTCAACCACCATCCACCCTCATTCACTTCCAAATCACTCCAATTATAGACAAGATTTCAGTTTTCCGATTACAAGTGACGGTCAGTCAGCAGGCACCGGAGGAACTTTCAGGAAGCTCACCTTCGAGGGTCTCGCCCTTGGCGGCGGAGGAGAACTCGCGGGCGTTCTCGGTGGTGAGCACTTCCCCGCCGAGCCGGCGCATGGCGGCCTCGAAGGAGAGGCGCGTGCGGGTGGAGGGCTCGTAGAAGAGCGTGGCCATGAGGTATCCCTCGAGGACGCGGCTCCTAGAGCCGTGGGAGCCCCGCTCCACGGCCTCCATCTCCCGCGCCACCTCGAAGATCTCGTTGAGCGCCTGCCGGTCGAACTGCTGCGCCTCGATCACGTCGCCGAGCCGCAGGGAAGCCGTAAGCGGCGATGTAGCCGGCGCGGCGGAGGCGGCGAAGGCGCGGCGGGGATTGGATGGGAAGGGCTTGAGATGCGGTCTCCATGAGGGGGTGGGGAGGAGGGGGTGAGGGAGCGTGGCCCGGACGGCCGCCATGGAGTGGGGTGAGCGGCGGGAGCTAGGGTTTAAGGTTTTAGGACGAGGTGGGGAGAGGTTTCTTCTCGGAGTGTTTCTGCGGTCGCCTGAGCTTGGACCTCCCGGTGACTGCTATTTCAACGCAAAACGACAGAATGGATCTAGCGAGTGCGACTGGCCGGGCCAAATACAGTGTGCCTAAGGATATGTATTCGTATTGTACAACTTTTATAGGAAAATCTCGGATAAACTGTATAGTATCTTCTGAAAAAGATTTATATAGAGCTCTTCTAACATAGGATTACATTTGTCAATATCTTATAAAATGATTTCACTATAAGGAAACTGCTTATACCTCACCCCCGGATCACGAGAAAATTTCAGAGGAGGTACACAAAGAAAGGTTGGGTAGAAGGTGGAATAGAGTGATTGAACTCAAAACCATTGAGGCGGCCTTCGGAACATGCCGACCTCTTTGCGTCCAACCTATGTCCTCCCCTAACCCGCATGTCATTGGCTCCAGCGCTCACCTACCCCATTAACTATGGGCAATGGAACTTTTAAAAATGGCGCCGGTGGCAAACCCTATACCACAAACCTATACATGCCCCTTGGTCTCCAGCCACGGCGGCCACCATATCCACTTACAGATCGAGCCACCGCCGCTTGGATTCGTCGATGCCGCCGCAAGATCTAATCGACCAGGTTGAGTGGGAGCGTAAGAGCGTGTGTGGCCGCTATCGCGGCATCTTCTCTCGATGAATGGTGACGAACTTGACGTGGGTCGGAATGATGTCGAAGCAGGCAAGGAGGACGGTAGATGCCGCCTACTCCGACGCCATCGACCATGACGAGGAGGTATACGTCATCGGTGTCTGGGGCGACGGGTTGGAGGAGGGCGTCCACGCCTCACGCGATGCAGGCGTCCCACATGGAGCTGAACCAGCAGAGGGCGACCGGTTTCTAGGCCATTGCGCGCATGTGTCGATGCTGCCATGGAGGCCGAGACGGAGATGGGCGCAGGACGACGGAGTCCGCGACACGCGCAAACGGCAGCGCGACAGGGAGGTGGCCAAGGAGGCCTCCAAAGAAGCAGGAGGCTCTGATTGATGTCATACCCCGCCGGTGGCGCCGCCTATGCTCGGCCAGTTTTTCCATGAAGTTGGCGCTGCTACGTGTTTCGTAGCTTGAAAGGAAGAGAGGAGGAGGAGCCAATCTAATCCGCCACATGCCTTGGCCATGTGGTACTGTGATAGGAAGAGCTAGCAAGTTCGTGGGCACAACTGGCACTACCAACTAGCATCCCCACGGCGTAGCCGGCGTCAATCCTTGGCCTTACCCCTCCACCGTCCGAGCGGGCTAGCTCCGGCGATCGGTTGTTAACTTTTGTTGCATTTTAAACCTAATTCCGCGGTTTAATGTTGCACTAGAAATGTAAAAGTCGGGAGAAAACTCATCGGTGGTTTGCTGCCGACGGTCAAACTTTATATTTGAAAATAAAATATTGAAAAGTATATCAAACTGTGCAAAATCATAACGGGGCGGACTCGATTCGTCGGCTTATTAAGGACAGTGGCCGGAAAGGGACGGCCATTGATCCGTTTTGAGTTGGCCCATTTGACTCATTCCCATGTGCGGATGTGCCCGGTCAGTGCCCCGGACACACCATGATTCGGCTAGGCCAAACATGTCCGTTGACTTTGTTGATCTAATGCCAAGCTTCCTAGTTGTCCTGACAGTCAAGCTTGTCTAGACATGTCCGTCCTCCAGCCCTAGAAATCCCCACCGATCAAATTCTCCCAGCTACATATACAAGCCACCTTCTTGCTCATTAAAGTTGTGGATTTAAGCTTTTTTATACACCATTTATAGGCACCTTAATCCTTACAGAACTCCCTCCCTAGCCTCCCAAACTCGTTGTCCTTCGAGCTTCGAGGCTTGGGGGAGATCACCGAGATTTACATCTCCACCAAACAGATTCAAGAGAGAAAATTGCAAAAACTCATCACAATTGTGATTAGGGTTCCAAAAAACCATCATGTTTTCGTTTTTAGCAAAAAAAATCGGTATTGTGTAATAGTGGAGCAAAAAACACTGACTGTCTATTTTACGCCCGTTAAACCTCTTTCTGACCGGTGGATCTAATTTGTCAGGCCGATGTGGTAGGTTTATTTTGCTAAAAAGTCCTTCACAGTTATTTTTCTTTTTACACAAGACACGACCCAATATCGTGGATGAGCTGCAGCTCGAGCGGATGGTGCGATGACGGCAGCACGAGCTTGAGGAGGGCGTGGACGCTGCAGGCGCCGAGGAGACGGCGACGGTGTCGAGGGCAACACGCAGAGCCTCCTTGAATTTGAAGGCCGTCCGGAGCAGTGGCATCCCGGCCGCGGGGGCGTCGGGGAGCCGGTGATTGAGCTGTGCCCGTACCTCGCGCGCGCGGAAGGCGTCGCTGGCCTCGGCGAGTTTGGCCGCCTCCGCGAGCTGGTCCACCGCTGCCACGGCCACGGCCACGGAGTCGTCGCTCGCTGCTTCCGCATTGGGCTTGAGGGTGGACGGGGCGAACCCGCCGCCAGAGGCCGCGCCTGGGCCGTCGGCGAAACGGGGTAGCTTGGGCGACGACGCGTCGACCATCGGGTGTTGGTGCCTCTTCGCCGGGTGTGTGTCGGAGGAAGGGAACGTGCGTCGCCGTTGGGGTCGTCGCCGACCAGGGTGAACGGGAGGCCGTGCGCCGGCCCCATCAGCGGCGGCGGGTGGTGGCGGGGGAGCATGCGGGGAAGGTCAAGATCCGGGTCGTCGTCTTCCATGGCGGCGGAGCGTGGCCCGTCATCGCGGCGGCGTGCGGCCGTGCGGGTTCCCCCATTCGGCCTTGTCGAGGGGTGGGAGGTGGTGGATCCAGTCATCCTTGGCGGCGTCGTTGACCTCCCCAGGCGGCCATGCCGACACCGACGGGGGTGGGGAGACGTTCCCCACGTGGGCGGAGGGCAGGGTCGAGGACACGACAGCTTGGGAGCTCTGGTCCACTGTATTTTTACAATATAACCAATATTTTGAATTTCTATACCGTAAGTGTCCTTTGACCTTTTCTTGTTGTTCCACGTCAGCCTGACAGTGAGGTCCACCGGTCAGATTTGTCATTACAACTGGCTCAAAGAAATATTACTGCTAGTTGCGACAATCAGATCTGAAAAAAGGTGTTTTTTGCTAAAAAAAACGAAGACATGGTTGTTTTTTGAAACCCTAGGCACAATTATAGTAGGTTTTTACAATTTTCTCGATTCAAGACCACTTTGACAGAAGAGAGTGTTCTTTGAGTTCCACCTTGCAAGGAGCTTCATGTTGTTATGGACTCGCCCAAATCTTTGTGCAATGGTTTTGTCAATGCATTCAAATCGACCTTATAGTGGATTAAGCTCTTTCTCTCAAGGGAGAGACTCAAAAAGAATAGGGGCCTATTGAAAGAACATTTATTAATCCCTAGTGTTTTGAGTGTTAGTTAATAATACCAATGATGTACTAATCCTATTGCTAAGTATTTCAGTTTGTGTGAGTTGCATATCACATATCTCATGCCGGCAATTCCGCCCATGGGCACGTCCGCCCATGGGCACCCGACCCTAATGGGCAGGGTATGGGTCACTATGTTCACCCATGGGTCTCGCCCATGGGCGACCCGATTAGTCGTGGGTAGGGTATGGACAGACTTTTCTACCCATGGGCGACCCGATGGGCAACCCAATTAGCTGACATGTAGGCCCCATGATAAGAATTAGCAATTTAATCCACTCCAGCAGTCCAGCCCAGCCCAATAGTCTGGCCCAACCCAGTCCAATAGCACAAACCCTAGGTCCCTGGACTCCATCTCTCCATCCATTCCGCACTTCTTCTGACCCAGCCGCAATCCTCTCCTCTCCTCACGAAATCATGACGCCGTCCCCTACGCTGTCGCCCCCGACGCCGGCGCCCCGTCCCCGACACCGCTGCCAGCGCCCCGTCCTCGACACCGCCCCCCCCCCCCCCCGACATCGCCGTCGGCACCTCGTCCCTGACGTTGCCGCCCCCGACGCCGGCGCCCCCTCTCCGACACCGCCGCCAACGCCCCGTCCCCGACACCGCCGCCAGCGCCCCATCCTCGACACCGCCGCCCCCGACACCGCCGCCGGCACCTCGTCCCTGACGCTGCCGCCCCCGACGCCGGTGCCCCGTCTCCGACACCGCCGCCAGCGCCCCGTCCCCGACACAGCCGCCCCCGCCGCCCCGTCCCCTTCGCCATCTCCTACGCCGCAACCGCCCCGTCCCCTACGCCGCCCCTGACGTAAGCTTCCTCAGTTCCTCCTCGCACGGTTGTGTTGTAGAAATTACTTCCTCACTAATTGTGTTCTTGGACATCTTGAATCAGGACTTTGAATGGCTTCTCCGGGGGACAACTCCTCGCAGCAAGAAATGGAGGCAGTGGATAGCTCGGCCGTGCCTAGCAGTGCTCATATCGACTCATGATATATTGCCTATCCCCGTGACAACTGTGGCGTCAGAATCTGCCTTTAGTACTAGTGGTAGAGTACTTAGTGCACACCGTAGCTCGCTTGCTCCAAACATGGCTGAAGCCTTTATGTGTATGCAAGCTTGGTCTCGCGCCGACATGTTAGGTAATGGGATGAGTAAATTGTCTAATTACTTTCCATACACATGATTCTTTTGCTTACTGTGTGTTTGTTTTCTTTCTATTAGGTGATTGGAACTCTACTCCCTTTTCAAATTACCAAACTGTTATGGCTGATGAAGAAGAACCAATGGTAATTCTACACTTTTAGTAATACATGCTTCTTGTAATTCTACACTTGTACTAATACATGCATGGCCTGGCTTTATTTTCATATACGACTTCATGTAATTTTCAGGCTGAAGATGAATCAATCTTAACCGAAGACCAAAGAATCAAAGGAGAAGTTGGGTGCTGGAGCTGATTCCTGGGCGCTGGAGCAGTGGAGTTGATCCTGGGTGTTGCCGCTGCTACTTGCACTAGCTGATTCCTGGGTGCTGCCGTGCCTGCTACTTGCACTAGCTGATGTGTTATTGTGTGTTAAAATGTTCTCTGGATGATTGTTCTTTCACTGCACGTGCACTACTGATGGATTGACGACAAACTATATGTTATTGTGTGTTACCTCGCTTGCTATTTGAAATGCTATAATATATATGTGATGTGTACAGACCCGATGGGTCGTCCGTTGGGTCGGGTCGCCCGTCGGGTACGGGCATAGGTATGAAATCTGACCCATGGGCAGGGTCATGGGCAGAGACCCTCGCTCGTTTGTTAAATGGGCATGGGTCTGGAGTAGGTCGACCCAGACATTACCCGACCCATTGCCGGCCTTACACATATCCCAAAGGCAAAATGTAGAGAAAAAAAGTTTCTGTAATTCTTCCCAGAATCAGATTATTGGAACCGGAAATTTCCAGGATCAGAAATTCCGGGTCTCCTATACCTAACAGAAAAATGGCTAAGGAAAAATCAGGAAGTGGTTCTGACTCAAACCGGAAATTCAGATCGGAAATTTCACTGACTCGGAATTTCCGAGTCTCCCTCAGAAATTTGGCTAAGTCAAGATGTCAAAGTGGTTCTGACTTCAACCGGAAATTTAGCTCGGAAATTTCACTGACTCGAAATTTCCGAGTCACCCTCAGAAATTTGGCTAAGTCAAGATGTCAAAGTGGTTATGACTTCAACCGGAAAATTCAGCTCGGAAATTTCACTGACTCGGAATTTCCGAGTCACACTCAGAAATTTGGCTAAGTCAAGATGTCAAAGTGGTTCTGACTTCAACCGGAAATTCAACTCGGATATTTCGTAGACTCGGATATTCCGGGTGACCCGGAATTTCCGGGTGTCACTTATACCGGAATTTCCGGGTCCCCGAGGCAGCCAACGGCCAGATTTTGGGAGGGGGTATAAATACCCCCTCACTCACTCAAGAATTGTGAGCTCTCAGATTTTCTCTCTCCTACTGTTCTTGAAAGCTCAAATCAACAAGATCTCCCAATCCCTCCACCCAAATTCGTTGATCTTTGGAGGATTGGAGGAGAAGGCCCGGATCTACATCTTCACCGAAGGGATTTGCATTTCCTCCCCATTCACTTGGGGATTTCATGGCTAGGGTTTCCGGTGGGAAAACCTAGTTCACCATTGTTGTAATCTTGGTGTTGCCTTGAGCTTTTGTGGTCCTTGACCTTTTGTGGTCATCTTCAGAGCCCCCAATTAAGTTGTGGGTGAGTGCCTCAAGCGTTTGTAAGGGATTCGATCTCCGGCCTAAAAGGGGATCAATAGTGGAAGGTGGACTCGCAACCTTTGTGGTTGAGTTCATCGGAGAAGAAGGTGAGCCTTTCTGGCGTTGCGGCTAACCTGTTGTGGTAGCGCACACCTCTCCAAACGAGACGTACACCCTTGGGTGGAACTCGAGATTACATCTTCGTCTCCGCGTGCTTCACTCGGTTCTCCTTATCTTTGCTCCCTTACTTGCTTGTCTTGTTAGCTTGTTTATCTTGTTATTGCTTAGATTGTCATTTAGATAAATTCACCGTAGTTGCATATCTAGAGAATGTTGAGCCTAAATTTGAAAAGTGCTAAAATTTGTAATAGCACCTATTCACCCCCCTCTAGGTGCCGGATTCCCGTTTACCTATGTGGTTCCACTTCCACCCCTCCTACGAAGACATATTTTAGTGAGAAGGAACTTCAGGAATTACCTACTTGTGTCCATCATTGCATTTTCACTCTTTTCTTTACTATTAATATTCTGTTGCGTATTGGGCGTTGCATCTTAACACATAGTTTGCTCACCTAGTTGCACATTTAGTTATACCTGTATCCCTAATAAAAAATAAAAATAAAAGGATAGTCGCGTGTTAAGCACCCTCTAGTCGACCATACCGACCTTTCAAATTTAACATCTCTAATAACAACTACATGTGATATAAACATATACCATCTATGTTCCTAATTAGCCTACCAAAACGTCTTATAACTAGATAGGAAAAATACCCGTGCTTCACTACGGGGGATGGTCTTCGCAGCGGCGGCCTTCATCCTCCTCCCCTCTCGCACCGGCCAAAATTTGGAGTTCTTGCTTCATCGTCGCCGGAATTACTTCCTCCTCAGCGGATGACGTCCCACCTGGCGGCAGGCATAACCGGCTCTGTCGAGCCCTGGGTCGACCAAGCTAGCACGCACACGAGTCTGAGGCAAAGCGTGTTCGCTGGAAGAGCACGGGGAGCGGAACAGGTGGCGCTGGTGACCGTTTGGTCTACGGCTCGCCGAAGGACCTGATTGCTTCTTTTTGTGTGTTCAAAATTGTTTGCTGGAAGAGCACGGGGAGAGGAACGGGTGGCGCTGGTGACCGTTTGGTCACCGGCTCGCCGAAGGGCCTGATTGCTTCTTTTTGTGTGTTCAAAATTGTTCCGTGAAATTTTAGACCTATCTGTAATTTTTATTTTTAGACCTATCTGAAATTTTAAATCCAATAAAAGTGTCTGATAAGCATTACCAGTATATGGCTGCATAATCTTAAAAAATAATATATGACCACATTTTATCGCATCATGGGCCCCACCACAAGTATAAAGCATTAGCCTTCTTCCTTGTAAGTTACAACGGACTAAAGTGCAAAAGTTGTCCAGTTACACATGTTGTATGGCGGGTTTACTTCCTACTTTCTGAGTAAATAAATTGTAAAAATGATGGACTGCGGTTATACTTCCCTATTTGTCAGGAGTTTTTTGTAAAACGATCGACACATGAGGATGACAGGTGGGGGCGCAGGACCAACCAAAGGAAGGAAACCCTCCTTCCTTTAGTATTAGGTAGAGATTAGAGACACTCGGTAGTTTTCTATAATGATTTTAACAATATTAATTTTATACTAGGAAAATGCCCGTGCGTTGCAACGGGGTCAAATAAAGATATGTTTTCAATATTGTAATAAATGTAATTAGATCACTCAATGATACAAGCTCGATAATTAGAGATAAGGGAGGAAATTTAGAACGGGAATGTCACCGATGTTTACTTTATATCATTTGAACATGATATGTTTCACTTCTTATTTGACATGTTCCAGTATAAAAGAATCATCTCAAAAGAGTGTACTTTCTAATATTCTTTTGTTTGCATCATGGTTATGCAAAACCCTACAGATTTACATTGAAACCATTTTAAGTGGTTGGCCCTAGTGCTTGCAATAATTCTCTCATCGATTCTTTGGCCTGGTGCTCGCACAATCTCTTTGGTTCTCATCCTCACTTTAAAATCAAAATAAAAGATGGCAAAACACACACAAAATTAGAAAATGTTGTTTTAGCTCTGAAAACAACCTTGATCCTACGTGAATAAGTAACATACCAACAATGGAGGTTATAGTGGATTATCAATTTATTGTGGCTATACAAATGTAATCCTTCCATTCCGTTAAGGTAGTGTCCATGTCGTGGATGTAAAAGCTCATTCGCCAGTTTGCGCAACACCTCAATCTCATGGGCCCCCTACTGGAGTAGTTCCTGGAGCACACAACATTTAATTTTAGATGTATGAAACGATGCATCATTCTAGAGGGAAATAAAATCAATACATGTACACATTAGCTAAAAGCTATATATCAATGTTTCTAATTTAGTTATCTTTGTTAGTACAAACTAAACACAGTGCAAATGTTCGGAAATATACTTACATAAACGCAACAATAAATTTCGGACTTCACATATAACAAAAGGAACATGTAAGGACAATGGTGAATGAAGTATTCAGTGTTTGCATATCATATCCAAGGTTGCTACTTAAATTGTAGAATCATCTAGCTTCTGCTACATGTATTTACGCTCCATGGCTTGAGTTTGACCACATCCAACTACTTCATCTCATGTTTGACCGTCAGGAACACCTGCTGCTGAGTCACCAAGGACCAAAGGGAGAGGGCGTGTTGCTCAAGTGGGCTACTCACATGCGCCGTCGCAGCTGCGGACACGTTGGTGACCAGGCTTCCAGGGCGAGAATCTCCAATGTGAAAGCAATCCAACGCCTGCTGGTGGCGACATGCCGGGGCTGAGAGGCAAGCCGCTGCCAGCTCGTGTCGAGCGCCATATTGGAGCTGGTACACATGGACCCTGTAGATAAGTGAAGAAGCGATCCGTAGTGACCTGCAGCTCGCGTCCTCACGTGAGGGAGCCGGGAAGAAGAGGAGTCCTCGGGTCGGCCGGGGAGCAGGGCTCGCCCGTGGCGGCCATTGATGGGAACGGCCATGCTGCGGGGGTTTGGGTCAAACTTCTTCTGTTCCATCGGCCAAAGGAGGGCGGCCTCTAGTGACCGGAGATGGAGAGCCTGGCGGCGGTGCTCAATGGCTTGTTGGTCTACCCCCACCGCCACTCCTCTCTTCCTCCCATCCCTCTCCGTTCACGTCCTTCTCACACAACGTGGATTTGTAAAGTGAATTGTGAGGGCAATTACCACGACGACGATATAGATCTTCCCCGGTGCTGTATTCCGGCTTGGCGGCAGCGTAGTACGGGGAGGATTTGACTGGCGCAGAGGTCAGCGAGAGGACGCTGCCTTCTCCTGTCGATAGAGGTGGGAGACAGGGTGGTTAGTGGATAGGGTTATGGACTGCGGGTTGAGGCATAACTTATGGAGGGACTAAAATGCAAACCGGCCGACGAACCGGTACACGACTTAAAAAATGACTGCGGGTTGATTCCCACATTTTACAGGGGGCTTTTTAGAAAATTATCACGACGTACGACGCCTCACCTTAAAGCATATTATATAGTAGAGATATATTATAGATGTGGATACTTGTTATATTTGATCAAATCGATAATTTTCTTTTCAACATTAAATCGATAAAGTTTAATTTGACTTGTGTAAAACGCAAGGTGTGACTTGTGTAAAAACTAGAGAGGCAAAAATTACTTGTTATATTCATTCCAACCCCTCCAAATCCCCACAGAATAATTAGCCGGTGAGCAGAAGAAGCGTGGGGGATAGTCGTCTTCCTCTTGGGTACTCGCGCGCCCCAGCTCACTCGGCCCAGATCTCCATCTTCCATCCCAGATCTCAACAACCCCCACCGCAGCGCCGAAACCCCAAGCTCGCGCCCCTCCGCCGCGTAGGTCGGGCCGCGCTGCGCTGCGCCGCCATGGGCATCGTGTTCACGCGGCTATTCTCGTCGGTGTTCGGGAACCGCGAGGCCCGCATCCTCGTCCTCGGCCTCGACAATGCCGGCAAGACGACCATCCTCTGTAAGCGAGCCCTCAGACTCTCCCACCCGAATCTCCACGGTTCCGCCCTGGATCCGTGGTTCTGTTTGTCAGGATTTTCTGAAAATTCTGATCCCTGTGCTGTGGCTCGCAGATCGGCTGCAGATGGGAGAGGTCGTCTCCACGATCCCAAGTGGGTTTCCTCTTCTGATACCCAACTCGTGTGTGCATTTCGTTTTTTTTATGGGAGCATTGGCTTGACGTTATGTGGTGGTGTGTCTTACTGCAGCGATCGGCTTCAACGTGGAGACGGTGCAGTACAACAACATCAAATTCCAAGTTTGGGACCTCGGTCAGTGGCACACAAATCCTCGCTCTTCATTTTAATATTAGCATCCGAATTAACAAAATCACACAGACATACCAACCAAAGCCCAATCCTTGTATAAATCATAACCAGAAGTAACACTGAGCAAACCGCACGAGTTGAAGTTGGTTAGGATTGACATGCCAACCTTAACGGATATATGACCAAGTATATAACCAAGGAGAATTAAGAACATTAAAAAGTTGATAGTCTGATTTCTTTGCCAAGGAAGTACATAGTCATCCATCTGTTTTTAAAAGCGCCTTCCCTATGAATGCCTGTCTTGAATGTTTTATGAAAAAATTCTATTACACCATGGAGAACCAACTTCAACTTGAATTATCTCCTTGTTAGCATTGTAACATGAGATCTACACTTTGGACGGAGAATGTCAATTCTAGTGCAAACTATTATGCTCCTGCTTACGTGGGCGATTATCCAGTATCAAGCACATGCATGTACCCTTCATGGGTGCCGCTCGTCTGCAGTTTGAGCTGTACGGTACAGAACTTCAGATATCTGCTGTCTAAGTTCATAAAACGGACCTCCTTCCATTCCCCCTTGCACATCGAAGTAGAAACAAATTCCCTAGATTTAAGTAGACATGGAGGGAAATAATCTCGCATATCTTCTATTTGGTGTCAAAATACTTGCGTGAGAATCAACACTCGTGACAGTACTGTTGATTGCTTGCTGAACATACAAAACCGACACAGTTGGCAACATCCGTGCCCGATGTCGCCAGCCGGCCAACCAGCCTGAACTATACTTGCTCACCTGCACATTGCCGGACTTAAAAAATATTCGTGTATTCATTTCTAGCTAGCTCAAACAGTGAACTGCAGAAATATGAAATGAGCATCTGTATCTTTAAACTAAGTACACAGTTCAGTGCTGGATTGAGATCTCTACATAGCAGAAGGTCGCACACTAGAGTGCTCACGCAAGTATTTTGGCACCAATATAGAAGATATATGCGAGATTGTTTCTCTCCATGTCTCCTTAAATCCAGGGAATTTGTTTCTAATTTGGTGTGCAAGGAGGAATGGAAGGAGCTCCGTTGATGAAATTAGATGGCAGATATTCTGAAGAACTGCCCCGTACAGTAATGGTTAGAACTGCAGACGAGCTGTGCCCACCCTTCATGAATTATACAGTTGTAATCTGTTCACTGGTGATGCATCATAAGTGAAATTTTAAGTTTTGGTGAGATTTTCTGGTGATTGCCCAGTTTTGCATGGTTACTCTTACTCCTGCAGAAAAGATGGTTTGGTTCATTTTTACTAGTGCTGTAACTTCTGCTTTTCTAGTTAGTATGTTATGTTTTGTTATTCCCTGGTCTTCCAGAATACCCACCTTTGGTTTTTAACATGAATTTTGTTCTTAACAGGTGGCCAAACAAGCATCAGGTACATCCTCTTTACGATGATTATTCAAACCCGAAGTCTTTCATATGTGCAATTATTTTATTTAAGTCATGTACATTTCAGTAATTCTACCTTTTTTATCAGACACTCCCTTAAGTATATAGGTGGTTGCGATAGTCTTATCACACTTTTCAGTCTCTAGATACCAAATCATGATGTTGTAGCAAAGTTACATCAGGTGGTAGGTCCTAGGCGAATGGTAGGCCTCTGCCTAGTGTGATCATCGCCTAGGTGCTGTTAAAGTGTCTATACGACATGGCAGGAGTTCGTTGGGTGCATTTTCAGAGCATATAAACTCCAATATTGGTGCAATACCCACTAAGGCCCATACGGAACCCTAGCTCGCACAGACCAATCTGAACCATCTATATACTCATACTCGCAACCGCCCATCTTCTCTCCTGACTCTCTCCCTCACCTGCTCCATACCAGGTACACATCAACTGTAGCAATGGTGTTGCTGCAGTTCCTCTTCCAAGATTTCCCGCTTCTGCCCCCTCCTTCCCCGTGGCCATAGCCACCAGAGTACCTCATCGACAACCTAATCGACCACCCATGGCCAAAGCGAGGCATTTTCCTTCCGCCCACTTTTAGGCGTGCTTAAGCATGTAAATAGGTGCGCATAATTTTTCATTGTGCAGTGGTGTTTTCTATTCCAAGGCCTGAATCTATGAAGACCATATGATTTAAGTTAAAATTCTATTCCCCTACTGCCTTTTGACACCTGAAGTTAATTTCTTAAAATGGAGGCAAAAGGTTTGCCTCATCCATTAGTTAAGAAGGAGAGAGTTGCCCAGTTAATTAGCGGAAAACTGGACGAAAACCATTATAAACACAGCCAACAAAGCTCACCAAGCCAGATCCAAACAGGAAAGCAAACAACTCCCAATCCACACGACTACAAAACACACTGACAAATGCTCCCAGCACGCCCGTCCTGCAAGCCCCATGCCTGTCGTGACACAACACAAATACATCAACCAAGATGCCGGGCCAAGAGACCGAAATCCTCCGTCACGCAGCCATAGATGGCTTCCCTATATCACTGCTCTTCTTTCTTTTGCTCTGAATGACCTCTCATTTAGGACGCTATATCCTATCTTCTTGCTTTTTCCCCTCATTGCCTTCTCCTTCAGAAGGCACTCAATTGCTTTGCCAGATGCAACTCTAGTTACTGTGCTGTTGTTGATTAGACCAACCTCTGTTCACGTGTTCAGGATGCTGTCTGTTTTGCTTTACTTGCTGCTTTAATCTCTGGAAGATATGTAATTGCATTAGTTGCAAATTGTTGTCATTGCCAGTTGATTTGTATAATATCAACGCCACTCGATCTGTCTGAGGTGTATTAGTCATTTAAATCTGTAATGGTTCCATTTTATCCTGTTCATTATTTGTGGGGTGAGTGTCCAATAAAGACCTGACATGCAATCTCTTAAATCTTAAGCCACGTCAGTTCCAAGAATTCTGTAAAACTGTATCTAAGAGAGGCTAGTGACTATGCTGTAAAATTTGAGCTAACAATCCTGATATATATCCTGCATCTGTTTACTATAAGATTGAGAAATGCCTAGTCTATGCCTGTCACGATCCTTCGCCAATTCCACCTTTATATTATTTTTCTTGTGAATGTTTATAGGCCATACTGGAGATGCTACTTTCCAAACACCCAGGCTATCATATATGTTGTTGATTCAAGTGACACTGATAGGCTCGTAACTGCGAAAGAAGAATTTCATTCCATCCTTGAGGTATGTGAGTGAATGAGTCTTATGATTTATATCACATTGAATATGCATTTCCTGCCATGCACATTGGCAGCACAAGGATTAAGGTATTCCTCGCAAAATAAGATGATTATTAATGCTGATCGTACAATAGCAGTACATGACCTTTTAATCATTTTGAAGTGATTGAGTAGACGTGACAGATGCCAACGGGTTAATTAAATCCGCTGTATTTAAAAATTATTTTGCTTGCTTTGACATGGACATTAGATGATTCAGCATCAATTACACACTGTAAATAGGGACTACGGATGGAAAACTTGCTAAGGGCGCGATGCCGCACAAACAACTTACGTTGCAGCAGTTCTTTCTTTAATTACAGTGTCTTGTGAGCCAGATGTACTTATAGTTGAATAACCAAGATATAAATTATTTCTCGAGATAAATCATCGGATTGCTCATCAACTGGATATGCTTCCTCATTGTGTGCATTGTACATGGCAGGAGGATGAGCTGAAAGGTGCGGTTGTCCTTGTATATGCGAATAAACAGGTGAAGCAAACCATTTTCAATTTTGTTTACTGTTCTGAAATTGGTATAATTACTTGGACATCGCCGTTGTCAGAGCTTACATATAGTGCTAGTAATTCATGATTTGCACCAATCCGCGGAGTCCTCTCATTTTACGATATGTTTTCCCCATTTTGTCCAGTAACAATACGCCGCCTGTCTTGTCCATGAATGCTTAGTTTATCTAGCATCGATAATGTCATTGGGCAAGCCATGACACTCCCATGCTCGTTTTACTGAGAATTGAATGCATCAAGATAAATTTATTTTTCTGTATACCCTGTGGCTGCATATCCTGGTTGGTCTGTTGAATCTTACCTAATTCAATCTTGGAATGTATATTCTTATTCAGGACCTTCCAGGTGCACTCGATGATGCTGCCATAACGGAGTCATTAGAACTTCACAAGATTAAGAGCCGCCAATGGTCAATTTTCAAAACCTCTGCCATAAAAGGGGAGGGGCTTTTTGAAGGATTGGACTGGTAAGTTCTGTGAAACTTGCTTTGTAAAGTGACTTTAGAAAGATTCCTATGCCCAACAAACAATCTGGTAAGACGTGGATATTGACTTGATGATTTCAGCAAATGAAACATTTCAAATTAGGATCTGTTTTCTGTTTTGCTATCTTTAACTTTAGTGTAATACTATCCTATCATCAGACGGAATCTCTGTCTGACCAGTTTTTTTTCTGATAAGTTTGTCCAACTAGTTAGCAGTCTTATGCATTTCTCAGACGCTGTGACGCGCAACTCCAAAGCTGATTACTTTATTGTTGTTGCAGGCTCAGTAATACACTGAAATCTGGAAGCAGCTAATGTAGGGGCCTCAGCCTCCATTCGGTGTGTGATGGTAAACAACACAAGATGGCGACATCATTCTCCTCACTAGTCTGCGTGAAAACCACATTCTCTTCATTTTTAACTCCGGAAGTTTTACCCCATCAGTTATCTGTAAAGTGCTTGTTGAAGTTTCCGGATACGACACTAGATGTACCTTCAGATTGAGAGCGACTATAGGTTTGTAGAAATACTGAGCAAACTGTTAGAACTCGAAAGTTGTGTCTTTACCAGTATATCTTGTCCGTTGTCATTTTCTTTTCCATGATTGAACGCTCCCAGATTTCTCTGCGCCTGGTTCGTCGTTTTACTCAGAATGAGACATCTCTCATTAGAAAACATTGGTGTTACAAGTCACCTGGGTTCTGAAACCGTTGCATTGAAAGGCAAATGATATTAATCCCCAGCCTGTCAATCATGTGATTTAACTAGTATGACTTTATATTTCGACCTTAATTGATAACAAAAACTTTGTACTGCTTACAGATCTGAAAAGGTAAATCAATTCCTATATAGAAATACAAAATACTACTCCCTCCGATCCATATTAGTGGGCATAGCTTTGTTTAGATTCATAGTATCTAGTTAAGTATTTAGACTAGATACATGTGTATCTAGACAAAGTTGTGCCCATTAATATGGATCGGAGGGAGTACCTCATTTCAGGCATGTTAGAGCATAGACAATGAAACTGCTCCCCCGGTAGTATTTGCAGCGGTGTTTATCTTTACTATACAGTGCTTGATTAGCTACATGTATATGTATATGAGAACGCTTCTGCATATAATTAGTACTCCCTCCCTCTGAAATAGGATGTCAGTAAAAATGGATGTATCTAGACATATTTTAGTGATGGATAATTCATCTTAGTAACATCCTTCTCCGGATGGAGTACCTTCAAAAGATATTGATTAGTGTATATAAGTTATCTAAGCACCGACAGACAAGTGTTTGCATTGGATCAGTTGTTCTTTATATAGGGGATTACTTGGGTGGATTATTATCTCTTTTAAGCACTCACATATAAACACCATGCATCGTAGTTGATCGTTCTTCTGTCGGTGATTTCTCCCCGTCGCATCACAAATTAACCATATTCAAAAGTTTATTTTCACGCTACAAAAACCCACGAAAAAGGATGCAAGTTTGAAAAACCTTGATGATCATACGATCACAATTTGGCGATAGCATCAAAACAGCAACATCTTCACGGTTATTGAACAAAATAGTCACAGTTGGCAATTAACAAACACGAAAATGATATGGTAGGCTCTGTCGTGGTCGTAGGTGCCTCCTCTGCCATGGTAGAAGGCACCTCCTCTGTAGTTGTGGCAAAACTCGGCGACAGTGTGGAAGACGTTGTTGGGGCAGAGTTTGGCAATGGTGTGGAAGTTGATGTAGGACTGGTCGTAGTGGTAGAACTCGGAGGCCGTGTCCGTGTTGTCTCTAGTGCTCGCATCTGGTTCAAGATGAGCCCACGCTTCGTCAGGTAGCACGCCTTCAATTTTGTCGCCTGCCATCACAAATGCCATTTCCATGTTCCATATTTTGGTATTTTATTAATACACGTGACATATTTTTGTTGCTTTTCACAACCCACATATGTGAAATCCTTCACACTGCATTTGGATGTTGGAATTGGGGTTCGGAATCACGAATCTGGAATTGCTGGACTGAATTCTTTGTTTGGGGTGGCTATGGAATTTGGGTCGGGAAAATTTTGGCAATTCTGAATGCACCCCGCCCCCGACAGCTGTTCGTTCGGGCCAAAAATTACTGAGCATGCACCTCAAAAAGGCTCAGAAACGAGCTCGCTCGCGAGTCGCGACTCCTCGCTCGTTCGCTAAGCAAAACTCTCCTGCGACGACGCTCGAGAGCTCGCACTATACACGACACCACACCGACGGGGCTCTAAGTAAATCCCGACGTACTCCCTTCGTTCCAAATTAGATAACTTCTATTTGGATAAAAGTGGATGTATCTAGATATGCTATAAGTCTAGATACTTTTACTTTTTGATAAAAGGAAGTCATCTAATATGGAACGCAGGGAGTACTACCCAGGCCCGTTCCCCTATCCCAACCTCTTCTCGCCCTCCCCGGCTTCTTCCCAACCCAGCTTGTCTCCCATGTGCTTCTTCCCAGCGACCTTAATCTAGATCGAAATGGAACAACGACATAGGGGACAACGGTGGCGGAAGAGGGCAGGGAGGTGGCTGATGACATGCACGTCGGCCCCTGATCCCCTCTCCCCTACCCTAACTCTCCGACTCTCCTCCCCTAGAGCCTGCTTGGCATGTTCTTTCTTGAGGCAGAGGCATGTTCTTTGCCAGAACTGCATGTTTTGAAACCGTAGATTACATGTTATTTGCAGGAGCTGCTGGGTTGAACAATTTTGTTGTTTGAGAGGTATTGGTTCCCCGTGGGTTTAAGGAAGGCATGCCTCTTGACCTTGGATTAATATACCAAGTTCCTATTCGGAGTGTGTTGCTTGCGAATTGTCTATTTGTGCTATGTATAAGAGATATGAACCACCCACTTGTGCTATTTTTAGAGATAGTTATTACCCATTTGTTGTCGTTACTTCAAAACTATTTAATTTCTACTTGTTTTTTTAGATACAACAATACAGACGCAGACGGTCATAAACACGCACGTACATACACCCCTATGACCACACACACGCAAACCCTACCCCTATGAGCACCTCCGAGAGACTGGTCCGACATATCTTGAGGTTGACGAAGTCACCACGTGCGTCTCGCTGTTGACGGGCACGTCACCTACCACTGAAAGCGTAGCGCCGGTTAAATCCTGAAAAGTCCAGGAAAATGCGAGCACTAGGGGTGAAAACGGAGCGGATACGGTCGAATAGTAGTGAAACCATGTCCGTGACCATATTTTTTTCGGATACGGAGTCGGAGAGGATAGTGTGCGGATATGAATACGGAATCGGATCATGTCGGTTACGAATATGGATCGAATACGGGGCGAATATGGTTCGGTTGCGGATAATTTTTTTGTCGGATGACTTACTGAACATAGGACTAACATATATCAAATACTATCAACCAACTTATTCCAAATTAAATTTACATATTATGATCAAGAATGTTCTTATAACTCATACTTTATTTCCAAGTGGCTACTTAAGTTTTACCTATTATGGCCGAAGGGCGCCTCCAACAAATGTGATTCACAAACATGGTAGTGCATTGACAAGATTTGTGCGGAGTTATGTAAATACATAAGTTTCATCTTGCCTAAATCTATGTCACATGAGTTTCGAGGTATTAGTTGCCGGATATTTCACCGGATAATCGTTGGATATAACCGTGAAATATGGTATATCTTCGAATACGGACGGATATTAGTAAAACCTTATCCTTTTCCGTATCCGTGGATTACTATCCATATCCGTGACCGTATCCGTCAACTGTCCGACCGAATCCGTATTTGCCTTCCGTGAGACTCCGGTCGGTCGGTCGGTCGGAAATAATCCGTACCGTTTTCACCCCTAGCGAGCACCCATGTCAAGTCTGGGACTTGAACCTGGGTGGGCTGGTTCCACCATAAGAAACCAAACCAGTTGAGCTAGGCTCACTTCATATTTAATTTCTGTTTGTGTTAGTGTTGTGACTTGATTTTGATATTTTAATGTTATTATGTGTACAAAGTAATATATCTATATTCAAATATACACATACAATTTTGTTTATACATGTAACAAGTTTATATTGTCCAAACCAACAAAAGCTCCAATTCCAAGTAATATATCTATATTCAGATATACACATACAATTTTTTTATACATGTAACAAGTTTGTATTGTCCAAACTCAACAAAAGCTCCAATTCCAAGATTTACACATCCAAACATGAATTAACTTCATGTGCTATCCTTTGATTCCAGCCATGAATACCATTCACAGCCATACAACGGACTTTGAATTCGAGTCCAGTCCCTTTCCATCTTGGAAATGGAATTACTAATCCATTCAACTCAACAAACTTTTCTATATCAAAACACATCGTTGAGACGCGAGAACCAACATTTAATTGGATGATTGGAATGGTGGTTATAATGCCTAATCCAACATCGTTTAAATCTAAATTTAACATATGTCTCTCTTTTTTTCACTGAGATACGACGTGTCAATAATGAGATATACGTGGTAAATTCAACAAGTTGAAGTGCTCATAGGATAAATGTGTGCATGTGTTTGTAGTCTTGTAAGTATAGATACATCCACTTTTTGATAAAACGAAGTTATCTAATATGTAATCGAGGGAGTAGCAGTTAGTATACGTAAGAACGTGTGTTTCGCATACAAAATTCTTTAGAACGCACAAATCTAAAATACTAGAGAGGGGCACTTGAAATACTGAGGACCCACTCGGCCTAACAAAGAACATAGGCACGCGCGACGCTGCGAATTGACGTCATCGCATACGTACTCTGATAACAAGTTAACAACTGTACCACTCTCCTATGCTTGTGCTAAACGCCAAGTATGGCCGGAATCTCGCGGTGACAGTTGAACCCTGTGCCTCCAGTCATAATCAGATCCTGACAAGACCTTGACTTTAATAGTGCTACAGGCAGCTCCACGAGAAGGACACACGTCGTACCGACTGTGATCTGTCATCTATTCTATGAAACCATCCTGAATGCAAATTTCGGTGTTTTCGCACTACTCCATCCTGAATGCAATGCAATGGCCGCGTGATACTCGGCTGTTGCTGTCGCGGGCCCATGCAGTTGAAGCCAAAGACGACGTAGACGTAGACTTGTGGATTATTATTGCTGAAACCTGAAAGAGAGGCATAAGAGATCGCACTGCCCCTGTTTATTTGGAGGCGCCAAACGGCAGGAAAAGAGGTCCGGAAGGTTCTGGAATCATGATTGATAAGATAAGATAAACCCAACAAAGATGTGAATCCAACTCACTTGGCTAGTGGAGTGGATGTAAAACCTAACCACCCAAGTTTAAATCCTTACGGGTGTGAATTTGAGTTCTTATTATTTAAAAAAACAAACTCGTTGTGGAAGGCTGGAATACTCACACTCATTTGTTGAAAAACGAAACATCAATGTCCAGTTAAATAATCGACCACACATGAGATTTAAAATGATTAGAATTTTTTTGAAACAAGGTAAAAGGTGAGAAGAAAGTTTTAGGTAACAATAGCAAACCAAAGGCTTGGATAAATAGTCTACTCTCGCGGCATGAGAGAGCTCAAATGCTTTGCCCCAACAACTCTCAAAGTGTGGCGCTGCGTTTAATACACGGAATAACCGAAAGAGGCACGAAAGCGACATTCCAAAAAAAATGGACATTACGATCATTCCAAATCTCCTAGGCGGTGAGGAGTACTTAGGAAGACACACCCTTGCACCGGTTGCCGAGGGCTCCGGTGGTGGCACTGCCACCACCAGTTCACCGTGGTGTGGGCATTCCATTCGGAGATGTCGTAATTGTCTAGCCATCTTTGAGACCTTTCCAAACGCGAAGCGAGTACCTACATTGAAACTCAAGGTATGCGGCGGTATCCGGCTCTCTCTTGCAAAGTTGGCACAAGCCACAATTTCGCCACCCCCATCACGCAAAATGATTAGATTTGGCGCATGTGTACATGGAATGTTGCAAACTAAGCGTTTATTCCTACCCATATGTGCAACCTCGCAATTCAGTTTCAAATTAACCCTAATTAATGAAAAGTAGGTAAAAATGTATTCTTCTCTGCTTTGTTGAGAGGGGTCGGTCCCTTCTTATAATAAACAAAACTTGATCAACAACCCAGTAAATATATTCAAACTCTAATAGGATATCTAACTGGCTGGACTCTTTTCTAACAAAGGCTGGCCACACATAATAGGTCTTCTTTTCCTCTAACTTGTGAGGCTCCTCAAAAAAGTCATGTAGTGTAGATATATAGTAGATTCTCCTTTGGTTAAGTAGCTCCACTTGGGTCGATGGATCCTTCCAGACATGCACCAAAGTTTGGTTTTCTTCGTTGCTCCGCTCCGGTGGGGGGACTTGTGGCAAGCGGGGGAGCTGGAACCAACCATCTCCGTCAATAAGATCACGTTCTCGTGCTTCTCAATTATGTCATTATGGTGCGGCACCAGACGGTAGTCATTGGGCTTCTTTAACGCCCTTACGAGGAGGAAGACAGAAGGAGAGTGCTTTATCACGGGCTCCATCAATAAGCCTAACCATATCCAGTTCAACACTCTCTGTACTCTTCTCACTCTGGCCGGCATTGGTGGAGAGGGGGAAGGGGAGGAGAGTGTGGTGGACACGTCTGATTGATGGATCATGCTAATGAGGTTTTTGCATGTTGTCTTCGACCAAATGGTTGGCCTTGCCCGTTGACGTGGGGCTGCCTTGCGGGTAGCCCACGATGAGGCTACCTGGGCCGCGCCAAGGATGGAAAGGCCCGCAGAAGGCCCACTCGGGGTATCTCGTATCCTAGTCCAACTCGGTTAGGTCTTGTAACCTACCGTATCTGTATCAACCACTCGAGACCTGGCTACCTATAAAGCCAGGAGGGTTGCCCGTCCTAGAGGACACGCTCAGAACTACCACAAACCCTAGCGAGATCGCAATCTCGCCATTGTAATCGCTACTCGCATCAATAACCAGACAAGCAGGAGTAGGGTGTTATCCTCCGGGAGCCTGAACCTGGGTAAACCTCGCCTGTTAGCCATCGTGATCACCTTGCACTCTCCTATCTCCCCATCAATCAACCCGGGGTGTACAACCCTGGGACTTGTCGAGTTACAACCTCGTCAATTGGCGCCGTCTGTGGGAAGTTCAACAAGTGCTAGGATCATGGTCGCACCGGCTCCATCCGCAATGAAGATCGGCGCATCCGCCATCAGGGAGTCGATCCGATTCGGCTCCTTCGAGTACGTCATCCACTCGCAAGCCCACCAGTCGATGTACGCCGATCTGGACAAAGGTATACACATCACCTTCGGCTCCATATTCTGTTGCATCGATAGTCGTGGCGTACTCAGGTCTACGACTACCGCGCTACGCGCGACGGCGTCACCAAAATCGCCGACCATCGCGCCCGCTGGACCCGCCAAGATCGCGTCTTCCACACCCGCGGAGATCGCGACCGCTGGACCCGCCAAGATCGCATCTGCCGCACCCGCGGAGATCGCGCCCGTCGAATCCGCGAAGATCGCACCTGCTGCACCCGCGAAAAGGACATCTACACCGATGATCAAGTCAAGGCCCACCTCCACCGCCGCGCCCGCACGCGCGATCAGGGGCTCGCGTCCGACATCAACGCCGCGCGCGCCCTCAACTTCGTGGAAGTCCCAAGTCTACCCCAAGCCACTCGCACTCGCCCCGTCGAGTGCGGGCACATGGACAATCTTGAAGAGACGCGACAGTAAGTGCGCCGCGCGCCACGTTGCAGCAATTTTCGACCCTGAGCAAGAAGAGGATGACAGAAGCAGCAGCGGCAGCACCAACTCTCCAACACAAGTCTACCCCAGGCAAGTCTTCATGGCCGACACAGCACCGCATGACGACGGAGACGAACCCGTATATCCGCTAGAGGTGGACATGCCAGATCAAACCAAACTGGTCATCACGCGGGACATGGCGATCCAAGCCATGAAGCATGTGGACGAGGGCACGTTCCCCCCACCCAACGCATCCCGCGAGGACCACCTGGCGGTCCAGTACTTGCTACGCAAGGAAGGCGAACGGATTCGCGCCGAAAAGGCCGAACTTCTCAGGCGCAAAAGGGACGCGGATGCATCAAGCGCCAGGCGGGCCGCCCTCTCCTTCACATCCTCCACTGAGGTGAACCAGGGAGCACGGCGAACCAGAGCCCGTGTTCCCCACATGGCAGAAGCTGACCGAACAAGGCTCACCCGCAACCTCGACTCTTCCTTCGTCACCGAAGATGAAAACGGGATACCCATCCCAAAAACAGCAAACGCTGCATTAATATCAGTCGAGACGTACCTTCGGCTCACGCAGCCACCGGAGGGTGACGCGCGCTCACTCCTCCACAAGCAACAAATTGCCTCCATAAGGGCAATCGAAGAAGCTCTAGCGGCCAAAGGGCCAGGTAATCAAGCTGAACATGATCCAAAAGGGACCCCCGTCGAACAGGAGGCAGAAGATCATCACACGCCAAGTACTCCAGGCCATCAACAGCCCGCGCACGGTACCAGACTACCTGCGCGGGTCTGAGACACCAATCACATTCTCCAAGGCAGATCACCCAGCAGAGGTAGTCCGATCCGGACACGCCGCACTCGTGATTGAGGCCCTGATCGGAGACTACAGCCTGAAAAAGGTATTCCTGGACGGAGGTAGCGGCATCAACATCATATTCGCCGACACGCTCAGACGAATGAATAGATCGACAGAGAAACTGCCGGAGTCGGAGACCACCTTCCACGGCATAGTACCAGGGCAGCCAATCACACCCATGGGAACAATCACACTCGACGTCATCCTCGGAACACCCGAGCACTTCAGGAAGGAGTCGATAGACTTCGAGGTCGTCGACTGGAAGTCACAATACCACGCCATCCTCGGACGCCCAAGCTTCGCCAGGTTCATGGCAGTGCCCCATTACGCCTACCTGATGATAAAGTTACCCGGGCCAAAGGGAGTGATCACCGTCCGCGGCGACTTCGGCCTCTCCAACAGTTGCGACCGCGAGTTCGCCAAGATCTCCGAGTTCTTCAGCGTCGAAGAGCACTTCAAGGCCATATCAGCCGACAATGACAAGACCATCTTCCCGGCTCGCAAGAAGCCCGCCAAGGACGCAGCGTTCAACACAAACGACGACACTGTCACCCACCAAGTCCATCCGACCGACAGTGGAAAGACAGTCAAGGTCTCATCAAGCCTGACACCCGCATAGGAAAGCGCGCTCGTCGAGTTCCTACGTGAGAACTGGAAAATATTCGCATGGCAACCTTCTGACACGCCGGGGATACCCAGGGAACTCGCCGAGCACTCTCTGAAAGTACACAAGGACGCAAGACCTGTCAAGCAATCCATGCGACGCTTCTCAGGGCCCAAACGAGACGCTATCACCATGGAAGTCGACAGATTATTGCACGCCAAGTTCATCCGAGAGATCAAGGACTCGGACTGGGTCGCTAACCCTGTTCTAGTTGAGAAAAAGAAGACGAAGAAACTACGCATGTGCGTGGACTTCACCGCAATCAACAAATGCTGCCCCAAGGACCACTTCCCGCTCCCGCGGATAGACCAGATCATCGACTCGACCGCAGGATGCGAACACCTGTCTTTCCTGGACGCCTACTCAGGTTACCAGCAGATCAGGCTGAAGGTCGAGGACGAAGAGAAGACAGCTTTCATCACACCCGACGGCGTTTTCTGCTACCAGACGATGCCGTTCGGGTTAAAGAACGCAGGTGCCACATACCAGCGGACAATGCAAGCGTGCCTCAAGGGGCTAATCGGGCAAATCGTCCAAGTCTACGTCGACGATATCGTCGTCACTACCCGGAAGGAGGATACCCTAGTCGACGACCTACGCAAGGTCTTCGCCGCACTCGACGCGTACCAGATCAAACTCAATCCAGAGAAGTGCGTGTTCGGCGTGCCAGCCGGAGAGTTACTAGGGTACCTTGTATCCGCAAGAGGAATCGAAGCAAATCCCGAGAAGGTGCAGAACATACTCACAATGCCAGCACCAACGAAGCTCAGGGAGGTGCAACGATTAGCTGGCCGAGTCGCAGCTCTCAGTCGGTTCATTAGTAAGTTGGGAGAAAAGGCCTTACCCTTCTACCAACTGATGAAGAAGTCAGACAAGTTCGAGTGGACGCAAGAGGCGCAGGACGCGTTCGACCATCTCAAGAAGACATTGACAACCTCCCCGGTCCTCGTGGCACCACTGGAAAACGAGCCGCTCTACCTGTACATCTCAGCAACAAACAGGGTGGTGAGCACGGTGCTCGTAGTCGAACGCGAAGAAGAAGGACACAGCCACCCGGTGCAGAGGCCCGTCTACTACCTTAGCGAGGTGCTCACCTTGTCCAAGCAAAATTACCCGCACTACCAGAAGCTGGCATACGGAGTTTTCATGACCTCCAGAAAAGTCGTACACTACTTCTCCGAGCACCCGATCACGGTGGTAAGCTCCTCTGGACTAGCAGACATCCTCACGAATCAGAGCGCGACAGGACGAGTCGCCAAGTGGGTTGTCGAGCTAGGACCATGGGGGCTGAAGTATGCTCACCCGAAATCCATCAAGGCCCAAGTTCTTCCAGAATTCACCACGGAGTGGATAGAAGCCCAGCTACCGAACGTCCCTGACCTGTCCAACGCATGGACAATGTACTTTGATGGCTCCAAGAAATTCAAGTCAGCCGGGGCAGGAGTCGTGCTCATCTCCCCCAAAGGCGACAAGCTCAAGTACGTCCTACAGATGGACTTTCCGACGCCATCCAACAACGAAGCCGAGTACGAGGCCCTGATCCATGGCATGCGGATGACCAAGAACTGCGGCGCAACGCACCTCATGATCTACGGCGACTCCTACTTGGTGGTGCAGCAAACCATGAAGTCCTGCGACGCCATCGCCGACAACATGATCGCCTACAGAGACCTCTACAACCAGATGGAAGGAAACTTCGACGGCTGCGAGCTACGCCACATCGGCCGCGAAAGCAACGAGGAAGCCGACGCCCTAGCTAACATGGGCTCAGACAGGGTACCAGTTCCACCCGGCGTCTTCCTCGAGTGCATCACACAGAGATCCATCGAGACTCAGGGTACAGCAAGCACTGCAACCGCAAAAGGCGATGCCAACCCACCAAGCCAAGACAAGGTCCCCATGGAAGTCATGCTAGTCGAAGCCACATGGACAGGACCATACCTGGCATATATACTGCATCAGAAGCTGCCAGCTGACCCAGTCGAAGCGAAGCGCATCATCAGACGCTCCAAAATTTTCACCGTCATCAACGGAGAACTCTACAAAAGAAGCATATCAGGAATCCTTCAAAGGTGCATAGATCCAGTCGACGGCCAAGCCATCTTACTCGACATCCATGCGGGTACCTGCGGGCATCACGCAAGCAGCCGGGCACTGGTGGCCAAGGCGCTACGAGCTGGGTTCTATTGGCTCACAGCCATGCAGGATGCTGAGGAGCTGGTTAAGAAATGCACAGGGTGCCAGGAATTTGCCAACAAGACGCACGCCCCAGCGTCAGAGCTCAAAACAATACCACTAGCCTGGCCCTTTGCCCAATGGGGCCTGGACATGGTGGGCCCGCTGAAGAAATCCTCACCCGGAGGTCATACTCACCTCCTGGTCGCAGTCGACAAATTCACAAAGTGGATCGAAGCCGTGCCCATCACAAGTTCGACTGCGTCCACAGCGGTCAACTTCATCAGGTCAATCATCTTCAGGTTTGGAGTACCTAATGGGATCATCACCGACAACGGCTCGAACTTCACAGCCGAGGAATTCAAAGACTTCTGCTCAGAGCAGGGGATCAAGCTCAACTACGCGTCGGTCTCACACCCGCAGTCCAACGGACAAGTAGAGAAAGCCAATGGATTAGTCTGCAACGGCATCAAGAAGCGACTGCGCGTGCCCCTTAAACGCGCAGCGGGCGCTTGGGTGGAAGAACTGCCATCAGTCCTCTGGAGTCTGCGAACAACGCCCAATAGATCTACCCAGTACACGCCATTCTTCATGGTGTATGGAGCAGAAGCGGTCCTTCCCTGCGACATCAAGTTCGACGCACCAAGAGTAGTCGCCTACGACGAGTCAGAAGCAGAGGAAGCACTCGAAGACAGCAGAGACACCCTGGACGAAGCACGCGACATCGACCTGGCACGATCAGCCGTGTATCAGCAGGACCTGTGCAATTATCATACTCGGAGGCTGCGACCAAGAGCGTTCGTGGCAGGCGACCTGGTTCTTCGACTCAAGCAAAAGAAGGTGCACAAGCTCGCTTCCCCATGGGAGGGCCCTTACATCGTAACAGAAGCAATAGGCAATGGAGCATACCGCCTAAAGGACTCGAAGACCGGAGCGGACTGCAGCAATCCATGGAACGTAGCACAACTACGCAGATTCTACGCCTAGCTCAAGTAACCATTGTACAAAAAGTCAGCGCGGCAGGTTTCAGACGCACTCTTTTCCTTACCAGGGTACCCGAGGGGACTGGAAGGTTTTTAATGAGGCGGCCTGTTCGCAAGAATCAATAAAGTGATTTGAAGAAAATCTGTCTCCTTTTCCAGTCACTCAAGAAGCTCAAAAATCCTAGGCCGCCACCCGAACCACTCGGGGGCTGCGGCATACAAGCACAGTAAAAATCCTAGGCCGCCACCCGAACCACTCGGGGGCTGCGCCACACAGGTTGAAATAACAGTTTAGGCCGCCACCCAATCCGCTCGGGGGCTGCGCCATACAAGCACAGTCAAAATCCTAGGCCGCCACCCGAGCCACTCGGGGGCTGCGCCACACAGGTTGAAATAACAGCTTAGGCCGCCACCCGAACCACTCGGGGGCTGCGCCAAACAAGCACAGAGTCAAAAAATCCTAGGCCGCCACTCGACCGACTCGGGGGCTGCGCCATATAGGTCAATTCCAAAATCCTAAGGCGCCACCCACGACTCACGGGGAGCCGCGCCACACAGGTCACACTTGCAACCCTAGGCTACCACTCGACTTACTCGGGGGCTACGCCAAACAGGCCAAAGAAAAATCCTCGGCCGCCACTCGAACCTACTCGGGGACTGCGCTGCACAGGTCAAGTTCCAAATCCTAGGTCACCACCCGACATACTCGGGGGCTGCGCCACACAGGTCACACTTGTAACCCTAGGCTACCACTCGACCTACTCGGGGGCTACGCCAAACAGGACTCAGAAAAATCCTCGGCCGCCACTCGAACCTACTCGGGGGCTGCGCTGCACAGGTCAAGTTCCAATTCCTAGGTCACCACCCGACGTACTTGGGGGCTGCGCCAAACAGGTAACACTTGCAATCCTAGGCCGTAACTCAACTTACTCGGGGGCTGCGCCAGACAGGAGTTAGTCAAGATCCTAAGTCGCCACCTGGTAAAATCAGAGATTGCGGCATACAGGTAACACTTGTTAAAACTAGGCCGCTGCTGGGCATACTCGGCAGCTGCGCCACACAGGTCGAATCAGGCACCCTCACTTTCGAGTAACATATCAATTCTCATTACTCGAAACAGTACTATAACCTATTACAATATATTTACACAGGCAAATTTGCCCTCTATAGCTAACCCTGTGCATCAGACGACAGCTACTCTAAACTGCAGGCTCAGCCTTTGGCGCGTCGAGAGGACCTACAAGCCGCTCGCTCAAGTCCTGAACTTGCCGGATAATCCGGCGCGCAGCCGGCAAGGTCTCGTCGAAGTCGTCGTCACCTGGCAAGCCTTCAAGCACCCGCTCAAGCGGAAGATGTGGCCGGTGCATCCGAACGTACGCCAGCGCCGCGTTTGCACCAGCCACAAGCTGAGCGTCGACAACTTCCTTCAGCCCTTCGCCATCACGGAACCTCTCCAGCAAGGCAGGCAACCCGTTCGGCTGCGCATTATGCGGGAAGTACACGCGGTTGACATGCAAAAGCGTCTTCCGGCAGCTCTCCAAAAGAAAGGCAGCGCGCCATGTACGATCAAGCATCGTGGCAAGGACGCGCCCCCTCGACTTGCTCACCCAGAACTGGCGAGCTTCATAGGAGTCGCCTGACGCCTCTCGAGTGACTCGCTCTTCAACGCGAGCCCGCTCGGCTTCCCAATCGGGATTAACATCTGCGCGCAAGAACTGCAAGTCAGAACGGGAACGGCTCTTCCGAGCAGCCGCTTCATGAAGTTCAAGATACAGATCGCAGCGACTGCCGCATCCCTACAACTATGCCTACTCTAAGGCCGTGGACTGCGACCGGGAACGGCTCTTCCGAGCAGCCGCTTCAGTCGCCTTAGCAAGGGCCCTCTCGAAGAGTGCCACAAGCTGCGCAGCCAGCTGCGAGGCGCGCTCCTTCACGCCACTCAGCGACGCGGTCTGACCATCAGGTTTGCGAGGAAAACCGCTGACGATCTTCTCGAAGTCACCTGGAACTTGGTGGCCTAAAAGGAGCTGGAAGGTGAGCTCGGAGCCGCGTACCGTCTGCGACCGCGTGAAGTCGGCGATGGTGGTCGCGTCCCCAAACGGTGCAGCCAGAGCGTCCACGGTCGCTGGCGGCTGGTTGCCCGGGAAGATGCTCTGATGCACGACGGCCAGAGCTCCGGTCGACTTCTCCAACGCAGCGGCAGACTTCTTCAGAGCATCCGAGGCGTAGGCGCAAACCCGGTCGAAGAAGCCAACCGCGGTCGCCAGGTCGACGGTGTCACTCGAAGCATCTTCTGGAGGAACTCCACCGCAAGTCTCTGCGCCAAAATTCAAAGTCAAGACAAGAAAAGGAACGAAGACCCAGTAAGCGTCAGGCCGATACTCACCTCCATGAACAGCGGCGAGTGAAAGGAGACGACCGATTTGAGTCTTCTCCTGGGCGACCCGCGCCAGCTCCCGCTCTTGAGACTCACGAAGAGCCTTCTCAAGCTCACCCACCCGGCCAGTAGCCTGGTCCAGCGAGGAACGCAGTTGGTCCCTCTCCTTCTCCAGGCGAACATAAGCCGCGGCTGCGTCGAGCTGCTGGCGATAGTATGGCTGAAAATAAAAGGAGCAAGATGTCAATAAAGTTGCGGGCGACTATACTAGTCACCCACACCTTCGGGGGCTACTCCCATCGGGAGCGCTGATCGCGCACCCGATGAGAAATAAGAAGTACAAGGAAAACACAAGAAGACTTACGTGGTCCAGGAGCTCAAGGTCCTCGGCAGCCGAAGGAGGAGCCCGGCTAGACGAGGCCATGCCGGCGGCCTCCCCGTGCACCTTCTCCACCACCACAGGCGTCTCCAGCCCAGTCGAAGGGCCAGAAGTAAGCTCTGTGTCCCGAAGGGGGGAGCTGACGTTGCCAGAGCGGTGGCTGCAGCAATATCAAGAACACAAAGTCAACTAAACGGCGAACCCGCAAAGTACTACTCGAAGAACATGTTGCAAGGAAACCAACCTGGGGGAGCTGGCGTCGTCGAAGCTCGACAGCGACGGCGAAGGCATCCGCGCGAAGGACCGTGGCGCCGCAGAGGCGACTGGAGGAACGTTGAGAGGTTCCTCCCAGCCACCCGAAGACTGCGCACCCGGGGACGTCGCCGCGGCCTCCTCCTCAGCAGCACCCACACCCCTGGCAGGCGACGACGCAGTAGCAGACTCGCCGCGGATCGGAAGCTTCCGCTTCTTCCTCGCGGGTTCCTCCACTTCGTCTTCCTCCTCCACCTCATCGCGGGGAGAGTGTGCGGAGGGGATCTCTTCGTCATCATCCTCATCCTCGATGAACTTCGACTCATCGTCAGGTCCGTTCTCAGGGAGAGGAGGATGGCTGATGAACAAATCCCGACCCTAAAGCAAAGTAGACGCAAGTCGAATCAAAATGCAAAGTAGACTACAGTCGAACAAGTACAAAAAGAGAGCAAGATCAGACTCACCTCAGGAACGGGCTTCACGGCCCCGTAAGGAGCAATGGGGCACTTGACGTTGCAGGCGTCCGCGGCTCGGAGGTTGGTGATGGACCTGACGTTGGCCTCCACCTCCTCGTCGTCCAGCGGCTTGTCGCTAACGCCCTCGGCGGCCCACATCGGGCGGGGCCGGGCGCTGAGTGGCTGCACCCGAAGGCGGAAGAAGGTGGCCATCAGGAAGACGCCACCCGCATCACGCCCGAGGGTCTCGGTCAGCTCGTGCAGCAGCATCAACAGGGGCCGCACAGCCTCCTTCTCCACGGCAGACAGCGGGTGCGCCCAGGCGCCAGTCTTCCTCAGCCCGCGCCTGCCGTCGAATGCATCCAGTCCATCTCCGATCGACTGGACGTAGAACCATCGCCGGCGCCACCCTTGGACGGAGTCGGACTTCTTCATCTGGAAGTACGCGGTATCACCGCGCACCTGGATTCCGAAGCCGCCCACTGGGTAGGTCAGCCCACTCTTCCCCACGTTCTTGCGAACGAGGAAGAGCGACTTCCACAGTCCCCAGTGGGGCGCGACACCCAAGAAGCACTCGCATAGCACGATAAAGCCCGCGATGCTCAAGACGCCATTGGGGGTCAGATCATGGATCTGAACCCCATAGGCATACAGGAGCCCGCGCACAAAATCGTGCATGGGGAACCCGAAGCCACGCGGGATGAAGTCCGCGAAGCAAACGCGCTCCCCATCGCGGGGAGTGGGAAACGTCTCTTTGCCAGGGATTCGTACCTGGACTTCGTCCGCAGGCGGCAGCAGGCCTTGCGCGCGGAGTACATCGACATCGGCCTTTTTCGTCGACAACCTCTGCCAGTCGCCCTCGGGCTTCTTCATCAGCCCGGCAACGTCGGCGGCGGCGGCGGAGGAGCCAGCAGTGCCCTTCGGCTTGCCCATTGCCTTGGTCACAGGGTGCGTAGGGCAAATCGCTTCAAGCTCGAAACGGCGGTGGCAATGGCAGAGCGCAAGAGGAGGGGAAAAGGAAAGAATGGATTGGAGAAGATGACATCCCAAACGCCAGGGCGCAGTACTTATTCCTCGGGGATCGGCATCTCAACCGTCCATCGCGCAAGGGCTCCGAGCGAGAGCATCCAGCCGTCCACGTGTCGCGTGGAGAAACCAACCGTCGCCGCCAACTTCCTCCACTACGCACGGGAACCGAGGCGTCGTCATCGTGCCGCGCAAATTTCGCGCCCACTTCGGAGACGTGACAACTGTGGACCGCGGTCAGCTCTGACAACGGGGCCCACCGTGTCATGTCCCATCGGGCGCAGAGGCGTGCAGTGAACCGTCATCACTGACGTCACCAAGCCAACGGCTCCGAAATCAACCAAAGAAACTCGAAAGATTTGTTCGAGTGGTAAGCTTCAGAGCTGAAATCAACAAGGTAGGATCAGCCAATGATCCGAACACCCGAAGAATCCATTCGGGTGGCAACACAGTAAGCTCGAACAGCCGAATCAATCCACAAAGTAAGCCAATCAGGCTGAGTAGAAGCAAGCTTCGCAAGAAGATGAAGACAAAGTAATTCGACTACAAAGGTTACTCCCATCGGGAGCGGCCGGTTCGACTGAAGAAATCGAGTTCAAGCTCAAGATCAAGCAATCCAATGGCGCGTCCAGGAGGAAGGAGTCCTTTGTTCGACTCTGCGCTTCGACCAAGCACTCGGGGGCTACTGACGTGGGGCTGCCTTGCGGGTAGCCCACGATGAGGCTACCTGGGCCGCGCCAAGGATGGAAAGGCCCGCAGAAGGCCCACTCGGGGTATCTCGTATCCTAGTCCAACTCGGTTAGGTCTTGTAACCTACCGTATCTGTATCAACCACCCGAGACCTGGCTACCTATAAAGCCAGGAGGGTTGCCCGTCCTAGAGGACACGCTCAGAACTACCACAAACCCTAGCGAGATCGCAATCTCGCCATTGTAATCGCTACTCGCATCAATAACCAGACAAGCAGGAGTAGGGTGTTATCCTCCGGGAGACTGAACCTGGGTAAACCTCGCCTGTTAGCCGTCGTGATCACCTTGCACTCTCCTATCTCCCCATCAATCAATCCGGGGTGTACAACCCTGGGACTTGTCGAGTTACAACCTCGTCACCCGTGCTCAGCTAAAATGCCGCTCAAGCGGCTTCTTCCTTCAACAGAGGATCTTCTCCATTCCCGGTGCGACAACGATTGCCCCAAGTGGTCATTTCACTGGTGGTGTCAGGAACAGTCGCACCAAGAGGTTGAGCGGTGTAAGGGCTTGGGTATTTTTGCAATACTTTTAGCGTACTCTTTTAAAAAATTAGGACCTAGTACTAATTTCTACTTTTCACAAGTTTCTTTTGCAATTATGTGCCTTCCACACTTTTAGAGAAGAACATAGGTCCTTCGAGACCTTTCCCCGTCAATATAAATTTTGGGCGAACTTTCTGGTTGCTGGCAATTTGACATAGATGTAGTTATTTTTGACCACCTACTTGTTTGGCGGTTGAGGATTTGCACTTGCCGAAATGGGCCCTTCCGTGCATGATCTATCTCCACGAAAAGAGGGCAAAAGAATCAAGCTCCTCTTGAAAATAATCAAATCTCACATATCTATCACGGGAGGGAAGATAATCTTATTGTATACTCGGTGATCTCATGATCGTATCGTATCGTTACTCATGTAGTTCACCATGGGTTAGCTACCGCCAAGTCAGCTAGTCAAACTACGAGTACCGTACCGTGTGAGGTCTAAGTTAGATAAACACAAATTTGTTAGTAATTTTAGACAACTAAAATCAAGTACACCGGTGATAAAAAACAGTAACCAATCCAACACTAAGCTCCGATCGCACAAGCTGTCAGTTTCACTCCCACATAGAAATGAAAAATCTACTCATGGTCGGCTAGCTTGTTCTGTCGACCAAACAAAGCTAGGAGTAGTAGTGATCAAGCTGACGAAGGAGCAGTAAAGTAAGAGGAACATCCACCGGTGCCTGCCGCCCACGTCAGCGTCGCTAGCTGAGGCCGGCGCCGCTATCCGCAGCAGCTGTCATCGCACACCGAAGCTGCTCTCCGAAGTTTCCAGAAGGATACGCGTCCCGCGTGCACGAGGCGGAATGGAAAAGTCGTGTTTCCGGTTGCTTGTTGGTGGAGAGTGGAGACAAACATTCCCGTGCGTGTCTCGCCACTGACGCAGTGGCTCGGCGCGGCTGGCACACTATTATGCACGTACGTACGCTTTGAATTTAGTGTAGCTCGTCGGTCAACATTTACATCATTATCATCATCAAGATCATTTTCTGCGTCCTGCATATGTTCAGTGGGTCCCGCGTCGGCACAGACCAAGCAGATCATGGACAGCTCCCTAGGCTGACCACGGGCATTCTGTACATCTCATGATCCCGCTACGCTCACTACGAATTCTACTCCAGAGGACTTTGTGTCCACTCGGATTCTATTCTGCAAAGTACTTGCGCGTTTTTATAGGGTTAACTACAATCTCAAACAGTAAAATAATGTACGCTTTATCGATGTGACAAGTACGCGTTAAGTTTGTCCTCTACACGCTTTCTTGACAAGATCCGAAGTATAGTTTGGTTAGGCAGGAGAACAGGGGTGTGGCTACCGTAGTGCACCTACCAATTCTTCATAAGCTGCACTCACTAGTCACTAAGCTCTCCCGCGCGAACTCAGAGGCGCTTCACCAACTCCACCCTCTCCAAGCTCGCTTCCCCTCCACCTCGTTATTTATACAGCTCGAGCTCAGCAGCTCACTTCCATTTCCCACTCAAACTCGATTCGATTCCTGTCATTAACCAATCAAGGCAAATACTCACTCACTCTCAGCAGATTAGCCAAAGGCACAACGAGATGGGTAGCGAAGGTGGTGGCAGCACGAGTAGCGCCAACGGTGGCTGCGCGGTCTGCGGCGGCACGGCGGCAGTGTACTGTCCGGCGGACGCGGCCGCCCTCTGCGCATCCTGCGACGCGGCTATCCACGCGGCGAACCCTCTGGCTTCCCGTCACGAGCGAGTGCCGCTGCAGGCGGCCGCCATGGTGGCGACCTCCGGCGTGTACGACCTCTTTGCGGTCGACGATGAAGGGGCGTCCTCCTGGCCGGGGCAGGGGCAGGGGCAGGGGCAGGGCAGTCCCAACAGCAGCTCGTCCAGTTTCAGCAACTGCAGCGGTGCCGAGACGAGCCTTTTCCACCTCCTCGCCGACGTTGACCTCATGGCTGCCGGCACCGCAGCTGGAAGCCTGTCGGATGGCTTGGCCATTCAGGGCGCCGCTGCACCGTTGTGGCTGCATCCCGGCCTCACCGGCGCCGATGCGTCTGCGTGGTCGTCGCCGTCGGAGTCCGCCCTGGTCGCGGCGGCGGCGGCGGCGGCGGACAGGAAGGAGAGGGTCAGGCGGTACCGCGAGAAACGCAAGAACCGCAAGTTCCAGAAGACCATCCGGTACGCCTCCCGCAAGGCGTACGCCGAGGCGCGGCCGAGGATCAAAGGCCGCTTCGTCAAGCGCGCCGCCGCATCAGACGACGACGACGACGACAGCACGGGCGCCGCCGCCCAGGGGGACAAATTCTGGCTCTCCTTCTCCGACGACAGTCTAGTGTTCGACGCTGCGCCCTACGGAGTCGTGCCAAGCTTCTAGAAAGCTCTGGAGACATCGGCCGTGGGGCATTCTAGTGAACGGTTAATTAAGGTGCGCGATCAGATCAATCGTCGCAACGTACGGCGTCTGCTCAGCTTGAACACAATTAAGCAAAGGGCAGATGTCCATGCCATGTTGCTGTCGATATTCGTGGTGAAAATCCGCCATCGCTTTTTAAACTGATGATGCGGGTTTTCCTTAGTTGGGTGTAATTTTAAGCGAACTAGGTGATTGATCGATTAATGTACTTCTGCATGTTGCTCTCCTTGTCGATTTTCTATGCCAAGATGAATAAATTTGGTGAATTCCTACGAAGAAACTGCTGAAATTTAGTGTACTTGGGCTAAGCCCCAACTAAAATCCGAAATTCTCATGGCCCATTCTAGTTGGCTGGTTGTGCATGTAGGTGACTAATGTTTAGTCCCATACTGCTAGTGGAGAGTGAGCTGCACCACTTTATATAGTGCGGTGTTCTAGTACTAGTATGAGCTAGTGAGAACAAAAGAAAATGAAGAGTGCCACACGCGCGCTCCTCCTCCTCGCTCGTCACGTCACGACGCGACGCGCCGCGCCGCGCCGCGGGTTGCGGAAATCTCGCCGAGCCGAGCTTATATTTTTGCAGTCCGGAAAATTAATGAGTCATTGATTAGTAATTAACGGACGCATTAATTATCTTGCCGTTTCCGATTCCTATGGGATCGTGAGACGTTACCGACTCGATCGTGGCTTACAGCCCACGTTCTACCCGACTCGCACTATATATACAGCCCGGGGCAAACACTAGCCTCCACTACGAGATACATGGTCTCACACCGTTCCAGAGCATTGCGCCGCCGTTACGAGCACTACGAGATACATGGTCTCAAACACTAGCCCGGGACAGTAGGCCTCCGAAACCCCGCCTCTTGTGATCCTGTACGGGAGAGGGGCGATCAGGTTTTTGGGGAGCACACTCGCGCGACTACTGGCTTCGAGTTCTTCCCCAACGACGACTTCTTCCCCGACATCGCCAGCCTCTTCATCGACGACATGGGCGACAACACGGGGAACTCCAGTGGTGCGACTGCCGCTGCACCGTATGTGTTCTTGATCTTCCTATATGATATTTTGCTAGAGTTCTTACTTATAGTATGTGCTCTAGATTGCATCTGTTTATCTACTATTTACGTAGATCACATGATTAGTATAATTTATATTATTCTAGTCATGAATTGTTCACTATTATTAGGAATTAAATCATATGCTAAATCGCCTAATTATTCAACAGAAACCACATTGCCCACCATATTGCCCAATCTTTATGGTCAAACTCGCTTCCTTTTTGGAGCCACCAATTTGTCATTTTTATGTAGCCCGAAATTCTCTATATATGTTTCGTGAAAATTTGCAGATATGTAGACCATATAAATATGTGTCCATGGAACCAAAATAAATTTTTTAAACGTCTTATCATTTTTTTTTGTTTTCCAAAATTCCAAGCTCCAAAACGAGCGCTCCTGGATGATGCCACTTTTCAAAACTAATGGCGTTCCATAACCAAATTAAAGAGGGGTCTATTTTATTTAATATAGCTTGATCAGTAGTTCACATGTAGTTTTCATGTTTTGATTTCCTATGCTAAGATAAGAAAACCGATAGCTAGCCATGACGAGATTCGATTTTTCTTAAACCGACCTTGGAGATGTGACTTGGTCGTTGGTTGTTAAGATAGTTGTCTGATAATAAAGAGTATATCTGTTTTGAGTTTGACGGATGGTTCCTAATGATGAGGAATTATTCTAGGGAACATCTCCCTCTCTCTGCTTCTTTACTTTTTGATGAAGTGAAGGCCTATGACTGTTATGTTTATGGGATGTTTGTTTAAATGTTGATTCACTGAAGGTTGCCTTATTTAAATCTAAGCAAGATTTTAGTTCCACCTGTCAGTGATTTCTTATGATGATATGTTTGCAGGTATCAACAGATTCGCACTTGAACAAATGCAACTTTCTTTGCTCATCCGTACTCCACCTGAACTGATAAAGCTGTGTCAGCATTTCATACATTTCAAAAATCTCCTTCGTAAATCAACTGAATACATCTCAAGCACCTAATTAAGGCTCCAAAGACAAAAACCTAGAGGAAAAACGTTAAACAAAACGGAGCAGCACAACACATGACCACACAACGATAAGAAGACATATCGACACCAAAATAAATAAGAGCTTATATATTACGGGGAACAACATTCAGAAAATAATGTGCAGTCATCCATGTCGTCAACTTCGTCCTCCGGAATGTTCCATTTCTCAGGTTCCGTCAGGCACTCCTCGGTCGACAGGAAATGCAACACCTACAAATATGCCATGTTTTGCCATTTCATTTAGTAATTTAGAAGATGAAGATAGTGTTTCGGTCAGATCATATCAGCTAGTTTGAGATGAGGAACGGGTACCTCGGCCATCGACGGTCGCCACATCGCGGGCCGCAAAATGCAGCGTGAAGCCACGGCAACCATCCTCTTCAGCTGATCCTTGTCGTAGTCGTCGCCAAGGTCCGGGTCTGCAAGCTCGGTTGCTTGCCCAGCCTCCAGAAGTGGCTTTGCCTAGACAACAAGCGCAAACATATAATGTGAACCGTTCTTTGGCAATTCACTAATTTCAGTGTGTTGATTCTAGCAATGCTCACCCACTGAAGAAGGCTCTGCTTGGAGCAGTCAATTGGCCGCCTTCCGGTGACAATCTCTAGAAGAAGAACTCCGAAAGCAAAGATATCGGTTTTTTCGTCGACGATGCCATGCATGAAGTATTCTGGTGCTAAATACCTGCTCAAATTTCACGGAGAACTCTTAAAAGGTTTTCACTTGACGTGATGCATTGGGTTTTTGTACTACAACTGTTGATTTGTGACCAGGATTCTAATGGTGCAAATGGAAGGTACTGTGCCGGTCCTTACCCAAATGTGCCTTCTATGGGTACGACAGAGTGATGGGTCCATTGTTTGGGAAGCCACTTTGCCAGTCCAAAGTCAGAAATCTGTCTCACAGAAAACACCCATTTATTTTAGTATCATGGAATTCTGGAGTATTTTGTTTTGCATAGAGGATAGTACTAGACTGACTGTTTTTTTCCTCTGGTTAGAAGAAGGATCGTTGTTCAACGGGCGAAAAATAGGCTCACCTGAGGTTCAAAGTCATCATCAAGAAGTATATTGGATGCCTTTATATCCCGGTGGATGATCCGATGCCTGCAGAACATGTGCAGATACTGCAAACCTCTCGCAACGCCTACCGCAATCTTCTGCCTCAAAGACCACTCAAGGACCTTCCCACTCTTCCCTGCCAAATGTGATCTTCTGCTGTCACATTGTTACCGACAAAATATAACCTCAGGTCTGAAATAATACTACTGAATAGAACCAATACCATGCAGCGCAGATGCAAGCGTCCCGTTTGCGCAGAACTCGAAAACCAGGTACAGTCCATTCTCAACGCAACAGCCAAGCAGGTCAGCTGTGTTTGGGTGGCATACATGCCCTTGGATCCCTAGCTCCGATAAGAACTCCTTCTCCTTCTGCTCACTGGGCTTGCCTTTGGCCAGCCTCTTAACTGCTATGCATTGGCCATCAGACAGTATACCCTTGTATACTTCTGCATAGCCTCCTCTTCCACATATGCTATCTGAAGAACAAAAATGTCAATTAGATACAGTCTTATAGATCAATCCATGGCTGCATTTTGCATGTTGAAACATTATGTAAATTGTATATGCATCATTTAGTGCTTCAAATTCCGAAATGGAACACATGTAATAAGTGAAAACATGTAGTACCTGGATGGAAGTCATCAGTTGCTACTGAAATCTCCTGGTAGCTGTAACACTTCCATACAGGTTTCTGATCTTCCGTAAACGTCGAGCAGACATCGCGGCCTTTCGCGTTTTCATCAGCGACAGACCGTAGGAATGGGAGCCAGAGCTTCATGTCCGACAGTCGCCTCCAGATGCCGGTGTGGCTACGCCGACTCACCTCATTGCTACATGTGCTGTAGCACTCTTCAGTGACTTGCAGGTGCTCCACTTCCTCCGGTCCATCTAGCACCGCCCTCGGCGAACTCTTGTCCTCATAGTTACCGTCACCCGTGGATTGAGGAACCTGCTTGCGGGTAGAACTTGATCTAAGAAGTTTTTGAAGTGGTGGAAATCTTCTGCTCCATGTTGAAATTGAGGACATGCTGCTGTCTGTAATTTATGATTCGGAGTTAGTACATGACGAAACATGGTCGTTCGCGGGTAATTCAGTATCTCTGTACCAAATGTTCTCACCGTCAAAGGACCGAGACTTCAACCTAATGCTACTCTTTTCCAGGCCTTCCCTTCCAGCAGCAATGACTGAGCAGTTGGTTGGAGCATGCATGAAGCAGTAGTTTGCAACCTCGAAGTGATTCCTGCAACGGTGACAGTTGTAGGTAGCCTTGAGTGTTGAAGGAAAACAGTAGCAGCAGAAATTATTTGTGCAGTACTTGTGCTGATTTATAACATGTCTATCATTGCTTTTAAGATGCATAAACTACACAAGTGACAAAAGCGTAGACTTGTAGAATGTTCAGTTCAGTATCTGACTATGAACAAAGAAGTACCGTTCCTTTTTGTTTTTAGGAGCTTATTAGGATTACCTTTTTAAAAAAGGAGCTTATTAGGATTACCTGTGATATGTACTCTTTGATCTTCCAACAATTAGAAACTTTGCATCAGTAAATTCGGCTTCCCGGGTCAGGGCTCTTGGAATGCTTGAGCTGCATATCACCTTAGCCTCCAAATTGACCTGGAAGCAAGGGAAAGGCAGATGATGCATATTACTGTCAGTATACTGCACAACCATAGCCCTTTTGTTTCAGCTTCATTTAAAAAGTATTCCATTAGCTTAAATTGAAGTACAATCCCAATTTCGGAGCATTGAACACGATAAGCACATGAGGAAGAATAAAACAAGATAAAATTTAATTTATCTTGATTCAAAACCATACCCCTTTTGTTTCAGCTTGGTTCAAAAGTATCCCATAAGCTTAAATTGAAGTACAATCCCAATTTCGGAGCATTGAAGACCATAAGCACGTGAGGAAGAATAAAACAAGATAAACTCAGACCACGGTATTAATCATGGCCTTTTAGTCCAGTTATACCTAACAGCTGAAAAGGGACATGACAGGGCTGACAGACTGGGGCACCAAACTAAAAAACTATTGAGGACAAACTTTGCTTCCAAGTTCCCACTACACTGTGTTCACCAGAAGAAAATAAATAAAAAAGAATGTAATGAGTAATGAACTAATGACTGAACACCAAAGAGAGGATCATCCGAAAATAACCTCCAGCGTGTTAACACATGGATATATGCACTTATACAGAACGCAAACAATTGCAAAATTGAATTGGGTTTGCCATTTGATCAAATCTGCACCTGTTTAGCCTCGCATGTCTCCACAAACTCTCCAAGCATGTAGATAACGAAAGCGTTCGCCTTCTGCAGCCTGTTCTTTCTCCCTCTCCTTCCTTCCGGGAAAAAACCACAACACCACAACGACAAGAATAAATCATCAAGACAAGAACGAGAACCCATGCGGCTGCAGCAACAACTCTACAAAGTTGCCAGACAGTTACCGAGAACATGAACTGCAACGACGGAATCGTTGGGCTTGGCGACGACCCTTATCGCCCACGACAGCAGCTCGGAGCACCCCCGGGAGTTGTTGGGAACGCCGACCAGTATCCTGGATCCTTGGAGCAGCTGGTGACGACTTCCATCTCTCATGTACTCCTCAATGGCGTCCATCTCCATACCGCCCTCCTCTACCTCGATCCTAGCCAGCACTACTACTAGTGGCACCTCTGGCTGGGGCGATGACGGTGACGAAGACGACGACGACGACAGGCACGACAATGACAGGGATTTGTAGGAGGACGCACTGTGACATGGTGAAAGGTACATGAGTGCAAGTGTAGTGGAAAAGGGTAGTGGTTAGTTAGTTGGAGGTAGTGATGGCCATTAGCTAGCTCAATGCTCTGTGGGCGACCACCCTGGAGGTATGCAGCAGCAGCAGCACCGGCTCTTAGCAACTGTTGTGGCATTGCTTGCTTACAAAAATAGGGTTGCTTGGGACTGAAGATGCGTGCCGGTACAAAGACAAGTAGAGCTGGGAGTAGCTAGGATTGGTGCACCCTTGAATCTGATTGGATCCTGCAGTATTAGGTACCCAAACTGATCTGACATTTCTGGTGCAGTTAACTGTTTTTCAGTTTCGAAGAACTGTTAAACGTAGCTGTTTTAGGAGTTTACATCAACAACTTGTAACATGGCATAAGTACAGAACTAGTGATCCGCACGTTACCAAGTTTACACTTGCGGCTTTCATGCTTCTTGATACGTGCCTTTACGAACTGAACTTGGCACAAGTTTGGAAGTCTGAAAAAGGAAAAATTGTGAAAAATATACATTTTTGTGACCTGTGTAAAAAAGAAAGAAAACTCTTTTGAGAGCAGAAGAATTGTCTTTGTACATAGGCAAAAAGTCTTATTTTTGTGATACTTCGTGTGCGAACATAGAATCCGGATGTACATCTGGGAGTTTTATTAGAACTATTTGAGATTTTAAAATGTATTTTTGACTAGTGGGTGCGTCTACTCTAGTCCTATGTGTCAAAGTGGATTTCCTGAATAGTACTACTCAAATACAAGTTTGGCATAGACATGACTCCAAATGGAGTGCTTGTGTACCCACCTAGCTGAACATAAGGTCAATTTAAGGAAGCCAATAATGATAACAATTCGAACTCATCTATTTCATTACATATTCATTTTCAGATACATATGTTCTATCTATAGGCATGGTTTTTTCTTGAGTCAAGTTTACTTTATACTTCTTAGTTGTGCATTTTTAACACCAATTATCCCATCTACTGAAAACTTGTCCCCGTCACCTCATTTAAGAAACTTGCTCTGTTTTTTTCTCATAAAATTTGCTCTGTTTGCTTCGCATATAACTGAGCTACGACACACAAGCTCTTAAGATGCGACAAAAGTGGGTTGCCAATGGTTGAGGCAGCAATGCTAGTTGGTAGTGGAAAGACATGCTTGTTTAGTGTGGAAGCAAAGAAAGACCTCACTCGATCGCATGCTGTGCAGACAGGGCTCCTATCCTGGTTTCTCTCTTGGCAGTTGGAAGTGAAGTCAGTGAAGGCACGGATGCAGTGGCCTAAGTTTCGGTAGGGTCTCCAAAATCTGACCCGAACAGCTCACTCCTATTGCGGCAATCCAACATTTGGCTCCATTTTGGTCCTGGTAGGTCTGTGCTTCATGCCAAATCTTCCCCTGTGCTAACGCATAATTATTACTTAGTAGTGGTGATTGTGTAAAAGTGTCTTTAGAGGTTTCTTGACTTATTTCTCACTTAGTTGCAGATGATCATTGCATAACAATCTTATGCGACGCACATTTCATGACTGATACAATCAGTGGCTGACTTAAGAAAAAACTAGAGTGGGCACACACTAAATTTTCTTTTACACTGTGTTTGGATGTAAGAATTGAAGCCCGGAATCGTCCATTTGGAATAGTCGGCCCGAAATCCACTGTTTGGGGTGGTCTAGGAATTGGGCTCTGAAAGTTGCTCCAATTCCACGCCAGCCCGCGCGCATGTCTGCCCCTCGACTAAACTTTCCAAGCATACGAGCTCGGAAAGGCTCGGAATTGCTCGCTCGCCCGCGTCGCCTACCTGTTCGCGAACAGATGCCTCGCTCGCTCGTCCCGTAGTCCGTTCGGAAAGAAGCTCGCCCAGCAAACGGCGGCGGCGACTACCCCGGTAAATCGCGCTCTCCTCTCGAGATCCCTCCTTCCCCGTCGTCCTCTAGCGTGTCCTCTTCCCTGTCTGTCAATCGTGCCCGCTCCCGGCGACCTAACCCTAGATCGACAGGGGATGGGATGGACAACGGGATTAGCAGCGGCGGGAAGGGAAGGGCGGCGGCGAGCTGGCCATCTCCAATCTGTCCTCTTCCTTCCTTCTTTTACTTCGACCTCTTCCGAATGAAGTAATTAGTCCAACATCACATTGGGTTGTTCACTTGTGTAACTAGTGCAGATTTATTCTTTCAAGCACATATGAATGCATTGGGCTACAGAATTTTGCAGACCAAGTTATTTTTCCTATTCCTTTTTACTATAATTTTTAATATTATTATGTGTGTAAAATAATATATGAATATTCAAATACGCACATACATTTTTTTCATATATGCAATAAGTTTTATATTGTACAAACTCAACTAAACATCCAATTCCAAGATTTGTACATCCAACCAGGAATTGGAATCATGTGCTACTTTTGATTCCGGCTATAAATTCAATTTTCATCCAAACACTGGAATTTGAATTGGAGTCCAATTCCTTTCCATCTGGGAAATGAAATTGCTAGCCCAATTCAATTCCAGGGTCCAATTCCTACATCCAAACACAGTGTTATAGAGCGATAATAAGTTGCCAAATGAAAAAAAAACAGTCGATTAATAACATTGTAGTTCAAAATCTATGTTTTATAATTCAAAAAATGAACAAAGTGTTGTAAGATAAAATATAGCAAAAGAACAAAATTACATCACTAATTAAAGTTTGCCAACTCTATGTCATCACATCTCCATGAAAGATTCAACTATGTCATATTTACTTACTAAAAAAACACATCAGCTCAATACACCCATACTCTTTTCAACTCATTTTTTCACTATACTCGTTTCACAAAATACTCTTTCAACACTCGTAATCGCCATCAGCAAGAGCAATAGCAGATTGAGAAGTAAGTGAAAGTGCATTCTTTGCACCCGTATATTTTGGTGACTAATGACAACACAAAAGGTGGGTTTAATGGTTTTGATGATCTATGCAGGTTTTAGTACATGTTTGTTGATGGTTGTGAACACAAAACTGTCTTGGTTTTCAGTTCTGCATCCTTCGGATATTCCACCGGAAATCCAGGAGGAGACTTCCGGGACTCGGAGATTTCTGAGTCTCGCTCGGAAATTTCCGGGTCACTTGGGATATTCGCTAAGTCAAGAACTCCAGACAGCACTGACTCCAATTTGTTCTCCGTCGGAAATGCGCTAGGAGATTTCCGGTGCTCGGAAATTTCTGGGCCCCGTCCGGAGATTTCCGAGTGCCGGAAGATTTTCCAGCAAGTCCAGAACACAAGAGAGCATTGACTACAAATAGTTTTATGTCGGAAATGTGCCAGGAGATTTCCGGTGCTCGGAAATTTCCGAGCCGTGTTTGGAGATTTCCGAGTCGCCTGAAGTTTTTCACCAAGTCAGAAATCCAAGCCAGCACTGATGCCAAGTTGCTCTCAGCCGGAAATCCATACAGAATTTTATGAGGCCGGAGATTTCCGATCGGCGTTCGGAGTTTTCCGGGGATGAAGATGAAGATCATCGCCAAGTCCGAAGTTGTTCCAGCACTAACCTCAATCAAGAAGCAGCCGAAAATGTCTCCGAAAATTTCCGGAGCCCGGAGATTTCCGGGTTGGCGGCTATACAACTGCTAGATTTCGGGGAGGGGTATAAATACCCCTCCACCTACCTCCAACATTTCAAGCTTCCAGATTCTCTCTCCTCCATTGGTCTTGAAACTCGTTTCTCCCGGATCTCCCGTTCCAGCAATCCAAATCCCATGATCTTTGGGAATCCGGAGGAGAAGCCACCGATCTATCACTCCACCGAAGCGAATTCAATTCCCCCTCTATTTCTTGAGGGGCCACGAATCTAGGGTTTCCTTTGTGGATAGCTAGGTTGAAAGAGCATTTTCCCTCATGTGTGGTTTTGGTAATTGAATGACAATCTCTATGGACTAATGTTTGCTTTGAGATATCATTATAGATCATGTCCATGGAGTTGTGGAGTTCATGTGTTGGACTCTTGAAGCTTATGTGTTGAGTGGAGCATATTGCAAGTATGTCTTGAATCACATCATATTAGTGAAAAAATGTTGGAAGATACAAGGTTGATCAAGATGTTGATCAACACACAAAGCTACAAGATGTACCAAGAGCGATCATGTATCTCTTGGGATGGTAAACACTTGTCCGCATAGCTTTGTGAACTAACCCATGTTATATGTGTGTTTGGTATCATTATATGAGGTTAGGTATATTCCCATGGGCTTGCATCAAATGAAGATCTCATATAGCTCATGGAGGATGACGTCATGTGGTGATCGTCATCAAGGTGAGATGTGCAAGACCAAGACCAAGAGAAGCTTCTTTAAGAGATCCTATGCTTGGTGCTTGCAATGGATACGTGAAGATGAAGCTAAGCGAGACTCTCCCATTGTGAGCATGGGGGAGTATTTGGAGAAGTCTTCATCAAGCATGTGCTTGGACGCGCAATCAAGGAAAGATGAACCACTTGAAGAGATCAAGATAGTCTTCATCCAACTCAAGTGGAATGCTCAAGGCAAAGGTATGATCTTGATAGGGCTATAGGATAGATAGGCGTACTATCAAGAGGGGCTCTCAAGTTAGTAACTTGATCGCATCGTTGTGGAGAGCTCAAACCTTTGCATACTTGGCATATCATATTTCTTGGTTCTTATTTGGCTTTTATGGTGGTGAGGAGTTAGAGCTTGGTTCATCTCCATGTCAAGCTCTTGTTCATCGAAATCAGTTTTACTTTGCACAACTTGTTGCGTTTTCGGTGGCGTAAATATTGTCGGTTCTACCATGAGAAAAGTCCCACACCTTGACATGTGTGGTGATTTTACTCTATTTATGGGATGCAATATTTCCACACTTTTTTGTTGGGTGCTCATCGTCGCTATCTTTCCAACAAAATTGGTCTCACCTCATCTGGAGTTCATTTGCAAAAGTTATAGCAGTTTTCGTTTCGGTGTTTTGCTGATTCGGATTATTGGGGTCGGATATTCCGCTCTACCGGAATTTCCGGTTCCCCAGCTTATCCAAGAAAACGGCTAAGGAAAGGAGGAATTTGGTTCTGACTTGTACCGGAAAATCAACTCGGAAATTTCATTTACTCGGAATTTCCGAGTGCACCCTGAAAAGTCCTCCAGAAATGGCTAAGGAAAAGTTTGGTTTTGCTTCTGACTCCAGCCGGAATTTCAGCTCGAAAATTTCATGGACTCGGAATTTCCGGGTAACCGGAATTTCCGAGTCTCACTTATACCGGAATTTCCGAGTGTCGAAACAGCCAACGGCTATATTTCCTGGAGGGGTATAAATATCCCTCCCCTTCTTCTTCCCCAGCTAATCGAAGGCAGCATGACTTTCCCCTCTCTCCTACTCCATTGTTGACCTTGGAAAGCTCACTTCCCTCTCAATCCCTCCATTGAATCTTCCATATTCTTTAGGGAAAGTTGAGAGGAGATCTAGATCTACAATCCTACCAATCCATCTCTCCTCTAAGTGAGGGGAACTTAGTGGATCTAGTTCTTGGAGTTCCTTTGTGGTTCTTCTTCTCTGTTCTTCCTCTCTTCTCCCCCCATAAGCATTAGTTGCTTTTGGTGGGATTTGGGAGTGAAGGATTTGACTCCTTTGTGGTTTCCTTTGTTCTTCCTCTCTTATTCCCCCATAAACATTTGTTGTTGTGTTGGAATTTGAGAGTGAAGGACTTGAGCACTTCGTGTGCTCTTGCCATTGAATTTGCATCGGTTTGAGCCCTCCACGAGGATTCGTGGTTGTGATACTTGTGAGCTTGTTACTCTTGGGTCTTTGGACCCTAGACGCCTTTTGTGGCCGGCCTTTTGTGGCCAAGACCTTTTGTGGTCACTTGAGAGCCCCCAATTAAGTTGTGGGTGTGTGCCTCAAGACTTGGTAGCTCCCAATTAAGTTGTGGGTGTGTGCCTCAAGAGTTGTACGGGATTCGATCTCCGCCCCAAAGGAGATCAATAGTGGAAGGTGAACTCGCAACCTTTTATGGTTGAGTTCATCAGGAGAAGAAGGTGAGCCTTTGTGGCGTTGCGGCTAACCTGTTGTGGTTGCGCACACCTCTCCAAACGAGACGTACACCCTTTGGGTAGAACTCTGTAATACATACTCGTCTCCGCGTGCCTCGGTTATTTCTATACCCGAGCTCTTTACTTATGCACTTTACATTTTGATAGCCTTCGTGCTTGAAGTCATATATCTTGCTATCACCTTGTTACTTGTATTGCTTAGCATAAGTTTTTGGTGCACATAGGTGAGCCTAGTATTTATATCTAGGTTGTATGCTTGTTAAAGTAAACCTCTAGTTATATTCCGCTTTTATCAAGCATACCGGAATTTCCGGGTCATTCTTGGACCGGATATTCCGGCTCCCCGGAAAAAGTTTTAAATCGCCTATTCACCCCCCCCCCCCTCTAGGCGACGTCTATCCGTTCAATTGGTATCAGAGCCAGGTTATCTCATTATTAGGACTAACCACCTAGAGATAAAGATGTCGTTTAGAGATCTAGTGCACAATCCCTCTTATAGATTCGATGGCACAAATTATGATGTTTGGAAAATTCGCATGCTTAATCTTTTTAGAGACATGGGGTCAAATTTAGAGAGTATTGTAGATATGGGTTTTTCTCCTCCAAAGGATTCACAAGAATTATCTTTAGAGGATGAGAAAAACTCTTATCTCGATACTCTCGCATCTAATGGTCTCATATGTGCTTTGAGCGATGTAGTGCTTGCGTCAATCATGCCTTTACGAAGCGCTCATGAATTATGGACAAAACTTCAAGATATATATGAGGTGTCCAACATTTCCAAGGATGATTGTCCTCCTTCCACATCCGGTCGTGATGAGCTCACGACTTCCTCCACTTCACCGACATGTGGTTTGCCACAAGGTAATGATATGGTGAGTGGTGATAGAAATTGCAATCTTAATAGTGAACCTACTATTGACTATAATTCACACTCATCTTATTGCAATGCTCTATCTTTGGACTTAAACACATATAGCACTCAAAATGTCATACATGCTAGTGTTGATAGTCCTTGCATATCATGTAGTAGTTGCTTAACTAAATCTCATGATGATATGCTTTCCGTGTCTTGTTGCCAAGATCAAAATGTTTCTACTTCCTCTATTACTTGTTTGGCTAACAATATAGAGGAATCCCAACAATTGTTGGAACAAGACATGGACTCCATTGGTGTTTCAAGTAACTCTTCATCGTCTTCATCCACTACTCACATTTGCCTTATGGCTAAGGAGTTTAAGGTATCTCCTACCGTGCACTCCAATATATCTCATGGTGATGATGATGATGATGATGATGATGATGATGTTGATGATGATACTAGTCTTGAAATCAAACAAGAAATTATTGCTTTTGATCATTTCATGACTAACTTGCAAGGAGTTGGCAAGAAGCACTTTGGCTCTCTTATGAGCCGTATAGGTGAGCTTGAGGATGTTCTTGAGCTAAAAGGTGAGATTGAGAGAGAAGATGCTTATGAAAAGGTATCTCTTCAATCATCTCTAGAAGATGAACAAGAAACTAATGCTCACCTTCAAGAGCAACTTGAAACTATCATGGAGTCTCACAACTCCAAAATTGCTAAACTCACTAAAGAACATGACTATGCTATTGCTAAACGTAATGTGCTTACTAAAGACAATGCTAAGTTAAATAATGAGCTTGTCATGTTGTCTCCTTCCATTTCTAATATTGATGATGCTTGTGCTACTAATTCCACTTTGTGTGAAGCATCTATTTTGAAGAAGAATGTTGAGCTAAGGGCTCAACTTGATTTGCTAACTAGCAAGTATGGGATATTAGAAGAAAATCATGAAAAACTTTCAAGCTCTAATGAGGATCTTCTAGCATCCCATTCTAGGCTAAAGTTAGCTCATGAGGCGGTCACTACGAAGGTAAAATATTGTGAGCCTCTTGTGGTCACTAGCACAAACTCTACTACTAATGCTTTATTACAATGTGCTAGTACTAGTAATTCTACATCACATACTATTGCTAAATCTTGTGATGAATTACATTCCTTGCCTTGTTGCTCTAACAACGTAGCATCTACTTCCTCTAGTATTTGTGTTGAAACTAACCATGTAGAGGAACTCAAAGAGCTCAAGGCACAAGTCACTTCTTTGAAGAAAGACTTGAAGAAGTGTCATGAAGGGAAGTCCACCCTCGACAATATGTTGAGAGTGCAACAACTTCCTCATGACAAGAGTGGACTTGGATTCAACACCAACAACAAGAACAAGTCCAAGAACAAGATGAAGCACAAGTTCATCAAGAAGAAAGGCCAAGAACAAGTTATTGATTCGGCCAAGATTGTGTGCTTCAAGTGCAAGGTTGAAGGGCACCATGTGAGATCTTGCCCTTTGAAGACGAAGCCTCCTAGCATGAAGCAACAAGGGAAGCAACCTCAAGTCCCAACCCAAGCTTCCCAAGTTGAAGAACCTTCCCTTCCCAAGAAGAAAGGTAAAAGTCGACTTTGCTACAAATGTCGTGGGAAGGATCACTTTGCTTCTTCATGCACTCATGGTACCTTATCTAACCCTTCTACTATTGATAATGTTCATTCTCTTCGGAAGGATAATGTTGGCAATGTGTTTGCCAAAGTTATTGGTACTCAAAGTGGTGTCAAAAAAAGAACCATTTTGGTTGCCAAGCCTATTGTGACTAACCTCTTAGGACCCAACTTGGTTGGGGACCAACAAGCTAAAACTTGATCAATAGGTGTAAGCGGAGGACATTGGAGACTTGACTACATCATGAAGAATTAAGGGATCTTCATCATCCATATTATCTCAAGTCAAGTCAAGTGGATTATATTGTCTTAGCATATATCCAATACTCCTCCTTGCGGTAACTTGTATTTAAATCATATGTATGCATTGAAAGTTACTTGCACCCTTGCATGTGTTTGGTTTTGTACCTTACAAGTGTTTATATGTGTTGTGCACTCTACTTACTTATGTTGAGTAATCAAACTTGTGTATGTTGGTTTGCACACCATGTATGTTTTGAGCCTCTTGCCTATTTGCATTTATCTTAATTGGCTCTTTTAGGGATTTTAATGGACTATCCCATTTTGGGGGAGTGATGTGCTTTTTGGTAACTCACCACCCTAAAATGTGTATTCATGAGGACTACCACTTAGTGGTGATATATCAATGTTATCTACTCTCTTTGTGATATGTCTTACTCATGAGAAATTCAAATTCTAATGTCCATTAATTATCTCTTGGATTTCTTTTGCCTCTTGTTAAAAAGAATGGATTATCACATTATGGGGGAGTAATAAGCTATGTGCATATTACAAGACTAGAAAATGTGAACATGTGAGGTAGTGTCACCTAGAGTTGATATTGTTGATTATCTTGTTCCTAGGTGGCATGGTACTCAAACAAGTTCCATATTTGCTTAAATTCTTTTTGTTCACCCATCTTGTGGTATCTTGTTTGTGAGAGAGTTTCTTGATGCTTAGTATGATCATCGATTATTTGAATCCATCAAGAATCTCTAGATAAGCATGGTTTTCAATTCATTTATTTTGCCACATGCTTATGTTTTGTGAATATGATCTTGAATACATATATGTCATGTACCACCGAGAAATGTCTCCATACAATCATTGTCTTTGACAAGTGATAATTATATTTGTGGTAAATTTACTGATCATATTCACGTTGGCTATTGTTCTTAAGTTGTATTTTTCTATCGCCAAGTTTGTTTTGGTTTAACCATCATTTTGTCTTCTTTGCTTCATTTGGATCTTTTTGTTTCTCTACTCATAATTTGTGTTGAACTTTCTTGAGTTAGGAAAAGCAAGGATCCCATTGTTGTGCATTTACATTCGAAGACTTAATTCTAAGTAACGCACTATTCTTGGGGGAGCTATCCTACATTGAGTAGAACATCATCCTTGTAATTATTATCGGGTCTTATTGATTTTCTTGAACTTTGTGTTCAAAAAGATATATGGAGGGTAATGATCCCACTTGTGTGCATTTTGTATTTACATACAAAATCTCAAATAATGCACTAATCATGGGGAAGCTACTCTATACTCTTTAGAACACTATTCTTTAAATTGGTTTGTTATCTTATTGCTCTTCTTGAACATGACTAATGTTATAACAATGTATATGAAAGTGATGATCTCATTTATGTGCATTTTATATCCATATACAAGATCATAAATAATGCACAAATCTTGGGGGAGCAATCCTATACGTTATTGAACATTAGTTATCTTCAATTGGTATTTGATCCCGATGACATGTCTCTTTGAAAGACAAACATTTTTCGTCTTTGGTACTTTATGCCATCATGAAAAGTGTAGAGGGCTTGGTTTATTTTTTGGAACCTTACTCCTCTTTGTGGAGTTGGCTATCTCATCCCACGGTTCATAGTGTACCTTCTTGGATGAGATGAAACCTAAGAGCATTTTTGCTTGTTTTATTTCTTATTCTCATTGGTTTAGCCTTAACCTTGTTTTCATTGGATATATTTTCAAATTGGTTTCTCGAATCATGTGTTGGTTTGAGTCTTTGATACAATGAGGACAAATCTTTCTCTTGCCACACTTTTGTGTAGCTTTTTGATTTAATTGGTGTTTTGTCCAAATTGTATCTCATTTGGTTCTTGAAAGTTTTGTGCATGCATATTTACTATATGTATATCTTATAGCATGTTTACTTTCGTTGATCCAATATATAGGATAAACTCCGTCAAACCCTAAATGGCTAAGATGTGCATGAAATTCTATTTCATATCAATATGCACATATTTATGTGGAGTTTGTCCTATGTATTGTAGTTGGTCTAACTACTTTGGACCCAATTAGTTTGGGTACCATTGTGTACTTGATTTGTTTTAGGTACATGGGATATGCATTGGAAGCTTGCCTCTTTTTAAAGAAGATGTCTTCACCATGTGCTTCTTGGAGTCAAACTTGGATGATTGTGAACTCTCATCTTCTACACCGTCAATGCTATCTCGGTAACAAGTATCTAACTCATGCACATTCTTCTAGCTCTCAACCTTGTGTAGGTTGTTCTTTGGCATGAGTTTCACTAAGTTGCATTTGATTTGGTTTTTGCAAAGTTTCTTTCAAAACATCTTCATTGCAAATGTGAGTTAGCCGGGATGATTAAACATCAAGGGGAATATATATTTATATGTAATCATTTTCATGATTCTCGGATCCCCAATATGTTAATCTAGCAAATTCATTTCAAAGTCTCTCATATGCAATATTGATGACTTCTCATAAACCATTTGCCTTATGTGATATTTGTTTTGTGTCTCAAAGTATCCCAACTATCACTTATCCTATGTGGGTATTTGTGATGCTTTGAGAACTTGGTGTTGGAAGTTCATATATACCCTTTAAGAATAATTTGAGCTATGTGCTTTGCTTTTAAGCAAAAATCTTATCGGTGTATTTATGACTTCCTCTTGGATATCATGTGCTTTACCTTGTACCTACATTGTGTGTGCATGTTTCTTTGAGGACTTAGTGTCCACTTAGAAACTTATACACACGAGGGTAGTTACATATTTAATTGATATTCAAAATCTTTAGTGATCACCTTTTATTACTTTCTTGATTCTTTGTTGATCTCTAAAAGACACAAGCTTTGTTTTTCTTTTGGTTTCACGTTGCCTCTTAATAAGCTTGTGATCCTATTTGATTTATCATGTTGGGTGCGCTTGTTTGCAAAATACATGATATGCACTATGTGCCTCATAATTTGAAAGACTATGGTGATGCTTAGGCACATCCTTTTTTAGTCTCCTAAAATGTATTTTCATGACACACCCATCCTTTCTCGTTTGAGCAAGTCTTCATTTTTCACTTCTTTCTCTTTATTGCTCAACATTTGTGTGTTGCAAGGTATACTTATTTTCTTAACTATACAATCTTGCACATTTTTGTGTTCGAAAGCATCTAGGAGGGAGTGAGGATTCCATGTTATGCACACCATATTGAAATACAAATATTTTCATCGTGCATGTACCTTGGGAAGTTCCCTCTGGATTTCTAGAACACTTGGTTGATCTTATCATAACATCTTCTAGTGCTCAATTGGCTTTGGATCCCTTGATTGCTTGCTTCTTTGTGAATGCTTTTCCCTTTGCAACTGGTATCCTTCCAGTGGATTTCAATTGATATCTTTCTTGTGCAATTTTTTGGATCCTCAATATAGCTTGATCCCCTTCATCTATTCGTCATTGGATAAGTGCATTTGATTTCACTCATATCATGAGAAATGCATAAATCATGAAGGAGATTTTATTATGTTACCTTTCCAATGCCTTTCGCCCATTTCGGCAATCGTTGCCAATGGGGGAGAAGTTTTGGAGGGTTGTATGGAATTGGATTTGTACTTTGGTTTATTCCTAAGTATTTGCCTTCCTTGACTTTGCATTCGTTGCTTGGTTTTTTATATATAGTGGAAACTCCACCATCGGTAATGGTCGATAATATATGCAATGAATTCATGTTCATACACACGTGCATAAATTATGGGGGAGTTTGCTCTATATATGTGGATGGACTAACATCACATACCTTTGTAGTATTTGATGTTAGTGCAACCACTCTTGTTCGTTAAATTCCATATTATAAACCCTCTCAAAAGAGATTGTCATCAATTACCAAAATGGGGGAGATTGAAAGAGCATTTTCCCTCGTGTGTGGTTTTGGTAATTGAATGACAATCTGTATGGACTAATGTTTGCTTTGAGATATCATTATAGATCATGTCCATGGAGTTGTGGAGTTCATGTGTTGGACTCTTGAAGCTTATGTGTTGAGTGGAGCATATTGCAAGTATGTCTTGAAGGATTCAAGACATCATATTAGTGAAGAAATGTTGTAAGATACAAGGTTGATCAAGATGTTGATCAACACACAAAGCTACAAGATGTACCAAGAGCGATCATGTATCTCTTCGGATGGTAAACACTTGTCTGCATAGCTTTGTGAACTAACCCATGATATATGTTTGTTTGGTATCATTATATGAGGTTAGGTATCTTCCCATGGGCTTGCATCAAATGAAGATCTCATATAGCTCATGGAGGATGACGTCATGTGGTGATCGTCATCAAGGTGAGATGTGCAAGACCAAGACCAAGAGAAGCTTCTTGAAGAGATCCTATGCTTGGTGCTTGCAATGGATACGTGAAGATGAAGCTAAGCGAGACTCTCCCATTGTGAGCATGGGGGAGTATTTGGAGAAGTCTTCATCAAGCATGTGCTTGGACGCGCAATCAAGGAAAGATGAACCACATGAAGAGATCAAGATAGTCTTCATCCAACTCAAGTGGAATGCTCAAGACCAAGGTATGATCTTGATAGTGCTATAGGATAGATATGCGTACTATCAAGAGGGGCTCTCAAGTTAGTAACTTGATCGCATCGTTGTGGAGAGTTCAAACCTTTGCATACTTGGAATATCATATTTCTTGGTTCTTATTTGGCTTTTATGGTGGTGAGGAGTTAGAGCTTGGTTCATCTCCATGTCAAGCTCTTATTCATCGAAATCAGTTTTACTTTGGACAACTTGTTGCGTTTTCGGTGGCGGAAATATTGTCGGTTCTTCCATGAGGAAAGTCCCACACCTTGCCATGTGTGGTGATTTTACTCTGTTTATGGGATGCAATATTTCCACACCTTTTTGTTGGGTGCTCATCGTCGCTATCTTTCCAACAAAATTGGTCTCACCTCATTTGGAGTTCATTTGCAAAAGTTATAGCAGTTTTCGTTTCGGTGTTTTGCTGATTCGGATTATTGGGGTCGGATATTCCGCTCTACCGGAATTTCCGGTTCCCCAGCTTATCCAAGAAAACGGCTAAGGAAATGAGGAATTTGGTTCTGACTTGAACCAGAAAATCAAATCGGAAATTTCATTTACTCGGAATTTCCGAGTGCACCCAGAAAAGTCCTCCAGAAATGGCTAAGGAAAAGTTTGGTTTTGCTTCTGACTCCAGCCGGAATTTCAGCTCGGAAATTTCATGGACTTGGAATTTCCGGGTAACCGGAATTTCCGAGTCTCACTTATACCGGAATTTCCGAGTGTCGAAACAGTCAACGGCTATATTTCCTGCTAATCCAAGGCAGCACGACTTTCCCCTCTCTCCTACTCCATTGTTGACCTTGGAAAGCTCACCTCCCTCTCAATCCCTCCATTGAATCTTCCATATTCTTTAGGAAAAGTTGAGAGGAGATCTAGATCTACAATCCTACCAATCCATCTCTCCTCTAAGTGAGGGGAACTTAGTGGATCTAGTTCTTGGAGTTCCTTTGTGGTTCTTCTTCTTTGTTCTTCCTTTCTTCTCCCCCCATAAGCATTAGTTGCTTTTGGTGGGATTTGGGAGTGAAGGATTTGACTCCTTTGTGGTTTCCTTTGTTCTTCCTCTCTTATTCCCCCATAAACATTTGTTGTTGTGTTGGAATTTGAGAGTGAAGGACTTGAGCACTTCGTGTGCTCTTGCCATTGCATTTGCATCGGTTTGAGCCCTCCACGAGGATTCGTGGTTGTGATACTTGTGAGCTTGTTACTCTTGGGTCTTTGGACCCTAGACGCCTTTTGTGGCCGGCCTTTTGTGGCCAAGACCTTTTATGGTCAAGACCTTTTGTGGTCACTTGAGAGCCCCCAATTAAGTTGTGGGTGTGCGCCTCAAGATTTGGGAGCCCCCAATTAAGTTGTGGGTGTGTGCCTCAAGAGTTGTACGGGATTCGATCTCCGCCCCAAAGGAGATCAATAGTGGAAGGTGAACTCGCAACCTTTTGTGGTTGAGTTCATTAGGAGAAGAAGGTGAGCCTTTGTGGCGTTGCGGCTAACCTGTTGTGGTTGCGCACACCTCTCCAAACGAGACGTACACCCTTTGGGTGGAACTCGGGAATACATCCTCGTCTTCGCGTGCCTCGGTTATTTCTATACCCGAGCTCTTTACTTATGCACTTTACATTTTGATAGCCTTCGTGCTTGAAGTCATATATCTTGCTATCACCTTGTTACTTGTATTGCTTAGCATAAGTTTTTGGTGCACATAGGTGAGCCTAGTATTTATATCTAGGTTGTATGCTTGTTAAAATAAACCTCTAGTTATATTCCGCCTTTATCAAGCATACCGGAATTTCCGAGTCATTCTTGGACCGGATATTCCGGCTCCCCGGAAAAAGTTTTAAATCGCCTATTCACCCCCCCTCTAGGCGACGTCTATCCGTTCATAGGTTCAACATTGTTGTGATTTGTTCCTTTGTGGAATTGACCAGTTGTGGTATTTGTGGGAGCCCCCAATTCAGTTGTGGGTGTGTGCCTCACGAGTTTGTACGGAACCTTCTCCGCCCTTAAAGGAGCCCTTAGTGGAAACGTGAATTTGGACTTTTTTGGTCGAATTCACCGGAGAATAGGGTGAGTCCTTTGTGGCGTTGAGCAAACCTTGGTGGTAGCTCACACCCCTCTAACGAGACGTACACCTATGTGGTGGAATTTGCGATAAAATCGCCGTCTCCGACTTTCTACGGTTGTATCGTTCCACTCTCCTTTACCGCATTTCTTTTAACCGTACTTGCTTAGTTTCTTTGTTGTCTAACACTTAATTCATCTAGTATAACATCTAGACAACTTACTTTTTGCAAGCCTAAAACTGAAAAAGGATTAAAAAAATATTCACCACCTATTCACCCCCCCTCTAGATGGTCAACTGCCGTTCAGTAAGGGCATATCCATCGACAGCCTCAAAAATCTGTCCGACACACCCCAAAATGTGTCGGGGTGCCAGACATATGTCCTTCATAGTCCATTTTTTATATATCATGTTTCATATTTGCAATAAAACATTTGTGACTACAACAAATCTGGTTACCAGGTTGTACATAACGATAGTCCGGCCATACCACGTTAGGCACCAATTTTTTTCCCGCCCAACACTAAGTCCAGCCAACAAAATGCCACCAACATCACAAACACATCGTCGGAAATGCATATATCCATTCTTTGACCAGCTTTCGGCCAACATGATCCTCTTCTCTTTAATGTGCTTTATTTTATCGACAAAGTAAGCCCTTTGATTGAGGATCATGTTGCTTGTGTCCGTGGACATGATCTTGCCCTACTCAGCCCTTTTTGTAGCTTCCTATCCTTTTGAACACCCTTGATCATTTGGTCTTACATTCCAAATTAAGTGTCCCACCTTCATTGGTTATCTTCGTGCATCTTCACATTGCGAGTCGAGCACGATGAGACCTCCTTCCTATACTCGGAATCGAATATTGAAGAGATATGAGCCTTCATTCCCTCTGTTGCTTTCTTTGTCCAAGTTGGTTGTTTTGAGCCTGCCCTCGTCATCCGCTCCATTCAAAGAGTGTTGAAGTGTTTTACATTTTCGACAATATTGAATCTTGATGCAACATCAAAATTGAAATCCTTCTTCTCGTACAAGTTTAAAAGATAGGAACTTGGAATTACTGATGAAAACGAAACGAAATCTTTCCGACTTTCCATGAAAAATGGAAACAAAATTTTGCAGAACGCAAATAGAATTTTTTATGCAGAAACCGAAATGAAATGACATATTCCGGCTGACCTAAAAAACAGAACATTTTCGTTAAAATAGAGCTTTCTGTTTATGCTATGTGATGCTTTCAATCTAGCAGGCCTAGTAATTCTTGTGAAAATATTTAGGCATAATAAAAGACATGAATAAAAAAATTAAAGGATCTAAAGCAATCATGTTTAGGCCATATGTACTCTATGTACTCACATCTACCTCTCGAGTTGTTCCTAGCTCCACATTTCAGTGTTGTACTAGTGCTAGGGATGATTATGTATTTTTTAATGTTGCCAAAGTGAATAACTTATGCACACTAAATTATATAATCATAATATCTTGTCTACACCGTATTCGCTCCATATTTATTTCTGACAATATTTGTTTCTGTATTTATTAACGGGATCCGTTTCTCTTCCACAAAAAGAATGATAACAAATATGACACCACTCAGTTCTATCCTTATCCGCTCTTTTTTCATCTCTACTTAAAATTATGGCAAATTATAGCAATTTCATGAGCATACAAGGTAAATAGGAGTCCGTAGCGTCTCGGTTTGTCGGTTCGGCTCTTGCCACTTGGTGCATATAAAATACATACATGAACTTAATAGTTTATTAACATATATTGTCACATATCTACATCATATTAGGAGAAGTTATTTCTAATGTTCTGCATGATTTTGAAGATTTTCTAAACAATCCCCTCTCCTGTTCTAACTTTGTCTGACAGAAAACACCTTTCGTTAGTATTTTGAATTTTCGACGGGACTTAAAAAAGAGTAAAGTCAAAAAACACGATTCAGAAATTTACGAGACGAACAGAACAGGTCACCAGAAACAAAGCCCTACCCGGATCTCCGTTGCTACCTTTCTCGTCTCTTCTGCCCCCAGCCACCGAACCCAATCTTTCCCTCTCGGGTTAGGGTTCGCGTCATCTCCATCTCCATGGCTGGTGCCGGCATCCACCCGTTTCACCAACAGTGGCCGCCCGCGGCGGCGGTGCCAGCGCCTCCCTCTGTCCCCCCGCCTCCCCCTGTGCCGGGCGTGCCTGACGCCACCGCCCGCCCCGGCTCTGACGAGGTCCGCACCATCTTCATCACGGGGCTCCCCGTCGACGTCAAGGAGCGGGAGCTGCACAACCTGCTGCGCTGGCTCCCGGGGTTCGAGGCCTCCCAGATCAACTTCAAGGGCGACCAACCCATGGGCTTCGCGCTCTTCTCCTACGCACACCACGCCCTCGCCGCAAAGGCCGCGCTGCAGGTTCGGTTTTCGGTTCGTCTTGTATGGGTTCCTTATCTCGGTGTATTCTAAAGGATTTGTCTTGGATGGATGTGAGCTGAGGTTCTACTCTGCAGGATCTAGTCTTCGATGCGGAGGCCAACTCGGCGCTGCACATCGAGATGGCCAAGAAGAATCTATTCATCAAAAGAGGTCCTTTTTTTCCCTTGCATCTTTGCATGGTTTCTTCTTGCTGTTGCATGATGTCGATCTATAGATGGAAAATAAGCTTTTTTTGTTTGCTGAGACGACCTATAAGAGTGTGAATTTGAGGTAGAGTATGCTGCTCCTGTGGTTTAAATGTAGTGTGAAAGCAACTAGTTGGCATGTTAGGATGGCAGTAAAGAAATGTTATTACTTCTATAAATTAGACAGTGGCCCTGTTCATCATCTGTTAAGCCTAGGCAAAAATGTTAACTAATGGAGAACTGTGGCCGGTGTCAGCGACTAGATTTTTTATATGTAGGTTATGTTCCGTTGCATCTTTTCTTAAACATATTGCCTAACGTAAGTATCAACTCACCTTTTATTGGAGCTTTAATGCATTATACCAAATTGATATGTTCGTTTACAAAATCTTACCTGCAAATGTTATATCATCTGAGGTCATGATGTCTCTTCAATGTTGTTTACACCATCTACTTATTGTTTTGTTTTATACGGTATTTTGCATAGCCATCAATCATATGTTGAAACAATTAAAATCTATATTAGGTGTGGGAGCTGATGCAAATCCTATGGACCAAAGCAAGCGCTTGCGAACTGGTGGAGATTACACCCATTCTCCGTATGCTCCTCCGCCATTTCACCCACCCCCACCAGCTGTTTCCATGTGGGGAACTGCAGGGTAATTTTTTATAACTTGGATGCTCTTTCCTTGAACTAATTGCACATTTATGGTCTTCTATAACTATAATGCTTCGTTTTGCATGTCTTCAGTTATATTGCAGCACCACCTCCCTATAATCCTTATGCTGGCTATCCTGTGCCAGCAGTACCAATGGCTTCACCTTCTCCTGTGCCAGGTCCAACAGCATATGCTCCTGTGCAGGTGATCAATTTGGTATCATTTAATAAATTAAGCCTTGTTATATTTCGTTATTATGGTTTATGAATTTGTTTTCATCATATTCCTTAAAAGCCTAGTAAGATGCTGTAGAGTTCAATGACCTAACCATTTTTCTTCCTGTCGTGATTTGTTTTTCTTCAGTCTATTACTGAAATATCTATAGTTTGCTTTTGCACAAGAGAAAATGTCTCTTTTGTATAATAGTCCGAAATCATGACTCATGTTCATGCACTAGCAGCACTACTAGACAAATTCTATTGCAATCCATCTATTCTTTTCTTCTTCACTTGAGTACCTTTGTAAACTTTTATTGGGCTTTTATAGTTAAGTTTTCTGGAATATCCTTTACCTACTTGATTTTAGTACTGGGCCCCTTGCATTGGTCGAGACTTGTAGGGGGGTTGAACTTCCAAAAATAAATGAATATTTGCAAATAGCGTATGGATTTACATTTTAAGTTAATCTTGAGAGACATTTCCATATAGTCACATCATTTACATCCAAGTACATTATCAGCGTTGATTTAATGGAAAACACTATTGCTACTAGGTTCTTATAGCTTGAAGTGACCCATTTAATGTATGGCAATATATCTGTATATTAGGGTCTTCTTGTCACATACAAATTCATTTATTTTTGGTGAATGACGGTATGGATACAACTCTTAGGCTTTGAATGAAATTATATTAAAGACATTGGTGCTGTTAAAGCATCATGATAGTTCCCTTAGATGATCTTTATTTGGTCACTGTATCTGGTGAAAATGCCAACCCGATGCTATTTGTAAAATTAAAAATCAGGATTGTTAGATACATAATGAATACTCCAGATGTGACATGGGTATATGAGAAATGTGCTGCAGTTCCTTAATAGAACATTTGTTTGGGTCTATCTTCGTTCTTCACTCTCATATATCGTTCAATATTTTGGGAAGAAAAAAGTTTTGATCAAACCTTTCAATTTGCTTTTGCAGAACACAAAAGATAACCCTCCCTGCAATACTCTCTTCATTGGAAATCTGGGTGAAACTGTTGTTGAAGAGGAACTGCGGGGCCTCTTCTGTTTGTAAGAATCAACACTTTCACTATAACAATTGAAGTTGGATATTAGTTTGCCTATTTGGTGCAATTTTCTGCTGCCAACTTTGGTTTCAGTTGTTGCAGCAACTATATCTAATTTTTCTTCAAAATATTACAGGCAACCTGGTTTCAAACAAATGAAAGTGTTGCGTCAAGACAGAAACACTGTCTGCTTTATCGAATTTGAAGTAAGTAGCTTTGATGGCAATAATTATTTTTGAGTATGCCAATACTTCTCTCCTAATCATGGCTCAAACTTCTCCCATTTGTAGGATGTGAATGCTGCTTCTGTTGTACATCATACTTTGCAGGGTGCTGTTATTCCCAGTTCTGGTCGTGGTGGAATGCGAATTCAATATCCTTAATTAGTTTATAATTTGGTTTCATATTTAAATCTGACCTCTTAATTTTAGTTTATTTTCACATTGGCTTTCTGCATAATGCCTCCATTAGCTCGTTTATGTATGATTTATTTGTAGTCCTTAATGTTTTTAACGTTCTCGAAAAATCCCTTTGGGCGAAGGAAGGATTTAGTCGGTGGCATGGTCGGCACTCTGAACGGAGCTCCTGCTTGATGGGATGTATCTTGAACTTTAGCATGGCATCTCGAATTATCATCTGCATGTTAAATGTTCTGTTCCCGTCAGCATCTTCATTAGGTGGAGTTTCTGGGCATGATCATCATCTTCATTGGGTGGAGTTTCTGGGCATCATCATCATCATCTGGTAGACATTGCATTGTCACCATTTTGTCATTGTTGTTGGTGTCAACTTCATTTATTACCTATTGTGGTTTGAGGTTACTCTGAATGTTCCTTAGATGTGCATTTGGCATTGGTCATGAATATTTTGTAGTGTTATGTAGTTCTTCAATGTGCAGTACTGCAGTTGCTACATTTCATGTGTTCATGGCATTACATTATGATCTGGAGTGATGTAATAGTATAATCGACTTTTTTGGTTTGCTAGCAATTCAGTGCCGAGGAATGTTTAGGATGATTCATATCATGGCATGCATGTTCATGAAGGAGCACAATTGATAGGCATCATGACATGGCATTACTCATTTGATGAACTCTGGGCAATCTGTTCACTCCAAGAAGCATGCAACCATCAAAATGATTATCTTAATTGACTTTTTAGTATCATATTTATCTCCTTGCTGAGAGTAGCTACAATTATCATAAAATTGAAAACACTGCAAGTTTTTTTCTTGAGTACCAGATGGTAGCACACCTAAGATGTGATTGGGTAAGAGAAGCTCATGATGCCAATAAGATGTAAACTTTGTCTACTGAGGTGATGCAGATAAGCAGATGAAGAGAAAAGGTAGTCCATGGAGGTGAGGAGATGATTATGCAAGTAATTGAGGGTTCATATCAGCTTCATTCTAGTATTTAAGCAGAAGTTCCACTATCGAGTCATTTCAAGTTCTACCTATAAAAAGGTCAAACTATGTAACTTGATGTTCTCGCTGATACAAGTTAAGCTGGTTACCTTAGAATATGTAGAACAACAATTGTGTGGATAAATGTTTTGGATTATTGACCATGTTTTTTTCCTTGAAAATTAGGAGAATCTTCGCTCTTATGTTTATTCTTGCAAATACCTGAGACGGTGATGATCTGTTCATCTCTTTCTAGTTTGCTACCAAGAACCCCAAGGGTCTAAGAAATTACCACTATTGTCAACTTTTCTGTAGAGCACGTATGGTTAATTAAGAAACATATAACCTAGAACTGAAAAAGGGTTAAAACTATGATGCCACAGGTGTTGTAACAGTTGAACGTAAGAGAATTGCAATGCTGACCATTAAGTTTAATTTTACAAAGATATGAGTTGGTGCTGGACTTTGAAGTTGCTTAAATTATGAGTTAGTGGTGGACATTGAAGCCGTGCAATCTCTAGTTTGGTCAAGAAACCAAGAATTTTGTCAAAAATACCATTTGCCCCAATAATTGACAAAAAGGACCACCTCCTCAAAAAAATTGTCAAAAAAGACCACCTCCGATGTGGCGGCAGCCACACCACTGCCAACACCGAACATTACCCAGCCACCACCAAAGGTGGCAGATCCTGCAGCCATGGTGAAAGGTGGCACCCGACAGTCCTTGTATCTATCGAACCGTCCCACACGGTGATTATATGCATGAACAGTGGGTGTCACTAGAAAAAGGTTTACCTTTAGGAAGGGAAAAAGCAGAGCAGTCTGCTGGAGCCCGTGGACCCGGTCAAGTGCACGAAACTAAACTCGAAACAAGCTAAGCGCGCGAGGCCCCGTTAGACTTGGAGTCTTGGACGTACAGGAGCTGGCCCCGCGTACGCACGCGACCATAAATCCGATCATTCGGAATGGATGCAAGAGGTGCAGCGCACGTACCGAATAGAAGAGCGCTGGTAGCGCATCTGAATCTAAAAAAACTGAGATGTACTATTGGGTATTTGAGTGTATAGAATATACGAAACCCCTCACAGCGTGTACGCAGGTTGATCAGCCCTGTACAAAACAAACTAAGATAGTACAGCAACGCAAAACGGAATGTATAACAACGCATACCGGATTGTACAGCAACGCAGACCAGACTGTACAGTAACGTAGTCCGGGTTGTATAGCAACACATATCAGTTTGTACGTACAACAACACAGACCGCGTTTTACAACAACGCATACCGGATTGTACAGCAACGTAGACCGGGTAATATAACAACAACGACCGGGGTGTACAGCAACACAGACCGGGTTGTACGTACAACTATATTCGGGTTGTACGAGCAACTACACCTAGCAGGTTGTACGTACAACTACAAAATTCAGATTGTACGTACAATTACACTTAGGTTGTACGAAACATACATAATCCAAAGTATATAAAAAAAGTTTATCGAAACCTATCCATATGAGATCTAGTTTTGAAGATCTAGACGCGAGGAGTTTAAAAGTGAAAACGGTTCGTAAATCGGATAAATGGTTCTTAAGATATTTCGTTTTTAAAAAACGAATCTTAAAATAAATGCATGTATAACCCTGTGCCCACCATCAGTGAGCTGCCACTTATCACCGCGTGGAGAAAAGGTGGAAGCAGAAATGAACGAAATTGTGACGCTTGTCAGCACCGGAGTGCACCTTTGCGAAGGGAACCCTTTTTCTAAACATTTCCATGAACAGTGGATTGTACTTTATGTAGCATGCCCCCTTCACTTGTGGCAGTAGAGCCAACATCCCTTTGTCTTTTGTTCCAACTCCCCCTCACTTTTCTTCAATGTGACGCAAATGTGGTGCCGCCTAGGGTGGTGGTGGTAGACGATGCATGTTGCTTGTTCGACGTGCCGCCATGGTGAAGGTGATCTTTTTTACAATTCGATAGGGCAAGCGGTTTTTTATACACAAAATTGAAAACCTGCTGTATTAGTCATACCAGGAAAAATATGGTGGCCACTGCTTGTGGAAGCCATCATAGTAGTTCAGAGCGAGACGATTTCCTACAACGCGTCATGTTAGTTGACATGGAGCAGCCTATAAAATTTGCTAGGTAATGGATGTAAATCGTCCTAAGGAAGACATCAAGGAAGTCGACATAGAGCGTCTTGTGGAGTCCACTAGGGAGTCTCACATAGAGCGGTATGTGAAAGCCACGAAGGAGTCGTTGTCTATGGACTATGTACTACTAAATTAAATTTATATTTGGTAAACTATGTAGGTTTAAAAAGTAGCGGGATCAAAAAACTATGCTTTCTTTCTTTTTTGATTTTGGAAACTATTGCAGCTGGGCTGGTTTTCATATATGAATTTCTTTTGTGTCTACAAAATTAGTACATTTAAAAGATAAACGGAATTTTGATATATGGAAATGTGATATTCGCTTATATGGCACATATCGTCAGCATTTATTTTTAGCGAGTCTATCTATCAAAATATTTTCATGTTTCCGAAGCTATTCGAAAGAGGATGTGCATTGTGGGTTTTGCCAAATTTGAAACATCGGAGGGAAGAAATGGTAACTTCACAGTTGTGTCATTAGAAAAAGAAATACAGTCCCGTAAAATATTATAGTAAGTTCATATTTTCCTGTAAAACATAAATTTGATTCCAGAATCAAGTGGAAATACATTATATGAGAACTTATTAATTCCAATCTATAATTTGAGAGAATGGACCTGTCTTTTTTTAATATTCACTGCATTGAAAGCTCTTGATATGTTTGCATTGGGTAGTAAGTAATATTATTAATTCTAATCTATAATTTTAGGCAATGACCTTTTTTCCCAAATATGCGTTGCATTTGCACTAAGAAATATTATAGTAAATCTGTATTTTCCTTTGAATGTAAAACTTGATTCCATAATCAGATGAAATCCATCAATCTATTAATTTAAATCTATAATTTGAGGGAATGAATCTGTTTTTTTAATTTGGATTGAATCTGTTTGTTCCAAATGTTCACTACATTTTATGATTCAATATGTTTACACTGTCCAGCAATTAATTGTTTTTTGTATTACGTCGATTTTTTTTAATATGCAGACATGTTGGAAGGTAGCACAAATGAATTTGGATATTCTCCAAATACTCAACATAAAAAATCTTCAAATATGTTTGTATTATACCATAAGTTATTAGTTTTTTTTCCCTGATCGTTTTGATATATTTTTTATTTTTTTTGGATGGACAGATCTGAAGATATGAATTTTGCAGTTTTAATCGTTTTCCTGTAATTTTTTAATCCAAAAATAATAATACGCTGACATGCTGGTCCCTCCGTGGCGTCATGATGGCATCTACAGATATGGCAGGTTATGCTTCCTAACCGACTTGGACTAGGTTACATGGTATCCCGCGTGGGCCTCCTGTGGGCCTTTCCATCCTTGGCGCGGCCCAGGTAGCATCATCGTGGGCTACCCACAAAGTAGCCCCACGTCAGTAGCCCCCGAGTGCTTGGTCGAAGCGCAGAGTCGGACAAAGGACTCCTTCCTCCTGGACGCGCCATTGGATTGCTTGATCTTGAGCTTGAACTCGATTTCTTCAGTCGAACCGGACGCTCCCGATGGGAGTAACCTTTGTAGTCGAATTACTTTGCCTTCATCTTCTTGCGAAGCTTGCTTCTACTCAGCCCGTTTGGCTTACTTTGTGGATTGATTCGGCTGCTCGAGCTTACTGCGTTGCCACCCGAATGGATTCTTCGGGTGCTCGAATCATTGGCTGATCCTACCTTGTTGATTTCAGCTTTGCAGCTTACCACTCGAACAACTCTGTCGAGTTGCTTTAATTGATTTTGGAGCCGTTGGCTTGATGACGTCGTTGATGACGATCTGTTGCACGCCTCTGCGCCCGATGGGACATGACACGGTGGGCCCCGTTGTCAGAGCTGACCACGGTCCACAGTTGTCACGTCTCCGAAGTGGGCGCGAAATTTGCGCGGCACGATGACGACGCCTCGGTTTTCGTGCGTAGTGGAAGTAGTGGGCGGTGATGGTTGGTTTCTCCGTGCGACACGTGGACGGCTGGATGTGCCCGCTCGGAGCCCTTGTTCGATGGACGGTTGAGATGCTGATCTTCGAGGCATAAGTACTGCGTCCAGACGCTTGGGATTTCATCTTCTCCAATCGCTCTGTGCTTTCTTCTCCTCCTGCGCTCTACCATTTCCGCCGCCATCCCGAGCTCCGAGCAATCCATCCACACACCTTGTGACTGTGACCATGGGCAAGCCGAAGAGCGCCGCTGGCTCCTCCGCCGCCGCAGACGACGCCGGGTTGATGAAGAAACCTGAAGGCGACTGGCAGAGGTCTTCGGTGAAGAAGGCCGAGGTGGAGATGTTCCGCGGGCAAGGTTTGCTGCCACCTGCCGACCAAGTCCAGGTACGCGTCCCTGGCAAGGAAGTCTTCCCCACTCCGCGCGAAGGGGAACGCGTTTGCTTCGCGGATTTCCTTCCGCGGGGCTTCGGGTTCCCCATGCACGATTTCGTGCGCGGTCTCTTGTTTGCCTATGGGGTTCAGATCCACGATCTGACCCCCAATGGCGTCTTGAGCATCGCGGGCTTTATCGTGCTCTGCGAGTGTGTCTTGGGCGTCGCGCCCCACTGGGCGTTGTGGAAGTCGCTCTTCCTCGTTCGCAAGAACGTGGGGAAGAGCGGGTTGACCTTCCCCGTGGACGGCTTCGGAATCCAGGTGCGCGGTGACACCGCGTACTTTCAGATGAAGAAGGCCGACTCCGTCCAAGGATGGCGCAGGAGGTGGTTCTATGTCCAGTCGAGCCAAGACGGACTGGACGCATTCGACAGCGGGTGCGGACTGCGGAAGACCGGCGCCTGGGCGCACCCGCTGTCCGCCGTGGAGAAGGAGGCCGTGCGGCCCCTGCTGGGTCTGCTGCGCGATCTGACCAACACCCTTGGGCGCGAGGCGGGTGGCGTCTTTCTGATGGCCACCTTCTTCCGTCTTCGGATGCAACCGCTCAGCGCCCGACCTCACCCGATGTGGGCCACCGAAGGCGTCAGTGCCATGCCGCTGGATGATGAGGAGGTGGATGCCAACGTCAGGTCCATCACCAACCTCCGAGCCGCGGACACGTGCAACGTCAAGTGCCCGATTTCTCCTTACGGGGCCTCGAACCCCGTTCCTGAGGTGAGTCTGATCTTGCTTTCTTTCTGTCCTTGTTCGACTTGAGTCTACTTTGCTTTTTGATTCGACTTGTGTCTACTTTGCTTTAGGGCCGGGCTCTGTTCATCAGCTCTCCTCCTCTCCCTGAGAACGGACTCGACGATGAGTCAAAGTTCATCGAGGAGGAGGACGAGGACGAAGAGATTCCCTCCGCACACTCTCCCCGCGATGAGGTGGAGGAGGAGGATGAAGTGGAGGAACCCGCGAAGAAGAAGCGGAAGCTTCCGAGTCGCGGCGAGTCTGCCACTTCGTTGTCACCTGCCAGGGATGTCGACGTTGCTGAGGAGGAGATCGTGGCGACGTCTCCGGGTGCGTAGTCCTCGGGTGGCTGGGAGGAACCTCTGAACGTTCCTCCAGTCAGCTCCGCGGCGCCACGCTCGTTCGCGCGGATGCCTTCGCCTTCCCTGGAGAGCTACGACGACGCCGGCACCCCCAGGTGAGTTTCTTTGCAATGTGTCCTTCGAGTTGTACTTTGCAGTTTCGCCGTTTAGTTGACTGGTGTTTTGATTCTGCTGCAGCCACCGTTCTGACAATGTCAGCTCCCCCCTTCGGGACGTGGAGCTCACATCTGCCCCTTCGACTGGGCTGGGGACGCCTGTGGTGGTGGAGAAGGTGCGCGCTGAGCCCGCCGGCCTTGCATCGTCTAGCCGGGTGCCTCCTTCGGCTGCCGAAGACCTTGAACTCCTGGACCACGTAAGTCTTCTCGTGCTTTTTCTTGCATTCCTGATTTTTCATTGGGTGCGCGATCAGCGCTCCCGATGGGAGTAGCCCCCGAAGGTGTGGGTGACTAGTATAGTCCCACCTTGCTTTTCGTTTTCAGCCGTACTATCGCCAACAGCTCGACGCAGCCGCGGCTTATGTTCGCCTGGAGAAGGAGAGGGACCAACTGCGTTCCTCGCTGGACCAGGCTACTGGGCGGTTGATGAGCTTGAGAAGGCTCTTCGTGAGTCTCGAGAGCGGGAGCTGGCGCGGGTCGCCCAGGAGGAAACTCAAGTTGGTCATCTCCTTTCGCTCGCCGGTGTTCTTGGGGGTAAGTTTCGGCTTGACACCTACTGAGTCTTTGATCTTTTTCTTGTCTTGATTGAATTTTTTGCGCAGAGACTTGCGGCGGAGCTCCTCCAGAAGACGCGTCGAGTGACACGGTTGACCTGGCGACCGCTGTTGGCTTCCTCGACCGGGTCTGCGCCTATGCCTCAGACGCGCTGAAGAAGTCTGCAGCCGCGTTGCAGAAGTCGACTGGAGCTCTGGCCGTGGTGCATCAGAGCATCTTCCCGGGTGACCAGCCGCCGGCAACCGTGGACGCCCTGGCTGCGCCGTTTGAGGACGCGACCACCATCGCCGACTTCACGCGGTCGCAGACGGTACGCGGCTCCGAGCTCACCTTCCAGCTCCTGTTAGGCCACCAAGTTCCAGGTGACTTCGAGAAGGTTGTCAGCGGTTTTCCTCGCAAACCCGATGGCCGGACCGCGTCGCTGAGTGGCGTGAAGGAGCGTGCCTCGCAGCTGGCTGCGCAACTTGTGGCACTCTTCGAGAGGGCCCTGGCTAAGGCGACTGAGGCGGCTGCCGTTCGGAAGGGCCGTTCCCGGTCGCAGTCCGCGGCCTTAGAGTAGGCGCAGTTGTAGGAATGCGGCAGTCGCCGCGGTCTTGTATTTTGAACTTCATGCTTGTAATGAATATTGCCCTATCGGGTCTTTTGGTCTTCAATATTGATTTTGCTGACTTTTCTGTCTTCTGAGTTGAACTGCGCTTCGCAGTCGCATTATTGTATTGACTCTGCGTATTCTTGGCAGAGTGCTACGCGCGATGATGCTCCACCTTCTCCCTTGGCCGAGCCGAGTGGCGCGGCTTCTTCTTCGGGTGCTCGCCGTCGTCGGGCTGCGCCGGCTCCTCCACGCAGTGCGAATGATCAGCGGGTAATCACCTATCTGAAGAACAAGGTGGTGGAGCTTGAGGCGACCCTGAAGAATACGGAGCGGCTGCTGCAGCGCTCCCAGTCGCATCACACGGCGGAGTTCTCGCGTCGTGAGGATTTTTTGCTTGGAGAGATCGACCTGATCAGTCGGCAGTTGCAGGGTATGTATCATTTTGGCGGCTGCCGTCCCTGTTGGCTTTCCTTCTCATTCTGACTTGCATTTCGTGTGCGCAGATGTTAATCCCGATTGGGAGGCCGAGCGGGCTCGCGTTGAGGAGCGAGTCACCCGAGAGGCGTCCGGCGACTCCTACGAAGCTCGACAGTTCTGGGTGAACCAGTCGAGGGGGCGCGTCCTTGCCACCATGCTTGATCGTACGTGGCGTGCTGCCTTTCTTCTGGAGAGCTGCCGGAAGACACTTTGGCACATCAACCGTGTGTACTTCCCGCATAATGCGCAGCCGAACGGGTTGCCTGCCTTGCTGGAGAGGTTCCGCGATGGTGAAGGGCTGAAGGAGGTTGTCGACGCCCAACTCGTGGCTGGTGCGAACGCGGCGTTGGCGTACGTCCGGATGCACCGGCCACATCTTCCGCTTGAGAGGGTGCTTGAAGGCCTGCCGGGCGACGACGACTTTGACGAGACCTTGCCAGCTGCGCGCCGGATTATCCGGCAGGTTCAAGACTTGAGCGAGCACCTTATAGGCCCCCTTGATGCGTCGAAGGCTGAACCTGCAGTTTAGAGTAGCTGTCGTCTGATGTACAGGGTTAGCTATATGGGGGCAAATGTGCCTGTGTAAGTATGATGTAACAGATTAAAGTACTTTTCGAGTAATGAGAGTTGATCTGTTTACTCGAAAGTGAGAGTGCCTGATTCGATTTGCGACCTGTGTGGCGCAACCGCCTAGTATGCTAGGCAGCGGCCTAGGTTTTTCAAGTGTGACCTATATGCCGCGGTCTCTGATTTTATCAGGTGGCGACTTAGGATTTTTGTAACTTGACCTGTATGGCGCAGCCCCCGAGTCGCTCGAGTGGTGGCCTAGGATTTTGACTAATACCTGTCTGGCGCAGCCCCCGAGTAGGTCGAGTGGCGGCCTAGGATTACAAGTGTTACCTGTTTGGCGCAGCCCTCGAGTATGTGGGGTGGTGCCCTAGGATTTGGAACTTGACCTGTGCAGCGCAGCCCCCGAGTAGGTTCGAGTGGCGACTGAGGATTTTTCTGAGAAGGCCTGTTTGGCGTAGCTCCCGAGTAAGCCGAGTGATAGCCTAGGGTTGCAAGTGTGACCTGTGTGGCGCAGCCCCCGTGTGTGGCGGGCGGCGCCCTAGGATTTTGGACTTGACCTGTATGGCGCAGCCCCCGAGTCGGTCGAGTGGCGGCCTAGGATTTTTTGACTCTGTGCTTGTGTGGCGCAGCCCCCGAGTAAGTTGGGTGGCGGCCTAAGCTTTTATTTCAACCTGTGTGGCGCAGCCCCCGAGTGGTTCGGGTGGCGACCTAGGATTTTGGCTATGCTTGTATGGCGCAGCCCCCGAGTGGTTCGGGTAGCGGCCTAAGCTTTTTATTTCAACCTGTGTGGCGCAGCCCCCGAGTGGTTCGAGTGGCGGCCTAGGATTTTTGAGCTTCCTCTGAGTGACGGGTAAAGGAGACAGATTTTCTTCAAATCACTTTATTGATTCTTGCGAACATGCCGCCTCTTTAAAACCCTTCGAGTCCCCTCAGGTACCCTGGTAAGGGAAAGAGTGCGTCTGAAACCTGCCGCGCTGACTTTCTTGTACAATGGTTGTTTTGAACTAGGCGTAGAACCGGCGGAGTTGTGCTACGTTCCACGGGTTGCTGCAGTCCGCTCCTGTCTTCGAGTCCTTTAGGCGGTAAGCTCCATTGCCTATTGCTTCTGTTACGATGTACGGGCCCTCCCATGGGGAAGCGAGCTTGTGCACCTTCTTTTGTTTGAGTCGAAGAACCAGGTCGCCTGCAACGAACGCTCTTGGTCGCAGCCTCCGAGTGTGATAATTGCGCAGGTCCTGCTGATACACGGCTGATCGTGCTAGGGCGATGTCGCGCGCTTCATCCAGGGTGTCTCTGCTGTCTTCGAGTGCCTCCTCTGCTTCCGACTCGTCGTAGGCGACTACTCTCGGTGCGTCGAACTTGATGTCGCAGGGGAGGACCGCTTCTGCGCCGTACACCATGAAGAATGGCGTGTACTGGGTGGATCTATTTGGCGTTGTTCGCAGACTCCAAAGGACTGATGGCAGCTCTTCCACCCATGCACCCGCTGCGCGTTTTAGGGGCACGCGCAGTCGTTTCTTGATTCCGTTGCAGACTAGGCCGTTGGCTTTCTCCACTTGTCCGTTGGACTTCGGGTGCGAGACCGACGCGTAGTTGAGCTTGATCCCCTGCTCTGAGCAGAAGTCCTTGAATTCTTCGGCTGTGAAGTTCGAGCCGTTGTCGGTGATGATCCCATTAGGTACTCCAAACCTGAAGATGATTGACCTGATGAAGTTGACCGCCGTGGACGCAGTCGAACTTGTGATGGGCACGGCTTCGATCCACTTTGTGAACTTATCGACTACGACCAGGAGGTGAGTGTGACCTCCGGGTGAGGATTTCTTCAGCGGGCCCACCATGTCCAGGCCCCATTGGGCAAAGGGCCAGGCTAGTGGTATTGTTTTGAGCTCTGATGCTGGGGCGTGTGGCTTGTTGGCAAATTCCTGGCACCCTGTGCATTTCTTCACCAGCTCCTCGGCGTCCTGCATGGCTGTGAGCCAGTAGAACCCGGCTCGTAGCGCCTTGGCCACCAGTGCCCGGCTGCTGGCGTGGTGTCCGCAAGTACCCGCCTGGATGTCGAGTAAGATGGCTTGGCCGTCGACTGGATCTACGCACCTTTGCAGGATTCCTGAGATGCTTCTTTTGTAGAGTTCTCCGTTGATGACGGTGAAACTTTTGGAGCGTCTGATGATGCGCTTTGCTTCGACTGGGTCAGCTGGCAGCTTCTGATGTAGTATGTATGCCTGGTATGGTTTTGTCCATGTTGATTCGACTAGCATGACTTCCATGGGGACCTTGTCTTGGCTTGGCGGGTTGGCATCGCCTTTTGTTGTTGCAGTGCTTGCTGTACCCTGAGTCTTGATGGATCTCTGCGTGATGCACTCAAGGAAGACGCCAGGTGGTACTGGCACCCTGTCTGAGCCCATGTTAGCGAGGACGTCGGCTTCCTCGTTGCTCTCACGGCCAATGTGGCGCAGCTCGCAGCCGTCGAAGTTTCCTTCCATCTGATTGTAGAGGTCTCTGTAGGCGATCATGTTGTCAGCGACGGCGTCGCAGGACTTCATGGTTTGCTGTACCACCAGGTAGGAGTCGCCGTAGATCATGAGGTGCGTGGCGCCGCAGTTCTTGGCCATCCGCATGCCGTGGATCAGGGCCTCGTACTCGGCTTCGTTGTTGGACGGCGTCGGAAAGTCCATCTGTAGGACATACTTGAGCTTGTCGCCTTTGGGGGAGATGAGCACGACTCCTGCCCCGGCTGACTTGAATTTCTTGGAGCCATCAAAGTACATTGTCCATGCGTTGGACAAGTCGGGGACATTCGGTAGCTGGGCTTCTATCCACTCGGTGGTGAATTCTGGGAGAACTTGGGCCTTGATGGACTTCGGGTGAGCATACTTCAGCCCCCATGGTCCTAGTTCGACAACCCACTTGGCGACTCGTCCTGTCGCGCGCTGATTTGTGAGGATGTCTGCTAGTCCGGAGGAGCTTACCACCGTGATCGGGTGCTCGGAGAAGTAGTGGACGACCTTTCTGGAGGTCATGAAGACTCCGTATGCCAGCTTCTGGTAATGAGGGTAATTCTGCTTGGACAAGGTGAGTACTTCGCTAAGGTAGTAGACGGGCCTCTGCACCGGGTGACTGTGCCCTTCCTCTTCGCGTTCGACTACGAGCACCGTGCTCACCACCCTGTTCGTTGCTGAGACGTATAGGTAGAGCGGCTCGTTTTCCAGCGGTGCCACGAGGACTGGAGAGGTTGTCAGTGTCTTCTTGAGATGGTCGAATGCGTCCTGCGCCTCTTGTGTCCACTCGAACTTGTCTGACTTCTTCATCAGTTGGTAGAAGGGTAAGGCTTTCTCTCCCAACTTACTAATGAACCGGCTGAGAGCTGCGACTCGGCCAGCTAATCGTTGCACCTCCCTGAGCTTCGTTGGTGCTGGCATTGTGAGTATGTTCTGCACCTTCTCGGGGTTTGCTTCGATTCCTCTTGCGGATACAAGGTACCCTAGTAGCTCTCCGGCTGGTACGCCGAATACGCACTTCTCTGGATTGAGTTTGATCTGATACACGTCCAGTGCGGCGAAGACCTTGCGTAGGTCGTCGACTAGGGTATCCTCCTTCCGGGTAGTGACGACGATATCGTCGATGTAGACTTGGACGATCTGCCCGATTAGCCCCTTGAGGCATGCTTGCATTGTCCGCTGGTACGTGGCACCTGCGTTCTTTAACCCGAACGGCATCGTCTGGTAAACGCCGTCGGGTGTGATGAAGGTTGTCTTCTCTTCGTCCTCGACTTTCAGCCTGATCTGCTGGTAACCTGAGTAGGCATCCAGAAAAGATAGGCGTTCGCAACCTGCAGTCGAGTCGATGATCTGGTCTATCCGCGGGAGCGGGAAGTGGTCCTTGGGGCAGCATTTGTTGACTGCGGTGAAGTCAACGCACATGCGTAGTTTCTTCGTCTTCTTTTTCTCAACTAGAACCAGGTTGGCGACCCAGTCCGAGTCCTTGATCTCTCGGTTGAACTTGGCGTGCAGTAATCTGTCGACTTCCATGGTGATAGCGTCTCATTTGGGCCCTGAGAAGCGTTGCATGGATTGCTTGACAGGTCTTGCGTCCTTGTGTACTTTTAGAGAGTGCTCGGCGAGTTCCCTGGGTATCCCTGGCATGTCAGAAGGTTGCCATGCGAAGATTTTCCAGTTCTCACGTAGGAACTCGACGAGCGCGCCTTCCTATGCGGGGGTCAGGCTTGATGAGACCTTGACTGTCTTTCCGCTGTCAGTCGGATGGACTTGGTGGGTGACAGTGTCGTCATTCATGTTGAACGCTGCGTCCTTGGCGGGCTTCTTGCGAGCCGGGAAGATGGTCTTGTCGTTGTCGGCTGATATGGCCTTGAAGTGCTCTTAGATGCCGAAGAACTCGGAGATCTTGGCGAACTCGCGGTCGCAGCTGTTGGAGAGCCCGAAGTCGCCGCGGACGGTGATCACTCCTTTCGGCCCGGGCAACTTTATCATCAGGTAGGCGTAGTGGGGTACTGCCATGAACCTGGCAAAGCTTGGGCGTCCGAGGATGGCGTGGTATTGTGACTTCCAGTCGACGACCTCAAAGTCTATCGACTCCTTCCTGAAGTGCTCGGGTGTACCGAGGATGACGTCGAGTGTGATTGTTCCCATGGGCGTGATTGCTTGCCCTGGTACTATGCCGTGGAAGGTGGTCTCCGACTCCGGCAATTTCTCTGTCGATCTGTTCATTCGTCTGAGGGTGTCGGCGAATATGATGTTGATGCCGCTGCCTCCGTCCAGGAATACCTTTTTCAGGCTGTAGTCCCCGATCAGGGCCTCAATCACGAGTGCGGCGTGTCCGGGTCGGACTACCTCTGCTGGGTGATCTGCCCTGGAGAATGTGATTGGTGTCTCCGACCCGCGCAGGTAGTTTGGTACCGCGCGCGGGCTGTTGATGGCCTGGAGTACTTGGCGTGTGATGATTTTCTGCCGCCTGTTCGACGGGGGTCCCTTCTGGATCATGTTCAGCTGTCCCCGTGCGGCTGGGTACGTGTCGGCTGCTGCCGACGGACCTTGCTGCTGCTGCTGCGGCTGGGGGAACGCTCCTGCCGCCTGTACTTGGTTATTGTTTGCGGGTGCTGCCTGGATGGCTAGCTGCGGTGCCGCTTGAATGGCCTGCACCGGGGCGATGATTTGCTGCATGGCATGGTAGATCTTTCTTGCTTTGCGGCAATCCTTTAACAGGTGGTTTGAACCCCACTTTCCTGTTTCCGGGTGGCGGAAGGAGTGATGCTTACAGGGTTGCATCAGTTCCTCTGCTGGGGTCAACGGGCGCTTCCACTCGCGCTTCTGACTTCCATCACTGTGGCCGATGCTGCTGCTGCCACGGTTGTATTGACTCGAGCTGGGCTGTCGACTTTGCTCGTGCTGTCGGCTGCCCTCACGCTTTACCTCACGGGGGGTTTCATAACCCGCCGCTACTAATTCGATTGAATCGTGGGTGTAACGTGCCTTCCTTTTTTGACGTGCCTCGCGCCAGTTGCTTGTTTCGCCTTCCTTTTTGGGAGAAGTTTCGCGGACGTAGTCCTCTCCTTCGGCCCATTGGTTGGCTGTCTTCATGAGTTCTATTGTGGTCTTCGGCTGGAGCCTACCGAATTGCTCCCGGAGGTCGCGGCGAGCGACGCCATGCATGAAGGCGTCCATCACTCGGTCCTCTGATACGGGTTCCATGGTATTGCGGAGGAGTGTCCACCTCTGGATGTAAGAGCGGAGCGACTCATCCTTCCCTTGCTTGCAGGCCTGCAACTCGATGTAGGTCGTTGGCCTGGCGAATGTTCCCGAAAAACTTTTGATGAAGTTATCCTGGAATTCTTCCCATGTTCGGAAAGAGTCTTTGGGTTGGCTTGTGAGCCACCCGCGTGCCGAGTCTGTCAGCATGAGCTGGATGTACTGCATTGCCGTGGTCAACGTTCCGCCTTGGCAGGTGCAAGCAATGAGGTAGTCTTCGAGCCATAGCTTTGGGTCTTGCTTCCCGTCGTACTTTGGTGTGCCAGCCGTCAACTTGAAGCCTTTAGGCATGCGGGTGTCGCGGATGTTGAAACTAAAGCATGCCGCGCCACATGGCTCGAATTCGCGGTCGGCGTGGTCGTCCGCTTGTGCCGCGTTAGCCGAACGCTCTTTGCGGTTGCGGTCCACCGTCTTCTGTGTCAGGACGTCCCGGAGGTCCTTGACTGGCTGTCGCTGCGCCGCCAGGATGCCCGACGTCGTTGGTTCGTGAGCTTGGTTACTTGGCCCCTTGGCCGCTAGAGCTTCTTCGATTGCCCTTATGGAGGCAATTTGTTGCTTGTGGAGAAGGGAGCGCGCGTCCCCCTCCGGTGGCTGCGTGAGCCGGAGGTATGTCTCGACTGATATCAGGGCGGCGTTCGCTGTTTTCGGGACGGGTATCCCAGTTTCATCTTCGGTGACGAAGGATGAGTCTAGGTTGCGGGTGAGCCTTGTTCGATCAGCTTCTGCCATGTGGGGGACACGGGCTCTGGTTCGCCGTGCTCCCTGGTTCACCTCTGTGGAGGATGTGAAAGAGAGGGCGTCCCGCCTGGCGCTTGATGCATCCGCGTCCCTTTTGCGCCTGAGAAGTTTGGCTTTTTCGGCGCGGATCCGTTCGCCTTCCTTGCGTAGCAAGTACTGGACCGCCAGGTGGTCTTCTCGAGGTGCGTTGGGTGGGGGGAACGTGCCCTCGTCCACATGTTTCATGGCTTGGATCGCCATGTCCCGCGTGATGACAAGTTTTGTTTGGTCCGGCATGTCCACCTCTAGCGGATATGCGGGTTCGTCTTCGTCGTCGTGCGGTGCTGTGCCGGCCATGAAGACTTGCTTGGGGTAGACTTGAGTTGGGGAGTTGGTGCTGCCGCTGCTGCTTCTGTCACCCGCTTCTTACTCGGGGTCGAAAATTGCTGCAACGTGGCACGCGGCGCTCCCGCTGTCGCATCTCTTCGCGATTGTCCATGTGCTCACACTCGTCGGGGCGAGTGCGAGTGGCTTGGGGTAGACCTGGGATTTCCACGAAGACGAGGGCGCGCGCGACATGGCTGTCGGACGCGGGCCCCTGATCGCCCGTGCGGGTGCGACGGTTGAGGTGGGTCTTGATTTGATTGACCGCACGACCGAGGTTGGGGTAGTAGACTCGATTCGCGCGGCCGTTGCCGAGATTGTCGATGTAGATGTCCTCTTCGCGGGTGCAGCTGGCGCGAACCCTGCGGGTGTGGCAGATGCGATCTTCGCGGGTTTAGCGGTCGCGATCTCCGCGGGTGCGGCAGATGCGATCCCGGCGGGTCCAGCGGTCGCGATCTCCGCGGGCGCGGCAGATGCGATCTTCGCAGGTTCAGCGGTCGCGATCTCCGCGGGTGCGGCAGATGCGATCTCAGCGGTCGCGATCTCCGCGGGTGCGGCAGATGCGATCTCGGCGGGTTCAGCGGGCGCGATGGTCGGCGATTTTGGTGACGCCGTCGCGCGTAGCGCAGTAGTCGTAGACCTGAGTATGCCACGACTATCGATGCAACAGAATATGGAGCCGAAGGTGATGTGTATACCTTTGTCCAGATCGGCGTACAACGATTGATGAGTTGGCGAGTGGATGACGTACTCGAAGGAGCCGAATCGGATCGACTCCCTGATGGCGGATGCGCCGATCTTCATTGCGGATGCAGCCGGTGCGACCATGATCCTAGCACTTGTTGACCTTCCCACAGACGGCGCCAATTGACGAAGAGCGTCCGGAGAAGTGGTTGCTGAGATGAGCGTCCCATGAAGATTGATGGGGAGAGAGAAGAGTGCAAGGTGATCACGACGGCTGACAAGCAAGGTTTTACCCAGGTTCAGGCTCCCGGAGGATAGCACCCTACTCCTGCTTGTCTGATTATTGATGCGAGTAGCGATTACAATGGCGAGATTGCGATCTCGCTAGGGTTTGTGGTGGTTCTGAGCGTGTCCGCTGGGACGGGCAACCCTCCTGGCTTTATAGGCAGCCAGGTCTCGGGTTGGTTGGTGCTGATGGCATCTACAGATATGGCAGGTTATGCTTCCTAACCGACTTGGACTAGGTTACATGGTATCCCGCGTGGGCCTCCTGTGGGCCTTTCCATCCTTGGCGCGGCCCAGGTAGCATCATCGTGGGCTACCCGCAAAGTAGCCCCACGTCAGTAGCCCCCGAGTGCTTGGTCGAAGCGCAGAGTCGGACAAAGGACTCCTTCCTCCTGGACGCGCCATTGGATTGCTTGATCTTGAGCTTAAACTCGATTTCTTCAGTCGAACCGGACGCTCCCGATGGGAGTAACCTTTGTAGTCGAATTACTTTGCCTTCATCTTCTTGCGAAGCTTGCTTCTACTCAGCCTGTTTGGCTTACTTTGTGGATTGATTCGGCTGCTCGAGCTTACTGCGTTGCCACCCGAATGGATTGTTCGGGTGCTCGAATCATTGGCTGATCCTACCTTGTTGATTTCAGCTTTGCAGCTTACCACTCGAACAACTCTGTCGAGTTGCTGTAATTGATTTTGGAGCCGTTGGCTTGATGACGTCGTTGATGACGATCTGTTGCACGCCTCTGCGCCCGATGGGACATGACATGGTTGGCCCCGTTGTCAGAGCTGACCACGGTCCACAGTTGTCACGTCTCCGAAGTGGGCGCGAAATTTGCGCGGCACGATGATGACGCCTCGGTTTTCGTGCGTAGTGGAAGTAGTTGGTGGTGACGGTTGGTTTCTCCGTGTGACACGTGGACGGCTGGATATGCCCGCTCGGAGCCCTTGTTCGATGGACGGTTGAGATGCTGATCTTCGAGGCATAAGTACTGCGTCCGGACGCTTGGGATTTCATCTTTTCCAATCGCTCTGTGCTTTCTTCTCCTCCTGCGCTCTACCATTTCCGCCGCCATCCCGAGCTCCGAGCAATCCATCCACACACCTTGTGACCGTGACCATGGGCAAGCCGAAGAGCGCCGCTGGCTCCTCCGCCGCCGCAGACGACGCCGGGTTGATGAAGAAACCTGAAGGCGACTGGCAGAGGTCTTCGGTGAAGAAGGCCGAGGTGGAGATGTTCCGCGGGCAAGGTTTGCTGCCACCTGCCGACCAAGTCCAGGTACGCGTCCCTGGCAAGGAAGTCTTCCCCACTCCGCGCGAAGGGGAACACGTTTGCTTCGCGGATTTCCTTCCGCGGGGCTTCGGGCTCCCCATGCACGATTTCGTGCGCGGTCTCTTGTTTGCCTATGGGGTTCAGATCCACGATCTGACCCCCAATGGCGTCTTGAGCATCGCGGGCTTTATCGTGCTCTGCGAGTGCTTCTTGGGCGTCGCGCCCCACTCGGCGTTGTGGAAGTCGCTCTTCCTCGTTCGCAAGAACGTGGGGAAGAGCGGGTTGACCTTCCCCGTGGGCGGCTTTGGAATCCAGGTGCGCGGTGACACCGCGTACTTTTAGATGAAGAAGGCCGACTCCGTCCAAGGATGGCGCAGGAGGTGGTTCTACGTCCAGTCGAGCCAAGACGGACTGGACGCATTCGACAGCGGGCGCGGACTGCGGAAGACCGGCGCCTGGGCGTACCCGCTGTCCGCGTGGAGAAGGAGGCCGTGCGGCCCCTGCTGGGTCTGCTGCGCGATCTGACCAACACGCTTGGGCGCGAGGCGGGTGGCGTCTTTCTGATGGCCACCTTCTTCCGTCTTCGGGTGCAGCCGCTCAGCGCCCGGCCTCACCCGATGTGGGCCGCCGAAGGCGTCAGTGCCATGCCGCTGGATGATGAGGAGGTGGAGGCCAACGTCAGGTCCATCACCAACCTCCGAGCCGCGGACACGTGCAACGTCAAGTGCCCGATTTCTCCTTACGGGGCCTCGAACCCCGTTCCTGAGGTGAGTCTGATCTTGCTTTCTTTCTGTCCTTGTTCGACTTGAGTCTACTTTGCTTTTTGATTCGACTTGTGTCTACTTTGCTTTAGGGTCGGGCTCTGTTCATCAGCTCTCCTCCTCTCCCTGAGAACGGACCCGACGATGAGTCGAAGTTCGTCGAGGAGGAGGACGAGGACGAAGAGATTCCCTCCGCACACTCTCCCCGCGATGAGGTGGAGGAGGAGAATGAAGTGGAGGAACCCGCGAAGAAGAAGCGGAAGCTTCCGAGTCGCGGCGAGTCTGCCACTGCGTCGTCACCTGCCAGGGATGTCGACGTTGCTGAGGAGGAGATCGTGGCGACGTCTCCGGGTGCGCAGTCCTCGGGTGGCTGGGAGGAACCTCTGAACGTTCCTCCAGTCAGCTCCGCGGCGCCACGCTCGTTCGCGCGGATGCCTTCGCCTTCCCTGGAGAGCTACGACGACGCCGGCACCCCCAGGTGAGTTTCTTTGCAATGTGTCCTTCGAGTTGTACTTTGCAGTTTCACCGTTTAGTTGACTGGTGTTTTGATTCTGCTGCAGCCACCGTTCTGACAATGTCAGCTCCCCCCTTCGGGACGTGGAGCTCACATCTGCCCCTTCGACTGGGCTGGGGACGCCTGTGGTGGTGGAGAAGGTGCGCGCTGAGCCCGCCGGCCTTGCATCGTCTAGCCGGGTGCCTCCTTCGGCTGCCGAAGACCTTGAACTCCTGGACCACGTAAGTCTTCTCGTGCTTTTTCTTGCATTCCCGATTTTTCATTGGGTGCGCGATCAGCGCTCCCGATCGGAGTAGCCTCCGAAGGTGTGGGTGACTAGTATAGTCGCCCGCAACTTTATTGACACCTTGCTTTTTGTTTTCAGCCGTACTATCGCCAACAGCTCGACGCAGCCGCGGCTTATGTTCGCCTGGAGAAGGAGAGGGACCAACTGCGTTCCTCGCTGGACCAGGCTACTGGGCGGGTTGATGAGCTTGAGAAGGCTCTTCGTGAGTCTCGAGAGTGGGAGCTGGCGCGGGTCGCCCAGGAGGAAACTCAAGTTGGTCGTCTCCTTTCGCTCGCCGGTGTTCTTGGGGGTAAGTTTCGGCTTGACACCTACTGAGTCTTTGATCTTTTTCTTGTCTTGATTGAATTTTTTGCGCAGAGACTTGCGGCGGAGCTCCTCCAGAAGACGCGTTGAGTGACACGGTTGACCTGGCGACCGCTGTTGGCTTCCTCGACCGGGTCTGCGCCTATGCCTCAGACGCGCTGAAGAAGTCTGCAGCCGCGTTGCAGAAGTCGACTGGAGCTCTGGTCGTGGTGCATCAGAGCATCTTCCCGGGTGACCAGCCGCCGGCAACCATGGACGCCCTGGCTGCGCCGTTTGAGGACGCGACCACCATCGCCGACTTCACGCGGTCGCAGACGGTACGCGGCTCCGAGCTCACCTTCCAGCTCCTGTTAGGCCACCAAGTTCCAGGTGACTTCGAGAAGGTTGTCAGCGGTTTTTCTCGCAAACCCGATGGCCGGACCGCGTCGCTGAGTGGCGTGAAGGAGCGTGCCTCGCAGTTGGCTGCGCAGCTTGTGGCACTCTTCGAGAGGGCCCTGGCTAAGGCGACTGAGGCGGCTGCCGTTCGGAAGGGCCGTTCCCGGTCGCAGTCCGCGGCCTTAGAGTAGGCGCAGTTGTAGGAATGCGGCAGTCGCCGCGGTCTTGTATTTTGAACTTCATGCTTGTAATGAATATTGCCCTATCGGGTCTTTTGGTCTTCAATATTGATTTTGCTGACTTTTCTGTCTTCTGAGTTGAACTGCGCTTCGCAGTCGCATTATTGTATTGACTCTGCGTATTCTTGGCAGAGTTCTACGCGCGATGATGCTCCACCTTCTCCCTTGGCCGAGCCGAGTGGCGAGGCTTCTTCTTCGGGTGCTCGCCGTCGTCGGGCCGCGTCGGCTCTCGCATCCCACGGCGGAGTTCTCGCGTCGTGAGGATTTTTTGCTTGGAGAGATCGACCTGATCAGTCGGCAGTTGCAGGGTATGTATCATTTTGGCGGCTGCCGTCCCTGTTGGCTTTCCTTCTCATTCTGACTTGCATTTCGTGTGCGCAGATGTTAATCCCGATTGGGAGGCCGAGCGGGCTCGCGTTGAGGAGCGAGTCACCCGAGAGGCGTCCGACGACTCCTACGAAGCTCGACAGTTCTGGGTGAACCAGTCGAGGGGGCGCGTCCTTGCCACCATGCTTGATCGTACGTGGCGTGCTGCCTTTCTTCTGGAGAGCTGCCGGAAGACACTTTGGCACATCAACCGTGTGTACTTCCCGCATAATGCGCAGCCGAACGGGTTGCCTACCTTGCTGGAGAGGTTCCGCGATGGTGAAGGGCTGAAGGAGGTTGTCGACGCCCAACTCGTGGCTGGTGCGAACGCGGCGTTGGCGTACGTCCGGATGCACCGGCCACATCTTCCGCTTGAGAGGGTGCTTGAAGGCCTGCCGGGCGACGACGACTTTGACGAGACCTTGCCAGCTGCGCGCCGGATTATCCGGCAGGTTCAAGACTTGAGCGAGCGCCTTATAGGCCCCCTTGATGCGCCGAAGGCTGAACCTGCAGTTTAGAGTAGCTGTCGTCTGATGTACAGGGTTAGCTATAGGGGGGCAAATGTGCCTGTGTAAGTATGATGTAACAGATTAAAGTACTTTTCGAGTAATGAGAGTTGATCTGTTTACTCGAAAGTGAGAGTGCCTGATTCGATTTGCGACCTGTGTGGCGCAACCGCCTAGTATGCTAGGCAGCGGCCTAGGTTTTTCAAGTGTGACCTGTATGCCGCGGTCTCTGATTTTATCAGGTGGCGACTTAGGATTTTTGTAACTTGACCTGTATGGCGCAGCCCCCGAGTCGCTCGAGTGGTGGCCTAGGATTTTGACTAATACCTGTCTGGCGCAACCCCCGAGTAGGTCGAGTGGCGGCCTAGGATTACAAGTGTTACCTGTTTGGCGCAGCCCCCGAGTATGTCGGGTGGTGCCCTAGGATTTGGAACTTGACCTGTGCAGCGCAGCCCCCGAGTAGGTTCAAGTGGCGGCTGAGGATTTTTCTGAGAAGGCCTGTTTGGCGTAGCTCCCGAGTAAGCCGAAGGATAGCCTAGGGTTGCAAGTGTGACCTATGTGGCGCAGCCCCCGTGTGTGGCGGGCGGCGCCCTAGGATTTTGGACTTGACCTGTATGGCGCAGCCCCCGAGTCGGTCGAGTGGCGGCCTAGGATTTTTTGACTCTGTGCTTGTGTGGCGCAGCCCCCGAGTAAGTTGGGTGGCGGCCTAAGCTTTTATTTCAACCTGTGTGGCGCAGCCCCCGAGTGGTTCGGGTGGCGACCTAGGATTTTGGCTATGCTTGTATGGCGCAGCCCCCGAGTGGTTCGGGTAGCGGCCTAAGCTTTTTATTTCAACCTGTGTGGCGCAGCCCCCGAGTGGTTCGAGTGGCGGCCTAGGATTTTTGAGCTTCCTCTGAGTGACGGGTAAAGGAGACAGATTTTCTTCAAATCACTTTATTGATTCTTGCGAACAGGCCGCCTCATTAAAACCCTTCCAGTCCCCTCAGGTACCCTGGTAAGGGCAAGAGTGCGTCTGAAACCTGCCGCGCTGACTTTCTTGTACAATGGTTGTTTTGAACTAAGCGTAGAACCGGCGGAGTTGTGCTACGTTCCACGGGTTGCTGCAGTCCGCTCCTGTCTTCGAGTCCTTTAGGCGGTAAGTTCCATTGCCTATTGCTTCTGTTACGATGTACGGGCCCTCCCATGGGGAAGCGAGCTTGTGCACCTTCTTTTGCTTGAGTCGAAGAACCAGGTCGCCTGCAACGAACGCTCTTGGTCGCAGCCTCCGAGTGTGATAATTGCGCAGGTCCTGCTGATACACGGCTGATCGTGCTAGGGCGATGTCGCGCGCTTCATCCAGGGTGTCTCTGCTGTCTTCGAGTGCCTCCTCTGCTTCCGACTCGTCGTAGGCGACTACTCTCGGTGCGTCGAACTTGATGTCGCAGGGGAGGACCGCTTCTGCGCCGTACACCATGAAGAATGGCGTGTACTGGGTGGATCTATTTGGCGTTGTTCGCAGACTCCAAAGGACTGATGGCAGCTCTTCCACCCATGCACCCGCTGCGCGTTTTAGGGGCACGCGCAGTCGTTTCTTGATTCCGTTGCAGACTAGGCCGTTGGCTTTCTCCACTTGTCCGTTGGACTGCGGGTGCGAGACCGACGCGTAGTTGAGCTTGATCCCCTGCTCTGAGCAGAAGTCCTTGAATTCTTCGGCTGTGAAGTTCGAGCCGTTGTCGGTGATGATCCCATTAGGTACTCCAAACCTGAAGATGATTGACCTGATGAAGTTGACCGCCGTGGACGCAGTCGAACTTGTGATGGGCACGGCTTCGATCCACTTTGTGAACTTACCGACTGCGACCAGGAGGTGAGTGTGACCTCCGGGTGAGGATTTCTTCAGCGGGCCCACCATGTTCAGGCCCCATTGGGCAAAGGGCCAGGCTAGTGGTATTGTTTTGAGCTCTGATGCTGGGGCGTGCGGCTTGTTGGCAAATTCCTGGCACCCTGTGCATTTCTTCACCAGCTCCTCGGCGTCCTGCATGGCTGTGAGCCAGTAGAACCCGGCTCGTAGCGCCTTGGCCACCAGTGCCCGGCTGCTGGCGTGGTGTCCGCAGGTACCCGCGTGGATGTCGAGTAAGATGGCTTGGCCGTCGACTGGATCTACGCACCTTTGCAGGATTCCTGAGATGCTTCTTTTGTACAGTTCTCCGTTGATGACGGTGAAACTTTTGGAGCGTCTGATGATGCGCTTTGCTTCGACTGGGTCAGCTGGCAGCTTCCTGGTATGGTCTTGTCCATGTGGCTTCGACTAGCATGACTTCCATGGGGACCTTGTCTTGGCTTGGCGGGTTGGCATCGCCTTTTGTTGTTGCAGTGCTTGCTGTACCCTGAGTCTTGATGGATCTCTGCGTGATGCACTCGAGGAAGACGCCGGGTGGTACTGGCACCCTGTCTGAGCCCATGTTAGCGAGGACGTCGGCTTCCTCGTTGCTCTCGCGGCCAATGTGGCGCAGCTCGCAGCCGTCGAAGTTTCCTTCCATCTGATTGTAGAGGTCTCTGTAGGCGATCATGTTGTCAGCGACGGCGTCGCAGGACTTCATGGTTTGTTGTACCACCAGGTAGGAGTCGCCGTAGATCATGAGGTGCGTGGCGCCGCAGTTCTTGGCCATCCGCATGCCGTGGATCAGGGCCTCGTACTCGGCTTCGTTGTTGGACGGCGTCGGAAAGTCCATCTGTAGGACATACTTGAGCTTGTCGCCTTTGGGGGAGATGAGCACGACTCCTGCCCCGGCTGACTTGAATTTCTTGGAGCCATCAAAGTACATTATCCATGCGTTGGACAAGTCGGGGACATTCGGTAGCTGGGCTTCTATCCACTCGGTGGTGAATTCTGGGAGAACTTGGGCCTTGATGGACTTCGGGTGAGCATACTTCAGCCCCCATGGTCCTAGTTCGACAACCCACTTGGCGACTCGTCCTGTCGCGCGCTGATTTGTGAGGATGTCTGCTAGTCCGGAGGAGCTTACCACCATGATCGGGTGCTCGGAGAAGTAGTGGACGACCTTTCTGGAGGTCATGAAGACTCCGTATGCCAGCTTCTGGTAATGAGGGTAATTCTGCTTGGACAAGGTGAGTACTTCTCTAAGGTAGTAGACGGGCCTCTACACCGGGTGGCTGTTGAAAGAACATTTCTTAATCCCTAGTGTTTTGTGTGTTAGTTAACAATACCAATGATACTAATCCTATTGCTAAGTATTTCAGTTTGGATGAAAATCATATCACAAATCATAAAGCCAAATTGTAGAGAAAAAGAGTTTCTGGAATTCTTCAGGGACTCGGATATTCCGGTTCCCCAACCGGATATTCCGAGTCGACCCCAGAAATTTGGCTAAGTCAAGTTCAGAAGTTCTACTGACCTCAATCGGAAAATCAACTCGGAAATTTCCAGGACCCGGATATTCCGGTTCCCCAACCGGATATTCCGGTTCACCAACCGGATATTCCGAGTCAACCTCAGGAAAACTGGCTAAGTCAAGATTCAGAAGTGGTACTGACTTCAATCGGAAAATCAGCTCGGAAATTTCCAGGACCCGGATATTCCGGTTCACCAACCGGATATTCCGAGTCAACCTCAGGAAAATTGGCTAAGTCAAGATTCAGAAGTGGTACTGACTTCAATCGGAAAATCAGCTCAGAAATTTCAAGGACTCGGATATTCCGAGTCAACCTCAGAAAATCGACTAAGTCAAGTTCAGAATTGGTTCTGATCTCAACCGGAAATTCAGCTCGGATATTTTCAAAGGCCCGGATATTCCGGGTGACCGGAATTTCCGGTGTAACTTAAACCGGAATTTCCGGGTGACAAAGACAGCCAACGGCCAGATTTTGAGGGGGAGTATAAATACCCCCTCACTCACTAAAGAAAGTGAGCTCTCAGATTTTCTCTCTCCTACCATTCTTGAAAGCTCAAATCATCAAGATCTCCCAATCCCCCCACCCAAATTCATAGATCTTTGGAGGATTGGAGGAGAAGGCCCGGATCTACATCCTCACCGAAGGGATTTGCATTTCTCCCCCATTCATTTGGGGATTTCGTGGCTAGGGTTTCCGGTGGGAAACCCTAGTTCACCATTGTTGTACTCTTGGTGTTACCTTGACCTTTTGTGGTCCTTGACCTTTTGTGGTCTTCTTGGGAGCCCCCAATTCAGTTGTGGGTGTGTGCCTCAAGCGTTTGTAAGGGATTCGATCTCCGCCCTAAAAGAGGATCAATAGTGGAAGGTGGACTCGAAACCTTTGTGGTTGATTTCATCGGAGAAGAAGGTGAGCCTTTGTGGCGTTGCGGCTAACCTGTTGTGGTAGCGCACACCTCTCCAAACGAGACGTACACCCTTGGGTGGAACTCGAGAATACATCTTCGTCTCCGCGTGCTTCACTTGGTTCCCTTTACCCTTTACTCCCTTACTTGCTTCTTGTTATTGCTTAGATTCTCATTTAGGTAAATTCACCGTAGTTGCATATCTAGAGAATTTAGCTTTGTGTTGAGTCTAAATTTGAAAAGACCTAAAATTTGTAATAGCACCTACTCACCCCCTCTCTAGGTGCCGGATTCCCGTTCAATTGGTATCAGAGCCAGGTTCACTTTTAAGGGCTTAACCGCCTAAGTGCAACGATGACGGAATCCGATGCCGAGAGGGCCGCCCGTGAAAAATTAGAGGCGGAGAAGGAGGCGTTAGCCAAAGGGGCAACCATGGCCGATCTTATTGATATGAGATCGTCCTTGGAGGCCCAACTCCTCAATATGAATGAGATGCTCATGGCACTCTTGAAGTCTAAGGAGCCCGAGGCTACTTCTCCCTCTCCTCCACCTAAGGAACATGCGGGGAACTCTAAGGAGTCATCTTCGGATGGGTCCAAAGATGTTACCTCAAGTATTCCCGGGATGGCGGAAAAGGATGAACCACCTAGCTCCTCTAACACCCCCAAAGGAGAGGAATTTCATAATGTCAACCATAATTACTCTCCTAACCCTCCTATCCCTCACCCTCATGTAAACTTTAGAAGTGATCCTCCTAAGCTTAAACCTACTCATTTCTCTCAATGGGTGTTTCTAATGAAGTCTCATCTATGTAGTGCCTCCATTGAGCTTTGGCGCATTATTGAAGAAGGATACAAGCCCCATGATCCAACCAACTTGACAAGAAGAGAGGTGGTTGATAGCCAACTCAACGCCACCGCTCTTCATCAACTCCAAATGGCCGTTGGAGAGAAGGACATGGCGCTCATTCAACAATTCTCCACCGCCAAGGAAGTTTGGAATGCTCTTTCCGACATCTTCGTTGGGAATGAGAGCATGAAGAAGAACCGGTATGATGCCTTATGCAATGAGGTGGAAGGGTTCTACAAGTTGGATGGAGAAAGCCACGAGGACATGTACCGGAGGTTGGTGTTGGTTGCCAACTCCTTCAAGAACCTCGGGGCGGAGTACATCAATGATGCTTGGATCAAGAGGAAGTTCGTGACCGCTCTCATGCCCTTTGAGGACACGGATTTGAAGACACTCCAAGGGAGACATGACTTTGCAAAGATGACATCCAATGAAGTTATGCAAGAGATGACCGCATACAAGGTGGCCTCCAAGATTGCACAAGATGCAAGAGCTAGAGCCATAGGGATGCACAAGCATGCCTCAATTGCTTTGAAGGCCACCGTTGAAGAGGAGGATGAAGAGGAGTGTGATGATCAAGTCGAGCTATCTAGTGAAGCTCTCTCAAGCACTCTCACTCAACACATGGGTCTTGCGGCAAGAACCTTTTGGAAGAACCCCGGAAGGGCCAAAGCAAGGATTGACAAGAAGTTTCCCCCCAACGGAGGAAAGCCATTCAACAAAGTGAGACTTTGCTATAACTGCGATAACAAGAGCCACTTTGTTGCCGATTGCCCATGGGAGAGAAGAGAGGATCATGGTGGGAGGCTCGTGGCCAAGACGAAGGGTAAGGGGCCCATGCCCATGAAGAAGCCTTTCTTCAAGAAGAACCAAAAGATTGTCTTGGTGACTCAAGAGCAATATCCCACCGAGGATGAAGATAGTGACAAGGAGGATACTCCAACGCAAGTGGCCGCACTAGCCATGTCTTCCACACCTCCATCACTCTTCTCCTCACCAAACGAGAGCCCCATCATCAAGAATGGAAGATGTCTTATGGCTAAGACATCCGAGGTACAACTATCCCCCAACTCCATATCACATGACATTGATGATGCTATGAGCCTAGAAGTCAAGGAAGAAATCATTGCTTTTGATAAATTCATGACTAACTTGCAAGGAGAAGGAAAGAAACACTTTGGCTCAATCATGAGTCGTATAGGTGAGCTTGAGGATGAGCTTGAACTAAAAGGTGAGATTGAGAGAGAGGATGCACACGCTAAGGTGTCTCTCCAATCCTCTCTCAAAGATGAACAAGAAGCTCATGCTCTCCTCGAGGAGCAACTTGCTAAGATCACTAAGGATCGTGATCTCTACTTTGCTAAATGTAAAATTGTGCAAAATGAAAAGTCCGAGGTTGTAGTTGCTCATGCTAGACTTTGCGAAGACTTCGAGTCACTTGACAATGCTCACAAGGTGTTGACAAGTGATCACGAACGTCTTCTCAAGTCTCGTGATCAACTCCAATCTCGGATATCTACTCTTGAGAAACCTAGCACCTCTACTCCTTTGAATGCTAATGCAAATGTTGTGAAGGGTATTGCTAGGGTTTTGTTTGTTCCTTCTATGGCAACCAAGCCCAAGACTTCTCTTGATAAAGGTAAGGGGACACTTACTACTCCTCTTCATGAGCGAGTGCCCCACAAGGGTAAGGAAGGTCTAGGCTATGTTGCTAAGGAGAAGAAGGAGATCAAGAAGAAGACCAAGTCCGCACAAGCCAAGAAGGTTGACATTACGAGTGGAAATGCCACAAGGGGCACTCCCACTCGTAATGACTTTGCGGGCATATCTAACCCCAACTATTCTTTATATGTTGATTATTATGGGGATGTCTATGCTAGATACATTGGTCCTTTTGATGGTTACATTGAATATGCTATTTGGGTTCCAAAGACCCTTGTTGCTAACCAAAAGGCACCCATTGCAAAATGGGTACCTAAATCCAAGAATTGATTGTGTGTAGGGCCTTGCTTCCGGAGGATCGAAATGGATAATTGATAGTGGGTGCACTAGTCATATGACCGGAAGCAAGGATATTGTAACGGAGTTGAAGCCCAATGATGATCAAATGACCGTTACATATGGTGATAATTCCAAGTCTAAGGTAATAGGGCTCGGCAAGGTGGTAGTGGCACCGGACATTACACTTGTGAATGTCTTGCTTGTCGGGTCCCTAGGTTTCAACTTGATCTCCGTCCATTCCTTAACTTGTTTGGGCTATACCGTTGTCTTTGAAAAGGAAATGGTCATTCTCTTGCGGAGCAAGTCTCTCAATGTGTCTTTCGTTGGGTACATTGAGAATGGGCTCTATGTGGTTGACTTCTCCGGAGTCACCACTTCCCATACAATGTGCCTATTCGCAAAGGCGGACTTGGGTTGGCTATGGCATCGCCGACTAGCCCATGTCAACATGAGGACTTTGCAAAGTCTCCACAAGGGTGGCCATATCCTAGGACTAAAAGACCATGTTTCTTTCTCGAAGGATCGAATGTGTAGGGCGTGTGTTGAAGGAAAAATGCATGACATCTACCATCCAAGCAAGACCATCATTTCGTCAAAGAGGGTTTTGGAGTTTCTTCATGTTGACCTCTTTGGTCCCATTCCGGAAGCTAGTCTTGGTGGCAAGAAATATTGCTTGGTGATTGTTGATGATTATTCAAGATACACATGGGTTTTCTTCTTCAAGACGAAGATGGAGACTCAACAAACTATCATCAACTTCTCCAATGAAGCTCAACGTCAACACAATGTCCCTATCTTGGTGATACGAAGTGACAATGGGTCCGAGTTCAAGAACTACACCTTAAACGAGTTCCTTAGTGAAGAAGGGATTCGTCATCAATATTCCGCTGCTTATACTCCCCAACAAAATGGTGTAGCCGAAAGGAAGAACCGCACACTTATTGAGATGGCAAGGTCGATGATGGCGGAGTTCAAGTCCCCTCACAACTTTTGGGCCGAAGCCGTCAACACCGCTTGCCATTCATCCAACCGGCTCTTCTTTCGCAAAGGACTCATGAAGACACCTTATGAAGTGCTCACCGGGAACAAGCCCAATATCTCCTACTTCCGTGTATTTGGTTGTAAGTGTTTCTACCTCATCAAAGGTGTTCGTTTGGGAAAGTTTGATTCTAAGTCTCTTGAAGGGACATTTGTGGGCTACGGATCCGAATCCCACACTTATAGAGTCTATGATAAGGCCTCGCGCATAATCATAGAAACTTGTAGTGTGGTGTTCGAGGAGAATGACGGCTCCCTCGTGGAGCAAAGTGGTGTTTCCGGTGTAGGTGATGATGAACCTCAAGATGCTATCCGAAGAATGGGGTTGGGAGTCCACCGCCCCGTTGAACTCTATTATGAGGATGATCAACAAGGCCCAAGTTCTTCACAAGTGGTGACCACCCCAACACAAGAAACACCCATCGACAACACCGTGCCCAATGCACCTAGCCAAGAAGAAGAACAAGAATCTACAACTGCTCCTGGAATTTCCGGAGGACCGGAATATCCGGTTCCAGATGGACTCGGAATTTCCGGTGGTCCGGAATTTCCGGTCCCTGAACCCGGAATATCCGGTCCTGCTGACATTCCCGGTGGCAGTTCGCAAGGCCAAGATCAACCCTCTCCCTCACCAATGGCCACCACTCCAATGGTTGATCAAGGCCATCAATTCAGTCAAGGCGGAGACATGAATGATCAAGATGATCAAGCGATTCCTCCCACCACTCGGAGGGAAATCGAGATCCGCCGCTTGAATAGGGTTGGCACCTCACAAGAATTAAGAGCTCTATCTCTTGAGAAGGTGCTTGGTGATGTGAGAAGCAAGGTCTCTACCCGAAGATAACTCGCAAGCTTTAGTGAACATCAAGCTCACATCTCCATGGTGGAACCCAAGAAGGTCTTTGAAGCTCTTGAAGATAAAGATTGGCTTGATGCTATGCATGAAGAGCTCAACAACTTCGAGCGCAACAAAGTGTGGAAGTTGGTGGAAAGACCCAAAGATTGCCGCAATGTTATCGGCACCAAGTGGATATTCAAGAACAAGCAAGATGAACATGGCATGGTGGTGAGGAACAAGGCAAGATTGGTGGCTCAAGGGTACTCTCAAATTGAAGGCATTGACTTTGGAGAAACCTACGCGCCCGTGGCTCGACTTGAGTCAATCCGTATTCTTCTTGCCTATGCCTCTCACCATAACTTTAAGTTGCAACAAATGGATGTTAAATCCGCTTTTCTAAATGGTCCACTAAATGAACTTGTTTATGTTAAGCAACCACCAGGGTTCGAGGACCTCAAGTATCCGAACCATGTCTACAAGTTGGATAAGGCACTCTATGGCCTTAAACAAGCCCCACGAGCGTGGTACGAGCACCTTAGAGAACTACTTGTAGACCGTGGATTCCAAGTTGGGGAAATCGACCCCACACTTTTCACTAAGAAAGTTAATGGGGAGCTTTTCATTTGTCAATTATATGTGGATGACATTATATTTGGATCGACTAACAAAGCATTTAACGAAGAATTCTCTAAGCTTATGACTGACAGGTTTGAGATGTCTATGATGGGCGAGATGAAGTTCTTCCTCGGATTTGAGATCAAACAATTGAGGGAAGGAACGTTCATCAACCAAGCAAAATACATTCAAGACATGCTCAAGAAGTACGAGTTGCTTGATCTCAAGGGTGCCTCTACTCCAATGCAAACCAAATGCCACCTTGAGCTCAACCCGAAGGGTAAGGATGTGGATCAAAAGGTATACCGCTCCATGATTGGATCTTGTAACATCCCAGAACTTAGGGTCCAGAAATAGAGTGGACACAGGAGTGTGCATTGCATTCATGCATCAGAAAATCCGGATAATTTTCGCGCATTTAATTTTCAAAGCACTAAGTGATTGAAGTTTCACTTGAGTTGGTGGAATTGGAGTAGATCATCAACTTGAGCGTTATAAACTTTGAGATGATCTTGGCTTAAACCTTATTTTGGGGTAAAGAGATACACGATGAGAGGTTACACTAAAGAAAACAAAACTTGTTACATCAAAACAATATTTAAGAGTTAATGACCAAAACAACTATTTTTAGTTATTCTCTGATCATCTATTCTTATCAATTGTGCTAGACATATGTCTAGTACATCGAAACCATGACATTCTTGGAGACCAAACTGAATTACCTAAACCTTAAACCAGATCCTCTTACTTGATCTAGACATCATGTTTTCTTATCTCCTAATCTTCTCGAAGGCATCAACAAGAGAAGATATCGAGAAGGGAAGAAACACAACAAGAAGACATAGAGAGGCATACATTTGATGGACATAGAAGTGTTATGCCAATCTATCATGAAGAACTGGAACTCTCACATCATAATCCATCCATGTCAATACCTCTGGAAATGATATGACATTACAATGTTAGTGTAATATAGAAATAGGTTGATAACAAGCTTTGCAACCTTGTTGACAACTCATTTTGGTATGCACAAACAATGGAGTGCCATATACACATGAATAGTAGGATAGATCATCTAGTACATCAAGATCTCGGATGTCATAAAATACACAAACATTCACATACCATCAACCAAGAAAATTGGTTGGGTTGAACTGAATTGTCCTCACCACAAGGGTGAGACAAGTGATGTTGGAAATTCAATACATGACAAGTGTCTTGAATATCTATTTCTTGTTCCAAAGGATCAATGCCAAAGTAAAGTCACATATGGATTTATGGTGTTTCTCCAAGGGGATCATAACCAAAGAGAAAGTAATGCCAAGTCATAAGTGTATATAATCAATATACATATCTCAGGGTCACATGTATCACCTTTCATGACCATGTGAATGAAGAATCATATAAGAGAGGAGCCACTTAATCACTAATGGATAATCATCCAATGGTTGAACCAAGAATTCATTTTCAACAAAAGATAATCTTGGACATATGGCAAATTAATCATCCAGAAGCCTTAGTTGATATATGTTCCAGGATACCATTTCACAAACTCAAATATATCCAAATATATCTATTATTAGATATATTCCTAATACATTAACTCTATCAAGAAAGAATGTATCCTTCCTACTCCATCTTAACTGGGGAATGAAATGAGAAGAAGTATAAACTCATCATCTTATCACCATAAGACCTGACCTTAGGCAGGAATTCCTATCTTGTGCTTTCATAGATAATTGATCATGTTCTCACATGATTTATTTGTCAAGGATCACAAATAAAAGCCATTTGGCAATATCTCATGCTTAGCATGTGTTTGACATAAATCATTATGCACACTCTTCTTAGGAATCACAATGAATCATTTGCTATTCCTATCCAACCCCAACCCAGTGTTGCCAGGAATGCTTAAATCACCAGATAACTAAAATGGGGTATTCAAATATTTTAATACCTTACAGACATGATTTTAAATCATCGAGACATATATTGGAGTATTCCTCTCTTGAATAAACCTTTGAATCAAAACCTCAATCCATATTACCATTTGATGAAAACAAAGTCCATACTAAATCATGCCCTAAGAAAATGATTTTCCTTTGGTTATAATGCACCACCAAAACTAAGGAAGTGTGAAGCATGCCAAATCACCTATTAGCTTTGAGACAAAATAGCAAATCCATGTAGAAATAAGAGATACCATTTCCATGATCAAGTTATATCATGGGGAGAATGTTTACATGTTAGTACAACACACCATCAAACTTAAAGAGGTGAATGTCACACCTCTTCATGAAATTAAATAAATCAACTCTGCCAAATCCACTTTGTATGTTGAATGAACTCAAAATGATATAGATAAACAATTCATAAATATGAACAATTCAACTTATCTGCATACCTCTTAATACCTCCTCAAATAGTTTAGAATTAGCAGATGTCCACACCCCACATTTAATAAGAAGACATAGATAAATAATCTCATCTTACTTTAGTGCAAAGTAATTTAAAGAGAAGTGAAAGCCACATATTTTTATACAAGAATTATATCCACTTAAATTAACTAAGTGCAACACATAAATTTCAATATACCAAATTGGGTTCAAATTCAATTGTTATGATAAAGAAGCTTGCAATGTATAAAATATACAAATTATAGCATGAACTATATTTATACAAGTTGAAATAAACATCTTAAAGCAAATATAAACCCTCCAGGACTTATCTGCAAATCTCTATTTAAAAACAACTCCAAAAACAGTGAGCAGGGGCCTGTTTGCATGGCTTCTGCAATTTCCTGAAAGTCAGGGGGTTATTCGCAAAAATCCCTTTTCTTTCCCTTTCTTCTTCCTTCAGCCAGAAGGACGCCGAGCCGTGGCGTTGCCTCCTTGCTGCCGTGCCCATTCCTTCTCCTCTCGCGGCGATAAGGACGCCGACGAGCCGTGTCCATCTCTCGCTCCTATCCCTCTCACTCGCCCTCTTCTTCCTCCCTCTTCCCCGTTCCAACTCGCATCTGACCGGAACCCTAACTCCGGCCAGCGAGTCTCGTCGTCGATACAGGCCGTCCCCGGTGAATTGGTGAGCACGGGAAGATTCGCCTCGTCTTCTTCTATCTCCTCGTCGAGCCGTTCGTGCAGGGGAGCTCGGGAGGGCGAGAAATCGAGCATCTCTTCCAACTCCGGCCGGCGGATGCTCCGGACAAGCTCGTCGCCGTCTGACCTCCTCCCGCTTCTCTGAGCAGTCCGGCGTGATCGTGGTGAGCTTCTTAATCTTCCAGTGCCCTCCATTCCTTCCAATTCATCCGGGAAATATTACCTCGCCGTGACCGCCGTCCGCCGCCGCGCAAATGGTCGCCGCCGGTTATTCCGGTGACCATTTGGTCCACAACCACCGCCACTCGCCTCCCCGCAGCGCCCTACACCTAACCCGCAGATGCTCCGGCTCCAATTCGTGCCGGGGTGAGCAAATCGTGCTCACCCGAGGCGGATTCCAGTCGCTGACGTCATGTGACGTCAGCAAAACGATTTTTAAATCATTATCTTGATTTCCTGTTCATATATTAATTCCAGAAATTCATATAAACTTTGTAAATTCATAAGTAATTCATTTTAAATCAGAAAAATATAATCTTTATACCAAAATGATCAGAAAAATAAAATCTATACTTTTGTATCATTCTTATTTGTATTGGAATAAAACTTAAATGGAATAAAATTTAAGATATAAATCACATAATCTTTTAAAATATGAAGTGGTTTTGAATACTATTTTGGATGTATTTCAAACTTCCTTTAAAATATTTCACATACATTCTTTTAAAACTGAAAATATAAATTCAGTATAACATATAATATTCAGAATACAATTATTGCTATTTTAAAATAATATTCTATTTTATTAAATAATAAATAAGTATTATTATTTTAAATTGAACATAAATAAATAAATAAAATAAAAGTATAAGCTTATGAGAGAAATTCTACTACCATTTAGTAATCATTTATGATAAATAAAAATCTAATAAAGATTTAAATTACTAAGTCTTATTTGAATAAATGTTTTACTTATTCCCTTAATTATCTAACTCATGTTTATTTATAATTGGAATTTGAATATAGTTAAAAAATAATAAATCTAGAAAACAAATTACTTAATCTTTTAAATAAGAGATAATTTGAAATGCTATTTTGGATGCATTTCAAACTTCATTTAAAATGTCTCACATAATTAGCTTTCAATTTTAAAATGTGTTTTCATTATAACATGTAATATTAATATTTCAACAATTTCATTTTAATATGATATTTTATTTAAGAAAATAATTAATAATTACTATTTTTCATAATTTTGAAAATGATGTTATAAGCATTTGAAACTTGATATACTACCATTTGATGATCATTTAAAACAAATAACAACACACAACACTTTGAATTACTACGCTCCTTTTGAATAAATGTTTCACATATATCACTTAGAACATAAATATCTTTCGTTTATCCTATGTGTAAGTAAAATAAGTGGGAACAATCTAAAATTCATAACACCGAGATGGTAATTCAAATTGTTATATTCTAAACACAAAGCATTCATCCATAAGAAACAATGCATAATTTAGACGTAAGTGCTTAACTGAAATAAAATCGTATCGCAATGTCTTGGGTAAAACACACAAAGAAGAATAATATTATAATCTTTCTATCAACCATGTGATATAGTATCAGCAATGTAAGACATTATTTATGTTCTTCAAAAGTTATTCTTTTTGCCATCATAAAATATAATACTACCCCATCTCTAGATTAATTAAAGTTCATACATGTCTTCCACCAACATTAGATGAACACAACTTCAAGCAACCATTGAGTGTTTATATGTGGTTATACATTACTCTTATGCTTAATATGATACATGAACATTAAAGTTAAACAACTCATCTTGCTTGTGAAGTAAACTTGGAGACAAAACAACTCTAAATGAAAACACCTAACTCAAATAAAATACAATCTCCGAGAGTGAAGTACGGGGTACTTTGCGATGCATCTCATACTTATGCATTAAACATGCTGCTTCTTTAAACATTAGTCCTTACCGGACCAATGATGTTGTTTCCGGATTTCCCGGAATTTATACTATATTGAAGACCCTGGCTGCATAATCTTGCAGTCAAAAAGGCAAGTTCATCCCTTTTAATTCATGTCCTCTTGATGTATTTGTTAAGAAACTATTTTCAAAATGTTAGTATTGCATATCACACAAAAAGGGCAAAACTTATTTTATAATAATATGTCTACGGTTATCCACCAGTGAGGTGGTGAACTCATATGGCTGGCAGATGGGACCACGGTAAGAATGTTGTGGTGGAGGTTCCATTTGCACGGGAAAGTATCACCTAGGACTTAACAACAAATGTCGCCAGTGATTCTTGCGCCGAATAATACGCGCAACCATGAGATCTGGAATGGGACGGAGAAGTCAGCTGTACCCTTTTCCTCTCGTACACCAACGGGTGACTAGATCAAAGCCGGGCGGTGTGTAAATCCGCTGAGCTTGAGGTGGCCAGGATAATAACCTCACCTTCGGGTTGTGGCTTCTAGCATCTATTGAAGGTTGGCTTCGGGACTAGCTTGGGACGGTGCCCACTGGTCAGCAAGTTGTAGCATGGGACGGGGCCCACTAGCTTGCAACCGGAGTAATGGGGGGTGTGCGGGGATGGTGGAAAGGCGCAGTGATTGGCTTGGATTATTGACTGGGCCCCACACCAAGGAAGTGTGGACGGGAAGATCGCCCGGATGTGCAACAAAGTCTTGATCTCTTATGGGTAAAGCAGCGCACCTCTGCAGAGTGTATGAATGTGACATGTTACTCCACGTTCCAGGACGGAACGACGAACGCAGCCGGAAAGGAGGCTCCTCAAAGCCCTAGCCCGGTGACTCCTGACGGACATAGCTCTTTCGATTAAAAGCAACCTTTTGAAGAAATGTTTTCGAAAACTTCTATAAGCCTACGACAATCCATTGTCTGAGGCTGTATTTATGCATCAAACTTCCCACCTTGCATAATGAACTTGCTGGGTAACGCTGTTACTCATCCTTGCCTCCTAAACCCCTGCTAGACATGAAGAAGCACAAGAAGGCAACACTTTAGGCTATGAAGACTCTGAAGATGGATAAACTCAAGGTACCAAAGAAGGCAACTACATCGAGTTGAAGCAATTGAAGGAAGACGGAGGACAAATGAAGGCGTAGTGTAAAATAGGATAGATTCCTAGTCATAGAACCTATCTCTGTAGGCGTTGCTATAGCGCAATTGCAAGCCTAGCCGTATTAGGAGTAGGCTTAGTATAGATTAGTTCCTCCGAGATTTTCCATTTGATGTTCTTTTATTAGGGCCTTGCCTCATTGTTTCGAGGAGGTTCTAAAGATCTGTTGTTTTTGGATCTACTGTTTGTAATCTATAGTCATGCCTTGGACCTGCGATGTTTCTGTTGTACCACTCTGATGACGTAACTCTGGTGGACGGTGATCCATTGGTGCTATGTCAACGACTATAGCATACTACACCATGCAGTGGTATGCTGGGTCATCACAGATCTCTCCTCTACCTTTGTGCATCTAGACCGGATATAGTGCTAGCCGTAGGAGTGTGTGCAAGATATCAAGCGGCTCCTAAAGAAATCCATGATGTGGCGGTCAAGAGAATCTTTAGATATTTGGCTTATACCCCAACTTATGGATTGTGGTATCCCAAGGATGCAAATTTCTCATTATGTGGATTCACAGATTCCGATTGGGCGGGAGATCATGATGATAGGAAGTCAACCTCCGGTGCTTGTCAATTTATTGGGAGGTCCTTGGTGAGTTGGTCTTCTAAGAAGCAAAATTGTATATCTCTCTCCACCGCCGAAGCCGAGTATGTTGCCGCCGCAAGTTGTTGCACTCAGTTGCTATGGATGAGGCAAACTTTAAAGGAGTACGGTGTCAATTGTGACAAAGTGCCTCTTCTATGTGACAACGAAAGTGCCATCAAGATTGCCTACAACCCGGTGCAACATTCAAGAACCAAGCATATTGAGATCCGCCATCATTTCATAAGAGATCATGTGGCCCGTGGAGACATTGACTTATCATATGTGGGCACAAGGGATCAATTGGCGGATATCTTCACGAAGCCCCTTGAGGAAGGAAGGTTTTGCTTTTTGAGGAATGAGCTAAATATCATTGATTCGAGGTCCTTGGCTTGATCGCTTGCACACTCACCTAGGGCGTAATTGCAGCTTATCTAGTTTAGATGTAGGCATGGAAATAGGGGGAGTGCGGTCCTAATACATTGGACCATCCCTCCCCCCATTATGCCGATAGCAAGTGTTCTTTTATCTCTATATTCATTCTTGTGACTAATGAGCTAAAACGACGAGTATTGGTTATGTACCCAAGATACATCTTCGCGGTAACATGCCATACACTCCTACATGGTGGCCTCGGCACCGACCTCTTCTCCTTGAAGAGTTGATTTTATTTGGAGTTTTTTGTTGCTATTTGCCCTCCTTTTCATGCATGTGGGAAACCTACTCAACTTGGCTCTTTTGGTTCGATTTGGTTGTTGTGAGTTCAGTACGGTGTACCAATATCAGTTTGGAAATCTATCCCAAGCCTACTTTCCCCTGAAAACATTTCTCTCTATTGCACACAAGTCATCCTTTTGAAAACTGGGATTTTGGTTCAGCAGGTCGGAATATCCGGTTCATATTGAACCGGAATATCCGGTGACTCGGAATATCCGGTGTAACTTATACCGGAATATCCGGTCTGGCGGTTTGTCCAGAAATATAAGGGCATGCTCGGGGTGAAGGGCTCATTAGTGTCTTTCTTCCACCCCGACCTCCCTCTCCTCCAGCCGCCGCCCCTGCTGCTCCCAACTCCCTCCGGAGCACTCCGACCGCCGGGGAACCTCTTTCTCGGCCGGATCTGCTCCTCCTCTGCCCCGGGAACTCCCTCCTCCAAGCAATGGCCTCCATGGATGAGGGTAACTTCACTTTTCTTCTTCCTAATGTGCTTGCACTTGGATCTTGATGTGGAGTTATTTGTTTCAATGTTGCTTGGTAGAGATTGTTCCTAGGACTATTCCCTGCCTTGTACATACATTAGTTTTGCATTACGTTGGATCGATCTAGTTTTAGACCAAGTCAAATCTCAGATCTGCAGTTTCTGTCTGACTCGGAATATCCGGTCCAGATTAACTCAGAATTTCCGGTCCCCCGGAATTTCCGGTCATCTCTGACCCGGATATTCCGAGCCAAACACAGCAGTTTTAAGATTAACTTCTGTTTAACTACATAAGATACATCGAATGCCTATCTAATGTGTGTATTATCTCCTGACTTGTGTGCACTTACCTTATGCTACCATCTATGCTCAAATTCACAGGTTCAGGTGGAAGTCCGTCAGCAGGAGGGTCAAGGCACACTGGTAGAGCACCTGTTTCCAAGCAATCAGTCAACAAAGGAAAGGGCATTGCACCTCAGAGGAAGAAATCTGTTGCCAGCAAACCCTCATCTAAGAAGAGAAAGAATGCCCCTAGTCCTCAACGTCCGAACTATTACAAGATGCATTCTGTTGATTACTCTCAGCTGAGGCAGGGGGACTGGTACCTCAGCGCAAGAGACACCTCTCTCGATGATCGCAACTTTTGGTGTCAAGCGCAAGAGCATATATTGGTGGATCTCTATCTCTCACTGTCGAAGCCAATTCGACCCATGCACCCGTTTGACTTTGCATCCCTACAGAAGAAAACTGCATTTTCAGAGGCCATCCACATTGTCAAGACCATGGGTTTGGAGAGATTGGCGCTCATCCGTTGTGCCTACAGTGCGCAACTTGTTATGCAGTTCTTCGCCACCCTAGTGATCAAGGGTGACTCGAAGAAGACCATGAAGTGGATGACTGGGGAATCTTATTGTGAATCCAACTTCGAGGAATTTGGCAAGGTACTGGGCTACAGGTTTGATGGGGACAATCCCCAAGGCACTCGCATGCACCACCCCTACAAGCTCAACAAGAAGGATACATCTCACTTATATGGTGTGGGAGCCACCCCTGGATTCTCTCGTGACTTGCTGCCTTTGTATGATGTTCTTGTGCGCATCCTGCGTGAGAACATTACACCGAGTGGTGGCAACAATGACAACGTGGTTACCCCTCTCTGCAACCTGCTCCTTCACGCCAACCGCATTGTGGAGGACTCGGGTTCTGATACTGACTGGAGAGTAGATGTGATGGACTACATCTACAATGAGATGCATGAGGCTATGACCACCAGGGTCTCCATTCCTTATGCTCCATACATAATGAAGCTTCTCCTGTTTAAGTTCCCCAACCTCAACGTCAGCAGCAGTGATTTGGTGCCACATGACTTCAAGAGGCTCTATGTGAAGAAGACTGTGGTCAAGCCCCCTCCTAGGCCTTCTACTTCTTCAGCTCCAGGTGGATCTTTCATGGGTGATGCTAGGAGGGCTGCTGCTACCTCTACTCATGTCCCTACCACTCATGCGCATGTCAAGAAGCTGAACTGGTTCCAGCGCAACATCCTTTGCATGAATGTGGACATCCGCAAGGAGCAATACAATGCCTACAAGGATCGCCGTCAGCAGGACTACAAGCAAGACTTGATCCTTCACCATGCTTCTGGCTCTCCTGCTCCTGCTGATCTGTCTGAGCCCCTGACCTTTGCTGAGTGGAACCAGGGTTCCTTGGCTCCATGGACACTGATTGATCAGGACCTTGGCGGCAGCTCGTACACCACAGGCTATGACTATGATGAGGAGGATGAAGATGAGGATGAGGAGGCAGCGTCTGAGGAGTATGAGGACGATGATGATGATGATGATGAGGATGCTGATGATGATGATGAGGAGGACCCCTCGGACTGAAGACTTCCATGGGACATAGCATCGCTCTTCTTCCTTTTTGGCGTTTCGATGCCAAAGGGGGAGAAGTTGCTCTACTAGGACTTCTTCGGGGATTTGCAAGGGTCGGGCACAAGCTTATGCGTTTATCATTTTTTTGCGCTTGTGTCCATTTATCGTGTTTCTAGTTTTTGTGAAACTCTCTTTATTTCATTTGTGATATCATATCTATGTATTGAGACAATGGTTGATGCTATCATTATTATGCTTGAGACTTCGAATTGATTGTGTTGGTGTTCTCTTCATATTCTATATACACAAGGTATGAAAATCTATCTAGTCTCAATTGCTACCTTAATCATACATTTTGTCTCTTCTCTCCTTTGTGATATCTTGTGGTTGTTGTTTTAAAATTGCTCCTATCCTTTGTCATACTGTGTGCTTACTTGCACTTATTTAGGGGGAGCCATTTTCTGCCAAAAAAAAAACATGATATTACCTTTTGTTTCTATGCAAATCTTGGTATTGTCATCTAACACCAAAAATGGGGAGATTGAAAGAACATTTCTTAATCCCTAGTGTTTTGTGTGTTAGTTAACAATACCAATGATACTAATCCTATTGCTAAGTATTTTAGTTTGGATGAAAATCATATCACAAATCATAAAGCCAAATTGTAGAGAAAAAGAGTTTCTGGAATTCTTCAGGGACTCGGATATTCCGGTTCCCCAACCGGATATTCCGAGTCGACCCCAGAAATTTGGCTAAGTCAAGTTCAGAAGTTCTACTGACCTCAATCGGAAAATCAACTCGGAAATTTCCAGGACCCGGATATTCCAGTTCACCAACCGGATATTCCGGTTCACCAACCGGATATTCCGAGTCAACCTGAGGAAAAATGGCTAAGTCAAGATTCAGAAGTGGTACTGACTTCAATCGGAAAATCAGCTCGGAAATTTCCAGGACCCGGATATTCCGGTTCACCAACCGGATATTCCGAGTCAACCTCAGGAAAATTGGCTAAGTCAAGATTCAGAAGTGGTACTGAATTCAATCGGAAAATCAGCTCGGAAATTTCAAGGACTCGGATATTCCGAGTCAACCTCAGAAAATCGACTAAGTCAAGTTCAGAATTGGTTCTGATCTCAACCGGAAATTCAGCTCGGATATTTTCAAAGGCCCGAATATTCCGGGTGACCGGAATTTCCGGTGTAACTTAAACCGGAATTTCCGGGTGACCAAGACAGCCAACGGCCAGATTTTGAGGGGGAGTATAAATACCCCCTCACTCACTCAAGAACAGTGAGCTCTCAGATTTTCTCTCTCCTACCATTCTTGGAAGCTCAAATCATCAAGATCTCCCAATCCCCACACCCAAATTCATAGATCTTTGGAGGATTGGAGGAGAAGGCCCGGATCTACATCCTCACCGAAGGGATTTGCATTTCTCCCCCATTCATTTGGGGATTTCGTGGCTAGGGTTTCCGGTGGGAAAACCTAGTTCACCATTGTTGTACTCTTGGTGTTACCTTGACCTTTTGTGGTCCTTGACCTTTTGTGGTCTTCTTGGGAGCCCCCAATTCAGTTGTGGGTGTGTGCCTCAAGCGTTTGTAAGAGATTCGATCTCCGCCACAAAAGGGGATCAATAGTGGAAGGTGGACTCGAAACCTTTGTGGTTGAGCTCATCGGAGAAGAAGGTGAGCCTTTGTGGCGTTGCGGCTAACCTGTTGTGGTAGCGCACACCTCTCCAAACGAGACGTACACCCTTGGGTGGAACTCGGGAATACATCTTCGTCTCCGCGTGCTTCACTTGGTTCCCTTTACCCTTTACTCCCTTACTTGCTTCTTGTTATTGCTTAGATTCTCATTTAGGTAAATTCACCGTAGTTGCATATCTAGAGAATTTACCTTTGTGTTGAGCCTAAATTTGAAAAGACCTAAAATTTGTAATAGCACCTATTCACCCCCCCCCTCTAGGTGCCGGATTCCCGTTCAGCTGTGCCATTCCTCTTCGCGTTCGACTACGAGCACCGTGCTCACCACCCTGTTCGTTGCTGAGATGTATAGGTAGAGCGGCTCGTTTTCCAGCGGTGCCACAAGGACTGGAGAGGTTGTCAGTGTCTTCTTGAGATGGTCGAATGCGTCCTGCGCCTCTTGTGTCCACTCGAACTTGTCTGACTTCTTCATCAGTTGGTAGAAGGGTAAGGCTTTCTCTCCCAACTTACTAATGAACCGGCTGAGAGCTGCGACTCGGCCAGCTAATCGTTGCACCTCCCTGAGCTTCGTTGGTGCTGGCATTGTGAGTATGTTCTGCACCTTCTCGGGGTTTGCTTCGATTCCTCTTGCGGATACAAGGAACCCTAGTAGCTCTCCGGCTGGTACGCCGAATACGCACTTCTCTAGATTGAGTTTGATCTGATACACGTCCAGTGCGGCGAAGACCTTGCATAGGTCGTCGACTAGGGTATCCTCCTTCCGGGTAGTGACGACGATATCGTCGACGTAGACTTGGACGATCTGCCCGATTAGCCCCTTGAGGCATGCTTGCATTGTCCGCTGGTACGTGGCACCTGCGTTCTTTAACCCGAACGGCATCGTCTGGTAGCAAAAAACGCCATCGGGTGTGATGAAGGCTGTCTTCTCTTCGTCCTCGACTTTCAGCCTGATCTGCTGGTAACCTGAGTAGGCATCCAGAAAAGATAGGCGTTCGCAACCTGCAGTCGAGTCGATGATCTGGTCTATCCGCGGGAGCGGGAAGTGGTCCTTGGGGCAGCATTTGTTGACTGCGGTGAAGTCAACGCACATGCGTAGTTTCTTCGTCTTCTTTTTCTCTACTAGAACCGGGTTGGCGACCCAGTCCGAGTCCTTGATCTCTCGGATGAACTTGGCGTGCAGTAATCTGTCGACTTCCATGGTGATAGCGTCTCGTTTGGGCCCTGAGAAGCGTCGCATGGATTGCTTGACAGGTCTTGCGTCCTTGTGTACTTTCAGAGAGTGCTCGGCGAGTTCCCTGGGTATCCCTGGCATGTCAGAAGGTTGCCATGCGAAGATTTTCCAGTTCTCACGTAGGAACTCGACGAGCGCGCCTTCCTATGCGGGGGTCAGGCTTGATGAGACCTTGACTGTCTTTCCGCTGTCAGTCGGATGGACTTGGTGGGTGACAGTGTCGTCATTCGTGTTGAACGCTGCGTCCTTGTCGGGCTTCTTGCGAGCCGGGAAGATGGTCTTGTCGTTGTCGGCTGATATGGCCTTGAAGTGCTCTTCGACGCCGAAGAACTCGGAGATCTTGGCGAACTCGCGGTCGCAGCTGTTGGAGAGCCCGAAGTCGCCGTGGACGGTGATCACTCCTTTCGGCCCGGGCAACTTTATCATCAGGTAGGCGTAGTGGGGTACTGCCATGAACCTGGCAAAGCTTGGGCGTCCGAGGATGGCGTGGTATTGTGACTTCCAGTCGACGACCTCAAAGTCTATCGACTCCTTCCTGAAGTGCTCGGGTGTACCGAGGATGACGTCGAGTGTGATTGTTCCCATGAGCGTGATTGCTTGCCCTGGTACTATGCCGTGGAAGGTGGTCTCCGACTCCGGCAATTTCTCTATCGATCTGTTCATTCGTCTGAGGGTGTCGGCGAATATGATGTTGATGCCGCTGCCTCCGTCCAGGAATACCTTTTTCAGGTTGTAGTCGCCGATCAGGGCCTCAATCACGAGTGCGGCGTGTCCGGGTCGGACTACCTCTGCTGGGTGATCTGCCCTGGAGAATGTGATTGGTGTCTCCGACCCGCGCAGGTAGTTTGGTACCGCGCGCGGGCTGTTGATGGCCTGGAGTACTTGGCGTGTGATGATTTTCTGCCGCCTGTTCGACGGGGGTCCCTTCTGGATCATGTTCAGCTGTCCCCGTGCGGCTGGGTACGTGTCGGCTGCTGCCGACGGACCTTGCTGCTGTTGCTGCGGCTGGGGGAACGCTCCTGCCGCCTGTACTTGGTTATTGTTTGCGGGTGCTGCCTGGATGGCTAGCTGCGGTGCCGCTTGAATGGCTTGCACCGGAGCGATGATTTGCTGCATGTCATGGTAGATCTTTCTTGCTTTGCGGAATATCCTTTAACAGGTGGTTTGAACCCCACTTTCCTGTTTCCGGGTGGCGGAAGGAGTGATGCTTACAGGGTTGCATCAGTTCCTCTGCTGGGGTCAACGGGCGCTTCCACTCGCGCTTCTGACTTCCATCACTGTGGCCGATGCTGCTGCTGCCACGGTTGTATTGACTCGAGCTGGGCTGTCGACTTTGCTCGTGCTGTCGGCTGCCCTCACGCTTTACCTCACGGGGGGTTTCATAACCCGCCGCTACTAATTCGATTGAATCGTGGGTGTAACGTGCCTTCCTTTTTTGACGTGCCTCGCGCCAGTTGCTTGTTTCGCCTTCCTTTTTGGGAGAAGTTTCGCGGACGTAGTCCTCTCCTTCGGCCCATTGGTTGGCTGTCTTCATGAGTTCTATTGTGGTCTTCGGCTGGAGCCTACCGAATTCCTCCCGGAGGTCGCGGCGAGCGACGCCATGCATGAAGGCGTCCATCACTCGGTCCTCTGATACGGGTTCCATGGTATTGCGGAGGAGTGTCCACCTCTGGATGTAAGAGCGGAGCGACTCATCCTTCCCTTGCTTGCAGGCCTGCAACTCGATGTAGGTCGTTGGCCTGGCGTGGTCGACGTTCCGCCTTGGCAGGTGCAAGCAATGAGGTAGTCTTCGAGCCATAGCTTTGGGTCTTGCTTCCCGTCGTACTTTGGTGTGCCAGCCGTCAACTTGAAGCCTTTAGGCATGCGGGTGTCGCGGATGTTGAAACTAAAGCATGCCGCGCCACATGGCTCGAATTCGCGGTCGGCGTGGTCGTCCGCGTGTGCCGCGTTAGCCGAACGCTCTTTGCGGTTGCGATCCACCGTCTTCTGTGTCAGGACGTCCCGGAGGTCCTTGACTGGCTGTCGCTGCGCCGCCAGGATGCCCGACGTCGTTGGTTCGTGAGCTTGGTTACTTGGCCCCTTGGCCGCCAGAGCTTCTTCGATTGCCCTTATGGAGGCAATTTGTTGCTTGTGGAGAAGGGAGCGCGCGTCCCCCTCCGGTGGCTGCGTGAGCCGGAGGTATGTCTCGACCGATATCAGGGCGGCGTTCGCTGTTTTCGGGACGGGTATCCCGTTTTCATCTTCGGTGACGAAGGATGAGTCTAGGTTGCGGGTGAGCCTTGTTCGATCAGCTTCTGCCATGTGGGGGACACGGGCTCTGGTTCGCCGTGCTCCCTTGTTCACCTCTGTGGAGGATGTGAAAGAGAGGGCGGCCCGCCTGGCGCTTGATGCATCCGCGTCCCTTTTGCGCCTGAGAAGTCCGGCTTTTTTGGCGCGGATCCGTTCGCCTTCCTTGCGTAGCAAGTACTGGACCGCCAGGTGGTCTTCTCGAGGTGCGTTGGGTGGGGGGAACGTGCCCTCGTCCACATGTTTCATGGCTTGGATCGCCATGTCCCGCGTGATGACAAGTTTTGTTTGGTCCGGCATGTCCACCTCTAGCGGATATGCGGGTTCGTCTTCGTCGTCGTGCGGTGCTGTGCCGGCCATGAAGACTTGCTTGGGGTAGACTTGACTTGGGGAGTTGGTGCTGCCGCTGCTGCTTCTGTCACCCGCTTCTTGCTCGGGGTCGAAAATTGCTGCAACGTGGCGCGCGGCGCTCCCGCTGTCGCGTCTCTTCGCGATTGTCCATGTGCTCACACTCGTCGGGGCGAGTGCGAGTGGCTTGGGGTAGACCTGGGATTTCCACGAAGACGAGGGCGCGCGCGACATGGATGTCGGACGCGGGCCCCTGATCGCCCGTGCGGGTGCGACGGTTGAAGTGGGTCTTGATTTGATTGACCGCACGACCGAGGTTGGGGTAGTAGACTCGATTCACGCGGCCGTTGCCGAGATTGTCGATGTAGATGTCCTCTTCGCGGGTGCAGCTGGCGCGAACCCTGCGGGTGTGGCAGATGCGATCTTCGCGGGTTCAGCGGTCGCGATCTCCGCGGGTGCGGCAGATGCGATCCCGGCGGGTCCAGCGGTCGCGATCTCCGCGGGCGCGGCAGATGCGATCTTCGCGGGTTCAGCGGTCGCGATCTCCGCGGGTGCGGCAGATGCGATCTCAGCGGTCGCGATCTCCGCGGGTGCGGCAGATGCGATCTCGGCGGGTTCAGCGGGCGCGATGGTCGGCGATTTTGGTGACGCCGTCGCGCGTAGCGCAGTAGTCGTAGACCTGAGTATGCCACGACTATCGATGCAACAGAATATGGAGCCGAAGGTGATGTGTATACCTTTGTCCAGATCGGCGTACACCGATTGATGAGTTGGCGAGTGGATGACGTACTCGAAGGAGCCGAATCGGATCGACTCCCTGATGGCGGATGCGCCGATCTTCATTGCGGATGGAGCCGGTGCGACCATGATCCTAGCACTTGTTGACCTTGCCACAGACGGCGCCAATTGACGAGGTGTTAACTCGACAAGTCCCAGGGTTGTGCACCCCGGGTTGATTGATGGGGAGAGAGAAGAGTGCAAGGTGATCACGACGGCTGACAAGCAAGGTTTTACCCAGGTTCAGGCTCCCGGAGGATAACACCCTACTCCTGCTTGTCTGATTATTGATGCGAGTAGCGATTACAATGGCGAGATTGCGATCTCGCTAGGGTTTGTGGTGGTTCTGAGCGTGTCCGCTGGGACGGGCAACCCTCCTGGCTTTATAGGCAGCCAGGTCTCGGGTTGGTTGGTGCCGATGGCATCTACAGATATGGCAGGTTATGCTTCCTAACCGACTTGGACTAGGTTACATGGTATCCCGCGTGGGCCTCCTGTGGGCCTTTCCATCCTTGGCGCGGCCCAGATAGCATCATCGTGGGCTACCCGCAAAAGAAGGTGCACAAGCTCGCTTCCCCATGGGAGGGTCCGTACATTGTAACAGAAGCAATAGGCAATGGAGCTTACCGCCTAAAGGACTCGAAGGCTGGCGGAGGCTAGTGTTGTCGAGGCTATGTAGTCATCTGTGATTTTGTGATTTCGAAGGATTGCTTCTTTAGTTGTTACTCCCCTCATGACAGGTTATGTCCGTCGTCGCAGATAGTTACGTCAGTTGTTTCTTGGTGTGAGGAGGATATTGTCGTGACGTTGACTCCGGTGATGCAGACTATACCTGAGTTAACGAGCTGCACGGGGAGCCATCTCCCTCTCCTCCTCTATAATTGTACAACAATACGTGGATTCGCTTGGGACCTCGAAGTTAGCTTCCACACCACCCCTGCTGGTTCTTAGGCAGCCGCTTGACTTCATTGACCGCGGTGTCAAGGTTAACGACTGCTTTGGCACCTAACTCTCAGGTGCTATTTGCAGAAGAGCTTTGCAACCTACTTGTTAGTCAAGAGGCGGCCTGATAAAGAGATTGGTAGCACCATGTTGGAGAAGGCTATGATGGGCAAAGTTAAGAAGGTGAAGGAGTATTTTATGACAAAAAACAAGAAGAGTGATGTGATAAGAAAAGCGCCTGCATCGATGGATAGTTCTCATCCTTCAAATTGTCGTGTCTTGTGTTTTCATGATGTGATTATGTTTGTGTTAGAGTTTGTGGTTGTAACAGTTTGGGAGAGTTGGGGTATCTATCTAGACGGTTTTGGAGTTGCATTTTCTAAGGCCCAATTATTTTAGGGGCTTCTCCGAGAAGCTGTCCTACCCCCAGCTTCCTGGGGAAGCCGTCCCAAAAATATGAGAGGGTTTCCAAACTCATTATTAGGTTTCTATTTTGCAAGACTAGCTAAATTTTTTAGGCGGCTTCTTCAGAAAGGCTGGGGAGGGGAAGCTTCTCAAAGAACCCGTCAAAAGAACTGGGCCTAAGACTAGTCCGTTCGTGATTTTATTATAACGGTTTTCGCCCAATTTTCTGTAACTAACTGATCAGTTCTCTTATTCTTAATTAATATTAATTAACAGATTGATGCAAAGCTTTTGTCTGCGTTTAAAACAAAGCCATAAAGGAAATCGACGTGGAGCAACATGTGGAAGTCACGACACGAAGTGAATGATGGAACCAGAGTAAAAAAAACACATAGAATTTAAGGTTTCCTTTGTACACTTGGGAGGAAAGAATTGCAGTTTTGTCTCGTGCCTCTCTTTTAGATCTGGTAATACCACTCAATAAGGGTCGTCAGGGCATCTCCAGTCATTTCGCCGCCCAGCGTATCCATCAAAATCTTTCGGCCCTTGCACCAACGCTATTTGAGGCCTAGGGAGGGAGGCGAAGTTCGAGCGTAGGATTCGACCCCCCAAGCAGCAAAAATCGGCATAGTTCGACAGTCTCGACAATCATAGCCACAGTTGGGTGATCCAAAAAAATCACATTCGGCGATCAGAAAACCGCATTCGGCGACGCAGTTTGATGACCAAATCAGATGGTCGCCGATGACTCATCCGAATCATCCACCACGGAGATTGGCGAGTTGGGCGTCAGAATTGGGGCATAGCTTGGTGGGTGCAGTGCTCAACGACGGAGTGGGCGAAGGAGGTGCGTCGGGGCTGGTTGTCATGGTCGCCTGCGTAGGGGTAAAGTTCTAGTGCGCGGTTGGGTTCGCCGCCGGTGTGATTTGGTCCAAGATTGCACGACCCTCCTTCATCAACCACACCCTCACCTCGTCTTCAGGTGGCCCCTATCAGAAAGGCCAGGTCATTGCTCCCCTTCTTGGCCGCGATGTTCGTCCTAAGAAGGCCGAGCTTGATGTCCTACTTCTCCATGATGGCTAGTTGAAGCCGCCGTGCTCCTCGACATCGGTTTAGTCATGAACGGAGTACAGTCGACCATTCCAGTGAGGCGACGGTGATGGCGAGAAGTTGGTCGGGGAGGCGTTCCAACCACCGAGCTGCTGAAGAGACGCAAACCTCGTCTTCACTGCCAACACGGTCCCGGTGTAGCCCTCGGCACATCCCCCCTCCTCCTCATCCGCCCTAGCCTCCTTCTCCCTGACCTTCCGGCTCATCTCTCTATCCCGTCGGTTCTTGGTTTCGAGTTGCCGGCGCATCACGTGCACCGCCCAGTCAGCATTGCTCCAGCCCGATGGCCTCTTCATCGGTGATCTCGGATTCTTCGGCTTCGTCGGTGGTGTCGGGTGACTGGGAGGATTTGTCTTGAAAAGTTAAGAATTAGTTATCCTTTGTCGAAGCCATAAAAGGCTCCCGAGGGGCACTGGGGGGACTTGAGATGCCCTTAGTACCACAGCGTACCACCCTAAAAATTACTGAACATACGCAACAGCAGCTTCATGCAAAACACACGATGTTAATCCTGAACTCAGATTCAGGCACATGGGCATGGCTACATGCTGTCGTTGTTCTGCAAATTCTATATATCCTCAGCTCCATATACAGGTACGGTTTTGTGCAAGCATGATCAGGATTCAGCTCGCAATCCATCAAGCTTCCTCGCTGGTAGCTGAATTTGTTTTTGGCAAGCCCACGCTCAGCTAGACCAGGGCTCAAAATCTTTGGCTCTCACTAACGATCTGTACCGTTGATGATCAGTGACCGGTAGGGAACTCTTTTGATATCAACAAACGTCGAATACTCGGCGCTCAGCGGTTGCTTCCATGGCTCCCCATCCATTTGCATGTATGCATCCCTCCATGCGCCACCTTTAATCTCTAACCGGATTGCTGCTGCCTGAAATGGCACATTTGGAACAATTATAACACGAATTCAACACTACAAGTGGTGCCGACGTGTTTTTTTGCTTCAGCTTTACAGAACATTTATTTTCTTACCTTCATTTTTATTTGCATCATTTGCTACAGGAGTAAGAGTAACATACCCTAACATACAACTGTCACTGTGATCTTATATTTTCAGTGTTAATGGACTTGGGATCGTACTATACTGTGTATTTACTCATTTGACATTAATATTCTGCTTTGACAGCATTAGTTTTTTAGTGAATTATGAAAGCTTGGTGTAGCACGAGTTTTAATCTTATGTTTCGATGTATTAAACCGTCACCATGATAATACGCCAGTTGATTTCTACTTAGCTTCTCTACAGGCCACAAAACCATATTCTTCTATAGTGATCGACAAAAAGGTGTTAACAAGCTATGCCAATACATATTCACCATTTCATTTAAGTACTCCAACTAGTTTGTGTACAGAAATACCTGAGCAATGTGTTTAGCAGATATAAGTTCAACCATCACGAGGGATGCATGCCACCCTTGCTTCAAGCCAAATATTTCAAGAAGGCCATCATCTGACTGGGCTTCCACAAACCCTTTCTATTGGCATGAGGGAAGACATAAGAAATTCATAAATTATTCTTAATGAATATAGACAGTGCTCCAGCCATTTCCTTGGGGAGAAATGTTTGTAAATAGGAAAAACATATATAATCACATTAATGCAATCAACTCACCTTTTCCAAGTATTCAGGTTTCAAATTTCCCCATGGATTCCTTCCACTTGCATAGTTGTGAAGGTTTAACGCAACGATAGCCCTTACACTGCATCACAACAATTTTATGAATAGTAATTACATTATATAGATTTGTGCTAAGAGTGATATTTAGCTAACTCTGACAAACTAATATTAGTTTTGCCGAAACATATGTGTCCATACTAGTCTCATGGATGCCACAGTAATTCATTACACGATCATGTTTGCAACAAAAAAAAAAGAGTAACTTAGGTTATCTTTGGTGCGATGGACCCAATGTTTCCAATAACTAAATATTGCAGAGATCAATTTCAAATATGAAGAACCAAATTGTTCCACTGATAGCAAGAAATCGTCAACTTGCCTTGATGGTACAGGGATGTGCTCCCACTCAGAACTGTCCATCTTCTTTATTGATAAATGGATAATGTTCGTCAGTCCCCTGATATAACAAAGAATGGGCAGAATAAGAAGCCTCTCTGTACTGGTGTTATTCCAGCCTCAGTGTTAATCACTGCAGATACCTGAAACCCTTATCTGGAAACCTAGGGGTTAACCAGGTACTTTACTGCTCTACTCTAGCTTAGAAAATTTCAGTTACGCATGAGTCTGAGTTGGTCACTTGGACTGTTGGACATACCATAATGGAATCAAAGAAAGTGAACAATATTAAGATAAATTCTAAAATAATAATTTCACAAATTTAGAGCAGTTGGAACTGACAGCCTATGATTATGGGCATCTAAACCATATACTCACCCAATCAGTTACTGCTGGTAACTGGATAATAATTATTACTGGCATTTGCTAGTTAAGGTTTCCGAAATCATGATACTGAGTCACATACGTAACCTTTTCAACATGCTGCTCTTTGCACCGGAAAGACATTGTATACTTATCGACTCATTTTAGGAAAATAGTGAGCAGAAATATGAAAATAATGACTTGATTGATGGTATTCGCAGATTTCCAGATATTAGTAATAGGCACCCTATTAATGTAAAAAAGGAGAGTGTACCGTAGTTCAGGGTCGCTGATACACTGCGTAAAGAACCATCCTTGCTTGCAGGTATATCCTGCGTAAATTAACTGTCATAAAATCAGCGAATCAGTAATTTAGTTATCAGGGCTCACTCCATAATCTGGTTACGAGAACTATCGGTAAGTATGTTTGTTAAAAAGTCTCAAATGCTATAGCTAAATTCATAAACTTAAAACTATGATCATCCCCTAGACCCCTACCAAAAGTGAACTATCCTCAAGAATATAAAGTATCCATCAACTTATGAAATCAAAATAAATTCTGAATTTTCGCTGTAACCATAAAGCCACACATTTTCGGTTTTGATGCGGTTAAGACAATTAACCAACTGTGTTCAAAATATAATAGCTTGCACAAACAGATGCAGCCTCTTTTATTCACCTATTCTTCTTTTTTCTCGTAGAAAAAGGTGCATCATCAATGGTCAAAACTTAAACCACACAGCTTATGATGATTCTACTCCAAGACAACATTACTCCAAGACAATTTTACAATTATGGAACAAAAAGGACATAAAACTTGAACATACAAAGCTACATCAGAAAGTTTAGGCTGGGGAGCCGTAGAATTCCCATTATCAAAGGAAGGGGCATCAGTAAGTTGCATACCTTGTTAGATAAAGGACCACTTGCAAGGAATGGCTTGTCGTCACGTAGCTGATGAAATCCGTAAGCCACTTGAGCATCCATCCCTGCATTTCAAATCAAGTGCACGGTCAAGGCCTGTTTGTATTAGGAAAGATGCCTACGTGATAGAATAATTAGAACAACAAAATAAACTCCACGTATGTACATTAGGTTCTATGTATCATTTTGGCTGCACTGATAGTGAATGTCAGGCGTCAGAGAAATAATTCTAGAGAGATGTTTCATCTCATTATTTCCAAGGTAGTACAAACAAATGTGTTATTACTTTAATCTATCATTAAATAGCATAAAAAAGAACACAGTTATCAACCAGGAAAAATATCAAGAAATATGCTCGATTATTTTTAGAAGACAACGAGCCATGAAGTTTGCTTAAGCTTAGAACGATTTGTAGCATATTTGTTAGATATATATATATATATATATATATAAATATATACAGGAAGATGGATAAAGTGAAACAAGTTTCTTGGTAAACATGAGTCTTTCACCTAGAACACTGCAAAATTTATAACCAAGATTGTTCCAAACAAGAGCCTAATCTAAATTTCTTAATTAAGAGATACTAGCAAACACGTTCTTAAATAAAAAATACAAATACAAGCAATACACCTAGAAGTTGCCATTTTAAGAAATAAAGTACCTATGCTGAAATAATTATAGAAAACGCCATCAAAGCAACAAACTGTTTCAGGCAACTCTCCCTCAGCAGTGCCATCCTGCAGGACAGATTATATTACATTCATGTGGAGTGTGGGCAAATAAACTGCACTGCGTTTATGAAACATTGCTACAAGAAAGTACATGAGGAGTACATCATAAAATGTACACTCTCCGAGGTGCCTAAGAGAGTGGGGAAGATCCAGTTCTTGTTCTTCCTCTCCTTCTTCTGGCATAGAAACGACGACGTGCCAACTGCACAAGACAACTATGCTACTCAACAACTAGAAGTGATCGATTCTGGAGTATGAAACATAACTACTAAAGAAGGAACTTGATTAAACAGTTCTGCAGCTATAGTGTTGGCACAAACATAAAAATAACATGTCATGCAAGAACACTGGATGAACAAAATAAAGAGACATCATGTAGCAAGCTCAGTGAAAAGCTATACTGATGGTATAGGTCATCAAGCATAAGTATCTATCGAATAAAAGTAACCTTAATGGCATTTATATGAACAGGGAATCTTTCAGGATAGCTGTGATGGTATAGTGTTTCAGTCACTGCATGCTATGCTACAGCAACACCCCTAAAGCAAAGCCGATGTGTATTATAGCTGCAGTGGCTACCATAATAATACAGAACTGACAGGTCACCAGGATCATATTCCTACTAACACGGGAAATTCCATGAAGATAAGCGCATGTAGCACTACGTGGAGTTGAGACTATTTGGGTTAATCACTGGTATGAATTAATTCCAAACTCCAAAACAGTATATACCTTGCTACAATCATACACATGACAGTAACTCCCTCATTTCCAAATAGATGTCCAGGAAAGGGTGTGAAAAGTTTGTAGCTTCGTTTTTCAAATGAAACTAGTAGATTTAACGTCAAATGCACTTTAAGCAGTATTATATTTTTGTAACTTCTGCTAGCATAGAAGTGCGAAAATGTAATGGTCAAATATATGTTTCGGGGTTTGCCTTCGTGTCTTAAACAGCAGATTGGACAGAGTGTACATTTCAAGGACAATGTTAGTCCTTCTTTGTTATGGCTAGCTAATGTATGGGTCCATGAAGTAGTGCGAGCAGCCAGGGGCAGCTATCCTTTGAATCAGGTTAGGATTGCTTTCGCTGCAGAGTAAATTAGTTAATACTACTTAAGACATATGCATCACATTTACTAAATTGAAAATCAGAACACATATAAAGATCTAACAGTTTTACTATTAGATTAGATAAACGAGAATAACCTGTCTAAACTAGAAACTGTGCCCAAAATAGCCTTGTAGAGGGATCGTTTAGCAGCTGCTTTCCATGAAAAAGGAAATGAAGCACCCTGAAAATAACTGTTAAGTGATGAAACTTGCAGTAAGTATCATTGGGTGACTGTAAAAACGAAAGAAATATATCCTTTACCCAACCAAAGCTCCTGGAAAGATCATTTCCTGTTCCAAGTGGTATGACAGCAACTGGTGGAACAGGTTCCCGGTTCTGAACATATAGTTCTCCTAGGCATCCCAACACCCAGCCTACTGTACCATCACCTCCTGCTACCTAGGTAGGTAAAGCACAGCAGGTATTTAGAAGCTTTCAGGGAATATAAGGGTGTTGCTGACTGCTGTGAGTACCATTGGATGAAACAGGGAAACAGTGTACTTCTTGCCCATAATTTAGCCAGATTACTTATTTTAAAATTCAAATACTTAGCATCAACTAGCGATGTCACTACTCAGTAGCACCTTCAAATGCATAAAACTATAACCAAGAGAAATGCACATCTAATGTGGTTTAGTTGTTTATGGTTATTGCATCTAACAGGATGAGCGCATACATACCATGATTCTCAGGTTATGGCGAACTGATCTTGCACTATGATCCCCAGAATCAGCCAGCTGCTCCAAACATCCCAGAGCATATTCCACAAATTCAGAAGGCTTAACAACCGTAATATCGAAAACCTGGAGTAAAAAAAGCTGGTGTCAGTAACAAGCATTTAGTGGCTAATCATTTCTATATTCTAAGAAAAAACAGTCCAAAAGTTAAAGATATGGCATATTGATCAACATTCCCACACTTCAACTGAAACTGAATACGAATACAGAGAGTTTTCAGTTTATAAAAATTGACCTAGAAAGGTGAGAGTTTTCTAATTTGAGTTATATGCTGCCACTCTGTACTGTGAGATACTTTCATGTTCTCCGCTAAGGAGAAATACGTTATTGCAACAATGGATGATAAGCGACAGTAAGTAAAACTTTGCACAACAGAGCCAGTTCAGATTCATATCAAATGGAAAAACTCCAATTCAGATTGTTTTTTAGAGGAAACACAAATGACATTTGCGTTTCATTACATTGGAAAGAGAGAGTTGCTAAAACCTCCTAGGAGGTTTAGTGCCCAAAAAAACTAGAAAATCAGTGTACATCCCAAGTGTTTGGGATAATGGCGCGCAGACCAAATGCACCGGCTCTAGCCCAAAGTGCAGCTTCATCCTTGATCTTGTAATGTGAAAGGCTATAGCAGTGTTCTGTATGTGCCGTAAGAATCCTTCATGTCGTTGTGTCAGTTGTGAGAACTAACATTTCCAATTTTCCTTGACAGAGAAACATCTTGGACTAATTTTTACCCCCATGCACATATCTATATATGTCTTTCTTATCAAGCATATAAACTTTTCTACTTCTATCATCTTCCAGTTGTTTGTTTCATTGTATGACAGAGTTATTCACCATCTTCTTAAGCCAGCATCTCCCCCAGGTTCAATCTCTAGCGACCTTCCGCGGTCTGTCTCTTGCTAGAATTGCCATGCTATGTAAGCCTGGTACTGGTGTAACACTGGAGTAGGATCTTTTCCAGCTAAATCCATCAACAAGGTACATATATATAGTACATTACTTTTGATTATTTTCAAGAAAAGCCAGTGTCCTTGGTTCAGAACTAAATGTATGCGAATGAAAAAAAAAGAATGCAGATAGATATTATTATATACTCCCTCTGTTTCTAAATATAAGATGTTTCACCTTTTTTGGATGTTTTAAGTGTTCCACATGATGACTAGATTCGGATTAAAATAGTGAACATACACAAAAAAGGTGAAACATCTAATATTTAGAAAGGTGGATACATGTGAATGTGTAAAAAAGCTAAAACATCTTATATTTAGAAACGGAGGGAGTATTTGTTGAGAAATGAACATCAATATCTATTGATGACATACTGCATATATGTAGTATATTATAATTAGCAGGAAAAATTTGTACTTCACCATGTTTATCATTTAACTCATGCATCACTTATGTATCGTGAAGAACCCTTTTTTTGCTGAATAGTACATGCTCTATAATGAGACATGTACAGCAGTACAGCTGTTAGTACACAATTAGTTATTACTACCAATAGTCATTGCACGAACAGATGCCATCTTTGAACAAATGGAAACGTGTTCGATCTCTGACAACAATCTCTCTCCCATATACTTTGGATATAAGTTTGGTGACATGATGACAGTCTTGGCAGACTCTGAGGTTCTTGACAATTCGAATGGGTGTATTATCACTTGTACTGATCAGAGCAAATGCGATTGCCAGCTTCTCACTGTGGCGTCTGAGTGCACCTTCCTTCTCTTCTTCTTCAATGTCAAGCAAAACTTCTTTCTTGTCAGGGACATAACCTTCCTCTAACCTTATCCTACTATCAATCTCATACCATTTTGTCAAAATATCATTGATGCAAGGATGAGACAGGTCTCCAACAATGAATTGATGGATAACTCCTTTAATCTCCACGTTGCTACATCCAGGTATCTTCTCAACTCCCTTCTCACGCATTACGTGCCTAATATCCCTCGCTGAAGAATGCCTACCAGAGGCAGAATATATGTTAGATAAAAGTACATAAGCACCACTTTTGTCTGGCTCCAGTTCAATCCAATGCTTTATAACATATTCAGCCAAGTCTACATTCTTGTGAAACCTGCAACCGGCCATTAGAGCTCCCCAGATTAAGGCATCGGGTTTCATGGGCATTTTCTCAACCATCTCTCTGGCCTCGCTAAGCAACCCATTCCGTGCTAGGAGGTCTATCATGCATCCATAATGCTCAATCTTGGGCTTAATGCCATACTTGTTCACCATGGAATTGAAGAGCTCCCGGCCCTTGTCAACTAACCCAGTGTGTGTGCACGCGCACAAGACACCAATGAAGGCAACGTCATCCGGCTCAACACCTAAGCTCTCCATTTGGGAGAAGAGCCTCAACGAATCCGAGCCTCGACCGTGCATCGCCAGGCCTTTTATCATAGTAGTCCAGGTCAGTACATTCTTGTCCTTCATTCCCTCAAACACCTCCATTCCAAGCTGTACCTCGCCACATTTGGCATACATATCAACCAACGCAGTGCCCAGAAACACGGTGATCCTAATACAGTTTGCTTTCAGGTAACCATGTACCCACTTCCCCTGCTCCAGAGCCCCGAGTTGTGCACACGCAGCAAGCACCCCAACAAGAACCGTGTCGTCCGGGCAGACGCCTTCGGCCTGCATCCGAGAAAACACCACCAGCGCCTCCTTCCCATCTCCCGCCTGCACGTACCCATTCACCATGGCGCTCCAGGACACAACGTTCCTCGTAGGCATTTCGTCGAACAGAGAGCGAGCGTCGGCGACCCGCCCAGCCCTGGCGTGCGCCGTGATGAGCGTGTTGAACGTGGAGGCATCCACAGAAGCCGAGGTGCGCAGAAGAAGGAGCGCGTCGGACAGGCAGCCGAGGAGACCGGCGTGGACGCGGATGAGCGCGTTGTTGACGAGGAGGAACCCCGTGAGGCCGAGCCTGAGAGCGTGAGCGTGGACGGCAAGCGCGAGGCGACGCGCGCCGGGGACGGTGGGGGAGAGGGCGAGCGACTTGAAGAGGGAGGGGAGGGTGTGCGGGGTGGGGAGGAGGCCCGCGCGGAGGAGGTGGGCGTAGAGCGGCAGCGCGGCATGCGGCCTCCCGGAGCTTGCGAGCGCCCGGATGAGTGCGTCGTGGAGCTCCACGCTGCGGCGAAGCAGACCCGACGTGATCAGCGCCGCCTGGATCCGCGCGATGGGCCGCGCGTCCCCGCCGCCGCGGCACCGCGCCAGCAGCTCCACGTAGCGTCCGACGACGGCCATCTCTCTCATCACAGGCGGCAACGCCGCGCAAGGCGAAACGGATATGATATTTATACGTACGAGTACGAGCGAACAGAGAGGGAGAGAGGTGTTTGACCTGGTCTTCGCCAATGAGCTCCTGGAGGCGGGTCTTGAGGACGGGGCCGAGGCGGCCGCCGCTGCGCGGGTTGACGAAGGCGACGAGGGGGTTCTCGGGGGCGTCGTCGGGCGCGTGGGCGAACCACGGGTTGGCGGCGGCGCCGACCCCGGGGGCCTCCTCCAAGGCGAAGGCGCCCGCGGAGGGGTCGCGCGCCGTCAGCGCGGCGTGCAGGGCGTCGCGGAGGCGCTGCGGGAGCACGGCACGGAGGCGCAGGTCCTCCTTCTCGAAGGCCGATGACGCGGCGCGGCCGAACCCGCAGCTACGGAACGAGAGCGACTCGATCAGCGCCCCCACCAGCGGCGGCGGCGCGGCGGCCGGCGGCGAGCGCGGCGTCCGCAGCGCCTCCCGCTCGGCGGGCGACGGCGCCGCCGACAGCGATATGGACATCTCCGAACATGACCGCGACCGCGATCGCATCGCGATCGGCGGGGGGGTTAGAATCCGGGCCGGAAATGCGTTTTCCTCAGACGTGGGGAGAGAAGAATGGATGCGGCGGTTGGAACGGAGGAGGTGGCGGAGTTTTGTACGGTCGGTTTTTTCCCGCGGCGGGAAGGAGGGAGGAGGAGGAGAGGAGGAGCTGGCTCTGCACCGCTCCTCGCCGGGCAAGGAAGAAGTAGAAAATAGCTAAAACTTTTGAGCTGGAAAACTACAGAGAGCAAAATGCATTTCGCGGGAGTTACAAAACTTCACTCTTGCAACGTGTATTTGATGCCTCAGCTTGAAGAAATATAAATATATTTGGATGCCAGTTGTATACTACTACTAGAATGCTTTGTAACAGACGTAGGGCGTCGTGCAGAGCTCGACTACTGCCGCGAGACCCACGACATTTTTTTAAATAAAGAAAATTTATTGATGTCAAAAAAGTATCAAATACATCATGTCTCTACAACAACGTAATGGCCTAACGGCTTTACGGATGCACAGCCAAAAAACACCCTGAAGAAAGTCGTTGCACTCAAAACGATGACTCCAACAAGGTCACGAGACCCACGACATGACTTGATTAATATTTCAAGGGCCAATTGCGGCATGTTTGGATCATAGGGTTAGGAAACACAGAAATTTAATAGGATTGTACTCCCTTCACTTTTTAATATAAGATGTTTTAACTATTGCACATATTGTCTAGATATACATAAAAATTAGTGAATATGGACACTAAAACATGTCTAGATATAAGTTTAGACATATGAATGTGGAATAAGGCTAAAATGTCTTATATTCAAAAAAGATAGGTAGTTGGTGTAAAACAGATAATTACAAAATAAAGAAAAACTGTAAAATTGTAATTTGAATAGAACACGGGAAAAACATAGAAAAAGTGAGGCGGATTGGTGCAACAAAGAGGCCAGAGTGGATATTGAAGTTCCTATGGGATCGGAATAAAGGAATGAGATCCATAAGTTTCTCCAATATTCATATGAAAATCATACAATCCAATGAGACACTAAATTGCTTGGAGGGGACCACATGGTGAAATTTACCTAAATTTGAGCGTCAAATTCAAAAAACAAGAGGTGTTTAGAAAAATCACATCATGTGGGAGCCATGGCCCCAGCGTGCCCCCCTCCCCACCGCTCCGTCCGTGATTAACAAGGTGCTACCACGACGACATAATATTTGTGCCTTGTCTAAACATCGATGATTTGTAAGATGATAAATTAACGATATTGTTATTTAAGGGAGTGTTTAGTTATCTACATGAGGCAGGTTTTTGTTTTGGAGAGAAGGGGGGCAGGTATTGAAGGGGATCACATGCAGAAAACAAAAAAATTCCAGCAACGATATCCTTAAACTAGCCAAGATCTATACTATGCAAATATAGAAGTACAACGGAGATCGGAATACATACCCTTGTAGACCGAAAGCGGGATTACGTTCCCGCACAAACGTTGACGATGAAGACCGACGAAGCCGACCTTAAGGTCGTGTAGTGGAAGCAGACCTCACAGCACCGCTAGCGCAGCACCTCGCAGGGCGTTACACACTTACGGTGGAGACGACGACTTCCGAAGCTCCAGTTCAGGACGAGCAGCGGAAGACTTGGACCGGAACACCAGCAGCGTCACAGCGGGCTATGGTGGGGAGACCCCCTCTCTTCTCGGCGCAACTCCGACAAAGAGAATCACGAAATCGAGAGAGAATTAGGGAATTAATTGGTGAATTAAAAAGCCAGGGGTGCCCCTCTATATATAGACTCCCCGGGGGAGCCAACTTGCCAGCCAGGAAATGTGGGACCAACCCCCACATTCCTGGTGCGGCAAGGGCTGGTGCGCCGGCCATGGTGGGCCCCATCTGGCCCACCTAGGCTAGCCAAGCCTCTCTGATCAATGACTAACTCGTAGGCCTAGACCCCAATTAATCCCTGTGATATAACGAATGACTCTCATCTATCAAAGCTGAACGTTAAGTCTTAAACCTTTTGCCATACCGATACTTAGCGTGTCCGAGCATCGTTCATAGATATCTCCATACCTAGCTGACCTCGTTACCGACAACACTATCTTCTACTCGTCAATGATTTCATGCCTCTGTGACCTAGTCACATGCTTGCAACCTCATTAGACATGTTCTCACCGAGTGGGCCCTAGAGTATCTATCCTGCTATGCGGACTGGCAAATCCCGCTCTTGACCCCTCGTCTCAACTACCCCCTTCTGATACCCAAAAGTATCACCGTTATTGTCATACTATATAAGATACGCCGTTTGGTGCGATCAAAGTATCTTCTAGGAATAACAATAAGAGTTGATCTCACGGTCGAAGGCGTAATGACTACGTCCTACAAATATGGGTATGTCCATCATATCGTTCTACCAACGATATGACTTCATTGCCAACTGGCGCCATGCCCCATGATCGGGAAACCTCGATCATCAATTGCGCAATGAAACTAGTCTTAGTAGAGGCTTCTAGGGACCTGGTTGTTTATGTATCACACATGTATTAATGTTTCCGCTTAATACAGTTATAACATGACACAAAACGTATTATGAACAATCGCGATATGATAAAGAAATACACTTTATTAATTGCCTCTAGGGCATATCTCCTTCAGGTATAGTAGGATCATCTATTCAAGTATGTGTGCAATGTTCTTATAGGGCTTCCTTGTATCAATTACCCTATTATGGCATTGTTACATTGTTGCATCTGACTCGATGGTTAAACGGTGGCACCTTATGTCTATGGGATAATCCTACATTATCTACTAGTATTTATATAAAGATTGCTTGTCCATGCTCCATCCTAATATAGGATCATCTGCACTGTGTTTGCAATGTTCCTATGAGGCTTCTTTTTATACATTACATTTTTAGATTGCTACATCCGCTGATGATTAATGTGCCAAAATATCTCCGGTTGATGGCATGTGATATCAAGGAACATGCACAACTAATTAGATGTGATTTCTCTCTGATAGTGTGTGTACATATATTGTAACTATTGTGTGATCTTTATGAGGCAGCTGTGTCACTTTTTGTATCCACATTGTTATATTTTGTGATATGTGTGTCAGTGATTAAACTATGAAGCATTTTATGAAAGCAGTTCAAGGATTGGTCTTAAGTATCTAGTGGTATATAAACAACATTGTTTTTACATTTCTAAAGGTACTTTAGTTCCAACTCTTGAAGTTTTTTATGTCATGGGGTTTTCACCACATATGACATTTGGGTGTGTGTGTGTGTGGATCGAGGCGACATGGGAGATCCTAGAGAGAGGTTACTCATGCTATATTGGATAGATCTCGATATAGGATTACAAGTTGGGCTGATGGTGGGTGAATGGAAGCTTAGATTGCTCCGACGTGTAAGGTGTAAGGCTTGAGAACATATTCTCCAAGGGTCTTCTTGCTGACTATGGTTTACGAGTTCATCCGGAGTTGGTTCCAATATAGTCGTAGTAAGCGTGCAAAATAGATGTATTCCATGAAGGAGGTATGCCCTAGAGACAATTAATAAAGTGATTTATTTATCATATCTCGTTTGTTCATTATACGTTTTGTGATACATAAACAACCAGGTCCGTAGTAGCCTCTACTAAGACTAGTTCATTGTGTGATTGATGATCGAGGTTTCCCGATCATGTGACATGACGTTAGTTGGCAATGAATTCATATCGTTAGTAGAACGATGTGATGGACATACTGTTGGGGATATACCAACTAGGGGTATCTCTAACATGGATCAATCCGGCTAGTCCAGGGTGGCCCAAGGGTGGTAAGGCTGATGCCTGCCGGGCGGCCCAGATAGCTGACGTACAAGGAAGTAGGCGGACGGTCCAAGGAAGGCATCAGACTGAAGCCCATCGAGCCACCAAGCCCAAGATGGAAGGCGGCTACCAAAGCCGACTACAACTAGGACTCTGTTTACTTGCCGGCCAAGTACTTACCTTGTAACCCGGGGTCTGGCCGCCTATATAAGCCGGCCACCGGGAAGCCTTTAGGGCCAGGCTCATCCAAGTTGAGCAACGCTTCAGCACGCGGAAGAGAGATCATATCCATTGTAACCTGTTCACGGCTATTGCCTTATAGTGAATTATAGCAGCACGTAGGATCTCGCCACCGCTGCGGTATCTGAAGCTGGGTAACTCGCCGTGTTCAATCCCGACCTCGACGACACCAACCTTCTTCCACACAATTCATACGTAGGCTAGAGGACCCCCGTCTCCTATCAAATATGCCGATACCACGACAGTTGGCGCCCACCGTGGGGCATAAGGTTCATAGCGTCACGTTCCTGGCGGGATCATCTTCGGCTGTCCGCAGCCAGCATCATCTTCATCATCGACGAGATCGTATCTAGCCGGTTAATATGCGCCAGGGCACGGCGGATCAATCAAGTCGACATATCTGCTCCGGCAGATCGGTACAATCGACCTCGTTGTTATCAACGGACTGGTCTAGCCGGCTAATCAAAGTTGCCGGAATATACGAGCTCCATGCTCGCCGGGTCGATTCTGCCAAAATCTATTCGTCGTCAGCGACAGATCTTGGCGATCGATTCTTTGCTACACACCTTCACGTATCCGGGTTGATCCGATTTAATCCCGTACGTGGTGGCCAAAATCCTTTTGATATGGCAATTTGCCATTGGCAAGTCCCGATCGTATGCGTGCACAATACAACGATTAATCAAATCAGCTATGCCGTATGTCAAAAGTCTAGCTACAGGAATTAGCAACATGTGCATGGATTCTGCGGCCGGAGCCCTAATCACATCCATGTACTGCTAATCACGTAGCATTGGCTCCAATCTTGGTCATGCATCACAAGGAAAGCAGCCAATTGATAAGGAAAGTTACGTCACATGCAGGATTGTTCCGACATCCGTGTTTGACGAATCCATCGCAACTCATACCATGTTTGGATCCGTTCCGACGTCCGGTTTTGGGATTCAATATTATCTTTGCCGCCGTGTTTGTGAGATGTTATGCGGGACGCCGCCATCTTCACATACGGTTTAGACGAATTCATCGTCATGTTGCTAATTGTTATTTCCGATCGCCCAAACCTGATCAATTTGGGAGACATCGATCGTTAGCAAATAGCAAACTTCCGCGTTTTGGTTTAATGGCTAACGCAATAAGACGCCTTGCCGACGCATTTATCGTCGCGTTCCGGCTTAATTGCTAACACAACATGGCGGTTTGTCGCCGCCATACAGCTTAATTATTGTCGCAGCCTACTCGCCGCCTTGCTGGGATCATCTTCAGAATCCCTGGGGGCTGATATTATCAGCCTGGGGCTACCGCCGACATATCGGGGCTGTTTTCTTCAGCCTGGGGCTAGCGTCTTCCGCCACGCCCGCCTCCTTGACATCGACGTCAAACAAGCTAAGTTTATATACACTTAACATTTAATTATATGTATGGTCATGAAATAAAAGTCTTTGGTTTGCTCATTATGCTCTGAGATCATGCCATCTTTTGTCTTTTCATTTGATCATATCCTTTTTAGTATCTAAGTTACCTGATATTTGCTCCGCGCTGCATGGTTCAAACTTTTAGATACTTGCCGCCTCCGGGCCAAATTAAGCAATCAGTTTGCACCGTCTAATACCGTTATCTGATTGTTTATATGTGGGTTACCTAGTAGTATGTCATTAGCACCAACATGCCGACTTTAATTTGTCTCTGATTCTAAACTATTTGGTACTAGCCCTGGTTGTCTCAGCTAAAATTTCCGGCTGCGGTTATGCTAACATATGAAAAGTTAAACATATAAACTAGATAAATATTAAGACGGACCACATAAAATTTACAACCCATAAGTGTTTGTTAAAATTATTCAGCTTTCATTAAAAGTACATCTTAATACAGTTGTGTTTACTATGCAGGATACTTAACACTTGGGGCTGCAATCGCAGCATTTTCATCATGTCTCAAGCCGCCTTTCAGTTAAGCCGGCACGAGCCTCGGGGACTGCAATCATCGAATTATAACGCCACAAGTTCTTCCAAGCGTCGAGACGACTTCCGAGTACATCGACTCAACGCTCGGGGGCTGGAGATAGGCGGATCAAGAAAAAATCCGGCACTCGGGGGCTCGACATCGAAATTGCCCTGGTTCGATACTTGGGAGCTGCACGACATGCAACCCTATTGTCAACAAGAAGGCCACATTAGTGGCATGACCGTCTTATCGTCAGCGACACGGTCACCTCCATGGCTTGGCCGACTTATCGTCAGCGTCACAGTCGCCTCTGTGGCATGACTGTCTTGTCATCAACAACATAACCGCCTTCATGGCACATCCGCCATTGTCGTCAGCGACATGGTTGCCTCCGTGGCTAAAGGCCGTCTCCGTGGTATGGCCGACAATGCACGATTTCGTTACATTTGGATTCAAACTGTCGTGGACCAAATGACGTCATCTATCAGACATTGATTTGACCTGTCAGTAAGGATGCGGCTCCCCCGAGAAGCCATCCGACAAGTTAAGGTAGCCGTCTTTCCCATGTAGAATAAAGGCGGCCGCGCGCTAGTGATCAAGCTGGCACGCGACCCCCTATATTCAGAATGGTTCAAGCCCTGCAGCCGCCAACATTGAAGACTGAAGATTAAGAAGATGAAGAAGCCGGCGCCTGTAGAACTTTAACCTTTCTGGGGGCTAATGTTGGGGATATACCAACTAGGGGTATCTCTAACATGGATCAATCCGGCTAGTCCAGGGTGGTCAGGTTAATGCCTTCCGGGCGGACCAGATAGCTGACGTACAAGGAAGTAGGCGGACGGTCCAAGGAAGGCAGCAGACTGAAGCCCATCGAGCCACCAAGCCCAAGATGGAAGGCGGAAATCAAAGCCGACTACAACTAGGACTCTTGAACGGATAGACGTCGCCTAGAGGGGGGGGGGGTGAATAGGCGATTTAAAACTTTTTCCGAGGAGCCGGAATATCCGGTCCTAGAATGACCCGGAAATGCCGGTATGCTTGATAAAGCCGGAATATAAATAGAGGTTTACTTTAGCAAGCATACAACCTAGATATAAATACTAGGCTCACCTATGTGCACCAACAACTTATGCTACGCAATACAAGTAACAAGGTGAAAGCAAGATATATGACTTCAAGCACGAAGGCTATCACAATGTAAAGTGCATAAGTAAAGAGCTCGGGTATAGAAATAACCGAGGCACGCGGAGACGAGGATGTATTCCCGAGTTCCACCCAAAGGGTGTACGTCTCGTTTGGAGAGGTGTGCGCAACCACAACAGGTTAGCCGCAACGCCACAAAGGCTCACCTTCTTCTCCTGATTAACTCAACCACAAAAGGTTGCGAGTTCACCTTCCACTATTGATCTCCTTTGGGGCGGAGATTGAATCCCGTACAACTCTTGAGGCACACACCCACAACTTGATTGGGGGCTCCCAAGTCTTGAGGCACACACCCACAACTTAATTGGGGGCTCTCAAGTGACCACAAAAAGTCTTGACCATAAAAGGAATTTCCGAGTCCCCGAAAACTGACAGAAACAACGAAACGAAAACTGCAGTAACTTTTTCATCCGGACTCCGTTTTCGATGATTTTCAGCTCGTTGTAATCGTTACAACAAGCTCTATAAGAATGTGCATAGAAACATCATACTCCATCATGTGAGGATAAAACCAAATGGGGAAAGGTTTAACTTTCCTAAAACATTTAAAGCGGTAAAACCTCCAATATCAAAAACGTAACAAGATATTCATATGAAATCCGTTTTTTATGAACTAGAGCTTAGTATGGAGATAAATCAAGCTCTAAATCCTCACATGGAGGAAAGCCAACAAGTTTTCCAAAGTAAGACCGTTTTCGATGAACAAGAGCTTGACATGGAGATGAACCAATCTCTAGTTCCTCACCACCATAAAAGCCAAATAAGAACCAAGAAATATGATATGCCAAGTATGCAACGGTTTGAGCTCTCCACAACGATGCGATCAAGTTACAAACTTGAGAGCCCCTCTTGATAGTATGTCTATCTATCCTATAGCCCTATCAAGATCATACCTTTGACTTGAGCATTCCACTTGAGTTAGATGATGACTATGTTGATATCTTCAAGTGGATCATCTTTCCTTGATTGCGCGTCCAAGCACATGCTTGATGAAGACTTCTCCAAATACTCTCCCATGCTCACAATGGGAGAGTCTCGCTTAGCTTCATCTTCACGTATCCATTGCAAGCACCAAGCATAGGATCTCTTCAAGAAGCTTCTCTTGGTCTTGGTCTTGCACATCTCACCTTGATGACGATCACCACATGACGTCATCCTCCATGAGCTATATGAAATCTTCATTTGATGCAAGCCCATGGGAAGATACCTAACCTCATATAAAGATACCACACACACATATGTCATGGGTTAGTTCACAACGCTATGCGGACAAGTGTTTACCATCCCAAGAGATACATGATCGCTCTTGGTACATCTTGTAGTTTTGTGTGTTGATCAACATCTTGATCTACCTTGTATCTTCCAACATTTCTTCACTAATATGATGTCTTGAATCCTTCAAGACATACTTGCAATATGCTCCACTCAACACATAAGCTTCAAGAGTCCAACACATGAACTCCACAATTCCATGGACATGATCTATAATGATATCTCAATGCAAACATTAGTACATAGAGATTGTCATTCAATTACCGAAACCACACATGAGGGAAAATGCTCTTTCAATCTCCCCCATTTTGGTAATTGATGACAATCCCTTTTGAGAGGGTTTAAAATATGGAATTTAACGAACAAGAATGGTTGCACTAACATCAAATACTACAAAGGTATGTGATGTTAGTCCATCCACATATATAGAGCAAACTCCCCCATAATTTATGCACGTGTGTATGAATATGAATTCAGTGCATATATTATCGACCATTACCGATGGTGGAGTTTCCACTATATATATAAATTCAAGCAACGAATGCAAAGGCAAGGAAGGCAAATACTTAAGAATAAACCAAAGTACAAATCCAATTCCATACAACCCTCCAAAACTTCTCCCCCATTGGCAACGATTGCCGAAATGGGCGAAAAGCTTTGGAAAGGTAACATAATAAGATCTCCTTCATGATTTATGCATTTCTCATGATATGAGTGAAATCAAATGCACTTATCCAATGACGAAAGATGAATGGGATCAAACTATATTGAGAATCCAAAAATTGCACAAGAAAGATATAAATTGAAATCCACTGGAAGGATACCAATTGCAAAGGGGAAAAGCATTCACAAAGAAGCAAGCAATCAAGGGATCCTAAGCCAATTGAGCACAAGAAGATGTTATGATAAGATCAACCAAGTGTTCTAAAAATCAAGAGGGAACTCCCCAAGGTACGTGCACAATGAAGGATTTGTATTTCAATATAGTGTGCACAACATGGAATCCTCACTTCCTCCTAGATGCTTTCGAACACAAAAAGGTGTAAGATTGTAAAGTTAAGAAAATAAGTATACCTTGCAACAAACAAATGTTGAGCAACAAGAGAAAGAAGTAACAAATGAAGACTTGCTCAAACGAGAAAGGATGGGTATGTCATGAAAATACATTTTAGGAGACTAAACAAGGATGTGCCTAAGCATCACCATAGTCTTTCAAATTATGAGGCACATAGTGCATATCATGTATTTCGCAAACAAGCACACCCAAGAGGATAAATGAAATAGGATCACAAGATTATTAAGAGGCAATGTGAAACCAATAGAAAAACAAAGCTTGTGCCATTTAGCGATCACAAAAGAATCAAGAAAGTAATAAAAGGTTATCACTAAAGATTTTGAATATCAATTAAAAATGTAACTATCCTCATGTGTATAAGTTCCTAAGTGGACACTAAGTCCTCTAAGAAACATGCACACACAATGTAGGTACAAGGTAAAGCACGTGATATCCAAGAGGAAGTCATAAATACACCGATAAGATTTTTGCTTAAAAGGAAAGCACATAGCTCAAATTATTCTTAGAGGGTATATATGAAATTCCAACACCAAGTTCTCAAAGCATCACAAGTACCCACATAGGATAAGTGATAGTTGGGATACTTCGAGACACAAAACAAATATCACATAAGGCAAATGATTTATGAGAATTCATCAATATTGCATATGAGAGACTTTGAAATGAATTTGCTAGATTAACATATTGGGGATCCGAGAATCATGAAAATGATTATATATAAATATATATTCCCCTTGATGTTTAATCATCCCGGCTAACTCACATTTGCAATGAAGATGTTTTGAAAGAAACTTTGCAAAAACCATATCAAATGCAACTTAGAGAAACTCATGCCAAAGAACAACATACACAAGGTCGAGAGCTAGAAGTATATGCATGAGTTAGATACTTTTTACCGAGACAGCATTGACGGTGTAGAAGATGAGAGTTCACAATCATCCAAGCTTGGCTCCAAGAAGCACATGGTGAAGACATCTTCTTTAAATAGAGGAAAGCTTCCAATGCATCTCTCATGTACCTAAAACAAATCAAGTACACTATGGCACCCAAACTAATTTGGTCCAAAGTAGTTAGACCAACTACAATACATAGGACAAACTCCACATAAATATGTGCATATTGATGTGAAATAGAATTTCATGCACATCTTAGCCATTTAGGATTTGATGGAGTTTATCTTATATATTGGATCAACGAAAGTAAGCATGCCATAAGATATACATATAGTAAATATGAATGCACAAAACTTTCAAGAACCAAACGAGATACAATTTGGATAACACACCAAATAAATCAAGAAGCTACACAAGAGTGTGGCAACAGAAAGATATGTCCATATTATATCAAAGAGTCAAATCAACACATGATTGGAGAAACCAATTTGAAAAGATATCAAATGAAAATAAGGTCAAGGCTAAACCAATGAGCATAAGAAATAAATCAAACAAGCATGCTCGAAGGTTTATCTCATCCAAAAGGTAGTTTAGGAACCGTAGGATGAGATAGCCAACTCCACAAAGAAGAGTAAGGTTTCAACAAATAAACCAATCCCTTTACACTTTTCATGATGGCACAAAGTACCAAAGACGAAAAATGTTTGTCTTTCAAAGAGACATGTCATCGGGATCAAAAACCAATTGAAGACAACTAATATTCAATATCATATAGGGCTGCTCCCCCAAGATTAGTGCATTACTTATGATCTTGTATTTGAATACAAAATGCACACAAATGAGATCATTACTCTCCATATAAATTGTTAAAACATTAGTCATGTTCAAGAAGAGTAATAAGATACCAAACCAATTTAAAGAGTAGTGTTCTAAAGAGTATAGGGTAGCTCCCCCATGATTAGTGCATTTTTAAGATCTTGTATGTAAATACAAAATGCACACAAGTGGGATCATTACCCTCCATATATCTTTTTGAACGCAAAGTTCAAGAAAATCAATAAGACCCGATAACAATTAAAAGAATGATGTTCTAATCAATGTAGGATAGCTCCCCCAAGAATTGTGAATTACTTAGAATTAAGTCTTCGAATGTAAATGCACAACAATGGGATCCTTGCTTTTCCTAACTCAAGAAAGTACAACACAAATTATGAGTAGAGCAACAAAAGGATCCAAATGTAGAAAAGAAGACAAAAGGATGGTTAAACCAAAACAAACTTGGCGATAGAAAAATATAACTTAAGAACAATAGCCAACGTGAATATGATCAATAAATTTATCACAAATATAATTATCACTTGTCAAAGACAATGATTGTATGGAGACATTTCTCGGTGGTACATGACCCATATGTATTCAAGATCATATTCACAAAACATAAGCATGTGGCAAAATAAAAGAATTGAAAAACATGCTTATATAGAGTTTCTTGATGACTTCTCATATTCAATCATACTAAGCATCAAGAAACTCTTTCACAAACAAGATACCAAAAGATGTTTGAACAAAATTCATTTAAGCAAAGATGGAACTTGTTTTAGTACCATGTCACCTAGGAACAAGATAATCAACAATATCAACTCTAGGTGACACTACCTCACATGTTCACATTTTCTAGGCTTGTAATATGCACATAGCTTATTACTCCCCCATAATGTGATAATCCATTCTTTTTAACAAGAGGCAAAAGAAATCCAACAAGAGATAATTAATAGATATTAGCATTTCAATTTCTCATGAGTAAGACATACCACAAAGAGAGTAGATAACATAGACATATCACCACTAAGTGGTAGTCCTCATGAATACACATTTTAGGATAGTGTGTTACCAAAAAAGCACAACACTCGCCCAAAATGGGATAGTCCATTAATATCCTTAAAAGAGCCAATTAAGATGAAAGCAAATATAGAAGAGGCTCAAAACATACATGGTGTGCAAACCAACATACACAAGCTTGATTACTCAATAAAAAGTAAGTCGAGTGCACAACACATATAAAACACTAGTAAGGTACAAAACCAAACACATGCAAGGGTGCAAGTAACTTTCAATGCATACATATGATTTAAATACAAGTTACCGCAAGGAGGAGCATTGGATATATGCTAAGACAATATAATCCAATTGACTTGACTTGAGAGAATATGATTGATGAAGATCCCTTAATTCTTCATGATGTAGTCAAGTCTCCAATGTCCTCCGCTTACACCTATTGATCAAGTTTTAACTTGTTGGTCCCCAACCAAGTTGGGTCCTAAGAGGTTAGTCATAATAGGCTTGGCAACCCAAATGGTTATCAATAATAGTGGGGTTGGATAAGTTACCATGAGTGCATGAAGAAGCAAAGTGATCCTTCCCACGACATTTGTAGCAAAGGCGGCTTTTACCTTTCTTCTTGGGAAGGGAAGGTTCTTCAACTTGGGAAGATTGAGTTTGGACTTGAGGTTGCTTCCCTTGTTGCTTCTCACTAAGAGGCTTCTTCTTCAAAGGGCAAGATCTAACATGGTGCCCTTCAACCTTGCACTTGAAGCACACAATCTTGGCCAAATCAATAACTTGTTCTTGGCCCTTCTTCTTGATGAACTTGTGCATCTTCTTGACATTGGACTTGTTCTTATTATTGGAGTTGAATCCAAGTCCACTCTTGTCATGAGGAAGTTGTTGCACTCTCAACATGTTGTCGAGGGTGGACTTCCCTTCATGACACTTCTTCAAGTCTTTCTTCAATGAAGTGACTTGTGCCTTGAGTTCTTTGAGTTCCTCTACATGGTTAGTTTCAACACAAATATTAGAGGAAGTAGATGCTACATTGTTAGAGCAACAAGGCAAGGAATGTAATTAATCACAAGATTTAGCAATGGTATGTGATGTAGAATTACTAGTACTAGCACACTGCAATAAAACATTAGTAGTAGAAGTTGTGCTAGTGTCCATAAGAGGCTCACAAGATGTTACCTTAGTAGTGACCGCCTCATGAGCTAACTTTAGCCTAGCATGGGATGCTAGAAGATCCTCATTAGAGGTAAAAAGCTTTTCATGAGTTTCTTCCAAATTCCCATACTTACGAGTTAACAAATCAAGTTGAGCCCTTAGCTCAACATTCTCCTTCAAAATAGATGCTTCACACAAAGTGGAGTTAGTAGCACAAGCATCATTAATATTAGAAATGGAAGGAGACAACATGACAAGCTCATTATTTAACTTAGCATTTTCTTTACTAAGCACATTACATTTAGCAATAGCAAGGTCATGTAAAGGAGTGGAGGTGCTAGAATTCTCAAGGTTTGATAACCGAGTTTGAAGTTGATCGTGAGACTTGATAAGAAGATCATGTTCACTTGTCAATGCCTTGTGAGCATTGTCAAGTGACTCAAGGTCTTCAACAAGTCTAGCATGAGCAGCCACAAATTCGGTCTTTTCATTTTGCACAATTTTACATTTAGCAAAATGAAGATCACACTCCTTAGTTAGCTTAGCAATTTTGGAGTTATGAGACTCCATGATAGTTTCAAGTTGCTCTTGAAGGTGAGCATTAGTTTCTTGTTCATCTTCTAGAGATGATTGAAGAGATACCTTTTCATAGGCATCTTCTCTCTCAATCCCACCTTTTAGCTCAAGAACATCCTCAAGCTCACCTATACGGCTCATAAGAGAGCCAAAGTGTTTCTTGCCAACTCCTTGCAAGTTAGTCATGAAATGATCAAAAGCAATAATTTCTTGTTTGATTTCAAGACTAGTATCATCATCAACATCATCATCACCATGAGATATATTGGAGTCCATGGTAGGAGATACCTTAAACTCCTTAGCCATAAGATAAAGGTGAGTAGTGGATGAAGACGATGAAGAGTTACTTGAAACACCAATGGAGTCCATGACTTGTTACAACAATTGTTGGTATTCCTCTACATTGTTAGCCAAACAAGTACTAGAGGAAGTAGAAACATTTTGATCATGGCAACAAGACAAGGAAATCATATCATCATGGGATTTAGTTAAGCAACTACTACATGATATGCAAGGACTATCAACACTAGCATGTATGACATTTGGAGTGCAAGAGGTGTTTAAGTCCAAAGATAGAGCATTGCAATAAGATGAGTGAGAAGTATAGTCAATAGTAGATTCACCATCAAAAATGCAATTTCTATCACCACTCACCATAACATTACCTTGTGGCAAACCACATGTTGGTGAAGTGGACGAAGACGTGAGCTCATCACGACCGGATGTGGACGGAGGACAATCATCCTTGGAAATGTTGGACACCTCATATATATCTTGAAGTTTTGTCCATAATTCATGAGCGCTCTGAAAAGGCATGATTGACGCAAGGAGTACATCGCTCAAAGCACATATCAGACCATTAGATGCTAGAGTATCGAGATAAGAGTTTTTCTCATCCTCTAAAGATAATTCTGGTGAATCCTTTGGAGGAGAAAAACTCATATCTACAATACTCTCTAAATTTGAACCCATGTCTCTAAAAAGATTAAGCATGCGAATTTTTCAAACATCATAATTTGTGCCATCGAATCTATAAGTGGGATTGTGCACTAGATCTCTAAACGACATCTTTATCTCTAGGCGGTTAGTCCTAATAATGAGATAACCTGGCTCTGATACCAATTGAACGGATAGACGTCGCCTAGAGGGGGGGTGAATAGGCGATTTAAAACTTTTTCCGAGGAGCCGGAATATCCGGTCCAAATATGACCCGGAAATTCCGGTATGCTTGATAAAGGCGGAATAAAACTACAGGTTTACTTTAACAAGCATACAACCTAGATATAAATACTAGGCTCACCTATGTGCACCAACAACTTATGCTAAGCAATACAAGTAACAAGGTGAAACCAAGATATATGACTTCAAGCACGAAGGCTATCACAATGTAAAATGCATAAGTAAAGAGTTCGGGTATAGAAATAACCGAGGCACGCGGAGACGAGGATGTATTCCCGAGTTCCACCCAAAGGGTGTACGTCTCGTTTGGAGAGGTGTGCGCAACCACAACAGGTTAGCCACAACGCCACAAAGGCTCACCTTCTTATCCTGATGAACTCAACAACAAAAGGTTGAGAGTTCATCTTCCACTATTGATCTCCTTTGGTGCGGAGATCGAATCCCGTACAACTCTTGAGGCACACACCCAAGTGACCACAAAAGGTCTTGACCACAAAAGGTCTTGGCCACAAAAGGCCGGCCACAAAAGGCGTCTAGGGTCCAAAGACCCAATAGTAACAAGCTCACAAGTATCACCACCACGAATCCTCGTGGAGGCTCAAACCGATGCAAATGCAATGGCAAGAGCACACGAAGTGCTCAAATCCTTCACTCTCAAATTCCAACACAACAACAATTGTTAATAGGGGAATAAGAGAGGAAGAACAAAGGAAACCACAAAGGAGTCAAATCCTTCACTCCCAAATCCCACCAAAAGCAACTAATGCTTATGGGGGGAGAAGAGAGGAAGAACAAAGAAGAAGAACCACAAAGGAACTCCAAGAACTAGATCCACTAAGTTCCCCTCACTTAGAGGAGAGATTGATTGGTAGGATTGTAGATCTAGATCTCCTCTCAACTTTCCCTAAAGAATATGAAAGATTCAATGGAGGGATTGAAAGGAATCAAGCTTTCCAAGGTTAAAATGGAGTAGGAGAGAGGCGAAATTCGTGCTCTCTTGGATGGGCCAAGGAAGAAGAAGAGGGGGAGTTTTTATACCCCCCCCCCCCCCCAGAAATTCTAACCGTTGGACCCAGAGAAAACCGGAAATTCCGGTCGGAAATTTAGACTGGAAATTTGCTCCAGTCGGAAATTTCGGTACTGACTTGAACCGGAAATTGTGATCGGAAATTTCACTTTTTCGGAATTTCCGAGTCCCCGAAAACTGACAGAAACAACGAAACGAAAAGTACAGTAACTTTTTCAGCCGGACTCCGTTTTCGATGATTTTCGGCTCGTTGTAATCGTTACAACAAGCTATATAAGAATGTGCATAGAAACATCATACTCCATCATGTGAGGATAAAACCAAATGGGGAAAGGTTTAACTTTCCTAAAACATTTAAAGCGGTAAAACCTCCAATATCAAAAACGTAACAAGATATTCATATGAAATCCGTTTTTGATGAACTAGAGCTTAGTATGGAGATAAACCAAGCTCTAAATCCTCACATGGATGAAAGCCAACAAGTTTTCCAAAGTAAGACCGTTTTCGATGAACAAGAGCTTGACATGGAGATGAACCAATCTCTAGTTCCTCACCACCATAAAAGCCAAATAAGAACCAAGAAATATGATGTGCCAAGTATGCAACGGTTTGAGCTCTCCACAACGATGCGATCAAGTTACAAACTTGAGAGCCCCTCTTGATAGTACGTCTATCTATCCTATAGCCCTATCAAGATCATACCTTTGACTTGAGCATTCCACTTGAGTTAGATGATGACTATGTTGATCTCTTCAAGTGGATCATCTTTCCTTGATTGCGCGTCCAAGCACATGCGTGATGAAGACTTCTCCAAATACTCCCCCATGCTCACAATGGGAGAGTCTCGCTTAGCTTCATCTTCACGTATCCATTGCAAGCACCAAGCATAGGATCTCTTCAAGAAGCTTCTCTTGGTCTTGGTCTTGCACATCTCACCTTGATGACGATCACCACATGACGTCATCCTCCATGAGCTATATGAAATCTTCATTTGATGCAAATCCATGGGAAGATACCTAACCTCATATAAAGATACCACACACACATATGTCATGGGTTAGTTCATAACGCTATGCGGACAAGTGTTTACCATCCCAAGAGATACATGATCACTCTTGGTACATCTTGTAGCTTTGTGTGTTGATCAACATCTTGATCAACCTTGTATCTTCCAACATTTCTTCACTAATATGATGTCTTGAATCCTTCAAGACATACTTGCAATATGCTCCACTCAACACATAAGCTTCAAGAGTCCAACACATGAACTCCACAATTCCATGGACATGATCTATAATGATATCTCAATGCAAACATTAGTCCATAGAGATTGTCATTCAATAACCAAAACCACACATGAGGGAAAATGCTCTTTCAACTCTGTTTACTTGCCGGCCAAGTACTTAACTTGTAACCCGGGGTCTGACCGCCTATATAAGCCGGCCACCGGGAAGCCTTTAGGGCCAGGCTCATCCAAGTTGAGCAACGCTTCAGCACGCGGAAGAGAGATCATATACATTGTAACCTGTTCATGGCTATTGCCTTATAGTGAATTATAGCAGCACGTAGGATCTCGCCACCGACGCGGGATCTGAAGTTGGGTAACTCGCCGTGTTCAATCCCGACCTCAATGACACCAACCTTCTTCCCCACAATCCATACGTAGGCTAGAGGACCCCGTCTCCTATCAAATATGCCGATACCACGACACATACCCATATTTTGTAGGATGTAGTCATTGCGCCTTCAACCGTGAGATCAACTCTTATTGTTATTTCTGAAAGATACTTTGATTGTATCCAACATCATATCTTATATAGTGTGACAATAAAGGTGTCTCTTGGATATCGAAAGGGAATAGTTGAGACGAGGGGTCAAGAGCGGGATTTGCCAGTCCACATAGCAGGATAGATACTCTAGGGCCCACTCGGTGAGATTATGTCAAATGAGCTTGCAAGCCTGTGACTAGGTCACATGGACATAAGATCACAGACGAGTAGAAGATAGTGTTGTCGGTAACGAGATCATGCTACGTATGGAGATATCTATGAATGAGTCTCGGACACACTAAGTATCGCTAATGTGATGACCCAGCATACCACTGCATGGTGTAGTATGCTATAGTCGTTGACATAGCACCAATGGATCACCGTCCACCAGTGTTACGTCATCAGAGTGGTACAACAGAAACATCGCAGGTCCAAGGCATGACTATAGATTACAAACAGAAGATCCAAAAACAACAGATCTTTAGAACCTCCTCGAAACAATGAGGCAAGGCCCTAATAAAAGAACATCAAATGGAAAATCTCGGGGGAACTAATCTAAACTAAGCCTACTGCTAATACGGTTAGGCTTGCAATTGCGCTATAGCAACGCCTACAGAGATAGGTTCTATGGCTAGGACTCTATCCTATTTTACACTACGCCTTCATTTGTCCTCCGTCTTCCTTCAATTGCTTCAACTCGATGTAGTTGCCTTCTTTGGTATCTTGAGTTTATCCATCTTCAGAGTCTTCATAGCCTAAAGTGTTGCCTTCTTGTGGTTCTTCATGTCTAGCAGGGGTTTAGGAGGCAAGGGTGAGTAACAGCGTTACCCAACAAGTTCATTATGCAAGGTGGGAAGTTTGATGCATAAATACAGCCACAGACAATGGATTGTCGTAGGCTAATGCAAGTTTTCGGAATCATTTCTTTAAAAGGTTGCTTTTATTCTGAAGACTATGCTCGTCAGGAGTCACAGGGCTAGGGCTTTGAGGAGCCTCCTTTCCTGCTGCGTTCGTCGTTCCGTCCTGGAACGTGGAGTAACATGTCACATTCATACACTCTGCAGAGGTGCGCTGCTTTACCCATAAGAGATCAAGACCTTGTTGCACAACCGGGCGATCTTCCCGTCCACACTGCCTTGATGTGGGGCCCAGTCAGTAATCCAAGCCAATCACTGCGCCTTTCCACCATCCCCGCACACCCCCCATTACTCCGGTTGCAAGCTAGTGGGCACCGTCCCATGCTAAAACTTGCTGACTCGTGGGCACCGTCCCAACCTAGTCCCGAAGCCAACCTTCAATAGATGCTAGAAGACACAACCCGAAGGTGAGGTTATTATCCTGGCCACCTCAAGCTCAGCGGATTTATACACCGCCCGGCTTTGATCTAGTCACCCGTTGGTGTACGAGAGGAAAAGGGTACAGCTGACTTCTCCGTCCCATTTCAGATCTCATGGTTGCGCGTAATATTCGGCGCAAGAATCACTGGCGACATTTGTTGTTAAGTCCTAGGTGATACTTTCCCGTGCAAATGGGACCTCCACCACAACATTCTTACCGTGGTCCCATCTGCCAACCATATGATATTACCACCTCACTGGTGGACAACCAGAGTCATATTATTATAAAATAAGTTTTGCCCTCTTTGTGTGATATGCAATACTAACATTTTGAAAATAGTTTCTTAACAAATACATCAAGAGGACATGAGTAAAAGGGATGAACTTGCCTTTCTGACTGCAAGGTTATGCAGCCAGGGTCTTCGATATAATATAAACTCCAAGAAATCTGGAAACAACATCATTGGTCCGGTAAGGACTAATGTTTAAAGAAGCAGCATGATTAATGCTTAAGTATGAGATGCATCGCAAAGTACCCCGTATCTCACTCTCGGAGATTGTATTTTATTTGAGTTGGGTGTTTTCATTTAGAGTTATTTGGTTTTCAAGTTTACTTTACAAGCAAGATGATTTGTTTAACAGTAATCTTCATGTATCATATTGAGCATAAGAGTAAAGTCAAACCACATATGAACACTCAATGGTTGCTTGAAGTTGTGTTCATCTTATGTTGGTGGAAAACTTGTATCAACTTTAATTCAGTAGGGAACTAGTGTTATATTACAAGATGGCAAAAAGAATGACTTTTGAAGAACATGGATAATGTCTAACTTTGCTGATACTATAACACATGGTTAATAGAAAGATTATAACATTATTCTTCTTTGTGTGTTTTACCCAAGACGTTGCAATACGATTTTATTTCAGTTAAGCACTTACTTCTAAACTTAGAATTGTTTATGGTGGATGAATGATTTATGTTTGGAACGTAACAAGTTACAAACTACCATAGTGCTAACCATTCATTAGGTGTTTGTCAATGATTTTTCACTTTACTAAATTATAAGCAAACAAGAAGTAGGTAATACATGAAGTAAGTGGATCATTCATACAAAGTGGATATAAGTAGTTTTCAGATGTTATTGGATTTTTATTTATGTGTAATGAGTACCAAGTAGGGATGATTCAACCTTTACAAGCTTATAACTTTATCTTTTAGAATTTAGGAGAATAATATTTGGTAAATATTTTCTTAAATAAAATATCATTTTCAAAATAGTTGTTGAAAATGGAAATATCTCTCTTTTTTATTATTATTATTAATTTTTTTTAAAGGTAACTCATGTAATCAAATGGAAGTAATTCATAATGTTTGTTTCATTTATATTAAGTGAGTGGTATTCAATAGTAGAACAAGTTTTATGATTTTGTAACTTAGTTTTTCTAATTAAGAATATAATTCTTTTAGTATATTTTAAAATAAGGTATTGTTTCAAATAGGTATAATTGAGATAAGAACATCACATATTATAATGCGGACATGGTTTTTAAAAATTTAGTTAATGCAAGTGAGACATTTTAAATGAAGTTTGGGATGCATCCAAAATAGGATTTCAAATAATCTCTTATTTAAAAGATTAAGTAATTTGTTTTCTAAATTTATTATTTTTTAACTATATTCAAATTCCAATTATAAATAAACATGAGTTAAGTAATTAAGGGATTAAGTAAAACATTTATTCAAGTAAGACTTAGTAATTTAAATCTTTATTAGATTTTTATTTACCATAAATGATTACTAGATAGTAGTAGAATATCTCTTATGAGCTTATAATTTTATTTTTGAAAATTCTGAAAATAATACTTCTTTACTCTTCTCTAAAATAGAATATTATTTTGAAATATCAATTGTTGTAATATGGATATTACATGTTATAATTAAAATATATTTTCAGTTTTAAAGTTATGCATGTGAAATAATTTAAATGAAGTTTGAAATGCTTCCAAAATAGCATTCCAATTTAACTTCACATTTAAAAGATTAAGTGTTTTGTATTTTAAAGTTTATTCTATTTAAAATTTATTCAAATACAAATTGTAATGATATAGTTATTTAGATTTTATTTTTCTGATTATTTGGGTATAAAAATTATATTTTTCTGATTTGATATGAATTACTTATGAATTTACAAATTTGGATGAATTTCTGGAATTAATATAAGAATAGGAAATCAAGAAATTGATTAAAAATCGATTGGCTGACGTCAGCTGACGTCATACCGGAGTTCATCTCCATAGCCGAAGATGAATTCGATATCTACGAAGGAATTGGGGCGATTTGGTCGGGGCATAAGCTAGAGAACGGTCTGGCGGTTCTTTTGGTGGCGGCGCACGGACCAAATGGTCACCGGAGCATCGCCGGCGACGAGGTTTGCGGCGGCGGCGCTCGGGTCACGACGAAATGCTATTTCCCGAACGAATTGGACCAATCTGAGAGTGTAGGAAGATGCACAAGCTCACCCTGAGCGCGATGCGAGGCTCGGTGAAGCGAGTGGAGGTCGGACGGCGACGAGATGGTCCGCGGCGTCGGCGGCCGGAGTTGGAGAAGATGCTCTGTTTCTACCGATTGCGGCCATCCCCGCAGGCGTGGCTCGGCTAGGAGGAAGGAGACGACCAGGCGCTTCTCCGCAGTAGCTCAGGGCGATGAGGAACGGTCGGAGTCGGCGGCGATAGACGGCGAACGACGGCGACCCGTACGGCTAGGGTTTCAGTTTCTGGGGAAAATAGAGAGAGAGGAAGAAAGAGAGAGGCGCGAGTGAGAACTGAGGAAGATGAGGACGCCTCCTCGACCTTATCTCCGCGAGTGAGGCGAGGAGGAGAAGCACGGCTTCAAGGAGGCATCGCCACGGTTCTCCTCTGCTTTCTGGCGAGAGGAAGAAGAAAGGAATTTAACGCCAATTTGCAGAAAACCCCCTGGAATTCCGGATACTACAAAAACAGTTGAAACAGGCCCCTGGTTTCTGTTTTGGGTCTGTTTTTTATTCTGGAACTTGCAAAGAGGTCCTGGAAAGTTTATAATTGAGATAAAATGTTTATTTCCTTTATATAATTTTCATTTCTTGATATAATTTTATTGCTAGGTATATTTTTGAATTATTTTATCCTTTTAATAGAGTTTGGACATATGTAGGTATTTTCCTTTCATTGAAATTTATATCTTGCACTTGATTAAATCTCTAGGATGCATTTAGGGATATGGGAATATTTCCTATGCTATCATTTAATTTAGAATTTGTTGTTTCCAAATTATCAATTGATTTGAGATTTTGTTTTAAAGAATATATGTGAACATGAATATTCCATTGTGTTATTTTTTGTTGCTTCCACCAAATCATTTTTATGGTGCATTATAACCATGTGAAATTATTTCTAGGGCCTTATTTATTTTTATAAATTGTTTCCATCAACTACTAAATGATCTAAGTTATGGACTTTAAGATATTGAAATATTTGAGTGCACCAATTGGTGGTATGGTGATTTAAGTATTTCATACGACACCAAATTATGGTTTGACGGAAATATCAAAATGGGTCATTGTGATTCCTAAGAAGAGTATACACAATGCTCTATGTCAATTCCATGCTAAGCATGAGATACTGCCAAATGGCTTTTGTTTGTGATCCTTGACAAATAAATCATGTGGGAACATGATCAATTATTTATGAAAGCACAAGATAGGAATTCCTGCCTAAGGTTAGGTCTTATGGTGATAAGATGATGAGTTTAGACTTCTTCTCATTCCATTCCCCAGTTAAGATGGAGTAAGAAGGATACATTCTTTCTTGATAGAGTTAATGTATTAGGAGTATATCTAATAATAGATATATTTAAGTTTGTGAAATGGGTATCCTTGAACATATATCAACTAGTGCTTCTAGATGATTATTTTGCCTTATGTACGAGATTATCTTTTATTGAGAATGAATTCTTGGTTCAACCAATGGATGATTATCCATTAGTGATCTTGTGGCTCCTCTCTTATATAATTCTTCATTCACATAGTCATGAGAGATGATACATATGACTCTGAGATATGTATATTGATTATATACACTTATGACTTGGCATTACTTTCTCTTTGGTTATGATCCCCTTGGAGAAACACCATAAATCGATATGTGACTTTACTTTGGCATTAATCCTTCTAAACAAGAAGTAGATGTTCCAGACACTTGTCATGTATTGAATTTCCAACATCACTTGTCTTACCCTTGTGGTGAGGACAATTCAATTTAACCAAACCAACTTTCTTGGTTGCTGGTATGTGAATGTATGTGTATTTTATGGCATCCAAGAACTTGATGTACTGGATGATCTATCCTACTATTCATGTGTATATGGCACTCCATTGTTTGTGCATACCAAAATGAGTTGTCAACAAGGTAATGTCATATTTCTATATAACACTAACATTGTAATGTCATATCATTTCCAGAGGTATTAATAAAGATGGTTGAAGTTAAAAGAGTTTCCAATTCTTCATGATAAATTGGCATAACACTTCTATGCCCATCTAAGGAATGCTTCTCGATGTCTTCTTGTTGTATTTCTTCCCTTCTCGATATCTTCTATTGTTGATGCCTTCGAGAAGATTGGGAGATAAGGAAATATGATGTCAAGATAAAGGTGGAAGATCTAGGTTAAGCTTTAGGTAAATCAATTGGTCTCCAGGCATGTCATGGTTTCCATGTACTAGAAATATGTCTAGCACAATTGATAAGAATAGATGATCAGAGAATAACTAAGAACAGTTGTTTTGGTCATTAACTCTTAAATATTGTTTTGATGTAACAAGTTTTGTTTTCTTTGGTGTAACCTCTCATCGTGTATCTCTTTACCCCAAAATAAGGTTTAAGCCAAGATCATCTCAAAGTTTATAACGCTCAAGTTGATGATCTACTTTATTTCCACCAGCTCAAGTGAAACTTCAATCACTTAGTGTTTTGAAAAATTAAATGCGCGAAAATTATCCGGATTTTCTGATGCATGAATGCAATGCACACTCCTGTGTCCACTCTATTTCTGGACCCTAAGTTCTGGGATGTTACAGCTAAGGCAAAAGGTTTAAGACTCGACGTCTAGGTTTGATAGATGAAAGTCATTCGTTATATCATAGGGGTTAATTCACGGGGTCCAGGCCTACGAGTTAATCATTGATCGGAGAGGGGTCTCGAGCATGTCTGTTATTATATCGAACCGCTAGGGTAACACACTTAAGGGGTTTCGACAAGACAACCAGAAAGGAAAGAGAACACCGGGAATGTCTCGAGAATGATCCGATGGAGATCAGGCAGCGACGAAATAGTTTTTGGAGGCGGAATAAATTATATCATATGTAATTAATATTAATTAGTGTAATTAATAGTTAAATATAATTTTTAAAGGCTGATTTCCCTAAATGGGCCTTCTAGTGGAAAGAAGGCCCATGAGGGGGGGAAAGTCCCCCTCAGGGTTCGGTTGGGGGAGAGGCCGGCCTAGGTGGGCCACATGGGGCGCACCTATTTGTCCGGCGGGTGGGGTGTGGGATTAGCCCCACACCGCCTGGCTGGTGAGGTTGGCTCCCCCCGGGAGCCTAGATAGCATCCGGTCTATGATGTCTCTAGGGTTATGCGTTAGAAACAACCGCATTCATTTTAAATAGGGCTCCGTCCAAATCCGTAGAAATGACACCATATGAGTTATGGTATGGTAAGAAGCCTAAGTTATTGTTTCCGAAGGTCTGGGGTTGTGAGGCGTATGTTAAGAAACTACAGCCCGACAAACTCGAACCGAAATCGGAGAAATTCGTCATTGTAGGATATCCGCGGGAAACCGTAGGATACACCTTCTACAACCAAGTTGAGGGAAAAATATTTGTCGCGAAGAACGGTACCTTTCTTGAGAAGGAGTTTCTAGCGAAAGGAGTAAGTGGGAGGAAGGTAGACCTCGACGAGATCATTGATCATGAACTCGAAATTCCGAGTGACGCAACGGAAGCTGTTCCAGAAACGTCTTCCAGAGATGGAGTGGGAGAAACTGTCGAGGACATTATTCTACCTCTTAGGTCTGGTAGATCTCGCATCGCACCAGAATGGTAAGGCAATATAGTTTGCACCGTCATGTTAATTGAACAAGACGAACCTACGAACTAGAAGGAGGCTATGGCAAGCCTAGAGTCCGATAAATGGCTAGAAGCCATGAAATCCGAAATAGGATCCATGTATGACAACAAAGTATGGACTTTGATGGAGATTCCCGAAGGGCGCAAGACCATCGAAAATAAATGGATCTTTAAGAAGAAGACGGATGCTGACGGTAATGTGACCGTCTATAAAGCTCGGCTTGTCGCAAAAGGTTTCCGACAGGTTCATGGGATTGACTACGAAGAAACTTTTTCACCGGTAGCGATGCAAAATTCTATTCTGATTTTGTTAGCTATTGTTGCATATTACGATTATGAAATATGGTAGATGGATGTCAAAACAACGTTCCTAAATGGCAACATTGAGAGAGAGTTGCATATGATACAACCGGAAGGTTTTGTCGATCCAGAAAATGCTAACAAGGTATGCAAGCTTCAACGTTCCATGAATGAATTGAAGGAAGCATATCGGAGCTGGATTCTTCGTTTTGATGAGGTGATCAAAGGTTTTGGATTAGTCCAAAATATGGAAGAGACCTGCATTTACAAAAAAAAATGAGTGGGAGCTCGGTTGTGTTCTTAGCGCTATATGTAGATGATATATTGTTGATTGGGAATGATGTGGAACTTCTGAATAGCGTGAAGAAATATTTAAAAAGTAAATTTTCCATGAAGGACTTTGGAGAAGATGCATACGTCTTAGCCATTAAAATCTATCGTGATAGATCAAGACGTCTATTAGCGTTGAGTCAGAGTACTTATCTTGATAAGATACTGAAGCGTTTCGGTATGGAGACGAAAAAGAAAGGTTCTCTGCCGGTTATCAAGAATAAAACATTGCGCAAGGCACAATATCCGATGACGTAACATGGTAAGGCCGAAATGACTAAACATCCTTATGCTTCAGCCATAGGATCGATTATGTATGCAATGTTGAGTACTCGACCTGATGTAGCATTGGCTCTTAGTTTGACGAGCCGTTTCCAAAGTAATCCAGGAATGAAACATTGGATTGTTGTTAAGAGCATTTTTAAGTATCTCAAGAAGACAAAGGAAATGTTTCTTGTCTATGGTGGTTGTGATGAAGAACTTGGCGTAACAGGTTACGTTGATGCAAGTTTTTGTACAGACCCCGACGACTCTAAGTCACAGACATGTTATGTGTTCAAGGTGAATGGAGGCGCAGTGTGCTGGAGAAGTGGGAAGCAACCCATCGTGGCACAGTCTAAAATGGAATCGGAATACATCGCTGCTTGCGAAGCCGCGAATAAAGCTGTGTGGTTGAGGAAGTTCATCATTGAACTTGGAGTGTTCCCTAGCGCACAAGACCCCGTCACCCTCTACTGTAACAATACGGGTGCTATTGCTAACGCGAAGGAACCAAGGTCTCACTCAACTGCCAAACACATTCTCCGACGCTTCCATGTAATACGACAATATGTACAGGAAGGCGATGTGAAGATTTGCAAAGTGCATACGGATCTGAATGTGGCCGACCCTCTCACGAAACCTCTTCCGCTTGACAAGCATGAGCAACACCAAGAAGCTATGGGTGTTAAGCTTTTACCAAGTTGCAATCTAGATTAATTTGTACTCTAGTGCAATTGGGAAACTGAAGGAGATATGCCCTAGAGGCAATTAATAAAGTGATTTATTTATCATATCTCGTTTGTTCATAATATGTTTTATGTCATGCTAAAACTGTATTAAGCGGAAACATTAATACACGTGTGATACATAAACAATCAGGTCCCAAGTAGTCTCTACTAAGACTAGTTCATTGTGTGATTGATGATCGAGGTTTCCCGATCATGTGACATGACGTTAGTTGGCAATGAAGTCATATCGTTAGTAGAACGATGTGATGGACATACCCATATTTTGTAGGACGTAGTCATTGCGCCTTCAACCGTGAGATCAACTCTTATTGTTATTTCTGAAAGATACTTTGATTGCATCAAACATCATATATTATATAGTGTGACAATAAAGGTGTCTCTTGGATATCGGAAGGGAATAGTTGAGACGAGGGGTCAAGAGCGGGATTTGCCAGTCCACATAGCAGGATAGATACTCTTGGTCCCACTCGGTGAGATTATGTCAAATGAGCTTGCAAGCCTGTGACTAGGTCACACGGACATAAGATCACGGACGAATAGAAGATAGTGTTGTCGGTAACGAGATCATGCTACGTATGGAGATATCTATGAATGAGTCTCGGACACGCTAAGTATCGCTATGGCAAAAGGTTTAAGACTCGACGTCTAGGTTTGATAGATGAAAGTCATTCGTTATATCACAGGGGTTAATTCACGGGGTCCAGGCCTACGAGTTAATCATTGATCGGAGAGGGGTCTCAAGCATGTCTGTTATTATATCGAACCGCTAGGGTAACACACTTAAGGGGTTTCGACAAGAAAACCAGAAAGGAAAGAGAACACCGGGAACGTCTCGGGAATGATCCGATGGAGATCGGGCAGTGACAAAATAGTTTTCGGAGGCGGAATAAATTATATAATATGTAATTAATATTAATTAATTAGTGTAATTAATAGTTAAACACATTTTTATTTATTTATTTTCGAATTTTTAAAGGCTGATTTCCCTAAATGGTCCTTTTAGTGGAAAGAAGGCCCATGAGGGGGGGGGGGGGGGAGTCCCTCTCAGGGTTCGGTTGGGGGAGAGGCCGGCCTAGATGGGCCACATGGGGCCCACTTAGGGCCGATGCACCTGTTTGGCCGGCGGGTGGGGTGTGGGATTAGTCCCACAACGCCCGGCTGGTGAGGTTGGCTCCCCCCGGAGCCTTTATATAGAGGTGCCCCCATGGCCTTTTAATTCACCCAATTAATTCTCATTTTCTCCTCGATTACGTGATTTCCTTTGTCGGAGTTGCGCCGAGAAGAGAGAGTTCTCTCCACCATACGCCCGCTGCCGCGCTGCTGGTGTTCCAGTCCAAGTCTTCCGCTGCTCGTCCTGGACTGGAGCTTCGGGAGTCGTCGTCTCCACCGTACGTGTGTAACGCCCTGCGAGGTGCTGCGCTAGCGGTGTTGGGAGGTCTACTTCCTCTACACGATCTTGAGGTCGGCTTCGTCGTCTTCATCGTCAACGTTCGTGCGGGAACGTAATCCCCGCTTTCGGTCTACAAGGGTATGTATTCAGTATTCCGATCTCCGTTGTACTATTATATCTGCATAGTGTAGATTCTGGCTAGTTTAAGGATATCGTTGCTAGGAAAATTATTGTTTTCTGCCTACGATCCCCTTCAGTATACTGCGTCGGTTTTGCTTCTCCATTCCCCCCCTCCCCCCCCAAAAAAATGCAAAAAAATAGATTCTACTATCTTCTCTATTCATGAACTGTCAAGATAGTACAAAGAACAAAAGAAATAACCAAAATTACATCCAGGACCACCTAGCGACGACTACATGCACTAGAACAAACTGAAGGCGCACCAATATCATCACCCCTCCACCGTCGGAGCCGGGGAAAACATGTTTTAATAGAGAATCGGGTGCTAAGGCCCCACAGATCCAATGCATACCAGAACATCAACGGTTGTCGTTGAAGAGAATCGTATATCAAAAGTATCCAAACCGTATACACACGAATGAAGGTAAACAAAGACCGGATTCCAAGTAGATCCACCGAAGAAAAACACCAACCGAATCCCACGAGATCCGCTGGGGACACATCTGCAAACGCCCTTCAACAATGCTATACACGTTGCCGGAACGGGGGCTAGGTGGGGATAACCTTGTTCCATCTTCGGGGAGCCGCCATTGCTTCATCTCCCTAAGTAGGACACAAACCCTAACCAAACACAAAAAAACATATGAGAGTGGAGCCCTCCCGCCAGAAAGGGCCGTGATCCACCGCACCACCAGCCATAAGGCCACAAAGTCGAGATGGATCGCTGGCGGACCCAAAAGGAGGGGAAGAAACCCTCGTCGCGTCACTTGTTTCCCGAGTCGTACGAAGCAACATTGACAATGGCATCCATGTCACCGATTTTACGCTATAAGAACTTCTCCAGGAGATCTCAAGTCAACATGTATAAATGTTTTAAAAGGTACCCTCAAATCCAGTTTGAGGAATAGAACCGAGCATGTCCCAACAAACACTTAACATGTGAAACTAGTCCGCTTTTAAAATTTAGAGTTTGATCACATAGTAGTTTTTCACCTAGATCCAAAACAGATTTATTGCAAACAACATAATTTATATACTTAAACTACAGATCGAAGTGCTAGATAACTAAACTTAATCTAACTAAAAGGGGCCACATGGAATTCCACCCAGCATGTGTGTGCGATGGAGTATCGAGTCATTGAGCCGGAGGGGACCTCGATGTAGCGTTGGCGATAGCGGTGGTCACTCCCGTATGATAGTGGCGTCCTCAACGTCTTTCTGAAGTCACCACTCTAGTTGGTCAGTGTTCCTTTCCAGCGCCACGTTGGTCAAACGGCGAACACACGCACGAACTGCACCGACTTGGCGTAGATGTAGTCCACGAGCTCCTCCTCATTATCGATTCCGACGAGGTCCTCCATGTCATCATTGGTGCATTCAGAGTCGTAAGGGAGAGCCGACAGCCTATGCAACGTCAGGTGTAACGTGGCACAACAAAGGAGCTAGGATGAGTCTACGACAGTTGAATCTGGTGGAGTCGGGTGCCTGAAAATCACAATGACAAGTGAAATGTGTGACGTAGAAGGGTGTGGGGGGAGTGAGAAGTTTGTTAATAAATTATGAACAAACCCTACATATAGGGATGAATTTCAACTCACCGTAAGGGGCCTGCTAGAGATGCTCTAAGCCTAGGAGTAGGAGCAACCAATTTGTTGGGCTTCTCTCGTTTAGAACCAATGCTCTTTGATTTTTGAAATATTCAAAAGTTACTTCTACGCGTTTCAAAAAATTCTGAACATAGCCAATGATATATCTTATGCTGATGAAAAATCCCAATGCAAAATCAATTGTATATTTTGCAATGCAAAAGTATTTGTATTATAGGCTGCACAAGAAGTACAAAACCAGATGAGATTTGAAAATCTGCATACTTACACTCACACTTACTGTAAAAAAATTTAGCTTCAAATATAATTATTCAAAATTGACAATTTCCACATTTGTGAGACACCATTGAATACATCCAGAATTGTTTTTCAATTTTTTTGGAGCTCCTAATATGATTTTTATTTTTGAAAATATTACAGCCACTGAACATAATCTGCACTCCCCTTAACAGGTGAAGCCGTAAAGAGTCAACGATGGCCATGATCCGTTGAAGAACATCTCTGCATTACCAATGGTAGCTGCACGACATCTCTTCTTTATTTGACCAGCTAGGCATGACAGAAACATCAAAGATGGTTTATTGGAAGGAAATTATGACTGCTACAAGATGCTGAAGAACAATAAGATATATTGACACAGCTCATTTCAGCACCAAGTAAAGTTCACATTGCTGAAGAGTACAAGAGCAATCAGTAACAAAAATAATAACATTGTATCAGAACAGATCCATCGTCACAAAAGGAATTTATTCTTCAGCACTGACCGGAATGTCTAGTCAGATAACAGCAAGTTCCAGGTACAATGGCTTGCAAGAAACGCAAGAACATTTGAAAACATCTGTAGGAAGGACTATGTCACCATGGCACCAGATCTTTATTCATCATCTGTGCGGACAGCTGGAACACAAAGAACCAGTTAGTTTCAAGATCAAGAGGCCAGTAAAATATATTTACAACACAAGAAAATAACCTCATTTGGTTCTGCTTGGTTTATAAGCAAATAACTAGAATAAAACTTGAACCACCATGAAGAAAATAAGAAATTACTACATCTGTTCCACATTATAAGATGTTTTAGCTTTTTCTAGAATCAGATGTATAGAAGCACTTAGTATGTAGATTCACTCATTTCAGTCCATATGTAGTCAATATTGTAATATATAAAATATCTTATATTATGAAACGGAAGGAGAGTAGATGTATATGCAAACTTATTAGTAAATTATCACAGATAACGAACATGAAAGAATAAATATTAAATGCAATGCTTCGAGCAAATCAATATAGGCAGAGAAATTATAGATCACCTGGGCACCCAAAATATCCAACTAGATCTAGTTCATGTAGTTCAAACTCACAAGTTAATTACACTATAGATTATGCTTAAATGAAGCTAGAACACCCTCGGATGCTACAGATTCTAAAAAATGTAACTGTGCCTAGCCATCTGTTCAATAAGGCATGATAAATCTTCAGGCATTTGCAGTTGCAGGACAGTGAAGTACTAACAGATTGATGTTGAAACAAATCGATCATACTAGTTATCACACTAGCCCTCTCTGTTGGTGAACATGCATATGTGTTCTCCTTACTAGGTGTGAGCGATTTCATTTGTTCGCGCACTCGTGGTTGTGAGTGATCACGTGCGCAGTGACAGAGAGGACACAGATTCAGCTCGTGATGTGTTCCTGGGGTTGAGGAAATAATATCTATTGAAACAAGCTCAAAGAGATTGCTCAATAAACATACAAGAAAAGGAATCAAATGGACATTACATTGCAGTCCTGTAATTTTGCTATTCAGGCATTTTTAGAATCCGACAAATCAAAGAGGTCATAAACCTCTATTATATTGACAGCTAACTTTAAAGGTTGTAAGGGGTAACAAGGGCTCCTCATTTGTCTTCTACATTAAGAAAATGAGCCTAAGCAGAACAAATTAGCTAATAAACATCCCAAAATCGGAGAGTCTGTTACCCAATCCTAAAGCATCCTTTGAGTATGACGAAATAAAATATCTGTACACCAGATTTCCATGAAACAAGCAAATCAATGATGCTCGCAGAGATATGCCGTTGCCAATTACCCCACCACATCCTCGATGATCGCTTGTACTCTCTCGGTTCGATCAATCAAGACATTTAAATCGCTAGTGCTCTATCCAATCCATTAGATCAACCAAGATATGACCCACGACATTTGTACGAGACGAATCCACGAACCCTAGATCCATCGCGTCACACACGAATCAGGCGTATTCCAGAAAATAGAGGAACCAAATCGGACTGAGGAGGCAAGCAAAAGGACTGGATCGGGCAGAGATCTTACTGGGCTTCTCCTGCTTTTCGTCGGACCACTTGGAGAGGGAGAAGTGGACCTTCTCGCGGGAGGCGACCTCGGTCTTGTAGGGCTCCTTGAGGCAGCTCCGCACCAGCGCCGCGCAGACGTTGGAGTAGCCGATATAGGTCATCCCCGCCGCACGCCAGAAGGGCACCGCTGCCGTCGTGGCCGACATCGTCGCCTCCGCTTCCTTTCCTCTGCACGCGCCGCCGCCGCCGATGGGAGATGGGGAAATGTGCGAGGTTGCAGGTGAGAGAGCGTGTGGTATCTGGGCTGCAGAAGTTGCTTCTTGTTATGTTGGGGTAGTGGGCTGGGCTGGTTTGGACCAGTTCTTATGTCAAAATCTTATCAGGAGCTCCACATTAGCCTGTTCGAACGACAAAGACGGCCTGGACCCGGTTTGACGCAATCACCACATACATCCTGACCGCCAAACATCATCATCATCAGATGGTTGTTATTTCTCCCATGTTTACCCACACAATGCACAAAAAAGAAAACCGTTTAGCCATAAACCCCGTCTAACAAATTTCCGCCTCTTCCCTACTGTCAAAAAAACTCCCTTTCTTTCATCACCGTCTTCATCTTCCACGCACCACCAACACTCAACGTGCTGTGCAACACCTTCGTATCGGATCCAACGACGGCGGAAGCCCACGCGCTCCGTGACAGGCTGGTTCTAACTGGACAACTTGGTTGTAACATAATAGAGATGAATTCCGATTGTGTGGAGGTTATTGAGGTGATGAATAACGGAGGGAACTCTCTTGGCACAGCAACAACTATCTACGAGGAGTGCACTTTACTTTGTCGTAATTTTGTAGATGTGATGTTTTCTTATGCTCCTAGAGAAACTAATAGGGCTACTCATATTTTAGCTAGACATGCAGAAGGACCCTTGTCAGTAGTATGACATGAGGAACATCCACCTCCTTGCCACCTAGCTCCGCGAGAACGACCTGAATCTGTCCGTGTGAGGTGAGATGGCCTCCGTCAGGTGCCTTCTCGTTTCTGTAGTATGACAGATATTTCTGTTAATCTGGATTGCTAGTCCGTATGCCTCTCTATCCCTCAATCTGTACCAAAAGTGTTGTTGGATGGGATCCTGGGCTCAATTTTCTTTGTTACACATCATCCATGTACGACATATGGAGAGATTCTGGTCTTCATATACACACTAGATTTTTATATAATTTTCTTTGTCAATTGCAGATTTACATGAGTTTTGACAAGCATTTTCTTATATGTGATAATTTTTATATTGTTCAAACTCAACAAAATATCCAATTCCATACTTAAGACAACCAAACAAGAATTGGAACCATGTGATGCCTTTGATTCCGGTCATAAATTCCATTCTCAACCAAACACTGGAATTTAAATTGAAGTCCAATTCTTTTCCATCTGAGAAATAAAATTGCTATCCCAATTCAATTTCAGGATACAGTTCCTACATCCAAACACACAGTGTAAAGGATTTGAGAGAAATGTGGCAAATATAGTACAGTAAATTATTCCCCCTACCCTGTACCCGGCTTGGCCCAGTAGCCTGTCAAAACTCGGAAGCGCATCAACCAGGCTTCGTTCAGCCGAAGCAAACAACATCCCGCTTCCCTCTTCACTCCAAGATCCAAGCTCTCTTTCCTCCTCTCTCCGTCTCCATCCTCCCGCCGCCGCCATGGACGGCGTTGTCAGCCAGGTAATTGCCCCATCTCAGGCTTATAGTACTCTGCTCGCTTTCCCAGCTCCTCTCTCTGACGTGGCGTGCGCGCATGAACACGGTCGCAGATCTTGGAGCAACAGGTCCTGTCGGTGGCCAAGGCGGTCGAGGACAAGCTCGACGAGCAGATCGCCGCGCTCGAACGGCTCGACCCGGACGACATCGAGGCGCTCCGCGAGCGTCGGATGCTGCAGATGCGTCGCGCCGCCGAGCGCCGGGCAAAGTGGCGCGCCCTGGGGCACGGCGAGTACTCCGAGGTCCCCGAGAAGGAGTTCTTCTCCGCTGCCAAGGCTAGCGAGCGCCTCGTGTGCCATTTCTATCGCGACAACTGGCCCTGCAAGGTGCGTCTCCTTAGCATTCTTCTTTTCTGTTCATTTCGTTAAAAATAAAGTTAATATCGGATTGGATCTTGGACCGGGTCTGGTCACACATAGAAACCAGTAGTAATTGCATCGAGGAATGATGACTGGTGTGTGTGTTTAGATGAGGATCTTGTGGGAAATCATCTTTAGGTTTGGCAATGCTGTCGATTCTTCCAAACTCTGAATCATGGCACTCTTCGCAGATCGAGATATCTTGAACTGGGATAATGGGATTAATTAATACTTTGATCTCGATCTGGTTAGTACTATCAAGGGAGTGACCGTCTACGAAGCACCGATACAGCTAGACAGATACGGCAATATACGCGAAAGGGCGATTTCAGAAAACAGCAATACGGCGAGTATACATATAAAAATAATGAAATGACATGTAAATAATTGGATTCATGAGATGAGATCAGAGTACTGCCCCATTTGTTAGTATTTTCAAATCCTCTACTATCTAAATGATTATCGATTTCCACAATCCATGAATATTGGTTGACTGTAGATGTCATGCTGGTTGCAATGGAACGAATCGAGAGAGCGCCCGCTGTGGTTAGGGTTAGCACAGCGCGTGGTTCGCTTGGGTCGAGTCTTGACTGGGCTCTTCCCGTGTCCTTGCCGTATCGCCGGCGTCCCGGCCGCGTATCGCCATTTTTTTCTTTCTTTTTTAATCAGGAAAAGAGGATACTGGAGCGATACATGTATCGGAGCCGTATCGGGCGAATCGGAGCCGTACGGGACGGCGATACGTTGGACTTTGGCGTATCGGTGCTTCGTAGGTGACCGTTGCTCCATGTTTACGGCAAAAGCCATGTTCTTCCACTTGGTATTATCAATTCATTGAGCACACTCCAACTGAGCACCTCTCACTCCTTCCAACTTAAATTACTTTCTTTTATGTATGAAATGAAACTTAGAGGATTTTTGGGCGGTGCACTCACATTGCACAGTGTCTCATTATTAGTTGTAGAGGTCAACATCGTCATGTTCGCAAAAATGCATGCGGGATGCCCTACAGGGGAAGATCATACTTGTTGGATAATACTTCTTGATTAGGTGGGTCAACAAGCGACGTATACATAGTACTTCCTCTGTTTGCATTTAGACGCCTTTGGTGTTGCGAGACGAGAAGAGACCTGGTTTCAGGATTTGGCACAACAAGAAGGGACCGAAATACAGTACTAGTCCTCACAATAGTACATTGGGATTCATGCAGGCAGCATCTACAAGTTAATCATTTACATACCCATTAAGTTGACTGTGGGCGTAATAATTGGTAAGAACTATCAGTAAAAATGCCTTGAAATTGTAATACGTCATGTATTCTCGAACGAGAAAAGAAGTCCAAAACCTCACCTATTTCCTAATGGAGGGAGTGATTTATGGTTGGCCCATACATTGAAGTGATCAGAACTTAAGCCTAAGATCTACTACGTTCAAATCAGGCTACATATAGTGTAAATAATTTAGTCCTTGGTGTTGAGAGACGATTGATAACCAATTAAATTAACATTAGAACCCTAATTGAGAGATAACTCTATAATTTTGGCACTTGCAAGTAAATTTGGCATGTGGGCATACTCCTGCTCCTCTTAATGAGTTAAAGTACACATCACAAATTTCCCTTAACTTAATTCGTTCCAAGCCCTTTGGCTGGTAAAAGAAAACCCACTGGCCTTGATGGTGTAGCTTGGTCGTACCCACCGCAGTATTCCAACTTTGAAAGCATCTGCACCATGCCACCAAAGGCAGTTCTGATGGTGTCCAAGATGCTGCTCCAGTCCAGGCCAACATCTATAAATTCTTGTCTCTCATCCTTGTAGCCAACCACCGCTGCCACACCATTGTATGAGAGTTCATACGTGATTGTACGCATATGCCTTGAGAAGTTGAGTTAGTACATTCATGCAGGATTTATGCAAATGAAGATGTTGAGATGTTTCTTTGTTCCTGTGGCTAGGTTAGAGCAATTTGCAAGTGAGTGCTTGAACTCGTACTGTTCTATTTCTTACTTATATCGCTTGGTGCCAATTGCTAGAAGCCTAGAACAAATAGACCCCTCTCTCCGAAACTGAAACATATGCACTGGTATACTATTATGATTGGAACACCATTATTATAAATCAAGATAGCTTGAGGTAGCTTAGGCACCACCACTCGGCTATGCCATTTGGCTGCTTATGTCTACTTATATGCTGGTCGTGCTGATTACCTTTTTTCAAACATCACCAATCACATCCTCTGTAGCTCATCTATTTTAGTTTGTGCATGTATAGGTAAACTTTAGTATCTGGAGCCTTCCGTTTTTTGCTTTAATGCTTTAAAACTACCTCTTTTTTTTTCCTCTGTGCCTTTTGGTTGGTACATGTAAGCTGTGACCACTTGTTGTCTAGCCAGTAGCCACTCATGGCATTGAATGATGTAAGGGAAGGGGTTTCATCAGCATCTGCCAGTAACTCGTGGATCTCCAAGTATCATTAATCTCTGCATATATCGCCCCTTGATATTCTTGCGATGAAGGAAACAAATACAGGAACATTTCCAATTAAAACAACTTTTCTTTGGTCTTTTGCGGTTCAGCTTCTAGAATGCAATGCAACAGTCGTCAAGTAGCTGTGATCACAACATTACTGCATGGTGTTGGCGATCAAATCAGCCATGTTGTGATGCCATTTCAGTAACATAAAATGTTAATTTTCTCGCGTGGCTGAATACACAACAGAATCTATGGAAGTACCACATATTTTGCATTTTGAGAAAAGCTCCATTCTGATATATAAACTATAGTTATCGCCAAAACAATCATGCACACTTAGAGTAGTTCTATAATTTTATATTTTTTTCTAAGAAGACATAAATATATTGCAGTTATCAGTTTTTTTTGAGAAGTTACGAAGCTCCATCACTATTATATCCGTCCAGTTTATATATTCTGTTCATTTCAAGTGATTTCTTTGGAACCTGAAACATTGATAGATTGGATGTCACCTCTTCTCATTAAGTTGTTTCTCTTGGCGGGCAGGCTTAGTGTCATATTGTTTTACATACTCTTCTTTTGGGCTGAGAAAAAAGACATAAGGTATATCCTTGATATTAGTTGGAAATAATATTGTTTTATTAAAGTTCACATATGTAGATACATTTATCGTTATTATTGAAGATGGTAAGTTAATTTCTTTACCAAACTATTTTTAATCAGAATATAAACTCATTATATTTTAACTTTAAATCAATAGTTTGGTTTCGCTCCATCCTGATTTCTGAGCTGTTATTCAAATTCTTTGTGAGATAGTAGTTGGAAATAATATTGTTTTGTTAAAGTTCACATATGTAGATACATTTATCGTTATTATTGAAGATGGTAAGTTAATTTCTTTACCAAACTACTTTTAATCGGAATATAAACTCATTATATTTTAACTTTAAATCAATAGTTTGTTTTGACTCCATCCTGATTCCTGAGCTGTTATTCAAATTCTGTGCGAGATATTCAATCGACTAAAAAGGCATACTTTCATTCACATGAAAAGAAGACATACTTTATCGTTAGCTGCTCTTCAGTTTTTGGTTTCTTTATAGTGTTAGCTTAAAAAGATAAACACCGTTATACAGACACGATGCTGTGGCTGAACTAACCATTCACACATTGTAGACAACACATTTTCTGTGCACACGACACATCTCATTTGGAAATTATAAGAGCCAAGTAAATATGCAAGGAGGCATTTCATAAGTTTGTAAACCTAAACCCTAAAAACAACCAGCAACCCGAGCAAGGAGCAGGTGGACCTGCTCCTAATCTTGGACTACCAGACTATCAGCTAGAAGTTACTCGAGGGTCAGTGGGCCTGTACCCTGTCCTGAAGCACTATCGCGCCTGTCTCGACTTGGCATTGATGGCGGAGCTGCTATGTGCAGCCTAGTTGGCACCGTCTGTCCTGCGATCACCAACCGGCGCCACGCCATCGCGGCGTTGCCCGTTGCCAGTACACACCTGATTTTGTTAATTTTGTGGTCATGCCGTTAGCTGCAAACACTTTGTTTTATCAACCAGTTGCTCTCAAGTTATACAACCGATGGGAAAACCAGATGGAATATTACTAACGGGATGCATGGGCTGTCCACCGGTTGGAAGAGGAGACAACCGGGCCTATACAGTGCTGATCGTGAGCACATGGTGGAAAGGAGGGAGTCAAACTGGCACCCTGCATGGCTGTCAGACCGAGGTTTTAGGGTTTTGATGAGACTTTGTAGGTTCTGGAATAGCCCCCTGAAACCCGAACATGTGTGGCTACCAGCACGCAACATAGGCAAAAAGTAGAGATTGGTTGGAAAATTGTGGGTGCGCGAAACTCAAGCGGTATGATATAGTTTGTGCATTCAGTGCTTTTCCATTTATGATTTCGGAGCATTATTTTATTTCTTTTTTCCTGAGCATACAACTAGAACACCAAGAAGGCACTATATTTTTGGAAGCTATTGTTCCTCTGCGGGTGTTTATTTTCCTTTTTAACGCGGTTACTAGTGTCATGTTGGTTGTTTGCACTGATGATGACTGTTTGCTGAATTTGGCATTGTCCAGAAGCATTTTGTTACATCCCTCCTCTCCCTGGCTGCAGGTTATGGACAAGCACATGTCAATACTTGCGAAACAGCATGTAGAAACACGGTTCATCAAAGTTCATGCTGAAAAGTCTCCCTTTTTGACCGAAAAGCTAAGGATTGTTGTGCTCCCAACTCTTGCTTTAGTGAAGAATGGCAAGGTTGAGGATTATGTGGTACGACAGCTCTTCACAGTCAATTCTTCAGTAGCATGGAAAATGTCATTAAGTTTAACTATTATTGCTGATACTCCCAGGTTGGATTTGATCAACTTGGTGGTAAAGATGACTTTAGCACGGATGATCTTGAGGAACGCATTGCGAAAGCTCAGGTGATCTTCCTTGACGGAGAAGGATCTGCAAATCCTTCCAAGCAAGCTGCCACCCACAAACGAAGCGTTCGGCAGTCTGATGCTGGTAACTCATCAGACTCTGAATAGTTTTGCTGTACTGAAGGCGTGCTTCAAGGAATATAGGCTTTATTGTGGCAAGATGTTGCTATGCTTTCAGTACTAGTAATAGAAAAAGTTTGTGTAGTAGTAATAGATACATGTTGAAATCTGAAGATAAAACAATCGTGTATGCTGTCGTTGCTGTGCTCTCTGCTGTCGTAGATTGCTCTCTTGTCTATCATACCTACTCCAGTTTGTTTGTTCAAATCTGAAGAGCCAATCCAACCATGTGATATTGCAGACTTTTTTTTTGCGTATAACCATGGAGCTTTATTCATCAGAGGTGCTCAAGGCCCTATCTGCCAACAGAGTAGTGACCAAGAAGCTAGGGTATGATTCCAACCAGCAATCTGACACCATCAGCGTACTCGCATGCTTTGCAAACAGATGGGCGGCATTGTTAGCGGATCTTATTACATGTTGAACATTAAATGAAACAAAATGAGAAGCTAACTCTCCAATGTCAAGAAGGATAGGTGCCACAATCGACCTCGCGTTGTGGGAGTTTCCCAGGGTTGAACAAACTCCAGACAATCAGTTTACAGTAGCACGTGTGAAAAGCCTCGAAGATTTGCGAATATCACTCCTCGCACTGCCATCGCCTCAGCGATCAAAGGCTCAGTGATGCCAGGAAACGGCTTACTCCACGCCGCTATGAACTTCCCAGCCGAACGAGCCACACCTCCTACACCTGCATTTCCGTTGGTAAAAGAAATTGCAGCATCAGTATTTATCTTCATCCAACCCTCCAGCAATTGTAGGGCCTCACGCGCTAGCTTCATGGAATTTACAAGATCCACCGCTATCTGGTTGTGCGTCCACCGGCTACGTGACTGCCAAATAGCCCACATCACCGTAATAATCTTGGCTCGGTCCCCTGTATTGAACCTAGATTCACACAGGATATCACGAGCCCATGTCGCTGGATGAAGTCTTGGAAGTGAAATATCCAACCAAGTTTGAGCCTCCGTCGAGAACCTCTTTGCATGGGAACAATGGATCAGTGCATGCATCAGGTCTTCATCCATTGCCAAGCAAACATTACATCTACTAAGCTCTTTAATATGCCGCCGTTTGAATTCATCCGATAGAATCCCATGAATGACACGTCACCAAAAGACTCTCACTTTGGGCATTACCTTCAGTTTCCATAGTGCCTTCCACATCTGTTCTTTTGACTCCGAGGATTCGATAGCCGACTCTTCATCTTGAGCAGAATGCTCTTTGTGATTCATTAAAGCACGATACGCCGATTTAACAGAATGTACACCACTTTTCTCCAAGTTCCACGCAACCAGATCATCACCACCTTCGTTTCCGAGAGGAATATTAAGAACAGCGGCTGCATCTGGTGCTGGTAAATTAGCTTGGACTACCTCTTCGTTCCACCTTCGTGTGGCTGGATTAATGAGCTCCTCCTCATTGCGTATGTACCCTATGGTCTGTACAATAGGTTCTGCTCTACAATGTCTATTAATAGAATCTCTACAACAAGGCTGCCTCTGCCATGCTGTCCATCAATAGATTCGATGTCCTTGGTGTCACCTTTTCAGCTGCTCACTCATTTCCCCATGTGCTCCTTCTCATCATCATGCTGACTATTAACTGTGAACGGTGTAAAGCTGCTAGTGAGTCTGTGAGCAGATTGTGCTGCTGCCAGTACCACGTACTCTGATGGCGGCTTCAATGCTGAGAAAATTTGGGCAAGATTGAATTGCAACTTCATGCCGGTCGGTTGGTCAGGCCACATGAATGCACTGGGATGCATTTGCACTGGGCAAATGATGTTGTTCCATATCTCCTACGGGGCTGCTTAAATCCGGACCGATTAGGTCCGGATTTTATCCGTTTGAGCAGCCGTCCGTGGGCGTGTCCGCGCGGACTGGAGTCATGCGCCCTACAGGGCTGCTTAAATTGTGAGAGTTTTCAAAGTGCACATATAGGCAAATACGAAAATGTCCTGAAAATATCAAAAAACCAAAATTGGCACATGCAAAAGGAGGCCACGGTTCAGGCCATGCTGGCCACGATCAGGCCATGCCGGCCACGGGGTGATGGACTAGTCTAGACAGTGGCGGAGCCAGGATTTGAGAAAGACCCGGCCCAAAATCTTGGCTCGGGATAACATAAAAAAAACTTGAACGATGGCATAGAGTTTTGATATGATTTTAGAGATGAACACATGTTTTCAACTATGATTCTTAATGGTCTTGAGAAATTACATAAAACATGAAAAAATCAAAATAAAGTAGTGCACACGTACACTGGTATGCTACACAATCAATTGTTTCTTTCATCCAAGTCTCTCGTGGCCTCATCGTTGGAAGAAGATGAACCAATACCTTAACAGACAAGAAACATGTAAGAAAATACACAAGCATAAGTAAAATAATCAATCATGCATACCAACATGCTACAAATACAAGAACTTACCAAAACGAAGAGGTAAAAATCCTTTGCGAGACTTATATGCTTGAAAACGATATAAAATATCATCATCATTGACAGTTTTGAACACATCTCGCTCAATATAACAAACCATGTTATGATTCACCCAATCATCTCCCATTTTATTTCTCAAATCAGTCTTGATAATCTTCATGGCTGAGAAAGCTCTCTCCATTGATGCCGTTGCGACCGGTAAAATCAATGCCAACTCGATGAGACGATACACCAAAGGAAAAACAGTGTGTCTGCCGGTCTGAACCATCTTCACAGCAAGATTACCAAGATCATGACAACTCACAAAATCTGAATCAGCTCTCACATCAGCAATGAATGTCTCAAGTTGGTTTCTAAGAACAAACGAAATATCATATATGGAGAAGTCATCAGCATACATCTCAGCAAGTTCAACAAGCTTGTCTTCATCAAAATTAGCAAATGAGTTCTTTGGATCAAGACAAGCAATGCACCTCAACAATTGAGTAGATTTTTCAGCAAATCGGTTATTTAACTCAACTATAATCTGATCATGCACAACATTAAATATTTCAAACCTAAAGCGGTGATAGTAAGTTACCATTGTGCAACCACGACCCCTTGAGCGACCTCGAGCGGGTACTGTATCATCCATGTTTGGCACTACAATCTTATACTTAATGCAGTAGTCAAGTGTCTCCTTCAAGAGTGCATCCCAACCATTTTCTCTTATACCTTGAAGTTGCTTCAATGTTATGCCAATCAAACTCACTGCACGAACAATATTCTGATCTTTCTTTTGCAAACAATGTGACAGCTCATTAGTCTTGCCCAACAATCTGATCATAAGATGCAATATGAAAACAAACTCAAAGTTCTCCATTTGAGAAATCAAGCCACCGGCTGTGGTTCGTTGTGTTAAATTTTCTCCATCATCATGAACATTCTCTAACACATGAAGAACAGATTTCCACATCATAATGAACCTACACAAAGTTTTATGGTGTGTGCCCCATCGTGTATCCCCGGGTTTTACAAGGTTGGTTGCTTGGTTTTGCCCTTTCCCAGAAGAGATTTCCCCAGATTCCAATTGGCTCACCATGGTGTCATGTTGATGTTGGGCTATTTCATCATGTCTTTTACAAGAAGCATTGACAGTGTTGACAATCAAAGTGTTGATGTTGAAGAAATCCAATACAGAGGAACAACACTTGGCAACAGCAACAACTACCAACTGCAGCTGATGAGCAAAGCAATGAATGTAAAATGCATATGGATTTTCATCCAATATCAGTCTTTGCAGCCCACGAAATTGCCCTCTCGTGTTAGAAGCTCCATCATACCCTTGCCCTCTCAATTTAGACATAGATAAGCCATGTGTACGAAACATACCATCCAAAGCTTGCTTCAATGAAGCCGCTCTCGTGTCAGGAACATGCCGAATCCCAATAAATCTCTCTATCACATACCCTTGCTTGTCAACAAACCTACATTATAATATAAGGAATCGTTAGTAAAGAACAAACATGCAAGTAAAGAACAAACATGCAAGTAAAGAACAAACTACTAACCTCAAAACCATAGCCATTTGCTCCTTTATAGATCCATCTCTAGACTCATCAACAAGTAAAGAAAATTTCTTGTCTCCAATATCCGCGATAATGGATTTTGTGGTCTCCTCCGCACAAGCCCGACACAATTCCTTTTGTATCTCATGAGAAGTCATCAAATGATTCCCACCAGCACTATCAAGCAAAGTCCTAGCATTTGGATCGTTTTTTTTGTACCAACCCATCATCTCCAAGAAGTTACCCTTATTCTTTGAGCTCGAACTCTCATCATGACCACGAAAAGCAAGTGCTTGCAACATAAGAAATCTGATAACACTTAAAATAATGATAAGCCGAGCTTTGTACTCTTGTTCATCCTTTTTACTACCACGCTCCATCACATATGTCACAGATTGCCTTTGATTTTTGTATGCCATATAACACTGTCTAGATTTATTATGAGCACTATCAGGTTTACCAACATGGACATCTAGAACACCAGGACCCTCTTTCCAATTTTTAAAGCCCACCTTTGTGAATGATTCAGTGCCAAAATTATGTGCTCTAGGTTGCTTAAAAAGAAAGCAACAAAAACAAAATGCGGCATCTTTAGCAACACTATACTCCAACCAATCACCATGATTACTGAACCAAGTATCATGAAAGCTTCTAAGTTTAGCAGCTTGCCCAAAAGCCGACCTCTTATATTTATGACCTAAAGGTTGGCATGGACCCAAATTAATATACTCTCTTCTAGCAACATCTCTAACGTTAGGATCCAAATCCTCAATAGGTGTCCTAAGACCAGGGTCCGAAACGATCAGATTCATACCGAGTCCAAGACGAGTATTGATATTGGCAACACGATCTGCAAGATTGCTACTTCCTTCTGCTGAGATTGAAGGTCCACTATGGGGTGCTGATTCTGTTTGGGTAGCATCTTCGGGTTGAGGAGCTTCTTCAGGTTGAGGAGGTTTTGAGATAGAGGGGAAAAATCTCTTCATCTTCAGTTCCTAAAACATAAACCGAATGTAAATAATTGGTAGAACTGTAAATCAATCGATTAGAACAGAATTCCTAGGAGAATCAAGCTGAGGAGAAATTACCAGGAGCACCGAGGCTTGGAGAAATCGATCTTGCAGGCCGCGAGCTCGAACCCTAGAAATCAATCTTGCGGGTCTGATGCGGGGCAACGACCCAGAGGAGAGGAGATGCGGGGCAGGGGCCAGGCTGCACGCCGGCAGCAGCAGGCAGGGGCTGGCGACGGGTGGAGCCGCGGAGGCGCCGGGCGCGGACGGCGGATCGACACGACGGGGCGGCGGGGCGCGATGGCAGTCTGTGCGATGGTCTGCGTCCTGTTCTGTTCGGCTCACATGAGCGAGCGAATGAGCGAGCAAACAGCGAAGGGAGCGTGGCCTGGCTGCAGCGTGAGACATGGGCCAGGCCTGGGCTGCGCCCCGGGCCAATAATTTTTTTTCCTAGATGGTAACTGAGTTTTTTCCTGCGACCCGGGCCACGGCCCAGGCTGCCTGGGGCCCAGCTCCGCCACTGAGTCTAGATGTACAAAATAGGATGTCGGCCACTGGTTCAGGCCATGTCGGGCACGATCAGGCCATGCCGATCAGCCCTCGGCCTCCATGTACCACTGCTGCTTCTTCTCGTAGTAGGCCCTCTTCCTTGGGGTGAAGCAGGTCAGGTCCATGGCCATGATCTGCGCCTCTTGGGCGGCCAGAGCGAGCTCGACCTCCCTCCTCTTGTTCTCGGCCTCCATGGCCCTTGTCGAGGCTTCCAAGGCCTTGGTCTTTGCATTCTCCTCCTCTATCTCGAGCTTCTTTGTTTGGACGAGGAAGAAGTTCTTCGTCACCTCCTCTCGCTCCCGGCGCTTCTTCTCGTCCCTCTCGTCCTTCTTCTCGGTCTCCTTGTCCTTCTGGGTGATGAAGCCTTGGAGGGTCTCCTGCAGCGCGATCGTCGTGGCGTCCCGCTTCAGGTCGAGCTTGGAGTTGACCCGTCCCCTTAGCCTTTCGCTTTCCGGACCATCGAAACCCGTGGCCATTGGCGGCACCCCTCCGGGCACGGCCACTCCTTTCTTGAGGGCGCTGTGAAGCTCCTTCCATTTCTGGTTGTCCTTGAGCTTCCGGTAGCAATGGGCGAAGTTGAATGACTTGCCCCCATGCTCGGCCTTGTAGACCTCCAACGCTTGGAACGCCTACACAAACGGCCATTGGAGGACATGGAACGACTACACAAACAGCAAATGGACAAGGAAAGGAAGGGTCACTCACCAAGTCGGCGATGCCGATGCCACTTTGCGGCCGGGCCGCGGCGTGCTCGAAGGAGCCGGTGAACTTGCTGCACTCCTGCGAGATGAGCCTGAACCTCTTTTGGATGGAGAGCTCGGTCCGTGTGGTGGCCATGGAGTACGGCTGGAGGAGGGCCCGTTCATGGTAGTTCCTGAACATCCTCGCCCAGTACGCGCTGCCCTTCATCTCTGCCCCGATAATGGTGTTCTGTCCCACCTCCATCCATGTGTCGCAGAGACACTCATCCTCCTTCTCGGTGAAGCCGGCGCCCCGCTTGACGTTCCTCCTCGCCGCCTTGGCCTGCTGGGTGAGCTCGTCCATGAACAACGGCATGTCGGCGATGTGGTGTTCATCCGCTCCGTCCTCCTCCAGCTCGTCCCCGGCGTCGATGTAGCTCGCACGGCCATTCTCGTTGATGAAGTCGTTCATGTACGCGTCGCCTTCCTCAAACGTCAGTCCCGGAGTCGCCTGAGTTGACGGGACCGGCGTTTTGTCGAACAGGTTGCGGGGCACGGGAAGAACGCCCGGCGGAACGCGGATGCAACTTTTGCGGGGCGCGGACAGCCCAGAGCCCGGCGCGGTGTTCAGATCGATCGAGCCCACGGCGGGGCCGCGGAGCGGCGACGAATCTTCCACTTCAATCGAGTAGAAGGGCTGCGGCGTCGGGTCACGGCCGGGCAAGTACCCGTACGTCGGCGCGGGGGATGCGTCGGCGTCGGGGGGGGGGGGGGGAAGCGCGACCAGGCCGCGGACGTGTTGGAGCTGGCAGCCTGCGAGGGAGGCACGTACGTCGTGGTCGTGGTCGCCGGACGCATGCCCAGCACGCTCATCACCGCTTCCGCCGCCGCCTGGGCGATCCTGTTACGCTCGTCGTCCATCGGCGACAACTTCTCCTCCTTCGCTCTCCTCCTCCGCCCCGCCCTCTTGGCCGACTGCTCCCTCCTCTCTTCGTCCGTGAGCACCTTCGGCTTTTACATCGGCTTTGGCGGCGGAGCGGCGGGTTCGGCCGGCAGGGCAGGGCGGGACATGGATAGTGTTTTTGGCGGGCGGAGGCTGGGGGTGGGAGAGGAAAGAGAAAAATGTGTGCCTCTTTTTGGCGGGTCAGGGCGCCAAGTAGTGGACACGATTGTGTCCAGAGTTGTCCGGGAGGCTGCTCAATTGTGGACCAAATTTGGTCCAGATTTGAGCAACCGCGGACAAAAAAACGGACAGCAGTCCGTTTGGGCAGCCCCACAGGGTCTTGGTTTTGTCCGGGGCTGCTCAAATCCAGACTGTCTTGCGCAATTGAGCAGCACCGTAGAAGATGTCCTTAGATCCAATGTACGGCCAGGGGTTTAAGATTGATCTCTTCATCTTTCTTGAACACGCTGGCAAGTGAGTTTGCATCATTGCTGTGACGCAGGTTGGTGAATTTCTCTAGTACAGCATGAATGTATTGTGTCAATGCTAATACCGAGTCTCCGTATATTAGTAGGTCATTCATTTGTGACCGATCATACGTGATATCGATCTAGAAGGAGGCATTTTTTTATTTGAGTGAGGTCAAATCTTCATGATGCAAGCAGACACCACAACACTTTTTTGCCATACCAATCAACTCGGACGGCCAATTAATAATTAATTACCAAATTCTAGTTCTTAAGCGCTTTGCTTAGGACACCTAACAGCTGATGTAACCACAAAAAGACATGGATCAACCGGACTAACAAAAGGTGGGCAGCTGACTAAGACCCATGCGATGATATATATTCATATATATATATATAGATAGATAGATAGATAGATAGATAGATAGATAGCTCGATCGTCACAAGGAAGAGACGACGAAAAGGAATTGGAGTAGGGGATGAAAAGTTGTTGGAAAGCATCACCCATAAAGGATCGTCATCCTATCTATATAGTCCTGAAAGGAAGCTATAAGATGCGGATCTTGGATCACCGACGAGACACTCATCTCTATATGAAATGATTTCATATTTGAGGTTGCAACAACACGATTACTGGGTAACCACTACGGGTGGTGTTTGTTCGTCAGGCATGCCTTCATCTTAACTTCATCGTGAAACTGCATGCCAGATTACCAAACATACAACAAGTCATCGGATCAAATCTGATTATCGCATAATAAGTAAACTCAGAGACAGATATATCAGAAGCACCCTGAAAATGTGAGCAAATGGATTTACATTGCCAGAATTGCTGCTTCTTGTATCTGTCCATGTCATCTAAAGTACGGGGTATTGCATGGTGGCTTGTCTATTACTCCCTCCGTTCCATATTAGATGACTTCTTTTTATTAAAAAATAGATGTATACATTCACTTTTATCCAAATAGAAGTCATCTAATTTGGAACGGAGGGAGTACTACGTTAGTTCCAAAAAGATGTTTTACATTGTTTGGATGTATCAATACATGTTTTAGTGCGTAGATTCACTTATTTCCGTTCAATGTAGCTTATAAAACACCTTATAATTTAGAACGGAGACCCTAGTTAGATATTTGTACATCAAGAGTCAATACGCCAAAACACACCAACATTAACAGTAGTAGGTTTTAATCTCGACTTTGAAAAGATGATTTCTTTTGTGTTGTTGTAGAAAGCCACCCTTTTCCTCTCTTATGTTTTTCTACATTGTCCCAAAATTATTATATTTTACATGAGTGTACTTTCTCCTCTGTAACATACTAATATAAAACGTTTTAGCATGCTAAATTAGCCTACCAAACGTCTTGGACAAAGCTAATACTGGATTATACTCCATACATCATGTTTACGCATAATTCTCTAAAATACCGATGTATCTATATAAAAAAATGCGTCTAGATAATCCATACCTAGAAAAATTTGTGTCAATTAATTCAGAACGAAAGGAGTCGAAGAGTCTATTCCTGGTCCCAAACACATACCATACCAATTAGAGTGTTGGACCACGAACGATGGTTGACCAGGCATCTAGAACAAACGACAATCAACTCAAAACGCTTGGAATCACATTCTCTATCCGCCCAACAATCGGGGGACGGCATGCACTCAAAGAGACACCAGAAGTTGCATTACAATTATCAGATTCGGCAGCCAAACTGGCTCACCTTTGCCTTCCTCGTGCATTTTGGCCAGACAAACATTTTCGCAGTTGGCATGGCATCTGACCCTGTTGCCTTTTTGGCTTGCTCATAATTGCCTGCTAGAAGGTGTTGAAGAATCCATCCATCGTGGGCCTCGTGCGTTGGTTACACCCTTGTGCCTTTATGAACGGATCACTCTGTCTCTGATTGTACCCATGTTAAGAGTAAGATGTTTTTTTTTCTAAAATGGGGAAATGACCCCAGGCTCTGCATCGAGATATGCACACATCTTTTCACTACTTCCTCTGTTCGGTTTTACCTGTCGCACAACTGTATGGCCGCACATGCATGCTTTGTACTATCTCCGCGTCAAGTAAATCGAAACGGAGGGAGTACAAAGTTACAAATCATGTATCGCATAAGATCAAAACATGCATCAACCAATAAATAGCGACAACATAAAACAATTAGGGATCCCTAATGCGATTTTACATCACGAAACTCGGCTAAAGATATTCTGAGCAACCGCCAGAAGCCGGGTACACCCAGTAGGCATAGGGTCCCGCTGATCCAACAGGAGCAAGAGACGCCCATAACTGAATCTAATGGGCTTTTGTGACAGTAACTATAAAATTTCGGTTATTATATGAGTGCAAAACCGGTACCATTTAGTTTTAAAACATCGAGAAAAATCTTATATCCACCCATTTATTATTTTGAGATAGTGACTGGCATTTTCTTTCATGAGTTTTGGAAGCTTTCAAATATTTTTTCAAAAAAGCGAGCTTCATGAAACTCGGTAGCCATTTGTCTTCCCTCATACTATGGGGGGCTCTTAGACCAATCTGAAGAAGTTATCACTAATGAGTAACCTTCAGTCCGAGGAAAATCACAATCGGAAAGAGAATGGAAGCGGGTCGCCAGGTATCGGTGGGCGGTGGCTCGGGACGGCGTAGAAAACCAGAACCGTCACTTGTGGTTCTAGTTAATAATTTTTGTGGTTGACGAGATGCATGGGAAAATGTCAAAGCCATGAACGACCACAGACAGAGAGATACGTAGATAGGAATTGGAGCAAAAGAAAATAAATGGATGCACATGCAAGTGCACTTGGGAGTGGGCCAAACATCCTTTTCAGTTTTAAAAGTCACCATGTCTTTTAATGCTTGATTCTGTGAACCTGGAAAGGCAATGGATCTTTCAGCACTCATATCTTCTTAGACTTTCCCACGATACTTGTCTGCATTCTAAGAAACGCTTCTTGAATTATTAATCCGAGGCACCGATACTTGCAAGTGTGCAGTTTCATTATCGCACAATTTCGTAAAAGTATGACTTCCGATTAATATCGTCCCAAGAGAGCTATAGTGAAGACTCTCACAATTCTGACAACTGTGTGCTAAACTATAAGTGGAAGTGGAGATGAAAGTGTGAATGTGATAGTGTTGATAAAAAGAAAGAACAGAAGACGTAAATGGAGAGTTCAGAGTCACCACTAGTATATTATTATTAGAGCGGAGATGGTTTATATCGTTTAATATCACCTCGCTGATGTAATATAAGAAGTGCCCTGAGTCTATTAGCCATACACGCCACCTGGCGGGGCTACGTCACATGACACCGGATCAATTACACTTTTCTTTACATGTCAACAAATTTCCACCGTGTGTGCACCCTCAAACCTATTAGCTGTGCACCCATGCAGACCAAAATGAGGATGACCAATTGAGCTGTAGGTCGTACCTAGGAGATCTAAACGGAGAGAAATCGATTGTTTCTGGGTCAGATTCCTGGGGCTAGGGCGTGAGGCATAGACGGAATTGCGGACGGTCAGACATGTGATCATATTCTGGGGTCGCTGACAAGCGGCCGAAGCGGGTTGGCGTCCATCCCGGCCAATTCAGTCTCGACGGGAGACTGGTGCCAGCGCTGCCGCTTACCGCTTTGGCTAGCTGCTCGCTCCATGCTGATCAATCAATTTCTCTTCGTTTAGATCTCCTACGATACAGCCTACAGCTCAAACTTTTTTTTTAACGAAGGCAAAAACTTTACTTATATTTGTTAAGAAGAAGGTGCCCGATTTATTATTGAAAGAAACCGGGCGAAAACCATACAACAAACTTGCCCGGTTTGTCTAATCCCCTTCATTTTCCAAGCGACAAAGAACATGTATTATTCTTAGATATTTATATCTAGTAATATCATTTTCTAATTGTTTGATTGTGTTAATTTGTACAATTTGTCTCACAAATCGTAAATTTCGAATTAGTTAGGTCACTGCCTCACTGGGCATTCATGAACCCAATCTGTATATATTGTATATAAATGTTAGCTTGATGAACTGATTTGTGTATCTCTAACCAGCGGTCTCTAATGCAATTCAATGATATTTATAAGATTACAGAGGATATCAAGCATTGGATTTTAAAACACTTCAGAGATTGGTGGACTTGTTCCCAACAATAGTCAAAGTGTTAAATTTTTTGGAGGAGGAGGATAATGATAGAACAAACAGAGATCAAGCGTTGGTGCTTTAGTGTACTTTCAGTCATTCGATTTTGTGTTCTATTTGCCGCTCATGTTGACTATTTTTATAGTAACAAACATTTTGTCACAAACACTGCAACATAAAGACATAGTGAATGCTTCTTGACTGCTTCATTGACGTTCTTGAAATATGCTTGTCAGCACTGAAAATTGTGAAAACTTATTTACACAATCGCTTTAATGACGAAAGTTTGAGTGATGATCTCATTTGTTATGTGGAGAAAGAAGAAATGAAGAAAGTCACTAATGATCAGGTGGTTGATAGTTTCATGAAATTGAGAGGTTGCAAATTCTAAAATTTAAAGGTAACCTGTCCACTTCATTAACTTAATCGGTCCATTCCTCTATTTTGAGTTCTTGCCTAAGTTTCTCCATATTTTATTCTACTTTCTGTTTTATAGGTTGGTGGATTGCTGGATGGCCTTTTTTTTATCAAGCTGCAGTGCCGTCATATTTTGTTAGCCAGTGTCATCTTTAAATCTCCATTTTACATTAGTAAACCAATATTGTCAAATCTCAATGGATTATTTATTTTTATTAGCACTGTTATTGCCACTTTCTACTATTATAGATATCTGAGTGTTTTCGCTTTTCGGAGAATTATATATGGTCAAAACTGGTGCATAGTTTAAAACTTGGTCTATTGTTTCTTAGAAAATTTATATACTGTCATGCGGCATTGTAGAGTTGTGCACCCTGGGAGTTGTTTGCTGTAGCTTCGCTGCTGGCCACAACGTATTCGGTCCCGGAGGTGTGAGTCAGGATAAAAGGTGGGGCTAGTTTGTCTCTTTGGGCTTGCCTTATTTACTTTCCCTCTCTCATATACATCTACAATATACTATATACTTCATATACTTAGTTTTTGGTCAAATACGTTGAGTGCATTTGAATACACATGACTTGAGCTGGGCCCGTCCTAACTCTCGGTTCACTATCCTCTTTGATGTTAGGAAGAGTGCAAGACAAAATATCTTTTGTGATTTTGTCACATGGAAAGGCACATTTCTTTGCAACAGTTTGAATCCTCAACTTAGTAAGAAATAGAAGGCCAGCTATATAGTGGTTAAATAAGAAGAATTGCAATCACCGGTGTACTTACGGCGGGCATGCAGACATAACATCTCACATGTGGACCCACCACAAGTGAAAGATCATATTCATTCATGGTCCCTGGCGAATAGGCTTCTTAATATTGAGTTTGTGGTGTACCATTTGGCACCGTGACTGATCTGAAGCTTTTATTAAAATAGCTTCACAAGTGGCACCAGATTAGTATCTTATAAAGTAGCATTGAATGTGTCCAAGTTGATTTGAGTTGGTGATCTGCCACATCAATGTTGGCCCACTATTAGGCCAAAAAGTGGCCTTTTGGTTTAGGCCAAAAGGTTCCTTTGTTCATCATAGGAGAATATACAAGATGCCTCACCTCCAAACACAGAGATGGTGGAGCAAATCCTGCCACAATAACTAAACACACACTAATTAAATATGATCTGTTAAGCTTACTGGCAGGGATGAGCTACCAGGCCACACGACACATAAAAAAGTAAAACATAGAAGACAATTTTTTTTTGGACTTGTTTAGTAAATAACTTCTTTAGTACATTAATTTGATGATTCAAGAGAGAGGGTAGACGATAACAGAAGAATACACAGAAAATAGAAATGACAGCAATGAATGATAGTGATTTCTATGGTCGACCTTTAACATGTTAAATAAAATTATGAAAGAGGAGGTATCTAGTGACAAATGTCAAATGTGGTTGTAGTGCAAAGTGGTGATAAACTGAGAATATATGCCCGTGGATTATCATCTTAAAAAGTGTCCAGAAATTTGTGAAAGCAGGGTTCGATAAGGACCACGGTGTGGCTAAGATTCATTTCTGATTAGAACCATGAAAACGATGTACAAGAAGGATAGCCGAGCAAGATATGAGAAATAATACTTCGAGACTTGAAGACCATGTTGTCTTGGTGAGACGATTTGGCTAATTTGAAGACCTTGTTTTCCTTTTTTTTATTCGTTAAGTATATCAATTTTTTCGATATACTTTACCGTATGCACCAATCCAATTATATGACCTGTATAGAAAAATCTATTAGCTCGGAGAAGATTAAAATCAAAATAACAAGATTTGAGATCCTTCCAGAGAGACATCCAAGACACCAACTGGAACAGAAGGATTTTTTTCCATGTATTCACATCTTTGGAACTTGATTCATGCTCTCGATGTCACATTGGCACATGCATTAGATGCACAGATTTGAGAGAATTCGGTGTTTCAGAGCACACACAAACATAAGAGGTAAGTATTAGCATTTACTTCCTCTAAACTATCCACCCTCGCAATAATATGAAGAGGAAAAAGGAAATATTCATTTTCTGTTCCAAGGAACATAGCTATAAATATTTTCAAAACTATAAACCACCTTTGGTGTTATAAGATCTATAACCTCCTGCCTAGCTGGTAGTCAAAGGATATTCACCCTCCCTCTCCTCATATGTACTTCAGGCAGTTTTCCTCCCTCAAGCTTATAACAAGAGAGTTGCCCCAAATATTTACATATCTACCGTACAAAGAATTTACTTTCTCCAATGCCCTCTACATGCCATCGATGGCGATCGTTATTGCCGCCGGTAACCCTTCCTTGCCCCCACCCCACCTTGGCGATGCCTTGTCCGCAACTGATGCGAGACGGATGACAGTACGTGCATTATCATGCTTCACATTGTGCCACAATCGCTCAATGCTAGGCATAAGTACTTTAGCAGCCCAGTCCTCGATCTTCTCCTCGGTCACCCAGGTGCTGCTAACCATGCGGTCAATGGCATCTTCATCGATTCTGAACGAATTGCTGCTCCCCATGATCAACTCAAATTTTGCTGATATGCAATCTGTAATACTCTTCCTAAATGGACCAAAGTCGACTGGCCGAAACACAATCGCATCGTCAACGAGTTCCAATAGATCGCAGTCAGGAGCTGGCGTCGAGCACAGGACTGCAAGCTGCCCTTTCTCTTGCTCTTGCTCCACTGACAACTCGCTGGAATTATGAGAACCCTCAGTGTCATCCAAGGCACCGACTGCCAAATTGAGGTCAAGAGACAGACCATGACCACTAGACACTTCTTTTGCTACTTTTGCCGGGCGAATATCATCACATAGCCAATCTGCTCGGTGCTTAACCTGCCTGTCCGCAATCGAGAGCTCTAGCTGCCAACTAGAGCTTGCTATCTCCAACATTCTTCCTTCAACTTGGAGCGAAGTCTCAACGTTTGGCCCTTTAAGTTCCTCGGGCACCCAGTTGGTAGTAAGAACAAAGATGACATTGCCAAGGCTGACCTCACGGCCACGAGAGTCCGGAAGGCGGCCTGTCTCCATTGCTCGCTTGATTTTTCCACGAACAACTGTGTCCAATTGATCAATGCCTTCGAGAACAATTACTGAGAATGGGTTCTGCCGAACTGCCTCAGTGACCCGATCAAGCGCAGTTTTCCCCCATAAACCCATGTTTAGTCCATCATTCCGAATCCTGTCCAACTGGGAGTCACCACCAAAGTTCACAATGACTGGTCTTGCGTTTACCATCAGCCCAGACAGTGCGTTCACCATCTTCCGCTTACCTGCCTGATCAGGGCCAACAAACATGAGCCACATGTCACCTCTTGTTCGAAGGGTTCGCCGCTTGTCACTTCCAGATCTGCATTGTATCACAACAGCAGCGATGGCTGCAGCTGCATCATACTGCCAGCTAACCTTCTCTGTCAGTCCCTTGAGGAGCCTCTTGAAGGAATCAATATCCGAAATTCCAGCAATCTTAGCCTTCTGCATGGCAGTTAGTCCCTCGTAATTTTCCTTCTGCTCTTTCTCCACAGTAGGATCGACGAGAGGGTCCAAGCGACCAAGCATAAGGTCCGTTTTCACTGGGCTTCTTGGCGGGCTCTTGCGGAGCTCAAGTGTCGGGGTGGCTGCAGGCTTTTCCCAATTGGTGTTCATCTTAAGAGTCGGAATAGTAGGACCCCTTGCAGTTGCCAATTTGGGCTCGACACGTGGGCGTGAACCCAACGAGACTAATGGCACGGAGAGTGCTGGTGCTCCAGAGCAGGTCGAATGGATGCGGGCACAAGTCTCACGCCATTTCTTCTCAAGCTCATCAGTGTTCCTCTTCCATTTCAACTCGTGTGCCTTGGACTGTAGAGAACACGTAGGATTATATCAATCATCAGGATTTTAATAGAAGAAAAATAGCTTTGTTGAGATTGAGCATGCAGAAGCACAAACCTGATTTTGATCACTGCTGCGCTGCAGCCAGTGTGGCAAACTGGGGTTGGTAGCCTCAGGGACGGATACTGGCTTGTCCTTCCTCTCCCCTGTAAGTTTAGCGAGCTCATGCTCAAAACCATCCTTGCAAAGCATGCACATCGGAGTACGGTTACTGCCTGGTGGCCACTGGAGAGGCGTCGGTACCATTGGCGTAGGCCGGAGCATAGGCGAAAACATCCCCACAGAGTTGCTGAGAATTCCACTGCCTCCAGGCCTGAAAAGTTTCTATAATTCGTCACATCTCCGGACTTAAATTAAAACGAGTGAGATTGCAAAATTTGAGCTGTTATAAGAGAAGCAACAAACGATCATCATATATAGGATAAGAGTCAATCACACTAAACTAAAGAACCTGACTGTTTATCATATCAAAGTTCTCCATGTCCCCAAAACAAAAAAATAAAATCTGCTGAAAACCGCAGAATAAGTAGCAAGAATCAAAGGATCAAAAAATTCCACAAGACCAGACATGCTAGATGAAACAAGGAAGCTGAACATCAAGGCAGGGAAGACGCACCTCAGCCCAGGTCCCGCAAGCGGCGTGGCGCGGGCGATCGGCACGGCTTGGAGATCCCATTCATCCTCCATGCCTGGGTGATAGATCTTGCAGCGGAGGTATGTGGCGCACGCCGCTGTGGCGACAGCCCACACTACGCCGCGCCCGAAACGCCTGAGCAGACGCCCCATCTCAGCAACGGCCGCCTTGCCCCCTTCGGACGACGCTGCGCCTACGGCGGGGCCTTCGACGAGCCACTTGAGGTCCCCGAGGTCAAGAACCACCCCGCCGTGCTCATCGACGAGCCTCTCGATCACGGCGCCTAGGTCCACGATCCTCTCTGCCATCGCCACCTTGTCGCCGGCGAGGTTGGCGAGTTCCGGCTCCAGCCGCAGGATCTTGGCGGCAGCAAGGGCAGGGGAGCTGGCCGTTGGGATTCTGCGAATAACCTCCTTGAGCACTGCGTCCGGGCCGGCGTCTCCAACGAGCACTGGATTGCGGCGGGCCGGCTTGAGCATGACATCAAGCACCTTGTGCGCATCGTCCCCACCGGCGACTCCAGAGGCCGCCGCCGCCAGGCGAGGGTTGAGGTAGGCGTTGGCGGGGCCGGCGCGAGGGAGAGGGGAGGGGGATGGGGAGAACGTGGTCGGCGTCGTCGCCGCGGTGCTGGACACGGGGGTGGAAGAGGACGGGGAGGGCGAGGTGAGCGACTGTTCGATGGTGTTCTTGACGGTGGCAGAGGAGAAGGACGCCTCGCGCATGACGCGGCTGACGGAAGGGTCGTCGAGGATGGAGAGCACGAGCTGTTCCAGCTCGACCTTCACGGCGAGGAGCGGCTGCTGCGCCGCCTCGGGGCAGCCGCGGCGCTGCTGGGCCTGCGCGCGCTTAAGCGCCGCAACGAGCGCGTTGGACACGGGAGGCGCGGCCGGCCCTCCCCCCTTACTAGCGGCGGCACCCGCCATGGCAGGCAACCTGTCGAGCGCGACGGAGAAACAGAGCTCGAGCGCGCGGCAGTGGAGAGGGTGCGCGGAGGCGGCGGCAGCGGGTCCCCCGGCGGCGGCGGCCCGCGCGCAGGCCTTGCGCAGCAGGCCGGCCGGCGCGGCGAGCAGCGCGGCGGCGACGTGGAGCGGCGTGGTGGCGACGTGCCTCCGGCGCGCCGCCTCGTCCATGGCTCGCGCGAGCGCCGCCGCCGCGTCGGGCGTGAGCGTCTGCTGGATGGTGCTGAGATCCGCCCTCATGGTCGTCGTCGTCGCCGCCGGTGCGGCCTGGCGGTCATGAATCGATCAGAGAACAAGGCAAGGTGAATTCTTGTGTGTTGTTCTGCAAAGGTTCGTCTTTGGGCGCCTGGCCGCCGGCGGGCGCGGGTGCGGCGCGTGGAGGAGAAGGATCCTGGGAGAAAAGGGGGAGCGCAGACCGGGGGAGGAGGCGGAGGAAACGAGAGCACTGCGATGCGATGCGAGCAAAAGTGGGGGGGAGAGAGAGAGAGAAGGAGGCGAATAGAATCTTCGTCTCCGACTTCGCTTCCTCTCTGCGTTTTACTCTAGAGAGCGTCAGCCGCAGGCCGCAGCTGCCTCGCCTGCGGATGAGGGTGAGAACGCCCGAAATTCTTCTCTTTTTACCACTCCTTCCCTGTCTTCTTTGTTTTCTTTTGGCCGTGTGTGAAGACAGGTACCGCGTCTCCACTCCCCATCCCTGCGAAAGAAACGTTACCGGTAGCTGTTTTGTCGCACGAGAAAATATGAGCGGATTACTGGATTCCTATAATTTATGTTTTCTCCGCAATATCTTTAGCATCTCTACTCCAAACGGCCCAATAGCAGCTCCGAGCGCCCATTGACGCTGATTTTTTTTGTTGATAAAACGTAAAATGCCCAACTTTGAATTACCAAAGCTCAGGGTTTTACAACGGCAATTACAAAACAGGTGCTGAGGAAATCAGCTTACAAGCACAAAAAAAAATCGCAAGACACATGGCTTGAATTACTCCAAATCGTTGGATGCTGTAACGATCGTTGAATGAAGGTGACGCGAGAGCGAACTTGACGACAAAGCTTCAGAATCGTTGAAACAAGCTCAAAATCTGCAACCGAAAATCAACCAGTCTCTGAAGTGCCATCCGTCTCCACATCCGAAGAAGGCCCCTGCCCCCTCGCTCGGTTTGAAGAGCGCCGCACCGTCAGAGTTGGAGAAGCTCGCCCTAGAGCACAGAAATGGCTAAAGGATTACAAGGTCACCAAGGGAGATCAAGGATACAAGCAACTGAAGCAGAAAGCACGACGAGAATGGCAACGCAGACCACCCAAAGACGCAAAGCACCCACGCCATGTTAACCGGTAGAGACTGGCCTCCCAAGACGGTGCCTTCAAGAAGGGAGCGACACCAAAGCGTAGCCGCCGTCCGGTCCATCAAGTGGACCAAACATTTTCATCGGAGACCTAGATCAAATTGGCATGGAGCCTCGACAACATCCCCAAGGGGAAGCATGGCATCTGAAAGCGTCACCGCCGCCGGTCGAGCAAAGCAAGGCAAGGTTTTCACCTGGGAACCACTACCACTATCCAATGAGGACAAGTCGGCAACAAGGGTGGAGCTGGGACAACTGAGACACCAGGGAGAGGAATAGAGAAAGCTCTCGACCACGACCGACCCACGATGGAGCCAACGTCATAAGCACGGATTGAGGCACCGTCCAGCACCTTGCGTTGTGGAGCTCACTACCAAGCCACCGCTACACCCACCTCTCAGGGCCGCCTCCCCGACTTCCAAGGATTGCCAACCTCACCCGCCTGCACGAAGCCAGCCACCCCAGCTACCGCGACAGGCAACTCCTCCTAGGGCCCCTGCCATCCTCAGTTCACTAGTGGTGTCTCTCCATAAATAATAACATTCATCCATGCATGGTAAACAAATTACAGCTAGGCAATTGACAGAATAATGATGAGCAACCCAATACATATACTAATGATATGGTGTCTAGTGTGAGATTCATTCGGGCATTACAACAATATACATAGACCGTTCTAACCGCATCTATGACTAATAATCCACCTTCCGGTTAGCGCCCCCACCCCTTTTAGTATTAAGTTGCATGCAACAGATTATCGCCTTAAGAAATGTGTGTAAAGTAAGTAAGTAAGTAAGTAACATCATCCTTAGATAAATTACTACTGTTTTATCCCTACTAGCAACAAACACATCTACAACCTTAGAGCTTTCTGTCACTGCCCCAGATTAAATAGAGACATGAACCTAATATCGAGCATAAATACCCCCTATTGGAGTTACAAGCATCTACTTGGCCAGAGCATACACAAGTAATAGAGAGCATGCAAGAGGCAAGATAGGACGAATGAAAGGAAGCAGGCAAGTCGACCCGACAGTCCACGGAAAAAGAAGAGGACGGAGTGGAGGCCTCGGATCCTGTAGCACCCGGATTTTCGTGCTGCTCCTGACCCGCGGCGTCATTAAATAGCACACACATGATATATTATGAGTAATAACTTTAGTACTCAATATTCATCGGATCCCAGCAAACACAACATGGAGAATTACATAAAGATGATCTTGATCATGATATGCAGCTCACAAGATCTAAACATGATAGCACAAGAGCAGAAGACAACCATCTAGCTACTGCTATGGACCCGTAGTCCAAGGTAGACTACTCAAGCATCAGTCCGGAGGCGATCATGGCGACGTAGAGGCCTCCGGGGACGATTCCCCCTTCCGACAGAGTGCCGGGGAGCGGTTTTGATCTCTCCCAAAGTGGTGACGGCAACGGCGGCGGCTCGGGACCCGTGGAGGAAAAGGTGATTAACCGTTCAGCGTTTTTAGGTCAGGGGGGTATTTGTAGGCGAAAGACCTAGGACAGTGGGCGCCCGAGGGCGCCACACCACTTCCCGAAGCGGCAGGCAAGGGGCCCGCGCCACGAGGCGATGTGGCGGCCTCGTGGCCCCACTTCGTCTCGTCTTCGGTTTTCCTGAACGCATATTTTCCAAAAATAATTCCTGGTTGGCTCGTTTCCAATTTGGCGAATATTTCCTTAAAAGCTTTTCTGAAACCAAAAACAGCAGAAAACAGGGAACTGGCACTGTGACATCTTGTTAATAGGTTAGTCCCAGAAAATTCATAAAACTATATAAAATGCATATAAAATATTTAATAACATGATATAACATAGCATGGAACACAAGAAATTATGGATACGTTGGAGACGTATCAACATCCCCAAGCTTAGTTCTACTCGTCCCGAGTAGGCAAGAACGATAAAATAAGAATAATTGCTGAAGTGACATGCTCAAACACAATCTTGATCATGTAATATTGTAAGGCATGTAAAACTGAGATCAAATGAAGGGTTGTAGTTTATATTGATATCAAGTGAGTAATGAACAAACAAGTAGGTGAAGCAAGCAAAGCTTTCAATTATATAGTACTAGATAGCAATCAACAATGCAAAATAGATATTAGAGATGATTTAAGCTTCAAGCACAACAATATAATCATCTAATGCTTCCACCAAACATGACAACTTTATGAAAGGATCAAGTCAAGTAATAGCAATATGCACGTAGAAGATCAATGTATTATTTGTTCAAAAGAAACAAGCAAGTGTTCAACGTTGGTTCCTGGCACCAGGATGTTATGGCTAAGAGAATGTTAACGGAGATTTGGAAGGCCAACGGAAGAAAGGCTCATAAAGCTGTAGATGATCATTAGACAAGAGAAAGTCATACAATCGAAGCTATGCAAGGAGTAGTGATTGCCATACAACGGATGCACAATGAGCTATAAGTATATGAAAGCTCTCCAATGAAACTAATGGGGGTGCATCCAACTTGCTTGATCACGAAGACCTAGAGCACTTTTGAGGAGGCTCATCATTGGAATATACAAGCCAAGTTCTATAGTGTAACGTTCCCCACATATTTAGGCAACTAAGACATGAAAACTCTCTCATATGGAGTAAAGGTGCTAAACATGAGCACAAATGATGATCACAAATGATATAGTGCTATAACATGAGCACAAGTGATGACTATAAATGATATGGTGCTATAACATAAGCACAAGTGTGTAATAGACAAAAGTAATGCTGCCCCTTTTTTATTTCTTTTCTTTCTTTCTTTTTCTTTTCTTTTCCTCTTTTTTCTATTTTTTTCTTTTTCTGTTTCTCCTTTTGATGGCCTCCATGGCTCTTTTCACTTTTAGGGGCAAGCATCCTAATATGATACATGATGTATGACAACACACTAATGATGATAAAACAACATACTGATTATATAAATAACTAATATGAATGTGCCATAAGAATACATATGACAACGGTGCATCTGCCAGTGTAGCAGGTTATGAAGTGCTCTAACGTAACATGGGTAAAACCACACATCAGCTTTATAGAAACACGCAAAGCAATAAACAAGTAATGAATGACAACAAGTTATGTAATGTAAGATGGATGTTGCATGGCAATATATCTCGAAACAGCTATGGAAATGCTGTAGTAGGTTGGTATGGTGGCTGTTTTGAGGAAGATGTTTGCCTTAAGTGTAGGGGAACAGGATGAAGATCTCCCACGAGTTTGGATGTACCCGTGAAAAATGCACCAACTCTCAATGTGAGAAAGGGCAAAGCAAAGTACCGAACAGACTAGCAATATGGTGGTGGAAGTGCCATGAAAACCACAGTTTTAGAACTCACGAGTAAAAAGATTCCAAATAAAAATATGATCATACAAGGCATAATGAAAATTACTCATAGGGGTGCTTTGGCAAATGAACAAGTCACTGTTGGGGACCCGACCGTAGCGCATAACATAAAACCATTACGGGTGCCTTAGGCAAAAAGAAGTCATATACCATTATGCAATCAACTGGAAATTTAAGTGTGACACAATTTTCAAGTTTCTCTAGTCCAACCATTTAATCATTCCACTTTACTAGACCATCATGTTTACCATTAAGCAAATTAACATCTCAAAACAACATCAATAATTCAAGTGACACAATTTAATGATCTACAAGATTAATGTATCATTTAATTATACCATCTACCACATTTAGCATTTTCTGTTCTCAACCAAACACCAATCAACTTATTTAAAAGATAAACTCTCCAAGTAATTAAAGAATGAGATAAGAGAGTATAATATAAAAAATCTAACAGTTCTACAAGAGATGCATAAAAAACAAGAGCTAGAGAGCAAACGATAACATGAAAAGAATACTCAACAAATATAAGTGAAGAATACGAGTATTCATATGAAAAAGCGGAGCGTGTCTCTCTCCCACACAAAAGAATGCTAGGATCCATATTTATTCAGAGAATGAAAATAGCAAAAACAAAAACAAACAGACGATTCAAGATAAGCACATAAGATGTGACGGAATTAAAATATAGTTTCACTAGAAAGGACCTGATAGTTGTCGATGAAGAAGGGTGTTCCTTGGGCATCCCCAAGGTTTGACGCTTGAGTCTTCTTGAATATATTTGGGTGAACCACCAGGGCATCCCCAAGCTTTTCCTTTACTATCATCTTGATCACATTATATCATCCTCTTCTCTTGATCCTTGAAAACTTCCTTCATACCAAACTTAGAGTAACTTCATTAGAGGGTTAGTGCACAAACAATTATTATATTCTGTAGTAACACAATTGCTACCATTGATACTGGACATTAGCTACAGCCACTGATACTTAAAAGTTTAAAAAGATCCAATCAAAATAGCAAAAGAGGCACTGTAAAAGAAAATAACAGATCTGTCAAAAACAGAACAGTCCGTAAAGACGAATTTTTTCTACGCACTTAACTTGCTCAGATCGGAAAACTCAAAGCGAATGAAAGTTGCGAATATATCTGAGAATTATGCACAAAAAAGGACAGATTTTTCTGACGTTACAGTGAATTGATATGAATTTAACGGTTTTACAGGAGAAATATGTTTCAGCACAGGAATTGAATTTTAACATCAACTTTCGACTAGAGTCTTAACTTGACACAACATTTAAATAAAATAAGATACAAAGGATTTGCTACAGAGGTATGCATGTTCCTTGACACAAGCAAAACAAATTAAAATAGCAGAAAATAAAAGTGAGTTGTCTCCCTCAAGCGCTTTTGTTTAACGCCTTTGAGCTAGGCACCCCTTTCAACTATGGAGTGTATTTTATCTATATAAGGTTCAGAGGTGCCCTTTGATTTCTTTTAGGATTACTACTTTCATCAAATGGGTTTTGAGGGACAATTCAATCAAAATTTTCTTCTAAAACTTCGTGCATAGCTACAAGTTTAACATGTATTGGCACATTCATTTCCTCCCCCTTTATGGGTTCGGTTTACTTAATTTTTCAAGTGCATTAATAACATCTACACATGAGGCAACCATATTAAACCGATCAAAAAATTTCCTAACTTTTATGGCAACATCACCAAATTCTTTAAGCAAGGTTTCCATGATAAAATCTTTCTTTTCAGCATTTTTAACATTGTGAAGATCAAGAAACATTTGTGGTGTTATGGGGTGAAGGTTAATAAACCTAGTTTCTAGCATGTGAACTAAAGAAGTTGTAGCAGTTTCATAGTTTGGAGCAAGTTCGGCTATGGATTTCTCCTCAAGATCACTATTCTTACTAATATGATTAAAAAACTCTCCAATATCTTCTTTTCCAATTATAGAACCACTACCTACTGAAAGATCCTCAAAAGTGTACTTAGGAAGCAATATTGTAATAAAGGTAAAACTAAAAACCAAAATAACAAAAACAGGAAAAATATTACTAAATCGAAATAACAAAAGCAACAAAACTGAAAATAAATAGCAAACCGAAATATGAAAAGTAATGCAAGTAACCAATTTTTTGTATTTGATATTAAGAAAACAAGACAATAATAAAAATAAACTAAGAAAGACAATAACAAAATAAAAAGATTGGAAGTGCGAAAACTCCCCTCGTGAAGGAATGCTTGTCTCCTCGGCAACAGAGCCAGAAATTCTTGATGCGTTCTGCGTGTAATTGGTGGATCCCCAAGAGGAGGGTGTGAAGTAGCTGACGAGGGTGCAACTCGACAAATCCCAGGGTTGTGCACCCCGGGTTGATTGAGGGGGAGAGAGAAGAGCGTTGGTGATCACGACGGCTGACAAGCGGGGATTTTACCCAGGTTCAGCCTCCCGGAGGATAACACCCTACTCCTGCCTGTCTGTTATTGATGGCGAGTTGCGATTACAATGGCGGCGAGATTGCGATCTCGCTAGGGTTTTTGGTGGTGGCTATTTACGTGTTCTCTGTCACGAGCAACCCTCCTGGCTTTATAGGTAGCTAGGTCTCGGGTGGTCGGTATCGATGGTAATTACAGATATGGCAAGTTACGGGACCTAACCGATTTGGACTAGGTTACACGGTAACCCGAGTGGGCCTTCTGTGGGCCTTCTCCAGCTTGGCGCGACCCAAGTAGCCTCATCGTGGGCTAGTCGAAAGGTAGCCCCACGTCAGTAGCCCCCGAGTGCTTGGCCGAATCGCAGAGTCGGGCAAAGGACTTCTTCCTCCTGGGCGCGCCACCGGATTGCTTGTTCTTAAGTTTGCACTTGTTTTCTTCAGTCGAACAGGACACTCCCGATGGGAGTAATCTTCTGCAGTCGAATTACTTCCCCTTGGCCTTCATGTGATGCTTGCTTCTATTCGGCCCGTGGGCTTACTTCCAGATGGATTCGGCTGTTCGAGCTTACACGATTTTCTCTGCCACCCGAATGATTGTTTCGGGTTCTCGGATTAGCAGTCTGTCCTACTTTCTTGTTTTCAGCTGAGAAGCTTACTACTCGAATCGATCGGTCGAGTTGGCGTGCTGTTTCACTTGTTCGGAGCCGTTGGCTTGATGACTTCATTAATGACGCTCCACTGCACGCCTCTGTGCCCGATGGGACGTGGCGCAGCAGCGCCCACTGGCAGAGCTGACCGCGGTCAGCAGTTGTCACGTCTCCGAACTGGGCGCGAAATTTTCGCGGCACGATGATGACGCCTTGATTCCCGTGCGTAGTGGACGAAGTGGGCGGCGACTGTTGGTTTCTCCGTGTGACACGTGGACGGCTGGATGTAGCTGCTCGGAACCGTTGCTCTGTGGACGGCTGAGATGAATTTATTTGAGGCATAAGTACTGCGCTGCAGTGCAAGGGCATCATCTTCTCCAATCGTCTGCGCCTCCTTTCCTCTGCTCCCTACCATTCTCGCCGCCATCCGAGCTCTGTGCTTTTCGTGCTCCCACCTGTTACTGTCCCCCGGAGCCATGGGCAAGCCGAAGGCCGCCGCTGGCACCTCCGCCGTCGCCGCCGAAGCCGGGCTGATGAAGAAGCCCGACGGCGACTGGCAAAGATCGTCGGTGAAGAAGGCGGAGCTTGAGCTCCTCCGCGCGCAGGACCTCCTACCATCATCAGACCAGGCCCAGGTACGCGCTCCTGGCAAAGAGGTGTACCCCGCACCCCGTGAGGGGGAACCCGTATGCTTCGTGGATTTCCTTCCGCGGGGCTTCGGGTTCCCTCTCCACGATATTGTTCGCGGTCTCCTGTATGCCTATGGGGTTCAGATCCACGATCTGACCCCCAATGGCGTCTTGAGCATCGCGAGCTTTATCGTGCTCTACGAGTGCTTTCTGGGCATCGCACCCCACTGGGCGCTATGGAAGTCGCTCTTCCTCGTTCGCAAGAACGTCGGGAAGAGCGGGTTGACATACCCCGTGGGCGGCTTCGGAATCCAGGTGCGTGGTGATACCGCATACTTTCAGATGAAGAAGTCTGACTCCGTCCAGGGGTGGCGGAAGAAGTGGTTCTACATCCCGTGGAACCAGGACGGCCTTGCGCCATTCGACGGCGCGCGCAGGCTGCTGAAGACTCGCGCCTGGTCGCACCCGCTCGCCGAGGAGGAGAAGGAGTCCGCAAGGCAGCTGCTGAGCCTGCTGCGCAACCTCACCAAGACCCTGGGGCGCGAGATGGGTGGCGTCTTCCTGATGGCCACCTTCTTTCGGCTTCGCGTTCAACCACTCGCTGCTCGGCCTCACCCGATGTGGGCGGTCGACGACGCCGACAACCAGCCACTAGACGACGAGGAGGTGGAGACCAAGGTGAGGGGCATCACCAACCTCCGAGCCGCGGACCTCTGCAACGTCAAATGCCCAGTCGCTGCGTACGGAGCCGCGAACCCTGTTCCCGAGGTAAGTTTTCAACTTGTTCTCTTTGATGCTTTGTCTCTTGATTTCCTGCTTCTTGGTTTGACTTGTGTCTACTTGTTTCAGGGTCGATCTCAGTTGGTCAGTCTTCCTCCTCTTCCTGAAAACGGCGCCGACGACCAGTCGAAGGTTGTGGAGGAGGAGGGTGACGACGGCGACCTTCCGTCCGCTACTTCTCCTCACGAAGAGGTGGAGGACGATGACGACCAAGAGGAACCCAACCGAAGAGGCAAAGGCGCCGAAGTGGCGGTGACTCTGCGACTGCTTCGTTGCCCGCGAGGGGTGCGGATGCTGATCTGGAGGAAGCCGTCGCGACGTCTTCGGGTGTGCGGTCTCCGGGCGACTGGAACGAGCCTCTGGCCGCTCCTCCTGTTAGCTCCGCGCCACCACGCGCGTTCGCTCGGATGCCATCTTTCTCTCTGGGGAGCGACGACGAATTCGAGCCCATCAGGTGAGTTCCTTTCTGTCTTGTTTTTCCTAGTTGCACTTTGTAGTTTCGGTCTTCGAGTTGATCATCGTATTGTTTTTATTTCAGCCGTCGTTCTGGCGATGCCAGCTCCCCTCGTCATGAAGTGGAGCACACATCCGCGGAGTTGGTCACTCGGGTGGCGATCGAGGAGCGCGTGCAGCCTGCTGGCCTTGCGTCGTCCAGCCGTGCTCCTCCTTCAGCTTCGGAAGATGTCGACCTCCTGGACCACGTAAGTCCTTTATGCTTATACTTGTGGTCTTGCAATTTCATCGGGTGCGCGATCAGCGCTCCCGATGGGAGTAGCCCCCGAAGGTGTGGGTGACTAGTATAGTCGCCCACAACTTTATTAATTTCTTGCTTGCATTTCAGCCGTACTACCACCAGCAGCTTGACGCAGCCGCGGCTTATGTTTGCCTGGAGAAGGAGAGGGACCAGCTGCGTGCTTCTCTGGACCAGGCCACTAGGCGGGTTGCTGAGTTGGAGCTGAAGCTCCAGGCTCAGGCTGAGCTTGAGAAAGCCCTGCACGAGTCCCAGGAGCACGAGCGAGTGCGGGCCGCCCAGGAGAAGACTCAAGTTGACCGCCTTCTCGCACTCGCCGGTACCCTTGGAGGTTAGTTTCGGCTTGACGCCTACTGTGTCTTTGCTTTGCCTTTGTCTGACGTTGGATTCTTTGTGCAGAGACCTGCGGTGGAGCCCCTCCGGAAGGCTCGTCGAGTGACACCGCTGACATGGCGACTGATGTCGGCTTCCTCGACCCTGTCTGCGCGTATGCGTCTGATGCGCTGAAGAAATCGATGGCCGCACTGCAGAAGTCGATGGGGGCGCTTACGACGGTGCACCAGAGCATCTTCCCGAGCGACCCGCCGCCGACTGCCATGGACGCCCTCGCCGCTCCGTTTGAAGATGGCGCGACCACCCTCGCCGACTTCACTCGGACGCAGACGGTACGCGGCTCCGAGCTCACCTTCCAGCTCCTTCTAGGTCACCAGATTCCGGGTGATTTCGAAAAGGTCGTCAGCGGCTTCCCTCGGAGGCCTGATGGCCGGACCGCGTCCCTAAGCGGAGTGAAGGTGCAGGCTACACAGCTAGCTGTGAAGCTTGTGGCTACTTTTGAGAGGGCGCTTGCCAAGGCGACTGAGGCGGCTGCTGCCCGGAAGACCCGCTCCTGGTCGGAGTCTGCTGCCTTGGAGTAGTTGTGGTGTAGGGATTCGGCAGTCGCGGTGGCCTGTACTTATAACTTTTGCTTGTAATGACTGATATTTTGTCTGGTCTTTCGGCCTTGAACATCATTTTTGTGCCGAAATTGAGTATCTCTTCCCACTATATTTGTTTGTGCTGAGCAGTCGCATATCTGTATTGACTATGCGCACTCATGGCAGACTAACGTGCGCGGCGGCACTTCTTTTGCTTCTGCGGCTGGGCCGAGTGGCGAGGGATCTTCTTCGGGTGCTCGCCGTCGTTGTGCGACGCCAGCTCCTCCACGAAGCACGAACGACCAGCGGATAATCACGTACTTGAAGAATAAGGTGGCTGAGCTTGAGGCGACTCTGAAGAATACCGAGTTGTTGTTGCATCGATCCAGGTCGCATCCTACTGCAGAGTTCTCTCAGCGTGAGGATTTTTTGCTCGAGGAGATCAATCTGATCAGTCGACAGCTTCAAGGTTGGTACCCTTTGCGGCTGCTTTCTTTGTTAAAACTTGCTTTGTTCTGACTTCTAGCTTGTGTATGCATATGTGAACCCGGATTGGCAGGCTGAGCGGGATCGCATTGAGGAGCGTGTTACCCGGGAGGCATCTGGCGACTCCTATGAAGCTCGTCAATTCTGGGTGAACAAGTCGAGAGGGCGTACTCTTGCTCTTATGCTTGATCGGACTTGGCGCGCGGCCTTTCTTCTGGAGAATTGCCAGAAGACCCTCTGGCACATCCATTGTGTGTATTTCCCGCACAATGGGCAGCCGCACGGGCTGGCCGCCTTGCTGGAGAGGTTCCGCGAGGGTGATGCGCTGAAGGAGATCGTCCATTCCCAGCTCGTTGCCGGGGCAAATGTGGCGCTGGCGTACGTCCGGCTGCACCGGCCGAACCTTCCGCTGGAGAGGTTGATGGGTGGACTGCCTGGCGACGCCGACTACGCCGATACCTTGGCGGCTGCGTGCCAGATGATCGAGCAGGTGCAGGCGCTGAGTGAGCGTCTTGTAGGCCCACTCGACGCGCCGAAGGACGAGCCTGCAGATTAAGAGCAAGCCTTCTTCTTCTGTACAGGGTTAGCTATAGGTGGCGAATATGCCAATGTAAATGACAATGTACGAGGTTAAAGGGGTTCCCGAGTAAAGAGTTAAATTATTCGCATTACTGTGCGAGTATCTGCTTCGGCTTCGACTTGTGTGGCGCAGCCCCCGAGTACCTTGGGTGACAGCCTAAGTCTGCGTTGTGGACCTGTGTGGCGCAGCCCCCGAGTGAATCGAGTGGCGTCCTAGGATTTTTCAAGTGAGACCTGTATATCGCAGTCTCCGAGTGTATCGGGTGGCGACTTAGGATTTAGGACTTGACCTGTATGATGCAGCCCCCGAGCAGCTCGGGTGGCGGCCTAGGATTATTTCGGTGGAGCTTGTATGGCGCAGCCCCCGAGTAGTTCGAGTGGCGGCCTAGGGATTTACAGGTGTGACCTGTGAGGTGCAGCCCCCGAGTGCGTCGGGTGGCGACCTAGGGTTTTTGACTTGACCTGTGCGGCGCAACTCCCGAGTAGGTCAGGTAGAGGCCTAGGATTTTTGAGTTGTGCCTGTGCGGCGCAGCCCCCGAGTGATTCGAGTAGCGGCCTAGGCTTTTTCTTTCAACCTGTGTGGCGCAGCCCCCAAGTGATTTGAGTGACGGCCTAGGATTTTTGTTTGCCTTGACTAAGAAGGTAAAGTGGACAACATTTTCTTCAAATCACTTTATTGATTGCTGCGAACATGCCGCCTCATTAAAACCCTTCCAGTCCCCTTAGGTACCCTGGTAAGGGAAAGAGTGCGTCTGAAACCTGTCGCGTTGACATGCTATCATTGGTACAATGGTTGAGTCGACTAAGCATAGAACCGCCGGAGTTGTGCGACGTTCCATGGGTTGCTGCAGGCTGGTCCTGTCTTCGAGTCCTTTAGGCGATAAGCTCCGTTGCCAATTGCCTCTGTCACAATGTATGGACCTTCCCATGGGGATGCGAGCTTGTGCACTTTCTTCTGTTTGAGGCGGAGGACCAGGTCGCCTGCGACGAAAGCTCTTGGTCGTAACCTCCGTCCGTGGTAGTTGCGCAGGTCTTGCTGGTATACGGCTGATCGTGCCAGGGCGATGTCGCGTGCTTCATCCAATACGTCCATGCTGTCTTCGAGTGCCTCTTCTGCATCTGACTCGTCGTAGGCGACCACCCATGGTGCGTCAAACTTGATGTCGTAGGGTAGCACTGCTTCCGCACCGTACACCATGAAGAATGGAGTGTACTGGGTGGATCTGTTAGGCGTGGTCCGCAAGCTCCATATGACTGATGGTAGTTCTTCCACCCATGCGCCTGCTGCGCGTCTCAGAGGTACCCGCAGGCGCTTCTTGATGCCGTTGCAGACTAGGCAGTTGGCTTTCTCGACTTGCCCATTGGATTGCGGGTGCGAAACAGACGCATAGTTTAGCTTGATTCCTTGTTCTGAGCAGAAGTCTTTGAATTCCTCGGCTGTGAAGTTCGAGCCGTTGTCCGTGTAGATCCCGTTCGGCACTCCAAATCTGAAGATGATGGACCTGATGAAGTTGACCGCTGATGATGCAGTCAATCTTGTGATGGGCGCGGCCTCAATCCACTTGGTGAACTTATCGACTGCAACCAGGAGGTGAGTGTGTCCTCCGGGTGAGGATTTCTTCAGCGGGCCCACCATGTCCAGCCCCCATTGGGCGAAGGGCCAGGCTAGCGGTATTGTCTTCAACTCGGACGCCGGCGCGTGCGGCTTGTTGGCGAACTCCTAGCACCCGGTACACTTCTTTACTAGATCTTCTGCGTCTTGCATAGCTGTTGGCCAATAGAACCCGGCTCTCAGCGCTTTGGCCACCAGTGCTCGACTGCTGGCGTGATGCCCGCAGATACCCACGTGGATGTCGAGTAGGAGAGCTTGGCCGTCGACTGGGTCTATGCACCTTTGTAGGATTCATGAGATGCTTCTCTTGTAGAGTTCTCCGCTTATGACGGTGAAACCTTTGGAGCGCCTGATGATGCGCTTTGCTTCGACTGGGTCTGTTGGCAGCCTCTGGTGCAGTATGTATGTCAGGTACGGCCGAATAGCATGACTTTCATGGGCTCCTTTTCTTGGCTTGGCGGGTTCGCGGTGCTTGTTGCCGGTGTGGAGGATTTTGCTGCGGGTCGAGTCTTGATGGACCTTTGCGTGATACGCTCGAGAAAGACGCCAGGTGGTACCGGTACCCTATCGGATCCCATGTTGGCGAGGATGTCGGCTTCCTCGTTGCTGTCGCGGCCGATGTGTCGTATCTCGCAGCCGTCGAAGGCGCCCTCTAGCTGGTTGTACAGGTCTCTGTAGGCGATCATGTTGTCGGCGATGGCGTCGCGGGACTTCATGGTTTGCTGCACAACCAGCTAGGAGTCGCCGTAGATCATGAGGTGTGTGGCGCCGCAGTCCATGGCCATCCGCATGCCGTGAATCAGGGCTTCGTACTCGGCTTTGTTGTTGGAGGGTGTTGGGAAATCCATCTGCATGACATACTTCAACTTGTCGCCTTTGGGGGAGATGAGCACAACTCCTGCCCCATCTGCCTTGAATTTCTTGGAGCCGTCGAAATACATCGTCCATGCATTGGATAAGTTGGGGACATTTGGCAGCTGAGCTTCTATCCACTCGGTAGTGAATTCTGGAAGGACTTGGGCCTTGATAGACTTCGGGTGAGCATATTTCAGCCCCTAGGGACCTAGCTCGACAACCCACTTGGCGACTCGTCCTGTCGCACACTGATTTGTGAGGATATCTGCTAGGCCGGAGGAGCTTACCACCGTGATCGGGTGCTCGGAGAAGTAGTGGACAACTTTCCTTGAAGTCATGAAGACCCCGTACGCCAGCTTTTGGTAGTGCGGGTAGTTTTTCTTGGACAGTGTTAGAACTTCGCTGAGGTAGTAGACTGACCTCTGGACAGGGTGACCGTGCCCTTCTTCTTCCCATTCGACTACGAGTACCATTCTCACCACCCTGTTTGTCGCTGAGACGTATAGGTATAGTGGCTCGTTTTCTAGTGGTGCCACCAGGACTGGGGAAGTCGTCAGGGTCTTTTTGAGATGGTCGAACGCCTCTTGCGCCTCCTGTGTCCACTCGAATTTGTCCGTCTTCTTCATCAGTTGGTAGAAAGGCAGGGCCTTCTCACCCAACTTACTTATGAACCGGCTGAGAGCAGCGACTCGGTCGGCTAATCGTTGTACTTCCCGGAGTTTGGTGGGTGCTGGCATCGTGAGTATGTTCTACACCTTCTCGGGATTTGCTTCGATTCCTCTTGCGGAGGCAAGGTACCCCAGTAACTCTCCGGCTGGCACGCCGAATACACACTTTTCCGGGTTGAGCTTGATCTGATATGTGTCTAGCGCTGCGAAGACCTTGCGGAGGTCGTCGATTAGGGTGTCCTCTTTTCGGGTCGTAACAACGATGTCATCGACATAGAATTGGACAATTTTCCCGATGAGTCCTTTGAGGCATGCCTGCATGGTGCGCTGATATGTGGCGCCAGCGCTCTTCAGTCCGAAGGGCATTGTCTGGTAGCAAAAGAGACCGTCGGGTGTGATGAATGCCGTTTTCTCTTCGTCTTCGACTTTCAGCCTGATCTGCTGGTAACCTGAGTAGGCGTCCAGGAAAGATAGGTGCTCGCAGCCTGCTGTCGAGTCAACGATCTGGTCTATCCGCGGGAGCGGGAAGTGATCCTTTGGACAACATTTATTGACTGCTGTAAAGTCTACACACATGCGCAGTTTCTTCGTCTTCTTCTTTTCCACCAGGACAGGGTTGGCGACCCAGTCCGAGTCCTTGATTTCTCGGATGAACTTGGCGTGCAGCAGCCGGTCGATTTCTGCGGTGATTGCGTCCCGTTTGGGACCTGAGAAGCGCCGCATGGTTTTTCTGACTGATCTTGCGTCCTTGTGGACTTTTAAAGAGTGCTCGGCGAGTTCCCTGGGCATTCCTGGTATGTCAGAGGGTTTCCATGCAAAGATTTTCCAGTTCTCACGTAGGAACCCGACGAGCGCGCTTTCCTATGCAGGGGTCAAGCTTGACGATACTTTGACCGTCTTGCTGCTGTCAGTCGGATGGACTTGGTGGGTGACGGTGTCGTCGTTTGTGTTGAAGGCGGCGTCCTTGGCTGGCTTCTTGCGAGGTGGAAAGATGGTCTTGTCGTTGTCGGCTGATATGGCCTTGAAGTGCTCTTCGACCCCGAAGAACTCAGAGATCCTGCTGAACTCTCTGTCGCAGCTGTTGGAGCGGTCGAAGTCGCCACGCACAGTGATTACTCCTTTGGGTCCGGGCAACTTGATCATCAGGTAGGCGTAATGAGGTATGGACATGAACCTGGCAAAAGTTGGGCGCCCAAGTATGTCGTGATACTGTGATTTCCAGTCGACAACTTCGAAGTCGATCGACTCTTTTCTGAAGTGCTCGGGTGTGCCGAGGATGACGTCGAGTGTGATTGTTCCCATGGGCGTGATTGCTTGCCCTGGTACTATGCCATGGAAGGTGGTCTCCGACTCTGGCAACTTTTCTGTCGACTTGTTCATTCTTCTCAGGGTGTCGGAGAATATGATGTTGTGCCGCTGCCTCCGTCCATGAATACTTTCTTCAGGCTGTATTCGCCAATTAAGGCTTCGATAACCAGAGCGGCGTGACCGGGTCGCGGCACCTCTGACAGGTGGTCTGCCTGGAGAATGTGATTGGTGTCTCTGACCCTCTCAGGTAGTCTGGTACTACGCGTGTGCTGGTGGTAGCCTGGAGTACCTGGCGGGTGATGAGCTTCTGGGCCCTGTTCGAAGGGCGTCCTTTTTGGATCATGTTGATCTGTCCTCGCGCAGTCGAGTATACGTCGTGCGTCGCTATCTGGACGTCATGCTGCGGCTGCTGCTGGGGGAAAGTTCCAGCCGCTTGTGTTGCGTTGTTGTTTGCGGGTGCTGCCTGAATAGCGAGCTGCGGAGTCGCCGTCAGTGCTTGCACGGGAGTGATGATCTGCTGCATAGCCTGATAAATCTTGCGCGCCTTGCGACAGTCCTTCAACAGGTGGTTGGCGCCCCATTTGCCTGTCTCCGGGTTGCGGAATGAGTGATGCTTGCAAGGTTGCATCAGTTCTTCGGCTGGGGTCGGCGGACGCTTCCACTCGCGTTTCTGGCTTCCGTCGTTGTGGCTAATGCTGCCGCTGCTGCGATTGTACTGCCCCGAGCTGGACTGTCGACTCTGGTCATATTGTCGACTGTTATCTCGTGTGTCATCACGGGGGGTTTGATATCCCGCCGCTACTAGCCCGATGGTGTCTGAGTTGGTGAAACATTGCTTCTTCTTCTGGCGCCCGTCTCGCCAGTTACTTGTTTCGGCTTCCTTCTTTGGGGAGGTGTCGCGGACGTAATCCTCTCCTTTGGCCCACTGGTTGGCTACCTTCATGAGCTCGATTGTAGTTTTCGGCTGGAGCCTACCGAATTCCTCGCGGAGGTCGCGGCGAGCGACGCCGTGCATGAAAGCATCCATCACCCTGTCTTCTGAGACGGGTTCTATGGTATTCCGGAGAAGCGTCCACCGCTGGATGTATGCGCGGAGCGACTCGTCTCTTCCTTGTTTGTAGGCTTGCAACTCGATGTAGGTAGTCGGCCTTGCGAATGTTCCAGAGAAACTTTTGATGAAAGTATCTTGGAATTCTTCCCAGGTTTTGAAGGAGTCCTTGGGCTGGCTGGTGAGCCACCCGCGGGCTGAGTCCGTGAGCATGAGCTGGATGTATTGCATTGCCGTAGTCGATGTCCTGCCTTGGCAGGTGCAGGCGATGAGGTAGTCTTCGAGCCATAGGCGCGGGTCTTGCTTTCCATCGTACTTGGGGGTTCCTGCTGTCAGCTTGAAACCCTTAGGCATGCGGGTGTCGTGGATGTTGAAGCTGAAGCATGCAGCGCCGCATGGCTCGAAGTTGCGATCGGCCGGATCGTCCAGGTTCATCGCGTCGGCCGAACGCTGGCTGCGGTTTCGGTCCATCGTTCTTTCTGTGATGACGTTGCGAAGATCTTTGCCTGGTTGGGCTTGTCTTAGTGGCTGCACTACCGGGGCCCCTGATGTTGCTGGCTCGCGGGTTTGGTGCTCTCGTTCTTCACGTGCCCGGTTGTTTGGTGCCCCAGTCGCCAGGGCTTCCTCGATTGCCTTCATGGACATAATCTGCTGCTTGTGGAGAAGGGAGCGTGGATCTCCCTCCGGCGGTTGCGTGAGCCGGAGATATGTCTCGACTGACATGATGGCGGCATTCGCTGTTTTGGGGACCGGTATCCCGTTCTCGTCCTCGGTGACGAAGGATGAGTCGAGATTGCGGGTGACCCTTATTCGATCAGCGTCTATCATGTGGGGAACACGAGCTCTGTGTCACCGTCCTCCTTGGTTAACTTCTGTGGAGGAAGTGAACGAGATGGCAGCCCGTCTGGCACTTGATGCATCCGCACCCCTCTTGTGCTTGAGCAGCTCGGCCTTTTCGGCATGAAGTCGCTCGCCTTCCTTGCGTAGCAAGTACTGGACCGCCAGGTGGTCTTCTCTAGGCGCGTCGGGTGCAGGGAAAGTACCATCGTCGACATGCTTCAGGGCCCTGATCCTCATGTCACACGTGATGGTGAGTCGTGTCTGGTCAGGCATGACCACCTCCAGTGGACATGCGGGTTCCTCGTTGCCTTCTGGGGGCTCTGTGTCAGCCATGAAGACTTGCTGGGGGTAAACCTGGGTAGGAGTGTTTACGCTGCCGCTGCTACTTCCTTGATCTGAATCTTGCTCGGGATCAAAAATTGCTGCTACGTGGTGGGCAGCGCAGTCGCCGTTGCGCCTTCGCAGGATCGTCCCGTGGTCGCGGACGGAGATTTCGCAGTTGCAGGGGCGAGTGCGATTGGCTTGGGGTAGACTTGATGGTCCCACGAAGATGCGTGCGACGCGGCAGTCGACGACTCGCCCTTGGTCGCACACGCGGGTATAGTCGTAGTTGAGGTAGACCTTGACCTTGTCGGCCGTGCGACCGAGATGGTTGGAGTAGACTCGATCTGCGCGGCCATTGCCGAGGTCACCGATGTAGTCGATGCAGGTACGATCTTCGTAGGTGTGGCAAGTGCGGCTCCCGCGGCGGGTGACGTCGATAGTGGCGCGCGGGTGACCGATGCGGGTGCCGCCGACTGTCGATGTTGGGGATATATCAACTAGGGGTATCTCCAACATGGATCAATCCGGCTAGTCCAGGGTTGCCCAAGGGTGGTAAGGTTGAAGCCTGCCGGGCGGCCCAGATAGCTGACGTACAAGTAAGTAGGCGGATGGTCCAAGGAAGGCGGAAGGCCGTAGCCCATCAAGCCACCAAGCCCAAGACGGAAGGCGGCAAATAAGCCGGTTAGGTCTAGGACTCTGATTACTTGCCGGACAAGTACTTGCCTTGTATCCAGGAGGCTGGCCGCCTATATAAGCCGGCCACCAGGAGGCCTTTAGGGCAAAGCTAAATACGCATCATACACATTCTAACCTGTTCACGGCTTTTGCCTCATAGTGAATTATAGCAGCACGTAGGATCTCGCCACCGCTGCGGGATCTGAAGCTGGTTAAACTCGCCGTGTTCAATCCCGTCCTCGACGACACCAACCTTCTTCCCCACAATCCATACATAGTCTAGAGGACCCCTGTCTCCTATCAATATGCCGATACCACGACAGTTGGTGCCCACCGTGGGGCATAAGGTTCCTGGCGTCACGTTCCAAGCGGGAACACTTGGCGGCGTGGGAAAGCATATCGCCGTCGGTCGCGTCACAAGGTATGGCGGCCACAACTACGTCAACTTGGATGAGTCCTGGCTCCCGGCGGACGACTACCTCATCGGATGCGCAATCGTACCGATCGGAGGGATCGACGTTTTCATCGGGTACACGCCAGAGGCGTACGACCTACCGCGTTTCTACAACCCCACCCACCAACCCTTCGACCAAGCAGTCGACCGACAAGATGGATCTGAATCCGCCTTCTCCCAGGAGTCGGCCGAATCTGATTTCCACTTCGTCGGAGTTGTCGGACTGGGATCCGACTCCCAGCCGGAAAACAACGATCCTGAATCAATCCTTCCTGCTCTCCAGGAGGATGCGATGTCAGATGCCGGATCCGGATCTACCATTCAAGTCAACGTAGACTCTGACTCTGATGATGACGCTAGTCTATTCGAAGAGAATATCAAAAGCCACTTTTCCAGTGAAAATCCGGCTCCTTCAGAGGGCACAGCGGATACTGATATGGCTGACAAGCTGGCTATGATGGTTGTCGTTGGTCACGAGTCAACCCCAGTTGCTTCTGAAACGCAAAACAAGACGGTGGAAGATGCCGGCGACACCACTGCCGGTCAACTCATTGAAGGTTCTGACAAGGTGTGCGCAAAGAAGAAAACTGGCTTCGAGAAAGGCGGCAGCAGCAAACCCACGGATTTGCTCTCCGTCATCAAGGAAGTAGAAGAGATTATGCACACTCCGGTGAACAAGGACACCCCACTCGACGAAGTGGAAGAGCTTAGGATTAACATGCTTAAGCACTCTAACTTCCTGCGCAAAAGGAAGGAGCATGTTGAGAGCCTTGCAAAGAAGATCGAGAAAGAAGAGGAGAAGATGTCGGCTAAAACAAGCCGGCAGCTCTTCGAGGAAAAAAGGTCATAAAAAAACCGCTGTGACAAGGAGCCGCCAACACGTGCAACAACAGCGGCTCAAGATCTCGGGTTCGACTGGCGCACGGCACCACAGCGCGTGGACAGAAGGGGAGATGTCGTCTTCTGCACCCCCATCCTTAGCGCCGCCGCCGCGCTAGACACCCTAGACGACAAAACTTACACGGCGGAGGAAAAGCTGGCCAATGCAAGACACTTCGTGAGCAAGACCCTCGAACAACAAGCTCACGCTGACTCCTACGGCCACATGGCGGATGCTCGCGGGGGAGACCTAGAGTCCAAGTCAGGAAAGTGCAAAGCCGCACCTGGCGCTGACCCCGAAGGCCCGTCCGGCTCCAGTAGCCATGGCGACAAAAGGAAAGCAACACCACCTCCAAAGAAGACGCCACGGCCAAAACCAAGGCGGCACAAAAATTCAAGGACAGGAAGCAGAGGAGACCTTCCACCTCCAGCCCAGCCAAGACGCGGCAATGGCGGCAGCCGAGACAATGGACAGCCGCCTAGAAAATATGCCGGTAACGACCCTCCCAGGTGAGGTCGAAGCCGGTCTCCGCAGCGTAGCACCGGCAACAAGAGGAGGGAGGCAGCAGAAGGGCCCAGGCGTAGCGTAAGCCGGGCAGCGCAGGACGAGCCAAACGCAAACAGAAGCGCACATCAGCTCGATCCAAAAGACACGCGACATCGCCTACAAGACATAGCAAGAGGAAAGGAGCCGCTATATTCTGGACCAAAGTGCTTTGGCGACGCCATCCGCTGAGAACCGTTCCCTAAGGATATGACATCAGTGTCTAAAAATTGTTCTAGGTACAACGGCCTCGTTAAGCCGGATTCATGGCTAGCCGACTATGCCATGGCCATAGAAATTGCCGGCGGAAGCAGTCATATTGCCGTCCGCTACCTACCTCTCATGTTGGAAGGCATGGCAAGGGCTTGGATCAACAAGCTTCCAGAAAAGTCTATCCACAGTTGGTACGACATGGAAAAGGTTTTCTCCCAGCACTTCCAAGGAACATACAAGCGTCCAAATACCTGCACGGATCTACAACGCTGTATTCAAAAGCCGGATAAAACCATGACAGACTTTGTCAGCCGTTGGATCTCCGAAAAGGCCAACTGTCATGGTGTCTCGGACGCACAGGCTATCCATGCCTTCTACACGGGCCTGCAGAAGAAGTCCTTACTCCGTCATCGGCTCGTTCACGAGCAAATCACGGACCTTGGCGAGATGCTCAATCTAGCCACCCAATATGCGGCGGCGGATGACGACGCCCGCGACGATGATCCAGACGTCAGCATCATGCCAAAACGAAGCAACAAACGCAAGCAGGCGTCGGATGACAAAGCCGGACCTTCCAACGAGGTAGCTGTCGCATTCCAAGGGAATGCTGTCAAAAAGAAGTGGAAGAATAAGAAGGATAATCGCGATGCCGGCTCAGGGCCTAAGGCGGCGCGTATCACTTACGAGCAGGCAAAACTTTTGCCGTGCCCTATCCACGCCTCACTTGGCAAGGTCAACCATATGCTTAGCGAGTGTCGTTTCATGGACGACTTCAAAAAGGACCCCACAGCCGGCTGGAAGTCAAAGAAGTCAAAGAAGAACGACAAGAAAGACAACAAGGACGATGAGGATGACGACGACATGTCTACCTCGAGCGAGGATGACGCGGCCGCCAAGAAAAAGAAACCATATCCGCAGGTCAAAGAATCTCTCGTGTGCTTTGTCGGCACACCTTCGGCTAAGGCGGATAAGGCGGAGATGCGCGAACTGAACGCAACAATGCCGGACGTTCCTCAATACTTGAATTGGTCCGAGGCGGCGATCACCTGGGACCGGTCCGACCACCCTGATCACGTTCCTCACCCAGCCAAGTACGCCCTTGTCGTCGATCCCATTGTCGACAACTTCAGACTCACAAAGGTACTCATGGATGGCGGCAGCAGCCTCAACATCCTGTACTACGACACACTAAGCCGTATGAACCTGTCAGAGGATCAGCTTGACCACATCAACCTCACTTTTCACGGCATAGTACCTGGCAGGCAAGCAAAGTCAATGGGGAGCATTAGGCTGAAGGTAACTTTTGGACCAAAGGAGAACTACCGCTCAGAGTTCCTCCGGTTCGAAGTTTTCCCCTTCAAGAGCGCCTATCATGCAATCTTCGGACGACCGGCTTTCGCCAAATTCATGGCAAGACCGTGCTACATATACAGCAAGCTCAAGATGCCGGGAGAAAACGGAACCATCACGATTTCCGGCAACTTCAAGAAAGCCAAGGAGTGTGAGCGTGGCATGGCCGCCTTCGCAGAAGCCGTCATCCACAAGGAAGAACTCGCACTACTTGAGGCGGATTCAGACAACTCCATGCCCAAGCCAAAGATTGATGTCAAGAAGACCTTTGAAGCTTCAGAAAACACCAAGAAGGCAGACCTCATCCTAGGCGACAAGTCTAAGCAAGTTGTCATCGGCTCCAACCTTGACAGCAAATAGGAAGGCGCACTCGTCGAGTTCCTCCGTGAGAATCGGGACATCTTTGCATGGTCGCCATCCGACATGCCTGGTGTACCGAGGGAACTTTCCGAGCACTCACTCAACGTCATAAAGGAATCCAAGCCGGTGAAACAAGCAACAAGACGCTTTGGAGATGAGAGACGCAAGGCAATAGGAAAAGAGATAAATAGGCTGAAGGCCGCCAATTTCATAAAAGAAGTTGTACACACCGATTGGGTGGCAAATCCTGTACTTGTTCCAAAGAAGAATAAAGAGCTAAGGATGTGTATCGACTATACCGGTGTTAACAAGTGTTGCCCAAAGGATCCCTTTGCGCTACCTAGAATTGACCAAGTCGTAGACTCCACAGCAGGCTCCAAGCTACTTTGTTTTTTGGACGCCTACTCAGGATACCATCAAATCAAGATGAGGGTGTCAGATCAGCTGAAAACATCTTTCACCACTCCATACGGGACTTTCTGCTACATCACGATGCCTTTTGGCCTGAAGAATGCAGGGGTAACATACCAGCGCTGTATGCAAAATTGCCTGCACGAACAGATCGGCCGCAATGTTCACGTCTACGTAGACGACATTGCGGTAATGTCGAAAAAGAAGGAAGATCTCCTAGAGGATATGGAAGAAACTTTTCAAATCTCCGGAGGTACCAGATGAAACTCAATCCCGCCAAGTGTGTTTTCGGCGTTCTAGCCGGCAAGCTACTCGGATTTATCGTCTCAGAACGAGGGATCGAGGTTAATCCGGAGAAGATCAAGGCCATCCAAAACATATCCAGACCTACTTGTCTGAAGGACGTGCAGCGCCTAGCCGGATCGGCAGCAGCGGTCAGTCGCTTCATAAGCCGCCTAGGGGAAAAGGCAATGCCTCTCTACTGACTATTGAAGAAATCCGACAACTTTGAGTGGACAGCAGAGGCAGATGCCGCCTTACAGCAACTTAAGGAGGCCCTCATATCCGCTCCGATATTGGCAGCACCTCGATCGCAGGAACCAATGCTGCTATACATCGCGGCAACTGGAGCAGTTGTCAGCGTTGTCTTGGCTGTGGAAAGAAAGGAGAACGAAGCCACGACGTCTGAGCAACGACCGGTTTACTTCATGAGTGAAGTATTCTCCGCCTCCAAGCAGAGGTATCCACATTACCAAAAGCTGGCTTATGGTGTATTCTTCGCCGCCAGAAAGCTTAGGCATTATTTTCAGGAACACACAGTGACAGTAGTCAGCAAGGCACCGTTGGGAGACATAATCAACAATGCAGAGGCAACAGGTCGAGTTGCCGAATGGGGCATCGAGCTTGCCGCCTTTGATATAGTCTATAAACCACGGACCGCCATTAAGTCTCAAGCGCTTGCAGATTTTGTTGCCGACTGGACAGAAGCCATGGAGGAACCGGTACTCCCCGAGTCAGAATATTGGGTCATGCACTTTGACGGATCAAAGATGCTCAAAGGCTCGGGGGCTGGAGTTGTTCTACGAACACCCAAAGGCGACAAGCTCTGCTACGTGTTGCAAATTCATTTTACAGCAACCAACAACGTTGCCGAGTACGAAGCTTTGCTTCACGGGTTGCACGTGGCAAACGACCTCGGCGTCAAGAGAATCCTCTGTTATGGTGACTCAGATTTGGTCGCACAGCAAGTGAGTGGAACATGGGATGCAAAAAGCGCAACAATGGCGGCATAAAGGGCCAAAGTTGATGAATTCGCAAAAAACTTCGCGGGCTATGAAGTCCGGCATGTTCCAAGAGCTGAGAATGAGGCGGCAGACACACTTGCCAGACTAGGGTCAGAACGCAAAAAGGTACCAAAAGATATTTTCCTGAAACATTTGCACAAGCCGTCCATTAAGGGCGCCGATTTGTTGGACCCCGATGCAGAAGAACCGGTAGAAGCGGCAAGTCTCGCTGTCTACTCGATACAGCCGGATTGGACTGTCCCATACCTTGATTTTCTAATCAATAGCAAGTTGTCGGAGGACGATGAGGTGCTCAAAAGGCAGATCATAAGGCGAGCCAAGGCATTCACAATAATAAAAGGCGAGCTATATAAGCGAAGCACGTGCGGTATCTATCAGCGGTGCATACAGCCAGAAGAAGGCCAGGAAATTCTGAAAGACATACATATTGGCACCTTCGGGCATCACGCTTCCGCCAGGTCTATCGTGTCCAAAGCTTTCCGCCAGGGATTATACTGGCTTACCGCCAAAGAAGACGCCGAGTACATCGTAAAAACATGCAAAGGCTGCCAACTGTACGCCCGCCAACCTCACTTGCCGGCACAAGAGCTCAGGACAATTCCAATCACCTGGCCGTTCGCGGTCTGGGGCTTAGACATGGTTGGTCCATTCAAGAAGGCGAGTGATGGGTATACCCACCTATTGGTCGTTGTCGACAAGTTCACCAAATGGGTCGAGGCCAAGCCGATCAGCAAACTTGACGCACGAACAACCACCAATTTCCTCTGGGGAATTATCTCTCGGTTTGGAGTTCCACACAGCATTATCACTGATAATGGCAGCAACCTATCCCAAGGCGACATTGAAGAATACTGCAGCGATCTGGGTATCCGGCTTGATTTGGCATCCGTGTCACACCCTCAATCCAATGGACAAGTAGAGCGTACAAACGGCTTAGTCCTCTCAGGACTTAAGCCTCGTCTCGAAGCTCCGTTACATAGGGCTGCCGGCGCTTGGGCAGAAGAGTTACAGTCCGTACTCTGGAGTTTGCGCACAACGCCAAACAGATCTACTGGCTACACTCCTTTCTTCTTAGTGTATGGTGCGGAGGCGGTGCTACCTACCGACATGAGATACGATTCCCCAAGAATTCAAGCCTACATCGAGCAAGACGTAGAAGGTGCAAGACATGATAGCCTAGACCTGCTAGACGAAGAAAGAGACGTTGCTCTACATCGCTCCGCCTTGTACCAGCAACAACTCCGTCGCTATCATAGCCGGAGAGTGCGGAAGCGAAGCTTCAGAACAGGTGACCTGGTTCTCCGCCTAATTCAAGACAGAAAAGGCTTGCACAAGTTATCCCCGCCATGGGAAGGACCGTTTATATTCACAAAGGCGTTGCTCAATGGTTCCTACTACCAAGCCGACATCCGCGACGAAGAGGAAAAGAAAAGGCGCAAGAAGGCGGCAGGAAGAAGGGGAACCAAGCGCAAAAGAGGCATTGACAATCCGTTCGAACAAACAAGACGGCCTTGGAACATTGAGCAGCTACGTCCTTTCTACACTTAGCAATTTATAATTGTAATAAGTTATATATGATTATGAAATAAAAGTCTATGGTTCCTCATCTGTGTTGAGAAGCATGCCATCTTTTGTCTTTTTTTACAGTCATATACCACCTGTGTATCTAAGTTACCTTTTTTCTAGCTCCGTGCAAAGGTTCTAACTGGTAGATACTTGCAGCTTTCGAGCCAACCCACAACAAAAATCAACTTTTTGCGCCGCCTAATTCCTTTACCACTGATTACTTATATGTGGTTCGCCTAGTAGTATGTCTTTGGCACCAACATGTTGGCTTTGGTTTCTGATCGTAAACACATGGTTTAGCCCTAGTTGTTTCAGCTAAAGTTTCCGGCTGAGGTTCGCCAACATAAAAACAGTCAAGCATATAAGTCAGGGTAAAATTAAGGTGGGCCATATAAAATAAGGCAAAATAAAACTTGTCGGCTAGCTTCCCGCCTAGCAGAACATCTCCAAAAATATACAGAAATATTACAAGTTGAGTTTGTACTGTTTCAGGGGCAGGAAAGGGCTGACAATCATGTCGGAAAAGGAGACAATAAAAGGAAACTACAGCTCGGGGGGCGCCTATGTCAGGCTTGGGGGCTGACAACTTCAGCCCCAGAGCTGTCACTCCCCTCCGCCTCGGCCGTGCCAGCAGCTCCAGCTTCTCCAGCGACAGGCATAGGATGGCGTCGGTAGAAGATCGAAGTGTCAACCATGTCGGCAACACGCGTGGCGTAGCCGGCAACGCTGTCCAGCACAACGGCCGGCTCGACCTCGCTGCCGTCTTCATAAGTAGACGGCATGCCTTCGATGACGACTTCTATCTCCGCCTCGGGGTAGCGCGCCATGAAGAGTCCAAGCGCAGTCTTGGCACCACCCCACGCCGCCGATTTCAGCGAGCTCTTGTGAAGCTTTGTAGCTTGCTCCAACATATTGGGCACATCGCTGAACTCGGACGGCTCCTGGCTGCCGGAAGAGATGAAGAACTTGGCGGCAAACCGCTTGGATGCCGCCAATGTCTCAGTGATCAGCTCGCCCAGACGGGCAAGGCGATCTATGCGGGGGCTGACAACCTTGTCGTCGCCGAAGCCGGCAGGAACTGTATCAAAAAATAAAATCGTCAGTTTAGCTCAGGCTAAGCAAAATGAAAAAAGCAAATGAGGAGTGAGAAATTACCAAGGACCGAGTTATGGAAGGCGGACAACTCAATCATATGAGCTGCCACCGCGTCCTCTGTGGGGACCCCGGACTAACTGTCCGAAATACCCGATTATGCTTAACACAACGATCCCGTGATCAGTCTGTCGTTGCACATAATCCGAATGGAATACCAAAGTTTACATCCATTACAATACCGGAGTTAAGTCTTACATAAAATGGTCATCTAGACCAAGTCTTACATAGGTGCCTTCAAGGGCCAAACCAAAACAATCAACATAAGCAGCGGAACTTAAACGTAGTAGCCTTTTAACAGCTAACGCAGACCCGACAGGCAGTCGACTTTGAGAAGATCCTTAGTTGGCATAGATGTCGCCATACTCTTCCTGGGCGTAGTATTCCTCCTCCATGTCTGGCTACGACAATAGCCAGAAGCAAAACTAGTATGAGTACATTTGAATGTACTCGCAAACTACTCCAACATGAGTGCTCTAGTTCCAATTTTAGTTTCTCACTTTTAGTTATTTAGAACATCTCTGTATCCTTGTTGAAGAAGATAAGGAAATTATGACTACTAGATATCTCAATTTTCTTAATGTTATTCCAAAACTCCTCCTTTTTCCAACCATGAACCACCATGGTAATCAATTTCGAACTACCTCATACCGATCCGTTGGTATAGGTGTATGGAACATTTTCCAATTTCCTTTACTTTTGAAACTCAATTTCTTTCCCAAAAACTTGCACATGGTCTAAGTAGGGTCTTCAACTGTCCATATCCGAGGACTCGGCTATTCGAATAGTTTAATTTCCCTCTGCAGAGGTAGCACGCTTTTCCCACACTCATCCGATAACTCATCGTGTCAGCCACGTCTCGCCATACCAGCGGTATGCGAAGTTGAGTCACCGACCCTAGTCTTTCCTTTGCTCATGCTAGTATAGAAAACTGCCCCTATGAACCATTCCATCCACACCTAGTCTAGTTTCCCGTCGGAAACCCTAAGTGTGAGGACTCATAGGTTTTATCTGGCGGTGTATACGGACATCCTTCTATCCTCCTCCTTATCTACTCATAGATTTTTGAGCGAGGACCCAGGTCAGGGTTAGGTCACCAAACCACTCCCTCATGCATAACAGAGTCATCTCTGTTGATGCAGGGTCCCATACTAATAAGAGCAAACTATCTGACTAAGCCCTTTCCCATATGTGGGTAAATGTGGTCGCACAGAGTATCGGTTGCTTGACTGAGTACTAGGACACAATGTGCTTTTCTAAAACCATCTTTCTCCATTTCCTTATTTCAACACCACATCTTGGTGCTATATATCCACACAAGTTTTCAAAGGAGTTTTGAATAAACAACATTGTTTTTCCATCCTATAGTTTTAGTATCTACTTCTATATAGGGTGGCAAAATCATCTCTATATACTTTTGAAAAAGGTTTTTTGTAAACCTTTGCTTTTGAAAACGATTTGTAAATCTAGCTGCATAAGTTAGGTGCAAGCTCAGAGAGTAGCTTGCCTTGCTCGGCAAAGTGATCTTGGTCTTGGTCTTCAGGTTCTGCAAATCCCTCCTCCTCGATATATCCGGCAACGTTCTCGTCTAATACACAATCAATCAAATACAAACAATCACTAGCCTATTCAATCAATCACTATAGAAATACACTCTTAGAGGTTCTAATTAACCATTTCACATACCAAACAATATCATGTGGTTTTCATTTAATTGAATTAAACATTACTCCATTGTATTTTAATTATGGCAGAAACTTGTTGCACACGTTTAATTGCATAACTTGAGTTCTGTTTGTCACAAAAATACAAACTAAAATTCTACAGAAAGCTAATGATGTGTAGAAGATGACCCAATTGGGTTTGGGTCATTTGGAGTTACCAAACTCCCTACACACTGTTTTGAATCCAGAAATCAATTAATAAGGTTTTGGCTATTACTTAAATTATATTCATCTAAAAATTAAATCCTTTTAGGATTGACTAACCATGGTTAAGGGTGATCTAATAAAATTACTTTCAACTAATTTGGATTATCAGAGTATCAGAAACAAACAAGTTTAGAATTTAGACATGCTACTGTAATTTGAATATGGTATTTTTATTATACATCCAAATGGGGTGAGACTAGTTTAGTTGGATAGACAATTTCATAAGCTTTCCATAACAGTTGGATTTGCTAAATTTGGAGTTGTAAATCTAAAGTTATGGAATTTCTAAAGTTGGGTTTTAATACTGGTTTTTAAATAAAGTTTAAATTCGAATTTCAAATCCAGAACGGATAATGTTGAAGAATCTGACAGAGGGGACCCACTGGTCAGCGGCTCAGCGAGCGCGCGCGCGGTTTATTTAAACCTGACGTGTGGGACCCGCATGTCAGGGTTTTATTAATTAAAACGAATCGGTACGCGACCGCACGATCCTAATCTAACGGCCACAGACGCCCGCGTCGCCGGCGACCTAAATCGGGCGGCGCTGCGGCTCCGGCGACGGCGTCGAGGACGGTGCGCTCACCTCGGGGGCTCGGGAGGGCGTGCGGCAGGTGCAGGACGACGGCGGCGAGGTGGGGAAACTCCTGGGCGCAAGGACGAGGCTCGGGGACTCCTCTAGCGACGACGGCGTCGACTCCTCCTTCCGCGGCGGGCTCGGACTCCGGCGAGCGATTCCTGGCGACTCTGGGCACGGGGCAGAGGGAAAAAGGAGGCGGGTGAGTGCGGGCGAAAGGGGAAGAGAAGGGAGGCAGGGAGAAGGGAAGGGGAGGGCAGCACGGCCGTGCCGTGGTCGTCGTCTACCTCGGGCACGGCGAGCTCGAGGAAGAGGACGGCGACCCGAGGCTCCTCGGCCTCGGTCCTGGCCTCCTCGCTGTGCACAAGGGAGAGGGAAAAGGTGTGAGGGGGAGAGGCAGAGACGGTGGTGCGGTGTGGAGAAGTGCAGGGCACGGGCGGCTTTTATAGCGGCCGGGCGGCGCACGGTGGGCGCGGTGCAGGGGCGCCCGTGGCCGTGCGGGGCCGCCGTAGGCCGGTGGAGGGGCACGGCTACGATGCGGGGCTCTCAGGGGACCAGGCGGGCAAGGTGGAGCGGCGTGGCGTGCTCGGGCGCGTGCGGGGCGAGGCGGGCCGGCCGCGAGCGCGCTCGGGCGGTGCACGACGTGCACGGCATGGCTCGGGCGCGGCGCGGTCGGGGCGTGCTGTAGCGAGCTGCTGCCGCGCGAGGGAGCCAGAAGGCGAGGGAGAGCGAGGGGGCACGGAGCGGCCAGCACGGCGCGGCGTCTGCGCGGCCACTGTGCCGACAATGGCGACGTGCGCGCCGGCGGCTGTCCCCTGGCGTCCAACGGTGCTCCCGGCCGATTTTTCTCACGTTCTCGAGCGCCCTGTGATCGTGGTGAGGAGAGGAGTGCAGTGGGGGCTCTAATTCGACAAGCTAAACACTCCATTGCTCGATTTGATCCGAGGTTTGGGTTCGGTTTGGGATGAACAGGTGGATGAACACCAAGTGTTTGCTGATTTGCCTGAACCAAAACAGAGAGCAATTTACTATTTAATTTTCCAATTTCTCTTTATTCTTTTGGGTCCAAATTTAAGATATAGGCTAAGTATATTATTAGTGAGTGTTACCAAGTCTCTTTGAAATATTTTGAAATATTTCAACCATGAATTTCAAATTTGAATTTGAAGATTTGAATCTGAATTTTTGAAAGGGAATAGTTTGTAAAAATTAACTAGGAGTGTTTATAATATTTCTCCATTGGTTTTGGTGTAAAAATAAATTATGCTTCTTAATTTGGAAAAATAATGTGACATGTGTCACATGGTGTTTTGTTTCTAGGGTTTGTTTTATTTGTTTTCTTTTTCTTCAAATTTTTAATTAGAGATAGAATTAAACAATCTTGCAAACAATGCAACAAGCAACACTCAAGAATTAAACATACACACATTTTTATAATAAAAGTTTTTGTTGGCCCACATTTTTGCATTTCTAATTATATTAATATTCTGGGATGTTACAGACTTCCCCCCTTAAAATAAATCTCGTCCCGAGATTTGCTAGGCCTGGGTACTAAAGAGGTTGGGAAACTCGCTTCTAAGATAGTCTTCACGTTCCCAAGTTGCTTCATCTTCAGAGTGGTTAGTCCACTGGACTTTGTAGACTTGATTGCTCGCCTGCGGGTGAGACGAACATCTTCGTCGAGAATCTTGAGGGGTGTCTCTCGATAAGTCAGATCTGGATTCAGGTCGACGGACTGATGATCGATGTTTTTGAAAACATCAGGCTGGTCAGGAACTTCAAGACATTTCCGGAGCAAGGAAATGTGGAAAACATCATGGTAATCTATTAACTCTTGAGGCAACTCCAGTTGATAAGACACTTCTCCTCGACGGGCAAGGATCTTGAAGGGTCCAATATATCTTGGCGCTAATTTTCCTTTGACATGGAAACGCTGCATTCCTTTAAGGGGTGTCACTCGGAGATAGACATAATCTCCGATATTGAAGGTGACATCACGACGCTTGTGATCCGCGTAACTCTTCTGACGGGATTGGGCGGTCTTGAGTCGCTCACGGATAAGCTGTACTTGCTCTTCAGCCTCACGGAGGGTATCTGGTCCAAATAGTTTGCCTTCTCCGGTGTCGGACCAATTCAGGGGTGTACGACACTTCTTGCCGTAAAGGGCTTCAAAAGGGGCCATTTGCAGACTAGACTGGTAACTGTTGTTGTAGGAGAATTCTGCAAATGGGAGACAATCTTCCCATTTGGATCCATAGGCTAGGACACATGCGCGAAGCATGTCCTCCAATATCTGGTTCACTCGTTCAGTTTGGCCATCGGTCTGGGGGTGATATGCTGTGCTAAATGCCAACTTGGTTCCGAGGGCTTCGTGCAGGGCTTTCCAGAACCTTGAGGTGAATTGTGTGCCTCTATCCGATACAATCCTCTTAGGCACACCATGCAGGCTTACGATTCTGGAAATATACAGGTCTGCTAACTGATTTCCTCTGTAGGTGGTGTGGACGGGAATAAAATGGGCCACTTTGGTCAGCCTGTCAACGACTACCCATATTGAGTCATGGCCTCGGTTGGACCTTGGAAGTCCGGTGATAAAATCCATTCCAATCTCATCCCACTTCCACTCGGGAATCTTTAGGGGTTGAAGCAATCCAGCGGGTCGCTGATGTTCAGCCTTGACTCGTTGACAAATATCACACTTGGCTACGAAGGCACCAATCTCTCGCTTCATTCCATGCCACCAAAATCTTTCACGAAGGTCTTGGTACATCTTGGTTCCGCCGGGGTGGATTGAGTAAGGGGTCTCGTGGGCTTCCTTTAGGATTAACTCCTTGAGTTCCGAGGTATTGGGGACACAGATACGACCATTGAATCGCAACACTCCTTCTGCATCCTCGGTAAAACCAGGCGCTTTACCGAGAGAAATCTTCTTCTTGATTCCTTCTATGCTCTCATGACCTTTCTGGGCCTCTTTGATTTGATCTATCAGAGTTGGAGCTAACTCTAAATGGGCGAGATAGCCGTGGCTAACAAGCTCTAGTCCAAAATCCTTGAACTCCTTAAACAGGGCTGGCTGCTCTGCTTGGATCATGGCATTCAGGGTGCAGGGTTTGCGACTAAGGGCATCGGCAACTACATTAGCCTTTCCAGGGTGATAATTGATGCCGATATCATAATCCTTGATTAATTCCATCCACCTTCTCTGTCGCAAATTTAACTCCCTCTGCGTGAAGATATACTTCAAGCTCTTATGATCCGTATAAATCTCGCAACGATGTCCCGCCAGATAGGAGCGCCACGTCTTCAAAGCAAGAACAACAGCGGCTAACTCCAGGTCATGGGTTGGGTAGTTCTCTTCATGTGGTCGCAACTGTCGAGACAGATACGACACCACCCTGCCTTCTTGCATCAGAACACAACCTAGTCCTAGACGTGATGCATCGCAATACACGTCGAAACTCTTGGTGACGTCTGGCATAATCAGGACAGGGGTTGAGGTTAATCTTTTCTTTAATTCCTGGAAACTCTCTTCACACTTCTGAGTCCATTCAAATTTCTTGTCCTTTTTCAGCAGTTGGGTAAGGGGTTTGGCTATACTGGAGAATCCCTCAACGAACTTGCGGTAGTATCCCGCTAGTCCGAGAAAACTTCGGATTTCAGTCACACTAGTTGGGGCTTTCCAGTCCACAACGGCTTGGATCTTTTCTGGGTCAACAGAAATTCCTCCCGCAGACACAACATGTCCGAGAAATGAGACTTCACTAAGCCAAAACTCACACTTGCTTAACTTGGCATACAACTGATGCTCTCGGAGGGTTGCTAAAACTAGACTCAGGTGTTTAGCATGCTCTTCTTCAGTTTTGGAGTAAATAAGGATGTCATCAAGGAAAACTACCACAAACTTGTCAAGATACTCCATGAAGATCTTGTTCATGAGGTTCATAAAATAGGCTGGGGCATTGGTCAGACCAAAGGACATTACGGTGTACTCAAATAAACCGTAACGGGTTGTGAAGGCAGTCTTGGGGATGTCTGTCTCTCGGATCCTTAACTGATGATACCCTGACCGAAGATCGATCTTGGAAAAGACTCGGGCTCCGTTCATTTGATCGAACAGATCCTCGATCTTTGGGAGAGGGTACCTGTTTTTGATGGTCACATCATTCAACCTGCGATAATCCACACATAGGCGTGTGGTACCATCTCTCTTATCCACAAAGATAATGGGTGATCCCCAGGGTGAAGCACTTGGGCGAATAAGCCCTTTGCTGAGCATATCTGCTAACTGCTTCTTCAACTCAACCAGTTCTTCTGGATTCATCCGATAGGGTCTTTGGGATATGGGGGCTGTCCCGGGGATAAGTTCAATGATGAACTCAATATCCCGATCCGGTGGCATACCAGGCAATTCTTCAGGAAAGACATCTTTGAACAGGTGAACAACACGGATCTCATCTAGGGCTGGTCGAGCTATGCTCTCATGGCATCCTGGTTGGGGTCGACTGGTTTCGGACACATACTCCACTCCTACTCCTTTGTCGGTGGTGAGGGCTACAGCTCTTCTGGCACAGTCAATCCGACCATGATACTTGGCTAACCAATTCATACCCAGTATGACATCTATTCCTTGGGTTCCTAGGATGATTAAGTCGACTAGGAACTTTTCCCCTTTGATCTCAAGGGAAACGTCCGGGCAAAATGACTTGGTATCTATGGTGGATTCCGGGATTTGGATGACCATGGGTTTGGGTAAGAGGCTCCCGACTAAACCTCCCTTAGCAACAAATTCTTGGGTAACAAAAGAATGGGTAGCACCAGAATCAAACAGAACAGTTGCAGGTACTGAGTTGACAAAGAACGTACCCATCACAACATCTGGTGCATCCATGGCCTCTTCAGCATTGATGTGGTGTAGGCGTCCCTTGGCAACAGCCACATTTCCGCGGGGCGCGGGGTTCTTGCCATTTCCATTGTGTCCTTGGCCGTTGTTCGGCGCCTGTGCATCGGGGCGCGGGCCATTCTTCTTAGGATTGGGGCATGCCTTGGAGTAGTGACCCTTGGTGCCACAATTGAAACAGACAACATTGGCATTGAGGTTGGGGTTGCTAGAGTTCCCTCCGGGACGGGTGTTGTCATTGGGACGGCTGAACTTGTTTGGGTTGTATGGGGGCTTAGGGTAACTGGGGTGCGAAGTTGGTGGAGGTCTATATGCTGGCTTGGGGTTTGGTGGGTGGGTGCGAGGTTTCTGACTGCTCGAACCTTCCTGGGCAATCATCCTCCTTTTACGACCCTCAAACATGGATTTGCGCTTGGTTTCCAGCTGTATAGCCTTGTCCACCAGTGATTCCAAATCAGCAAAGTCATGGATAACCAAGGCGCATTGCAGTTCGTCATGAAGTCCGTTCATGAAACGTTCCATCTTCCTCCCCTCGGTGTCGACATCATCAGGAGCATACCGAGACAAGTCAGTGAACTCATCAAGGTATCCAACCACATCCTTACTTCCCTGCCGCAACCTGCGGAATTCATCCTTCTTCCGCTCAATGAGTCCTCGGGGAATGTGCTTCTTGCGGAACTTCTCCTGGAAATCCTCCCAGCTGATAGCATACCCAGCTTGCTGTAGAGCCTTGGTAGCTTCCCACTAAGACCTTGCTGGTCCTGCAAGATAGTGGGTTGCATACAGCACCTTCTCAGGTCCTCCCACAGCTGCAACTATCAGGTTGTTGTTAATGGTGCGAAGCCAGTCATCGGCCTCAAGTGGGTGAAGTCCCTTGGAAAAGGTGGGTGGGTTGGTCCTCTGGAAGTTGCTCAAAGTGGACCTATGATTTCCTTCACCATTGCCATTGCCATTGCCATTGTTGTGGTGGTTGTTGTTGTTGTTGTTGTTGTTGTTGTTGTGAGCAGCAGCTATCTGCTGCAGGGCAGCAATATGAGCTTGACGCTCAGTCCGGGCAGCTTGGCGTTCCTCCATGATGAGCGCCAGAAGTTGGGCGGTGGTTGGGTCCGGTGGGGGTGGTGGTCCTCCATCCGTGTTGGTGCGACGAGTGTCCACCATCCTGAAGTATACCGGGTATAAGGGGCAAGCAAAAGGGGTTTGACCATGGAAAGATTGGTTTTGCGTAGAGATTAATTTACTAAGGATTATAGGAGAAACATTTTACACATGTCAACAAGACTAGCACACATTTTCGTAGCACAACCATTACATCAAGGGTTCATTCAATTCTGGCTTACAACATTCTCCCTAACTAATGTACATATCGCAAGTTCCAAAAGAACCACAACCTTGACTCTACTAGCGATAGGGGGGGGGTCGACCTAATCCTGCGGTAGAACTCAAGTAACTAGCCTACTGAGGTGGAACCTCAGGCTCTGCCATGTCAGCATCGGACTGGTAGGGTGGCTCCTTTGGATCCTCCTCCTCATCATCATCCTCATCCTCATCGTTCATCTCCTCCAGATAGTCGTCATCGTCACTGAGGAAAGCGTCGTTCTCCTTGCGGAGATCCTCGCCCTCCTCCTCCATCTCGTCAGTACGGAGCTCCAAGTCCTCTATCAGCTCATCCTGCTCAGCAACCTTCTTGCGGAGTTTCGCTATGGTCTTCCGCATCTGGGTTCCCTTCTTGAGAAGAGCGGTCTTCTCAGTTTTCAGCTGTGCCTCACTCTCGCGACTCTCCTTGAGCGAGAGACGCTCAAAGTGAGACCGAAGCCTAGCGCACCTCAGATCCTCCTGGGTGCGAAAGAGCATAATCTCCATGTCCAGGATGTACTCTCCGAATGTCGGGTGCAGAGGGGACCGAATTGGGTGTCCATCGATGGTGCGCCTCCCGTAGAACTGGAAACGGGAGTTTACCAGCTCCGCCTTGTGTTCCTCACAAAGCCGGGATAGCATCCTCTGCATGGAACGACACAGTCCATCGTCCCAGTGGACGTCCATGAGGGTGAAAGAGAGTGCCCTGGATCCGGGGGACTTGATGTTCCCGCGAACGGACCCCTCGATCAACCAGGACAGGTTCCCGCTACCGGGAGCGTCCACCTGGGCTCCCCTGAACTCAGGAGTGGGACGACCTAGCAGCTTGGTCAACTCGAACAAGTCCTTCTCGAACATCAACTTGCCGTCCTTCTCCAGCTGAACGAACTCGGTGAAATGGATCGCCATCTAGCAGAACATCTCCAAAAATATACAGAAATATTACAAGTTGAGTTTGTACTGTTTCAGGGGCAGGAAAGGGCTGACAATCATGTCGGAAAAGGAGACAATAAAAGGAAACTACAGCTCGGGGGGCGCCTATGTCAGGCTTGGGGGCTGACAACTTCAGCCCCAGAGCTGTCACTCCCCTCCGCCTCGGCCGTGCCAGCAGCTCCAGCTTCTCCAGCGACAGGCATAGGATGGCGTCGGTAGAAGATCGAAGTGTCAACCATGTCGGCAACACGCGTGGCATAGCCGGCAACGCTGTCCAGCACAACGGCCGGCTCGACCTCGCTGCCGTCTTCATAAGTAGACGGCATGCCTTCGATGACGACTTCTATCTCCGCCTCGGGGTAGCGCGCCATGAAGAGTCCAAGCGCAGTCTTGGCACCACCCCACGCCGCCGATTTCAGCGAGCTCTTGTGAAGCTTTGTAGCTTGCTCCAACATATTGGGCACATCGCTGAACTCGGACGGCTCCTGGCTGCCGGAAGAGATGAAGAACTTGGCGGCAAACCGCTTGGATGCCGCCAATGTCTCAGTGATCAGCTCGCCCAGACGGGCAAGGCGATCTATGCGGGGGCTGACAACCTTGTCGTCGCCGAAGCCGGCAGGAACTGTATCAAAAAATAAAATCGTCAGTTTAGCTCAGGCTAAGCAAAATGAAAAAAGCAAATGAGGAGTGAGAAATTACCAAGGACCGAGTTATGGAAGGCGGACAACTCAATCATATGAGCTGCCACCGCGTCCTCTGTGGGGAACCCGGACTAACTGTCCGAAATACCCGATTATGCTTAACACAACGATCCCGTGATCAGTCTGTCGTTGCACATAATCCGAATGGAATACCAAAGTTTACATCCATTACAATACCGGAGTTAAGTCTTACATAAAATGGTCATCTAGACCAAGTCTTACATAGGTGCCTTCAAGGGCCAAACCAAAACAATCAACATAAGCAGCGGAACTTAAACGTAGTAGCCTTTTAACAGCTAACGCAGACCCGACAGGCAGTCGACTTTGAGAAGATCCTTAGTTGGCATAGATGTCGCCATACTCTTCCTGGGCGTAGTATTCCTCCTCCATGTCTGGCTACGACAATAGCCAGAAGCAAAACTAGTATGAGTACATTTGAATGTACTCGCAAACTACTCCAACATGAGTGCTCTAGTTCCAATTTTAGTTTCTCACTTTTAGTTATTTAGAACATCTCTGTATCCTTGTTGAAGAAGATAAGGAAATTATGACTACTAGATATCTCAATTTTCTTAATGTTATTCCAAAACTCCTCCTTTTTCCAACCATGAACCACCATGGTAATCAATTTCGAACTACCTCATACCGATCCGTTGGTATAGGTGTATGGAACATTTTCCAATTTCCTTTACTTTTGAAACTCAATTTCTTTCCCAAAAACTTGCACATGGTCTAAGTAGGGTCTTCAACTGTCCATATCCGAGGACTCGGCTATTCGAATAGTTTAATTTCCCTCTGCAGAGGTAGCACGCTTTTCCCACACTCATCCGATAACTCATCGTGTCAGCCACGTCTCGCCATACCAGCGGTATGCGAAGTTGAGTCACCGACCCTAGTCTTTCCTTTGCTCATGCTAGTATAGAAAACTGCCCCTATGAACCATTCCATCCACACCTAGTCTAGTTTCCCGTCGGAAACCCTAAGTGTGAGGACTCATAGGTTTTATCTGGCGGTGTATACGGACATCCTTCTATCCTCCTCCTTATCTACTCATAGATTTTTGAGCGAGGACCCAGGTCAGGGTTAGGTCACCAAACCACTCCCTCATGCATAACAGAGTCATCTCTGTTGATGCAGGGTCCCATACTAATAAGAGCAAACTATCTGACTAAGCCCTTTCCCATATGTGGGTAAATGTGGTCGCACAGAGTATCGGTTGCTTGACTGAGTACTAGGACACAATGTGCTTTTCTAAAACCATCTTTCTCCATTTCCTTATTTCAACACCACATCTTGGTGCTATATATCCACACAAGTTTTCAAAGGAGTTTTGAATAAACAACATTGTTTTTCCATCCTATAGTTTTAGTATCTACTTCTATATAGGGTGGCAAAATCATCTCTATATACTTTTGAAAAAGGTTTTTTGTAAACCTTTGCTTTTGAAAATGATTTGTAAATCTAGCTGCATAAGTTAGGTGCAAGCTCAGAGAGTAGCTTGCCTTGCTCGGCAAAGTGATCTTGGTCTTGGTCTTCAGGTTCTGCAAATCCCTCCTCCTCGATATATCCGGCAACGTTCTCGTCTAATACACAATCAATCAAATACAAACAATCACTAGCCTATTCAATCAATCACTATAGAAATACACTCTTAGAGGTTCTAATTAACCATTTCACATACCAAACAATATCATGTGGTTTTCATTTAATTGAATTAAACATTACTCCATTGTATTTTAATTATGGCAGAAACTTGTTGCACACATTTAATTGCATAACTTGAGTTCTGTTTGTCACAAAAATACAAACTAAAATTCTACAGAAAGCTAATGATGTGTAGAAGATGACCCAATTGGGTTTGGGTCATTTGGAGTTACCAAACTCCCTACACACTGTTTTGAATCCAGAAATCAATTAATAAGGTTTTGGCTATTACTTAAATTATATTCATCTAAAAATTAAATCCTTTTAGGATTGACTAACCATGGTTAAGGGTGATCTAATAAAATTACTTTCAACTAATTTGGATTATCAGAGTATCAGAAACAAACAAGTTTAGAATTTAGACATGCTACTGTAATTTGAATATGGTATTTTTATTATACATTCAAATGGGGTGAGACTAGTTTAGTTGGATAGACAATTTCATAAGCTTTCCAGAACAGTTGGATTTGCTAAATTTGGAGTTGTAAATCTAAAGTTATGGAATTTCTAAAGTTGGGTTTTAATACTGGTTTTTAAATAAAGTTTAAATTCGAATTTCAAATCCAGAACGGATAATGTTGAAGAATCTGACAGAGGGGACCCACTGGTCAGCGGCTCAGCGAGCGCGCGCGCGGTTTATTTAAACCTGACGTGTGGGACCCGCATGTCAGGGTTTTATTAATTAAAACGAATCGGTACGCGACCGCACGATCCTAATCTAACGGCCACAGACGCCCGCGTCGCCGGCGACCTAAATCGGGCGGCGCTGCGGCTCCGGCGACGGCGTCGAGGACGGTGCGCTCACCTCGGGGGCTCGGGAGGGCGTGCGGCAGGTGCAGGACGACGGCGGCGAGGTGGGGAAACTCCTGGGCGCAAGGACGAGGCTCGGGGACTCCTCTAGCGACGACGGCGTCGGCTCCTCCTTCCGCGGCGGGCTCGGACTCCGGCGAGCGATTCCTGGCGACTCTGGGCACGGGGCAGAGGGAAAAAGGAGGCGGGTGAGTGCGGGCGAAAGGGGAAGAGAAGGGAGGCAGGGAGAAGGGAAGGGGAGGGCAGCACGGCCGTGCCGTGGTCGTCGTCTACCTCGGGCACGGCGAGCTCGAGGAAGAGGACGGCGACCCGAGGCTCCTCGGCCTCGGTCCTGGCCTCCTCGCTGTGCACAAGGGAGAGGGAAAAGGTGTGAGGGGGAGAGGCAGAGACGGTGGTGCGGTGTGGAGAAGTGCAGGGCACGGGCGGCTTTTATAGCGGCCGGGCGGCGCACGGTGGGCGCGGTGCAGGGGCGCCCGTGGCCGTGCGGGGCCGCCGTAGGCCGGTGGAGGGGCACGGCTACGATGCGGGGCTCTCAGGGGACCAGGCGGGCAAGGTGGAGCGGCGTGGCGTGCTCGGGCGCGTGCGGGGCGAGGCGGGCCGGCCGCGAGCGCGCTCGGGCGGTGCACGACGTGCACGGCATGGCTCGGGCGCGGCGCGGTCGGGGCGTGCTGTAGCGAGCTGCTGCCGCGCGAGGGAGCCAGAAGGCGAGGGAGAGCGAGGGGGCACGGAGCGGCCAGCACGGCGCGGCGTCTGCGCGGCCACTGTGCCGACAATGGCGACGTGCGCGCCGGCGGCTGTCCCCTGGCGTCCAACGGTGCTCCCGGCCGATTTTTCTCACGTTCTCGAGCGCCCTGTGATCGTGGTGAGGAGAGGAGTGCAGTGGGGGCTCTAATTCGACAAGCTAAACACTCCATTGCTCGATTTGATCCGAGGTTTGGGTTCGGTTTGGGATGAACAGGTGGATGAACACCAAGTGTTTGCTGATTTGCCTGAACCAAAACAGAGAGCAATTTACTATTTAATTTTCCAATTTCTCTTTATTCTTTTGGGTCCAAATTTAAGATATAGGCTAAGTATATTATTAGTGAGTGTTACCAAGTCTCTTTGAAATATTTTGAAATATTTCAACCATGAATTTCAAATTTGAATTTGAAGATTTGAATCTGAATTTTTGAAAGGGAATAGTTTGTAAAAATTAACTAGGAGTGTTTATAATATTTCTCCATTGGTTTTGGTGTAAAAATAAATTATGCTTCTTAATTTGGAAAAATAATGTGACATGTGTCACATGGTGTTTTGTTTCTAGGGTTTGTTTTATTTGTTTTCTTTTTCTTCAAATTTTTAATTAGAGATAGAATTAAACAATCTTGCAAACAATGCAACAAGCAACACTCAAGAATTAAACATACACACATTTTTATAATAAAAGTTTTTGTTGGCCCACATTTTTGCATTTCTAATTATATTAATATTCTGGGATGTTACATCCTCAGCAGTTTGGGCGCGAGAAGTCTGCTTGGATATCTCCTCGGTAGCCGCCTTCTCCGCCTCCGCCAATTTCTTGCGCAGGCTATCCAGCTCACCAGTAAGCTGGCTAGATTCCTGCGCAAACTTCAGCTGGTGGGCCTCCATCTCCTTCCGGTGCTCCTCCTTTATCGCCAAGTTGGCGGCCGCCAAATTGGAAGCTTCATTCATAACAACTTGTATATCAGTGGACGCCTTCAGTATATCCTGGGCGTGATCTAGCAGTTCTACAAATGAGGATTCACTAGCTAAAAGATTGGCGGCAGCTCAAATTGAAAGATGGCCGAAGGCAAAAAAGATCAATAATACCTTCGTCTTTTTTACGGGCCGCTTCCAACTCGGCGATCCGCAACTCCTTGGCCTCGCAATCCTTCTTCAGATCGCGGCATCGCTGGTTTATCTCGAATCGGGAGGAGATAAGCTCAACGTTGGCGGACAAGAGGCCCTGCAGGCAAGGACAAAGGCATATAGCATATTGTCAAAAAACCACTAAGCCGGCAGTCAATGTTTTCGACCTGACATCTAAGTGCTCGGGGGGAGACTATGTATATGCCACAAAGTTAGAAAAACTTACAGAAAGGTCGTCCTCCAAGTCGGCAAAGACCCGTGAGGCGAAGTTGGCAAAAGCCGAGGTGGACTCCTTGGCCTCCTTAAAGGTGGACCAAGGGTCCCTAACCTTGCCGCCTCCTGCAGCCGGGGCTGCCCTCTGCGTCCCGCCGGCAACCACCTCCAGCAGCTCCTCCTTGGCGGCGCGCGATTGAACGGCTTCATTGGCCGTAGCCTCAGCCGAGGGAAGGGGAATGCCGGGTGCGCGACCAGCGGAGAAGGTCCTTGGCGGCGGACCGGAAGCCGAAGCCTGGGGCTGGCGGCGAGCATCGCTCATAAACCGCCGGCCCGGGGCTGGGGAGTTGGCGGCATGGTAGCAGGCGAGCTACCTTGAGGCCGCCTTCCCTGGAATGGAGCCTAGTCGGCAACCTGGAAGTTGCCGGCCGTTCCCTGTCAATAAATCAAGCACAACCAGATGAGTGCCAGTATTAAGGAGTTCGACAACTATTTAAGGCGGATATGAGTACCTTTGGGGGATGTTAATCCCCGCGTTCTCGTCAAGATCAACGAGCACCGGCTCAGCAGCCGTTGCGGTCCGTTTCTTCCTCTCGGCGTTTTCCATAGAGGAAGCGGCGTCGGACGCCTTGCGCTTCTTGGTCTTCCCGGCTTCCGACTCGTAGAAGTCGGGAGCCAGGTCATCCTCCCCCAGGACAGAGATCTGTGAAAGAAGGCAAGTGTTAATAGGGCTCTAGTTAGCCGGCAAAAGCTGTCAAAGAAGGGTAATGAGCATGATATTTTACCTCGAGGGGAGGGTTGTCGTGGGTGTGCATGGGCACGCCTTCCGCCGCCTTCACCAGCCCTGCTTTGACAAGGCTGCGAAGTCGGAACGCCAGGTCGACGGCCGGTAACCCCTCTTCACTTACGCGAAGAGAGGCTGTGGCAGTAGGCGAATACTGGCACATTTTATGCGGGCTGTACCGCAGGAGCAGTATCTGCCGGCTAAGCCAGCAGATGACGGTGTCCACCCCGTCCAGCAAGGGGGGAGCCATCGCCCGAGTGAGGAACTCAATCCGCCTTTGAATACGGCGGAGCTCCTCCGTCAACTTGGGCACCGCCTCGTCCCAGCAGGGCCTGGGCATAGGCGGCGCGTTGACAAAGTCCGGGACGCCAAATTGGCGCCCCGGTGCTGCCATGTCTTGGCAGTAGAAGAAGGTGGATGTCCAGCCCTTGACGGACTCGACATATGGTATCTTCAGATACCATTGGCGACCTTGGCGGCAGTTGAAGGTGACGCTGCCGCAGGTCGCCAGTCCATCGTCCGGCACGGTCTGACGCCGGCAACGAAAGCAATATCTGAAGAAGTCTAAACTAGGCCTAATACCTAGATAGCCCTCGAACAGAGCGGTGAAGCCGGCTAAGACTAGAATGCTGCTGGGCGCTATGTTATGGGGCTGGAGCCCATAGTGATCTAACACCTCGCTTAAGAAGGCGGAAGGCGATAGCGCCATTCCCCTAACTAGATGGGAGGTGAGGATTACCCGTTCCCCGGCTTTTGGAGCCGGGATGACGTCTCCAAAGGCGGATCTCCATTGGCAGTCCTCCCGAGTTGGGAGGTAGCCAACGGCCTCCAGGTCTTGGAGTGCCTCTTCGTCGACTATGGAGGGAAGCCAATAGCGTGACCCGAGGTCAGTTGCTTCCTCCTCCTCGTTGATGGGAGCGCCTCTCGCCGCCGTCGCCGCGGCGGAAGATGAAGGAGCCGAGGAGACCGCCGCCGGCGCGCGCGCGGTGGGAGTTTGAGAGGTGACGGTGGCAACATTGCACGTCGCTATCGTCGCGAGGCGCGACGCTGCGCCGCCCATCGCCGCCGCGGGGGAGGTTTCGGTCGTCAGGACGCCGAGCGCTGCGGCAGGGGTGTTCTGGCCGGTGGACATCGCCGTAGGTGGAGGTCGTCTGGAGAGGAATGCTCGTCGGAGTTCGCTCGGAGAAAGAAGCGGGAAAGTGGGAGAGCAAGGGGCCGAGGAGAGCAAGAGCAGGGGTGCAGAAATGAACCGCTCGGCTCCCTATTTATAGATCCAGGCGTTGCTTCCTGTGCAAACGGCGTTTTTAGTCGGACACGTGTCCAGCATCAGCTACGACGCATGATCGCACGATCTTCACGCCTCCTCTTTTCCCGCGATTTGTGATCATGATGAGATTTTCGCCTAGGCCGGTTTCAAACTGTCGTGAGCCGCCTAGCGATGCCCGTCAAGAAATATGCTCGGCGAAATTGCGAATTAGCCGTCTTTTCCCATGTTGGATAAAGGCGGCCATGTGTCAATATCGGGACACACATGCCCCATTGATTTTCCGAATGGTTCAAGTCCTGCAGCCGCCAACATTGACGAAGGAAGTATCAAGAAGAAGCCGGCGCCTGGAGAACTTCAACCTTTCTGGGGGCTAATGTTGGGGATATATCAACTAGGGGTATCTCCAACATGGATCAATCCGGCTAGTCCAGGGTGGCCCAAGGGTGGTTAGGCTGAAGCCTGCCGGGCGGCCCAGATAGCTGACGTACAAGGAAGTAGGCGGACGGTCCAAGGAAGGCGGAAGGCCGAAGCCCATCAAGCCACCAAACCCAAGACGGAAGGCGGCAACTAAGCCGGTTAGGTCTAGGACTCTGATTACTTGCCGGACAAGTACTTGCCTTGTATCCTGGAGGCTGGCCGCCTATATAAGCCGACCACCAGGAGGCCTTTAGGGCCAAGCTAAATACGCATCATACACATTGTAACCTGTTCACGACTATTGCCTCATAGTGAATTATAGCAGCACGTAGGATCTCGCCACCGCTGCGGGATCTGAAGCTGGGTAAACTCGCCGTGTTCAATCCCGTCCTCGACGACACCAACCTTCTTCCCCACAATCCATACATAGGCTAAAGGACCCCCGTCTCCTATCAATTATGCCGATACCACGACAGTCGACGAAACAGTATATGGAGCCGAAGGTGATATGTATACCTTTACGTAGATCGGCGTACACCGAGCGGTGGGCCGGCGGGTGGAAGGCGTACTCGAAGGAGCCGAAGCGGATGGGCTCCCGGGTGAGACCTCGATCTTCATTGCGGATGGAGCCGGTGCAACCATGATTCCAACGCTTGATATCTTTCCCACAGACGGCGCCAATTGACGAGGGTGCAACTCGACAAATCCCAGGGTTGTGCACCCCGGGTTGATTGAGGGGGAGAGAGAAGAGCGTTGGTGATCACGACGGCTGACAAGCGGGGATTTTACCCAGGTTCAGGCTCCCGGAGGATAACACCCTACTCCTGCTTGTCTGTTATTGATGGCGAGTTGCGATTACAATGGCGGCGAGATTGCGATCTAGCTAGGGTTTGTGGTGGTGGCTATTGGCGTGTCCTCTGTCACGAACAACCCTCCTGGCTTTATAGGTACCCAGGTCTCGGGTGGTCGGTATCGATGGTAATTACAGATATGGCAAGTTACGGGACCTAACCGATTTGGACTAGGTTACACGGTACCCCGAGTGGGCCTTCTGTGGGCCTTCTCCAGCTTGGCACGGCCCAGGTAGCCTCATCGTGGGCTAGTCGAAAGGTAGCCCCACGTCAGTAGCAGAGCAGCAAGATTTCCCTCAGTTATGAAACCAAGGTTATCGAACCAGTAGGAGATGAACGTTCCCCTCGAGGTGTCAACGGTGCTAGAAATTCTTGGTGTGGCGTAGGAGACGTGGAATCTGCACACAACACAATCAAAGTATTTTGTCCCAACTTAACGGTGAGGGTGTCAATCCCACCGACTTGCTGTAACAAAAGATTAAACATATGTGTGGATGAAAGTTGTTTGTTTGTAGAAAGTAACAGGTTTGCAGCTGTGGTTTTATCAGATTAATGAGAAGGACCGGGGTCCACAGTTCACTAGTGGTGTCTCTCCATAAATAATAACATTCATCCATGCGTTGTAACAAATTACAGCTAGGCAATTGACAGAATAATGATGAGGAACCCAATGCATATACTAATGATATGGTGTCTAGTGTGATATTCATTCGGGCATTACAACAATATACATAGACCGTTCCAACCACATGTATGACTAATAATGCACCTTCCGGTTAGCGTCCGCACCCCTTCCAGTATTAAGTTGCATGCAACCGATTATCATCTTAAGCATTGTGTGTAAAGTAAGTAAGTAACATCATCATAAGATAAAGTAATATTGTTTTATCCCTAATAGCACCAGTACATCTACAATCTTAGAGCTTTCTGTCACTGCCCCAGATTAAATAGAGACATGAACCTACTATCGAGCATAAATCCCCCTCTTGGAGTTACAAGCATCTATTTGGCCAGAGCATACACAAGTAACGGACAGCATGCAAGATAATTAAATAGCACACACATGATATATTATGAAGCAATAACTTTAGTACTCAATATTCATCAGATCCCAGCAAACATGTAACATCCCAAATTTTTGGAATGTTTAAAAATCACAAAAATTTAAAACTTTAATTTGTTATTAAAATAAAACCATCATTATCCAAGAAGGACAACTAAAAAGGATTATTATGAATTATTCAAAAGTATTATAATATAAATTCGATAAAGTAAACTTTATTTTTAAACTAGAGTGTTGAGTTATAAATAAATATTCTAATCATTATAAAACCCTAAAAATATATTTGCAAAGTACCTCAGGTTACTTAAGTTATGTCTAATTCTAAAATAGTTTTGGTCAATTATATAATTCAAAATATTGAATTTAGGTTCCTATGGAACCCTTAGACATAATCTTTGAAGTCGAGAGACTATTTGGAATAGCCTCTATTTCAAAAATATAGTTTAATTCAAGTTTTTGATTTTGAAAATGTAATTTTAAACATATGTATTTGTGATATATTATTTTATTAGGACACAAATTTCTGTATTAAACCTCTATTTTAAATTTTGCAAAACAAACTGTCAAATAAACCATTATGCAATATTTGTACATTTCAAGTTTCAAATGTTTTGGAAAAGGTTTCATAAATATTTTTAAGGATAGATATTATCTTGACAAAATTTTAGAAACTGATTTGAGTTTATTTGGATGAATAAAACAAAAGCCATATAAGAAAACAGAAAATAAAAGAACCAGAAAAAAGGTAACTGGGCCGAGCCCAACACCAGCCCAACCGCGACCCTGTCTCAGTCTCTCCCCTCTCTCTCACTGGCTGCTGGGACCCACCCGCCAGGGGAGGTTATCCCTAACCTCCAGCCACCCCTCACTCCACGATGTGGCCACAACCAGCACCACTTCCCGCACTCGCTCCCACTCCCCCGGGCACAAAAACGGCAGTCCGAGCCTCTCCCTTAAATCCCCGAGACCCCGGCGTCCTTTCCCCTTTCTCTCCGTCCGAGTTCGTGCCCTTGTTTCTCCACGAAAGCTCGCCGGAGTAGCCCTTCTACTGCCGCACCTTTCTTTGTATTCCAGCGTGGTGAGGACAAACCCGAGCCCCTTGACCCTCTCCCGACCTTCCCCTCACAATCGCGCGCCTCCCTGACCCATCCACGTCTTATCCTTGTAGTCATCCAAGCGAGGAAGCGCTAATCGAAGCTCGCCGGTGCCCGCACCCTCGGCCCTTGCCGTGTCGCCTTTCAGGGACCCGCGAGACGACTCGGCGCACCACTCGGGCATCATCCCAAGTCAGGGGAACCACCGGAGCGCAAACCCCGACGATACCCGACGTCGGCGCCACCAGCTTCCCCATCTCCGGCCAGTTCCGCCACCTCTCTTTGGTCAACCGCACAACAGCCGTCCGATCGAACCTCTACGGCCACGATTAGAAGATTGCATCGAAAAGGTATCTTCCAATGTCAGCCGTTAGATCTAGATCTTGCGGCTCGGAACAAATCACTTGATGAACCAGATCCGGCCAATAGGAGTTTGCCACATCATTCAACCTTTTCTGAATTTATTTCCGAATTAGTTTAATTTAGCAGATTTGCAGAAAAGCCTCTACCAATTAGAACCGTTATATCTTTTTAACCACAAAGCCAAATTGGACAAATTTTATACTATTGGAAAGCCCCTGAACTGTAGTCCATTTGCCAATTTGATTAGTTTAAATTCATTGAAATTTCAAATAGAAGATTTAAGTAAATTTGACCTATGTTCAAATCCATACGTCCAAAAATTATAAATAAAATATTTGTGGAAACCTTAGGATCTGACTAATAATGTTGCACTGTTAAAATTAAACAATATCATTCCCATTTAAAAATCAGAAACCCTATTTGTATGTCTTTAACATAGTTTAAATTCTATTAACCTTATTAAACTGCTTTCTTTTACAAAAATGGCACAAGTATTTTTCTTTTGACCAGATGTAATAAAACTAATCCTACTCAACCATTATTGAAATATAAACTTTTAAACATGTGTTCAAAACCTATTATATGTATTAGAATTGTAAACCTTAGTTTTAAATGTGATAAACCCTTTTGACCAAATTAATGCGTGATCTTTTAATCAAGACCAGTTCCATTAAACCTTGGGTACACCATCTCTACCTATTCGGATTTGAAATGTTGAAATTTGAATTAGACCATCCCTTGAACAAAATGGTAAACCCTAAGTCCCATCACAGAAATTCTTTTTGAGATAAGACTTGATCATAAACTAAATGAACTAAAATAACTATTGATGAATACATTATTGTGATATTTACCATTATGTGTTAGGTGTTTGTTCGAATTGTTTGTTTATTGTATTTCTCTTTCATCGTATAGATTAAACGAGGTGATACGTTCTTCGTTGAAGAGAGTGTGAGAAACGACAACTTTCAAAAGGCAAGTGACACTCATAAACCACCTATTATTTTCACTATATGCATAGTAGTGTTTTTCTGAAGTATGCATGTTAGGAGTTGTGTGCACTTACTTTATTATGATATGTTCCTATGTAGTTTTTAGCTATCCCCCACCCTGAGCTTAGAAGCAAGAACACTTAGTAGGATGCTTAGCCAAGCAATGAAAAATGTTTTGACTAGTTGGATAGTGAAAATTAATGAAGTTAATTAATGAACTACCTGGGTGCTGGTTGGAGAACCATGGTGGGTGGCTACTTAGGGGGGTCCATGTCTATGGTAATTACCCTTGGTGGAAGCGCACAAATGTGGAAAGTCACCCAGGCTTAAAGAGATTGTAGACACACCTTGTTTAGTAGCTTCTAGTGCAACCACTTTTCAAATGGGCTATTTATTGACCATACATGTTGTGAGACCCCGATCCGTCGTGACCAGCAGATGTAGGGGGATGATAGGTTGGTTCGGGTCATGCGTTGTGACTCGGGGAATTACTTCTGAAAGGTCTCGTCTCGGTCTTCTCTTTTCCATCTCACAATTGGGTGACATGGACGAGTGAATTATTGGGTCTTGTGGTGAAAGTGCACACCCTCTCGAGAGTTAAAAACTAAGTATACTTAGCCGTGTCCCCGATTATGGATATTTGAGCAACTAGACAGGGCAGATGTTGAAGATCTCCTCATCCCAATTTCTGTAATAAAATTTGATGGGTGGACAAGGGTTTGGGAGAGCTCACTGTTTTCTATCGGTGGTACTCCTTGTTGTCAAAGGTGTTCACTGTTTTTCATCAGTGGTACTCTTTGTCTAAGATGAAAAGTTGTTTTATAAATGATAGGACAAAACTGGCTATATGTAAATAAACCTCAAACTCCACCGAGCCAAATATGCATGGTTATATAGTCTTACTAATTGTAGCTTTAAAGTGTCATCTTGCCACCACAATTTCAATTGTGCTGACCCAATATAGTTTGGGCTGCAACTCACCATTGTAGGACCCTCTTACGAGGAGTAAGGATTGTTAGGGTCACGAGTCTCCAACCAACATGCGTTGCCTGTGGCACATGATGAAGATAGAGCTCATTTATCCATTTGCTTTCTGTTGTGTGTTTATTTCGGTTTGAGCTAGCCATGGGATATGCACCTTGTATCGAACCCTTTTATTTCCTGATCATCGTGTAATGAATATTGATGCAATGTTATGATATTTCATCTTAAACGGTGTGTGCTAGCAAGTCGATCCAGGGACTAGCACTATACACAGGAGGTCGCTACCTTATAATAAGGAGGGCCTTTACAAAACACAACATGGAGAATCACATAAAGATGATCTTTATCATGATAGGCATCTTAGAAGATCTAAACATGATAGCACAAGAGGAAAATACAACCATCTAGCTATTGCTATGGACCCACAGTCCAAGGTAGACTACTCACGCATCAGTCCGGAGGCGGTCATGGCAACGCAGAGGCCTCCAGGGACGATTCCCCCTCCCGGCATGGTGCCGGGGAGCAGTTCTGATCTCTCCCAAAGTGGTGACGGCGACGGCGGCGGCTCGGGACCCGTGGAGGAAAAAAATGATTAACCGTTCAGCGTTTTTAGGTCAGGGGGTATTTGTAGGCGAAAGACCTAGGTCGGTGGGCGCCCGAGGGCGCCACACCACCTCCCGGCGCGGCAGGCAAGGGGCCCGTGCCACGAGGCGATGTGGCGGCCTCGTGGCCCCACTTTGTCTCGTTTTCGGTTTTCCTGGACGCATATTTTCCAAAAATAATTTCTGGTTGGCTCGTTTCCAATTTGGCGGATATTTCCTCAAGAGCTTTTCTGAAATAAAAAACAGCAGAAAACTGGGAACTGGCACTGTGGCATCTTGTTAATAGGTTAGTCCCAGAAAATACATAAAACTATATAAAATGCATATAAAACATGTAATAACATGATATAACATAGCATGGAACACAAGAAACTATGAATACGTTGGAGACATATCAAATCTCCATATGCATTGAGAGATAATCAACAAAATCTATAGGCATGTCATGATCAACATCTGCGAGAGCACCTTGAAAATCATATGGCATATTATCGTGCACCAGATTAGCACATCCACCCTCGATGATCATGTCGTCCAGGATTGATTACACATGCATTCGTCACCTCCCACATCTGATCGTTCGACCACCTAAGAGCAGGGGCAGAACGATAAAAAACATTTGCTAGAGTACTCCAAATGCCCGCTTGACATCCTTCCTGGCACTCTCTCGTTCATCGACAAATGACGAGTTTTGTTTGCCGTGAGGGTTGGAGATGCTCTTCACAAATGTTGCTCATCTTGAATAGATGCCATCAGCTAGGTAGTACCCTTTGATATGCATACTGACATTTATTTTATAGTTGATTGTTGGAGCATGGTCTTCAACGAGCTTCACGAGCACATGAGAGCGCTACAATACACTGATATCATTGTGGGTTTCCTGCCATGCCAAAAACGCGTGCAGTCTATGCTTTTAAGCATCACGGGAAATTATCTTTCTGCATTTTCTTCCATGATCCGAGTTGTTTGTTTTTCATTTGGTCCTCTGAAATAGCGCGGGCCAAACATAGCAACCACCGCACTATGTAATCTATACATCGACTTGATAGTTGTGGACGCTCACATGCATCGATAATCATCTACGACATCTGCAGGTGCTTCATATACAATCAATCTCACAACAGAAGTGCACTTCTGGATGGATGAGAAACCAACCATTCCAACGGCGTCCTTTTTCAACTTGAATCATGGACCATACTCTCTCACAGCATGCACGATGTCGTTGAACAAGCCACGTTTCATCTAAAAGCGTCGTAATACCCCATAATTATAAGACCAGGAGGGGTAGATATTAGAATTGTGCATTTTGCATTCATGCATGTTTTGAAATTAGGATAATTTTCGCGCTTTTGAGAAAAAGGGAGAAGGAGTCTATATCCGACAAACGTCGAGGATCCTTGGTATGCTCTCCGACGATTAGTCGAGAAGTGTCGATAAGCCTGAACCCTGGCGTTCAGAAGAGGGAGTTTAAAAACATCACCACTCGAACTCCAAAACTGAGTCTTGAGATATCTAGGAGAATTCATTTCAGATTCTTACCTTCTCTAAGACAAATTTATTTGCGCAAATTTTAATCATAAACCAAACCATCAATTCCTTAGAATTGTTGCTGAACAATTCCAAAAGCTAATTTTAAATAAGAACATTATTCCGAATTCCAAAGTAAATGGATTGTGATGATTAATCTCAAATTCATTTATAACATTATAAGAATTCCAAGAAGTTGATAAATTGAACACACCAATTTCATAAGTAATATATATGAAATACAAATCAAACTTAAAGAAATTCGTTCCTTTTTTCCAACTTAGAGTTAATTCAAATCACATTCAGAAGGTTGAAAACTTACATTCACCAACAATTACAAAAGGGACAAATACATAAATAAGCTTGTATTTCAATTACATGAGAAATAATTACATGTATCCCAGAAATACGTGTCTTATATTGAGACAGATTACCAAAATTTAAAATAAAAAGACACGACAAGAAAAACAAAGAGAGGTTTTGGTTATGTTAAAATGTTGTCAACACTATTTGGTGGTGACTTTTAATTTATAAGAACCTGGCATTGCTTTATCAACACTAAGGGCTGAGCAAGTTTAAAAAGAGGCAACCTATTTGGAAATGCTTTGAAGGCAACACGTTTGGATCAGATTCAAATTGGATGAAGGCATCATTGGGGGAAAAGGTATTTCTAGTGTTCAATTAGCATACAAGAAGGGACAAGCCAACCTGAACTGGAATTTTATATAATCAAGTTAATGAAAGGACAAGACAACAACATTTCCATAAATTAACAACCATGATTTTAAAAGGCAAACCTGAGGCAACCGGAATATAAATTGGTATCACATTTGCCAATTGATTAGGCAAATGGAACATAAACTGAATAAATCCCAACCAAACTGACATCAATAAACATTTCTTCACAGCCAAGCATGGGCAGCGTTAACACAAATATGTCAAAGGAGATAGGATTAGTGACTCAATGTTTATCATCAAGGGGTGATGAACTGAGCAGGCGCAGCAACAATAGTTATCTCCAAGGTTATAAGAAGACTAAAAGAGGTCAAAAAGAGCTGCCCGAGGAGAAGAGGGCCACATGCAGCAGCTTAGTCACCAGCAACCAATTATCCTGGTGTCAACAACCACAGAGCTCACAAACATGTTAAGTAGACCAGAAGTCGAAGGCCAGGAGTACAAACATCCCAGGAAACACAACTCGTTCACTGGAGCATCCACCACACCTTGTTCTTACACCAAGAACATCACCATTTTATGTCTGGAACCTAAGAACGCAAACCACAAGTGTTTTCAGCTAGTTAAATACACTCTAGGAACATATAAGCAGTGAGGAGGTGCACTTATAGCTCTATGTACATCTGTTGTGTGGCAATCACTACTCCTTATATAGCTTCGATTGTAAGACTTCCTCTTGTCTAATGATCACTTGCAGCTTTGTGAGACTTTCTTCCGTTGGCCTTCCAAACCCCCCTTAACATTCTCTTAGCCAAAACATCCTGGTGCCAGGAACCATCGTTAAACGCTTGCTTGTTTCTTTTGAACAAATAAAGAGTTGATCTTCTACGTGCATATTGATATTTCTTGACTTGATCCTCTCACAAAGTTGTCATGTTTGTTGGAAGCATTAGATGATTATATTATTGTGCTTGAAGCTTAAATCATCTCTAATATCTACTTTGCACGGTTGATTGCTATCTAGTACTATATCATTGAATTTTTTTTTTTGCTTTGCCTACTTGTTTATTTATTACTCATTTATCAATATAAACTACATCACTTATTCATTTGATCTCAGTTTACATGCCTTACATTATTATATGATCAAGATTGTGTGAAAGCATGTCACTTCAGAAATTATTCTTTTATCGTTCTTGCCTACTCGGGACGAGTAGAACTAAGCTTGAGGATGTTGATACATCTCCAACGTATCTATATTTATTACGTTCCATGCCTATATTATACCAATTATGATTGTTTTATATACACTTTATATCATATTATGACACTCATTGGAATAACCTATTAACAAGATGCCATAATGCCAGTTTCTGTTATTTATGTCTGTTTATTGCAGAAAAGGCCGAAAAATCAAAGTGCTCGGAAAATTCCAGAAAAATATCAGAAATTCTTTTTCGCCAGAAGACTCATGGAGCCAGAAGGGCAGGTCCAGAGGAGGCCCACAACCTCCTGACCACGTCCCCGCGCGGCCAGGAGGGGGTGGCGCGAGCAGATGAGGAGGGCGACTCGGACACCCCCTCGAGCCGCCCTTTCGCCCATATATTTCCCCTGAGGAGAAAACCCTATAAACATATGCCGTTTTCCTCCACGAGTTCCCGAGCGCCGCCGCTATCGAAGACAAGATTCAGGAGACAAAAGTCTCTGTTCCGGCACCCTGCCGGGATGGGAATTGCCCCCGGAGCCATCTCCATCGCCTCCACCACCATCTCTATCGCCGTTGCTGACTCCTACTATGAGGAGTGAGTAGTTCTCCCCCGGGGCTGTGGGGTCTACGGTAGCTATGTGGTATCTTTATATGATCATGAGCTATGTAATCTAGTTGAATATGTGATGCTAGTCTTTATCTATTATGCACTCTAGAGGTTAGTTTAATATGAACTCAGGGGTTATTCACGGTTGTAATGGTGACAGTGTGTGCACCGTGTGTGATTCCTTTATGACGTTGTTGGTGTTAGTTTACTCTGACTTTGAGGGTGCTCTTGTAGCCCTACACAATGAATGGTGTTTGTTATCCAACATGAGAGTGTTTGAGAGTAGTGTTTATTTATTTAGCTTTGATGTCATTGTTGAGAATGTCCACTGGTGAAAGTAGGATCCCTAGGACTTATTTCTAAGCATTAAAACACCGTTTCCAACAAGTTCTGCTACATGTTTGCTTGCTGTCATTTTTATTACAGATTGCAGTTACTACTTATAATCATCCATATTACTTGTATTTCACTATCTCTTCGCATAACTAGTGCACCTATACATCTGACAAGTGTATTGGATGTGTTGGGGACACAAGAGACTTCTCGTATCTTAATTGCTGGGTTGTTCGAGAGAGTTATCTCTGACCTCTACCTCCCTGAGTTTGATATACCTTGGGTGATCCACTTAAGGGAAACTTGTTGTTGTTCTACAAACCTCTTCTCTTGGAGGCCCAACACTGTCTTCCAGAATAGAAACGTGCGTAGACATCACCCCACAGGCAACTGAAGGAGATATGCCCTAGAGGCAATTAATAAAGTGTATTCTTTATCATATCTCAATTGTTCATAATAGGTTTTTTGTGTCATGCTAGAACCGTATTAAGCGGAAACATTAATACGGGTGTGATACGTAAACAACCAGGTCCCTAGTAGCCTCTACTAAGACTAGTTTCGTTGCACGATTGATGATCGAGGTTTCCTGGTCAGGGGGCATGGCGCCAGTCGGCAATGGGAGTCATATCGTTGGAGAACGATGTGATGGACATACCCAGATTTGGAGGACGTAGTCGTTACGCCTTTGACCGTGAGATCAACTCTTATTGTTATTCCTGGAAGATACTTTGATCGCACCAAACGTCGTATCTTATATAGTATGACAATAGCGGTGATACTTTTGGGTATCGGAAAGGAGTAGTTGAGACGAGGGGTCAAGAGCGGGATTTGCCAGTCCGCATAGCAGGATAGATACTCTCAGGCCCACTCGGTGAGATCGTGTCTAATGAGCTTGCAAGCATGTGACTAGATCACGGAGACATGAGATCATGGACGAGTAGAAGATAGCGTTGTCATTAACAAGGTCGAGATTAGGTATAGAGGGATCTATGGAACGACGCTCGGACATGATAAGTATCGCTATGGCAAAAGGTTTAAGACTTTGCGTTCAGGTTTGATAGATGAAAGTCATTCGTTATATCACAGGGATTAATTCATGGGTTCCAGACCTACGAGTTAGTCGTTGATCATAGAGGAGTCTTGGTCATACCTGTTATTATATCGAACCGCTAGGGTAACACACTTAAGGGGTTTCAACAAGACAACCGGAAAGGAAAGAGATCACCGGGAGCGTCCCGGGAGGGGTCCGATGGAGATCGGGCAGCGCCGAAAGAGTTTTCGGAGCTAGGAAAAATTATATATATATTGTTTGATATTAATTAGTGTAATTAATATGCAAATATGATTTTATATATTTATTTTCGAATTTATTTAGGCTGATTTCCCTAAATGGGCCTTCTGGTCGAAAGAAGGCCCAAGAGGGGGGGAATCCCCTTGGGGATTCGGTGGGGGCAAGGAGGGGCCGACCCAAGTGGGCTAAGGGCCCACTAGGGGGCCGACGCACCCTCCAATGCCGCACCAGGCATGTGGGGGTTAGTCCCACATTGCCTGGTTAGCAAGTTGGCTCCCCCCTAGGAGCCTATATAAGAAGGGGCACCCCTGGCCTTTTAATTCACCAATTAATTCCCAATTTCTCTCTCGATCTCGTGATTCCCTTGTCGGAGTCGCGCCAAGCAGAGGAGGGGGATCTCTTCCACCATAGCCCGCTGCCGCGCTGCTGATGTTCCCGTCCAAGTCTTCCGTTGCTCGTCCTGGACTGGAGCTTCGGAGGCCTTCGTCTCCACCGTACGTGTGTGACGCCCTGCGAGGTGCTGCGCTAGCGGTACTCGGAGGTCTGCTACCTCTACACGACCTTGAGGCCGGCTTCGTCGGTCTTCATCGACAACGTTTGTGCGGGAACGTAATCCCATTTTTCGGTCTACAAGGGTACGTATTCCGATCTCCGTTCGTACTACTATATCTGCATAGAATAGATCTTGGCATGCTTTTAGGATATCGTTGGTAGGAAATTTTTTGTTTTCTGCACACGATCCCCTTCAGCAACCAGGCGCCATACCCACTTTGACATTTTTTGGTCATCGCCTCGGCAGCCTCCGAACACTGAAGCCGTCGAGACCATGCCCGGGGGCTACTGTCGCAGTAGTGGTACATGGGGTTCCCCTAGAGCTGCCCAAGTGGGTCCACCGCCTATGGGCCCAACCCAAAGACAAGCAAGGCCAAGGCTCAACGCAAGGCTTGGCGGGTGCACCCTCGCCATCCGCACCCCGACAGGTTCGCAGGGCCCCAGGTCCCTTGCACTCGGAGCGGAGAGAAGACCCCGGGAGGTGCGAGCCCCGGCTCCCTCCTAGATACAAGGACGTACAAGGAGAAGATAAGGCTTCCACCTCATTCTGAAAGATAGTGGAAGGCGCCAGAAGGCTTGGGAAGCAAGCCGCGGCCAGGGGACACCACCTACCCACTTTCAGTCCCTACCCAGGGCTTTCCCCAAATGTGGCAGAGATCCCACCAACCTGGCGACGGATACTTGGAGGAGAAGAGGCCACGTCGACGTCTCGACCCCAGAGAGGGGTTGCCTCCTGCCAAAACCCCTCACGCTCCTCGCATGACCTATGTGGGATCCCCTTTCGCTACAAAAGGAGGACCAAGGCCATGGCGAGGGGGAGGATCAAGCAAGGACCAACTCGGAGGAAGCAAGGTTGAACTCTAGAGAGAAGATAGCTTAGTAGGCAAGGAAGCTCCGACTGTCCCAAGGAGGAAGACGGCCTCCAAGCTTGGCTAGACAGAGAGATACAGAGAAGGGAAGGAAAATGTTCTCCTCCGGGCCAGGATCCGTCCTTCTCCTTCCTCCTAGTCGGGTTACCCTGCCGGGTACCCCGACGAGTGATACGTCTCAAACGTATCTATAATTTCTTATGTTCCATGCTATATTATACCATGTTTTACATACATTTTATATAGTTTTATGCATTTTCTGGGACTAACCTATTAACAAGATGCCAAAGTGCCAGTTCCCTGTTTACTGCTATTTTTTGTTTCAGAAAAGTTCTTAAGGAAATATTCTCGGAATTGGACGAAAAACATCCTGGAATTATTTTTGCATCGGGACGTTCCAGAAGAACCGAAGGAGACACGAAGTGGGGCACCGAGGTGCCGTCACCACGTGGTGGCGCGACCACCGTGGGACCCGTGTGACGTGGGGCTACCTTTCGGGTAGCCCACGATAAGGCTATCTGGGCCGCGCCAAGGATAGAAAGGCCCACAGAAGGCCCACGCGGGGTACCATGTAACCTAGTCCAAGTCGGTTAGGAAGCATAACCTTCCATATCTGTAGTTGCCGTCGGCACCAACCACCCGAGACCTGGCTGACTATAAAGCCAGGAGGGTTGCTCGTCCCAGAGGACACGCTCATAGCTACGGCACAAACCCTAGCGAGATCGCAATCTCGCCATTGTAACCACAACTCGCATCAATAACCAGACAAGCAGGAGTAGGGTGTTATCCTCCGGGAGCCTGAACCTGGGTAAATCCTTGCTTGTCAGCCGTCGTGACCACCTGCACTCATCTCTCTCCCCATCAATCAACCCGGGGTGCACAACCCTGGGACTTGTCGAGTTAACACCTCGTCAATTGGCGCCGTCTGTGGGAAGTCAAACAAGTGCTAGGATCATGGTCGCTCCGGCTCCATCCGCAATGAAGATCGGCGTATCCGCCGTCAGGGAGTCGATCCGATTCGGCTCCTTCGAGTACGTCATCCACCCGCCAGCCCACCAGTCAGTGTACGCCGATCTGGACAAAGGTATACACATCACCTTCGGCTCCATATTCTGTTGCATCGATAGTCGTGGTATACTCAGGTCTACGACTACCGCGCTACGCGCGATGGCGTCACCTCAATCGGCAACCATCGCGCCCGCCGGACCCGCGAAGATCGCATCTGCCGCACCCGCGGAGATCGCGCCCGCCGAACCCGCGAAGATCGCATCTGCCGCACCCGCGGAGGCCGCGCCCGCCGAACCCGCGAAGATCGCACCTGCCGCACCCGCGGAGGCCGCACCCGCCGAACCCGCAAAGATCGCATCTGCCGCACCCGCGGGGGCCGCGCCAGCTGCACCCGTGAAGAGGGCATCTACATCGACAATTTCGGCAACGGCCGCGCGAATCGAGTCTACTACCCCAACCTCGGTCGTGCGGTCGATCAAGTCAAGATCCACCTCGACCGTCGCACCCGCACGGGCGACCAGGAGCCCGCGCCCGACAGCCATGTCGCGCACGCCCTCATCTTCGTGGAAATCCCAAGTCTACCCCAAGCCAATCGCACTCGCCCCGGCAAGCGTGAACACATGGAAAATTGCGAGAAGACGCGACAGCAACGGCGCCGCGCGCCACGTTGCAGCAATTTTCGACCCCGAGCAAGAAGCGGGCGACAGAAGCAGCAACGGCAGCACCAACTCTCCGACTCAAGTCTACCCCAAGCAAGTCTTCATGGCCGGCACAGCACCGCATGACGACGAAGAAGAACCCGCATATCCGCTAGAGGTGGACATGCCGAACCAGACTAAACTTGTCATCACGCGGGACATGGCGATCCAAGCCATGAAGCATGTGGACGAGGGCACGTTCCCCCCCACCCAACGCACCTCGAGAAGACCACCTGGCGGTCCAGTACTTGCTACGCAAGGAAGGCGAACGAATTCGCGCCGAAGAAGCCGACCTGCTCAGGCGCAAAAAGGACGCGGATGCATCGAGTGCCAGGCGAGCCGCCCTCTCCTTCACATCCTCTACAGAGGTTAACCAAGGAGCACGGCGAACCAGAGCCCGTGTTCCCCACATGGCAGAAGCTGATCGAACAAGGCTCACCCACAACCTCGACTCGTCCTTCGTCATCGAAGATGAGAACGGGATACCCGTCCCAAAGACGGCGAATGCCGCCCTGATCTCAGTCGAGACATACCTCCGGCTCACGCAGCCACCGGAGGGGGACGCACGCTCCCTTCTCCACAAGCAACAAATTGCCTCCATAAGGGCAATAGAAGAAGCTCTGGAGGCCAAGGGGCCAAGCAACCGAGCGCACGAACCAACGACCTCGGGCATCCCAACGGCGCAGCGACAGCCAGTCAAGGACCTTCGCGACGTCCTGACACAGAAGACGGTGGACCGCAACCGCAAGGAGCGCTCGGCTAGTGCGGCAAACGTAGATGACCATGCCGACCGTGACTTCGAGCCGTGTGGTGCGGCATGCTTTAGCTTCATCATCCGCGATACCCGCATGCCTAAAGGCGTCAAATTGACGGCTGGCACACCAAAGTATGACGGGAAGCAAGACCCAAAACTGTGGCTCGAAGACTACCTCATCGCTTGCACCTGCCAAGGCGGAACGTCGACTACGGCAATGCAGTACATCCAGCTCATGTTGACAGACTCGGCACGCGGATGGCTCACAAGCCAACCCAAAGACTCTTTCCGAACATGGGAAGAATTTCAGGATAACTTCATCAAGAGTTTCTCGGGAACATTCGCAAGGCCAACGACCTACATCGAGTTGCAGGCCTGCAAGCAAGGAAAGGATGAGTCGCTCCACTCTTACATCCAGCGGTGGACACTCCTCCGCAATACCAAGGAACCCGTATCATAAGATCGAGTGATGGACGCCTTCATGCACGGCGTCGCTCGCCGCGACCTCCGGGAGGAATTCGGTAGGCTCCAGCCGAAGACCACAATAGAACTCATGAAAACAGCCAACCAATGGGCCGAAGGAGAGGACTACGTCCGCGAAACTTCTCCCAAGAAAGAGGGCGAAACAAGCAACTGACGCGAGGCACGTCAAAAGAAGAAGCCACGTTACACCCACGATTCAATCGAACTAGTAGCGGCGGGTATGAAACACCCGTGAGGACAAACGTGACGGCAGCCGACAGTACGACCAAAGTCGGCAGCCAAACTCGAGTCAGTACAACCATGGCAGCAGCAGCATCGGCCACAATGATGGAAGTCAGAAACGCGAGTGGAAGCGCCCGTTGACCCCAGCAGAGGAGCTGATGCAACCCTGTAAGCATCACTCGTTGCGCAACCTGGAAACAGGCAAATGGAGTTCCAACCACCTGTTGAAGGATTGTCGCAAAGAAGAAAGATATACCATGCCATGCAGCAAATCATCGCCCCGGTATAGGCCATACAGGCGGCACCACAGCTAGCATCCAAGCAGCACCCGCAAACAACAACCAGGCGTAGGCGGCAGGAGCGTTCCCCCAGCCGCAACAACAGCAACAGCAACAAGGTCAGTCGGTAGCAGCCGACACGTACCCAGCCACACGGGGACAGCTGAACATGATCCAGAAGGGACCCCCGTCGAACAGGCGCCAGAAAATTATCACACGCCAAGTACTTCAAGCCATCAACAGCCCGCGCGCGGTACCGGACTACCTGCGCGGGTCGGAGACACCAATCACATTCTCCAGGGCAGATCACCCATCAGAGGTAACCCGACCCGGGCACGCCGCACTCGTGATTGAGGCCTTGATCGGCGACTACAGCCTGAAGAAGGTGTTCTTGGACGGAGGCAGCGGCATTAACATCATATTCGCCGACACCCTGAGAAGAATGAACAGGTCGACGGAGAAATTGCCGGAATCGAAAACCACCTTCCACGGCATAGTACCAGGGCAAGCAATCACGCCCATGGGAACAATCACACTCGACGTCATCCTCGGTACACCCGAGCACTTCAGGAAGGAGTCGATCGACTTCGAAGTCGTCGACTGGAAGTCACAATACCACGCCATCCTTGGGCGCCCGACCTTTGCCAGGTTCATGGCAGTACCCCACTACGCCTACCTGATGATAAAGCTGCCCGGGCCGAAAGGAGTAATCACCGTCCGTGGCGACTTCGGGCTCTCCAACAGCTACGACCGCGAGTTCGCCAAGATTTCTGAGTTCTTCGGAGTCGAAGAGCACTTCAAGGCCATATCAGCCGACAACGACAAGACCGTCTTCCCGGCTCGCAAGAAGCCTGCCAAGGACGCAGCGTTCAACACGAACGACGACACCGTAACCCACCAAGTCCATCCGACTGACAGCAGAAAGACGGTCAAGGTCTCATCGAGTCTGACCCCCGCATAGGAAAGCGCGCTCGTCGAGTTCCTACGTGAGAACTGGAAGATCTTTGCATGGCAACCTTCTGACATGCCAGGGATACCCAGGGAACTCGCCGAGCACTCTCTGAAAGTCCACAAGGACGCAAGACCAGTCAAACAATCCATGCGACGCTTCTCAGGACCCAAACGAGACGCGATCACCATGGAAGTCGACAGACTACTACACGCCAAATTCATCCGAGAGATCAAGGATTCGGACTGGGTCGCCAACCCGGTTCTAGTGGAGAAAAAGAAGACGAAGAAACTACGCATGTGCGTTGACTTCACCGCAGTCAACAAATGCTGCCCCAAGGACCACTTCCCGCTACCGCGGATAGACCAGATCATCGACTCGACAGCAGGTTGCGAGCGCCTGTCCTTCCTGGACGCCTACTCAGGGTACCAGCAGATCAGGCTGAAAGTCGAGGACGAAGAGAAGACGGCCTTCATCACACCCGACGGCGTTTTTTGCTACCAGACGATGCCGTTCGGGTTAAAAAACGCAGGTGCCACGTACCAGCGGACAATGCAAGCATGTCTCAAGGGGCTAATCGGGCAGATCGTCCAAGTCTACGTCGATGACATCGTTGTCACGACCCGAAAAGAAGATACCCCAGTCGACGACCTCCGCAAGGTCTTCGCCACACTTGATGTGTACCAGATCAAGCTCAACCCAGAGAAGTGCGTGTTCGGCGTGCCAGCCGGAGAGTTACTAGGATACCTCGTATCCGCAAGAGGAATCGAAGCAAACCCCGAGAAGGTGCAGAACATACTCACAATGCCAGCACCAACCAAGCTCCGGGAGGTGCAACGATTAGCCGGCCGAGTCGCAGCTCTCAGCCGGTTCATTAGTAAGTTGGGAGAGAAAGCCTTACCTTTCTACCAACTGATGAAGAAGACGGACAAGTTCGAGTGGACACAAGAGGCGCAGGACGCATTCGACCATCTCAAGAAAACCCTGACAACCTCTCCAGTCCTCGTGGCACCACTGGAAAACGAGCCGCTGTACTTATACGTCTCAGCAACAAACAGGGTGGTGAGCACGGTGCTCGTAGTCGAACGCGAAGAAGAAGGGCACAGTCACCCGGTGCAGAGGCCCGTCTACTACCTTAGCGAAGTACTCACCTTGTCCAAGCAGAACTACCCTCATTACCAGAAGCTGGCGTACGGAGTCTTCATGACCTCCAGAAAGGTCGTCCACTACTTCTCCGAGCACCCGATCACGGTGGTAAGCTCCTCCGGAATAGCAGACATTCTCACAAACCAACGCGCGACAGGACGAGTCGCCAAGTGGGTTGTCGAGCTAGGACCATGGGGGCTGAAGTATGCTCACCCGAAGTCCACCAAGGCCCAAGTCCTCCCGGAATTCACCACCGAGTGCATAGAAGCCCAGCTACCAAATATCCCTGACTTGTCCAACGCATGGACAATGTACTTTGATGGCTCCAAGAAATTCAAGTCAGCCGGGGCAGGAGTCGTGCTCATCTCCCCCAAAGGCGACAAGCTCAAGTATGTCCTGCAGATGGACTTTCTGACGCCGTCCAACAACGAAGCCGAATACGAGGCCCTGATCCATGGCATGCAGATGGCCAAGAACTGCGGCGCCACGCACCTCATGATATACGGCGACTCCTACCTGGTGGTACAGCAAACCATGAAGTCCAGCGACGCCGTCGCCGACAACATGATCGCCTACGGAGACCTCTACAATCAATTGGAAGGCAACTTCGACGGCTGCGAGCTGCGCCACATTGGCCGTGAAAGCAACGAGGAAGCCGACGTCCTTGCTAACAAGGGCTCAGACAGGGTGCCAGTCCCACCCGGCGTCTTCCTCGAGTGCATCACGCAGAGATCCATCAAGACTCAGAATACAGCAAGCACTGCAACAACAAAAGGCGATGCCAACACGCCAAGCCAAGACAAGGTCCCCATGGAGGTCATGCTAGTCGAAGCCACATGGACAGGACCGTACCTGGCATACGTACTACATCAGAAGCTGCCAGCCGACCCAGTCGAAGCAAAGCGCATCATCAGGCGCTCCAAAAGTTTCACCGTCATCAACGGAGAACTCTACAAAAGAAGCATATCAGGAATCCTGCAAAGGTGCATAGATCCAGTCGACGGCGAAGCCATCTTACTCGACATCCACGCGGGTATTTGCGGGCATCACGCCAGCAGTCGGGCACTGGTGGCCAAAACGCTACGAGTCGGGTTCTACTGGCTGACAGCCATGCAGGACGCCGAGGAGCTAGTAAAGAAATGCACATGGTGCTAAGAATTTGCCAACAAGCCACACGCGCCAGCATCGGAACTCAAGACAATACCATTAGCCTGGCCCTTCGCCCAATGGGGTCTGGACATGGTGGGCCCGCTGAAGAAATCCTCACCCGGACGTCACACTCACCTCCTGGTTGCAGTCGATAAGTTCACAAAGTGGATCGAAGCCGTGCCCATCACAAGTTCGACTGCATCCACAGCAGTTAACTTCATCAGGTCAATCATCTTCAGATTCGGAATACCGAATGGGATCATCACCGACAACGGCTCGAACTTCACAGCCGAAGAATTCAAGGACTTCTGCTCAGAGCAGGGGGTCAAGCTCAGCTACGCGTCTGTCTCGCACCCGCAATCCAATGGGCAAGTGGAGAAAGCCAATGGCCTCGTCTGCAACGGCATCAAGAAGCGACTGCGCGTGCCCCTAAAACGCGCAGCGGGCGCATGGGTAGAGGAACTGCCGTCAGTCCTTTGGAGTACACTCCATTCTTTATGGTGTATGGTGCAGAAGCGGTCCTCCCCTGCGACATCAAGTTCGACGCACCGAGAGTAGTCGCCTACGACGAGTCGGATGCAGAGGAGGCACTCGAAGACAGCAGGGACACCCTGGATGAAGCACGCGACATCGCCCTGGCACGATCAGCCGTGTATCAACAGGACCTGTGCAACTATCACACTCGGAGGCTACGACCAAGAGCGTTCGTTGCAGGCGACCTGGTTCTTCGACTCAAGCAAAAGAAGGTGCACAAGCTCGCTTCCCCATGGGAGGGCCCGTACATCATGACAGAAGCAATCGGCAACGGAGCTTACCGCCTGAAAGACTCGAAGACGGGAGCATACTGCAGCAACCCGTGGAACGTGGCACAACTCCGCCGGTTCTACGCCTAGTTCAACCCAATCATTGTACAAGAAAATCAGCGCGGCAGGTTTCATACGCACTCTTTCCCTTACCAGGGTACCTGAGGGGACTGGAAGGGTTTTAATGAGGCGGCCCGTTCGCAAGAATTAATAAAGTGATTTGAAGAAAATCTGTCTCCCTTACCTGTCACACAGAGGAAGCTAAAAGTCTAGGCCGCCACTCGAACTACTCGGGGGCTGCGCCACACAGGTTGAAAGAAAAGCTTAGGCCGCTACCCGAACCACTCGGGGGCTGCGCCATACAAGCATAAGTCAAAAAATCCTAGGTCGCCACTCGAACTACTCGGGGGCTGCGCCACACAGGTTGAAAGAAAAGCTTAGGCCGCTACCCGAACTACTCGGGGGCTGCGCCATACAAGCATAAGTCAAAAAATCCTAGGCCGCCAACCGACCAACTCGGGGGCTGCGCCATACAGGTCAAGTTCAAAATCCTAGGTCGCCACCCGACACACTCGGGGCTGCGCCACACAGGTAACACTTGTAATCCTATGCTACCACTCGAACTACTCGGGGGCTACGCCAAACAGGCCTTCTCAGAAAAATCCTCAGCCGCCACTCGAACTCACTCGGGGGCTGCGCTGTACAGGTCAAGTTCAAAATCCTAGGTCGTCACCCGACATACTCGGGGGCTGCGCCAAACAGGTAACACTTGTAATCCTAGGCCGCCACTCGACCTACTCGGGGGCTGCGCCACACAGGTCTTAGCCAAAATCCTAGGCCACCACTCGAACAACTCGGGCGCTGCGCCATACAGGTCAAGTTACAAAAATCGTAAGTCGCCACCTGCTAAAGTCAGAGACTGCGACATACAGGTCACACTTGAAATAACCTAGGCCGTTGCCTAACATACTAGGCGACTGCGCCAAACAGGTCGCAAATCAAAACAGGAATTTTCACTTTCGAGCAAGCAGATCAATTCTCATGACTCGCAAGTATTTTAATCTATTACATTACGACTTGCATAGGCACATTTGCCCTCTATAGCTAACCCTGTACATCAGACGACAGCTACTCTAAACTGCAGGCTCGGCCTTCGGCGCATCGAGGGGACCTACAAGGCGCTCACTCAGGTCCTGAACCTGCCTGATAATTCGGCGCGCAGCCGCTAAGGTCTCGTCGAAGTCGTCGTCACCAGGTAGGCCAGCAAGCACCCTATCGAGCGGAAGATGCGGCCGGTGCATCCGGACGTATGCCAACGCCGCGTTCACCCCAGCCACAAGTTGGGTGTCGACAACCTCCTTCAGCCCTTCACCATCGCGAAACCTCTCCAGCAAGGCGGACAGCCCGTTCGGCTGCGCGTTATGCGGGAAGCACACACGATTGATGTGCCCAAGTGTCTTCCGGCAGTTCTCCAGAAGAAAAGCAGGGCGCCACGTACGATCAAGCATGGTGGCAAGGACGCGCCCTCTCGACTTGTTCACCCAGAACTGCCGAGCTTCGTAGGAGTTGCCGGACGCCTCTCGGGTGACTCACTCCTCAACGCGAACCCGCTCGGCCTCCCAATCAGGATTAACATCTGCACGCATAAAATGCAAGTCAGAACAAGAAAGAAAGCCAGCAAAGACAGCAGCCGCCAAAAGGATACAAACCTTGCAACTTCCGACTGATCAGATCGATCTCCCCAAGCAAAAAATCCTCACGTTGCGAGAACTCCGTCGTAGGATGCGACTGGGAGCGGTGCAGTAGCCGCTCAGTATTCTTCAGGGTCGCCTCAAGATCCACCACCTTGTTCTTCAGGTATGTGATTATCCGCTGATCATTTACACTACGTGGAGGAGCCGGCGCCGCCCGACGACGGCGAGCACCCGAAGAAGAAACCGCGCCACTCGGCTTGGCCACAGGAGAAGGCGAAGCATCACCGCGCACAGCATTCTGCCATGAATACGCAGAGTCAATACAATCATACGACCGCGAATCACAGTTAAACTCGGCGGAAAGAAAGTCAGCAAAAGCAATATTGAAGGCCAAAAGACCTGGCAGGACAATATTCATTTCAGAGCAAGAAGTTCAAAATACAGACCACGACGACTGCCGAATTCCTAAAGCTACGCCTACTCTAAGGCTGCGGACTGCGACCGGGAACGACCCTTCCGAGCGGCAGCCGCCTCGGTCGCCTTAGCAAGGGCCCTCTCGAAGAGTGCCACAAGCTGCACGGCCAGCTGCGAGGCACGCTCCTTCACGCCACTCAGCGACGCGGTTCGGCCATCGGGTTTGCAGGGAAAACCGCAGACGACCTTTCTCGAAGTCACCTGGAACCTGATGGCCTAAGAGGAGCTGGAAGGTGAGCTCGGAGCCGCGTACCGTCTGCGACCGCGTGAAGTCGGCGATGGTGGTCGCGTCCTCAAATGGCGCAGCGAGGGCGTCCACGGCTGCCGGCGGCTGGTCGCCCGGGAAGATACTCTGGTGCACCACAGTGAGGGCTCCAGTCGATTTCTGCAACGCGACTGTGGACTTCTTCAGCGCGTCTGAGGCATAGGCACAGACCCGGTCGAGGAAGCCAACAGCAGTCGCCAGGTCAACCGTGTCACTCGGCGCGTCTTCCGGAGGAACTCCACCACAAGTCTCTGCGCAAAAAATTCAAGGCCAAGCAAAGAAAAAGATCAAAGACACAGTAGGCATCAATCCGAAACTTACCCCCAAGAACACCGGCGAGTGAAAGGAGACGACCGACTTGAGTCTTTTCCTGGGTGACCCACGCCAGCTCCCGCTCTCGAGACTCATGAAGAGCCTTCTCAAGCTCATCAACCCGCCCAGTAGCCTGGTCCAGAGATGCACGCAGCTGGTCCCTCTCCTTCTCCAGGCGAACGTAAGCCGCGGCTGCGTCGAGCTGCTGACGGTAGTACGGCTGAAGCAAAAGCAAGATGTTAATAAAGTTGCGGGCGACTATACTAGTCACACCTTCGGGGGCTACTCCCATCGGGAGCGCTGATCGTGCACCCGCTGAAAAATCAAGAATGCAAGCACAAGCATAAAAGACTTACGTGGTCCAGGAGGTCAAGGTCCTTTGAAGCCGAAGGAGGAACGCGGCTAGACGACGCAACGCCGGCAGGCTCAGCAAGCACCTTCTCCACTACCGCCTGAGTCCCCATTCCAGTCGAAGGAGCGGATGTATGCTCCACGTCCCGAAGGGGGGGCTAACATTGCCAGAACGGTGGCTGCAGCAAAAACAAGCACACCTGTCAACTTAAACGTCGCAACTGCAAAACACAACTCGTAGGACACACATCATAAAGAAGCTCACCTGGGGGGTACCAAGGTCGTCATAACTCTCCAGGGAGGTCGATGGCATCCGCGCAAAAGAACGAGGAGCTGCGGAGCTGACTGGAGGAACATTCAGGGGTTCGTCCCAGCCACCCGAGGACCGCGCACCCGAAGACGTCGCGGCGACCTCCTCTAGAGTAACGTCGGCATCTTTAGCAGGTGACGACGCAGTGGCAGAGTCGCCACGACTCGGGAGCTTCCGCTTCTTCCGCGGGTTCCTCCACTTCATCCTCTTCCTCCACCTCATCGCGGGGAGAGTGTGCGGAGGGAATCTCTTCGTTGTCGTCTTCCTCCTCGACAAACTTCGACTCGTCGTCGGGTCCGTTCTCGGGAAGAGGAGGAAGGCTGATCAACAGAGCTCGACCTTGAAGCAAGTAGACACAAGTCGAATCAAAAAGAAAAGTAGACGCAAGTCGAGCAAGGACAAAGGGAAAACAAGACAAGACTTACCTCAGGAACGGGGTTAGAGGCCCCGTAAGCAGAAATCGAGCACTTGACGTTGCACGTGTCCATGACTCGGAGGTTGGTGATGGATCTTACTTTGGTTTCCACCTCCTCATCGTCAAGCGGCTCGGTGCTGACGCCTTCGGCGGCCCACATCGGGTGAGGCCGAGCGCTGAGCGGCTGCACCCGAAGACGGAAGAAGGTGGCCATCAGGAAGACGCCACCCGCCTCGCGCCCAAGGGTCTTGGTCAGATCGCGCAGCAGGCTCAGCAAAGGCCGCATGGCCGCCTTCTCCACGGCAGTCAGCGGGTGCGCCCAGGCGCCGGTCTTCCGCAGTCCACGTCCGCTGTCGAACGCATCCAGGCCGTCCTGGTTCGACTGGAAGTAGAACCACCTCCTGCGCCATCCTTGGACGGAGTCGCACTTCTTCATCTGGAAGTACGCGGTGTCACCGCGCACCTGGATTCCGAAGCCGCCCACGGGGAAGGTCAACCCGCTCTTCCCAACGTTCTTGCGAACGAGGAAGAGCGACTTCCACAACGCCCAATGGGGCGCGACACCCAGGAAGCATTCGCAGAGCACGATGAAGCCCGCGATGCTCAAGACGCCATTGGGGGTCAGATCGTGGATCTGAACCCCATAGGCATACAAGAGACCGTGCACGAAATCGTGCATGGGGAACCCGAAGCCCCGCGGAAGGAAATCCGCGAAGCAAACACGTTCCCCATCACGGGGAGTGGGGAAAACCTCCTTGCCAGGAACGCGTACCAGGACTTGGTCGGCAGGTGGCAGCAGACCCTGCACGCGAAGAGCTCCACCTCGGCTTTCTTCACCGACGATCTCTGCCAGTCGCCGTCGGGTTTCTTCATCACCCCGGCTTCATTGGCGGCGGCGGAGGAGCCAGCGGCGCTCTTTGGCTTGCCCATGGTCAGATTGCAAGGTGTACGGACAGATTGCACGGAGCTCTGGATGGCGGCGAAAATGGTAGAGCGCAGAGGAAAGGGAACACAGAGCGATTGGAGAAGATGAAATCCCAAGCGTCAAGACACAGTACTTATGCCTCGAAAAGTCTCATCTCAACCGTCCACAGAACAAGGGCTCCGAGCAGACACATCTGGCCGTCCAAGTGTCGCACAAGGAAACCAACCGTCACCGCCCACTTCGTCCACTACGCACGAAAACCGAGGCGTCATCATTGTGCCGCGCAAATTTCGCGCCCACTTCAGAGACGTGACAACTGTTGACCGCGGTCAGCTCTGACAGCGGGGCCCACCAGTCACGTCCCATCGAGCGCAGAGGTGTGCAGCGAATCGTCACCAGTGACGTCATCAAGCCAACGGCTCCGAAATCAATTGAAGCAACTCGACAGCGTAATTCGAGTAGTAAGCTTCAAAGCTGAAATCAATAAAGTAGGATCGGCAGACGATCCGAGAACCCGAAGAAACCATTCGGGTGGCAACAGAGTAAGCTCGAGCAGCCGAATCCATCCACAAGTAAGCCAAACAGGCTGAGTAGAAGCAAGCTTCACAAGAAGATGAAGGCAAAGTAATTCGACTGCAAACGTTACTCCCATCGGGAGTGGCCGGTTCGACTGAATAAATCAAGTTCAAGCTCAAGATCAAGCAATCCAATGGCGCGTCCAGGAGGAAGGAGTCCTTTGCTCGACTCTACGCTTCGACCAAGCACTCGGGGGCTACTGACGTGGGGCTACCTTTCGGGTAGCCCACGATAAGGCTACCTGGGCCGCGCCAAGGCTAGAAAGGCCCACAGAAGGCCCACGCGGGGTACCATGTAACCTAGTCCAAGTCGGTTAGGAAGCATAACCTGCCATATCTGTAGTTGCCGTCGACACCAACCACCCGAGACCTGGCTGACTATAAAGCCAGGAGGGTTGCTCGTCCCAGAGGACACGCTCATAGCTACAACACAAACCCTAGCGAGAGCGCAATCTCGCCATTGTAACCACAACTCGCATCAATAACCAGACAAGCATGAGTAGGGTGTTATCCTCCGGGAGCCTGAACCTGGGTAAATCCTTGCTTGTCAGCCGTCGTGACCACCTGCACTCATCTCTCTCTCCATCAATCAACACGGGGTGCACAACCCTGGGACTTGTCGAGTTAACACCTCGTCACCGTGTGAGCACCAGGTGACTGGCCCTCGGGCCTCCACCGACCTCGACCTTTCGCCTATAAGTACCCCCACAAAAACCTAAAAATCGCACTGTGTTCATTATTTCCTCCACGGGTCCCGAGCCGCCGCCGTCGTCAACACCAATTCGGGAGAGATCAGAACTGCTCCCCAGCACCCTGCCAGGAAGAGGAATCGTCCCCGGAGGCCTCTACGTCGCCATGACCACCTCCGGACTGATGCGTGAGTAGTCTACCCTTGGACTACGGGTCCATAACAGTAGCTAGATGGATGTCTTCGCCTGTTGTGTTATCATGTTTAGATCTTGTGAGATGTCTATCATGATCAAGATCACCATTATGTAAGGATGATGTCACTTACTTACTTTATACACAATGCTTAAGGCGATAATCTGTTGCATGCAACTTAATACTGAAAGGGGTGTAGACGCGAACCGGAAGGTGGATTATTAGTCATAGATGCGGTTGGAACGGTCTATGTATATTGTTGTAATGCACGAATGAATCTCATACTAGACATCATAACGTTAGTATATGCATTGGTTTGATCATCATTATTCTATCAATTGCCCAACTGTAATTTGTTTACCCGCATGAATGAATGTTATTATTATTTATGGAGAGACACCACTACTGAATTGTGGACCCCGATACTTTTCTTTAATCTGATAAAACCACAACTGCAAACATGTTACTTTCTGCAAACAAACATCTTTCTTCCACACATACGTTTAATCTTTTGTTACAACAAGCCGATGGGATTGACATCCTCACCGTTGAGTTGGGACAAAATATTTTGATTGTGTTGTGTGCAGGCTCCACGTCAACTACGTCGCAATCAAGAACTTCAGGCGCCGTTGACACCTCGAGTGAATTCTCATTTCCTACTGGTTCGATAACCTTGGTTTCATAACTGAGGGAAATCTTGCTGCTGCACTACTTCACACCTTCCTCTTGGGGTTTACCAACCACACGTAGAAAGCATCAAGAATTTCTGGCGCCGTTGCCGGGGATTTGCTTAATATAAAAAACAAAACAAAAAATAGTTACTTGCATTACTTTCATTATTTTGGTATTGTCATTTATTTTCAGTTTTGTTGCTTTTGTTATTTCGGTTTAGTATTATTTTCTTATATTGTTATTTCTGTTTGTCATGTAAATTGCTAAAATGAGTTCTGCTGAGAATACTAAGTTGTGTGACTTTACAAGCACCAATAACAATGATTTTATATGCACACCTATTGCTCCACTTGCATCTAAAGCTGAGTTCTTTGAAATTAAACCTGCTTTACTGAACCTTGTTATGAGAGAGCAATTCTCTGGTGTTAGTTCTGATGATGTTGCTGCCCATCTAAATAACTTTATGTCAAAACCCCTCACGCTCCTCGCATGACCTATGTGGGATCCCCTTTCCCTACAAAAGAAGGACCAAGGCCATGGCGAGGGGGAGGATCAAGCAAGGACCAACTCGGAGCAAGCAAGGTTGAACTCTAGAGAGAAGATAGCTTAGTAGGCAAGGAAGCTCCGGCTGTCCCAAGGAGGAAGACGACCTCCAAGCTTGGCTAGACAGAGAGATAGAGAGAAGGGAAGGAAAATGATCTCCTCCGGGCCAGGATCCGTCCTTCTCCTTCCTCCTAGTCGGGCTACCCTGTCGGGTACCCCGACGAGTGATACGTCTCCAACGTATCTATAATTTCTTATGTTCCATGCTATATTATACCATGTTATTACATGTTTTACATATATTTTATATAGTTTTATGCATTTTGTGGGACTAACCTATTAACAAGATGCCAAAGTGTCAGTTTCCTGTTTTCTGTTGTTTTTGGTTTCAGAAAAGTACTTAAGGAAATATTCTCGGAATTGGACGAAAAACATCCTGGAATTATTTTTGCATCGGGAACGTTCCAGAAAACCGAAGGAGACACGAAGTGGGGGCACCGAGGCGCCCTCACCACGTGGTGGCGCGGCCAGGGTGGGACCCGCGTGAGCACCGAGTGATGGGCCCTCGGGATTCCACCGACCTAGCCCTTTCGCCTATAAGTACCCCCCCCCCAAAACCTAAAAATCGCACGGTGTTAAGTATTTCCTCCACGGGTCCCGAGCCGCCGCCGTCGTCAACACCGATTTGGGAGAGATCAGAACTGCTCCCCGGCACCATGCCGGGAGGGGGAATCGTCCCCGGAGGCCTCTACGTCGCCATGACCGCCTCCGGAGACTGATGCGTGAGAAGTCTACCATGGGACTACGGGTCCATAATAGTAGCTAGATGGTTGTCTTCTCCTCTTGTGCTATCATGTTTAGATCTTGTGAGCTGCCTATCATGATCAAGATCACCGTTATGTAATTCCTCATGTTGTGTTTGCTGGGATCGGGTGAATATTGAGTACTAAAGTTATTGTTTCATAATATATCATATGTGTGCTATTTAATGATCTTGCATGCTCGCCGTTACTCGTGTGTGCTTTGGCCAAGTAGATACTTGTAACTCCAAGAGGGGATATTTATGCTCGATAATAGGTTCTTGTCTCTATTTAATCTGGGGCAGTGACAGAAAGATCTAAGCTTGTAGATGTACCGTTGCTACTAGGGATAAAACAGTAGTGCTTTATCTAAGGATGATGTTACTTACTTATTTTACACACAATGCTTAAGTCGATAATCTGTTGCATCCAACTTAATACTCAAAGGGGTGCGGACGCTAACCGGAAGGTGGATTATTAGTCATAGATGTGGTTGGAACGGTCTATTTATATTGTTGTAATGCCCCAATGAATCTCACACTAGACATCATAACGTTAGTATATGCATTGGTTTTCTCATCATTATTCTATCAACTGCCCAGCTGTAATTTGTTTACCCGCATGAATGAATGTTATTGAGAGACACCACTAGTGAACTGTGGACCCCGATTCTTCTCTTTAATCTGATAAAACCACAACTGCAAACATGTTACTTTCTACAAACTAATATCTTTCTACCACACATACGTTTAATCTTTTGTTACAACAAGCCGGTGGGATTGACACCCTCACCGTTGATTTGAGACAAAATACTTTGATTGTGTTGTGTGTAGGCCCCATGTCAACTACGTCACAATCAAGAACTTTTGGCGCCGTTAACACCTCGAGTGAATTCTCATTTCCTACTGGTTTGATAACCTTGGTTTCATAACTGAGGGAAATCTTGCTGATGCACTAGTTCACACCTTCCTCTTGGGGTTTACCAACCAAACGTATAAAGCATCAACGAGCACCACCATTGTAGCCACACCATGTTCCGATCATCTATCCAGACATGCAGGAATAGGGCTTTTAGCCTCCGGGCGGCCTGAACCTAGGTAGATCGTTGTGTGGTATCCTTATTCGTTTACCACGTCGAGATCTTGAGTGTGAGTGAGAACTCACCGGCGATCGTCCTCCGGGAGACGTCTCCAGCTTCCTTCGCACCCCATACCGAATCTACAAAGGGGGTGGCTCGCATCCCCGATGTCCGTCCTTCGAGACACCACACCGTTGTCCAAACATTAACGCGTCGAAGGACCTGACTGCAATTCTGCAAAACTCTATGGACTTTCTTGCAAAAATACCATCGCACTCCCCCTCCCTCCTCTTTCTCTCCCGCGACCTCCAGGTCACCGTCACCGCCGCTGGTCCCCACCTCCCCGGTCAAATCGAAGGGGACGGGGAGCTGCGTCGTCGCTCCCTCTGCCTCCTCGCTGAAAATCAGCTCTCGAGACGCTTCCTCTGCGCTAGGAGCGTCCGCGACGAGCTCCGCCACCGCCGCCAGCCCCGCTCGTCGCCGGCGCCGCTCCGGCGACCAAATAGCGGCGGCGCCGCCTCTCCCGACCAGCCCGCGTTTGCGCGCGTCCGCCACGGCCATCCACGCGACCCAGCTCGTGTTGGTTCGACACCGGCGTGGTCGGCGCCGCCGCGTCTGCCCTAGCTGGCGAACGGTGACGTCAGCCGACGTCACCGTGGGTCCCACCTGCCAGTGACTCCTCCATTTTGCAAAAAAAAACAGAAATGGTTAAATAAAGAAAAATGAATAACTTAAAGCTGGTACATCAGAAAATTATGGAAAAATATCAAATGACCACAATAAAAAGACCTAATTACTTATGCCAAGAATGCAAAACATTTTGAATTTTCAAAACATTTCAAATTTGGCCAAATTTGAACTCCATCTCTTTTAAACATAAATCATAAAATATCAAAATAACCACAGAAAAAATTGCCTATGCCAAAATAATAACTTCAAATACACACATCAGAAAAATATGAACAAAATATCAAAACAACCACAATAAAGAAAACTAATTACTTATTACAAGAATGCAAAACATTTTGAAGTTTCAAAACATTATAAATTTGGCCAAATTTTATATCCATCTCCTCTTAATATAGATTAAATTGTGAAAAGAACCACACACACAAAAAAACTAAATGCCTTTGCCAAAATACAAGAACATTTGAAAGTTTTACGGCCGTGTAGATTTAGACACATTTAAAACCCATTTCCAAACCAAACTCGAATTTGAATTACCAATTTTAAATATCATTTACAACGTGGGCGCGGCATCACCGCGCTACATCCACTAGTAATATGTAATGAAGGGAGTAGAAGAGGTACACAACTCTCCAAATAAAGAACGGATTTCATTTTTCATACCCATAAACCGAGAAGAACAAGTGGCCATCCTCTCCCGCAAGGCCATGATAAACAAGTAACCAGAGCAAGTGGACACTCGTCAGCACATCGCAAGTCGCAGGGACATCATTAGTGGGAACAGCATCCACTGGCTAAGGGAGCAAGAGCATGATAAAGCAAAGCAAGTAGTTAGACAATCATAGCTGGATACATGACAAAGGTGCCTTTTGGCAAATCACGACAAGATGACCGGAAGGTCGGCCGTAGTTTGCTATCAGCTCCGGAATAATGAATATCTGCGTTTAGGGCCGGGTCATGGTGTGAGGCCGGCCGGAGTCGCGAGACGTCAACCACAAGGTCCCAACTCATAGTGCAGCCTGCAGGCCACAAAATTACGAGGAGATATCGACGATATGCGTGATCGAAATCCTTTTTGTGCGATGCTACGATGGCGTAACTGGTGTTCAGTTCGTTTCTTTCCCTTGAGTAAGCATTTGCCAACTGCATAATGGGGAGAGTAGAACCTATTGAACTTTGCTCCCCGGAGTTGTCAAGGAAGTCGGCAGCGAGTCCGCGTCACACTTGCATTCGGTGGCGCGCGGCAGCACCACATACTAGCGAGACAGAACGCCTTTGCAGCTGCTGCCAAATACCGCTTTCTGGACACGGTTTCGCTTTGGCCGGTTACGTGGGAAAACGGATCTGCTGGAGTCGTCGACATATATTACGGGCTGGACATGGCTAGCCAAAATGTGACCACATACAGTACCGCATGACCGTGTTTGATCGGTTGAGAATTATCTTGCCGTGTTGAAGTAAACGGCATGCATGCGTATAGATCGGTCGGCTGACGGCTGACCGACCTTTACGGGATGATATCAGCTCGAGGCGACACGCTACTGCACCAGCTCGTACCAGTAAGATACGGATCCCTGAATCGTCCACGAAAATAACCTTCCCGTGTGAGATATCTACTATCCTTTACATTTACAAATTGCGGTTGTCAGTACTAACTTTGCCTATGACTGAAGATAAATCTTTTGCATACGCTTATAATTCTAAAAACATTTTCGATATATCACACACGATGAGAAATTTTACGCGTATGCATTGTTTCCGATTACCATCGTCCTGGCGACGACGCTTCTTGTCGACATTGTCCTCATCGCCGTTGACGTCGCTGCCATTGCCACCGTTGTCGTCGATGTCGATCATCTGGAATATCCCAAAAGCATCATTAAACATAGGCATAATACTTGATAAGTTTCAAATATGTGGGAAATATAAAGTAATAAAGTATAAAGTTCATGTATGCATTTTACATGCATCACTCTTCTAACCCATCAACTCTTCCACCAATCTGGACAGATATGAAGGTTTCAAAATTGATTTCGGCCCCGTCTGAAGGCAACATGAGTCACTTGTTCCCTTGTATTGCCACATGGGGACGGTACGGTGCTGTAGCGGCGCGATGTCCTCAATGAAGTGAGAAACTACATGCTCTCCCTTCATCTCGTACTTAGAAAGTTCTTGGATCCCGACACACATGGAAGCCAAATTACAAAACTCTTATGATGGGTCCTAAGAGGGTCCCTTCTATATATCCCCCTAATGTAACTCCAAGTCGCAGACACCGGTTTACGTCTGAACGGATAGACGTCGCCTATAGGTGGGGGGGTTGAATAGGCGATTTAAAACTTTTTCCGAGGAGTCGGAATATCCGGTCCAAGAATGACCCGGAAATTCCGGTATGCTTGATAAAGGCGGAATAAAACTAGAGGTTTACTTTAACAAGCATACAACCTATATATAAATACTAGGCTCACCTATGTGCACCAACAACTTATGCTAAGCAATACAAGTAACAAGGTGATAGCAAGATATATAACTTCAAGCACGAAGGCTATCACAAAGTAAAGTGCATAAGTAAAGAGGTCGGGTATAGAAATAACCGAGGGACACGGAGACGAGGATGTATTCCCGAGTTCCACCCAAAGGGTGTACGTCTCGTTTGGAGAGGTGTGCGCAACCACAACAGGTTAGCCGCAACGCCACAAAGGCTCACCTTCTTCTCCTGATGAACTCAACCACAAAAGGTTGTGAGTTCACCGTCCACTATTGATCTCCTTTGGGGCGGAGATCGAATCCCGTACAACTCTTGAGGCACACACCCACAACTTAATTGGGGGTTCCCAAGTCTTGAGGCACACACCAACAACTTAATTGGGGGCTCTAAAGTGACCATAAAAGGTCTTGGCCACAAAAGGCGTCTAGGGTCCAAAGACCCAAGAGTAACAAGCTCACAAGTATCACCACCACGAATCCTCGTGGAGGGCTCAAACCGATGCAAATGCAATGGCAAGAGCACACGAAGTGCTCAAGTCCTTCACTCTCAAATTCCAACACAACAACAAATGTTTATGGGGGAATAAGAGAGGAAGAACAAAGGAAACCACAAAGGAGTCAAATCCTTCACTCCCAAATCCCACCAAAAGCAACTAATGCTTATAGGGGGGGGGGGGGGGGGGGGGGGAAGGAAGAACAAAGAAGAAGAACCACAAAAGAACTCCAAGAACTAGATCCACTAAGTTCCCCTCACTTAGAGGAGAGATTGATTTGTAGGATTGTAGATGTAGATCTCCTCTCAACTTTCCCTAAAGAATATGGAAGATTCAATGGAGGGATTGAGAGGGAAGTGAGCTTTCCAAGGTCAAAAATGGAGTAGGAGAGAGGGGGAAAACGTGATGCCTTTGATTAGCTGGGGAAGAAGGGCAGGGGTATGTATACCCCTCCAGGAAATATAGCCGTTGGCTGTTTCGACACTCGGAAATTCCGGTATAAGTGAGACTCGGAAATTCCGGTCAACCGGAAATTCCGAGTCCATGAAATTTCCGAGCTGAAAATCCGGCTGGAGTCAGAACCAAAACCAAACTTTTCCTTAGCCATTTCTGGAAGGCTTTTCTGGGTGCACTCGGAAATTCCGGTAGACGGAAATTTCCGAGCACAATTTCCGGTTCGAGTCAGAACCAAAAGTCCTTCTTTCCTTAGCCAAAACTGGAGGGCTTTCTCGGTGCACTCGGAAATTCCGGTAGACGGAAATTTCCGAGCACAATTTCCGACTGGAGTCAGAACCCTTTTTCTCCTTTCCTTAGCTTTCTTGGATCAGCTAGGGAACCGGAAATTCCGGTAGAGCGGAATATCCGGCCCCAATAATCCGAATCAGCAAAACACCGAAACGAAAACTGCTATAACTTTTGCAAATGAACTCCAAATGAGGTGAGACCAATTTTGTTGGAAAGATAGCGACGATGAGCACCTTGCATCCCATAAATAGAGTAAAATAACCATACATGGCAAGGTGTGGGACTTTCCTCATGGTAGAACCGACAATATTGAAGGGGATCGTGTGCAGAAAACAAAAAATTTCCTACCGACGATATCCTAAAAGCATGCCAAGATCTATTCTATGCAGATATAGTAGTACGAACGGAGATCGGAATACGTACCCTTGTAGACCGAAAGCGGGGATTACGTTCCCGCACAAACGTTGTTGATGCAGACCGATGTAGCCGACCTCAAGGTCGTGTAGAGGAAGCAGGCCTCCGAGTACCGCTAGCGCAGCACCTCGCAGGGAGTCGCACACGTACGGTGGAGACGACGGCCTCCGAAGCTCCAGTCCAGGACGAGCAGCGGAAGACTTGGACCGGAACACCAGCAGTGCGGCAGCGGGCTATGGTGGAGGAGATCCCCTCTTCCTCAGCTCGGCGCGGCTCCAACTTGGGAACCACGAGATCGAGAGAGAAATTGGGAATTAATTGGTGAATTAAAAGGCTGGGGGTGCCCCTTCTTATATAGGCTCCCAGGGGGAGCCTACCTTGCCAGCCAGGCAATGTGGGACTATCCCCACATAGCCTGGTTCGGCCAAGGAGGTGCGCCGGCCCCCCTGGTGGGCCCTTGGCCCACTTGGGGCAGCCCCTCCTGGCCCCCACCGAATTCCCCTTGGGAATTTTCCCCTCTTGGGCCTTCTTTCGTCCGGAAGGCCCATTTAGGGAAATCTGCCTTAATAAATTCGAAAATAAATATATATAATCATATTTGCATATTAATAACACTAATTAATATCAAACATAATATATATAATTTTTCCTAGCTCCGAAAACTCTTTCGGCACTGCCCGATCTCCATCGGACCCCTCTCGGGACGCTCCCGGTGATCTCCTTCCTTTCCGGTTGTCTTGTCGAAACCCCTTAAGTGTGTTACCCTAGCGGTTCGATATAATATCAGGTATGATCAAGACTCCTCAATGATCAACGACTAACTCGTAGGCCTGGACCCCATGAATTAATCCCTGAGATATAACGAATGACTTTCATCTATCAAACCTGAACGTAAAGTCTTAGACCTTTTGCCATAGCGATACTTAGCACGTCCGAGCGTCGTTCCATAGATATCTCCATACCTAATCCCGACCTCGTTACCGATGACGCTATCTTCTACTCGTTCATGATCTCATGTCTCCGTGACCTAGTCACATGCTTGCAAGCTCATTAGACATGATCTCACCGAGTGGGCCCGAGAGTATCTATCCTGCTATGCGGACTGGCAAATCCCGCTCTTGACCCCTCGTCTCAACTACTCCTTTCCGATACCCAAAAGTATCACCGTTATTGTCATACTAAATAAGATACGACGTTTGGTGCAATCAAAGTATCTTCCGGGAATATCAATAAGAGTTGATCTCACGGTCAAAGGCGTAACGACTACGTTCTCCAAAGCTGGGTATGTCCATCACATCGCTCTCTAGCGATATGACTCTCATTGCCGACCGGCGCCATGCCCCATGACCGGGAAACCTCGATTGACGTGGGGCTGCCTTGCGGGTAGCCCACGATGATGCTACCTGGGCCGCGCCAAGGATGGGAAGGCCCGCAGAAGGCCCACTCGGGGTACCTCGTATCCTAGTCCAACTCGGTTAGGTCTTGTAACCTACCGTATCTGTACCAACCACCCGAGACCTGACTGCCTATAAAGCCAGGAGGGTTGCCCCGTCCTGAGGGACACGCTCAGAACCACAGCAAACCCTAGCGAGATCGCAATCTCGCCATTGTAATCGCTACTCGCATCAATAACCAGACAAGCAGGAGTAGGGTGTTATCCTCCGGGAGCCTGAACCTGGGTAAACCTCGCTTGTCAGCCGTTGTGATCACCTTGCACTCTCCTCTCTCCCCATCAATTAACCCGGGGTGCACAACCCTGGGACTTGTCGAGTTAACACCTCGTCAATTGGCGCCGTCTGTGGGAAGTTCAACAAGTGCTAGGATCATGGTCGCACCGGCTCCATCCGCAATGAAGATCGGCGCATCCGCCATCAGGGAGTCGATCCGATTCGGCTCCTTCGAGTATGTCATCCACTCGCCAACTCATCAATCGGTGTACACCGATCTGGACAAAGGTATACACATCAACTTTGGCTCCATATTCTGTTGCATCGATAGTCGTGGCATACTCAGGTCTACGACTACTGCGCTACGCGCGACGGCATCACCAAAATCGCCGACCACTCGACCGACTCGGGGGCTGCGCCATACAGGTCAAGTCCAAAATCCTAGGGCGCCGCCCGCCACACACGGGGGCTGCACCACACAGGTCACACTTGCAACCCTAGGCTACCACTCGACTTACTCGGGGGCTACGCCAAACAGGCCTCAGAAAAATCCTCAGCCGCCACTCGAACCTACTCGGGGGCTGCGCTGCACAGGTCAAGTTCCAAATCCTAGGCCACCACCCGACATACTCGGGGGCTGCGCCGAACAGGTAACACTTGTAATCCTAGGCCGCCACTCGACCCACACGGGGGCTGCGCCAGACAGGTATTAGTCAAAATCCTAGGCCACCACTCGAGCGACTCGGGGGCTGCGCCATACAGGTCAAGTTACAAAAATCCTAAGTCGCCACCTGATAAAATCAGAGACCGCGGCATACAGGTAACACTTGAAAAACCTAGGCCGCTGCTTAGCATACTTGGCAGCTACGCCACACAGGTCGCAAATCGAATCAGGCACTCTCACTTTCGAGTAAACAGATCAATTCTCATTACTCGAAAAAGTACTATAACCTGTTACATTATATTTACAAGCAAATTTGCCCTCTATAGCTAACCCTGTACATCAGACGACAGCTACTCTAAACTGCAGGTTCAGCCTTTGGCGCATCAAGAGGGCCTACAAGCCGCTCGCTCAAGTCCTGAACTTGCCGGATAATCCGGCACGCAGCCGGCAAGGTCTCGTCGAAGTCGTCGTCACCCGGCAGGCCATCAAGCACCCTCTCAAGCGGAAGATGTGGCCGGTGCATCCGAACGTACGCCAGCGCCGTGTTTGCACCAGCCACAAGCTGAGCGTCGACAACCTCCTTCAGCCCTTCACCATCGCGGAACCTCTCCAGCAAGGCAGGCAACCCGTTCGGCTGCGCATTATGCGGAAAGTACACACGGTTGACGTGCCAAAGTGTCTTCCGGCAGCTCTCCAGAAGAAAGGCTGCGCGCCACGTACGATCAAGCATGGTGGCAAGGACGCGCCCCCTCGACTGGTTCACCCAGAACTGTCGAGCTTCATAGGAGTCGCCGGACGCCTCTCGGGTGACTCGCTCCTCAACGCGAGCCCGCTCGGCCTCCCAATCGGGATTAACATCTGCGCACACGAAATGCAAGTCATAATGAGAAGGAAAAACAACAGTGACGGCAACCGCCAAAATGATACATACCCTGCAACTGCCGACTGATCAGGTCGATCTCTCCAAGCAAAAAATCTTCACGACGCGAGAACTCCGCCGTGGGATGCGACTGGGAGCGCTGTAGCAGCCGCTCCGTATTCTTCAGGGTCGCCTCAAGCTCCACCACCTTGTTCTTCAAATAGGTGATTACCCGCTGATCATTTGCACTACGCGGAAGAGCCGGCGCCGCCCGACGACGGCGAGCACCCGAAGAAGAAGCCGCGCCACTCGGCTCGGCCAAGGGAGAAGGTGGAGCATTATCGCGCATAGCACTCTGCCAGGAATACGCAGAGTCAATACAATAAAGCGACTACGAAACACAGTTCAACTCAGAAGACAGAAAAGTCAGCAAAATCAATATTGAAGAGCAAAAGACCCGACAGGGCAATATTCATTACAAACATGAAGTTCAAAATACAGGTCGCAGCGACTGCCGCATTCCTACAACTATGCCTACTCTAAGGCCGCGGACTGCGACCGGGAACGGCCCTTCCGAGCAGCCGCCTCAGTCGCCTTAGCAAGGGCCCTCTCGAAGAGTGCCACAAGCTGCGCAGCCAGCTGCGAGGCGCGCTCCTTCACGCCACTCAGCGACGCGGTCCGGCCATTGGGTTTGCGAGGAAAACCGCTGACGACCTTCTCGAAGTCACCTGGAACTTGGTGGCCTAATAGGAGCTGGAAGGTGAGCTCGGAGCCGCGTACCGTCTGCGACCGCGTGAAGTCGGCGATGGTGGTCGCGTCCCCAAACGGTGCAGCCAGGGCGTCCACGGTCGCCGGCGGCTGGCTACCCGGGAAGATGCTCTGGTGCACCACGGCCAGAGCTCCGGTCGACTTCTGCAACGCGGCGGAAGACTTCTTCAGCGCGTCCGAAGCATAGGCGCACACCCGGTCGAGAAAGCCAACCGCGGTCGCCAAGTCAACCGTGTCACTCGACGCATCTTCTGGAGGAGCTCCACCGCAAGTCTCTGCGCCAAAATTCAAAGTCAAGACAAGAAAAAGAACGAAGGCTCAGTAAGCGTCAAGCCGATACTTACCCCCAAGAACACCGGCGAGCGAAAGGAGACGACCAACTTGAGTTTTCTCCTGGGCGACCCGCGCCAGCTCCCGCTCTCGAGACTCACGAAGAGCCTTCTCGAGCTCATCAACCCGCCCAGTAGCCTGGTCCAGCGAGGAACGCAGTTGGTCCCTCTCCTTCTCCAGGCGAACATAAGCCACAGCTGCGTCGAGCTGCTAGCGATAGTATGGCTGGAAACAAAAAGAAAGGTGTCAATAAAGTTGCGGGCGACTATACTAGTCACCCACACCTTCGGGGGCTACTCCCATCGGGAGCGCTGATCGCGCACCCGATGAAAAATCAGGAATGCAAGGAAAAAACACGAGAAGACTTACGTGGTCCAGGAGTTCAAGGTCTTCGGCAGCCGAAGGAGGCACCCGGCTAGACGATGCAAGGCCGGCGGGCTCAGCATGCACCTTCTCCACCACCACAGGCGTCTCCAGCCCAGTCGAAGGGCCAGATGTGAGCTCCGCGTCCCGAAGGGGGGAGCTGACGTTGTCAGAGCGGTGGCTGCAGCAAAATCGAGAACACAAGTCAACTAAACGGCGAACCTGCAAGGTACAACTCGAAGGACATGTTGCAAAGAAACTAACCTGGGGGTGCTGGCGTCGTCGTAGCTCTCCAGGGAAGGCGAAGGCATCCGCGCGAACGAGCGTGGCGCTGCAGAGCTGACTGGAGGAACGTTCAGAGGTTCCTCCCAGCCACCCGAAGACTGCGCACCCGGGGACGTCGCCACGGTCTCCTCCTCAGCAACGTCGACACCCCTGGCAGGTGACGACGCAGTGGCAGACTCGCCGCGACTCGGAAGCTTCCGCTTCTTCTTCGCGGGTTCCTCCACTTCATCTTCCTCCTCCACCTCATCGCGGGGAGAGTGTGCGGAGGGAATTTCTTCGTCCTCGTCCTCCTCCTCGACGAACTTCGATTCATCGTCGGGTCCGTTCTCAGGGAGAGGAGGAGAGCTGATGAACAGAGCCCGACCCTAAAGCAAAGTAGACACAAGTCGAATCAAAAATCAAAGTAGACTCAAGTCAAACAAGTACAGAAAGAAAGCAAGATCAGACTCACCTCAGGAACGGGGTTCGTGGCCCCGTAAGGAGAAATTGGGCACTTGACGTTGCATGTGTCCGCGGCTCGGAGGTTGGTGATGGACCTGACGCTGGCCTCCACCTCCTCGTCATCCAGCGGCTTGGCGCTAACGCCTTCAGCGGCCCACATCGGGTGAGGCCGGGCGCTGAGCGGCTGCACCCGAAGACGGAAGAAGGTGGCCATCAGAAAGACGCCACCCGCATCACGCCCAAGGGTCTGAGTCAGCTCAGCAGGGGCCGCACAGCCTCCTTCTCCACGACGGACAGCGGGTGCGCCCAGGCGCCGGTCTTCCGCAGTCCGCGCCCGCTGTCGAACGCGTCCAGTCCGTCTTGGTTCGACTGGACGTAAAACCACCTCATGCGCCATCCTTGGACGGAGTCGGACTTCTTCATCTGAAAGTACGCGGTGTCACCGCGCACCTGGATTCCGAAGCCGCCCACGGGGAAGGTCAGCCCGCTTTTCCCTACGTTCTTGCGAACGAGGAAAAGGGACTTCCACAACGCCCAGTGGGGCGCGACGCCCAGGAAGCACTCGCAGAGCACGATAAAGCCCGCGATGCTCAAGACGCCATTGGGGGTCAGATCGTGGATCTGAACCCCATAGGCGAACAGGAGACCGCGCTCGAAATCGTGCATGGGGAACCCGAAGCCGCGCGGAAGGAAGTCCGCGAAGCAAACGCGTTCCCCATCGCGCGGAGTGGAGAAGACCTCCTTGCCAGGGACGCGTACCTGGACCTGGTCGGCAGGTGGCAGCAGACCCTGCGCGCCGAACAGTTCCACGTCGGTCTTCTTCATCGAGGACTTCTGCCAGTCGCCCTCCGGTTTCTTCATCACCCCAGCGTCATCGGCGGCGGCGGAGGAGCCAACGGCGCTCTTCGGCTTGCCCATTGTCAGGGTCGCAAGGTATGTGGACGGATTGCTCGGAGCTCGGGATGGCGGCGGAAATGGCAGAGCGCAAGAGGAAAGAAGGCAAGAATCGATTGGAGAAGATGACATACCAAACGCCAAAACGCAGTACTTATGCCTCGAAGATCGGCATCTCAACCGTCCATCGAACAAGGGCTCCGAGCGGGCACATCCAGCCGTCCACGTGTCGCACGGAGAAACCAACCGTCACCGCCAACTACTTCCACTACGCACGAAAACCGAGGCATCGTCATCGTGCCGCGCAAATTTCGCGCCCACTTCGAAGACGTGACAACTGTGGACCGTGGTCAGCTCTGACAACGGGGCCCACCGTGTCATGTCCCATCGGGCGCAGAGGCGTGCAACAGATCGTCATCAATGACGTCATCAAGCCAACGGCTCCAAAATCAATTAAAGCAACTCGACAGAGTTGTTCGGGTGGTAAGCTGCAAAGCTGGAATCAACAAGGTAGGATCAGCCAATGATTCGAGCACCCGAAGAATCCATTCGGGTGGCAACGCAGTAAGCTCGAGCAGCCGAATCAATCCACAAAGTAAGCCAAACAGGCTGAGTAGAAGCAAGCTTCGCAGGAAGATGAAGGCAAAGTAATTCGACTGCAAAGGTTACTCCCATCGGGAGCGTCCGGTTCGACTGAAGAAATCGAGTTCAAGCTCAAGATCAAGCAATCCAATGGCGCGTCCAGGAAGAAGGAGTCCTTTGTCCGACTCTGCGTTTCGACCAAGCACTCGGGGGCTACTGACGTGGGGCTGCCTTGCGGGTAGCCCACGATGATGCTACCTGGGCCGCGCCAAGGATGGGAAGGCCCGTAGAAGGCCCACTCGGGGTACCTCGTATCCTAGTCCAACTCGGTTAGGTCTTGTAACCTACCGTATCTGTACCAACCACCCGAGACCTGGCTGCCTATAAAGCCAGGAGGGTTGCCCCGTCCTGAGGGACACGCTCAGAACCACAGCAAACCCTAGCGAGATCGCAATCTCGCCATTGTAATCGCTACTCGCATCAATAACCAGACAAGCAGGAGTAGGGTGTTATCCTCCGGGAGCCTGAACCTGGGTAAACCTCGCTTGTCAGCCGTTGTGATCACCTTGCACTCACCTCTCTCCCCATCAATCAACCCGGGGTGCACAACCCTGGGACTTGTCGAGTTAACACCTCGTCATCGATCATCAATCGCGCAAGGAAACTAGTCTTAGTAGAGGCTACTAGGGACCTGGTTGTTTACGTATCACACCCGCATTAATGTTTTCAATAATACGGTTCTAGCATGACACAAAAACCTATTATGAACAAACGAGATATGATAAAGAATACACTTTATTAATTGCCTCTAGGGCATATCTCCTTCAGTCTCCCACTTGCACTAGAGTACAACTTAATCTAGATTACAACTTGGTAAAAGCTTAACACCCATAGCTAACTGGTGTTGTTCATGCTTATCAAGCGGGAGAGGCTTCGTCAGCGGATCTGCCACATTCAGATCCGTATGCACTTTCCAAATCTTCACATCGCCTCCTTGTACGTACTGACGTATCACGTGGAAGCGTCGGAGAATGTGTTTGGCGGTGGAGTGAGACCTCGGCTCCTTGGCGTTCGCAATGGCACCCGTATTGTCACAGAAGAGGATCACGGGGTCTTGCACGCTTGGGAACACTCCAAGTTCGATGACGAACTTCCTCAGCCACACAGCTTCATTCGCGGCCTCGCAGGCAGCAATGTACTCCGACTCCATTGTAGATTGTGCGACTATGGGTTGCTTCCCACTTCTCCAGCACACGGCGCCTCCATTCACCTTGAACACGTAACCTGTCTGTGACTTACAGTCATCGGGGTCTGAGCAGAAACTTGCATCTACGTAACCCGTTACGCCAAGTTCTTCATCGCAGCCACCATACACAAGGAACATTTCCTTTGTCTTATTGAGATACTTAAGAATGCTCTTAACAGCTACCAAAGGCAGCATTCCAGGATTACTCTGGAACCGGCTTGTCAAACTTAGAGCTAATGCCACATCCGGTCTAGTACTCAACATTGCATACATGATCGATCCTATGGCTGAAGCATAAGGATGTTTCGTCATTTCGGCCTTACCCAGTTCCGTCACCGGACACTGCGCCTTACGCAATATCTTATTCTTGATAACCGGCAGAGAACCCTTCTTTGCCTTCTCCATATGAAAACGCTTCAGTATTTTATCAAGATAAGTACTCTGACTCAGTGCTAATAGGCGCCTTGATCTATCACGATAGATTTTTATGCCTAAAACATACGCAGCTTCTCCTAAGTCCTTCATGGAAAACTTACTATTTAAATATTCGTTCACGCTATTCAGAAGTTCCACATCATTCCCAATTAGCAATATGTCGTCAACATACAATGCTAAGAACACAACCGAGCTCCCACTCATCTTCTAGTAAATACAGGTCTCTTCCACATTCTGGATAAATCCAAAACCTTTGATAACCTCATCAAAGCGAAGATTCCAGCTCCGAGATGCCTGCTTCAATCCATAGATGGATCGCTGAAGCTTGCACACCTTGTTAGCATTTCCTGGATCGACAAAACCTTCCGGCTGTACCATGTACAACTCTTTCTCAATGTTTCCATTCAGGAAGGCCGTTTTGACGTCCATCTGCCAGATTTCATAATCATAGTAGGCAGCTACCGCTAACAAAATCCGAATAGACTTAAGCATCGCTACCGGTGAAAAAGTTTCATCGTAGTCAATTTCATGAACTTGTCGGAAACCCTTTGCGACAAGCCGAGCTTTATAGACGGTCACATTACCATCAGCATCAGTCTTCTTCTTAAAGATCCACTTATTCTCGACGGCCTTGCGCCCTTCGGGAATATCCACCAAAGTCCACACTTTGTTATCATACATGGATCCTATTTCGGATTTCATGGCTTCAAGCCATTTCTCGGACTCTAGACTCTCCATCTCCTCCTTGTAGTTCGTAGGTTCGTCTTGCTCGACTAGCATGACGGTGCAAACCATGTTGCCATACCATTCTGGTGGGATCCGAGATCTACCAGACCTACGAGGTAGAACATCTTCCTCGACAGTTTCTCCCACTCCTTCCACGGAGGACGTTTCCGGAATTGCTTCCGTTGCGCCACTCGGAATCTCGAGTTCAGGATCAACGATTTCATCGAGGTCTACCTTCCTCCCACTTACTCCTTTCGCGAGAAACTCCTTCTCTGGAAAGGTACCGGTCTTCGCGACAAAAGTTTTGCCCTCAGCTTGGTTGTAGAAGGTGTACCCAACGGTTTCCCGCGGATATCCTACAAAGACGACTTTCTCCGACTTCGGTTCGAGTTTGTCGGGCTGTAGTTTCTTAACGTACGCCTCACAACCCCAAACCTTCAGAAACGATAACTTAGGCTTTTGGCCATACCATAATTCATACAACGTCGTTTCAACGGACTTGGACGGAGCCCTATTTAAAATGAATGCGGCTGTTTCTAACGCATAACCCCAGAAGGACACTGGCAGATCGGTAAGAGACATCATAGATCGGACACTATCCAGTAGAGTACGATTACGTCGCTCGGACACACCGTTACGCTGCGGCGTTCCGGCGGGCGTAAGTTGGGGTACTATGCCACAACTCTTCAGATGTGTGCCAAACTCAAAACTCAAGTACTCTCCACCGCGGTCGGATCGAAGATGCTTGATTTTCCTATTAAGCTGATTCTCAACTTCACTTTGGAATTCTTTGAACTTTTCAAACGTTTCAGACTTGTGTTTCATCAAATAGATATAACCGTATCTACTCAAGTCATCAGTGAAGGTGACGAAGTAACGATAACCATTGCGTGTCGAAACGCTCATCGGTCCACACACATCTGTATGTATGATCCCCAACAAATCCGACGCCCGTTCAACGAAACCTTTGAACGGTGTCCTGGTCATTTTGCCCATGAGGCATGGTTCGCATGTATCGAGGGATCCGAAATCCAACGAGCCCAAGAGTCCATCAGAGTGGAGTCGCTTCATGCGCTTTATACCAATATGACCAAGGCGGCAATGCCACAAAAACATGGCGGTATCGTCACTACACTTAATCCGTTTGGCTTCTATGTTATGGATGTGAGTACTACGATCAAGATTCAACAAGAATAAACCGTTATTCTCGGGAGCATCAACATAAAAGATATCATTCATATAAATAGCATAATTGCTTGACACTGATTTAAATGAATAACCGTCTTGTAACAGGCAAGACCCACTTATAATGTTTACACTCAAGGATGGCACAAAATAACATTTATTTAAAACCAAAACTAATCCTGATGGTAGATGCAGAGGGAGCGTGCCGACAGCCACCACGTCGACTCTCGATCCGTTGCCGACGCGCATCGTCACCTCATCGTTCGCCAGCCGCCTTCTATTCCGTAACTCCTCCTGAGAGTTACATATATGAGCAACAGAACCAGTATCAAATACCCACGTATTGCTCCGGGCGGATGTAAGGTACACATCTATAACATGTATATCAAATATACCTTGCTCTTTGTCGACCGTCTTGCCAGACTTCTTATCCTCCAGATACTTGGGGCAGTTGCGCTTCCAGTGACCCTTCCCCTTGCAGTAGAAACACTCCACGCTAGCTCTGGGACCAGACCTGTTAGTCCTGGGCGTGGCAGCCAACTTTGCCTCCCTCCGGGACTTCCAGCTCTGCTTTCCCTTGCCACCGGACTTCTTGAAATCAACGGTCTTGTTGACCATCAACAGCGTGTGCTCCTTCTTAATCTCTACCTCAGCAGTCTTTAGCATCACGAACACTTCACCCAGGGACTTAGCCATGCCTTGCATGTTGTAGTTCATGACGAAGCCTTTGTAGCTTGGTGGCAACGATTGCAACACCCTGTCAATCGCCAGCTCATCGGGAATCTTGCACTCCAGAGCATTCAGGCGTTGAACGTAGCCAGACATCTTGACTACATGCTCGCTCACACTGATATGCTCTTCCATCTTGGCTGAGAAGAAAAGCTCAGAAGCCTCATATCTCTCAGCCTTAGCCTGCGGCGCGAAGACAGCCTTAAGATCCGAAATGATCTCAAAGGCGCTCATCTTCTCAAAGCGCTTCTGTAGGTCGGCTTCCATGGCGTAGAGCATGCCACTCTGGACAAAGGCAGAATCCTCCGATCGGGTCTGGAAGACCTTCTTCTCATCCTCAGAGGCATCATCTGCAGGAGGGTCACCTATGGCGGCCTCAATGACGTAGGCCACCCTATGGGGAGTGAGGAGGATCCTCAGGTTGCGGAACCAGGCCATGAATTTTGACCCATTGGTCTTAAGCTTTTCTTTCTCAAGGAACAGACCTAGGTTAAACGAGGGGCGAGACATCTACAAAGGAATTTGCAACAACATAAGACTTTGTTCATAATAATTTCGAGTTATAGTATTTTAGAAAATAACTAACATAACTCCCACTTAAACGAACATCCCTCCTGGTCGTTTAAGCGATTACACGACCCCCATCCATTGCACCACCCCTCATCATCAAAGCCGGCGGCACAACTTCAAGAGTAGACAAAATCGTCCGCCACACCAATTTTGTGACTCGTGCTCAACCTTTCGGCCTTCCTGTTCCGAGGCCATACCTCTGAGTATGCTAGGCTCGCCACCAAAGACCTACACGCTGACGCTTGTGCAACATGGCTTACACCCACTGTATGCGAACAACGAGATGTGTGACACCCGATCATCACGGCCTGCCTCATAACGTAGAACTTTCTTGGTGGTGCGCGTTGGAGGGAGAACACTAGTGGTATTTTGAAGGGATCATCTTATTCAGCTACCGCCGTGTAACACACAATCACACAAAAATAAGATGCACACAAAACATCAAATGTAATGCAATGTGATATAGTCCATTGCGCCATGGTCTTCTTGGCGCCCGCAGTTTATAAACAATTTAATAAACCTACCTTGACCATATCACATAGCCCCTGCAAAATAAAGTTAGACGCTTCTACTTTATCTTTTGCATATTTTACGTGGCTTGGGGCTTTTCGTAAATAGAACCGCTTCATACCTACGAATCTTATGACCACAACAACGATCCAATAATTGCATGTTTAAGCATCCCTTTCGGGCCCTCCATTGAAAATGCGAAGACCAACTAAAGAGAGAGAAACTGACACCCGCCAGCCACATATACGGTACAAGCCGTATGTCAGTAGTGGAACCAGTCTCGCGTAAGCGTACGCGTAAAGTCGGTCCGGGCCGCTTCATCAACTCAATGCCGCTGGAATACACAAGTGCACGCTAGAGGGTAGCAAATAACAGGAACGGTGCCCCCGTGCAGAGCACGGGTTCTAACAGCGTACAGCTATATCTACGATAGATCGGCTCTGATACCACTGAAGGGGATCGTGTGCAGAAAACAAAAAATTTCCTACCGACGATATCCTAAAAGCATGCCAAGATCTATTCTATGCAGATATAGTAGTACGAACGGAGATCGGAATACGTACCCTTGTAGACCGAAAGCGGGGATTACGTTCCCGCACAAACGTTGTCGATGCAGACCGACGTAGCCGACCTCAAGGTCGTGTAGAGGAAGCAGGCCTCCGAGTACCGCTAGCGCAGCACCTCGCAGGGAGTCGCACACGTACGGTGGAGACGACGGCCTCCGAAGCTCCAGTCCAGGACGAGCAGCGGAATACTTGGACCGGAACACCAGCAGCGCGGCAGCGGGCTATGGTGGAGGAGATCCCCTCTTCCTCAGCTCGGCGCGGCTCCAACTTGGGAACCACGAGATCGAGAGAGAAATTGGGAATTAATTGGTGAATTAAAAGGCTGGGGGTGCCCCTTCTTATATAGGCTCCCAGGGGGAGCCTACTATAACATCCCAGAACTTAGGGTCCAGAAATAGAGTGGACACAAGAGTGTGCATTGCATTCATGCATCAGAAAATCCGGATAATTTTCGCGCATTTAATTTTCAAAACACTAAGTGATTGAAGTTTCACTTGAGTTGGTGGAGTTGAAGTAGATCATCAACTTGAGCGTTATAAACTTTGAGATGATCTTGGCTTAAACCTTATTTTGGGGTAAAGATATATACGATGAGAGGTTACACTAAAGAAAACAAAACTTGTTACCTCAAAACAATATTTAGGAGTTAATGACCACAACAACTATTTTTAGTTATTCTCTGATCATCTATTCTTATCAATTGTGCTAGACATATTTCTAGTACATGGAAACCATGACATTCTTGGAGACCAAACTGAATTACCTAAACCTTAAACCAGATCCTCTTACTTGATCTAGACATCATATTTCTTTATCTCCCAATCTTCTCAAAGGCATCAACAAGAGAAGATATCGAGAAGGGAAGAAATACAACAAGAAGACATAGAGAAGCATTCCTTAGATGGGCATAGAAGTGTTATGCCAATCTATCATGAAGAATTGGAAACTCTTTTATCTTCAACCATCTTGATTAATTTCTCAGGAAATGGTATGACATTACAATGTTAGTGTGATATAGAAATAGGTTGATGACAAGCTTTGCAACCTTGTTGACAACTCATTTTGGTATGCACAAACAATGGAGTGCCATATACACATGAATAGTAGGATAGATCATCTAGTACATCAAGATCTTGGATGTCATCAAAATACACATACATTCACATACCACCAACCAAGAAAGTTGGTTTGGTTAAATTGAATCGTCCTCACCACAAGGGTTAGACAAGTGATGTTGGAAATTCAATACATGATAAGTGTCTTGAATATCTACTTCTTGTTCAAAAGGATCAATGCCAAAGTAAAGTCACATATGGATTTATGGTGTTTCTCCAAGGGGATCATAACCAAAGAGAAAGTAATGCCAAGTCATAAGTGTATATAATCAATATACATATCTCCGGGTCACATGTATCATCTCTCCTGACCATGTGAATGAAGAATTATATAAGAGAGGAGCCACAAGATCACTAATGGATAATCATCCATTGGTTGAACCAAGAATTCATTCTCAATAAAAGATAATCTTGGACATATGGCAAATTAATCATCTGGAAGCATTAGTTGACATATGTTCAAGGATACCCATTTCACAAACTCAAATATATCTATTATTAGATATATTCATAATACATTATCTCTATCAAGAAAGAATGTATCCTTCTTACTCCATCTTAACTGGGGAATGAAATGAGAAGAAGTCTAAACTCATCATCTTATCACCATAAGACCTGACCTTAGGCAGGAATTCCTATCTTGTGCTTTCATAAATAATTGATCATGTTCTCACATGATTTATTTGTCAAGGATCACAAATAAAAGCCATTTGGCAATATCTCATGCTTAGCATGGATTCGACATAAAGCATTGTGTATACTCTTCTTTGGAATCACAATGACCCATTTTGTTATTTCCATCAAACCTTAATTTGGTGTGGTTAGAAATACTTAAATCACCATACCATCAATTGGTGTATCCAAATATTTCAATATCTTAAAGTCCATAATTCAGATCATTTAGTAGTTGATGGAAACAATTTATAAAAATAAATAATGCCATAGAAAAAATTTCACATGGTTATAATGCATCATAAAAATGATTTAGTGGAAGCAACAAAATATAACACAATGGAATATTCATGTTCACATATATTCTTTAAAACAAAATCTCAAATCAATTGATAATTTGGAAACAACGAATTCAAAAATAAATGATAGCATAGGAAATATTCTCATATTCCTAAATGCATCCTAAAAATTTAATCAAGTGTAGTTATAAATTTCAATGGAAGGAAATAACTAAATATGTCCAAACTCAATTAAAAGGATAAAATAATTCAAAATATACCTAGCAATAAAATTATATCAAGAAATAAAAATTATTTAAAGGAAATAAACATTTTATCTCACTTATAAACTTTCCAGGACCTCTTTGCAAGTTCCAGAATCAAAAACAGGTCCAAACTTGGAGACAGGGGTCTGTTTCAACTGAATCTGTAGTTCCCGGAAACGCAGGGGGTTTTCTACAAATTTTCCTTTTAATCCCTCTTTCTTCTTCCTCTGGCCAGAAGGATGCCGAGCCGTGGCCGTGCGTCCGAGCTGCCGTGCTCCATTCCTTCACCTCCCGCGCGGATAAGGAACGAGACGCCGTCCCTATCCTCCTATCTCACTCGCTCTCTCCTCTTCTTCTCTCTCGTCCTTTCCTGAAATCCCTAACCCTAGCTCTCCGGCCGCCCCCGTCCGCCGGCGTTTGCCGTTGATTCCGACCAAGATTTGTCGTTCCAAGCGGGGAAGAAGCTTCGCCATGTCGTCCTCTTCCTCCTCCATGAGCAACGCGTCCGGGGAAGCTCGGAAGACCGAGAAATCGCCCATCTTCTCCAACTCCGGTCGCCGACGCCGCGGACGAGTTCGTCGCCGTCCGGCGTCCTCTTGCTTCTCTGAGCCATCCATCCTGTCCAGGGTGAGCTTCTGAGCACCACGTTGTATCTCGTTTCCTTCCTTCCCTTCTCTTGCATGCTCGCCGCCGTGACCGCCGTCCGCCGCCGCGCAAATGGTCGCCGCCGGATATTCCGGTGACCATTTGGTCCACAACCACCGCCAATCGCCTCCCCGCAGCGCCCTACAACCAACCCGCGGATGCTCCGGCTCGAATTCGTGCCGGGGTGAGCAAATCGTGCTCACCCGAGACGGATTCCAGTTGCTGACGTCACATGACGTCAGCATCCTAAATTTAAATAATTTCTGGTATATCATGTCTGTATGACATGTGGGACCCCCTGTCAGACTTTTATTCTTTTAGGAATATGTAAATATTAAAACCCTGACATGTGGGCCCAACTTTATTTAATAATTATAGAAATTGATTTAAATTGAATAAACTTTATAAATTCATAACTAATTCATTTTAAATCAGAAAAATATAATATTTATACCAAAATGATCAGAAAAATAAAATCTATATTCTTGTATAATTCTTATTTGTGTTTGAATAAAATTGTAATATAATAAAATTTTCAAACAAACCACATAATTTGCTTTTTTAAAAAAATATGAAGTTATTTTGAAATGCTATTCTGGATGCATTTCAAACTTCATTTAAAATATTTCACATACATTCTTTTAGAACTGAAAATATAAATTCAGTATAACATATAATATTCAGAATACAATCATTGCTATTTTAAAATAATATTCTATCTTATTAAATAATAAATAAGTATATTATTTTAAGTTAAAAATAAAAAAATAAAATAAAAGTATAAGCTTATGAAAGCTATTCTACTACCATTTGGTATTCATTTCAAATAAATAAAAATCCAATAACATCGGAAAACTACTTAAATCCACTTTGTATGAATGATCCACTTATTTCATGTATTACTCACTTCTTGTTTGTTTATAATTTGATAAAATGAAAATCATTAACAAACACCCAATGAATAGATAACACTATGGTAGTTTGTAACTTGTTATAACCCAAACATAAATCATTCATCCACAATAAACAATTTTAAGTTTAGAAGTAAGTGCTTAACTGAAATAAAATCGTATTGCAATGTCTTGGGTAAAACACACAAAGAAGAATAATGTTATAACCTTTCTATTAACCATGTGTTATAGTATCAGCAAAGTTAGACATTATTTATGTTCTTCAAAAGTTATTCTTTTTTCCATCTTGTAATATAACACTAGTTCCCTACTTAATTAAAGTTGATACAAGTTTTCTACCAACATTAAATGAACACAACCTAAAGCGACCATTGAGTGTTTATATGAGGTTTGACTTTACTCTTATGCGTAATATGATACATGAACCTTAATGATAAACAACTCATCTTGCTTGTGAAGTAAACTTGAAGACAAAACAACTCTAAATGAAAACACCCAACTCAAACAACACACAATCTCCGAAAGTGAGATACGGGATACTCTGCGATGCATCTCATACTTATGCATTAATCATGCTGCTTCTTTAAACATTAGTCCTTACCGGACCAATGATGTTGTTTCTAGATTTCTTGGAGTTTATTTTATATCGAAGACCCTGGCTGCATAATCTTGCAGTCAAAAAGGCAAGTTCATCCCTTTTATTCATGTCCTCTTGATGTATTTGTTAAGAAACTATTTTCAAAATGTTAGTATTGCATATCACACAAAAAGGGCAAACTTATTTTATAATAATATGACTATGGTTATCCACCAGTGAGGTGGTAATCTCATATGGCTGGCAGATGGGACCACGGTAAGAATGTTGTGGTGGAGGTTCCATTTGCACGGGAAAGTAATAACCCTAGGAGTTAATCACCAGTGTCGTCAGAGATTCTTGCGCCGTATATCACGCGCAACCATAAGATCTGAAATGGGAAGGAGAAGTCAGCTGTGTCCTTTTCCTCTCGTACACCAACGGGTGACTAGATCAAAGCTGGGCGGTGTGTAAATCCGCTGAGCTTGAGGTGGCCAGGATAATAACCTCACCTTCGGGTTGTGGCTTCTAGCATCTATTGAAAGTTGGCTTCAGGACTAGGTTGGGATGGTGCCCACGAGTCGGCAAGTTGTAGGTTGGGATGGTTCCCACTAGCTTGCAACTGAAGTAATGGGGGGTGTGCGGGGACGGTGGAAAGGCGCAGTGATTGGCTTGGATTATTGACTGGGCCCCACACCAAGGAAGTGGGGACGGGAAAGTACACCCGGTTGAGCAACAAGGTCGTGATCTCTTATGGGTAAAGCAGCGCACCTCTGCAGAGTGTATAAATGTGACATGTTACTCCACGTTCCAGGACGGAACGACGAACGCAGCAGGAAAGGAGGCTCCTCAAAGCCCTAGCCCTGTGACTCCTGACGAGCATAGTCTTCAGAATAAAAGCAACCTTTTAAAGAAATGTTTTCGAAAACTTGTACTAGCCTAAGACAATCCATTGTATGTGGCTGTATTTATGCATCAAACTTCCCACCTTGCATAATGAACTTGCTGGGTAACGCTGTTACTCACCCTTGCCTCCTAAACCCCTGCTAGACATGAAGAACCACAAGAAGGCAGCACTTTAGGCTATGAAGACTCTGAAGACGGATAAACTCAAGATACCAAAGAAAGCAACTACATCGAGTTGAAGCAATTGAAGGAAGACGAGGGATAAATGAAGGCGTAGCGTAAAATAGGATACATTCCTAGTCATAGAACCTATCTCTGTAGGCGTTGCTACAGCGCAATTGCAAGCCTTGCCGTTTTAGCAGTAGGCTTAGTATAGGTTAGTTCCTCCGAGATTTTCCATTTGATGTCCTTTTATTAGGGCCTTGCCTCATTGTTTCGAGGAGGTTCTAAAGATCTGTTGTTTTGGATCTTCTGTTTGTAATCTATAGTCATGCCTTGGACCTGCGATGTTTCTGTTGTACCACTCTGATGACGTAACACTGGTGGACGGTGATCCATAGGTGCTATGACAACGACTATAGCATACTACACCATGCAGTGGTATGCTGGGTCACCACACCTACCTTGCCAGCCAGGCAATGTGGGACTATCCCCACATAGCCTGGTTCGGCCAAGGAGGTGCGCCGGCCCCCCTGGTGGGCCCCTGGCCCACTTGGGGCAGCCCCTCCTGGCCCCCACCGAATTCCCCTTGGGAATTTTCCCCTCTTGGGCCTTCTTTCGCCCGGAAGGCCCATTTAGGGAAATCTGCCTTAATAAATTCGAAAATAAATATATAAAATCATATTTGCATATTAATAACACTAATTAATATCAAACATAATATATATAATTTTTCCTAGCTCCGAAAACTCTTTCGGCGCTGCCCGATCTCCATCGGACCCCTCTCGGGACGCTCCCAGTGATCTCCTTCCTTTCCGGTTGTCTTGTCGAAACCCCTTAAGTGTGTTACCCTAGCGGTTCGATATAATATCAGGTATGATCAAGACTCCTCAATGATCAACGACTAACTCGTAGGCCTGGACCCCATGAATTAATCCCTGAGATATAACGAATGACTTTCATCTATCAAACATGAACGTAAAGTCTTAGACCTTTTGCCATAGCGATACTTAGCACGTCCGAGCGTCATTCCATAGATATCTCCATACCTAATCCCTACCTCGTTACCGACGACGCTATCTTCTACTCGTTCATGATCTCATGTCTCCGTGACCTAGTCACATGCTTGCAAGCTCATTAGACATGATCTCACCGAGTGGGACCGAGAGTATCTATCCTGCTATGCGGACTGGCAAATCCCGCTCTTGACCCCTCGTCTCAACTACTCCTTTCCGATACCCAAAAGTATCACCGTTATTGTCATACTAAATAAGATACGACGTTTGGTGCAATCAAAGTATCTTCCGGGAATATCAATAAGAGTTGATCTCACGGTCAAAGACGTAACGACTACGTTCTCCAAATCTGGTTATGTCCATCACATCGCTCTCTAGCGATATGACTCTCATTGCCGACCGGCGCCATGCCCCATGACCGGGAAACCTCGATCATCAATCGCGCAACGAAACTAGTCTTAGTAGAGGCTACTAGGGACCTGGTTGTTTACGTATCACACCCGCATTAATGTTTCCGCTTCATACGGTTCTAGCATGACACAAAAACCTATTATGAACAAACGAGATATGATAAAGAATACACTTTATTAATTGCCTCTAGGGCATATCTCCTTCAAATATTTCCGCCACCGAAAACGCAACAAGTTGTCCAAAGTAAAACCGATTTCGATGAACAAGAGCTTGACATTGAGATGAACCAAGCTCTAATTCCTCACAAACATAAAAGCCAAATAAGAACCAAGAAATATGATATGCCAAGTATGCAAAGGTTTGAGCTCTCCACAACGATGCGATCAAGTTACTAACTTGAGAACCCCTCTTGATAGTACGCCTATCTATCCTATAGCCCTATCAAGATCATACCTTTGCCTTGAGCATTCCACTTGAGTTAGATGATAACTATCTTGATCTGTTCAAGTGGATCATCTTTCTTGATTGCCCGTCCAAGCACATGTTTGATGAAGACTTATCCAAATACTCCCCCATGCTCACAATGGGAGAGTCTCGCTTAGCTCCATCTTCATGTATCCATTGCAAGCACCAAGCATAGGATCTCTTCAAGAAGCTTCTCTTGGTCTTGGTCTTGTACATCTCACCTTGATGACGATCACCACATGACGTCATCTTCCATGAGCTATATGAAATCTTCATTTGATGCAAGCTCATGGGAAGATACCTAACCTCATATAAAGATACCACACACACATATATCATGGGTTAGTTCACAAAGCTATGCAGACAAGTGTTTACCATCCCAAGAGATACATGATCGCTCTTGGTACATCTTGTAGCTTTGTGTGTTGATCAACATCTTGATCAACCTTGTATCTTCCAACATTTCTTCACTAATATGATATCTTGAATCCTTCAAGACATACTTGCATTATGCTCCACTCAACACATAAACTTCAAGAGTCCAACACATGAACTCCACAATTCCATGGACATGATCTATAATGATATCTCAATGCAAACATTAGTCCATAGAGATTGTCATTCACTTACCAAAACCACACTTGAGGGAAAATGCTCTTTAAATGTCGACTCCGTCCCGTCCTCCTAAATTCATTACATTGCGGTGATCACCTTACATGAATTCCGCAACATATTCGAGGGAGGAAAGATCAATGACATCGGAGGCTCGAGACCCAAACGGGCATGCCTCACGCAGCCAGGGTAGGTGGTTGTGTGAGGGTTGTGTGAGGTGTGCTGGTTTGCCCCCCCAGCCTCCCTTTTCCGTGGATTCTTGGCTCGGACGTCTTATTATTTCCAAATAATAGCCCCGTAAAATATGGGGTCAACTGGACGTCATGTGAGTCCCTTAAACTTAAAAATATAGAAAACATGGTTTTCCTGATATGCACGGTTAATTCCAATAAAATAGGGAAATTATGAATTGTTTCCCAAAATCATTATAAAATATAAATATAACCCCTATGTAATGTAAATAAGTTGGAATATCATGTAATAAAGTGCAAAGTTCATGTATGTTTTTTACATGCATCACACCAAGCAGTGGTCCGCTTCCGAGAAGCGCTGGAATAGCCACTGGCACTAGTAGGAAAAAGCATTTTGCTGGTGCAATGATTTTGTCTAACGTTGGCGAACAACGCTTCGCCAGAACTGTCTTGCCAATGGTAACAGATACTCCTAATGAACACGATCTGTTCGCCAGGGCTAAGGCTTGCGAACTAATCCTGTTCGCCAGGGGTACCCTTCATGTTCGCCAGGCGTAAACCTTCTGTTCACCAGGGGTGAGCCTATATGGTGGCAATAAGCCTTTTCCTACTAGTGGGGTGATGTGACTCTTCCCACTTCTTATTTCTAGTTGCGAGGATGAATCGACTCGTCGGACCAGAACCGCGATAAATTGTACCAAAGACATTGCCGCCAGCTTCTACTATAGGGAAGAAATAGTGGAGCAACAGGGTCACCCACGACATCACCCCGACAAACGGCTCAAATAAGTACCGGAAGATGGCAAGAGACAATACCGCGTTGGCATGAAGCTGGGCTAACAAAAACCCGTAAGAGACCATGACAACATGGAAGAAGGCAGACATTGGCGGGACCAACCCCGCCAACAGGACGCACGTATAATGCGAACATCCAAAGCGGTGAGGTCGACGGTAGTGGCGAGCTTCATGATCGTGGCTCCGTGCTCGTTTTGACCTGAAGCCACGATCCCCGACGGGGAAGCAAGATATGATTCAATCTCGGCGGCATGTGGCTTTATAGGATCAGGGCTAGAAGAAGAGTGGTTTCCCCACAAACCACGCGTCTAAGGGAGCGCCCCGAGGGCACGACCACCAGATACGACCTTCCTCTGCTCTAACGACCCACCAACCAGGACCATCAAGACACGAAAATCAAGGAAAGGCGCATCAGACACACATCTTATCAATCTCTTCGAAGATGCCTTCGATGGCCCCACACTCCAGGGGGTGTAGCCCGGCTACTGCTGCGGGTTTAGCCGTGCCACACACGGGGGATACTGTCGACACTTGGTCAACCGGCGTGTCATAAAAGATATGAATGTGGGACAGTCTCGGGTCCATCAACGGAGCATTGCTAACTATACCAGGAATTGTTCCTGCCGGGGGAGGGGGGGGGGGGCGGGGGGTGCCCGTCCCCAGCGGGGACATGCACTCGAGTACAAACTTGAGGCCCTACGATGCACGGAGGTGCACGTGGCACCTCTCCCGCGACAATGGTCAGAGCCCCCACAAGACCTGGTCAGTGAAGGCTGCCCCATGAAATGGTGGAGCATGCACATGCCACACACGGTGGTTGTCCTCTCCATCTATAAATCGACGAGGCATGAATGAGAGGAAGGGATGGCAAAAATAGGTTGAGCAGAGGTAGAAGAAAGGAAACAAAGAGGAAAAATTGGAGAACCCTAAGACGAGAGAACTGAGACTTTCTTACAACCCTATCATACATTTTAATTCGAGATCAAACAAATGGGACGTAGGGCCACCATCCTTCTCGAATGGACTGAACCTAGGTAAAAATCGTGTGGTTGCCGTTGACTTGGTTACTCTCGGATCGAGCAGGCATAGATCCTCCGCGTCCCATTCCACCAAACAAATTAGGGAAGACGATTCGACCTCCCCGGTGTCCGTGTTTCGACACGCGATAGATGGGGCGCCGACAACTATCACAACACCTTGCAACCGACTGGTGTAGCGCTACCCGCAAACGTGTTATGCGCCCATCAAAACAGCCTATCCCATGTAGCATAACTCGTGTTAGGCGCTACTAAAAGCTTTAGATTTCTGAAATACTTTCACCGAGAGTTTATTTTTAAAATTTGTTTTGCCTTTTGGGTATTTTTGTGCATTTTGCCTAGAGCATAAGTAATCTAGCAACTTGCTTACCGTAATCGGAAGCATGATGAGGGCGGCACAACTTGGGGCCTAGCACTGCGTACGAATGCGATGTATCTGCAGGCTATAGCTGATTAGCTGTAGCATCACGAAAGAACGTTAGGCCGGCAACCTAGTGCGCAACGCCTGCTTTATTAGTTTTAGTTTTATTATCAGCCTCCGTCATCTTATTATTCTTCCATGTCACTGTACGAAACATCATTCCAAGCTACGAGCGCAGAAAAGGTCTTGGCCAGCCATGCCCATAATGCCAAAACCTCTTGTCATCAACATTAAGTTAGGCCGCGACTTGGGAAGATTCCTAGAGATCCGATCGATCCTCTTCAAAGACGCGTATGGCCGGCTGACTGGCTGTTGAGTGTTGATGTATAGACCGTCTAGCTTCAGTATGGTGGCTTCTTTGTTTCAGAAAAGTATATGATGGATTTCTAGTTATAGCTGCAACTTAAAATATGTGGCTGGTCCGTTAAATGTTAAAATAAGAAGACATAATTGGTCAAACTGGCCCTTTATGCACGATGTGATTTGTACTTCGAACCAGTTGTTCAATATAAAGCATCTTGCAAGAGAAAGTAACAGGTACGTACGCTTCACCCGATATTTAAAACAAATTAAAAGTTAAAAAACAAGTCAAAAAATTCCGAAACTTTCAGCCAGCCAAATATTATAAAGTATTGCGCCCGTACAAAAATATTGTGTTAGAAAATAACATTTATTACAACCTGGGTTAAAGATTTGTCAAAAAAGACGCTATATACATGCTATATTCGTTAGAGATATGTCTTTTTTCCCAGAAGTCAAAGAAAAATATTTTGTGACCAAATTATTCACACAAATAGAATACTTGGTAATCTTTCAGCAAAAAAATGCGAGAATTTTTTTCCCTATATCAGGTGCGTTGGTCTCCATGTGCCATTAGTCCGTGTCTGCAAATGACTAGAAAAGGCGGTGGATTTTCCTACCTTCAAAATATCCAATAATATGGTGACATGGGAATTTGCTAGATAAACCATAGCTTGAATGACATAGTAACCTGCTGTACTTTTGACAGTGAGAGAGTTTCGTCAACTATGCTCAACAAAATTAAAAATCTAACCATAAAATATATACTGTAAATATATAATTAGAACTCCCACGCAATACCTAGCAAAATTTATAGTATTAGAAAGTCATATTTACGGTAATCTTTATAACTAGAAGTGACATATGCTTAGCATAACCTAGATCTTAAATATACTCACTCCGTTCACAAATAAGTGTCTCAAGTCTATAAAAAAGAAGATGTATCTAGACATTGTCTAGACATACTTAGTCTAAATAACTATATTTAGAATATAGTTGAACAATAACTATAATGAGAATAGGCAGACAATGCTTAATAAAATTTAGAAGTATATTTAGAACCAAATCATTGCTAAGCAAAATTAGAACCCAATAAATGCTAAGCTAAGCTAAACTAGAACCTGATCCAGGGTTTGGGGGTCTTACGTTACACAAGACGGTCTCACTAAGGGCACGTACAATGGTAGAGAAGTTGTACGATCCATTATCTCTTATTGTCATCTGAATAATTAATGATAATGAATTACTATATTTTAGTAGGAAATTGAATTTTTAAGGGAAGACAGCCTTCTCTTATTTCGTAAGAGATCGTCTCTTAGCTAAGGAAAAATAACCTTTCATTTCTTTATTCTATCTCCTCCACCTAGATAATTTTCGTACGTGTCAACGGTAAGAGAAGGTTAACATCACCCCAGTGTACATGCCCTTAGCGACTCGGACGATAGAGCTAGCGGCGTCATCCCTTTTGCCAAGGCCCTTTTTGGTTAGGCTTAATTTCTTTTTTTACTTTGGCTTATAACGCAAAAAAAAAGCACCTAGATAGGTGTTCTTGTGTTTTGCTTTTCAACTTACATTGTCATGTGATGGTATAAACCAAAAGCCAAAAGACGAAAACACCTATTTAGGTGCTTCTGTGACTTATAAGCCAAAAGTCAAAAACCAACTTTTAAGCCCAACCAAACAGGGCCCAAACCTCGTCGGTGAGGAAAGCGAGGACTGTAGAGGCCCGGAGGTCGGAACACCTCTTCGTCGATACATTCGATCTGGTACTCGGCGGCGGAGAGGAGGACACTACTTCCAGATTAGACTCGTGCTTACAACACAAGTTGTCGGACTCGTACTCGGTGCAAATGTCTAGAGCTTGAGATCGAGCTCCTAGTCACCATCCTTGCTTCCAGTGATGAATAGGAGGATAAGGAGGAAAAGACCAGCCATCGAGAAGGGTGGACGTGATACGCGACAGCGGATCCCCAAGGCGGACGATGCAGCGGAGTTGAGCGCAACCGAGTGATGGTCCCGCAATACCAAGGGATGTTGGTGTTCCATGTACTGACAAGCACCAGCAAACTCAACGGCCGCGAGCACCGCTTCCAGATGAGTCGGCAGTAGGCGTCGTCGCAGAGACTGAGAATAGTGCCAGAGAGATATTGTGTGTGGTGGCTAGGTTTAGGAGAAACTGAGAATAAAAGCGACGACAATAAAGGGGGATCATATCGGCCGTTTAGCATTGGCAACAGACATATGGTAATTTCCATTTGCGATGAGCAATTATCAGCAATGGAGGTTTCAAAACCGTTACTAATGTGGTCGGCCGTACCTGGCCCAAAGCTGACACCCAAACCCCATATGGACACACATAAATCTTTAAACTTTGGGCTCTCTCGATGTCGTTCCATAAGGATTGTACTTAGTGCCCTTTTGTACCAGCGAGTATCATATGTTCGTTAATGACCGTGTGCATCATTTTCACGCAGATGCATGTCTTTCATCAACTTTTCCGTAAAAAAACTGATCTTTGGTTGTGTATAGTGCTCCTCCTTTGCGTAATTGCAAGCCATGCTTGAAGCAACCACAAAAACGTCATATCATTTTCTACCAATAATACGAATTGGCAAAGAAAAGAGACTCTTAGAATAGGATCCCTAAGTAGAACTCCTTTGCCATCTAAATGGAATCCACTGACTTTGAGAGTGGGGGAGTAGCTTTTTCCAACACTTTATCTTGGAATTTTGATGCATCAATTTGGGTAATTGAGGGAAACCAAACAATTGAATAGGATGACCATGCACAGTAGTAGGAAGGATATATATAACGTGCTTTTCCAAAAAGATGGCTTGCTTTGCTAGTAGTACAGTGGCCATTCTCTTTCGTAAAGGCACATTTTGGTCACCACGAAAGGTTTTTTTCTCCCAGCAGTGGGAAACAGACGCACCTACAGACTCAAAAGTTGCATTGTTTCCAAGTGCTCTAAAGTTTCAGCACTATCAACTTATGGTACTATCTCCTCCTTTATAATTGAAAGGATACTTTATTTATATGTTACTAGTGCCTTATCTGCTTGGTACATTGTATAAAAGGCCACCTGAAGTGATCAGAAGTAAAAAGTTTGCTGGTGGAAAGACGAACTGACTGACTCAAAGTAAGGAGGAAATTAAGCACGCAACACACCAGAGATCTACTGGAGTGTGTTTACATGTAAAAGTTGTCTTGATTTTCAGAGTGACATGATGTCTGCAAACCACTTCCCGTTTCTTGCATCCAAAGTCTTCTCACTTCCATGTCATGTGTGTGGAGTGTAGTGTAACCACACAAAAAATGATCAAAAATAAAAACTGTGGCAGTCATGTTTAATTACTAATAAAATCCAGAAGCTCAATATCTTTTATCCGTGGTAGTGGTCTAACTGAAATTATATCATGGTAGGTACATGTGGTATTACTGATAGAGACACATTGCAATGAAATATTGTTGTTGATTGTTTCAGTAAAAAGTCTAGTATATAATTGACCAGTCAAATATTGAGACATATGGTGATGTAAGTCCATGTTCCTAGTTAAAATCAGATGTGAATTGTACAAGTTGTCTTACATGGTTGATCATTTCGGCAGAGGTGTGCTATTTAATTAGTACATAATCCGTCTTACCCAACCGAAGAACTGATCGATACTTCAGCTAGTGCAAATATTCTCAAATAAATATGAGGTCATTTATGTATTTGGGATTAGATAATGTGATGGGTCCCGGGAAAATTCCGCATGAATATGAATTATTATTTTGTGGCTAAGCATGGTGATAAGAGACCTAGTCATCCCAAATGCGCACATGTGAACAGGTTAGAGCTCTAGTGTGGCAACTCTATTGTGTTGAGGATCAGGCAAGGTTCCAGGGAGAATAGTGGAGGACCAAAGAAAAGATTAGTTCTTCCCACATGCCTTCACAGTTGGTCTGTCACTGGCTTTCTTTGTCTCCAATCATGAATGAAAAAAGGTAATACACCCAAAAAGAAACATGTAATTCAGTGTTCTTGTGAGGATGTGCTGCCATGTTGGGCTTCAGTGTCTACCCACCCTGTGGTCTTACACTATGTACACAGTATATATATTAAGGAAATCCAGCAGCACAACCTAATTTTGGTTAGATTAGATGAAGATGGAAGTTGAAGTACTCCTCGCTAGAGGAAGAATTATGTGTTCGAAATGATTTGAATGTGAGTCTTCCTACGGATCAGAATGATATTTTCGTTATCATGTGCACGCAAGAGGCTTTCGTTTCCCACTGCTTAGACTGGACCCAACATGCCATGGTCCATGGAAACAAGTCTTTGGTAGTACTACAATTGATAGCTTTTATAGCCTGCAAAAGTGGGGAACTTGCGCACCCAAGTGCACCTGGAATTATCCACAAGAGTTGCCCTCTTCTTTTGGAAGTTTTTATGAGTTATGACATGCAAGGTTTCATGGTGGAACCTGTGGCAATCAGCTCAGTTCATGCCTTCCAACAGACAAAAACAAAAGGCATCACATTTACAAAACGGCGGGGTGTGAAATTCCAGCACCACAGTTGTCTTACTGACCGGCTGCTTCTTGTTTTCACATAATTTCTGCGTTTTGTTCAAACAACAAAAAATTAACGACTGACAACTAGTACATCTCCCATGGCTGCCGATATTTTCCACACACAGTAGGTCCTACACAGAACGAATCACAGAGTATTTATAGAAGAAATCGTTGGAAAGATAGAAAAATTAATGCTTGATAAGTACTTCTCCCATGGCTGCAGATTGTGCGGTCGAGAAACAAACGAGAGGATCTAATTCAGAGAGCAGAGCTAATGCCATATTTTGGTGGCACTACATTATCATCAATTATTCATCACCATCTATCGTGAGTACCTCGTCGATCAGGGGCAATGGGGCATCAGCAAGTGTGCTTTCAATTCGGGACAGCTGGTGTTGTGGGGGGAGGGGTGTGAATGCATAAAGCGACTCATCGAAAAGGCAAGGAGAGAACGACACCGCCACGTCCTCATCTCGAATCAATGGAGGGGATGCTTGGAACCCGTGTGCATGCCCTCATCGGTGCATAAAAGCTTGTAAGACTGATCGAGAAATGATCCGTGACATTTCTTTTTTTGTTTTGCTTTTTAGGAAACTAGCTAGTCTTTTAGTTTTGCTTGTTTCCCACATCTTTTGTGGTCTTTGTGTTGTGCCTTGAGCTTGTATCTCTAGGTGTTAACCCTAGCGTGCCTTGTAACATTTGTAATTCCTGGCCGGTTGATGACTTTGTTAATTCAAAGCCGTGTTCATTTCGAACCTTCCGTGTAAAATTGATCTCTGACATCTGAGCTCAACTGAGGTCGCCTTTTATAAAGTTAATAACACCAGTTTGAAATTATAAAAAAGTCTGGTAAAATCCGTGAATACATACACATCTTTTGTATACTTATGCAAAGTCTTGGTAAAAAAAGCATTCTATTGAGCTCTAGAAAAAAAAATTGTGGCTGCATAAAAGACTTCTTATTTTATTTTAAAATTTGTCTTTTTTGTGTATCCTATATTACGCCGTCTTTATTAATGAAACTTGCGGTCTTTTCAAAAAGTTTTGTACTAAGTGTGCATATGTGTATTACTTTCAGTACTACTTTTACACATAGATATCATTTATTCTAAACAGAGCACCGGTGATCACGTGCAAATAGAAGTGTTTCGAAAAGGATATGTATAGACTTTGCTCAAATCCGTGCTATCTGGTATTCGTAACTTTGCTTAATCCAATTCTTCATTTCTTCGGTTTGGACGGTTCCAAAATAGTAAGGAAGGTATTTCATGAACCCGAACGTTTAGTTTTGAAATTTTGTTCATTGACTACGTGACGCCTCATTTTTTATTTAATCAGTTATAAAGCTCCCTTGCTTCTCGAAAAAGGAAAACAAAACAGAATACAAGCTGATGAATGTTTTAGCGGTGTTTTAGTTTTTTTTAATTTTCCACATATATTAATTCAACAAAGAGTACATGATTATATCGATTATAAAAACAAAGCTAAAATAGATTAGAAAATTTATGAGATCTTTAAGCCATTTTTTCATCCATGACATAATCTTGTATTATATTGAAGGCAGCCGTAGAACAACGCCAAAACTACCAAACCAAACACCTATGCATGCCACCGAAGGTTCTCCCTTTTTAATTTTGAGCCGCAATGTCAAGACTTTGTGCACGCACGCAACCATTATATTAATCAAGCAACATCGGCGAGAGCACCACCATTGATATTTCAGGGACAAATAACCGATCCACTTTGTCGATGACGCAGGTAGCCGAGAGAACGAATCACCATTGCCGAAGACGTAGTAGCCGGGATAGATAACACGAGGACAAACCTCCTCGCGGCAACCATAAGAAACAATCCAAAATTGATCTGGCGAAGCAAGATCTGAAAAGCCATACCTAGACAAATTTGACCTTCCAAAGCCACCATTGACGTCGAGAAGGAGATCTCGCCGACGACCGAAGCGCAGAAGATATTTTATTGTAAACGATATCATCTCCATTGACAAAGAAGATAACAATCATAATCAAACACTAACATTAAGGACCCTTGTATAACGCTCTGCGCAGGTCCAGGGTCCCCACCGTGCCAGAGCGACAACTAGATGAGATGAGGACCCGTCAATTCTTGGATGATGGCGACGATTAAGTTGGAGATGATGCCGATGGCGACAACTAGGGTTGAAACCTTAGCCGCCGCCTTTCTGTTTCCATCAGTCTGTCGTGCGTGTGATATGCCGTCCCAAACTTCCTGGCGAATCAGTTGGATCAATCAAGACTTGTTTAGTTATAGTTATTAGAACCTGTTTTTTTAGTGGACCAGTTTTCAAATAGTTAGAGTGGCTAATTGAGCCCTCTCGTTAACCTGATTCGTTAATTTGGGCTGCTTGCATTCATGGTCTAAAGCCCGTCTGCTAGGACAATACATTATTATCAATTTTCCATAGGCCAGCCCACTAATATGTGACACTAATCTGGTCCTCTTATTAGCTAGCCACCTGCAAAGGATTAGTTATGCACCGTACACATAGCCGGTTGTCGACCGTCGCAGCAATGGCCCATTACCGCTGGCAGCATACCCATCGACATGCACAAACATGATTCAGAAATTCTCCAAAAACGAATATGATCAGTAAGTGTTTGGTATAGTAGAACATAGGGTCCACGAATATAATTTTGAGATTCTCACGCCTTAGATAAAAGTAAGGAAACCCGTGAAAAACTTGCGTGATATCTTTCCCCGAATTTATTTCCTGTGAAAACGACCAAAAACATAACTCTGCTAAAAAAACAATGTCATATTCTTCAGTTTTATTCAACTATAGGAAGATTTCAGAGCAAATTCTAAAGCAAAGTGTGTGAAAAAGTAGATCCATTTGGATGATTTTGGATGTGTCGGTCACCCAAACCGTAGATGCACAGTCTCTCATCAACTTCATTTGACCACTCCCTGGACAACACCGACAACACACCAAAACCGGGATCAAGAAGAACCTCAACACCCTCCCCAAACAGCCGGACTCCATGCTACAACCTCCAGCCAAACTGCCCTCGCCGGAACCCAGAACAAGGTCGGATGTGGCGCTATTCGTACCACCCAATGACCTCCAGAACCACCCGTCGGGCACTCCAGTTCGTAGGAGACGAATCCCACACGCCGGTGGCACCCCATCCGCTAGAGGTGGCATGTCAATCCCATGCCCGATCCAGATGCGGAGCACCACCACGGGAGACAACTCGCCGGGCGGAGATACATGCTAGAGCTGCACCTAGCGACGGTGCAGCCAGGCGGGGCAACCTGGATGGAGCTTGCCAGCCGCGGAGTCCGGGAAGGCAGCATGGAGAGGTCGAGAACGACATAAACAAAAGAGAGAAGGTCTCATGTCACCGCCAACATCAGCTGGAGGCCGGCGCCGTCGACAGCGAGAAGGGGAGGAGGACAGGTAGAGACTCGGGCGGCTAGGGTTTCAACCCCCGGTGTCGCTCGAGAGCGATACGGGAGGCGGAGAGGAAAGAAGTCTACCCTCCGGTAGTGTTGGGATTTAAGTTGGCTTTTGACTATTGGCTTATAAGCCACATAAGTACCTCTAAATTGATGCTTTCGGCTTTTGACTTATATCATCATGTGAAGTTGAAAGCCAAAAATCAAAATCACCTATTTAGGTGTTGTTGTGATTTATAAGCCAAAGTCAAAAAATTTAAATAAGCTTAAACAAAGAGGGCTTAACCAGTTGCCTTGCGTGTTGTTGGAATTCTGTGGGGCCTTGCGCTCACAAGATACATTAAGCCCTCTGCATGGCCGGAGCCGTTTATATTGCCTATGCATATGTATGGTTGACCTGTGAAGCATCTGGGGCGGTGGTGAATGGCTGATCAATATACTATCTTAGCGCTGGTTTTGGCCGGCATGCATGTGATCTTATTTTGTTATAGCATATTCCAAGTTCGGTCTATCTTCCTCTGCGTATATGCTAATCAATCGACTGGCGTCGGTGGGCAAAATCTAACTCAGTAAGTTACATCAGCATACGTATGGCGTACAAGAAAAAGTAGTGGATTCCGGAAAATCCACTTCGGGTCACAGGACCATATGCCCTTGAACATTAAAATTTGGATGTGCACCCGAATATATTTTTAAAACAATTTAAAAATGTATTTATCCACAGTGGGAGTATCTACTCTATGAGCCAGAAATATGTTTCCATAATAGCAGTATCTACTCCTTGCCATTTTGTGCCATCCAAAGCACAAGTTAGCTGTGTTTAGTTTCCGAATGATGGGAGAAATTTGCACCTAACACCAAGGTTTGGTGCGCTTGTTGCACAAAACACAGAAACAAAACACATATTGCAACAAACACCACGTTTTTGTTTAATCTGTTGCAACTAGCCCAAATAACAGTTTTAGAGACCTTAATAGGTATCTAACGTGTGGTTCTGGATTTTTTTACCCTATACGACTAATTTGTACGGTATACAAAACATTATACGACAATTAACAATTTTTTTGAGAAATACAAATTCAAAAATAGGCATCATAACAGTACAAAATATACAGCTTATAAATGTTAATAACCTTAGAAAATCCCTTGCCCCTTCTTAGATTATAATCGGAATCATTAAAAATAGCATCATCCTTTTATCCCAGGTAAAGGTGGCACTAAAATTAATGTCTCTACATGGTTCCAAGCCCAATAAGATTGTTGACTATCACATGCACTGGATAGTTCGAAAGTACTAACAATATCCTCATGTTAGGAGTGTCATTCCTAACATGTAAAATCTAAGAAGGTTTGTGATTAAGTAATGGATTTTCTAAGTTAATTTTATACTGTAGAAGTTTAATGGTCATATAATCTATATATTTTATACTGTTATGTTGCCTATTTTTAATTTGTATTTCTTGAAAAAATTGTTTATGGTCATATAATTTTTTGTATAATGTACAAAATTAGTCCTATATGGTATACAAATCAAGGACCACATGTTAAATACCTATTAAGGTCTCTAAAACTATTATTTGGGCTAGCTGCAACAGATTAAACAAAAACATGGTGTTTGCTGCAACGAGTGTTTTGTTTCTGTGTTCTGTGCAACAAAGGCACCAAACCTTGGTGTTGTGTGCAATTTTCTCGAATGATGGGGATGGTGGGACGTAACGGCAGACCACCAGGGATAACAAATGACACTCGTGTGTCATCGAGCTGTTGATGGGGAAGTACGCGAGTAGCGTGGTTAATTAATTTCTAGGACCTTACACCGATAGAATGTATACTTTATATGCAGACCAACATGAATATAACCATAAGAAATGTGCGTTGGGAGGCTGCGTGCCTTGATGACGGGTGATTCTTGCTGTTCTAATCTTGATGGCAGGGATATGGGCCAATTAATATTTATTTGTCTAGGTTCTCTCTTAGTAATATATTTTAACATAGTTGCATATCTATTTTATTGATGTGACATAGTACTAGTTAATGAAGAGTGTGATGAATGTTATGTATTAGAGCAAGTATAATACTGCCCTCGATCCACTAGAAGTGATGTGGCAAATCAACTAATGAACAAATTTGTAGTTGTAATCAGCAACCTGTGCGATGTTTAATACTTGGCTATAACATGTGTTTAGTATAGTCAGGACCAAGTCTAAGATGAGCAACTATAAATAAAATAGTAAATACATGTTATAGCCAAAGTATTATACATGTTGGTTATTAGTTCGGCTATAAATGACATGACAATATCTTATAGCCAATCTGCTATAATATTGACGTTGATCTTATTTAACATCCAACGTTTCTACTATGTCAAAAGTAAATAGGAAAAAATGCTATTCCAGTCACATATATATATATACCCATTATTAAATTTTGATAAAAATTCCTAAAACCGTCCATAATGAAAATAACATATACTCTCTCCGTTCTGAATTAATTGACTCAGATTTAGTACAAGTTACACTAAATCTGAGTTAATTAATTTAGAACGAAGGGAGTAGATGGTAGCATACATCTTTGTAGGCACAGGTCTAGTGATGCTAGAGATATATTACTATTAGCGAGCACTCAATCATATGCATATCAGCCTGAATTATCGTCTTGAAGCAATTCACACACAGTGATGTTGAGCCTTTTGATGATGTCCCTTTCCTTCCTTAACCTCACAACGGAAGCAAAACAACATCGAGATTGTAAAAGAGGAGGCGAAGAAAAATACAACCGAGGCCATGCAACTTCTCCAGACCACGAGGCCAGGCCTTTTGTTTGGGAACTCGTGACAGGTTTGATACCGCGTCGATCCATTCATCATTTGACTAACCATCAAATCAAGCTGCTCAAGCTTAGAATTCTGCAAAAGGTTTTGACCTTACTAGTCTAGAGGTCAGGTAAGTGTACGAAAAATGTTTGTTTTAGGTAAGTGTACGTGTAGCTAGTTGGGATGAGCATTTCGAGGGGAAATCTTAACAGGTTTTATGTAAGGTTTATGTGGCTTCTGACGGAGTAATGAGAGTTAATGCTGAAAGTTTCTCAATCTAGCAATGTTCAGTTCCAGATTGTCCTACGCATCAGTTCAGCTATGGTAGCCGTTGCAATATTTGGTACTTGTAGTGGAGTCATCCTTAGACCCCTCTACTCGATACCTTATTGCCACTTAGGCCCCGCTTGGATTGGCGTGCCAAAATACAGATTTTTTTTTAAATAATACGAATTTTTAATACAAATTCGGATTCTAGCGCGCGAAATCCGGAAATATCAAAAATAGGGCGCGGTCGGCGTGGGTCGTGCCGATCGGCACGACCCGTGCCAAAAAGTCGTGGTCGGCTGGACCCACGCCGACGGATGCATGCTTGCAGCCGCGCGTAGGCCGGGCCCCACATTTTGGTGTTACTCGCGCCGATCGGCACGGCTCGTGCCGATCTGGGCCGAGATATCCCTCCGCGCCAGCTCCTTCCTTTTTTCTTCCTCCCGTTGCAGCCAAGAGCTTTGAGCTCTGTTCTCCTCCCCCCCCACGAATACACTGCTAATTTTGGCCCAAAAAATAAGTGTGAGAAGGTTAGATTGCTAGAAAACAAGAAAGGAGGACAAGGGCATCAAGGATCTGTCCATGCAGTAGTTTTTGGTGGATTCGTTTTAAAAAGAGGAGGTGGAGGATTTGAAGCAATGGAGGCCAACAATGGTGGATAGCAGTGGTGGTAGCTCGTATTGGAGGAGGAGGTGTGGTGGCGGTAGATTGAGGCCGGGAACGGAAGAAACGGGATTTCCACGCGTCAAGGGTATGAATCTTGTTTATCATTTTTAGTTGATTTATTTCTTATGTATGTGTTAGTTGTTAAATATTTGTGTCGGTGGATGTGATAGGTGTACCGTACACTATTTTTGTCGGTGGTTTTTGGTTATTCTGTTAATATTGTTGTATAAATAAATTTGGCCGAACAATGCGTTAGTTGTATTATTTAGTCAGTGGATATATACCGGATGGATGCGTTAATTTAGTTCTATAAATAATTTTTTCGGATGGATACGTTTAAAAATTGTTAGATAAATGACTATATCTGATGGATGCGTTAGTGGGTGGCGGGTGGTTTTTGTGGCGGTCGATATTAATAGGTGTATGTTGGTTCTTTGTTATTATTTGAGAACTATTAGTAATATTGGTAATATTTTCGGTGGTCGCAATATTTTGTAGCGTATTATTTGACGGAATTAATTTGTTTAGGTAATGGAAGTCGTTGATTTTGTTGTGCACTTCGGCGCCGGTAATGTCCGTGTTACTGAGACTGGGGTTGATCTTAGTGAATTTAATAATATGGTGATGCAGTTGACAGACCCAGAGAGAGCTAGAATAGCAGCAGTGCAGGAGTTTTTCACTGGAAATTTTGGGTATAATTCTAATATGTTTACGGTTAAAATTCAGTCAGTGTGGTCCAAATCCCGTACAAATATTTTTTGGGAGTTGTTACCGCTGGATCGAACTGGTCAGTGGATAGCTTGGCTAGCATCATGCAAACGTCGAAGCAGCAAACCAGAAATCCTACTGATATTTTATCCGAACCAGAACAATTTAGAACAAGGAGGCGGAGATTTTCAGCATGGAGAGAGCAGTGATGCTACTCATTCAGGAACTGTGGACATTCCTGAACAGTATGAGCCATCACTCAGTGTTGAGTCGGAAGGACCTCCGCCGCTTGGAGAGTCTGATGCGGATGAGTACGAAGGTACTATGCAAGAAGAGATGTTGGCTGAAGATGAGGATGGTGTTGCAGAAGATCTTGATTCAGGTGATGAAGATGTTGGCAATGAGGATGAGGTAGATAATGATGAAAAAGATAATGTTGGAGATGTGCCGCTTCCTGAGTCCTGGAATGTCGACACTTTGCCGATTCCTCACTCGTGGGATCTCGACAAGTCGAATATGACAGCTGTGGATGATGGATATCATCCGGCATGGGAGTACCGAAGGAAAAATGTAAGAATCGGAGCCCAGTATAACACAAAGCAAGAGTTGACGGAAGCCGTGATTGAGTGGGCATTGTCCACGCAAAGGGTTTTCCGTACTGAGGTGTCAAATAGTCGATATTTGACTATGAGTTGCATTAATATTGACTGTCCAGCAAGGGTGCATGCTCACGTACCTAAGTACGACGTGCTTTGGGTGGTTTCAGATGCCGTACCACACACATGTGAGATCTCTAGTACGGTGCCGAACCATCCAAACCTGTCTTCAACTCTCATTGCACGACTCTTGTTCAGTGAGATAGTGCGGAAGAAAGACATGACCGCGAGAACCATTCAGTTGACCGCGAGACAGCCCAGCCAGACGACGAGCATGACGATGCGCCATTGCAAGGCCGCGGAATGCGGCAACACCAGGCTCCCACGCGTTTGTCACCTTCCAGCCCTCGGCGAAGGAGGACGCGGTACCGTCGTCAGGTCGACGAGGACTGATTCTTTTACGTATCAGAGACATATGTTCGCTATTTTCCATGTACCGTAAGACCTATGTATGAGACATATGTATGCTACTTATTTCCCTTGAGGCGCGAAACGGTGGCCAGAGAAGACATTATGTATCGTTATGTACTAGACTTATTTCTACCTATGTAGAAAAATTTGATATGTCAGTAACCGGTATACATTGGTACGTAAGATAAGATACGACAAACCTCGGTTACATACCGATCACACCACACAACAATAGGAAATGAAGGTACAACTACTAATTAATCGATACTCAAAGAAAGATACAACATAACTCAAATTAAGATTCTACCTATCTCCCATCAATGCAGCCTGCACCATCCGCAGATTTAGCACCCTTACCCTTTGACGATGATTCAGGCTTCTTTCCCGCACCCTTGCTCGATGTTTCTGCCTTCTTCTCCTTTCCCTTACGCAGTGCTTCAGCCCCCCTTTCCTTTGACGACGGCATGAAATCGTCGTCATCATCGCTGGAGTATACCCAGAGAAAGGAACGACCGTACCTCTCACGTATGTCTTGAGTTCGATGAATCGGCTCATTGGTAACATGCCTATCGAACTTATCCGCAAGCCTCAAGACTTCAGCACGGATTTGTTCTGTGGTCCTATACGGAAACCCATCTCGGCATAGCCTCGCCCCTAGCAAAGCGAGATGTCTCTATCTACCAACAATTTCTTCAAGTGGAACTTCCCTACCATCTACCTTCAAATAGGTGATAATCTTAGCTAGATGCTCGGATGCGGCTATATGAAAGCCGGACACACACTTCTCACAAGGTACAATACACACCATGTTGGCGCTCTTTGAGAGTACCCCGCTTAGCCTAGAGTGGTTTTTATAGGACATTTGAGGTGAAAACGGTCGCGGGAAATGGTGGCGGGCGGGAGGAACAGGCGGGAAACGGTGGCGGGAGAAACGGACGGGAAACGGTGGCGGGAGAAATAGGCGGGAACGGCTGGCGGGAGAAACGAGCGCGAATCGGTGGCGGGAGAAATAGGCGGGAACGGCTCGCGGGAGAAACGCGCGCGAATCGGTGGCGGGAGAAAGCTACAGAAATGGGGAGAAATAGGCGGGAGAAATAGACGGAGATCAGCACCTTTCGGCATGGCCCGTGCCGATCGGCACGGCTAATGCCAAAACGTGTTGTCAGCAGCAGAGTACGTGAAATCCATGCAGCCGTCGGCACGGCTAATGCCGACGAGGGCTTTTCGGCACGGGCCGTGCCGATCGGCACGACTCACGCCGACGCCGCGCTATTTTTGAAATTTTCTGATTCCGAATTTCTAATAAAAATTCACATTATTTAAAAAACTCCAAAATACGGAACCGTTAAAATATACCCGGCTACGCTGGATTTTTCACGGGACCTTGGATGGTCCGTAAACTTTATGGGGTTATTGGGCTATATTCCGACGAACAAATCGAGCCCTTAGTCATCGAGCCCCACCGCAAAATTAAGCTTTGTCTTCATCTTCCTACCATACCATTTGTTGGAACTTTGTTAACATTTTATTCTTTTGACCATGTTTGGCGGTTTGTAAAACTTTAAACTGGCCTACAAATCAGTACCTTGTATCATGTAACAGTTTTGGGCATTATTAATTTATTAATGTGTGTAATCGGTCTCTTATGTCTACAAAAAGCTCATAAGCTAGCTAGAAAATGCGATTTGTAGATTCAGATAGATGAATGTACATGTTTAATTTGTATCTTTTTGCGGGTAATAATTACCTTGATATTCGCCATATCTGAAGACGAGTATCTTACATGAAGTTTTGAACATGTAAATTAGTGATTAAATGATTAAGCATGTGCCTTCGTACCGACTGTAAGATTTACTCCTCATGTTCTTGCGTGAGTCACCACATTCGATTTCAAGAATCTTCAATTGTACATGTATAATATGCCGCGAATCGTAGGTGTATCTTCATTCACCAGAAAATTTCAACCCATTGCATATCACAATCAATACCTAACTTCAGTTCGTTGTGAAGGAGCGTAACAAATAAAACAGAGAGAGCCCCAGTTTTTTTTCAGATACGGGGAACACCCGGCCTCTAGAGAGAGTTGCGGCTAAAATACAAATGAGGGTCGTGCATGATCGTTGCCAATGTTCAAAGTCCACCATGTGATACGTATTTTCCTAACGTTGCAGCATATCTAGCTTTACCTATTTTGAGATGCGTGACGAACTGACAGGTAAATATTCGAACTTACTGGGGTCACCCGTTACTGTCAAATAATAAGGTAAACGGGTTGCACTCTAAAAAGAAGATTCAGTTTAAGAGGACACATGGCAGAAAATACACTATCTATTGCAGAAAGTAAACTATTCTGTAGTAAATTACTGTACAAGATCCTGACTCAAGGGGTTGCAAGATCAGTCAATTTGTATAACGACCATAATGCAGTATTTTTTCGACGAAGAACTCAGATTCAGTCTAAGAGAACACATGGCACTACTTCAGGTTTTACTGTGAAAGAACTAATAAATCGACTATGAATAAAACTAGCAGGACACTATTCACTCCATGTTTAATTAAAGGAAAAAAATCTACTAGGAATTCAACTAGCGTGACACCATTCACTGCAGGTTTGAATGTGATAATATACCCAACCTGTAGTTTTTGGGTATCAAGTCATGGATTAAATTCAGATTTGAAATGGTACCTATATGTCATCATTAGAGCTTGTTTTTTTCTGGAATTATTTCACAGGATTTAGATATGTTTTTTGGGTGGCCTAGTGGAACTGAGATAGTGAAGTCACATTACGACTTTAGCCCTCTCATCTTCATCTGATTTTCGTCCAACCGCTCAATTTTTTAGTATAAATTTCAAACTTTTTAGAAAAGATCGAAACAAATCCGCAAGTAGTATATGTATCAATTTATATCCTGAGAAAGTTTGGATTCCTCTCAATATATTTATCATCAAATTGATTTGTAGAGGTAAGAGCATCTTCGCACCCTACCCCCCTCCCCATCCATACATATGTGGACTCATCTAGATGTACCCGTGAAATAGGTGTCGACCATTCTCATTTTTGCCGTGGGCAATCACAACTCACTTGTCGACCCTCAAATACATGCAAACACTTGGACCCTAACCTCACCAACAGTTCATCACCCATTCAACAATTAGGTAAACTAAAATTTATCACAATTCAAGACAAGTCAAAATAAAATTCAAACATTTATACAAAAATACTACACGAATAAATTAAATTCCTCCATTCTTGTCCTTGTTGATCTCCTTTTTGTGGGGTTCTCGAAACACCTCTTGCTTTCATCATCTGTGAGGTCATTATCTTGCGACATGATTTTCGACTCATCTATGATTCTTGCAAGGCTCAAGTTTTCTCTCTCATGTTGACGAATATCAAAGGTCCTCATGTTTTCAACGTCATATTTTATCTCTTCTCCAAATCAATACTCTCCCTCTCCAATTTCATCATCTCTCAGACAGTTAAAATCCATCTCCCATGGTACTTCCAAGAAGAGCTTGTATGTCCTTCTTTTATCCTCCATTTTATTCAAGCCCCCCCCCCCCCCCCCCCCCCCCCCGTTCGAGAAGATTTCTATCGATGTGGGCGACATTTTTCTTGGCGAACTCTCACGCATAACAAAATTCTTCTCCTACCTCCTCCCCGGCACATGTCTTCTCCTATTTGAAACGGACACTTGTATGTTTGCCCCTGCAGCGTTGCCATCCAGTCCAATAGATTTGTGACAAGTAGATCCATTATTGTTATGTATCTTGTTTCTTCGGGATTCTTGAAATATGCAAAGAGTGTGCTCCACTTTGGTTTCCAATTCAAGCCAACAATGAGCCATTGTGAATTTTTTTCTCAACTTGATGATCTAAAGTGGTGGCCAACTTCATCTAGAGCAAGTATTACTCTACACACACAAAAAAATTATTTACGTCTCTTGGATGGTGGCCCGTGTAGGTTGAACATATCCCTCATTGCACGTGGTATTGATTGGAAGCAGCTCCATGTAGCATTTGTGTTCATGGTAAGATTGGTCAATTTTGTCACAATACTTTGAGCCCTTCTGTTCAGTTGCACAAATAGGATCAATGCTTGTTGGCAACCAAGTTTTGCACAACAACGCAAGTTTGTCGGTTGAGTATGCACTATCTCTTGCCTTCGCCCCTTTTTTTTAGTATCCGATGTTTTCCCAACATTAAAGTAAGGAGATGCGATTATCACCAATGTCATAATTTGGAGGATCTTGGCCATATTGATTAAATTCATCATAAACGAGTCCTAAGCATGCATCAGAATTAAACTACCATTCTAAAAGTAATATTAGATGATGCATATTGGACAACAAATAACAGGTTGTGTGTCGGGAGTTTTGTCGAACAACTGGTGGGCACAGTCGGAGCTGGGAATGCCATGCAATGGTCGTGACCATTGGAGCTGCGGCGAGTCACACACCGTTCCCTAAGACATGACCTCGTCCTGCATGAAGCAATCCAAAATGTGTCATTACGAAGCCTACACAATGTCCCATGGGCGTGATCGATGGTGTGTCGCTTCATGCAACAGCCAGAGCGGGCGTGCAAAAACCATCTCTGCAGCCACCTCCTTCTTGGCCTTCTCGCGGAGCCGTTGTCGGGCACGCCAATCCCTATGGGCGATACTATCCCATGCTTATTATTTATATTTGTTAGGATCCACGGAATCTATGAGTTGTCCTCCTTCTTTGTAATGTCAAGAGTTTTGCGTCCATGTCGCAGACGGATGGCAGAGCCGACGCGGTCGCTAGGACGGAGAAGAATGTCGAAGCGGTAACGGAAAATAGAGAACAAAAGTGGTAGAGTGCGGTCTATATGGATCTATTTGGTTGATTGGGGGCATTTCCTTTGGTTAGGATGACTCCAATAGACCGACCCAAACAGACAGGCCTTTTGTTTGTTTTTTGTCCGTTTGGGTCTCCAAACGGATATCGGTCTGGTACGTGTCCGTCCTTTCCGGCCACTGCCCCCAACAGGTTGACTTATCGAGTCCGCTCGGCTAGGGTTTTGAATACTCGGTCAGGGTTTTGGCCATTTTGATTACAACTTTTCATATTGTGATCACAGTTGATCAAACCAATCAAATAAGTATATGGCTGCATTTAATGAAAAATTCCAAAATACTAAATCATAAGGCCATGTCGGCATACATCCCAAAATAATCAACGATATCACGGCCACCTCTTGGACATGTTCTTTCGGCCATCTCGATCATAGTTCACAACACCGACATATAACATTACAAAAGGACCGAGATATCATATAGTACCTTTGCTTCATGAGGTAGTAGTTCTTATTCTTGGGAGTGAAGGTGGAGAGATCCATGGCCATGATCTGGGCCTCCTCTTGGTGTAGGGAAGTCGAGTTCTTTGGCCTTGACATTCACGTCCTTGGATCTTTCCTCCTCCTTCTTGTCTCTAGCATCAGCCTTATTTGTTCTCGCCTCGGCCTCCTTGGCATTATCGTCCTCGATCTCGAGCCTCTTTGTTTGTAATTAAAAATGTTTTTAGCCGCCTCCTCCCTCTCTCAGTGTTCCGTCTCTTTCCATTCCTCCTTATCGCATGTATTGTCCTTTTGGGATATAAATATGTTCAATGTCTCTTGCAAGGCCATCATTGTTGCGTCCCTTTTCAACTCAGCCTTGGAGTTGTTCTTCCCTCTTAGCCTCTTTTCCTGCTCGGTCAGGTCCTCATTCGGTTGGGCATTGGCTAGGTCCTTCAATTTTTGTTGGTCCTTGAGAATCTTGTAGTAATGGGTCAACGTGAAGGCCTTCCCACCATGTTGAGCCTTGAACGTTTCCAATGTTTGCAAAGCCTCAACATAGGGAGAAAGGAAAAGAGGGATAACACTCAAATTCAGTTTGATGGACCTAGCAAAATATGGGAAAGAACGGAATATATGAAATATCAATTCCTTTACTCCAAGGCCACATTGTGGCCGGGCTTGGTCGTGCTCATAGAAGCCACACAACTTGCTCATCTCTGCTGAGATGAAGTTCTACCTATTGTTGATTGACAACTCGGTCCGGTCATACATTCGGGCTACATGATAGGGTGGAAGGACCCGACTCTCATTGTAGTGCGTGTAGAACCCTCCCCAATATGCATTCCTTTTTGCTCGGCTCCGACGATTTTGTCCATCCCAACCTCTATCCATGACTCGCAAATGACATGGTCCTCCTCTTGTGTGAATGAAGCGCCCCTATGGTTGATCTTCCTCTTCATGAGCAGTGCTTGGACGTCGAGCTCTTCATAAAAAATTCGGGTCCTCTTCGACGTTGATCAACTAGGGGTCGGTTGGTGTAACATCATCATCTTCGGCCATGTGGTAGTTATGGGCATATGCATTGTTGTCCATGATCATGTTCTGGAGGACGTCCCTGTCCTCGTAGTAATTTCCCATGTATTGGCATTTTGCCAAGCAGGTTGCAGTTGGATATCACAATTGGCGGCGTAGCTGCAGTATGCGGCGCCGGTGAGTTTCTGCCATGGGGGTGGTGGGCCCGTTAAAATCAAGCGTATGTACATCAGAGTTCGCCACCGAGGAATCACCGGCGTTCGGAGAAATCCGAGTGCGCATCGCTCTAGGAAGTTACCCGTACGCAGGTGGTTTCGGTGAAGAAGAGGATGGCGTCGAGCCAGACCTGGACCTTGGCCGCTGGGGCGCCGATCCATTGGAGCTCGCCTCCGCGACCACTCCTGGCAGTGGAATAATACCAATCATGAAGAGGAAAGTGGTCGCAGCTTGGGCCACGCTGTTTTTGGCAGCGCCGTCAGCCTTGCTCTCGGCGGATAGCTTGGTCGCCCTGGTCTTATGCCTCCGGGCGTTATGTTTCCGCATCTTCTGGGCAGTGTGCCCTGTCGTGAGCTCCTTCTTTGGTTTGTTCCGAATTTGGGCCTCGGTGACAAACACGAGGGGCCCCTCGGCAACAGAGTTGGCGAGGTCGGCAACAGTAGCGGCTGGTGCGTCGGCCATGGCTTGGGATGGAGCTGGAGTGGAGTTTTTAGAATATATAGGAAAGGACGGAGTGGAGAGTGTTTCGCTGCCTCTAATGAGAGGTCAAAGGGAGGACGTAAAGGAGGTCCGCATGCTCCCACGGCCGACGCAATCTCGGCCCAAATTTGATCCGATAATGGGTCCCGATAGACAGAAAAGGGCATATGTCCCTTTGGTCAGACCATTAGGCCTTGATTTTGACTCGCGTAGACAGGAACTGACGCGGGCAGACTCTATGTGTCGGCCCGTTGGTGTCATCCTTATAGAAGGTACGATTATGTCAATATTTTTGTCTGCACTATTTATGATTTGTCTGTCAGGGCATAAAGGGAGGTTAGAATGACTCCAACGAGCCGACCCAAATGGACAGGCCCTTTCCATGTTTGTTTGTTTGAGTCGCCAAACGGCCAGGGGTTCATCCCATGTCCGCCCCTCTCTGGCCGCTGCATCCAAATGGCCAACACATCGAGTCTCATCATATACATTCAGTTACACAATATAAACAATATAATTCAAATGGTTAAACAAATAATTAGTTCAAACAAATATTAAGTTCAACCAACAAATAATTATTATTAGAATCCAACTAGTTTAACACAATACAATGGTCTAGAAACTTATGTATCAAAGGGAACTACTAGTTCCCATAGTGTTGCCACACATTCTTGACCAAATCATTTTGGAACTGAATATTAGTCGCCTCCCCACGCATATCACGGTGAAAGTCGAGGAACTAGGCAAAAGTGGAGGGGCCTTGGGGCTCACCCAACTCAACCTGAAACTATCATGCTTGATCATGTAAGGTGTCATCATGCTCATCCTCCACAATCATGTTGTGCATGATGCACAAGCTATGATCACCTCGCACATGGTTATTACCATGCACAAGCTATGATCACCTCCCACTTGGTTATTCTGCTCCATGTTCTGCCCACTGTGATTGGAGGGCACCGAATGTACGTTATACATCCTTTCTAGAACTCTCTTGTTGCTTGGCAAAACTCTTCCTCTTCTCACCAATTAGGTTAGAGATGGTTGATACGTCTCCAACGTATCTATAATTTCTTATGTTCCATGCTATATTATACCACATTATTACATGTTTTTGTGCATTTTATATATACTTATGCATTTTCTGGGACTAACCTATTAACAAGATGCCACAGTGCCAGTTCCCTATTTTCTGATGTTTTTGGTTTCAGAAAAGTACTGAAGAAAATATTCTCGGAATTGAACGATTTCTTTCTAAATTCAGTTTTCATAGGGAACGTTCCAGAAAGCCGAAGACGAGACGAAGTGGGCCACCGAGGCGGCCACACCTGGTGCTCGCGCGGCTCTGGCGCGCGGCAAGAGCTAGAGCCGCGCGAGGACAAGGTGTGGGCCCCTCGGGGCGCCACCGCCTTTGCCCTTTCGCCTACATATACCCCTTCGGCCAAAAACCCTAGCACGGTGTTCATTTTTTCCTCCACGGGTCCCGAGCCACCGCTGTCGTCAAAACCAATTCGGGAGAGATCATAACTTCTCCCCGGCACCCTGCTGACAAGGTTATACCAAACGGGTACCCCTTCGTGTGGGTACCTGGTGCACGTAATGACTAAAGCCCAATTGTCATCTGGCTGAGGAAGCCCATCAAGCGAAGCCCAAGTCGAAGATCTCTTACTATAGATAGCATAGTCAGTAATACTTTCCATATATGTAGTCCTAGTCGGTTACGACCCGAGACCTGTACCCCTATATAAAGGACAGGAGGGAGACCGACCAGGGACACGCCCAACCATAATCACAAAACCCTAGCAAGATCGACATCTTGCTGGACCCCTCTACTCACCGCATATACACAATCAGTAACAGACAAGCAGGAGTAAGGGTTTTACCTCACTCGAGGGCCCTGAACCTGGGTCATTCCCGCTTGTCAGCCGACGAATCTTCCAACACCACGCGTTCTCTACCCCATAAACTCTTACCTAGGCTAGTAACCATGGGTATTGATGGGGACATCTCTCGTCAATTGGCGCCGTCTGTCGGAAAAGGTGGTGTTGGATTCACAGATTTTTTGGTCCAAATTTCAAACGGCGATCCGCCGAATACTTCAAAAGGAAGCACATCAGCAAAAGCAGCTCAAATCCAGATCACAGGCGACCACTCGCCAAAGGCAGCATCACCAACAAGGATCAGGACATACTCACCCGAATCTCAGGAGATCTACTCCAAGCTCGATTCAGGTTTTAATATAACTGTTGGAGAACATAATTTCTTTATTGATCAGCTTGGTGTGCAGGATTTAGTCGAACAGATCACAACTCAGCCACCTCAGAAGATTTCGACTGAGATCGCATCTGCAGCAGACAAAGAAAATACCTCGTCGCAGGTCGATCTGATCCCGCCGCCACAATCTCCATCAGAGTCTATGACATCCGTAGAATTCAACAGATTCATGGCAGACGAGTTCCTTGAAGAGGAGGAACTATTGACTGCGTCGGTCGACGACATGATCATATCGACAACTTCGGCGAAGCACTGGAGCGCCAATATCACAAATCGACCCGATCTCATCCATAGCAGGGTCCATGTCCACAAAGGAATTCAACGAATTCATACGACAAAACGAGATGGAAGAAGAAGTGCAGTCAACCTTCCATATCAACCCAGCTGAAGATCGTATGCAGATCGACGCTCCAGGAGAAAGCTTTCACCTACCAGAGTATGATGAGCCTACAAAATACAACATACATCTAGCCGACTTCACCGGCACAGAGCTCCAGTCGCCAAAACATTATGTAGTCGACTATGATAAACATATGCAACAGAAAGAAGACGACGAAGGCAGCAAAAACATGGAGCAGAGCAGTAACGACAGAACAACATATGAAGAACAGCCCGACTACACATATCGCATACCACGACAAGTTTACATAGCAACGTCACCAGAAACATCAGAAAACGCGGCCAATCGACAACCTGTCGAGTACTCATGTGTAGTTACCTTGCCGGACGGCATAACTACCCTAGATATCTCAGCAGAGACAGCGGCGAAAATAACAAAATTCATCGAAGAGGGCATAATGATGCCAGCTGATGCACCTCCAAATGAGTTGGCAACATACAACTACTTCAACTGGCAGGAGGCACGACGCTTAAAGCAATACAGGGCAACACTCGAAGAGCGAAAAAGGCAAGCAAGCATATCAAGTGCTCGCAGACGACAGTTATCGATGAGTTCTACAGGAGCAACTGAAGCACGACGCAGATCCAGATTCGATAGTATCCATGAGCACAAAAGGGCAGACGTCACTCAAAACCTGAACAACTCGTTCCTAACCGTCGACTTTGATGGCATAATCCAGCCGAAAACAAAAGAAGGGGCCCTTATATCCATAGGAGCATACCTCCAAGCAGGAAAACCACCGGCAGGTGACCCAGCTGAGGTAAGATACCTACAACAAATAAAGGCCCTAGAGATTGCAACAAAAGAACTAGTCGATGGAGGAAGAAGAAGGCGTAGCAGAAGCCGCTCAAGGGAACGCGCCAGTCATAGTCCTCAGCATAGCAGCGGCAGGAGAAGTTCAAATCGTCGCAGATCAAGAAGCAGATCAAGAAGCAGATCCAGAGGATCAGGCGGTCGGGAATCACCTGACAACCGCAGTGCAGGACCATGCGGATCACAATGCTTCACTCGACGGATTCAAGAAACGAAACTCCCAAAAAAGTTCGGCCTACCAACCATGCCGAAATTCAACTCAAAACAAGAACCTTCGGGATGGCTAGAAGATTACAAATTAGCAGTCATATGCCAACGAGGAACAACAACGACAACCTACAATACATACAGCTAATGCTTGAAGGCACAGCCCGCGACTCGCTCAAATCATTAACGGCAGGAGCCTACGACTCCTGTGATCACTTCAAAGAGGACTTCATAAAATATTTCGACCCCCTCTGCGAAAGGTCAAAAACGTTTGAAGAACCAAGAGCACGTCTACAGAGGTTAGACGAGATGCTCAGATCTTACATCAGAAGGTGGACCTCCATTCGAAACTCGGTAGGCGCAATATCAGAGGACATGGTCATGGATGCCTTCACAAACGGAGTCCTTAGGAAAGATTTCCGGGAGGCGCTTGGACGACAAAAGCCAAAAATCATGGCAGAACTTATGATGCTAGCAACCGAGTGGGCAGATGGCGAGGACGTAGTCCAGGACAAAGCTCCACATTCACCACAGGGACATCACGACAGACGGGGCAGTCGCGATCACCGAGACAGTCGAGATCATCGGGATAGGGAAGACAAGCGCCGACGACGCAATGACGACAGCAGAGACAAAAGAAATGTCAAATTCATGGCGGCAGGATTCTCACATGACAACCATAGTCAAAAAGACAAGAAACATGACAACGGACGAGAAGCGAGAAGAATCTACAAGAGCGACAGGCCAGTCGGTCGGCATGACAACAGGGATCATGCACAACAAGAAAGCTACAATAAACAAGATAGGCAACAACGCTTGGATCCAAAGATAAAAAAATCCATGCAGATTGCACTTATTCAAAGACCCAGAGACAGGAAGATTAATCTCCAGTCACACGATTGAAAACTGTCGAGAATTCGAACATATGGCAATCGAGTATGCAAGAAAGCATAGGAGCAATACATTCGAGCACATGGTATCTGCACCACAAGGCGCAACACTACCACCACCTCCTCCATATGACCCTAACGGTCAAGCTGCAGGAGCTATGTATCACACACACCAACAGTCGACAGGCCAACACTCGGGCCATCAGACCCAAACGTACATGATCCAGAAAGGGTGACCGTCAAACAGGTAACAGAAATTGAATATGGTAGTCATGGCACCACCAGTTATGCCAGAGTACCTCCGCGGATCTGAAACACCAATTACATTCAGTCGGGAGGATCACCCGCCATCTGTATACAGGCAAGGTCATATCGCTCTAGTGTTAGAAGCCCAAATAGGAAGTTACAACATGACTAAGGTCTTCATGGAGGAAGTGGCATCAACATCATCTTTGCCGACACACTACGACGAATGAACATGTCAGTCGACAACTTACCCCCATCGTCAAATACTTTTCATGGCATAGTTCCAGGCAAAGCCATTGTACCCAAAGGCACAATACAGCTCGACGTCACATTTGGAGATGCAACACATTTCCGCACCAAAACAATGGAGTTCGAAGTCGTCGACTGGAGATCACAATACCATGCTATACTCGGACGATCGACATTTGCCCGATTTATGGCAGTACCACATTACGCATATTTACAATTAAAGATGCCAGTCCCAAAAGGAATAATTACGGTCAGTGGAAACTTTCAAAGGTCAGACGCTTGCGACCGAGACTTCCACAAAATCTCCGAAACATTTGGAGCAGAGAAAACATTGGAAGAACTCTCGCTTCTCAGCAACACAATCTACATGCCAGAGCATAAAAAGCAGGCCACATGCAAGACATTCAACACCGCAGACGACACTCGGACGCACCAGGTCCACCCGACAGACTCAGCAAAAACAGTCAAAGTATCGACAAGCTTGCCTCCCGCATAGGAAGACGCGCTCGTCGAATTCCTCCGTGAGAACTGGGAAATGTTTGCATGGTCAGCTGACGACATGCCAGGCATACCCAGGGAATTCGCCGAGCACACTCTCCAACTCAGTCCAGGAACAAGACCCGTCAAACAAACGGTACGACGTGTATCAGGACCTAAGAGAGAAGCCATCGAGAAGCATGTAGACAAGTTGCTCAAAGCAAGATTCACCGCGGAGGCCTCTACGTCACCATGACCGCCCCCGGACTGATACGTGAGTAGTATACCCTTGGACTACGGGTCCATAGCAGTAGCAAGATAGTTGTGTTCTCCTCTTGTGCTATCATGTTTAGATCTTGTGAGCTGCCTATCATGATCAAGATCATCGTTATGTAATACTTCATGTTGTGTTTGCTGGGATCCGATGAATATTGAGTACTAAAGTTATTGCTTCATAATATATCATGTGTGTGCTATTTAATGATCTTGCATGCCCTCCGTTACTTGTGTATGCTCTGGCCAAGTAGATGCTTGTAACTCTAAGAGGGGGTATTTATACCTGATAGTAGGTTCATGTCTCTATTTAATCTGGTGTGATGACAGCTAGCTCTAAGGTTGTAGATGTATTGTTGATACTAGGGATAAAACGGTAGTACTTTATCTAAGGATAATGTTACTTACTTACTTTACACACAGTGCTTAAGACGATAATCTTGTGCATGCAACTTAATACTGAAAGGGGTGGGGACGCTAACTGAAAGGTGGATTATTAGTCATAGATGCGGTTGGAATGGTCTATGTATATTCTTGTAATGCCCGAATGAATCTCACACTAGACATCATAACGTTAGTATATGCATTGGTCTGCTCATCATTATTCTATCACTAGCCCAACTGTAATTTGTTTACCCGCATGAATGTTATTATTATTTATGGAGAGACAACACTAGTGAACTATGGACCCCGGTCCTTCTCTTTAATATGATAAAACCACAACTGCAAACCTGTTACTTTCTGCAAACAAACATCTTTCTTCCACACATACGTTTAATACTTTGTTACAGCAAGCCGGTGATATTGACAACCTCACTGTTAAGTTGGGGCAAAGTATCTTGATTGTTTGTGTGTAGGTTTTACGTCAACTATGTCAAGCTCTTTTCTGGCACCGTTGATACCTCGGGGGAATTCTCATCTCCTGCTGGTTCAGTCACCTTGGTTTCATAACTGAGGGAAACTTGTTGTGCACTACTTCACACCTTCCTCTTGGGGTCTCCCAACAACACACCCACCGTGTGCATCAATAGTCTTCACAAATATATTCCATATAGGGTAGATGTCATCGGCTAGGTAATATGACTTGTTGTACGTGTGACCAAAAATCTCATAGGTCATCTCAGGGGCATTGCCATTGGAGATCCTGTTAAACACTGAAGACCACTATTGATATCATTGTGTGAGCATGCCATGCCAAAAAATACGAGTGTCAAATTCACATATCTTGTGATGCCACGGCCTCAAGTATGATCATGCTCTCTCCAACATGGCCCTTGTACTGCCCCTGTCAAGCAAAAGAGCAGTTTCTCCACTCTCAATGCATACGATCAATAGTTCCTATCATCCCGGGGAAGGCTGTGGCCTCGTTGATTGACAAGAGTCGGGTCATATCCTCACGGTTGGGTTCCCTCAAATACACAGGGCCAAAAACCGCAATCACAGCCTTGCAAAACTTATAAATTCCTTCCAGGTGGTTGGACACACTCATTCACACATACTCGCCCACAAGATCACCGGCCACTCCATATGCAAGGATGTGGATTGCGGCGGTGCATTTCTAATATGACGAGAAACCGTATATATGCCGACAACATCGTTTTTGCATAAGAAGCAATCATCAAAGTTCATCACTCCCAACCGAATACGGTTGAACAAGGAACTTCTCATCCAAAAACAGCGACGGAAGATCTTTGGAGAATATGAGGGTTTCACTGCACTAAAGTATCCCATAGAGCTGTAGGTGGCATGTTGTTCTGTTTCGGTCCAATGCCGGTGACAACCCAACAACGACCCTAAAAACAATGGCCGCATCATCTCCAAAGTTTCATTGACGATAAGGGTGGCAGCAAGGCCATCACTGTCATCATCGGGCGAATCATCGGAGGAGGACAAGTACATGATGTAGTTGCTGAAAAAGTACTCGTCGAAGCTGTCTATGGCCTAGTTCGTACATTTTTGTTGCCGGGACAGAACTATGACCTTCGCAACGGCGTGTCGGGTCACACACGTCCCGAGCCGCGTGGCCGCGAGAATCACCGGCCCCGCTGATGGAGGAAGCCGCTCTGGTGCTGGCGGGGACAAAGAGTAGACGGGGTGGCCGCGGGAATGGTCTGCCAGTGCAAAATGGCGGGGTGGCGGTGAGAGGGGCGAGTAAGAAGGAGGGGATGTGGACACGAGTGGTTTGATCGGCGGACCAGGGACGGCTGGGGAGGGACAAACTTGTTGTCCACGCACGTCTCGGGTCGACTTAAACTTGGCTCAAATTGGTCTTAGTAGACAAAAAATACCGTTATTCGTTTATGTCGCCCCCGTTAATCTTGATTTTGTCTGATTTAAATATACGTGACCGGACTTTATGTGTCGGACCGTTGGAGTCATTCTTACCGTGGCTGGGGAAAACCGGAAAAAGATGACATGGCTCTTCCGCTAAGTGTGCTTAATCAAGGGGTTGACCACGTTCTGCGTCCAAGAGGGTGATGTATTATTCGCATATTTCCTATTTTATTTTATTGTCAAATTTTGGTAGTGGCCCATTCGAGACAGGATCCAAATTTAACTCTAACCCAACGTGAGCTCGGCGGCCGTAAGCCTGACCCAAGCCCGATCGGGTCCAGCTTGCCGACAAAAGGCAGCCCAGGCAGAACATATGACACCGACAAATTCCAACGAAGGTTCTTAATGAGCATATTAAACGGAAATTAGCTGTCGCCTAACGGCTAAATTCACTGACATAGGGTGTGTACACATGCTCAGCACAGGCTCCAGATTCCGAATTCATTTAAAGACCCCACATGGCATGGACTCGATCGAGGCACACGGTACTGGGCAGATTCCCCAATTCCTTCCAAGTTTTAAAGTCAAGATCACATCACGGCACTTGAATTTAATGCCCAAATCAAGTCAACTTGAAGCTACTACGTGATACGTGCTACTATGCCAGTACTACGTTCGAAACCAAAAGAAAATGGAAGTAGCTGTTGCTGGTTAATTAATTAGTGTAATTGCATCTTCAACAGTTAAACTTGGCTATAAAACCCTTGTAGTGGGCTACATGGAGCCTCACTCTGGAGTCTAGAGTCTGGAGCTTGTGGTACAGCAGTAGCAGTCGGTTGGTTACACTCTACTCACTACTACAACTCCATTGTATCTCTACTATCCTGCTCAACCAGCTAGCCACTGAAGTGAGCTGATCTAGACACCAGAGTGTGAGTGCCATTGTGTTTGTTTGCGTGCGCATCGTCTCCTCCAAGGCAGCCAACCTTTCCTTGGATCTGAAGCTCAGTGACCATTTGTTTTCTCATCGGGTTTAATACAAGGTATGTACACAACCTGTTCATCGATCTGTGGCTAGCTGCTTCATTCTCTCAAGTTATATAGTGATTCCAATCGTGCGATTAATTCGTTCTTAGAAAATAAACCTAGTTTCGATGTTCATTTGTCTATATAGGTGAGTAATAAGTTGGTCATTCTGAGAGGTAAGAATCGAAGGGACTGAAACAGCAGCAGCAGAATCACATCCGTAGCACAAGATCTCGGAGGCCCTAGAGCGAAGCGGTGGGTTTAAGCAACCTCACATGCTGCGCTGTTGGAACCGAGCTTAACAGCTGCGCTTCCGAGAAATCGTCAGCTTCTCGATCGGTGCATCCGAGAAACACGGCGATCGAGCAAGGGTCTTGCTCGAGTGATCTGAGTAAGCAGCCGCAATGGCGCCACCGAGCACGTACCTTTCCTCGGAGTCGTCTTGGTGGGGCGGGAAGGAGGACCACGGCACACCGGTGGTGGTGAAGATGGACAACCCATACTCCCTCGTGGAGATCGACGGTCCCGGCATGGACAGCGCGGAGAAGGCGCGGCGCAAGAACGCCAAGCAGTTCAAGTGGGTGCTCCTCCTGCGCGCGCATCGCGCCGTCGGGTGCGTGGCGTGGCTCGCCGGAGGGTTCTGGGGGCTCATGGGCGCCGTGAACCGCCGCGTGCGACGGAGCCGCGACGCCGACGCGGAGCCCGACGCCGAGGCCTCGGGCCGCGGCCGCCACATGCTCCGCTTCCTTCGCGCGTTCCTGCTGCTCTCCCTCGCCATGCTCGCCTTCGAGACGGTGGCATACCTGAAAGGGTGGCACTTCCCGCGGAACCTGCCGGAAGAGTACCTCCGTCAGCTCCCCGACCACGTTCTGCTGAACCTGCCGGAGCACCTCCGACACCTGCCGGAGAACCTACGCATACCGGAGAAGAAGGATATCGAGGGGTGGCTCCACGGCGCGTACGTGGCGTGGCTGGCCTTCCGCATCGATTACATTGCGTGGGCCATCCAGAAGTTGTCCGGCTTCTGCATCGTCCTCTTCATGGTGCAGTCCGTGGACCGCATCGTCCTCTGCCTCGGCTGCTTCTGGATCAAGATCCGGGGACTCAAGCCGTGCCTCCCCGCCGCCTCCAGCAAGAGCAAGAACGCCGACGACATCGAAGATGGTGACGCCGATGACCTCGACGCCTACTTCCCCATGGTGCTCGTCCAGATGCCCATGTGCAACGAAAAAGAGGTCAGTGTACTGACTACACTAGGTGACGCTAGTTCACCATGCATGGACGATAGTTCAGAGCTTGACATGCATGCATGAACGTGTGCAGGTGTACGAGACGTCGATCTCGCACGTGTGCCAGATCGACTGGCCACGGGATCGGATGCTGATCCAGGTGCTGGACGACTCGGACGACGTGACGTGCCAGATGCTCATCAAGGCGGAAGTGACCAAGTGGAACCAGAAGGGAGTGAACATCATCTACCGCCATCGACTGTCGCGCACCGGGTACAAGGCCGGAAACCTCAAGTCCGCCATGAGTTGCGAGTACGTCAAGGACTACGAGTTCGTCGCCCTCTTCGACGCTGACTTCCAGCCCAACCCAGATTTCCTCAAGCTCACTGTCCCACACTTCAAGGTACACCAGTGCTTATCAGTCATGTCGATCATCTCTTCTCGGCCGTAAAACCATAATATACTACTGTACGAGTTTCGAATCTCAATGGATGGTGCAAGCTAGCTAGGCAATATATAGTTACTATAAGGTTGATTGATAGTGTTGATGAACTGCAAGTAGAAATATTCGAATGCGCCTCTCCCTATAAATTAGCTTAAGTCTAACTCGGTACATGAGCCTAATAAAATCCCAAGATCTGTACGTAATCTGCTGCTACTAGTAAGTGTACTGCATTGTCAACTACGAAAAAACAAGTATAGCTATGTCAATGATGTGTTGTCGTAGTGCTCAGTTTTTTTTCTTGTAGCCAGTCTAGTGAGTGTAGTGACTGAAGACTGAAGAGTGGTTTCTTTTCTTTTTCGTATTGTTACTTCGTTAGTAAAAAGAGAGCTTTTACGATCGAGTAACATCGACAATGCATGCATGTAGGTGCGTCCAAATTAATCGATCTCAGATTTTGCCGTTGACCTAGCTAGCAATACTTGATTTTGTCTTTGAGTTGACAACACGTAGAGATGGATCGATATTTGTTGTGTAGGGAAACCCGGAGCTTGCGCTTGTGCAGGCGCGTTGGATCTTCGTGAACAAGGACGAGAACCTGCTGACCCGGCTGCAGAACATCAACCTGTGCTTCCACTTCGAGGTCGAGCAGCAGGTGAACGGCGTCTACCTCAACTTCTTCGGCTTCAATGGCACGGCCGGCGTCTGGCGCATCGAGGCCCTAGAGGACTCCGGCGGTTGGATGGACCGCACCACCGTGGAGGACATGGACATCGCCGTGCGCGCCCACCTCCAAGGATGGAAGTTCATCTACCTCAACGACGTCAAGGTACCGGCCGGACGCATCTTCGGTTCAGACTATCTGATCTCAAGAAGAGGTGTTAATTAATTTAAACGCCAATTAATGTTGCATTTGTGTACGCGCGCAGGTGCTCTGCGAGCTCCCAGAGTCGTACCAGGCTTACCGTAAGCAGCAGCACCGGTGGCACTCCGGCCCCATGCAGCTCTTCCGCGTCTGCCTCCCGGCTATCTTCAAGTCCAAGGTGATTTACTTAACTAATTAATCACATCTCACATGCATCGAAAAGCACACTCCATTGACTGTCATCCTGACACCATATGCATGCATCTTTAATTTAACTGTAGATCCCGTTCTGGAAGAAGGCGAACCTCGTGATGCTCTTCTTCCTTCTGAGGAAGCTCATCCTGCCCTTCTACTCCTTCACGCTCTTCTGCGTGATCCTGCCGCTGACCATGTTCGTGCCGGAGGCGCAGCTTCCAGTGTGGGTGATCTGCTACGTGCCGATGATCATGTCGGTGCTCAACATCCTGCCGGCGCCCAAGTCCGTGCCGTTCGTCATCCCGTACCTACTCTTCGAGAACACCATGTCGGTCACAAAGTTCAACGCCATGGTGTCCGGGCTGTTCCAGATGGGGAGCTCCTACGAGTGGGTCGTCACCAAGAAGGCTGGCAGGACCTCATCGGAGTCCGACATGTTCGCCCTGGCGGAGGAGGCGGACACCCTCGCCAGGCCGGCCGGCGCCAAGCTCGTCCGCGGCGTGTCCGAGGGCGGGCTCGAGGCGTGGGCCAAGATGCACGAGCACGACAAGACGGACCTGCAGCTGCAGGCCAAGGAGGAGGAGGAGGAGGAGGCCACGTCGCCGTCGGCCAAGAAGAGCAGCAAGGCCAAGGCCCCGAACCGGATCTTCAAGAAGGAGCTGGCCCTGGCCTCCCTCCTACTCATCGCCGCCACACGCAGCTTGCTCTCGGCGCAGGGGCTGCACTTCTACTTCCTGCTCTTCCAGGGCGTCACCTTCCTCGTCGTCGGCCTTGACCTCATCGGCGAGCAGGTCAGCTAGTGCTCAGGAGAAATAAAGTGGTGACCGTACTCGCCATGCATCGATCACGAGTTCACGACGACGTACGTCCAGGCCACATGCTGGTGCGGTTCGCGGCTATGCATACATGCAGCGCCACGGGAGAAATTTCGATCGAATCGGCTGGCCACAGGGATAAGTTTTTTTTTGTTTAGCCTTTTTCTCTTATATTTTATCCTTTTGATTTTTTTTGTTCAGAGATCAAAGAGTCTATGTTACATGAACTTTACTTGCATTCTGTTGGTGGTCTAGCTAGCTGGTGTGCTCTGTTGCTATAGGAGAGGCAAGCAGGTCGTTAGTTGCATTCAACAAACTACTATATATATATTCGGTAGCCTTCTTGTGTGTTCCACAGTCTGATCAACAGATGCTACATATGATTTTTTTTTTTTTGAAACGAGACAAAAGCTTTGCCTTTTATATTGATATAGGAGAAGCAAACATGACACGGCCGAGGCCAAAAAGAAAAAAGACATATAAAGCAGGGCGTACTAGGCTAAGGATCTCATCCTACACCGTCTAATCTCTCAGAAAGATATATCGTCATATCTTCAAAAACGCTACAACTGGGCGTGGTGATCAGAGGAGCGGGAAGCCGGTCAGGCCACGTCCAGCGCCGTTGGTGGCGGAAAATCACATCCCCTGGACCAACAAGGCCAATCAAAGCTTCATCCGCTGCCGTTATGGACGGCAAGTTCACCTTGAGGAGTGTCCTCAACCCGTTGACTTGCAAAATAGAGAACGGAGTCTTCTTGCAGGAGTTCGTGAATTCTTTCATAGCCTCCACCAGGGGCATATGTCCAAAGTCGAGCCCCAGTTTTGTGTGGAGGACACGTTGCGCTTTGCCGACCGCTGGGAGTTGAGGCTTCGCCGCGAGCCTGCTGCTACGACGCTCGGGGTTGGGCGGGGCCACATGAGCACGTGACACAGTCGGAGTAGGCGTTGGCAGCAGTGGCACAGCCGGCCTGCTGAACAGATCCGCTACGCAGCGTATCGCGATGCCGGATGAGTGAGCATCATCAGCCTCCATGTCGGCGTCAAAGCCGTCTGCGATGAGCTGGAGTTCCCTCCTCGCCAAGTCGTCATCGTCATCAAGGCCGTGTTTGTGCGCAACCTCCTCACCGTCCAGCAGCAACTCGAGTTGAACCGGCTCGACGAGGCCTGGCAAAAGCTGCTCCATCTTCTCATCAACAACCTCATCCTCGTCATCGTCACTAGCAAATCCCCCGTCGCATAACGCGTCAATACCATCCAGCTCATAGCTACCCGCATGCGATGGACAAGGTGACGTGATCTCGTGGCAGGGCATATGCCCATCATTCAGCTTCATCTCCGGCAGCAAGCGCACCGTTTCGTCAGCATGCACAGCCTCGACGCCGCACACAGAAGGCGAGGGGGGCGGGAGGCCGGTCAGCAATGGAGAGCACGCCAAAGATGGACCGAAGACATGGCGCGATGGGACCTCCCCTGTCGTAGCCGGCGACACCAGCAAATGCACGTCCAGCCCTAGGCCAACCCTCTCATTCTCCTCTGAGAGAGCCTCGTCCACGGTCACCATGTAGCACCTCTCTCTAGGCAGCACCATGCACACGTCCATTGCCGGGGGAGCCATGAGCACGTCCACGAATGGTGGAGGGAGCACGAGCGGGTTGGAAGGCAGCGGCGGGAAGAGCATAGGTTCGGCCTCACTTGCGAAGGGAGTCGCGGCAACAAGAGCCCACGACAGGGCCCCAGGGGCGGTTGGGGAGGAGGCCGACCGACGTGGAGGAAGACAAGCATTGGAGGGCTTGGAAGTCTTCTTGGCGATCCGTATTGGGCAGTCTCTTTCTCGGTGTCCAGAGAGGTTGCAGGTGAGGCACCTAATTTTGTCGCGGCAGCCAGAGGAGCGGTGGTGACGAATTGGAGCGAGACAACGAGAGCAGAGCCCTTTCGTGCGCCTTTTGAAACGGAGAGCAGCCGCTTCGTCTCGCGTGGGGCGTGGCATGGGGAGGATGCGACGAGCGCGACGCGAGGTAACTAGCTCCCAGCCTGGCTCCGGAGAGACGTCCCTCGAGCCACCCGCCATCTTAGAGGCCGAGGCACCCGTCAGCGAAGATGAGGGGTACAGGCCACGAGACGCAACACGAAGGCGTGGTGCAGGGGAAGGCGGCTCTGTCCGAAGGCGAGGAACGGGGATGTCGAAACGGACGGAGAGACGAGCGCGTGGAGGTGCACGGGGAGTGAAAAACGGCGCGGTGCGCAGAATGCCAGCAAGAGGGCAACCCTCGAGTTGCCAAGTTGTCAAAGCAGTGTTGACGTCCTCGTGGATAGCGGCGGAGGTGGAGGTGAAGTCGAGGACGCCCTCCACGACGCTCCTGAGACGTGGAGCAGGAGGAGCCGTCTGCGGGGCCGCGAAACCAACAGGCACGGCGACTGGTGGAGGTGGCCGGACGCCGGAGCATTCATGGGGCGAGGAGAGCCCATTGGCGGCGCCGGTCGGAGTGTGGTCGCCCGTGAGGCCGCGGGAGCGGGCTAGACGCAGAGGCGAAGGGGAGCGCCGACCAGCGGTCTTTTTCTTCGACGGGACGGGGCGCCGAGCGGGAGGACGAGGAGCAAGGGCCGGAGCAGCGACATGATCCGTCAGGGAGGCCAACGGCGGCGGCGCCACCACAACATTCAAAAGCAGGTGCCGTGGGACGGAGCCCAGCGCGGGGGCGTCGCAGTCAGCAGGGGCAGAAGCTTCGAGGTCGAGGGAGCCTGTGATGCCGCTCCGGAGACGCGACGAACTCACTCTCCCGCGCGCCGGTGGAGAGGAGATGAATAGAGAGCTCCGTCCCGAGGACGCTCGGACCAGGGGCGCCGCGCCAAGGAAAGCGGGCGTGAAGCCGGGAGGCAGGGTAGCCGGTGGTGGTGGTGGTGGCCGCTGCGGGCGCAGGGAGACAGCGTGATGTCGGCCGGCGGCGGGCGTCGCGGGCAGGGGCCGGGCGCCAGGCGCGTCGCGAGAGCGAAGGTGACGAGCAGAGGCTTGGCAGGTCACCGGAGCACGGGGCATTCCAAACCCCCAGTCCATGGGGCCCGTCGCTGCTTGAAGCTGGCCGGAAGGAGCGTTGGCGAGAGTCGGAGGGGCCACCGACGCAAGCTTGGCGAGATGCGAGGGCACCAATAACCGACCATCAATGGCAAGGTCGGACCTCCAGTGGGTGCGCATCACAGCAGCGGCGGGAGCTCCAGCAGTGAGCACAGCAGCGCCCAATGGAGTAAGCTGAGTTGGGCTAGATGGAGCAGGTGTGGCGGGAGAGGACACAGCAGGGAGCTCGGATCTGGCCGCGGCGGCCGGAGCGGAGCTTGGACGGAGGAGATCCGGCCGGCGGCGGCGCGCGCGCACAGGCCGCGCGCGGGGTCGCGAGAGCATATCTGTTCTACGGGTACCTCCTACTGTTCTTTTTTTGATGCTACATATGATCAATGAATTGGAAAATCATTCTCGTAAGCTTACAAAAGTTTCATGTTTTTTCCCCAAAGGATCGATCACATAAAAAGGAAAGACACATGAGGAACACACGCACAGTAAATTCTTTGGCCAAGGGCAAGTGACGTGTCCCCACAGAGCACCAGATGGTTAGCACCCAGATGAACACAAACCTACTTGAACATTTTTTTTTTGACATTTTTAAGGATTTTTTAAACTCACAAACTGTTTACAATCATTCAATACAAAAGGCTCCACGGCTAAAGGAATCGAGCTAAACCATAAACCTACAGTGTCCTGAAGCCTAGCTACTCTCGCAAGTTCATGGGCCACTGAATTACAATCTCTTTTAACCAGAGAAATGAAGGTTCTAGAGAATAAATTTCTAAGCCGCTCGATCTCTCTGTAGATGAAGCAATTAGCAGATAGGTCTTTGTGGCTTGTCCTCATAGTCGCCCAGAACGCAGCACAATCCGTTTCGATAGATGAAATTGGGATTCCCTCTTTAGCACATACAGTAAGGCATTTCATCATCGCCTTAGCTTCCGCTTTTTCTGCACTTCTACATGTTTGGAGGTGATCTGCAAGGCAACAGATCACCTTGTCAGTGGAGTCACGGACTATTCCCTCGACAGTTGCTTGTCCAGTGTCCTGGATATAAGAGGCATCAAAATTTAATTTTAAATTACCTTGTGAAGGGGCTTCCCAGCTATTAGCAACCTGTTTGGTATTAGTAGAGACTCCGGCTTCATGGTTACCCACGATATTGTCCACACACATGGCCTTGTTGCTACGGATGGTATAACCAGCGGTTGAGAAGGTTGTGGACATTGTTCTGAAGGAAGACAGCCGAGACTTCGATAGAGCAGCTGCCATCTTCGTGCACAGTATTGTTATGATATGAAGTAATTAATAACTCTCATTATTCATTTTATTTTGTGAGTAGGGTTTGGAAAAAATTCATCGTGAAAGAGCCTGACGAATGGAAACCAAAGCTAACAATTAAACATATTGATATAAGAGTACTACTATTAAAAATAGTCTCTTTAATTCATCATCATTTTGGATGATTATTTACTTAATTTATATTTTTGTGAAGACCTTGACGCAACCCCCGGGAAATGAATTATGTGGATTCTACGTCTGCGAGTTCATGAGAAATTTGAGCGCTGAGCAGGCGTCGCGTGATAAAAGAATGGATGTGAGTGTGACTGTCTTGCATTATATTTCAATCTTATTATGATTTAATATATATACATGCAACTAATATATTCATATTGACTTCCTTTAAAGTTTAACGATATGCGCGCTTCCATCCTACCACATCAGCGCGTAGAAGCAATTCAAGAGGAGTTGGCGGGATCTATTCTTGAGAAGGTCATGTCACCAGAATACCATAATATAAAATATAGCTATCCCACATGAAAAGAACTCCCGACGTAATGAGGAGGATGTACATAATTAATGCGATGTCGAGAACTTGGCTTGTTTATATATATGAATATAATAGCGTAGTATGAATATGTGTTATATGTTAATTGTATTATATATATATATATATATATATATATATATATGATATATTCATACTACCCTCGAAGGTAACTACCCCACGTGTGTTTCACACAATGTATGGAGTATCTATCATAAGATGAGGTATGTATCATGTAGTATGGAGTATATAATGCTATTTCAGTACTATAGATACTTTTTTTAGTAGTATGTAGAAAACTTCTACATACTTCTCTTTTATATGCATATATGACGATATTTCGAGTATATAGTGTAAAATATTAGGCCATTTGCAATTTTTTCATTAAAGTTGTTTTTGGGTATCTTAGATATAGTATACGAACATACTCAAACCGATAAATTATGACAAAGTACTTCCGTAAGTTGGTATATGAGACGTGGGGTAGTTACCTTTGAGGGTAGAAACCATTTTACCTATATATATATATATATATATATATTGTAACATCCCAACATTTTATAATGTTCAAAAATCACTAAAATTTAAAACTTTTCTTTTTATTAAAATAAAATATTAAATGCATGAGGAAACCAACTATAAAAGACTTCAAAGTTTAATAATTCAAATGTCACAGTTTAAAACATTTTAATATCCCATGTAATTTAAAACCTTAAAATATAATTTGACAAAAATGATACAAACTACAATCCATTTTATTTTAAATAAATTAGTTCCTCATAAGTATTTGAATTAAACCACTTAATTACAATATTATTCAAAAAGTTATATAATTACTAAATGGTTTTCATTCCTTTAACTATGTTTAAAATATAGTTTGGAAATTATAAGCCTATAATGTATAACTTTAAAACTTCATAGAATTTAATTTAATGAATTAGCCAAATAATCATTTCATTGGATTAAATGAATTCCATCTATTTTCAGAACATGAAATGATTAATGGAGTTTTAAATAAGAATAAAATCAAAACAAAAATCCTTTCCAAAGTTGTTCTGAAGTTTTCAAATGAAATTATCATAATATAAAAATATAATGTTGCACAAATTATTTTCAATGAATACCCTATATTTCACATTCCTAAACATTTCTATATTTAGTTCTTTAATATTATGCCAAAATAAAGATGAATGATTTCAGAAAAACAAGTCTAAATAACATAAATTCAAACATATTGAAATGTGGGTATTTTACAAATTTTATTTAGCCAAAAGAAAATCTAAATAAGATAGAAATTCAAATTTGACTTTAAGTGTCAAATTTGTAATTAATCAATAATTCAAAATATTATTTTTCAAAAATATTCAAAACATGCCCACAAATGGTTTAACAGAAAGATAAACATTTTACAAATTTTTAGAAATTTATTTGACATCATTTGGAGTTATAAATCAAAAGATATGAATTAAATAAATAAAATCAGAAAATAAAATACTGGCTGACGTCATGCTGACGTCAGCAGATCTTCTTCTTCCTCTAACAGAACGAATCGCAGGAGAAGGAGATCGAATCGGAGACGATATCTCCTCCGAATCGTGCGGGATTTGGTCTCCGATGCCCCCTACTTAAACCCCAGAACCCGCCGCAGCTTTTCCCTCGTGAACCCTAGCTTAGATCGCCCCCAGGCCGCCACGGTTGCTCGCCGGAGAAGCTCGAAGCCGCCGCCGTTTTCCTCCGTTTCCCGGCGAGGTAAATCCTCCCCGTCTCCGAGACCACGCCCATCTGCCTCGCCGCATACGGGCGCACCTTCTGACCCCTTCCCTCAACCTTCTTCACAGCGAATCATCGCGGGTGGAGCTCGCCGGAACCGCCGGCGCCATTGCTTCTCCCCCGCACCTCCCTGCCGTTCCAAGAAGAACGAGACGACGTCGTTAGGCCCATCGTCTCCAGCACGCCGCTCCGCGCCTCTCCGTGCCCTCGGCGATCCAGGAGACCCCCCGGAGCGTCGAACCCGTCCGCGCCAGATCCGTGCCACCGTCTTCGTCGCCGCCGGTGACCACTGCGCCGCCACCTCCTCTCCATCGCACGGTGAGCCCTTGGATCTGCTGTTAACGGCTCAGATTAGATCGTCGCGGACGAACGGGTACGCTCTGATCTGGACCGTCAGATCCCGATCTGACGGCCCAGATCGATCACTTAACCACGTCAGCGCCACGTAGACTGCACAGTCAGCGCCTCGTCAGCGTCCACGTCAGCGCCAGCGTGTAAATCCTTTTTCTATTTATTTTTAATTGGAAAATTTGCAGATTAGTCCCTGTAATTAAAATATTCATAACTTTTTAACCACAACTCCAAATTTAATAATTTTTATATATTTGGAAAGCTCTGGATGTGTAGAATAATTTGGATCTGACAAAATTCAAATTTGACTTAGTATAAAATATTCAAATTTCAAATGGTGAATTTGAGTATATTTGTAATAACTTTAAATCTATAAATCCAAAAATTGCAAATAAATATGTTTTAGAAACTTTAGAATATTTGTAAATTAATGCCACTACTATAAAATATTTTTGAGCAATTTTTGAATGATTTCATAGTTGTGTGTTTAATTTGAATAGTTTGACTAACTTTGAAATAACTTTTAATAGAAACAATATTTTTGATTAAATCCAATTGCAATAGGTTTAATTAATGCTCCCTGTCTATTAATATTAGTTCTAAGATTTTGTTATAAAAATTTAGTCATAGGAAACTTTAATCTTATAATGATTCCTTTTAATTTATTTTCCAAAACTAGGAATTTATTTAAAATGCATTTATAAACTCATGCATATTTATAAAGAAATCACAAAAGTGATTTTGATGCTTCTTGTGATTTAAAATTGCATTTCATTCATAGCATAATTTATATTGTAGATATAATTCTCAAAGGGAAAACCCCTCTTCAATAGTTTTCTCTAAGTTAGAATTATTTTCAAACTTAGTATTTTGTGAAAAGTGCTATGCACTAGACACTTAGTAGTTTCAAGATGGAGCTAGAAGACCATTGAAGGACTTAGCCAAAAACAAGACTTCAGAAGTATCTTCAAGGAGGAAACACTTAGAAGAAAATCAAGGAGAAGTTCAGGAAGGACTTAGAAGAAAACAGACTCTGGAAGCATCCTCAAGATGTCAAGCACTTAGAAGAAAAGTGAGAAGAAGTTCAAGAAGGCCAACCCCTTTCTATTCTCTAAGTCTTTCTCTCTGCCTTTCCCTCTCCTCTGAGATTTCATGAAGACTAAGTAAATCCAAGACCAGCCTCGAGGGTACGAGAATCATCAAGTCTGAAGATTCATCAAGACTACCAAGAGCTCAATCAAGGCATCACCCAGAAGAAAGTTACAAGTCTGGAGATGAAGCCTGGAGGACAACTACATCTTTCTTTCTATCTTTTCCCTCTTGCCTAATCTTGTCTTTTAGACTTAAACAAAATTTGATCATGATGTTATCATCTTGAAGTTGTTGGATCCTAGCAGCATAGTGGGATGAAGCGGCCTGGAAACAAACCTTACATGTCCACGTACATCAGACCTGTTCCACAATTTAAGTGGCTGGCCGGGTGTCTGTCTCTCTCACTATAGTGAATGTCCAACTTACAAAGAGTTGATAATAATGGTGATCATCTTGAACAAATGACTTAGTATTTTTCTCTAGGTACTTTGCACATCATGGCTAAGCCATTAGAGTGCTTGTTTCAAGAAGATATAAAGCAAAGTATTTTTATCCAACTTAAGACCTTAGCCCTTAGTCATTCTTGACCCACTTATTTGCCTTACAATAACTTAAAATATTTTCATGGCATGAAAAAGTATTTCTAGCCCTTAGGAATATTTTGCACATCATGCATAAACATATTTTCCTTAGAAAGTTTTTATAAAACTTATTTATTCATCTAGTATGTGTTTGTTTGCATTGTGGATTTGTGCTTGCTGTTGATTGTTGTATTGTGTTTGCTTATATTGTTTAGATTAAACGGAGAGCAAACGTTCGTTGTTGAAAAGAGTTTGTGAACAACGACAACATTCAAAGGCAAGTGGCACACCTCATAAACTTCCTATTTTTTTTTTGCATTACTTAGTGTATTTTTATATGCATGTGTTGCTATGCTAAACCTGTAGAATCCCTTATACCTGTGTCTAGGTACCTATGCAATACTTAGTAGAATTATTGTTGCTATGCAAATGTTGTTTTGTGAAAATCTAAATTCTACTAAGTTAAGAATGAAACACCTGGGTGGTAATTGGTTGTATGGTTTATGTTGAGTGGCTACTCAGGTCCATTTCTATGGTTCCTAAAGTATGTACACTTGAGAACGGCCACCCAGGAATAGAGGAATCTGAAGAACTCCGAGTGACGATTGCTTCCAGTGCAGCCATTGCCATATGGGCTCTGGCTTGATCAATTATGTTGCGTGGACTCTCTCCGGCTTGACAAGCAGATGTAGGGGGATGTTAGGTGGAACGGGTCAAGCCAGTATGGGGAGGGAAAAGGCTTCTGAAAGATCTCGTCTCATTCTCTCCTTTCCTTATCACAAATGGTGTGTAAAGGATACCTTGGGTTGAATGGGTACAATGGTGAAAGTGCACAACCTCTGCAGAGTGTAAAACTAAGTACTTAGCCGTGTCCCCGGTCACGGACAATTTTGAGCAGCTGATCAAGGACGTCAACGGAGGATTCCACCATTCCAACTTCAAAAGTAAAACTTGATGGGTGAACAAGGTTAGAAAGAGACAGTGGTTTTCATGCCACGGATGTCTCGAATAGAAGAAAAGTGCTTTCCAAAGAGTTAGGAAAAATTGGCTTTATGCAAATTAGCCTTGAGCTCCACCAGCCAAATATTCATATAGGCTTTAGAGTTATTCCATAAGTGTCCACCATAGTGTCACTTGCCAGACTCCATTTTTAATGGAATCTGACCCACGTTGTTGCAATATTTTTCTTATTGCAGATTTGATCAGATGACGAGTGAGGTTTCGTTGAAAGGTTTCGAGTCTACAACCAACATGTTTTCGCCTGTGGCAGCATGAAAGTTTTAGAGGCTCACTGCTATTGTATTTCCGCTGTGTACTTTTGCAATGCTAGCTTTATGCTATGCAACTTTTATAAATATTTTGTAATTCTGGATCATCGTTGTAATATAATTGATGCTTTGTTGTGATATTACATCGTAAACTGTGTGTGCAAATGAATCGATCCAGGGATTTGCACTATACACAGGTATCTGCCTTATTAAAAGTGCAGGTACGCTACAGATGGTATCAGAGCACTGTGTTGCGTGTAGGTTCGAAACCCTAGGTTTGGATAGAAATAGGATTTGGCCATAGGATTGAAAATCTATTTCACTTATTTTGCTGAAAATAAGAATTTTTCAAACATCATTCCTGTAACTATCTTATCTATTTCATTTCTAAGTTTCTCCTCTGTTTTCTTTAGATGACCGTCCTCATTGAAGCACTCAAGAAAGGACCAGTGATGACCATGACCTTGGAATGCGAGACTGAGTTTCCAAGAGCACTTAAGGATAACATGAGGAGTTTAGATTTTGAAGGAGAAGTAGTATACAAAGGTTTTCCTTTCATGGATGAAGGCCAAGAGTATTGGTGGGTGCAAGTCCATCTATACATGAGCAAAGAAGCTGACCACAAGACTGAGGGTGACTGCATGTTCACAAACCCAATACTTTACACATCATTCTTTGATTCAGCAAGAAATGCAGCATGGAGAGCTATTGAGTACCTTGCAGAAAGACTTCATTATAGGCTTCACAACACCCAGAAGTATCTTGAAGAACTCAAGGAAGTGGAAGAGGAACTCGAAGCACTCAAGAAAAAGACAAATTAGACCACCTACCCATTAGAATAACGAGATCCGATGATGTATTGACCTATCAAATTGTGGTATGGCAGTACTATCAATTTTGTCTTCCATGACTTTGGTGTGTTTCGTTCGATAAGCAATTAGTTCGGTTTTTCAAAAAGAAGTTGTGAAAATTTTCACGTATGTGTTTGCTTGTGTTTGAACCTTGTTGCTTGATATTTGTTAGATGTTGATTGATTATGTTATAGATTGGTTGTCTTGTTTGGTTTTATTGAACTAGGATTCCTCCATAAGTACAAATAATTCAACTCATTGCTTTCTAAACCAAACAGATGTCTCACCCCAATGCCAACATCAATGATTTGCTTACAACTATGCGACTATTATTAGAGAACCAGAGTCAGCTGTTGAAGACGATCAATGACCAACTACCTAAGATTGATCAAAACCATAGGGATTTTGAAGAGAACCTTATGACCAAACCAAAAGCATGCAAAACTTGTGGAGAGATAGGACATACGTCCCAAGAATGCACTGATGAGTGGCCCCATGGTCATACCGAACATCCAGTTAGGGAATGCCCCACAAGTCAGATGTCTTGCTGTTTTTGTGAAGCAACAAATCACGTTCCAACTCAACATCAACTCTACCCCGTGGTGCAAGAAGTCAGTCAGCAAGCCAAAAGGGGGATACAACAAAATCTCATGAAGCATGTGGAAGTACAAGAAAACAAGGAGGAACACAAAAGAGATACTAGCCATATAACATGTTTTACATGTGGAGAATTAGGACATTATTCATGGGGCTGCAAAGAGAAAAGGATTGGTCAGGATACTGAACCAAATCTTCATCAAAATGAGACTGTGAGTCATACTAAGGTGAAGAATGAGATAAGAGTAAGGTCACTTCCGAAGAAATCCAAGAGTAAATCCAAGTGTTGCTATAAATGTGAAGGAGATCACCTAGCTCGAAATTGTCCCATCAAATGAGACAGGACTTCTTTAATTGAGATAGAATATAGCAAACAAGATTTGGAAGAGCTTTTAGCCCTGGAAACATCTAAGAAGAAGAAGAGGAACTTAAGTGACGTAACTTGCTACAAATGTAAAGACAAAGGACATTATGCTGATAAGTGCCCAGTGAAGATGAAGGAGAAATGCCTTACCCGCTCACACAAGAAAATCATCAGACCCGGGACATGTCGCAGATGCGGAGCAACAGGACACTATGTCAGTGGCTGCCCTGAGTGGAAGAAGAATAAATCTCTCCAAGGACCGAGTGGAAAGCGTGAGTGCTAAAAGCTATCTGTATCCACCACATGCCATTGTATTTTGAACACTTGTACGCTCTACACCAGAGGAATAAACAAGATTACACAAAGTTTCTATACTGACCACAAAAATTTCTTTTAAGGGTGGTAGCCACCTAGATAATTCAAACACAGAGATCTCAAACTAACTTTCTTTTCATCCTCCCAATCAGAAAAACCATTTACTGCCAAGTTTTCAAGTTTCCATGTCAGAATATTCGTTTTCCAAAACATCTCGAGTTATCAGAATCATTCAAGCCCTTGCTTTCTTTTTAGCTTCTCCGAATCTCGGGGACGAGATTCCTTTTAAGGGTGGTAGTCTGTAACATCCCAACATTTTCTAATATTCAAAAATCACTAAAATTTAAAACTTTTCTTTTTATTAAAATAAAATATTAAATGCATGAGGAAACCAACTATAAAAGACTTCAAAGTTTAATAATTCAAATGTCACAGTTTAAAACATTCTAATATCCCATGTAATTTAAAACCTTAAAATATAATTTGACAAAAATGATACAAACTACAATCCATTTTATTTTAAATAAATTAGTTCCTCATAAGTATTTGAATTAAACCACTTAATTACAATATTATTCAAAAAGTTATATAATTACTAAATGGTTTTCATTCCTTTAACTATGTTCAAAATATAGTTTGGAAATTATAAGCCTATAATGTATAACTTTAAAACTTCATAGAATTTAATTTAATGAATTAGCCAAATAATCATTTCATTGGATTAAATGAATTCCATCTATTTTCAGAACATGAAATGATTAATGGAGTTTTAAATAAGAATAAAATCAAAACAAAAATCCTTTCCAAAGTTGTTCTGAAGTTTTCAAATGAAATTATCATAATATAAAAATATAATGTTGCACAAATTATTTTCAATGAATACCCTATATTTCACATTCCTAAACATTTCTATATTTAGTTCTTTAATATTATGCCAAAATAAAGATGAATGATTTCAGCAAAACAAGTCTAAATAACATAAATTCAAACATATTGAAATGTGGGTATTTTACAAATTTTATTTAGCCAAAAGAAAATCTAAATAAGATAGAAATTCAAATTTGACTTTAAGTGTCAAATTTGTAATTAATCAATAATTCAAAATATTATTTTTTCAAAAATATTCAAAACATGCCCACAAATGGTTTAACAGAAAGATAAACATTTTACAAATTTTTAGAAATTTATTTGACATCATTTGGAGTTATAAATCAAAAGATATGAATTAAATAAATAAAATCAGAAAATAAAATACTGGCTGACGTCATGCTGACATCTTCTTCTTCCTCTAACAGAACGAATCGCAGGAGAAGGAGATCGAATCGGAGACGATATCTCTTCCGAATCGTGCGGGATTTGGTCTCCGATGCCCCCTACTTAAACCCCAGAACCCGCCGCAGCTTTTCCCTCTTGAACCCTAGCTTAGATCGCCCCCAGGCTGCCACGGTTGCTCGCCGGAGAAGCTCGAAGCCGCCGCCGTTTTCCTCCGTTTCCCGGCGAGGTAAATCCTCCCCGTCTCCGAGACCACGCCCATCTGCCTCGCCGCATCCGGGCGCACCTTCTGACCCCTTCCCTCGATCTTCTTCACAGCGAATCATCGCGGGTGGAGCTCGCCGGAACCGCCGGCGCCATTGCTTCTCCCCCGCACCTCCGTGCCGTTCCAAGAAGAACGAGACGACGGCGTTAGGCCCATCGTCTCCAGCACGCCGCTCCGCGCCTCTCCGTGCCCTCGGCGATCCAGGAGACCCCCCGGAGCGTCGAACCCGTCCGCGCCAGAGCCGTGCCACCGTCTTTGTCGCCGCCGGTGACCACTGCGCCGCCACCTCCTCTCCATCGCACGGTGAGCCCTTGGATCTGCTGTTAACGGCTCAGATTAGATCGTCGCGGACGAACGGGTACGCTCTGATCTGGACCGTCAGATCCAGATCTGACGGCCCAGATCGATCACTTAACCACGTCAGCGCCACGTAGACTGCACAGTCAGCGCCTCGTCAGCGTCCACGTCAGCGCCAGCGTGTAAATCGTTTTTCTATTTATTTTTAATTGGAAAATTTGCAGATTAGTCCTTGTAATTAAAATATTCATAACTTTTTAACCACAACTCCAAATTTAATAATTTTTATATATTTGGAAAGCTCTGGATGTGTAGAATAATTTGGATCTGACAAAATTCAAATTTGAATTAGTATAAAATATTCAAATTTCAAATGGTGAATTTGAGTATATTTGTAATAACTTTAAATCTATAAATCCAAAAATTGCAAATAAATATGTTTTAGAAACTTTAGAATATTTGTAAATTAATGCCACTACTATAAAATATTTTTGAGCAATTTTTGAATGATTTCATAGTTGTGTGTTTAATTTGAATAGTTTGACTAACTTTGAAATAACTTTTAATAGAAACAATATTTTTGATTAAATCCAATTGCAATAGGTTTAATTAATGCTCCCTGTCTATTAATATTAGTTATAAGATTTTGTTATAAAAATTTAGTCATAGGAAACTTTAATCTTATAATGATTCCTTTTAATTTATTTTCCAAAACTAGGAATTTATTTAAAATGCATTTATAAACTCATGCATATTTATAAAGAAATCACAAAAATGATTTTGATGCTTCTTGTGATTTAAAATTGCATTTCATTCATAGCATAATTTATATTGTAGATATAATTCTCAAAGGGAAAACCCCTCTTCAATAGTTTTCTCTAAGTTAGAATTATTTTCAAACTTAGTATTTTGTGAAAAGTGCTATGCACTAGACACTTAGTAGTTTCAAGATGGAGCTAGAAGACCATTGAAGGACTTAGCCAAAAACAAGACTTCAGAAGTATCTTCAAGGAGGAAACACTTAGAAGAAAATCAAGGAGAAGTTCAGGAAGGACTTAGAAGAAAACAGACTCTGGAAGCATCCTCAAGATGTCAAGCACTTAGAAGAAAAGTGAGAAGAAGTTCAAGAAGGCCAACCCCTTTCTATTCTCTAAGTCTTTCTCTCTGCCTTTCCCTCTCCTCTGAGATTTCATGAAGACTAAGTAAATCCAAGACCAGCCTCGAGGGTACGAGAATCATCAAGTCTGAAGATTCATCAAGACTACCAAGAGCTCAATCAAGGCATCACCCAGAAGAAAGTTACAAGTCTGGAGATGAAGCCTGGAGGACAATGTAGCGTACCTGCTCTTTAAATAAGGCAGATACCTGTGTATAGTGCAAATCCCTGGATCGATTCATTTGCACACACAGTTTACGATGTAATATCACAACAAAGGTCAATTTTATTACATCGATGATCCAGAATTACAAAATATTCTTTACAAATTGCATAGCGTAAAGCTAGCATTGACAAAGTACACAGCGGAATACAATAGCAATGAGTCTCTAATAACCTTCATGCTGCCACAGGCGAAAACATGTTGGTTGTAGACTCGAAACCTTTAACGAAACCTCACTCGTCTTCTGATCAAATCTGCAATAAGAAAAATATTGCAACAACGTGGGTCAGATTCCATTAAAAATGGAGTCTGGCAAGTGACACTATGGTGGACACTTATGGAATAACTCTAAAGCCTATATGAATATTTGGCTGGTGGAGCTCAAGGCTAATTTGCATAAAGCCAATTTTTCCTACTCTTTTGAAAACACTTTTCTTTAAATCGACGAGTATGGCATGAAAACCATAAATCTCATCTTCCCTTGTTCACCCATCAAGTTTTACTTTTGAAGTTGGAATGGTGGAATCCTCCGTTGACGTCCTTGATCAGCTGCTCAAAATTGTCCGTAACCGGGGACACGGCTAAGTACTTAGTTTTACACTCTGCAGAGGTTGTGCACTTTCACCATTGTACCCATCCAACCCAAGTATCCTTTACACACCATTTGTGATAAGGAAAGGAGAGAATGAGACGAGATCTTTCAGAAGCATTTTCCCTCCCCATACTGGCTTGACCCGTTCCACCTATCATCCCCCTACATCTGCTTGTCAAGCCGGAGAGAGTCCACGCAACATAATTGATCAAGCCAGAGCCCATATGGCAATGGCTGCACTGGAAGCAATCGTCACTTGGAGTTCTTCAGATTCCTCTGTTCCTGGGTGGCCGTTCTCAAGTGTACATACTCGCCATAGAAATGGACATGAGTAGCCACTCAACATAAACCATCCGACCAATTACCACCCAGGTGTTTCATTCTTAACTTAGTAGGATTTAGATTTTCACAAAACAACGTTTGCATAGCACAATAATTCTACTAAGTATTGCATAGGAACCTAGACACAGGAATAAGGGATTCTACAGGTTTAGCATAGCAACACATGCATATAAAAATACACTAAATAATGCATATAAAAATAGGGAGTTTATGAGGTGTGCCACTTGCCTTTGAATGTTGTCGTTGTTCACAAACTCTTTTCAACAACGAACGTTTGCTCTCCGTTTAATCTAAACAATGTAAGCAAACAACAATACAACAATCAACAGCAAGCACAAATCCACAATGCAAACAAACACATACTAGAAATAAGTTTTATAAAACGTTCTAAGGAAAATATGTTTATGCATGATGTGCAAAATATTCCTAAGGCTAGAAATGCTTTTTCATGCCATGGAAATCCTTTAAGTTTGTGCAAGGCAAATGTGTTGGTCCAAAAGGGCTAAGGACTAAAGTCTTAAGTTGGATAAATACACTTTGTTTTATTTCTTCAGGAAACAAGCACTCTAATGGCTTAGCCATGATGTGCAAAATACTTAGAAAGAAATACTAAGTCATTTGTTCAAGATGATCAACAATTTTTATCAACTCTTTGTAAATTGGACATTCACTATAGTGAGAGAGACAGACACCCGGTCAGCCACTTAAATTGTGGAACATGTCTCATGTACGTGGACATGTAAGGTTTGTTTCAGGCCGCTTCATCCCACTATGCTGCTAGGATCCAACAACTTCGAGATGATAACATCATGATCAAAATTTGTTTAAGTCTAAAAGACAAGATTAGGAAAGAGGGAAAAGATAGAAAGAAAGATGTAGTTGTCCTCCAGGCTTCATCTCCAGACTTGTAACTTTCTTTGGATGATGTCTTGATTGAAGTTTTTGATAGACTTGATAATTCTTCAGACTTGGTGGTTCTTGCATCCTCAAGGCTGGTCTTGGATTTACTTAGTCTCCATGAAGTCTAAGAGGAGAAGACAGAGAGAGAGACTTAGAAAAAAAAGGGAGTTGGCCTTCTTGAACTTCTTCTCACTTTTCTTCTAAGTGCTTGCCATCTTTGGGAATGCTTCCAGAGTCTGTTTTCTTCTAAGTCCTTCATGAAGTCTCAGAGAAAAGAAAGAGATAGAGAGAACAAGACTTGGAAAATATTTCTAGTTGGTCTTCATAAACCTCTTCTTGATTTTCTTCTAAGTGTTTCTTCTCCTTGAAGGTACTTCTGAAGTCTTGTTTTTGGCTAAGTCCTTCAATGGTCTTCTAGCTCCATCTTGAAACTACTAAGTGTCTAGTGCATAGCACTTTTCACAAAATACTAAGTTTGAAAATAATCCTAACTTAGAGAAAACTATTGAAGAGGGGTTTTCCTAAGAGAGATAAATATACTATGAATGAAATGGAATTTTAATCACAAGAAACATAAAAATAACTTTTGTGATTTCTTTAAATATATGCATGAATTTATAAATGCAATTTAAATAAATTCCTAGTTTGGAAAATAAAATAAAAGGAATCATTATAAGATTAAAGTTTCCTATGATTAAATTTTTATAACACAATCTTATAATTAATATTAATAGACAGAGAGCATTTAATTAAATCTATTGCAATTGGATTTAATCAAAATTAATGTTTCTATTAAAAGTTATTTCAAAATTAGTCAAACCATTCAATTTAAACACACAACTATGAAATCATTCAAAATCTACTCCAAACTATTTTATATCAGTGGTATTAATTTACATATATTCCAAAGTTGCTAAAACATATTTATTTGCAATTTTTGGATTTACAGATTTAAAGTTATTGCAAATATACTCAAATTCACCATTTGAAATTTGAATATTTTATACTAAGTAAAATTTGAATTTTGTCTGATCCAAATTATTCTACACCTCCAGAGCTTTCCAAATATATAAAAATTATTAAATTTGGAGTTGTGGTTGAAAAGTTGTGGGAGATCTAAGTGATAGGGGTGTTTCTGCAAAATTGCCAATTAAATTTAATTAGGGAAATTGTTTTCCACGTGGCAGCTGACTGGGCAGTGACGTGGCTGCCACGCGGCGCTGACGTGGTTAAGTGGATGAATCTGGGCCGTCAGATCTGGATCTGACGGTCCAGATCAGAGCGTACCCGTTCGTCCGCGACGATCTAATCTAAACCGTGCAAATCAGATCGGACGGTGGGGAACGAAGGAATACCGTGGCGGCGCTCCGGTGGTCACCGGCGACGACGACGACGGCGGCGCGGCTCTGGCGCGGACGGGTTCGACGCTCCGGGGGTCTCCTGGATTCGCCGAGGGCACGGAGAGGCGCGGCGCGTCGTGCTGGAGACGATGGGCCTAACGCCGTCGTCTCGTTCTTCTTGGAACGACAGGGAGGTGCGGGGGAGAAGCAATGGCGCCGGCGGTTCCGGCGAACTCCACTCCCCGCGATTCGCTGCGAAAGAGATCGAGGGAAGGGGTTAGGAGATGCGCCAGGAGCAGGGGATCAGAGGAGACCACAGGGGGGGCGAAGAACTCCTCTCGGTTACCGGCAATCGGAAGAAAAGCGGCGGCGGACACGGTGTACTCCGGCGAGCTCCTCCGGCGGCCTGGGGGCACGGTTTAGCTAGGGTTTTGGGGCAAAAGAACGGCGGGGGCGTGGGGTTTAAATAGAGGGCTCCAGAGATTGAATCCCGCACGAATCGGAGAAGATTTCGTCTCCGATCCGATCTCTCCTCGTTCGGTTAAAGGAAGAAGAAGATCCGCTGACGTCAGCATGACGTCAGCCAGCATTTTCTTTTCTGATTTTATTTCCTTAATTCATATCTTTTGATTTATACCTCCAAATGATGTCAAATAAATTTCTAAAAATTTGTAAAATGCTTATCTTTCTGTTAAACCAGTTGTAGGTGTGTTTTAAACATTTTTGAAAATTAATATTTTGAAATATTGCTTAATTACAAATTTGACACCTAAAGTCAAATTTGAATTTATTTCTCATATAAATTTTCCTTGGCTAAAATAAATTTAAAAAATATCCACATTCCAATATGTTTGGATTTAAGTTATTTAAACTCATTTTCAATTTCTAAATTCATTTCTGGCTTTGGTATAATTATTAATGATATAATACAACTATATGAAAATGGAAAAGAGGAGATATAAAGTATTCATTTTTATTTGATAATAATTTGTGCAACATTATATTTTAATTATGATAATTCATTTGAAAACTTTATAACAACTTTGGAAAAGATTTCTGTTTTAATTATATTCTTCTTTAGAAAATATTTACTCATTTCATGTTTTGAAAATAGATGAAATTCATTTAAGCACATGAAATTTTTATTTGGCTAATTCATTACTTTACAATCTATGAAGTTTTAAGTTATACACTATAGGCTTTAATTTCCAAACTATAATTGAACTTAGTTAAAGGAATGAAACCCATTTAGTAATTATATAACTTTTTGAATACTCTTGTAATTAAGTGGTTTAATTCAAATACTTATAAAGAACTAATTTATCTGAAATAAAATGAATTGTAGTTTGTAAAATATTTGTCAAATTATATTTTAAGGTTTTTGAAATACAGGGAATAATACAATATTTTAAACTGTGACTTTTGAAATATTAAACTTTGAAGTCTTTTATAGTTGGTTTCCTCATGCATTTAATATTTTATTTTAATAAAAAGAAAAGTTTTAAATTTTAGTGATTTTTGAACATTATAAAATGTTGGGATGTTACAGACTACCACCCTTAAAAGGAATCTCGTCCCCAAGATTCGGAGAGGCTAGAAAGGAAAGCAAGGGCTTGAATGATTCTGATACTCGAGATGTTTTGGGAAATGAAACTTCCGACAGGGAAACTTGAAAACTTGACAGTGAATGGTTTTTCTGATTAGAAGGATGAAAAGAAAGATAGTTTGAGATCTGTGTGTTTAAGTGACTGGGTTTGAATTCTCTAGGTGGCTACCACCCTTAAAAGAAATTTTTTGTGGTCAGTATAGAAACTTTGTGTAATCTTGTTTATTCCTCTGAGGTAGGGCGTACAAGTGTTCAAAATACAATGGCATGTGGTGGATACAGAAAGCTTTTAGCACTCACGCTTTCCACTCGGTCCTTGGAGAGATTTATTCTTCTTCCACTCGGGGCAGTCTCTGACATAGTGTCCTGTTGCTCCGCATTTGCGACATGTCCCGAATCTGATGATTTTCTTGTGTGAGCGGGTAAGGCATTTCTCCTTCATCTTCACTGGGCACTTATCAGCATAATGTCCTTTGTCTTTACATTTGTAGCAAGTTACGTCACTTAAGTTCCTCTTCTTCTTCTTAGATGTTTCCAGGGCTCTTTTCTCTTTGCAGCCCCATGAATAATGTCCTAGTTCTCCACATGTAAAACATGTTATATGGCTAGTATCTCTTTTGTGCTCCTCCTTGTTTTCTTGTACTTCCACATGCTTCATGAGATTTTGTTGTATCCCCTTTTTGGCTTGCTGACTGACTTCTTGCACCACTGTGTAGAGTTGATGTTTAGTTGGAACGTGATTTGTTGCTTCACAACAACAACAAGACATCTGACTTGTGGGGCATTCCCTAACTGGATGTTCGGTATGACCATGGGGCCACTCATCAGTGCATTCTTGGGACGTATGTCCTATCTCTCCACAAGTTTTGCATGCCTTTGGTTTGGTTATAAGGTTCTCTTCAAAATCCCTATGGTTTTGATCAATCTTAGGCAGTTGGTCATTGATCATCTTCAACAGCTGACTCTGGTTCTCTAATAATAGTCACATAGTTGTATGCAAATCATTGATGTTGGCATTGGGGTGAGACATCTGTTTGGTTTAGAAAGCAATGCGTTGAATTATTTGTACTTATGGAGGAATCCTAGTTCAATAAAACAAATCAAGGCAACCAATCTATAACATAATCAATCAACATCTAACAAACATCAAGCAACAAGGTTCACAACAAACAAACAATCTAGTATGTCATATAGTCAAGTTGATATGATCAATACACTAACACGATATCGTCATTCTATTTTTGGTGGTGGTCAAATCTACCTCCTTCATGACTGCTTCAAGTTCTTGTTCAACTTTCTTGGATATCTTAGAAGTGTTGGTCGAATCCTGGTTCTTCAGTGGTCTTCCATGCATGCAGAACTTCAGACTTAGACTATAAGAACATGGTCATCTAGAAAAAGATAAGAGGTTTTCAGAAGGTTGATAGTAGTTGAGAGTATGAGGAAGAAAAATGAAAAAGTTTTGTTTTCAGAAAAGTGAATAAAATAGATCTTCAATCCTATGGTCAAACCTATTTCTATCCAAACCTAGGGTTTCGAACCTACATGCAACACAGTGCTCTGATACCATCTGTAGCGTACCTGCTCTTTAAATAAGGCAGATACCTGTGTATAGTGCAAATCACTGAATCGATTCATTTGCACACACAGTTTACGATGTAATATCACAACAAAGGTCAATTTTATTACATCGATGATCCAGAATTACAAAATATTCTTTACAAATTGCATAGCGTAAAGCTAGCATTGACAAAGTACACAGCGGAATACAATAGCAATGAATCTCTAATAACCTTCATGCTGCCACAGGCGAAAACATGTTGGTTGTAGACTCGAAACCTTTAACGAAACCTCACTCGTCTTCTGATCAAATCTGCAATAAGAAAAATATTGCAACAACGTGGGTCAGATTCCATTAAAAATGGAGTCTGGCAAGTGACACTATGGTGGACACTTATGGAATAACTCTAAAGCCTATATGAATATTTGGCTGGTGGAGCTCAAGGCTAATTTGCATAAAGCCAATTTTTCCTACTCTTTTGAAAACACTTTTCTTTAAATCGACGAGTATGGCATGAAAACCATAAATCTCATCTTCCCTTGTTCACCCATCAAGTTTTACTTTTGAAGTTGGAATGGTGGAATCCTCCGTTGACGTCCTTGATCAGCTGCTCAAAATTGTCCGTAACCGGGGACACGGCTAAGTACTTAGTTTTACACTCTGCAGAGGTTGTGCACTTTCACCATTGTAACCGGGGACACGGCTAGGTACTTTGCACATCATGGCTAAGCCATTAGAGTGCTTGTTTCAAGAAGATATAAAGCAAAGTATTTTTATCCAACTTAAGACCTTAGCCCTTAGTCATTCTTGACCCACTTATTTGCCTTACAATAACTTAAAATATTTTCATGGCATGAAAAAGTATTTCTAGCCCTTAGGAATATTTTGCACATCATGCATAAACATATTTTCCTTAGAAAGTTTTTATAAAACTTATTTATTCATCTAGTATGTGTTTGTTTGCATTGTGGATTTGTGCTTGCTGTTGATTGTTGTATTGTGTTTGCTTATATTGTTTAGATTAAACGGAGAGCAAACGTTCGTTGTTGAAAAGAGTTTGTGAACAACGACAACATTCAAAGGCAAGTGGCACACCTCATAAACTTCCTATTTTTTTTTGCATTACTTAGTGTATTTTTATATGCATGTGTTGCTATGCTAAACCTGTAGAATCCCTTATACCTGTGTCTAGGTACCTATGCAATACTTAGTAGAATTATTGTTGCTATGCAAATGTTGTTTTGTGAAAATCTAAATTCTACTAAGTTAAGAATGAAACACCTGGGTGGTAATTGGTTGTATGGTTTATGTTGAGTGGCTACTCAGGTCCATTTCTATGGTTCCTAGAGTATGTACACTTGAGAACGGCCACCCAGGAACAGAGGAATCTGAAGAACTCCGAGTGACGATTGCTTCCAGTGCAGCCATTGCCATATGGGCTCTGGCTTGATCAATTATGTTGCGTGGACTCTCTCCGGCTTGACAAGCAGATGTAGGGGGATGTTAGGTGGAACGGGTCAAGCCAGTATGGGGAGGGAAAAGGCTTCTGAAAGATCTCGTCTCATTCTCTCCTTTCCTTATCACAAATGGTGTGTAAAGGATACCTTGGGTTGAATGGGTACAATGGTGAAAGTGCACAACCTCTGCAGAGTGTAAAACTAAGTACTTAGCCGTGTCCCCGGTCACGGACAATTTTGAGCAGCTGATCAAGGACGTCAACGGAGGATTCCACCATTCCAACTTCAAAAGTAAAACTTGATGGGTGAACAAGGTTAGAAAGAGACAGTGGTTTTCATGCCACGGATGTCTCGAATAGAAGAAAAGTGCTTTCCAAAGAGTTAGGAAAAATTGGCTTTATGCAAATTAGCCTTGAGCTCCACCAGCCAAATATTCATATAGGCTTTAGAGTTATTCCATAAGTGTCCACCATAGTGTCACTTGCCAGACTCCATTTTTAATGGAATCTGACCCACGTTGTTGCAATATTTTTCTTATTGCAGATTTGATCAGATGACGAGTGAGGTTTCGTTGAAAGGTTTCGAGTCTACAACAAACATGTTTTCGCCTGTGGCAGCATGAAAGTTTTAGAGGCTCACTGCTATTGTATTTCCGCTGTGTACTTTTGCAATGCTAGCTTTATGCTATGCAACTTGTATAAATATTTTGTAATTCTGGATCATCGTTGTAATATAATTGATGCTTTGTTGTGATATTACATCGTAAATTGTGTGTGCAAATGAATCGATCCAGGGATTTGCACTATACACAGGTATCTGCCTTATTAAAAGTGCAGGTATGCTACATATATATATATATATATATATATATATATATATATATATATATATATATATATATATATATATTCAATGAGCATCTTGTATTTCATAAAAATTGGGGGTTATATAGTCCTTACGTAAGGGCCACCCTATCCAACTTTCAGGCATTAGGATACGCTTAAGGCGCGGATGATTATCATAAGAGATTCCCACCATATCATAAGATTCGCGTTCTTGAAAATCGGCACTTCTCCAAATCCAGAAGACAGACGGAATTCTAGGATTATCCTTTTGGGCAAAAACTTTTATGCAGACTTCTTCTGGATTATCTATGCCATACTGTATTCTCGTAAGATGATACACGCTAGCTAAAGATCCACCGGGTGCTACATCATAAGCGCATTGGGAGCGTAAATAATTGTAACCATATACATATAAAATGACAGCAATAGAATCCCAATCCCCTGCTTTTATTATATATATATATATATATATATATATATATATATATATATATATATATATATATATATATAGGGTAGCGCTATTTGACTCCCTGGGAGTACAATAGTTATTCTACACCCACGCCGTATCTTTTGAACCGTAAAGAATTTTTACGTCACGTAAATTTTGCCGTACTTCGTAAATTCATAGGAACGTAAAAAAATATTAACATTACATAAAAATTTATTTATGTGGCATATAAAAAATATTACGTAAAATACACATTTTTACCTATTTTTACACTGTTATGACTTATATATTGCATTTCTTATGTATATTTTTTAGTTATGGGGCAAAATAAATATAATTATTTGGATCATAAACATATTTTTTTATAAAAAACAATATAAAAACTTTCGGGTGCAAAATAATTTATTCTGCACCTGGATGCAGAATAGGGTTTCTATATATATATATATATATATATATATATATATATATACATATAAGACATATTCATACTACCCTCGAAGGTGACTACCCCACGTGTGTTTCACACAATGTATGGAGTATCTATCATAACATGAGGTATGTATCATGTAGTATGGAGTATATAATGCTATTTCAGTACTATAGATACTTTTTTTAGTAGTATGTAGAAACTTCTACATACTTCTCTTTTATATGCATATATGACGATATTTCGAGTATATAGTGTAAAATATTAGGCCATTTGCAATTTTTTCATTAAATTTGTTTTTGGGTATCTTAGATATAGTATACGAACATACTCAAACCGATAAATTATGACAAAGTACTTCCGTAAGTTGGTATATGAGACGTGGGGTAGTTACCTTTGAGGGTAGAAACCATTTTACCATATATATATATATATATATATATATATATATATATATATATATATATATATATATATATATATATATAGGTTAAATGCTTTCTACTCCCGGGTGTAACTACACCCACGTCTCATATACCACCGTACGGAAGTATTTGTGATACTTTATCGGTTTGAGTATGTTCATATACTATATCTAAGATATCCTAAAATAAGTTTCATGAAAAAATTGCAATTGTCCTAATATTTTACACTATATACTCAAAATACCGTCATATATGCATATAAAAGAGAATATATGCATATAAAAGAGAAGTATGTAGATTTTTTTTTACATACTGCCTAAAAGGAAGTATCTATAGTATTAAAACAACATTATATACTTCATACTACATGTTACATACCTCTCGGTATGATAGATACTCCATACATGTGTGAAACACACATGGGTGTAGCTACACCCGGGTGTAGTATGAATATGTTCTATATATATATATATATATATATATATATATATATATATATATATATATATATATATATATATATATATATATATATATATATATCGACGCGGATTTGCACCATGGCGGGTAGCCGTGCACCCTTTGGTTACCGTTAGATATAGGGAGCATGTGATCCACCCGTTTTGATTCTTCACCAGCTGATGTTAGCATGATAACGGTGTTTCTTCCTGCCGTCCATCACATGCAGCTAGCCATGGTTGTTTTGGTTGTGAGAAAAATTAAGCTGCATGGGGCCATGGGTGGCAGCCTGGCAGACCAATAGCCAACCGTTGTTGTTTTGATGAGATTTTTGAATTCCATGGGTGACAGGTCCGCTGTTGTTTTGATGAGATTTTTAAATTCCATGGGTGACAGGGCAATACATCAAGCTATGTTGTAGTTGTGGTTGTGGTTCTGTAATTTTTCGTAGCCGTGGTTGTTTTTGTGGTGTCAATTTTTGTAGAACCATCAGCTTCGGTACCATAAATTCTCTTATAGTAAAAATTGTTAGCGAATTTTGCTAGCCCCAAGCAACGCAATAGAAGTGTCCAACGGACACGAACGGATAAACAGTATTGTCCAGAAATAACTGTCGCAGGGGTATACAATTTTGAAGTACGTTATACTCCCTCCGTTCCGTAATTTAAGAGCTATAGTTTTTCTGCACGGTAATTAGCGCACGCTTGTTTTCTGTTGAGATGCTGCATGCGGTAGTTAGATTAGATGGAAATAGCGATTATTTTTCTCGAAAGTTAGCTGAGCGATCAAACAAACTCCATATTTTAAGGGATTTCCCTCAATTTGTGCACGCGGGGAGGCAACAAAAACAGCTGAAGCCCATTCATTTTGAAACAGTTGTCAAAAAACTATAGTTCTTGGATTACGGAACGGAGGGAGTATTATACAAACTAGTCCTCCTTATTTGAAAATCATCTCCTTCCCGTCTCGTCCGAGCTCTTGCCGTCCCCATTCAAGCTCATGACCATCTTCATCCGAGCTCGCAGTAGGATCTGAACCTCACCTGCTACCCCATTTCCTTCCAACGCCGCATCGCACCTCCTGCGTAGGAGGGAGGTTGACCTCGTCGTCACCGTCTGCGGTCAGGAGGATAAGAGGGAAGTTGACCTCGCCGTCGCCGTCAAGGAGGATAGGAGGGAACTCCCTCCTACGGCCACGCCGCTCCGCTTGCCCTCGGAGGGCTCCCGTGGGGGTAGCCCCACATCACCACCGCTCTGCCATCGTCCTACGCCGTCTGCTCCAGTTAGGGCGTCAGGGTTCAGAAAAGCTGAATATTAAGATGCTGATCTTGTTGTATATTGTGTCCAGCTAATCGAACCATATCCCGGTCCTGAAATTCAGCTGCTGATCTTGTTGTACTGTGTCCAGCTGCTAGTCAAGAGAAAAAAATTGATGTGAGAAATTATAAATATTAAGTGACATTGAAAATAAGAGCTGTTTCAAAGTGAAATTGCATCAGAAAGCGTTTTAACAAATATTTCTCCAATGATTGTGTGATGCAAACTCTTTTCTTGTAGTGTCAAATCATGTTTCTGACCTACCAATACTAGTTAATCCAATCATCAACAGAAATATTGATAACTGAAAAAAGGAGCTATCAGGTTCACAGACCTTGGGTGCTAATTGAAATCTCATCAGTGATGGCAACAATCTGTATCCGCAACTTCAAGTCTAGTTGTATCTGCAAGTTAGTCTAACTGAAATTGCATCCTTGTACATTCCTGCCCAACATTAGAAGAACGAACAGATAACTTCAAGATGTTTCAGATAAATAAGTATGGGATGAAATATCAACAGTACATAACTTGCCACTTCTTCTCAAAATCTAAGTTGAGAATATGTCGATGCTACCCGTTCCAGAATAGCAACAGCACACAATCTGCCACTTCCATTCGACCATCCGGTAAAGGATAACTACGAACCAGGACAGATAGTTCGGCACAAATTCATAAAACTCAGTGAATTGATTTTGGGGAGACTGGTGCTGATATCACATTGCTATACCATCAGTTCACTAGAGAAAGAATTTGGTATGCTTACAGTTGCCAACTTTCAGTTCTTATTAAACTAATCCCTCCCATTGAGCAATACAATTTTTCACAAAGTATTTCGGTTTTACCATTTCTCATACAACTAACTAATTAACAATCATGCAACACTTATTCAGAATAAGGAGTATAAACTGAACTTGGTTGCCAAGTTCTTGATGGCATCTGTTGCTTGTCAAGTTCTTGATGGTTCCTACTCTGAAAACTGCAAATACTACTACTCTTGTTACTAAAAAGTGCATATGTTGCTATTGTCGAACAACTTGTACTCGAAACATGCATTAACTACTGATATTGGACATCACACAATAAAGGGAAGGATTTAACATATGCACTGTAAACTGAATAGAAAACTTCTCCTTTTTTTAATTTCCTTTTAGAAGTCACTGCCTGATACAGTTCCTAATGGTTCAGAAGAGAGCAGCCACAAATCAATTGGAAAGTGTTTTAGAGACATAATCCAAACGACCAGGTTATCGTCAAAATTTTGGCATAATCATCCCACGCCATGAGTATAGGGGAGATGGGTGAGTGTATGGTTTACTAATGACTACTACTTGCTTGGTGTTCAATCCGTGTCCTGCCTGCCATTCTTTACCAGAATTAAGAACAAGAACTTGGTGAGGATAACAAAGAAGTTACTTGTATGTGCAGATTAATCAGTTGCTTGTATGTGTAGATTACACGTAGCACCAGATTACAGCATGCCAGCAACAACAAAGATACAATAACTTCACACTGTCAAACAACTACACCTCTTTCAGTTCATACATTGAATGGAGGACCAACTAATAAACTACTGTAGTAAAAGCAGAACCTGGAATGATAGACTAGGATAGGGAACAAAAACCACCTAGCACTAATTCTACTGACAATTTAACCCGTCAGGATTCAATTTACAAATTAACAACACATGCATCTCACCAACAGAAGTTCTGAATGTTCTAGTTGGATGTTGCAATTCAGAGAACAGCCAATAATTAGAAACACAAGAACTAGACATAGAGGTGGTTGATTTACCTCCACGCAAATTAAGTTTCACTTTTCCCATCAATTAAAGTAATTCCAGTTGCATTCCCTTTGCCCTGAGCCTCCTCATCTGTATTGGGCGCGTCCGGACTCGCAACCACAGGATCCTGACTCGCCTGAAAGTCTACTCGTCGTGTACCGTCGACAGATCTGGAGTTTACGGAGGCAGCGATGCACTTAGATCCACACCAGGTGAACAAGAAATCCAACGTAGCAACAAATCCAAAAGAATAAACCAAATGATGAACAAGAGATGGGAATGAGCCAAAACCTAAGGTCAAAACGACCGGGGAAAATCAAATCCAAGGCAACAGGGACTCACCTCAATCGAATCCACACTAGGTAGTCTCCATACCTCGTAGATCCTCGTGTTGGCGGTGGCGGTGTATATGAGACGCGGTGACAGCAGGCGGCGCGGCCTGCAGCCCTCTAGCACCGGAGGCGACCTCCCTAGAAGCCGATCGGAGCATCACGATGAGGGACGACCGGGGCTAGCGAGGCCCTTCGGCGTGAGCTGGAGGAGAGAGCAGGCACGGGATTGGGCTTAGGTTTCATCTCGGGCCCGAATTTTGTCTCGATGCAGGAGCCATGTACCCTTCTCCATTTTCGTCCTCCTCCTTCTCTACATTGGAGGTTGTGGCTGCGTCGTGGAGCACGGCGGCGGACCGCTCTCATTCTCCAGCGGCCGGCGGCGCGATAGGAGGGGAGAAGGGACGGGAACAGAGAAGGAGAAATGAAAAGGAAAGAGAGAGAGACGGTTTACGGGGTGCGTCTACACCTTATTCAAAAACAAACACCCTGTGGTTCCTATTGAAAAGTAATACACGGCGTCAGTTCCTCGGTTAATTTTCGCTATATGCATATGTACTCTCATTATATAAAAGGGATAATCCAACGGATGGAGTATGGTGCATAGCTACCCACCATGACAGCTGGCTATTTCCCATATATATATATATATATATATATATATATATATATATATATATATATATATATATATATATATATATATATATTATATATATATATATATAGAACATATTCATACTACACTCGAAGATAACTACCCCACGTGTATTTCACACAATGTATGGAGTATCTATCATAACATGAGGTATGTATCATGTAGTATGGAGTATATAGTGCTATTTCAGTACTATAGATACTTTTTTTAGTAGTATGTAGAAAACTTCTGCATACTTCTCTTTTATATGCATATATGACGATATTTCGAGTATATATATATAGGTAAAATGGTTTCTACCCTCAAAGGTAACTACCCCACATCTCATATACCAATTTACGGAAGTATTTGTCATAATTTATCGGTTTGAGTATGTTCGTATACTATATCTAAGATATACCCAAAAACAATTTTAATGAAAAAATTGCAAATGGCCTAATATTTTACACTATATACTCGAAATATCGTCATATATGCATATAAAAGAGAAGTATGTAGAAGTTTTCTACATACTACTAAAAAAAGTATCTATAGTACTGAAATAGCATTATATACTCCATACTACATGATACATACCTCATGTTATGATAGATACTCCATACATTGTGTGAAACACACGTGGGGTAGTTACCTTCGAGGGTAGTATGAATATGTCATATATATATATATATATATATATATATATATATATATATATATATATATATATATATATATATATATATATATATATATATATATATATATAGGGTAGCGCTATTTGACTCCCTGGGAGTAGAATAGTTATTCTACACCCACCTTGTATCTTTTGAACCGTAAAGAATTTTTACGTCACGTAAATTTTGCCGTAAGTTCATATGAACGTAAGAAAATATTAACATGACATAAAATTTTATTTATGTGGCATATAAAAAATATTATATAAAATACGCATTTTTGCCTATTTTTACACTGTTATGACTTATATATTGCATTTCTTATGTAGATTTTATAGTTATGGGGGAAAATAAATGTAATTATTTGGATCATAAATCTTTTATAAAAACAATGTAAGAACTCTCGGGTGCAAAATAATTTATTCTGCACCTGGGTGCAGAATAGGGTTTATATATATATTCCTGCCCACGGGGATAGCTGCGCATATGGTGGCTACCGTAGGATACAGAGAGTAAAGTAAGTCTGATAAGAAGCGCATTGGAACGACGAGCGGGCAGAGAAGTTTATTTCACGGAGGCGTTAAATGCTCCGTAAGCCGTTCCCATGTCATATACTCGGTGCATCACATCATTTACGCAGGCATGGGTTACCAAGCTTCCCATGATAATGATGTCAACCGGTGTCCATGAAAACACGCGACCGTCCATCACAAATCAACCATGGGGACCGTGAAATAACGCTACTGTCCATCACACATCAAGTTGTGCACTGCGTGTTTTCTCTCCACACCACCATGGTGATTTCTAGTTTTGGCTAGCATTATTTCACTCCACACCACGGTGGTGATAAGTACTAGCCAGCATGTGTTCTCTCCGCAACACGGTGTTGATGTATAATTCTGGCTAGCATGATTTCTCTCCACCCGACGGTGTTGATGAGTTATGGCTAGCATGATTTCTCTCCACTACACGGTGGCAGCGTGAATCTCATTTTCCGTATACAAAAAAGCATGGTCATCGGCTAGCGGTCTAGTTGCGTGAAAGACGTGTGTAAGAATTCGTTCTCTCGTTACGACGTTGATAGCAAGCTCCGTCGAATGTCTGTTAACTATGAGGTTGCAATGTCTCCGGGGAAGTTCACTCAATATCGCGTATGGATGGTTGGATGCTGGTGCGCAGCTATCACCATGGGAATCCCACTATTTCCCATATATATATATAGGGTAGCGCTATTTGACTCACTCGGAGTAGAATAGTTATTCTACACCCACCCCGTATCTTTTGAACCATAAAGAATTTTTACGTTACGTAAATTTTGCCGTACTTCGTAAGTTTATAGGAATGTAAGAAAATATTAACATGACGTAAAAATTTATTTATGTGGCATATAAAAAATATTACGTAAAATACGCATTTTTACCTATTTTTACACTGTTATGACTTATATATTGCATTTCTTATGTAGATTTTTTAGTTATGGGGCAAAATAAATGGAATTATTTGGATATAAAAATAATTTTTAATATATATATATCAATGTGTTTCATATGTTGTATGTAGTAGCGTACGTAGAATATCTATACGAAAAGTATATTATGTGTATGCATCAAATGTGTACCGTATAGTATAACAATAGATGAAAAAGAAAACATAAAAGTAAAATTGCAGTACCCACGAGAAATTGCAGCAAAGAAAAGAAAACAGAAAATAAAATGAAAAAATAGAATAAAAAAACAAAACTTCAGTTCCGGTCGGTATTACCGACCGGTACTAAAGGTTTCCTCACGAAACCTCACTCCGCGCCCCACGTGGAGGCATTTTAGTACCGGTCGCAACACGCCCGGTACTGATGCTAGAGGGGCAACAGTCCCGATTGGGCAGTACCGCTTGCAAATCCGGTACTGATGCCCCTCCCCGACCGGTACATCTGGTCCGTTTTTCACTAGTGCTGCCTGTCAGGCGCTAACATCAGCGCCCGATAGTGGACCGGTAGCCCCAGGACCAGTTGCTTCCATTACCCCCGCATGCTCATCAATTTCCTCACCTCCTACCCATGATGCTTCAATCTACATCTCTGCGTTGTCATCTGACCTCCTCTCAGCTTCTCTCAGCATGCGCAACCCTTCTTTCCCTAGGCACTCAGACAGAGTGGGCATCGGGATATAGCTCTTTTTTATGAGCTCTACCGGGTACTCATCTTCACCATGCCTTTCATGACATTGCCGCACCCTGTTCAGCTTCTATATTGGTGACTCTGTCTTGCCATTTTGCTCAGCTGCTCCTTCCTCACGCTTCTTCCTCTTCCAGGTTGTGACTCTTGTTGCATGTGCCTTGTTCCCCAGCTCTGCAGTGGTTGCCACGTTGATGTCGCTCTTGGTTCCCGTCGCAGTCAGGACAATGTTGGTGTCGAGGCCTGCTGCGTTGTCCCCTTCGCTTTTGTCGCCGTTGTTCATGTCGTTGTGCATGAGCACCATGACCCCATTGTTGGGGGTCTTGGTGTTGCCGGTGTCGTGGTGCTCGTTCCGTGGCTCTCCAGAGTCAATGTTGTTTGCCGCGATGATGTTGGAGCTCTTGCCTGCAGCTGCGGTCGAAGGGATGATCGCTCCGGCCTTGGTGGTAGAAGTGTCGATGTCGCCCACCCTCAGCCGGGACGTGGTCTGCCACAATTTCCACCGCCAGATGCACCGAGCTCCCAGACTGCACCGTGCTCGTCTCTTCTCCCTTTGTCCCAGCCGCTGGTTTTGAGGCGCGCCATGGTCCCTGGTTAGACGATTGTGCTGGGGCTTGTTCCATGTCGTCGGGCAGGTACCAAGCACGGAGATCGTCGAAGTAGATTGGAGGAACTCTGAGTTCCTGATTGAAACAGAGCTTTTTGTCCATTGCGGGTACGTCACATCTTTCCTCCATATGTCCAATGAAACCACAAAACAAACCTAAGTTTGGGAGCCTTTCGTACCTTAACTGGGCCACGACCTCCTTGCGTGTGGTCGTGTCGATGAGTGTGATCTCCCTCTGCATTGGAGTGTAGAGAGGAAGCTGGATTCTAGTCCTGATGAACTTGTTGTCGAGGTTTCCTCTCGCGACGTTGTCGATCTTGATGGTGCTTCCCACCTGGTCCCCGAGGTCGAAGGCGAGCTTCTTGGTTAGGAGATAGCCCGGAATATTCCGGAACTGCACCCAAATCGGCACATGTGTGAAGATCGCCAATGCCGGGTCCACGCCACACGCCAGGGCTTCGACAAGGAAGGTGTCCCCTTTGTACTGCCATGGAACTCCCCGCATGACATGGTCTATGTCGCCCTCCTCTGAGAACTCGAGTATGTACTTGCGACCTTCAGCAGCTTCCACTTGATTCGCCTCTAGTCTCCCTCTGATCTTCCACACCTTTTTCATACGCTCTATCACCTACTGCGAGTTCGCGAGCAGGACGGACAGGAAAAGTCCGACAGCAAGGAACCACGCGTGCATGGCATGGCGCGCCTCGGGCATGTTGACGATCAGGATGTTCTTCCTAGCTCTGGAGCTTGATCCAACCACCTCTTTCCCCGCACGCTGACGGAAGATGGCATCAGGGACTTCAACAGCGGCATGGCCATTGCCGTTGGTTGCCATCAGGCAAAAGCTCGAACAACTTGTGGGTATCAGAGTGAGAGTATATTCATTGGAAATTGGTCTATGATTTTTTTTAAGGATACGTCCCAGCAGACGTATCGGTTTCAAGAAGGAGAGGCCAAGCGGCCGAATACAACGCGTTATGGCACATGCGCCACAAACGCCACCCACCAAAGAAAAGAAAAGAAGGGATCACTCGCCAACCCTCCACCTCTCTACGGGACCTAACGTATCCCTAAACAACCCTGCCGCCCTCCAAAGGTCCGCTTCTGCTTCCACCATAGCGATCACAGTGTCCGCCGAAGGCGCGTGTCCCTCGAAGACCACACTGTTCCTGTGTCTCCACAAGCTCCAGCAAACCAAGGCTAAAGCTGTCCACAGGTCTTTCGCGTCCTTCCCTCTAGCTTCCTTCGACGAAAGCCACTCCACTAGCCGTCCCTGTGGGTCTGGGATCCAGTCCACCTTCCCCCACTTAAACAGGAAAGTGGTCCAGACTTCTCGGGCCAAGACACAACCAAGCAGAAGGTGGTTAATGCTCTCTTCCTCCTGGTCGCAGAAAGGGCAAGCGTCCGGACGGGGCAAGCCTCTCCTCCCTAGGCGATCAGCAGTCCAGCACCTATTCTTCAAGGCAAGCCACAAGAACACCTTACATTTGCTCGGGGCTCTCGACTGCCAAATCTGCCGAGCCCCCGCCATCTCTACCTTGCCAGCGAAGAAAGCCCTGTAAGCTGACCGAGCAGAGTACTGATGGCTGGCCTCCCAATTCCAACGGAAATCATCGACGACACCCTCAGAAAGGGTGAAAGCCGCCACGCTGTCAGCTAAGGACAGCAGCTCCGCAATCTCCACTGCGTTTAGGTCAGGGGGGACGTCTGTCAGCCAACCACCATCTATACCCTCGCTGACCAGCCTCGAGGCCCTAGCGCCTTTTGGTACCTTGCGGAGGATGCTCGGGGCTAAATCCCTCACACGCCCTCCAGGCAGCCACCTATCCGTCCAGAAAAAAGTAGATGTCCCATCTCCTACCACCGAGTTAGTCGCCGCCTCAAACAAAAGGTGGACCACTCGCGGTACCTGGATGTTGAATTCCTTCCACGGCTTCGTGCTATCAGTCCTGCTGAGCCAGAGCCATCTGGCTCGGAGCGCAAGATTCATCAACCGCAGATTCAGGACGCCAAGTCCTCCAAAATGTTTGGGCATACATACCCTCTCCCACGCCACCAGGCAGTGACCTCAATGGGCGTCCATGCGCCCTTCCCAAAGAAAACCCCGAATGATCTTCTCGATGGCAATCAACGTCTTCATCGAAAGGCCCAGAGACATCATAGCGAAGATGGAGACCGACGAAAGGGTCGTCCTGACCAATTCAAGGCGCCCCCCACGATTGAGAAACCTCGCGCGCCACTTCGGGAGGTGGCTAGCCACACTATCCACTAAGTATTGAAGTTGGGCTGCCGTCAACTTGCGGAGGGAGAGCGGAAGGCCAAGGTACCTCAACGGAAAAGGGAGCACTGGACAGCCCAACTCCTGCCACACTAGTGCTGCCTCAACGTCCCCACAGCGGATGAGGTGAGCTGAGCACTTGTCGATGTTCACCCTAAGCCCCGAGGCCTCTCCAAAATCTCCCACCAGTCGCGAGAAGACTTGGAGGTCCCTGGCAAAAGGTCTTAGGAACGTAACCACATCGTCGTACATCGAAGTCCGATGCCGCAACCCCGTATCCGCCAAACGGGCCAGCAAACCACAGGTTGTGGCAATCTCCACTAACAGGTGTAGCACCTCCATGACCAAAATGAAGAGCTGGGGGGACAGCGGATCCCCTTGCCGCAGTCCACGCCTGTTGAAAATCTTACCCCCAGGGTGTCCGTTAAGGAGGACCCGCGTGGATGCAGAAGATAACAAGGCGCAAATCGAACTGAGGAGCAGGTCCCCGAACCCCATCTTCCTCAACACCTCCAGGAGGAATGCCCAATCCACTGTGTCGAAAGCTTTGGTGATATCAAGCTTCAGGAGAACCGTGGGGACGCGCAGGCTGTGGAGCTTGCGTGCCGTGCTTCGCACCATCATGAAGTTGTCGTGAAGACATCTTCCACGCACAAACACGCTCTGATGTGCACCCACAAGCACTGGCAGGAAGGGGGCCACCCTAGACGCAACCACTTTCGGCACCAACTTGGCAAAGCCATGAATCAAGCTAATGAGCCTGAAGTCTCGCACCTCATCCGCTACCGCCTTTTTTGGCAATAAGGTGATGAGCGCCTGGTTCACCGAACTAAAACCACGGGCGTCATGGCGGGAGAGCGAGTCGAAAGCCGCCATGACATCGCCCTTGATGATCCCCCAACATGCCACATATAATCTATTGGAGAACCCGTCTGGTCCGGGGCATTTGTCCAGCGGCATACTTCTAATGGCGTTCCACACCTCCTCCTCCGAGAAGGCAACCTCAAGGTGGGTGAGGTCCACAATAGGGAGCCGCAGGAAGTCTAGGTCAAGAGAGACCTCCCTGTCCACTTCCGTCCCGAGGAGGCTGTCGAAGAAGGAGTCCACGGCCTCGGCCTTGACTTCGTGGTCAGTCTGTCGAACCCCGTCCACCACCAGATGGCCAATGAAATTCTGCCTCCGTCTGTGGCTCGCATGTAGGTGAAAAAACTTGGTGCAAGCATCTCCCTCCCTCAGCCATAGTACTCTCGCCCTCTGCCTGGCCATCGAGCGCTCCGGGGAGGCCAGCCCGAGGAGCTTCCCTTTTAGAACTCTCCTCAGCCCCCTCTCAGCCTCTGAGAGAGCTCTAGACTCCATCGCCACATCAAGTCGCAGAATCAACTCGTTGGCCATCAGAATCTGCAACTTGATATTGCCAATGAAACGACAGCTCCAACGCGACAAGCATTTGGCCGTAGCCCGAAGCTTGAGATCCAACCTCTTGAAGGGGTTTATCTCGTGGCCCACCGAAGACCACGCCTCCTGCACCACGTCCAGGAACCCCTCCGCATTTGTCCAGAAGGACTGAAACTGGAATCTACGCCCTATCCAAAGATCTGGGGCCAAGCTCAAAACAAGGGGGCAGTGATCAGATGGCCCCGATGAATCGACCGAGAGGAAGGCATCCGGGAACCAGCCTTCCCAATCCACGGTCGTGAAGACCCTGTCAAGCTTCTCCAAGGTCGGTTGTTGACGCTCATTTGACCAAGTGAAGCATCGACCATTGAGATAAACCTCTTTCAGCTCCAACAGAGACAAGGTTCGTCGAAATCTACCCATCATTGCACGGTGGAGAACACCCTGGTTCTTATCCTCCGGGTCCACAATGAGGTTAAAGTCCCCTGCCACCATCCACGGAACTGCATGGAGGTCCCTCACATCTTTTAGTTCCTGGAGGAAAGCCTGCTTCGTAGCAGGACTCTGAGGACCGTAGACTCCAGTGAACCACCACGCTGGTCCTCCCCCTATCGACACGCTTGCTGTCAAGGCATTGGTCGACAAGTGTGGATTTGAGATCGTCACAAACTCGGACTGCCACGCAAGTAAGATCCCGCCACGGGTCCCCAAAGCCGGTAGGTAGAAAAAACTATCGAAAGCCGCCCCAAGACATTCACACACTATCTGTGCTGTAACCAACTCCAGCTTGGTCTCCTGCAGGCAAACAATCTTGGCCCCGATGGCCGACATCGCCTGACAAATTACCGCTCGTCTAGCCACCGAATTGAGTCCACGCGCATTCCAAATGGCAATTACTAAGTTCAGATCCAACATAGTTCCAGGATTACAACTCAGCAGAACAAAATAGAAAAGGAGGGAGAGAGCAAAAACAACAGGCCTCTAAACACGGTAGTCCACCGGAAAGTCATCAGACAGAGGCAGCGCCTCGGGCATCCACCCAAACAGACTCAGAATCACGTCGATGTGCTGCTGCGACAGTGGCTGCCTGAAAAGCTCCAGGTACGCGCCCAACGCCTCCTCACCGATGGTCTCCCCCTCCCTCGCAATCTGCAGACGCGTGATCAGCTCTCTCTGCTGGCGCTTGACCGGCGTCCCTGAGGTGAACTTGCTCTTCTGCCTGCTGCTGCGCCGAACAGGTCCAGTGTGTATCCTCTTCGCACGGCTACGCTTCACTGGCCTGTGCAGGATCGGCGTCACGGGCTTGGCCGCACATGCCCGGAACTGGTCGAGATCAAGGACCTCGCCATCCATGACCGCCAATGGTCCGTCGAGGGCCAACTGACGGGCAGGCACCACTGGCATCTCTCCCTCCCCTCTCTCCACGCTGACCGCGAAGTAGTCAAGCACTGACACCGGGGATCCGCAAAGCGCCACACCGGGAGGCGTCCAAGGTGGGGAACCAAAGGATCCACAACAGACAGAAGAGAGCAAGCCTACCGAGGACAGGAGCAGCTCATCTCTTGTTGTGGAAACCTTGTCCACATGTGACAAACCCTCAACCACTTCCACGGGCGAGGTACCACCCAACCCAATTTGAAAATTGGAGGAAGCTTCCTCCCTCTCCACTTGCCTGCTACGGTACAAGACTTGGTCGCTTGGTCCAACAGCAGACAAAAGCAGTCCAACTGCACCCTCTACAGAGCACGGACCAGCAGGCTGCAGTCCAACTGCACCCTCTACAGAGCACGGACCAGCAGGCTGCAGCAATCTGTCGCGGCCTTCTTTTTCCTTTACACGTTGCACTTCCGTAGTGGGCAAGGAAGCCTCCAGTACCATTGGATCCCAACGTGTAGGCTCAACGGGAAGCCCACCACCCATTAGCTGAGAGTCCGGACAAACCTCTAGTGGGGCCCGCCACGACACCGCCGCCACGTCACCATCTTCCACCTTCAGCTGCAGCGCCGCGTCTGACCTGCTCTGGCCGCCGCAACCACCGCCGCCAGACCCCCCTGCACCTCCGCCGCCGCGCCAGCGCTCGCTGTCGCGGACACCGCGGACGGACGGTTCTCCACGGCCTGGAGTGCGCGAGTCCGTGCGAGATTCACGGCCCGCTCCACCATGACCACCATGGCCGCCACCGCCGAGTCCACCATCACGACCATCTCCACCCAAATCAGGCGAAGGGGAACGGGATCGGGATCGTGGCGCGTTCAGCATGTCCTCCACGCGAACCACCGAGAGCCTCACCACATACTTGAGGAGATTCTTCTCCAATGGCAGCAGCGCCTCGCCCGGCAAGACCAAACCTTCGTCTTCCTCCATTGCACCGTTAGGTTCCTCAATCCAGAGCTCTTTCTCGGCGAGGACGCGGTCCAGGTCATTGAGCCAAGCAACGAACTCGAACCGACGCATATCATCGCAGCTGGCCGTGCTACCCGCGACGCTCTCAATCCAAACCGCCGACCCGAGCAGCACCGTCGCTGTTGCCAGCTTCCACGCATGGGCGGGGATGCCGACCAGCTCAATTGACGCACGATACCGCATACTGCAGGCTACCGCTTGAAGCTGCCGATTCCATGGAGAGAAGCGGAGAGTGAAACCTCGCCCGTCCACAACTCCGGCCGCCGCGACTTCGTCTCTGATGCGCCGGCTGGTGAAAGCAAACAGGAAATCAGCCGGCCAGTACTGGTGCGTGCTGAAGTTGCCCTCTGCCCTGGGAACGGCTTCTCCAACCGCACGGTCAGATTCTTCCGGCGAGATGTGCGTGCGGCCACCGGACACGAACGCCACGAGGCTCCACCTCAGGGCCGCTTCTGCACGGTCAATCTCCTCGGAGCGGGGCAGGACGACGATCTCACGACGGGGAGCCACATCAGCAATAGCGCCGCCCCTCTCAGGCCTCGCCGGCTCCGGCGCGCCCGTATCGCGGCTCGGACGCAGCGGCGGGAAATCACCGCGCTCGAACCGGTCTCCAGCCCGTGCGAGACCGCCACGGTGGTGCTCGCCACGCCCAATAGAGGGCTTTCCACGACGCTCAACACGACGCCGGTCCCCGCCTTGAGACGGCTCGTCCAGGCGCTCCTCGCCGCGCCCGAGCTCCGTGCCCCGTTCCTCCAATCGACGCTCCACCCCACGGCGGTGCTCACCACGCCCAAGAACGGGCTCTCCACGACGCTCGTCAGGGGGCCGCTCCCCGCGTCTCCACGGCTCTCCATGGCGCTCCTCGCCGCGCCCGTGGTCTGCACGGTGGTCGTCGGCCCGACGTTCCCCGCGCCGCTCACGGTCACGTCCGGCGACCAGCACGGGGGCGCCGCCAAGGTGCGCGTCACCGCGCGCGTGAGGCGCACCCCCCACACGCGAGGCCACGGATTCGGGACCGCCCCGCGGCGAGGCCGGCACCCGGACGCCAATCCTCTCATGAATGGCAGCACGTCCCTCCTCCACGCCCCATCGGCCCTCTATAGCACACGTCGACTCCGGCTCCGGCAGGCGTCGCACAAGGCACTGCCGGGCGAGGTGGCCCTCCCCCTTGCACCGGAGGCAGACTGTCGGGTTCGTGCAGTCGCGGGAGATGTGGCCGGGGCGCGCACAGTTGAAGCAGCAGCCCGCCAAGTCGGGGGGAAGGTCGTCGCGGATGACCAGCGCCGGCAGCTGCTCGCCACGACGCCGCTTCTGCCCCCCTCCCCGCACCTAGGGACGGGGATCGCCATCCGCGGCCGGAGCCGGTGGGGAACGAGCCCGCGGCGGCGCTTCTGGAGCAGGGACCCGCACAGCGGCAGCCGGAGCAGAGGTCGCCGCAGCGGAGGTCGGGGAAGGCGAACGGACCGGCGAGCGTGCCGCCGGAGGGGAGCCGCTGCGCAACACCTCACAGTAGGAGCGCACGGAGCCCACGTCCTCCTCCGACGAGTAGTCAGCCCACCTCCTCGCCTCAGAGGAAGTCGGGGTCGGCTCCGAAGGGCCTGGGGTCGAGGCCGGAGCGGGAGAGTCCATCGATTGAGAGCGGAGCTAAGGGGAGGTGGGCAGCGGGGAGGTGGCCGCCGGAGCCGGAGTGGCCGCCGGCGTGGGGCTGGGTGGACGCCGCCGCCGGAGTGGCAGGGTGCGGTGGGAGCGGAGCGGGCGGCTCAGGGCTCAAACCCTAGATTCACGGACGTTCCAGACCTCTCTCTTGCGAGTGGGATTGTTTAGGTGAGGGGAGGTGGCCGCCGGAGCCGGAGTGGGGCTGGGTGGACGCCGCCGCCGGAGTGGCAGGGGGCGGTGGGAGCGGAGCCACAGTGAAATGGGATTTCTAAATTAATCTCAGTTTTAGTGCTAGCTGCTCCTGAGGTCTGTGATTTAGCTCCTCCTCATCACCATCTGATATAGGTCCTTCTTCCTGCATCAAATGGCCCTCGTTAATAGCCAAATTAATCTCCGTAAATGGCCTCCAATTGCTCTGTGCGACCAGAGACATTGGCTCTGATTTCTCCTCCTCTTCACGCTTGCTATTAACGATGGCCGAATTAGTCTCCAGCGTGATTGCCGGTCCAGGATCTGGCGTGACGTTGTGGCCGCCATAAAGATAGCGAGTAATCCTCGCCCTGAGCTCCGTGATTTGGGCTGAACGATCTGTGGAATTTGGGGTCTTTTGTCTGCCTAGGCTTTTGATCTTGGCTAGGTAATCACATAAAATTGGGATGGGCAGGTTGCTGGGTTTCTTGGGGTTGCGTGGTGGGGTGGAGGGTAGGAGATTTTGGGTTTCAGTCGGTGTCTGGTAGCGTCGGATTGGAATCGCCTCAGAGTCGCCTCCCGCAGGGGATAGGAGATGAACAGTCATGGTCGTCTCGTTTACAAACCTACTTGAACATGATACTACACGTATGCGAGCACTCAAAAAGAAACACCAACTCTAGGGTTCCACCCTTCTTGACTATGTGCCACTTCATACAATATTATTAGCATCTGAAAGGAACATTTGATTGAAACAAAAAGTTCATTCCAATCCATTCGTTGTAGAAATCACTATGGGCATGGTTGCGCGTACAGTAACATGCTAGTAACATGCTACGCAACAAACACAAATTCTACTATGAAGATACAAGTAACAAGGGTTTTAATAACAGGGGTGCTAATGATCTAACTGTAAATTCGTTACCAACACCGTTGAAACGAAATAAGTGTTGATGAGAAGTTGATGAAGCATCTGGAGTATTCCCTCATCTAAGCCTAGCCGGGAGAATATTGCAGATTCTTCGTGTCCAGCCTTGATCCAACAGAGAGATAGGATCTACAGTTTCTTACGACAAACCCCTATGAGAATTTGCACACATTCATCAGATCTAGTTCATGGCATCGTAGTTGCAACACGATCTCCGTTGGTGTATATGAAGGTGTGGAGATCTCAACACATGAGGAAGAGCGATATTAGATCTAGATCTAACAGAGAGGAATACCAATCACATTGGTAGAAGATCTAAACCAACTAGACAAAGACTCTAATTAGATCTTGTTTAAATCTAGAGAAACAAGTCTCCAAAACTTTATCTCACTCAAAGGGGGATGGTTTTATATCTAGTACTACAGGGGTAGGCTGTCTTGGTGGAGGGGAAAACCTCACCGAACCAACCTAGATCAAAACGATCTCCTCCTCGTACGTGTGAGCAGGCCAACAATATGGCCCAAGTGAGCGATCGATCGAGGTTGACTGAGCCCACCTCGGCAGCTACCTTAGGCCTAGTCAGGCCAGCCCGCCTGGCCACCGCTGGCTCTAGCGCCCTCGCGTGCTAGGCTGCTCGTGCGTTTAAAATTTCGGGAAAAAGGGTCAGACCCGCTGGAAAAGATCGATTTGGGGTTTCTTCCTTGACATGCCCTAGACGTGTTTTGTTGGCTCGATGTGAGCCATAACGTGGACATCTTATGGGCAATCAAACGGCTTGTTTTTTACTGGCTCGATGCGAGTCAAAGAACTTTCAGGCTACGCACCGTTAATTCTGCTTCTCTACCAGTAGGGCCGAGAGCTCATTTTTTTAGAAACACAGTAACAACGCAAGTGCTCATATACACGCACACACACTCATCCACGCACACCCTACCCCTATGAGTATCTCCGAGAGACTGAGCCGGCGGGTCAGGTTTTGAGATTGATGAAGTCACCTGTCGGGGGGCTGCCCCCGGGGTAGGGCAGAACCCGGGACGGATCAACGTCCTAGCTACAGGAGTTGGCCTTTGGACAGTGCGAAGGGCTGCCCCCTTGGTACACTGAAGAGGCAGTCTGACCTTTCGGCGGTGGCTAAGGACAAAGTGTCTGTTGGAGACTTCAGGGGTCATCTGGGGAGACTATAAATAGACCCCATGCCCTGAGAGCGGCATAAGCATCGGCAGAGGGTTCCTCTAAGAACCAGTTTCTCGAAGATGTCTTTGGGTAGAGCCTAAGACATCTTCGTGAAACTGGGCCTAAAGATACTTCTCTTGTGTAGCATCCCGGATACTAGATGGAACCCGGTGTTGGCATGAGAAATCATCCGACATGTGCTTATCTCGGATACAGCCAATATGGTCCCGGGGAGAGGAGAACCGGGTGGCCCACCCAGGTATCCCGGGTTAAGTCTAACCGGCTTACTTATGTCAGATGTGGATACCTATCTTTGGCATGCAGGAATAGGGTGCAGGACTCCCAGAGCGAGAAACCGACATCCGACATGTCGGGCAAAGGTCAATGAGCAGGGCCAGGCTTTCCGCCTGACACGGGGGAAATCATATCCCTCCTGACACGGAAGCATAGTCACCTCCCGCCTGACACGGGGGCGTGTCAGCCGGTACGACGCCGCCATGACAAGACAGGGCATGCCTAGGCCAGCAATCCGGAAAAGGCTACTAGGCACGGGCGATGACATGTCGTGTCTCTGACAGGGGGACAATGATCAACCAGGACGGCGAACGCAGTACTTTCCGGCATGATGACTGCAGGCTATGCCGGATAGCTCGGCGTCTAGGTCGCACTAGCCGGTGTCGACATTACCGTTGGCCAGCTCGGATCTGACCGGTGGGACCCGGTCGGATTAGGGTTTCCGGTGGTTCCGGTAGGAACTCTATAAAAGGCGCCATAACTCCTTCTGTGGAGGGACGACAAACTTTTGTGCCAAAACTATAGTCTCATTTACTCCTAGTGCATTTACTTCCTCTCTCTCTCTCTCTCTCTAGTTCATCCAGTTCATCATCGAAACAGCTCAAGGAGCAGCTTGTAGATCTTGTGACATCCATATATTGTGAGGGAAGGCAGGAGTAGGGGTCTTACCTCCTCACGAGGGCCAAGAACCTGGGTACATCGTGTGTGTTGTTGTGCCTTCATGCATTTGCGTGCGGTTTGGAGATGTTTGTGTGCATCTTTCGGTGTTCTTGAGTGTTCTTGAGGTTCTTCCTTTGCCTCCTCCCGGACTTAGCCATTCTCGCGTGTGTCTTGGAGTTCCTTCCTGTGTGAGCTTCTCAGCTCGCTAGCCCTCCCCGGATCCACCAGCGTCCATCGGCCCCACAAATTAGCCATCCTATGGCATCTGCCGTGATACCACCACGACAGTTGGCACCCACCATGGGGCCGACAGAGGCGCTGGCTGGTGTAAACATCAGGACGGGTTCCGGCATCCACTATGTCGGAGAGTGACTCCCACGGAACAGGGATAGTCACACCCTGAAGAGTAGTTCAAGAAGGGGATTGAACACGGAGGTCAAACGACCCTCGAGAGACACGACGACGGTGCTCGCCGGGCCTGGAGAGGAACACCCACGACAGAGATAGACACCGGCCCGTGAAGGGGATCGTGTGCAGAAAACAAAAAATTTCCTACCGACGATATCCTAAAAGCATGCCAAGATCTATTCTATGCAGATATAGTAGTACGAACGGAGATCGGAATACGTACCCTTGTAGACCGAAAGCGGGGATTACGTTCCCGCACAAACGTTGTCGATGAAGACCGACGAAGCCGACCTCAAGGTCGTGTAGAGGAAGCAGGCTTCCGAGTACCGCTAGCGCAGCACCTCGCAGGGAGTCGCACACGTACGGTGGAGACGACGGCCTCCGAAGCTCCAGTCCAGGACGAGCAGCGGATGACTTGGACTGGAACACCAGCAGCGCGGCAGCGGGCTATGGTGGAGGAGATCCACTTGCTCTGCTCGGCGCGGCTCCAACTTGGGAACCACGAGATCGAGAGAGAAATCGGGAATTAATTGGTGAATTAAAAGGCTGGGGGTGCCCCTTCTTATATAGGCTCCCAGGGGGAGCCAACCTTGCCAGCCAGGCAATGTGGGACTATCCCCACATGTCTGGTGCGGCTAGGCTTGGTGCGCCGGCCCCCTGGTGGGCCCCTTGGCCCATCCAGGACGGCCACCAAGGCCCCCACCGAATCCCCTAGGGATTTTTCCCCTCTTGGGCCTTCTTTCGACCAGAAGGCCCATTTAGGAAATCAGCCTAAATAAATTCGAAAATAAATATATAAAATCATATTTGCATATTAATAACACTAATTAATATCAAACATAATATATATAATTTTTCCCAGCTCCGAAAACTCTTTCGGCGCTGCCCGATCTCCATCGGACCCCTCCCGGGACGCTCCCGGTGATCTCCTTCCTTTCCGGTTGTCTTGTCGAAACCTCTTAAGTGTGTTACCCTAGCGGTTCGATATAATATCAGGTATGACCAAGACTCCTCAATGATCAACGACTAACTCGTAGGCCTGGACCCCATGAATTAATCCCTGAGATATAACGAATGACTTTCATCTATCAAACCTGAACGTAAAGTCTTAGACCTTTTGCCATAGCGACACTTAGCACGTCCGAGCGTCGTTCCATAGATATCTCCATCCCTAATCCCGACCTCGTTACCGACGACGCTATCTTCTACTCGTTCATGATCTCATGTCTCCGTGACCTAGTCACATGCTTGCAAGCTCATTAGACATGATCTCACCGAGTGGGCCCGAGAGTATCTATCCTGCTATGCGGACTGGCAAATCCCGCTCTTGACCCCTCGTCTTAACTACTCCTTTCCGATACCCAAAAGTATCACCGTTATTGTCATACTAAATAAGATACGACGTTTGGTGCAATCAAACTATCTTCCGGGAATAACAATAAGAGTTGATCTCACGGTCAAAGGCGTAACGACTACGTTCTCCAAATCTGGGTATGTCCATCACATCGCTCTCCAGCGATATGACTCTCATTGCCAACCGGCGCCATGCCCCATGACCGGGAAACCTCGATCATCAATCGCGCAACGAAACTAGTCTTAGTAGAGGCTACTAGGGACCTGGTTGTTTACGTATCACACCCGCATTAATGTTTCCGCTTAATACGGTTCTAGCATGACACAAAAACATATTATGAACAAACGAGATATGATAAAGAATACACTTTATTAATTGCCTCTAGGGCATATCTCCTTCAGTCTCCCACTTGCACTAGAGTACAACTTAATCTAGATTACAACTTGGTAAAAGCTTAACACCCATAGCTAACTGGTGTTGTTCATGCTTATCAAGCGGGAGAGGCTTCGTCAGTGGATCTGCCACATTCAGATCCGTATGCACTTTGCAAATCTTCACATCGCCTCCTTGTACGTACTGACGTACCACATGGAAGCGTCGGAGAATGTGTTTGGCGGTGGAGTGAGACCTTGGCTCCTTGGCGTTCGCAATGGCACCCGTATTGTCGCAGAAGAGGATCACGGGGTCTTGCACGCTTGGGAACACTCCAAGTTCGATGACGAACTTCCTCAGCCACACAGCTTCATTCGCGGCCTCGTAGGCAGCAATGTACTCCGACTCCATTGTAGATTGTGCGACTATGGGTTGCTTCCCACTTCTCCAGCACACGGCGCCTCCATTCACCTTGAACACGTAACCTGTCTGTGACTTACAGTCATCGGGGTCTGAGCAGAAACTTGCATCTACGTAACCCGTTACGCCAAGTTCTTCATCGCAGCCACCATACACAAGGAACATTTCCTTTGTCTTATTGAGATACTTAAGAATGCTCTTAACAGCTACCCAATGCGGCATTCCAGGATTACTCTGGAACCGGCTTGTCAAACTTAGAGCTAATGCCACATCCGGTCTAGTACTCAACATTGCATACATGATCGATCCTATGGCTGAAGCATAAGGATGTTTCGTCATTTCGGCCTTACCCAGTTCCGTCACCGGACACTGCGCCTTACGCAATATCTTATTCTTGATAACCGGCAGAGAACCCTTCTTTGCCTTCTCCATACGGAAACGCTTCAGTATTTTATCAAGATAAGTACTCTGACTTAGTGCTAATAGGCACCTTGATCTATCGCGATAGATTTTTATGCCTAAAACATACGCAGCTTCTCCTAAGTCCTTCATGGAAAACTTACTGTTTAAATATTCCTTCACGATATTCAGAAGTTCCACATCATTCCCTATTAGCAATATGTCGTCAACATACAGTGCTAAGAACACAACCGAGCTCCCACTCATTTTCTTGTAAATACAGGTCTCTTCCACATTCTGGATAAATCCAAAACCTTTGATTACCTCATCAAAGCGAAGATTCCAGCTCCGAGATGCCTGCTTCAATCCATAGATGGATCGCTGAAGCTTGCACACCTTGTTAGCATTTCCTGGATCGACAAAACCTTCCGGCTGTACCATGTACAACTCTTCCTCAATGTTTCCATTCAGGAAGGCCGTTTTGACGTCCATCTGCCAGATTTCATAATCATAGTAGGCAGCTACCGCTAACAAAATCCGAATAGACTTAAGCATCGCTACCGGTGAAAAAGTTTCATCGTAGTCAATTCCATGAACTTGTCGGAAACCCTTTGCGACAAGCCGAGCTTTATAGACGGTCACATTACCATCAACATCAGTCTTCTTCTTAAAGATCCACTTATTCTCGACGGCCTTGCGCCCTTCGGGAATATCCACCAAAGTCCACACTTTGTTATCATACATGGATCCTATTTCGGATTTCATGGCTTCAAGCCATTTCTCGGACTCTAGACTCTCCATCGCCTCCTTCTAGTTCGTAGGTTCGTCTTGCTCGACTAGCATGACGGTGCAAACCATGTTGCCGTACCATTCTGGTGGGATCCGAGATCTACCAGACCTACGAGGTAGAACATCTTCCTCGACAGTTTCTCCCACTCCTTCCACGGAGGACGTTTCCTGAATTGCTTCCGTTGCGCCACTCGGAATCTCGAGTTCAGGATCAACGATTTCATCGAGGTCTACCTTCCTCCCACTTACTCCTTTCGCGAGAAACTCCTTCTCTACAAAGGTACCGGTCTTCGCGACAAAAGTTTTGCCCTCAGCTTGGTTGTAGAAGGTGTACCCAACGGTTTCCCGCGGATATCCTACAAAGACGACTTTCTCCGACTTCGGTTCGAGTTTGTCGGGCTGTAGTTTCTTAACGTACGCCTCACAACCCCAAACCTTCAGAAACGATAACTTAGGCTTTTGGCCATACCATAATTCATACGGCGTCGTTTCAACGGATTTGGACGGAGCCCTATTTAAAATGAATGCGGCTGTTTCTAACGCATAACCTCAGAAGGACACTGGCAGATCGGTAAGAGACATCATAGATCGGACACTATCCAGTAGAGTACGATTACGTCGCTCGGACACACCGTTACACTGCGGCGTTCCGGCGGGCGTAAGTTGGGGCACTATGCCACAACTCTTCAGATGTGTGCCAAACTCAAAACTCAAGTACTCTCCACCGCGATCGGACCGGAGATGCTTGATTTTCCTATTAAGCTGATTCTCAACTTCACTCTGGAATTCTTTGAACTTTTCAAACGTTTCAGACTTGTGTTTCATCAAATAGATATAACCGTATCTACTCAAGTCATCAGTGAAGGTGACGAAGTAACGATAACCATTGCGTGTCGAAACGCTCGTCGGTCCACACACATCTTATTGTATGATCCCCAACAAATCTGACGCCCGTTCAACGAAAACTTTGAACGGTGTCCTGGTCATTTTGCCCATGAGGCATGGTTCGCATGTATCGAGGGATCCGAAATCCAACGAGTCCAAGAGTCCATCGGAGTGGAGTCGCTTCATGCGCTTTATACCAATATGACCAAGACGGCAATGCCACAAAAACATGGCGGTATCGTCACTACACTTAATCCGTTTGGCTTCTATGTTATGGATGTAAGTACTACGATCGAGATTCAACAAGAATAAACCGTTATTCTCGGGAGCATCAACATAAAAGATATCATTCATATAAATAGCACAATTGCTTGACACTGATTTAAATGAATAACCGTCTTGTAACAGGCAAGACCCACTTATAATGTTTACACTCAAGGATGGCACAAAATAACATTTATTTAAAACCAAAACTAATCCCGATGGTAGATGCAGAGGGAGCGTGCCGACAGCCACCACGTCGACTCTCGATCCGTTGCCGACGCGCATCGTCACCTCATCCTTCGCCAGCCGCCTTCTATTCCGTAACTCCTCCTGAGAGTTACATATATGAGCAACAGAACCAGTATAAATACCCACGTATTGCTCCGGGCGGATGTAAGGTACACATCTATAACATGTATATCAAATATACCTTGCTCTTTGTCGACCGTGTTGCCATACTTCTTATCCTCCAGATACTTGGGACAGTTGCGCTCAGGTGATCCGATGGTCACCACCATCTTCTTCAGCTTGATTTCTAATTCGGCCACTTCGAGCATCTTCAGGATTTCCGACAGGGGTTTTGACGTCCCTTTCATGCCGTAGTCCACGATGGCGTTCTTATAGCTAGGGGGCAGAGAAATCAGCGCCCTATCAATAACCACCTCCTCTGGGATCACACTTCCCAGATCACTCAGAAGTCGAGCGCAGCCAAACAACTTGGCCAAGTGCTCACTAATATTGTCGTGCTCTTCCATCTGGGCTGAGAAGAAAAGCACAGATGCCTCGTACCTCTCAGCATTGACTTGTCGTGCAAAAACAACCATGAGTTCAGTGATTATATCATAAGCACCCTTGTTCATGAAGCGGGTTTGCAGGTCAGCCTCCATGGCAAAGAGCATGCCACTCTGGACATAAGAAGAAATCTCCGCCTTGACCCCATGGACAATCCTTTCGATTTCCGGGGCGGTGCTTGGAAGATCACCTAAGGGGGCATCAATGATGTAGGCCACCTTGTGGGTTTCAAGGATGGACTTCAGATCGCGGAACCAGGACACGAAGTTAGACCCATCGGTCTTAAGCTTCTCTTTCTCAATGAACAGGTTTAGGTTAAAGGAGGGGTGAGACATCTACAATGGAATTTGCAACAACATAAGACTTTGTTCATAATAATTGTGAGTTATAGTATTTTAGAAAATAACTAACATAACTCCCACTCAAACGAACATCCCTCCTGGTCGTTTAAGCGATTACACGACCCCCATCCATTGCACCACCCCTCATCATCAAAGCCGGCGGCACAACTTAAAGAGTAGACAAAATCGTCCGCCACACCAATTTTGTGACTCGTGCTCGACCTTTCGGTCTTCCTGTTCCGAGGCCATACCTCTGAGTATGCTAGGCTCGCCACCAAAGACCTCCACGCTGACGCTTGTGCAACATGGCTTACACCCACCGTATGCGAACGAAGATATGTCTGACACCCGATCATCACGGCCTGCCTCATAACGTAGAACTTTCTTGGTGGTGCGCGTTGGAGGAAGAACACTAGTGGTATTTTGAAGGGATCATCTTATTCAGCTACCGCCGTGTAACTAATGTATACTATACACACAATCACACAAAATAAGATGCACACAAAACATCAAATGTAATGCAATGTGATATAGTCCATCGCGCCATGGTCTTCTTGGCGCCCGCAGTTTATAAACAGTTTAATAAACCTACCTTGACCATATCACATAGCCCCTGCAAAATAAAGTTAGACGCTTCTACTTTATCTTTTGCATATTTTACGTGGCTTGGGGCTTTGGTAAATAGAACCGCTTCATACCTACGAATCTTATAACCACAACAACAATCCAATAATTGCATGTTTAAGCATCCCTTTCGGACCCTCCATTGAAAATGCGAAGACCAACTAAAGAGAGAGAAACTGACACCCGCCAGCCACATATACGGTACAAGCCGTATGTCAGTAGTGGAACCAGTCTCGCGTAAGCGTACGCGTAAAGTCGGTCCGGGACGCTTCATCAACTCAATGCCACTGGAATACACAAGTGCACGCTAGAGGGTAGCAAATAACAGGAACGGTGCCCCCGTGCAGAGCACGGGTTCTAACAGCGTACAGCTATATCTACGATAGATCGGCTCTGATACCACTGAAGGGGATCGTGTGCAGAAAACAAAAAATTTCCTACCGACGATATCCTAAAAGCATGCCAAGATCTATTCTATGCAGATATAGTAGTACGAACGGAGATCGGAATACGTACCCTTGTAGACCGAAAGCGGAGATTACGTTCCCGCACAAACGTTGTCAATGAAGACCAACGAAGCCGACCTCAAGGTCGTGTAGAGGAAGCAGGCCTCCGAGTACCGCTAGCGCAGCACCTCGCAGGGAGTCGCACACGTACGGTGGAGACGACGGCCTCCGAAGCTCCAGTCCAGGACGAGCAGCGGAAGACTTGGACCGGAACACCAGCAGCGCGGCAACGGGCTATGGTGGAGGAGATCCCCTTGCTCTGCTCGGCTCCAACTTGGGAACCACGAGATCGAGAGAGAAATCGGGAATTAATTGGTGAATGAAAAGGCTGGGGTGCCCCTTCTTATATAGGCTCCCAGGGGGAGCCAACCTTGCCAGCCAGGCAATGTGGGACTATCCCCACATGCCTGGTGCGGCTAGGCTTGGTGCACCGGCCCCCTGGTGGGCCCCTTGGCCCATCCAGGCCGGCCACCAAGGCCCCCACCGAATCCCCTAGGGATTTTTCCCCTCTTGGGCCTTCTTTCGACCAGAAGGCCCATTTAGGGAAATCAGCCTAAATAAATTCGAAAATAAATATATAAAATCATATCTGCATATTAATAACACTAATTAATATCAAACATAATATATATAATTTTTCCCAGCTCCGAAAACTCTTTCGGCGCTGCCCGATCTCCATCGGACCCCTCCCGGGACGCTCCCGGTGATCTCCTTCCTTTCCGGTTGTCTTGTCGAAACCTCTTAAGTGTTTTATCCTAGCGGTTCGATATAATATCAGGTATGACCAAGACTCCTCAATGATCAACGACTAACTCGTAGGCCTGGACCCCATGAATTAATCCCTGAGATATAACGAATGACTTTCATCTATCAAACCTGAACGTAAAGTCTTAGACCTTTTGCCATAGCGACACTTAGCACGTACGAGCGTCGTTCCATAGATATCTCCATCCCTAATCCCGACCTCGTTACCGACGACGCTATCTTCTACTCGTTCATGATCTCATGTCTCCGTGACCTAGTCACATGCTTGCAAGCTCATTAGACATGATCTCACCGAGTGGGCCCGAGAGTATCTATCCTGCTATGCGGACTGGCAAATCCCGCTCTTGACCCCTCGTCTTAACTACTCCTTTCCGATACCCAAAAGTATCACCGTTATTGTCATACTAAATAAGATACGACGTTTGGTGCAATCAAACTATCTTCCGGGAATAACAATAAGAGTTGATCTCACGGTCAAAGGCGTAACGACTACGTTCTCCAAATCTGGGTATGTCCATCACATCGCTCTCCAGCGATATGACTCTCATTGCCGACCGGCGCCATGCCCCATGACCGGGAAACCTCGATCATCAATCGCGCAACGAAACTAGTCTTAGTAGAGGCTACTAGGGACCTGGTTGTTTACGTATCACACCCGCATTAATGTTTCCGCTTAATACGGTTCTAGCATGACACAAAAACATATTATGAACAAACGAGATATGATAACGAATACACTTTATTAATTGCCTCTAGGGCATATCTCCTTCAGCCCGTACCCAGGTTCACAGCCCTGAGGAGGAGGTAACACCGCTACTCCTTCTTGTCTGTATTGCACTGCAGATGTTACGGTACAATTGAGCTTGCCGAGGGCTCTCTTGAGGCAGTTCGTGCTTGGAGAGGGACGCAATGGTCGTCTTCCTCCTCAAGCCGAAGGCTATCCTACTAGCTGGGCAAATGTTTACAAGTGTTTAGCACGCAATTGGCCGACCCCTTGCTACGGTGGAGCTCTCCCTCCTTTTATAGGTAGCACGGGCTTCTTCCTTGCGCAGGGCGCCCGAGGTGGGCTCCCAGACTTCAGTGGCGAGGGGGAGTTGGAGTCCACCGTTGCCGATTCCTCCATGGACACGGTCCATCAGAGACAAAGTTGGGCGCGGTGGCCGACATGCTGCAGACCACGCAATACGACTCGCTGGGGCTGCATTAATCGTGGTGGAGCCCACGATGACGATCTTCTTGAAGCGTTGCGCCGTCCAGCCGCTTTATCACCAGAGAGGAAAGTCCCAGCTGTCCTGGCGCAGGCGGCGCAACTTTATTGACTCCTTTATCACCAGAATGGCAATTGGAGTGCTCGCATCACTTCTGCGGCCGCTGCAGAGGCCATGTCCGCCCTGCAGCACTTCCTTGGCCGTGAAGCTTCTCCACACGGCTGAAGTGGCCTGCGGAGGAATTCATGTTGACTTCTCTCCAGGCGGGTGGAGCCTCGGGAGAGTCTCTTGAAGCGCAGGTCCTCTTCAGGCCTTCGCTTCCTCTTCAGTCCCTCAAGAGAAGTTGCCTGTCGAGGGTCTCTCCAAGCGGTGGCTTGGTCCTTAGTCTTTTCGTCTGATCTGCCCGCGTGTGATGCCTGGAGAGAGTGGGCTCTGCACAACCCAGTCCTTACTGGGCTGACAGTAGCCCCTGGGCCCGCGATGGGCGCGGCTGAGCCCATGGGCACAGACAGAGCGTCGCGGGTCCAAAATGTCCGGCCGGCCCGAGCCACGCGTCGCTTAGACGAGTAACGGGTGCGCACGATCTGGGGCGTGCGCAGTGGGGGGTCCCACTACGCCCCGGTAAGTGCTCCTAGAAGGGACATAAAGCCTGGGCGTCGGAGCAGGGAGCCGTTACTGTTTCCATTCCTTCTCGCAGAAGCCTCCTCCATTCTCGAGCTCTCCGGTCCCGCTCTCTAGCGCTCTCTTCTCCTTTCGCCTCCAGCGACACACCGAACTCCGGCGATGAGTCCTGCCAAGAACAAAGGCAAGGCTGTCCTACCAGGCGGTGCCAGACAAGGTTGCGCACGGCGCTGCGCTGCTCGGGGTGCGCGTCAACGACAAGACGCTCACCAAGGTCCGCTACCTGGTGGCGGACCGTGTAACAACCCATTTGTAACTTTCCAAAAGGTGTGCTTGTTTGTGCAATAAAATGGATCATCATGTCATCATTCCATGAGTGGTTGCATTTATTTAAATATGTTGCTTCAAATTCAAATTCCAAATTTAAGTTTCATATTTAAATTCAAATGCTTTTCAAATAAATTCAAATGAAGTTTCAAATTATTTATAAATAATCAAACCAGAAATTAACATGACTATTTTGAAACTATAAAAATTGTTTAAAAGTTTTTGTCACGTTTCTTTTTTGATTTGTGTTAAAAGACAAAAACTAGACAGGAATAAAATAAAAACAGAAAACAAAAATAGGAGGGAGAGAGCCTGGCCGAGCTGGGCCATTTTTTCTGGCCCACCTAAGCCCAGTAGCCAGCCCAAGCCCACTCCCTCGTCTCCTTCTTCGTACGGAGACAGCGGGGAGAGCTCGCTTTCCAGGTGGCCATGGTGCTCTCCCCCACTGCCTCCTCGCCCCCACCTGCTCACTCAACTCCCCTCTCCCCTACTTATCTGCCCCGCATCCTAAACCCTAACCCTAGCGTCCTCCTCCCCTGCCGCAGCCCGCTTCTCCTCGCGCACGCCGCCGCCGCCATGAACACCGACGCAGCCCAATCTCGACGCCCCGTTGCACCGACCTCCTCCGTCGCCTAGCCCGCGCCAGGACACGCGCGGCTACCTCCCCTTCTTCCTCCTCCGCGCCACGGACACCGGAGCCACCGCCTCTTCACCTACATCCCCGACGCCGCCCGAGCTCCGCGTCTCCTTCCCCTTCTTTAACCTCTCCATCCACGCCTCCCGAGCCTCCCCACTGCGCCAGAGACCTGCCCTCGGTTAGCCGCCGTCGCCCCTCATTTTCTTCCCTTCGCATCGTCGCGGTTTGCCGGAGTTTTCCGCTGCGTCGGCAAGCACGCCACGTACACGCCCTGCCTGCATCTGTCGAGCACGAATGAGTCGCCCCACTCCTCCTTCGTCGACCCGAGAGCAAAAAACGGGCACGCCACACGCGCAACAACCATACACACACATGCACGCAGCGGCGCCGCCCCGGTTGGTCGCCGCCGGCGCCGATCTTTCCCCGCCGCCGTGCCTCTGACGCCCGAGGCCGTCAGTTTCGTCAGAGAATAATGACACCTTCAGTTCGTCAGTAACCCCTGACGTTTTAATTTGTGAAAAAACTATACTAGCCAAACCTAACAACATCACACACCTAACCTACTGGCTAACAGCACCGTGCGCTCGCACCCGCGCGCACCCGAGTTCGAATCCCACCCCCGGCTGTGGAAAAAGCCACCTTTTTGGCGCGCTCGCTGACAAGGGGGCCCCACCGGTCATTGAACGTGGGTACCACACAGGCGCGCACCCGCCCGCGTGGCACCTGGGCCCGCACGTCAGTCGCTGGGTGTGCTCTGCTTCGGTGAGAAAAATCCCAGGGGCGCTGTGCAATTACCCTGAGCCCCCTGGTTCCCTGGAATTGCACAGAAGCCTTCCCAGCACAGTTTTCCTCACGGATAAGTCCCTGGAAAATTTCAGAAACACCCCTAGACTTAGAAATGCAATAATTTTAAATCTATAAACCCAAATAAAATAATCTTAATATGTTTTCATACCAGAAAAATGCAATAAACATTAATATAACATTCTTATGTCATTTTGCATCATTTATTTTAAATGCTTAGTTTATTTGAAAAAATGCAATTAATTAAGTAAATATGGAATGTATGGGGTAATAGATATATAATGCCCTAATTCCATTTAAACTACTCATACCAACTATGGCATGTCTTTCCATGCTAATAAACATTTAAATTGATGTGTAGATAAATAATTTGCACCACAATTAATTGCTGGGATTCCATCCCCGCTTTAATGTGACCTAATCATCACATACCATTTGTCACATCAATTGTTTGCGCATTCCATGTATTGATTATTGTTCCCTATTGTCTGTGTTTGGCTTTTCGCTGGGTAGACGACGACGTGCCTGCTGCGAGTACCTACGATACTGAGGTTTCAGCTTTTGTGCCAGGCTATGAGCTGCCAAAGCTTCTGCTTACCGGTTACATGACTGTTTGGTTTTGATCCTTGCCTTTTGATCTATGATATCCTAGTTATCAATTCTTGAACTGCGATCCCATCACATGTTTATCCTGCAGCCTATACAGCTATATCCTCACAACCCATAACCCCTTGCATGTTTATCTGTTGTCCTTTGCGAGTCGCAGTGCATGCTAAGATTTGGTTGTGCGAGTCACCCGTCTGTTCTTTTATCTCATATGCTTAGTATGATAGATTGTTCTACTGTAATAAACTGCTGTCTTTTGTTGGGGTATTATAATTAAAAGATAAGGCACCAGGCGGAAGGCCTTGCGAGGTGCTTTGTTCTGCTCAGTGTCGACCTAGGAACTGAGATTTTGTCCTCGGATCCAATTTTTGAGCGCACTAACCACTTGTGGGTGGCCCAATGGAGCCCCCCTCGACTTTGAACGGATCCTCAGCTCGTCCATGTGCCGCAAGTAGTTCGGGTTTTCCATTTGCTCATATGCATGTGCATGATGATGTTCGATGAGAGGTTACTTGATATGGGGGGTCATACATGGGCGATACGACGTGAAGCGGACAGTTCCTACTGTGGTTTGAGCCGCATGGGGGCGTAGTCGCAAACTAATGAGTCCGCTATTGAGATTCGGTCGGACTCCTGACACGGGTAACAACTCATATGGGTGGCACTTGGACTTGCTGTACTGAAGGAATGAGTCGTGTTGAGAGGCCCTAATGTTTTTGACTGGGTTGATCATGCGAGTATGGGTACAGTAGTGCACCCCTGCAGGGTATAATCTTATCGATGAGCCGTGTCCACGGTTATGGACGACTTGGTGATGATGCTGGCTAACAAGATCTAGACAACTTACACCTAATCACTGTTGATTAACTTGACTAGTAATATAGAATTACTTTCACAATAAATGGTAACTAAAATTGAATAACGTGTGAGTATTCCCGAATTGCTTCCTCATACTTGGTTGAGGGGGTTAATTCGAGAATGGGATTTGATTGGTGTTAGTTGTTGTTGGCTACTTATGCACTCTCTTATCCGTCTCTAAATAGACGGAAGTTGTAGCGCGTCTCTTTAGGTTGCTAGTGTTGCCGCCGCTAAGTCCACCTAACCCTATACTTTGGGAATCTTACTGTTTTGTAACCTGTTAGCTTAAGCTTGTTCGACACGCTTCGGTGTATTGACCCGTTCGCGGGTTGTGGTTTTTCTGCAATTGAGGAGACTCCGTACGACCAGGTGGGTGGATATTTCATGGAGTTCGACGACGAGATCTACGACGAGTAGTTACAGTTCAGAGCGTGGGCGGATACACTCCAGAGCGTGGTCCACTGATCACTACTTCTACTGCCCACGTTGGACCACTGCTGTATGGGAGACAGACGCTAGATGCCTACTCCTCTGAGTTACGTCGTATTGTGCCAGAGTACCACGTGTACTACGATCGTCGTTACACCCATCGCATCACCGGAGAGGGGTGCACAGTTTCGTCTTCCAAGGGAAGCGCGAGCTAGTTTTCGAGTTGTATCTCTTCCTTTGTTGTAGTAGCTATCCTTTGTACTGAAACCGTGTTGGTTGTACAGATGGTTAACTTTGTACTAGTAGCTATCCTTGTAGTACTGAAACCTTGGTGGTTGTACTGATGGCTAACTAAGTGTCTTGTTGTGAACCTTTGCTGCTTATCCTTGTTATTCTACAGTTTGTAACTGTTTTCTGAACAAGTTTTCTACTTCCAAGTTTTTCCCTGGCTTTGTGTGTCTTGTTGTTGTTCTAATATCCAATGTCTCCAAGATGACGAACACCAGGAACAACCGCAATGCGGAAGGCGGTGAACCACAACCGCCTACTATCACTGCGTTGCTTGGTCAGATGACTCAAGTTCTGGCTCAAATGGCTGAGCACCAAGCCTACCAGAACAACCACGGGCATCCCAATGAAGGCAATGCACGTGTGACCATCAAGGACTTCCTCAATCTGGGCCCAAGGAACTTTGCTTCTCCCACTGAGCCGCTGGAAGCTGATGATTGGCTTCGCGAGATGGAAAGGACCCTTGCTATCGCCCATGTGGCTGAGCAAGACAAGGTGCCTTACGTGTCCTACCTGCTTAGGGGCAAGTCTGCCTCATGGTGGGAAAACTTCCAGGCTATGAGAGCTCCCGGGGTGGTCACCACTTGGGGGGATTTCAAGACAGCCTTCCTGCGCCACCACATCCCAGAAGGTCTCATGGACAGGATGCGCGAGCAGTTTAACTCACTTACGCAAGGGATCGACATGATGGAGTACAATGGCGAGTTCAATCGCCTTGGTCGTTACGTTGGAGATGAGGTGAAGACTGAGGTCAAGAAAATGGCCAAGTTCCGCAAGGGTTTCAACCCCGCGCTAAAGTACAAGCTGAACCTCGTCAAGGCTGATAACTTCGAGGACCTCGTCAACATCGCGCTCAATTAGGAGCATGGGCGCAAGATCTTCGAGGAGTCGCGCAAGCACTCTCGTGAGAGAAACTCTTCATCATCCTCAATCGTCGCCGCTCCTACTCAGAAGCGTCGGATCTGGGTGCCTAACAACGCCTTCACACGAGCTACCTACGTGCCAGGACCTCCAGGACTCGCGCCTCGCCCACCGAACCCGGCTCTTGCTATGAGGGGTTTCGGAGGACCGCCAAGGCCAACGGGCGCTCGCCCCAACGTAACCTGCTACAAGTGTTGGAAACCGGGCCACTACTCCAACAACTGCCCAGAGACCCGTCTCCTCCACCACCACCTCGCCCTGCTCAAACTCAGCCGATGGTCCGCGCACCTGCCCCGACTAGGCCTTTCGTCCCCAACAACAGGCCTCCGGCACGTGCTACGCGGGTGAACCACATCAGGGCTGATGAAGCAGAGGAAGCTCCAGAAGTTGTCCTTGGTATACTCCCTGTTAATCTTATTCCTGCTAAGGTGTTATTTGACACAGGCGCATCGCATTCTTTTGCATCATAAGCTTTTGCACAAATGCATGATCTCTCTTTCGAGTCTATGTCCAATGGTCTTAGCGTCACTTCCCCCGGTATTCAGATGTACTCTTCCAAGATAAGCCATGACAATGAAATCCAAATTGGAGGCCACATGTTCTTGGCATCTCTAATAATTCTCGGCAATTCAGATATTGATGTCATTCTAGGCATGAATTGGTTGAAGGCCAATCAAGCTAAGAAAGACTGTTCCACAAAGACTGTAACTCTTTCTCATCCTTCTGGACAGATAGTCTATTCTCCAAACCAAACCTCTTTAGCTCAGCTTTTCGCTCTCAATGTTGATCCTCTTTCTTCCATGGAAGCTATTCCGGTTGTCCGAGACTTTCCTGACGTCTTTCCTGAAGAATTGCCAGGTATGCCACCTGACAGAGCCGTGGAGTTCGTTACTGAACTAGAACCAGGCACTGCTCCTATCTCCAAACGTCCTTACCAGATGGGCCCCAAAGAACTGGCTGAGCTTAAGAGACAGCTAGAGGAGTTGGAAAGTAAAGGTCACATTCAACCTAGTACTTCTCCTTGGGGTTGTCCTACTCTGTTTGTCAAAAAGAGGGACACGACTGAGCGACTGGTTGTTGACTACCGTCCTCTGAACAAGAAAACCATCAAGAACAAGTATCCTCTCCCTCGCATCAATGACATGTTTGATCAACTGGCAGGCGCCAAAGTTTTCTCCAAGTTGGACTTGAGGTTAGGTTATCACCAGATCAAGATCCACAAAGAAGACATTCCAAAGACAACTTTCACCACTCTTTATGGTCTCTATGAGTACACTGTCATGTCTTTCGGTCTCACAAATGCTCCGGCGAATTTCTCACGTCCGATGAACTTCGTTTTCATGGAATACCTCGATAAGTTTGTGGTAGTCTATCTCGATGACATTCTTATCTATTCCAAATCCGAGGAAGAACACGGAGAACATCTACGCCTTATCTTGTTGAAAACTCCGAGAACATCGTCTCTACGCCAAGTTCTCCAAGTGTGAGTTATGGCTTCCTAAAGTATCCTACCTTGGTCACGTCATCTCTTCTGAAGGCATTTCTGTTGATCCAGAAAAAGTGAAGGCCATTGTTGAATGGTTGCCTCCTACAACGATGAAACAAGTCAGGTGTTTCCTTGGCATGGCTAGCTATTGTCGTCGATTTGTTGAGAACTTCTCCAAAATTTCTAAGCCTCTCACCGGTCTTACTAGGAAGGATAGAAAGTTTTTTTGGACTCCAAAGTGTGATGAGAGCTTCAATCTCTTGAAATCTAAACTCAGTTCTACTCCTATTCTAGTTGGCCCAGACACTTCCAAACCTTTCCAAATCTTCTACGATGCATCTCTTCAAGGACTAGACGCGGTCCTCATGCAAGAACGCAAAGTTGTGGCTTATGCATCTCGTCAGTTGCAGCCTCCTGAGCTCAACTATCCTACACATGATCTTGAACTAGCAGCAATCATGTATGCCCTAAAGGCTTGGAGACCTTATTTGTTGGGGCACAGTTGTGAGATCTTCACCGATCACAAGAATCTCAAATATCTCTTCACTCAATCAGATTTGAACCTCAGGCAAACAAGGTGGCTTGAGAAGCTCTCAGATTACGATCTTACCATCTCTTACACTCCAAGCAAAGCTAATGTAATGGCTGATGCTCTCAGTCGCAAGTCCTATTGCAACAACCTCATGGTTTAGGACATCCAACCTCTTCTTCACGAAGAATTCAAGAAGCTTAATCTTCAAGTGGTTCCTTCTGGTTATCTTGCAAACTTGATTGCCACTCCTACACTTGAGGAAAAGATCTGTGCCGCACAGTTGCGCGATTCTGGTGTTAAGAGTATCAAAGACAACATCGGCAAGGATAAGTACAAGAGTTTCTCTCTCGATGACAAGGGTACCTTGCTCTTTGAAGAATGCATTGTAGTGCCCAAGCTTGACAGTTTAAGAGAGCTGATTCTCAAGGAGGCTCATGATACTCCGCTTTCTATCCACCCTGGCAGCACAAAGTTGTACCAGGATCTCAAGTAAATCTAGTGGTGGACCAGGATGAAGCGTGAATTGCTTGCTATGTGTCTCATTGTGATGTTTGCTGTCGTGTCAAGGCAGTTCATCAGAGACCACCTGGACTTCTTCAACCACTGCAAATTCCTAAGTGGAAATGGGACAAGATCGAGATGGACTTCGTTACTGGGTTTCCAAAGTCCAAGAAAGGCAACGATGCAATCTTTGTTGTCATTGATCGTCTCTCCAAAGTGGCTCACTTCTTCCCAGTCAAAGAGACAGTATCAGCTAGTCAATTGGCTGAACTCTATATGACAAGACTAGTTCCTTTACATGGTGTTGCTTTGGCAATAAGCTCAGATCGTGAAAGTATCTTCACTTCTCGATTTTGGGATAGCTTTCAAAAAGCCTTGGGTACCAAACTTCTGTTCAGCACAGCTTACCATCCGCAGACAAGTGGACAGGTTGAAAGAGTGAATCAAATTCTGGAGGATATGCTCAGAGCTTGTGTTATCTCCTTTGGCATGAAATGGGAGGATTGCCTTCCGTATGCTGAGTTCTCCTACAACAACAGCTTCCAAGCAAGTTTAGGCATGGCTCCCTTTGAAGCTCTGTATGACCGCAAATGCAGAACTCCTCTGAATTGGTCTCAAACTGGTGAACGTCAATTCTTTGGCCCTGACATTATCTAGGAGGCTGAAGAAAAGGTTCACATCATTCGTGACAATCTGAAGATTGCCTAGTCTCGGCAGAAAAGCTATTATGATACCAAGCACAGGGACATGGTCTATGCACCTGGTGATCAAGCTTACCTTCGTGTCACTCCTCTGAGAGGCACGCAATGCTTTGGTATCAAAGGCAAGCTCGCTCCACGTTATGTTGGGCCTTTCAATGTTCTTTCAAGGCGTGGTGAATTGGCTTACCGTCTGGAACTTCCTCCAAACCTCTCCAAAGTGCACGATGTCTTCCACGTGTCACAACTGGAGAAGTGCTTCCAAGATCTAGGACGTGCAGTTGATCATGGATCAATTGAACTTCGAGAAGATCTCTCTTATGTGGAACAACCGATTCGCATTCTTGACGAAGCTGAACGTCGCACCCGTAATAAGAGTGTCAAGTTCTACAAGGTTCAGTGGTCTCATCATTCTGACAAGGAAGCTACATGGGAACGTGAAGACCACCTCCGTGCCGAGTATCCCGACCTCTTCGTTGCTCCATGAAGAATCTCGGGGCGTGATTCCTTTGAGGGGGGGGGGGGGGGAGTGTTGTAACTTTCCAAAAGGTGTGCTTGTTTGTGCAATAAAATGGATCATCATATCATCATTTCATGAGTGGTTGCATTTATTTAAATATGTTGCTTCAAATTAAAATTCCAAATTTAAGTTTCATATTTAAATTCAAATGTTTTTCAAATAAATTCAAATGAAGTTTCAAATTATTTATAAATAATCAAACCAGAAATTAACATGACTATTTTGAAACTATAAAAATTGTTTAAAAGTTTTTGTCACGTTTCTTTTTTGATTTGTGTTAAAAGACAAAAACTAGAAAGGAATAAAATAAAAACAGAAAACAAAAATAGGAGGGAGAGAGCCTGGCCGAGCTGGGCCATTTTTTCTGGCCCACCTAAGCCCAGTAGCCAGCCCAAGCCCACTCCCTCGTCTCCTTCTTCGTACGGAGACAGCGGGGAGAGCTCGCTTTCCAGGTGGCCATGGTGCTCTCCCCCACTGCCTCCTCGCCCCCACCTGCTCGCTCCACTCCCCTCTCCCCTACTTATCTGCCCCACATCCTAAACCCTAACCCTAGTCGTCCTTCTCCCCCATTGCAGCCCACTTCTCCTCGCGCACGTCGCCGCCATGAACACCGACGCAGCCTGATCTCGACGCCCCGCTGCACCGACCTCCTCCATCGCCTAGCCCACGCCAGGACACGCGCGGCTACCTCCCCTTCTTCCTCCTCCGTGCCACGGACACCAGAGCCACCGCTTCTTCACCTACATCCCCGACGCTGCCCGAGCTCCGCGTCTCCTTCCCCTTCTTCAACCTCTCCGTCCATGCCTCCCCGAGCCTCCCCACTGCGCCAGAGACCTCCCCTCGGTGAGCTGCCGTCGCCCCTCCTTTTCTTTCCTTCGGATCGTCGCGGTTCGCCGGAGTTTTCTTCTGCGCCGGCGAGCACGCCGCATACACGCCCTGCCCGCATCTGTCGAGCACGAACGAGTCGCCCCACTCCTCCTTTCTCGAGCCCGAGAGCAAAAAACAGGCACGCCACACGCATAGCAACCCAACACACACACCGGTTGGTCGCCGCCGGCGCCGATCTTTCCCCGCCGTCGTGCATCTGACGCGCGAGGCCGTCAGTTACGTCAGAGAAGAATGACACCTTCAGTTCGTCAGTAACCCCTGACGTTTTAATCTGTTAAAACTACACTAGCCTAACCTTACAACATCAGACACCTAACCTACTGGCTAACAGCACTGTGCGCTCGCACCCGCGCGCACCCGAGTTGGAATCCCACCCCCGGCTGTGGAAAAAGCCACCTTTTTGCGCGCTCGCTTACAAGGGGGGCCCACTGGTCATTGACCGTGGGTGCCACACTGGTGCGCACCCGACCGCGTGGCACCTGGGCCCGCACGGCAGTCGCTGGGTGTGCTCTGCTTCGGTGAGAAAAATCCTAGGGGCGCTGCGCAATTACCCTGAGCCCCCTGGTTCCCTGGAATTGCACATAAGCCCTTCCTAGCACTGTTTTCCTCACGGATAAGTCCCTGGAAAATTTCAGAAACACCCCTAAACTTCTAAATGCAATAACTTTAAATCTATAAACCCAAATAAAATAATCTTAATATGTTTATATACCAGAAAAATGCAATAAACATTAATATAACATTCTTATGTCATTTTGCATCATTTATTTTAAATTCTTAGTTTATTTGAACAAATGGAACTAATTAAGTAAATATGGAATGTGTGGGGTAATAAATATTTAATGCCCTAATTCCATTTAAACTACTCATACCAACTATGCCATGTCTTGCCATGCTAATAAACATATAAATATATGTGTAGATAAATAATTTGGACCACAATTAATTGCCGAGATTCCATCCCCGCTTTAATGTGACCTAATCATCACATCCCATTTGTCACATCAATTGTTTGCGCATTCCATGTATTGATTATTGTTCCCTATTGTCTGTGTTTGGCTTTTCGCTGGGTAGACGGCGACGTGCCTGCTGCGAGTACCTACGATACTGAGGTTCCAGCTTTCGTGCCAGGCTACGAGCTGCCAGGCAAGGTTCTGCTAACCGGTTACATGACTGTTTGGTTTTTATCCTTGTCTTTTGATTTATGCTATCCTAGTTATCGATTCTTGAACTGCGATCCCATCACATGTTTATCCTGCATCCTATAAAACTATATCCCCACAACCCATAACCCCTTGCATGTTTATCTGTTGGCCTTTGCGAGTCGTAGTGCATGCTTAGATTTGGTTGTGCGAGTCACCCGTCTGTTCTTTTATCTCATATGCTTAGTATGATAGATTGTTCTACTGTAATAAACTGTTGTCTTATGTTGGGGTATTATAATTAAAAGATAAGGCACCAGGCGGAAGGCCTTGCGAGGTGCTTTGTTCTGCTCAGTGTCGACCTAGGAACTGAGATTTTGTCCTCGGATCCAATTTTTGAGCGCACTAACCACTTGTGGGTGGCCCAATGGAGCCCCCCTCGACTTTGAACGGATCCTCAGCTCGTCCATGTGCCGCAAGTAGTTCGGGTTTTCCATTTGCTCATATGCATGTGCATGCTGATGTTCGATGAGAGGTTACTTGATATGGGGGGTCATACAGGGGCGATACGACGTGAAGCGGACAGTTCCTACTGTGGTTTGAGCCGCATGGGGGCGTAGTCGCAAACTAATGAGTCCGCTATTGAGATTCGGCCGGACTCCTGACGCGGGTAACAACTCATATGGGTGGCACTTGGACTTGCTGTAGTGAAGGAATGAGTCGTGTTGAGAGGCCCTAATGTTTTTGACTGGGTTGATCATGCGAGTATGGGTACAGTAGTGCACCCCTGCAGGGTATAATCTTATCGATGAGCCGTGTCCACGGTTATGGACGACTTGGTGATGATGCTGGCTAACAAGATCTAGACAACTTACACCTAATCACTGTTGATTAACTTGACTAGTAATATAGAATTACTTTCACAATAAATGGTAACTAAAATTGAATAACGTGTGAGTATTCGAGAATGGGTTATGATTGGTGTTAGTTGAAGTTGGCTACTTATGCGCTCTCTTATCCCTCTCTAAATAGACGGAAGTTGTAGCATGACTGTTTAGGTTGCTAGTGCTGCTGCCGCTAAGTCCACCTAACCCTATACTTTGGGAATCTTACTGTTTTGTAACCTGTTAGCTTAACCTTGTTCGATACGCTTCGGTGTTTTGACCCGTTCGCGGGCTGTGGTTTTTCTGCAGTTGAGGAGACTCCGTACGACCAGGTGGGTGGATATTTCGTGGAGTTCGACGACGAGATCTACGACGAGTAGTTAGAGTTCCCCTGGGCTTCTTCCGGGTGGACCGTGTGGATGGGCCTTCTCTTTGCGTTTCGGCTTTGAGCCCTTTGCTTCTTGTCTGTACTCAGACCGGCTTGTTTTCCGCTGCATGATGTAATGTTGGGACATGTGTCCTCTTATTGGTGCCATTCGCTATATTTGCTCAGTGAGAGCGTTGGATATTTATTTCCTTTCTTTGTGACTTAGGTTTATTCTGTGGTTTCCAACCTGTTAAAAATCGACTCGTATACCATGCGTGTATGATTGAAGTATACGAGTTGGTAGGATTTTGGGTTCTTGCGTGCACAATCTTGAGACGTATGTGTCGTTGGGGTCGCCAGGAGCTGTCGGTCGATGATCCATTCCGAGCCAGGCCTGCTTGTTTCCTGGGTTGGTATTACCCAGTATGCTCCTGGTTCTGTGGCCCAACCGATACATTTTGTTTGTGTAGCCTGAATTCAGGGTCTGATAGACCGGACCAACGAGCATGGCGCCACCGCGCTCAAGCCGGCTACGCAGGGGAAACACCCACGAGGGTTTTTCCCGGTCTTTTAGCACTGCATCTCTGCCGGGCTGGTGCGGCCATTCTCTCCATTCCTGGAGGTGGTGCTGGCCTTCTACCAGATCCAGCTGCTACATCTCCACCCCAACTCCGTCCTCATGCTCGCCGTGTTCGCCTACCTCTGTGAGGCGTTGACGTGGGGCTACTCTTCGACTACCCCACGGTGAGGCTACCTGGGCCGCGTCAAGCTTAAAGAGGCCTGCAGAAGGCCCACGACAGGTATCATGTGACCCAATCCTAGTCGGTTAGGTCGCATAGCTTGCCATATCTGTAATTGCCATCGGCACCGTTCACCCGGGACCTGGCCTACCTGTAAAGGCCAGGAGGGTTGCTCGTCTCAAGGACACGCTCATAGCCCCCACCACAAACCCTAGCGAGATCGCAATCTCGCCACTGTAATCGGTACTCGCCACCAATATCAGACAAGCAGGAAGTAGGGTGTTATCCTCCGGGAGCCTGAACCTAGGTAAATCGCCCCGCTTGTCAGCCGTCGTGATCACCAACTCTTTTCTCTCTCCCCCTCAATCAACCCGGGGTGGACAACCTAGGGATTTGTCGAGTTACACCCTCGTCAGGCGTACTTGGGTCTGGAGCCTACGGTGGGGCTCTTCCGGTGCTTCTACGCGCTCCGGAACACGGCGAAGAACGAGCGCTCAGTTGGCGTCTCGCTCGACATCGTGGACGACATGGGGAGCGTTTACATCCCATGTCATGAAACGACGGAAAGGCCGTCACTTCAGTGACAAAGAAGGTGGACAACTTCCGCCAGCGGTGGTTCTTCATCGGGGTGGAGCAGCCCTGCGCCTTTCTCGAGGTCCCCGATGCGCCGCCCGTGAAGAATTCACACTGGGGCAAGGCGCCCTTCGACGGTGCGCGGAATGCGACCTTGATGGGCCACCTGAGCTTCCTTCACGAGGAGGGCCTCATGGGGGAAATCATCGTGGCAAACTTCATGACGCGCCGCATCACTCCCCTCCAGGCGCACTCGGTGCCCATGGGGATGTACTCCGGCCCTCACGACAAGATGCGGCTCCACCGCGAGGACAACGACAAGGACGACGTCGACAACGTCCTGTCTGCGCTCTTCATCAACCCGGTGGTGCCTGTCGCGGACCGGCTACCCATCACGCTCCGGCCTTCCACCAATATAACATGACCGAGCGCATGGCCATCTTAGATGGGATGCCCCTGTTTACCCTGGCTAGCCAGGCGGGGAAGGAGGTGCCTGTGCCGGTGGTGCAGGAAGCGGAGGGAGCAGACTCTCCCTCAGCCTCGGGAGTTGGGCGAGGCGAGGAGGAGGCCGCGGTAGGGGAGGTGTCCTCTTCGAGGCCTGGGCCTTTTACTAACGAGATTTGCGACATCTCATCAGGTGATGATGAGACCTTCGTGGTGGCGCCCTCGCGCCTCGTGGAGGAGGAGGACGAGGAGAGGGAGGCCTCTGATGTGGAGGCCACTCCGGGGCGGCGTGAGCCACGCACCAAGGCCGCCGTGGATCGGTCTGGGGCGAGGCCGTCCGACGTCCCCTCCAAGAGGAAAGCCGTGGCGCCTCCGGAGGGGTCTGGTGCCAGGGCCACGCCCTCCTGGCGCTCGCCAGGCTTGGCGTGGGTTGACACGGGCGCTCAGCCGTCCGGGTAAGTGCCTCTGGCATTCGGTCTCTGGGCTCTTGCTCTTTTTCCCTTTATCCTTTCTTGAAGGTGTTTTCTTGGTTTTTGTCAGCAATCTTGTGCCTGCGAAGCGCCGTAAGATTCGCAAGGCAGCATATGTGAAGAGAGCCACGGCTGATGCCAGGGATGAAGAGGCCACGAGGCCTTTGGAGACGGCCTCCACAGGCCCAACTGAGGAGGTGCCTCAAGGGGAGGCGCCTGCGCCTCGGGTGGAGGCTGTTGCGCCCCAGGCGGGGGAGGACGCGCTTCGCCTAGAGGCCTCTGCGCCGCCTCCCGAGCCAATGGTGGTGGAGACGCCGGAAGAGAGAGTCGCTTCCCCTCCTCGCGCTCCTACACCGCCTCGTGCGACTACGCCACCACGCGAGCCAACTCCACCGTGCGAGCCAACTCCAGCCCGCGTGGTTAGGCCGCCACGTGCGCCCACGCCTCCCACGCAGCCAGAGGCGGAGGCGGGCCAGAAACCACAAGGTGCTGGCAAAACTGCAGGTGGAGCCCCTCCGTCTCCGCCCCGTTCTGCTGCAGAGGACGAGCGCCAGGCTGCTTTCAGAGTGTTGCCTAGCCCACAAGCGCGCTTTGGGGCCAGGTTCTCAGGCCTCGATGCCGGGGCGGGACCCTCCTCAAGCCGAGACCCGGTCCTCAGTGGCTGGGATTGGAGCGCTGGGCACCGCGAGGTCAACTTACGCCTCGTGCGGGACTCCCTAGAGGGCTTGGAGGCGCACCTCGCCCTCGAGGAAGTGCAGATCGCCCAGCAGCGCGAAGAGCTTGCAGGGGCATGGGCATCCTTCCACGCGGCGGTTGAGGCTCGTCGCCAGGAGGACCTAGCGCTGCAGGCCGCACGGGAGGAGGCCACCCGCTTCGCCAAGAAGGTCCGCGAGGGGGTCATTCGCGACGCCTCCGAACTCCTTGCGCCCCTACAGGAGGAGCGTGACGCCGCTACCGAGCTCCTGGCCGCGGCGACGGCCGAGCGCGAAGCCATGGAGGGCTCGCTGGCGTAAAAACGCCGCGAGCTGGGCCAGCTGGTAACCCAGCTGCTCTCTGCCCATCAAGCCGAGCAGGAAACCCTGGAGGAGGACCGCAAGGGCCTTGCCGAGCGCGAGCGGCAGCTGGCCCTCAAGGAGAAGGAAGTTCGGCTGTGCGACAGTAGCGGCTTCAGGCGGAGAGCAAGCTCGTCGTTCAGCGCGAAGAGCTCGAGGCGCGAGAAGGGGACCTGGCCCAGGCGCTCCAAAAATACGACGAGAACATCGCTGCCCAGAAGCGCGCCCTGGAGCGCTTCGAGCAGCGGTACGCCAAGAAGAAGAAAGAGGCGGATGACTCCCTCCTGGAGCGCGAGAAGCAATACAGGCTAACTAAGGCCCAGGAGTTCCACAACTCGGCCAAGAAGCAGTAGGACCGCTTCAAGGCCTAGCACGCTGCTGATGCCCAGCGGATCGCGGAGCTCGAGAAGGCCAACTCCAAACTCGTGGCCCGGCTCCAACGCGCCAAGGAAGCTCGACGCCTGGCGGAGGACGGCCGCATGGCAGCTATCCATGACCTCAACTCCCTCGTCAAGGACGTGGAGGAGCAGGTGGCTCCTGCGGCGGAGGCTGCTCACACAGCGCAGGCGGCTCGCATGCTCACCAAGCAGCGGGAGCGCATGTTCCAGGCGCTGGTGGCCAGGGGCAACGAGCTCGCAGCTCAGCTGGGCGCGGAGGTGCCGCACGCCGAGGTTCGAGGCCGCGGTGATGCAGCCATGTACATGGTCTACTTCGACCAGCTCTTCACGGCGCTTGAGCGCCCCGTTGCTGATCTCCGCGAGATGATCGAGGTCGAGAGCCGCCAGCTCCTGGGCGTGGTGGTGGACCGCCTCTTCACCAACCTCCGGCTTCTCACGCCAAGCTTCGACCTCGCGACCGTGACCGAGGCTCGTCAGGGCGAATACGTGCGATGGGTTTCCAACTCCCTCCGCGAGCAAGTCGATGCATTCTGCAACCGCTTCAAGCGCGTGGAGATCGCTGCAGAGGACGAGGAGGAGGAGGACATGTCTGCCGAGACAGAGGAGGGTGCCGTAGAGGAGGTGCACGATGGTGCGGACTCCGCCTGAGCTCTGACCGTTGCGCCTGCGTGCGCTTGTATCTGAAACAGTTTCATGTTTAGACACTATGCGACTTTATGGGCATGTAATATATTCCCGTGTTCGCCATTTGCTTTTAGCTTGTGTGCCCCTCGAGAGGTCCCTTTTGTCTGATTTTCATGTCTATTGATTCTCTGCGTCGTTAGGACCCGTCTCTTCGTGCCATGACTCCGCCACTTCGGTATGCTAGATCAATGACTCAGCAAGGCCGGGGGGAGTTTAGGCCTAGGAGAGGTAAGAGCCCTGAGTCGCGATGCTCAGGTGCCCCCCTTAAACGTGCGAGTAGTCCATGAAGTTCAAGGGAAAACGAAATCGCTCGAGGGACAAACGTGTGCTTGCGGAGCAAAAAAGGCTCTCAAGGCATGGGCGCAAGACTTAGCTTCTTGAAGCTTTTGTCCTGTAGAGGTTTTTGCCTGGCGAGGTGGTCTTCTCTAGGGTTTTTCCCTGCTGCCTCCTCAGTCTTGTAGGGTCGTTTCTTCCCTGTGAATGTTAGAGGGGCGAACCCAAACGCTTGTACACGGTGTTGGGGACTCGTGCACGCTTATAGGTCCCCTCAGGCGTTCCTCGCGAGGAGAGTAAGTACCAAGGTCCTTTGTAGAGATGGCGTGTTTGTGGGAGCTTGCCCTCCAGTCAGAGCTCGGATCCTTGGGTTTTGAAGTTCTGTTGGTGTGTCATTTGAGGCACTGGCACCGTACTCAGCCCCCGCTCGCGAGGTGCGCATGTGGAGAGATATAAGCACACATTTCAATAAAGTAATGCAGAAATTAAACTCACCATCAAAAATTACATAGTGGCGCCTTAGCGCAAGTTCACTTAAGAACGAAATTGTCTCATTATGCTTGGGTTTGCCAAGTTAACGTTTTGACCATGTCGAGGCATGGGGACCACCCATTAGTGGCAGAGACTCTCTACGGCCCGAGGTGGCTCGTTACACAAAGAGCTCGGAGGGTTGACCCTCGAGAGAAGCCTTTGGAGCTTGGAGGTTTAAGCCGTGAGCTTTTAACCTCTAGAGACAAAAATTGCTTGGAGGTTGAGTCGTAAGCTGCCTCTTCCGCTAGATGTCTTGACGAGACAATGATCACGGGCGTGACAATGATCACGTTTGATTTTTATCCCTCTGGAGACAAAAAATGCTTGGAGGTTGAGACGTAAGCTGCCTCTTTCGCCAGATGTCTTGACGTGACAATGATCACGCGCGTGACAATGATCACGGGTAGAACTTGCGCAGGTGCATGATGTTCCACGGGTTCTTGACCGGGATGCCGTCTTGAGTTTCGAGGCGAGCCGCGCCAGGCCTGGCGATGTGGGTCACCTTGTAGGGGCCTTCCCACATAGGTGACAGCTTGTGGAGGCCTTCCCTAGAGAGGATTCGCCTGAGCACGAGATCGCCTGTCTCCAGCATGCGTGAGCGCACATTGCGGCTGTGGTAACGTCGTAGGTCTTGCTGGTACTTTGCCGCCCAAAGGGCGGCACGACGGCGTAGCCCCTCGAGAAACAGCATGTCATCGTTGTGGAGGTCTTCTTGCTCGTCCTCGTTAAAGGCAAGGACCCGTGGAGATCCATGCTTTATCTCTGTGGGGAGGACTGCTTCAGCTCCATAGACGAGGGCGAACGGTGTTTCTCCTGTAGCCTTGGGTGGCGTTGTGCGGATGGACTAGAGCACCAAAGGGAGCTTGCTGATCCAGCCCTTGTCGTGGCCTTTGAGGACGTCGAAGGTCCTGGTCTTTAGGCCCTTAAGGACTTCTGTATTTGCTCGCTCAGCCTGGCCATTGCTCTTTGGATGGGCGACCGAGGCGAAGCAGAGTTTTATGCCCATTTTCTCGCAGTAAGCCCTGAAGATGCCACTGGTGAATTGTGAGCCATTGTCGGTGATGATGCGATTAGGCACTCCGAAGTGGCAGATCAGGCCTCTGATAAATTTCACCGCCGCGCCTGCTGGGATTGTGCGCGTCGCCTCCACCTCGGGCCACTTGGTGAACTTGTCGATGGCCACGAAGAGGTAGCGATATCCCCCTTGCGCTGTTGGGAATGGTCCCAAGATGTCCAGCCTCCAGACCACGAACGGCCAGGAGAGCGGAATGGTCTGAAGTCCCAGCGCGGGCTGATGGATTTGCTTGGCGTGGAATTGGCAAGCTTCGCATGCTTGGACAATGTCAACTGCATCCTGAAGTGCTAGAGGCCAGCAGAAGCCACTCCTGAAGACTTTGCCTGCGAGGGTGCGGGCGCACGAATGGTGGCTGCACTCCCCGTTGTGGATGTCTTTGATCAGCATTTTGCCTTCTTCAGGAGGAACGCACTTGAGCGCGATGCCGTTTGGGCGCTTGCGGTAGAGATTTCCTTCGAGGATGTGGTAGGATTTGCCTGGCGGGCGATTCGCTCCGCTTCAACATCTTCCTCGAGAAGGATCCCTTTGGCGAGGTAATATTTGATCTCGTCGATCCAGCCTGTTTCTTGATGCGCCGCTGTGAGCAACAGACGCTCCCCTGTGGGGGGTCCACAATCGGGAGCCCCCGTTTCAGGTGGTGGCGGGAGCGCTTCGTCTGTGCTTGCGGGCATGGCCTCTTGAGGCTGTTTTATGGATGCCTTGACGAGTCTTTCTTCAAAGACGCCTAGCAGCTGAGCTTGCCTCCTCGATGCGCGTTTGGCGATGTCATCGACCTCTTGATTTTCCTTCCTTGGGATGTGCATGAGCTCCATGCCCCTGAAGTGCTTCTCAAGCCTGCGGACCTCTTCAAGGTATGCGGCCATATGGTCGTCCTTAGGCTTATAGCTCTTGTTGGAGAAGTTGACGAGCAGTTGGGAGTCGCCCTTGATGAGTAGGTGCTTGATGCATTTGGACACACGGCTAGGTGGTGCCCGATCACCTCCCTCGGTACACCGGACATATCTGACGGAATCCATGCGAACATGTCAGAGTTTGCCTGGAGGAAGGCGACGAGCGCGCTTTCCTATTTGGGAGGCAGAGCAGCGCCAATGGTGATGCTAGCCCCCGAGCCTTCAGCCCCCGAGCTGCTGGAGCTTAGAGAGACTTTCTTTGTAGCTGTTGGCTCCTGGGAGACCAGCTGCCTCTTGGGTCTCTCGAGAGGCTCCATGTCCTCGTCAGCAGGGAACCCCATGGAGGCTGCCTTGTAGGCTGTCTCGACAGCGTGCGTAGCATCCAGGACAGCGGATGGTGATGGTGCCACCGCTGCCGGGAATCCTGACCATGTTGTAGGCATGATGTGTGACGGCCATGAATTTCGTGAGGGTGGGGTAGCCGAGGATGGTGTTGTACGGCAAGCAGATGTGCGCCACGTCGAAGTCGATGTGCTCAGTGCGGTAGTTTTCCTCGCTGCCGAAGTTGACGGCAAGCCTGACCTGCCCCAGAGGCTCGATCGAGCCGCTGGTGACTCCCGTGAAGGGCCTAGAGGGCATGAGCCGCTCGTAGGGCACTTGAAGCACTTCGAACGTCTCGATTGAGATGACATTCAGGCCTGCTCCGCCATCGATGAGCGTCTTTGAGAAGGCAATGTTGTCGATGGTGGGGCTGCAGACCAGCGGGAGGGTTCCAACAGTCTTGGTGGACTTGGGGTGGTCCTGAGCGTCGAAAGCGATGGTGTACTGCGACCGTTTGAGGGTCCTAGAGGTCTCGAGGCTGGGGAGGGCGGCGTTGAGCTCGCGAGCGAACTGCTTGAACTAATTGTTCGATTTTGGCGCTTGTGCCCCACCGAGGATGCAGGCAATGGCACCTCTCGGAGCTTGGAAGCCCCCATCTTCCTCGTCGGGGAGGTTGTCGTTCTTCTCCGCAACGTTGGCCTGATAGCCTGATGGCTTCTGGTAGCCGCCCTTGCGCCGTGGCTGCCGCTGCCCTCTGCTTGTTCACGCTCCTTGCTCAGCCTCTTGAGGTCGAAGCAGGTCTCTGTAGAGTGACCGCGCCTGTTGTGGTAGATGCAGAATGGATGATGGTCGTCCTTTCTCTCCACAGGCTCGGGAGAGTCCCTGCGGGTGCCTTTGGCGTCAGGCTCTGCCGCGAGGACCGCGATGGCCTTGCGCTTGGGCTCCTCCTTCTTCTTCTGGCTCCTGGACCCCTCAGCGTGATCGTCCCCTCGCGAGGACATTTTGACGAAGAGGAGTCCCTCTTCAGCCTTGGCGCACTTGTCAGCCAAGTCGAACAACTTCACCACATAGGTGAGCTTGTCGTGGATACCCAGCTTCTCGAGCATCCTGCTGTTCGCGACGCCCTCTTGGAACACGGCGATGACTTGGGTGTCAGGGATGTTCGGGATCTTGTTGCGCAGTTGGCTGAAGCGCTGGATGTACTTGCGGAGGTTTTCATCCTTCTTCTGCACCACAGCGCGCAGGTCGTTGTGATGAGCGCGTGCTCGTACGTCCCCTTGAAGTTGGAGACGAATTGCTTGCAGAGCTCCTCCCAAGAGTTCACAGAGTCCTCAGGGAGGTACAGGAGCCATGACAGCATGGAGTCGCGAAGCGCGTGGGAGAACCAGTTGGCCATGACCTTGTCGTCTCCGCCTGCCGTCTGGATGGAGGTGGTGTAGAGCTGCAGGAACTCGATGGGGTTGCTGGAGCCGTCGTAGCCCTTGGGGAGAGCTGGCCTAAACTTTGGGGGCCAGACCACGCGGCGCATGCAGCGGGTGAACGCCATGCATCCTATGGCGTACGTGGCGACCCCGTGCTGCAGCGCGTTGCGGTTCTGCTGGCCCGCTTGGCCGATTTCTTCCACGAGGCGGTTCTGGCGGTTGCGATGGAGCTCCATCCCCACGCGCGCGTCGGGTGCGGTGTGCTGAACGATCAGGCAGTCGTGAGGGGAAAACGCGTGGGAGGCAGCCCTCTGCGTCGCAGCCGGTGCAGGCCCTGGTGGAGGCAGAGGCGCGTCTGGTGCAGCCATGCCCGCGAGGGAGGGGTGCACGACGGACTGCGACGGAGCGGGGCGAGTCGTGGCGATGCCGACGAGGTTGTTGAGGCGCTCTAGCCACTGCTCGTGTGCCTGAGCGGTAGGCTGATAGCGAAGAAGCTCTTGCGCCATGAGCAGGACGGTGTGCGGCGCGGGGTCCGTCCTCCCTGGGCCAGAGCCGCTTGGGCGCGGCGTCGGGTGCGACGACTGCGCGTCTTCCTGATGCTCGGAGTTGTGCTCGGGCTCCTCCACGTGTGGGCCGGAGTTGGCGCATTCCTCTTGGCAGGGACGTCCCCGCCGTCCGCGCGCGGCCGTGGCACCGGGCGTGGCGCGAGCTCCTTCTGGCGCGCGTCTGTTGGCGCGGGCAGCGCGAGTAGCGCGGGTGTTCGCCATGGCGCGAAGGCGGCTCGAAGGTTGTTGACGCGCCTCAACCCCCTACCTGGCGCGCCAAATGTCAGAGAGTGACTCCCACGGAACAGGGATAGTCACACCCTGAAGAGTAGTTCGAGAAGGGATTGAACACGGAGGTCAAGCGACCCTTGAGAGACACGAAGACGGTGCTTGCCGGGCCTGGAGAGGAACACCCACGACGTAGATAGACACCGGCCCGTACCCAGGTTCACAACCCTCAGGAGGAGGTAACACCGCTACTCCTTCTTGTCTGTATTGCACTGCAGATGTTACGGTACAATTGAGCTTGCCGAGGGCTCTCTTGAGGCAGTTCGTGCTTGGAGAGGGACGCAATGGTCGTCTTCCTCCTCAAGCCGAAGGCTATCCTACTAGCTGGGCAAATGTTTACAAGTGTTTAGCACGCAATTGGCCGACCCCTTGCTACGGTGGAGCTCTCCCTCCTTTTATAGGCAGCACGGGCTTCTTCCTTGCGCAGGGCGCCCGAGGTGGGCTCCCAGACGTTAGTGGCGAGGGGGAGCTGGAGTCCACCGTTGCCCAATCCTCCATGGACGCGGTCCATCAGCGACAAAGTTGGGCGCGATGTCCGACAGGCTGTAGACCACGCAATACGACTCGCTGGGGCTGCAGTAATCGTGGTGGAGCCCACGATGACGATCTTCTTGAAGCGTTGCGCCGTCCAGCCGCTTTATCACCAGAGAGGAAAGTCCCAGCTGTCCTGGCGCAGGCGGCGCAACTTTATTGACTCCTTTATCACCAGAATGGCAATTGGAGTGCTCGCCTCACTTCTGCGGCCGCCGCAGAGGCCATGTCCATCCTGCAGCACTTCCTTGGCCGCGAAGCTTCTCCACAGGGCTGAAGTGGCCTGCGGAGGAATTCATGGCGACTTCTCTCCAGGCGGGTGGAGCCTCGAGAGAGTCTCTTGAAGCGCAGGTCCTCTTCAGGCCTTCGATTCCTCTTCAGGCCCTCAAGAGGAGTTGCATCTCGAGGGTCTCTCCAAACGGTGGCTTGGTCCTTAGTCGTTTCGTCTGATCTGCCCGCGTGTGAGGCCTAGGGAGAGTGGGCTCTGCACACCCCAGTCCTTACTGGGCCGACACACTCCGACATCCGCGTCCTCTCCGGCCTCGTCGTCAGGCTCGGCGAGATGGACTTTGTCAGCGACAATGCTGGCTCCTTCCGGAACTGGCCGTTCCCGTCCAATGGCTGCTTCATCGACTTCGGCACCTTCACCACCTACATCGCCACGGAGATCATCTGCGCCTATCCGGGCGTCGTGCTGGAGGCCGGGCATCCCCCTGCTATCCGAGCCGCTCGCGACCACTGCGCGGATCGCCCCGCAAGCTGCGTCAAGGTCATGATGGCCGGGGTACTCGAGGAGGTCTTCGAGGATGCCGCGGACGGCGACGCCCATGCCGGTCGGGCTCGTGCGGCAAAGCCTCCCCAGGAGAGGGAGGGCGCCCGGGATAGTGTCCCCAAACCCTCCCAGCATCGCCGTAGGCCGGATCCCCTCTCGAGTCTGGTCGCTAAGTTAGCCGTTCCGTTGACAGCGGATGCGGATACCAAGGTAACCGTGGCCGACTTGGAAGAACATCGCCGACTGTTGCATGACGAGGCTCAAGAGATCGCCGAGATTCGGCGTGAGCTTAGTGCTTGTCTCCGTGAGTACAACGCAGCTCATGGTTTCCCTAGGATAGATTTCAGGGATAAGCGCATAGCTGATTTGCGCAAGAAAGGCCGGGTGGTGAACGATGAGCTGGTTGGTGGCGCTGCACCTAGCCATAGTAGAACCGCTAGTCATGCTTCGGCTGAGAAACCGGTATACAGCTCACTAGCCAAAACACTCCGGGCTGCAGAGGCACCGATGGCCGAGTTGTCCAGTCTAACCGGGGAAGCCCGGTGTAAGCAGCACGACCGGGTTAACGAACTAGTCATTGAGGCTAGTCGGCAGAACATGGCCTTCAAGAAGAAGAACCCGGGAGTAGGTGGATCCCAGGTGTTCTCGGCTAGGGCCGAGAGCAATAGATCTGGGGGAGAAGCTTCCTCTCCTCACCCCAGCAGAAGTCGTAGTCGGAGTGGCGGCTCCGGAAAGAACAAGCAGCTGCAGGCGTCTGACTCGGCTTTTGCCGGAATACAGCAAGTCGGGCAGAATAATGTCGGTCGTGCCCAGAGCGACCACGACGGCGGTAACCGTTGTGTAGGAAACAATAACCCGGCTAGCCGTGGTAATCCACCTCAGAATCCGTCGTGGAACAGGGGAAACCGACAAAGGGAGGCCGTCTCTATGCCGCAGCAGGCAGTGGTTCCGGTAGTTAACCGACACGATGACGGTAACTCGAGGTTGCAGCAACTCGGGTACCAGGCAAACAAGAATCCGTTGGGATCTCGGATAGGGACTCGGCAGCTGGACCCCTGTGATGCACGGTTCCGGCTGGACCAGCTTCATCAGTCCGAGTCTATAGAGGAGCAAGGTCCTCCGGGACCGGCATGCTTTGGACCCCGGATCATGAAGGAGCCTCCGGTGAATCATTTTCAGCTCAACCGGAGTGCCAATACTTATGACGACAGCTCGAAGCCGGAGGATTGGCTCACCGACTATGTATTTGCAGTAAGCATAGCCGGAGGAAACAGACGCTGCGCGGTGAGATACGTGCCGCAGATGTTGGAAGGTCCGGCTAGGATCTGGCTGAACAACCTGAGGCCTGACAGCATAGACTGTTGGTCATATTTCGAAGAGGCCTTCATCAACAACTTCACCAGCACCTACAAGAGGCCTAGCCGACCTCAGTAGCTTGCCATATGCAAGCAGAGGGACAACGAGACTGACCGAGAGTACCTTACTCGGTGGAGCAACATTCGCAACTCTTGCGAAGGGGTTGTTGAGGCGCAAGCTATATCTTGGTTTGCGTAGGGATGCCGACATGGCTCCATGTTGTGGCAGAAACTGCAGAGTAAGATGCCAACTACTTTGGCCGAGACGATGCGCATCGCCGACACATACACTCTCGGTGATCCTATGCAGCCTCTGGTAGATGTCGGAGACTCGAGCAGGAGGAATTCGGGGAACCACCGTTCCGGGCCAAACATAAATCATGAGCGCCAGGATTTCGGCCAAAAAAGAAACCAGCCCGACTTCCACTATGCTTCACAGCATGTTGCGGCAGTGGGCTGAGATCAAGGGGATGCCGGCGGTGGTCAGCGTCAGAAAGTGGGTGGTCCGGCTTGGGGTCAGAGCCTAGAGGTGCAGAAGACCTGGGTGGACCAGAGGAAGCCACTGACCTATGAGGAGATTTTGGCCAAGCCATGTTGTTACCACACTCTGGAATCCAACAAGCCAGCGAATCACTCTACCCGACAATGCAGCTGGTACCAGCGCACGTTGAGGGAAGGTGGTGCCGGAGCGACTTGCCCGAACATTCTGGCAGCTCGGCCGAACATCCCGAGACCTCCAGCGCCGCTGTCGGGGGCCAATGATGTCCGATTTAACCAACCCGCTCAGAGTCCACCGGCCCCGAGACCGGTGAACATGGTGAATGTAAGAAATGACAATGATGCCGGACCGAGCAACCAAGCCGGATACCAGCAGGACAATTACTGGGAAGCTCACCAGAGCTATGTGGTCTTCGTGACCGAGCCCACTGACAGGAAGAGTGTGTGCCAGCGTGTACTGGAAGTAAACGCGGTGATTCCGGCTGTGCCCAAGTTCTTGCACTGGTCCGAGATGTAGATCACCTGGAGCCGGAAAGATCACCCCCGGGTTATGCCCAAGCCGGGAGGTTATGCGCTAGTGGTGGACCCGACCTTTGTCGGACCAAATCTCAATATCCGGTTTAGCCGAGTCCTGATCGACAATGGCAGTGCCATTAACATCATGTACAAGGACACCATGTTGAAGCTGGGAATATCCATGAACACACTTCTGCCCACCGAGACGACTTTCCATGGCATTGTGCCGGGATTTTCTTGTTCTCCTATGGGCAAGATATGGGTCGGGGTATTGTTCGGTCTCGGGAGAACTGCAGAACTGAAAGCTTGGAATTCGAGGTGGTGGATCTCGAAAGCTCATACCATGCCCTAATCGGTAGGCCAGCCCTGGCCAAGTTCATGATCTCTACTCACATGGGCTACCTAAAGATGAAGATGCCGGGTCCAAATGGCGTGATCACCATCTCGGGTGACCACAAGCGCTCCATGGAGTGCGCGTCTACCGGCTCAACTTTGGCCGAGTCCCTCGTCATCGCTGAGGAGAAGAAGAGGATCCAGCAAGTGGTAGCGCTGGCCAAGACGTCACAACTCAGCATGCCCGTGATGGTTAACCCGGAGCAGACTGCCTCATTCCAGGCACCCAAGGAGACCAAGAAGGTGGAGATCGACCCGGCTAACCCCGAGCGCCGGGTTATCATTGGAAACAACCTGGACATCAAATAGGAAGGCGAGCTCGTCGACTTCCTCCGTGAGAATCGGGATGCTTTATCTTGGTCGAATGACGACTTCCAGGGTGTTCCGAGGGAGTTAGCCGAGCACTCTCTGTTCGTCAGGCCTGATGCTAAGCCGGTAAAGCAGCCGACTAGGCGATTTTTGGATGAGAGAAGAGCGGCAATCATGGAGCATCTCGCCGTGCTGCTCGCCGCCGGATTCGTGATGGAAGTGCTGCATCTGGACTGGATATCTAATCTGGTTCTGGTTGAGAAGAACCTCAAGGTGTGGCGCATGTGCATCGACTTCACTAATCTCAACAAGGCTTGCCCGAAGGACCCCTTTCCACTCCCCCGGATAGATCAAGTGATAGATTACACTGCCGGGTGTGAGCTTTTGACTTTTTTAGATGCTTATTCTGGTTTTCACCAGATACCTTTGAACCCGGCTAATCAACTGAAAACTGCTTTTATTACCCCGTATGGGGCTTATTGCGATCGTGTCATGACCTTTGGCTTGAGAAATGCTGGGGCCACATACCAGAGATGTATGCAAAAACATTTGCATGACCATATTGGCCGGAATGCCGAGGTCTATGTCGATGACATAGTCATAAAAACAAAAGAAAAATCTACTCTGATCGATGATCTGAGAGAAACATTCAAAAACTTAAGAAAGTTCCGGATGAAACTGAACCCGGACAAATGTACCTTTGGTGTCCCGGCAGGAAAATTACTCGGGTTCCTAGTGTCAAGTCAGGCATTTGAGGTCAACCCGGGCAAGATACGTGCTATAGAGAGTATGAAGCTGCCGACACGTCTCAGAGATGTGCAGAAATTCACTGGTTGCCTGTCATCCCTAAGTCGGTTAGTAAGCCGGCTAGGGGAGAAGGCCTTGCCCTTGTATCAACTGATGAAAAAGAGCAAAACCTTTGTATGGACCGCGCAAGCTGATGCAGCATTCAATGATTTAAACAAGATGCTCTCTACCGCACCAGTGTTGGCATCCCCATTGCCCAAGGAACCCATGTTACTATATATTGCAGCCACAAACCGGGTGGTGAGCATGGCAATAGTGGTAGAAAGAGAAGAAGGGTACAAGGTAATACAAAGACCGGTGTACTATCTGAGTGAGGTGATCTCGACATCCAAGCAGAACTACCCGCATTACCAGAAGATGGCATACGGGGTGTACCTGGCAATCACCAAGTTGAAGCACTACTTCCAAGAGCACCCAATTACCATGGTGTGCGAGGCTCCTCTATCCGAGATCATAGGTTGCAAAGATGCAACCGACCGAGTTGCAAAATGGGCCATCCAGTTGTCTCCGTATGCTTCGACATACGAGAGACGAGACACCATTAAGTCGCAGGCGCTGCCGGACTTCTTGGTGGACTGGGCCGAGATGCAGTATGAACCCCCACTTCCCGACTTCAATTTTTGGAAGATGCATTTCGATGGCTCCAAGGCAAAGATTGGGTTGGGTGCCGGATTTGTTCTCGCCTCACCAAAACAAGATATGCTGAAGTATGTGCTGCAAATTCACTTCTTGGCATCTAACAATGTGGCTGAGTATGAAGCGCTGGTGCATGGGCTCAATGTCGCCAAAGAGATTGGTATCCGCCGGATGGAGTGTTTTGGTGATTCCGACTTGGTGGTGTAGCAGGTGTCGGGGAACTGGGACGCAATCAATGCCAACATGGCATCATACCGGTTTCATGTGCAAAAAATATCCGAATTTTTTGAAGGCTGTGAGTTCAAGCACATACCCAGAGGAGAAAACGAAGCCGCAGATCTGCTGTCCAAGCTGGGGTCATCCCGGGATGCTATCCCACCCGGCATCGCTTTGGAGCACCTAAGGAAGCCGTCCATCCAGCCGTCACCCGAGTCAGAGTCTATATTTATTCCGAAGGATCCGGAATCCAAAGTTGTGCCTATGGACGTAGAAGTCGGGAGCAACTTAGTGAACCCGGGGACTGAGCTGTGGAACTCGGGGACTGGGCATGGCATGCATACATAAGTGATTGCGGTTGAGCCAATGGACATAGATGCCCCCATATTTCTTGTTTGGCTAGTGTCGGGTTGGGCACAACCCATCATGGCATACATTACAGATGGCACCTTACCGGAGAACGAGGTGGAAGCCAGACAAGTGCTGCAAAGATCCAAGACCTACACCATCATCAACCAAGAGCTCTACAAGAGAAGTGTCACCGAGGTGCTGCAGCGATGTGTTGAGCCGGAAGAAGGGCAAGAGATGCTGCTGGAGATCCATCAAGGACAATGTGGGCACCATACTTCATCCCGGGCATTGGTTGCAAAGGTGTTCCGACATGGCTTCTATTGGCTCACAGCCTTGCAGCAGGCATAAGATATTGTCCGGAAATGTGGAGGATGCCAGAGGTTTGCCCACAAGATACATATGTCGGCTTCAGCATTGAAGACTATCCCTATTACTTGGCAATTTGCTGTAATGTGCTTGGACATGGTGGGACAGTTCAAGCAGGCACGAGGCAACATGACTCACATGCTAGTGATGGTGGACATGTCTAATGGATAGAAGTCAATCCAATCCGGAAGTGTGACGGGCACACCTCGGTCTCATTCTTGAAGGATATCATCTTGAGGTATGGATACCCGCACAACATCATCACAGATAACGACACTATTTTTTTTGTGGGGGAATTTGCTCGATTTTGTGCGGAGAAGAGAATCCGGCTTGACGTGGCCTCAGTGGCTCATCCGGAAGCAAATGGGCAAGTTCAAAGAGCAAAAGCCTTGGTGTTGGCCGGAATCAAAGATCGATTGATAGAGCCACTCTTGAGAACGATACCGGCAGTTTTGTGGGGTCTTCGGACTACACCCAACAGATCCACCGGATACACCCATTCTTCATGGTGTATGGTGCAGAGGCAGTGTTGCCAACCGACATACCGTATGACTAACCAAGAGTGACAATGTTCACCGAGACCGAGGCAAAAGAAGCCCAAGAAAATGATGTCAATTTGCTCGAAGAAGCAAGAGAATTGGCCTTTTCTCGGTCTGCAATTTACCAGCAGGACCTCCGTCGCTATCATAGCCGGAAGGTGTATCCCCGAGTATTCCGGGAAGGAGATCTTGTGTTAAGGCTCATACAGCGCATTGCCGGCATGCATAAACTTTCACCTCCTTGGGAGGGGCCTTTTGTTGTAATCAAAGCATTTCACAATGATTCTTATTACCTTGTAGATGTGCAATAGGCTAGAAAAGGTGTAATGGATAAAGCCGGTGAGGAGACCAAACAGCCATGGAATGTAGCCTTACTACGTCCCTTTTACACATAAAGGGCGCAGTTGAAGGAGATATGCCCTAGAGGCAATTAATAAAGTGTATTTCTTTATCATATCTTGTTTGTTCATAATATGTTTTTGTGTCATGCAATAACCGTATTAAGCGGAAACATTAATAGGGGTGTGATGCGTAAACAACCAGGTCCCTAGTAGCCTCTACTAAGACTAGTTTTGTTGCGCGATTGATGATCGAGGTTTTCCGATCATAGGGCATGGCGCCAGTCGGTAATGAAATTCATATCGTTGGTGGAACGATGTGATGGACATACCCATATTTGTAGGACGTAGTCATTACGCCTTCGACCGTGAGATCAACTCTTATTCTTATTCCTGGAAGATACTTTGATCGCACCAAACGTCGTATCTTATATAGTATGACAATAACGGTGATACTTTTGGGTATCGGAAGGGAGTGGTTGAGACGTGGGGTCAAGAGCGGTATTTGCCAATCCGCATAGCAGGATAGATACTCTAGGGCCCACTCGGTGAGATTATGTCTAATGTGCTTGCAATCATGTGACTAGGTCACGCAGACATGAAATCATAGATGAGTAGAAGATAGCGTTGAAGGTAGCGACGTCAGCTAGATATGGAGATATCTATAAACGATACTCGGACACGCTAAGTATCGCCGTGGCAAAAGGTTTAAAACTTTACGTTCAGATTTGATAGATGAAAGTCATTCGTTATATCACAGGGATTAATTCATGGGGTCCAGGCCTACGAGTTAATCGCTGATCAGAGAGGAGTCTCGATCATACCTTTTATTATATCAAACCGCTAGGGTAACACACTTAAGGGGTTTCAACAAGACAACCGGAAAGGAAAGAGATCACCGTGAACGTCCCGGGAGAGGTCCGATGGAGATCGGGCAGCGACGAAATAGTTTTCAGAGCTAGAATAAATTATATATAATATGTTTGATATTAATTAGTGTAATTAATGTTTAAATATGATTTTATATATTTATTTTCGAATTTATTTAGGCTAATTTCCCTAAATGGGCCTTCTGGTCGAAAGAAGGCCCAAGAGGGGAAAATTCCCTAGGGGAATTCAGTGGGGGCCAAGGTGGCCGGCCTAGGTGGGCCAAAATGGGCCCACCAGGTGGCTGGCGCACCAAGAGCTGCACCAGGCATGTGGGGTTTAGTCCCACATTGCCTGGTAAGCAGGTTGGCTCCCCCCGGGGAGCCCATATAAGAAGGGGCACCACTAGCCTTTTAATTCACCAATTAATTCCCCAATTCTCTCTCGATTTCATGATTCCCTTTGTCGGAGTTGCGCCGAGTTGAGAGGAGGATTTCTCCACCATAAGCCCGCTGCCGCGCTGCTGGTGTTCCGGTCCAAGTCTTCTGCTGCTCGTCCTGGACTGGAGCTTCGGAGGCCGTCGTCTCCACCGTACGTGTGTAACGCCCTGCGAGGTGCTGCGCTAGCGGTGCTGGGAGGTCTGCTTCCTCTACACGACCTTGAGGTCGGCTTTGTCGGTCTTCATCGTCAATGTTTGTGCGGGAACAGAATCCCCGCTTTCGGTCTACAAGGGTATGTATTCCGATCTCCGTTCGTACTACTATATCTGCATAGAATAGATCTTGGCATGTCTTAAGGATATCGTTGCTAGGAATTTTTTTGTTTTTTGCCTACGATCCCTTTCAGCAGTGTATGTATCTCGGTCTCTTATTAATAAAATGTCGGCACCACGAGAAGTTACTCGGGGACAGCCTCGCTCAATTTATGGTTGTAATTGTTAAAATTGCATGTCGGCATCTTCGGGAGGAACTCGGGGACTGCCTCTTTATTTCAGTATTATCTTGTGTTATTGATTTATTATTTGCATGTCGGCAACCTAGAGAGGAACTCTGGGACTGCCTTATCTTTTATTACCTATATTTGTCGTATGCCGGAACACTCTCAACCCAGTTTCAGAGTCAAAGTACTGTATGCGATTTGAAATAATCTTGTGACTCGACTGACGAACGTCGAAATGGTAGTCAAGAGCAGAGATAATCGAATGTGGTGAACACGAAAACAAACTCGGGGACTCGATTTGAAAGTTTTTTTTGCATGTGTTTTACTAACCCGGTTTATATTTATGTTTGTTATGTCGGATAATTTTGAACTCGAACTCGGATATTTATAAGTATTGTATGATGTAAATGGGGTTTCGTGACTCGACTGTCGAACGCCTGTATGGTAGACAAGAGCAGAAATCACCTAACTATGGTAAACAAGAAAGTGAACCCGGGGACTTGGTGCGAAATAAACCGGCATAGTTTTCTCCTTGTTAAAACAAAAGTCAACCGAGATAGCCTAGTAATCTACTTAACTGTATATTACATCTGCACCCGGCATTCCGGGGATTTAATGTTTAGATGGCAGAATGTTTTCAGGCATAAGGCTAGACAGATATCGGGCTAAACCCGAGTTCCTTAGGACGCAGGGGGAGATGCCGGCGTCTCGACATTGTCGGCGACACTTGGCTCCGGGTTGATCTTGTCGGCTTCGCCGGTGGCATCGGGAGCGGGTACGGCCTCCTCGACAGTCGCGGCTTCGGGACGCGCGATGTCGGAGGCGATCTCACGGGTCGCGGTATCAATCACCGCGGCAGATTCGGTAACTTCTTTGCCAGCACCGGCTTCCGACATCTCGGGATCCGCACTGGCATCACCCTCACCGGCATCGTCGGCGTAGTCAGATTCCGAGTCAAATTCCTACAGAGACGCGGCCAAGTCGGAAACCGAGGGCGGGGCGACAACACCAAGCCATAACGCACCATGCGCATGGACGGCTGCGCTGAGGAGCCCGGTCCCAATGGTCCGAGGGGGGACTATCCGGGCCTTCAGCGCGATAAGATGATCGTCAATATCCCACGCATCGGAAGCCGGACCCTTTCCTGCTCTTTTTTGCCGAGCGGCCATGATGGCAAGATTGGAAGCTTCTCTTGAGTGCTCGAAGTGCCCTTGAGAAAGAACAACTGTCACCAGAACAAGCCATAAGGAGATGTCGGAACAAAGGGAGACAGAAAGAAGAAGTCGGAGACACTTACTGTTCATCTACCGGTTGATGCCGGTGACCTCGGTCAGCCAGACATCCTGTTTGGATCGAAGAAGGGCCAACTCGGTCTCGGCCGTGTCGGCACGCTCAACTGACTAGTCCAGGGTCTGCTTCTGCTTCTTGCTGGCCTCAACGAAGCCCCTCTTCAGGTCATTAGCGGCAGTCTTGGCCTTCTCGAGCTTGCTTCTCAGCCGCACGATCTCGGCCTGCACCTCGGCAAGCGCAGACTTCTGATCTACGGCGATCTATCACCCGGCACCCCTCTCCTGCTGCAGCTGCTCTTGCAACCTTTTGGCCTGCCGAAGTCGGCGAGCAGTGTGTGGAAGATGCTGCTGCGTTTCTTGGCGCACTCCTGAAAAATTGTAAATCTGACATCAATATCGGGGACTTCGGTTTGCCAGGAGATTCAAATTTTTTCAAGACCCTCACTCAGAGATCTGCTACTCGGTGGAGTTTTGATCCCCAAGCACGGATCTCGGGGACTGGAGATTGAAATTTTTTCAAGACCCGCACTCAGAGATCTACTACTCGGTGGAGTTTTGATCCCCAAGCACGGATCTCGGGGACTGGAGATTGAAATTTTTTCAAGACCCGCACTCAGAGATCTAATACTCGGTGGAGTTTTGATCCCCAAGCACGGATCTCGGGGACTGGAAAGTGAAGTTCTTTAAGATTCACGCTCAGTGATCTACTACTCGGTTGAGTTTCGATCATTAAGCACCAATCGGGGACTGGAGATAGTAGAGATAGGAGACTTACATCCGCTACTCGCGTAGCTTTCAGAACCGCCACCTGGAGCGCGTGCATGGACTGCGCACTCCGACTTGAGCCGGCAGCATGTCGGTCTCCCGAGACGATGGACGCAGGCTCGGCGGCATCAGTAGCAATCCACGCCACGTTGTATTTATCAACCGTGCTCAAGCCGGCGACAGTCGTGGTGCCCAGTGGACTGGATCCCCGAGAACCTACAGGGAATACTGCACCAACCGAAGCTCGCAAAGCTTGAAGAGCAGCAGTGGGAACATCGAAGGGATATGGAGGCAGACCGGAATGCTTACCCAGGGAAGAGGAGGTCTTGGCCAGGCTCAAGTCCTGAGTCTGTGTTCTCGGGGTCGCGCTGGATTTGGTAGGCGCCGACTTCCGGGTTGTCGGTTGGTTGGACTGCTTCCCGGCTTGGGAATCGGGCGGCGGCGCGGACTTGGCCGATTGCTGCTTCGGGGGCGGGGTTTTCTGCGGAGCAAGGCGCGGCACCATCCGAGGCACGACCTGGCGCGGCGGGCTCGCCAGGACGTGCTCGTGCACAGGTGAAGGTGGCTGTTGTGGCTGCTCCGGGATGACCGTGGTCTCGGCGGTCAAAGGGTGTGCGGCCGAGATTCCGGTGCGGGCTCCGGCATCGAAGTCGGGCGCGCCTTGAGTATCTGTCTTAACAGTGCTCGAAGCCGGATGGACGACATCCCCCCCGCGAGCGGCGTGGTGGTGAAGGGGCAGCCCAAGTTGGGCTCGGGGACTCGGAATCCCTACCCGGGCGGCGGGATCCTGCCAATTGGGGAATGTCAAGGGCCGCCCTGCAAGAGTAATAAGCAACTCAGTTCAGAAAGGATCTCGGGCAGAATCCGGGTTGGGAAGCACGGATGAGCAGTAACTTACCCAGTGGTCACAGTCAGAGGGCCTCGCCTCTGGCGGACAGTCTTGTCGCCCGGCCTCTTGCCGGTCTTAGCCTTTTTGGCGACCGTGCCCGAGGTCCCGGCAGGCGCGGTCTCGGAGGCGGCACGCTTGCGGACCTCGGCCCGCTTAGTCGAAGTGGTGGGAGCCGGAACCACTGGCAGAGCAAAGTTGAGAGGACGAGCATCAATTACATCGAGTATTCGGCAGTTTTCATCGTCATCCTCGTCAGAGTCAACTCCGATAGGTTCTTGAGCTGAAGGCTTACCCGGGGTAGGAGCACGGGCCAAGGGGATCGACAGGTGATCCTCACCGTTGGGATCCTCCGCCGGCATGACTTCAGTTCCAGGGAGTCCGACGCGAAGGTGTTGGTTGCGTGAACCGAGTCCTCCTCGATTTGTTGTTGAAACAACTGCAGTAAAGAGAAGAGTATGATTAAGGAATGACCTATGTCGGCCCGACATGTATGTCGGTCTAAGCACACGCACGCACCACTTTGGCGGGAACTTTCAGGGTGCAGGGGCGCAGTCCCCATTTCCAGTCTTCTTTCATTTCGGTCCGAGCAATAGCTCAGATGCGGCGATAAACGACAGGTTTGTCCAGTCCGAAGATGCTGGTCTGGGTTGGGTCATATATGCCACTTATGTGGCACATCTTGTGTACCCGGGAATGGAGGGGGAAAACCCGGCGGCTGATGAAGGTCCTCAGAAGGTCATATGTAGTCATGTCCTCTGCGATAACGGAGAGGACCTCGTGCATCTTGTCGACCTCCTCAGAGTCAGGAGCTCGGACCCAGAGGCGGAAGTCGGTTGGGGGGGCCATAGCAAACTCCGACAGATTAAGGTAATCCGGAGCAGCAGAACCCGACTCTCCTGTGGTGACCCAGCATACCACTGCATGGTGTAGTATGCTATAGTCGTTGACATATCACCAATGGATCACCGTCCACCAGTGTTACGTCATCAGAGTGGTACAACAGAAACATCGCAGGTCCAAGGCATGACTATAGATTACAAACAGAAGATCCAAAAACAACAGATCTTTAGAACCTCCTCGAAACAATGAGGCAAGGCCCTAATAAAAGAACATCAAATGGAAAATCTCAGAGGGACTAACTATACTAAGTCTACTGCTAATACGGCAAGGCTTGCAATTGCGCTATAGCAACGCCTACAGAGATAGGTTCTATGACTAGGAATCTATCCTATTCTATACTACACCTTCATTTGTCCTCCGTCTTTCTTCAATTGCTTCAACTTGATGTAGTTGCCTTCTTTGGTATCTTGAGTTTATCCGTCTTCAGAGCCTTCATAGCCTAGAGTGCTGCCTTCTGTTGGTTCTTCATGTCTAGCAGGGGTTTAGGAGGCAAGGGTGAGTAACAGCGTTACCCAGCAAGTTCATTATGCAAGGTGGGAAATTTGATGCATAAATACAGCCACAGACAATGGATTGTCGTAGGCTAATGCAAGTTTTCGAAAACATTTCTTCAAAAGGTTGCTTTTATTCTGAAGACTTTGCTCGTCAGGAGTCACAGGGCTAGGGCTTTGAGGAGCCTCCTTTCCTGCTGCGTTCGTCGTTCCGTCCTGGAACGTGGAGTAACATGTCACATTCATACACTCTGCAGAGGTGCGCTGCTTTACCCATAAGAGATCAAGACTTTGTTGCACAACCGGGCGATCTTCCCGTCCACACTTCCATGGTGTGGGGCCCAGTCAATAATCCAAGCCAATCACTGCGCCTTTCCACCATCCCCGCACACCCCCCATTACTTCAGTTGCAAGCTAGTGGGAACCATCCCAACCTACAACTTGCTGACTCGTGGGCACCGTCCCAACCTAGTCCTGAAGCCAACCTTCAATAGATGCTAGAAGCCACAACCCGAAGGTGAGGTTATTATCCTGGCCACCTCAAGCTCAGCGGATTTACACACCGCCCGGCTTTGATCTAGTCACCCGTTGGTGTACGAGAGGAAAAGGGTACAGCTGACTTCTCCGTCCCATTCCAAATCTTATGGTTGCACGTAATATTCGGCGCAAGAATCACGGGCGACATTGGTTGTTAAGTCCTAGGTGATACTTTCCCGTGCAAATGGAACCTCCACCACAACATTCTTACCGTGGTCCCATCTGCCAGCCATATGAGATTACCACCTCACTGGTGGATAACCGTAATCATATTATTATAAAATAAGTTTTGCCCTTTTTGTGTGATATGCAATACTAACATTTTGAAAATAGTTTCTTAACAAATACATCAAGAGGACATGAATAAAAGGGATGAACTTGCCTTTCTGACTGCAAGATTATGCAGCCAGGGTCTTCGATATGATATAAACTCCGAGAAATCTGGAAACAACGTCATTGGTCCAGTAAGGACTAATGTTTAAAGAAGCAGCATGATTAATGCATAAGTATGAGATGCATCGCAAAGTACCCCGTATCTCACTCTCGGAGATTGTATTTTATTTGAGTTGGGTGTTTTCATTTAGAGTTATTTGGTCTTCAAGTTTACTTCACAAGCAAGATGAGTTGTTTAACATTAATGTTCATGTATCATATTAAGCATAAGAGTAACGTAAAACCACATATAAACACTCAATGGTTGCTTTCGGTTGTATACATTTAATGTTGGTAGATAACTTGTATCAACTTTAATTAAGTAGGGAACTAGTGTTATATTACAGGGTGGCAAAAAGAATAACTTTTGAAGAACATAAATAATGTCTAGCTTTGCTGATACTATAACACATGGTTAATAGAAAGATTATAACATTATTCTTCTTTGTGTGTTTTACCCAAGACGTTGCAATACGATTTTATTTCAGTTAAGCACTTACTTCTAAACTTAGAATTGTTTATGGTGGATGAATGCTTTGTGTTTAGAATATAACAATTTGAATTACCATCTCGGTGTTATGAATTTTAGATTGTTCCCACTTATTTTACTTTCACATAAGATAAATGAAAGATAATTAGGTACTAAGTGATATATGTGAAACATTCATTCAAAAGGAGCATAGCAATTCAAAGTGTTGTGTGATGTTATTTGTTTTAAATGATCATCAAATGGTAGTATATCAAGTTTCAAATGCTTATAACATCATTTTCAAAATTATGAAAAATAGTAATTATTAATTATTTTCTTAAATAAAATATCATATTAAAATGAAATTGTTGAAATATTAATATTACATGTTATAATGAAAACACATTTTAAAATTGAAAGCTAATTATGTGAGACATTTTAAATGAAGTTTGAAATGCATCCAAAATAGCATTTCAAATTATCTTTTATTTAAAAGATTAAGTGATTTGTTTTCCAATTTATTATTTTTTTAAATTCCAATTAGAAATAGACATGAGTTAAGTAATTAAGGGAATAAGTAAAACATTTATTCAGGTAAGACTTAGTTAAGTAATTAAGGGAATAAGTAAAACATTTATTCAGGTAAGACTTAGTAATTTAAATCTTTATTTGATTTTTATTTATCATAAATGATTACTAGATGGTAGTAGAATATCTCTTATAAGCTTATACTTTTATTTTATTTTATTTTTATTTTTAATTTAAAATAATATTACTTATTTATTATTTAATAAAATAGAATATTATTTTAGAATAGCAATAATTGTATTCTGAATATTATATGTTATACTGAATTTATATTTTCAGTTTTAAAAGAATGTATGTGAAATATTTTAAAGGAAGTTTGAAATACATCCAAAATAGTATTTCAAAATCACTTCTTATTTCAAAAGATTATGTGATTTATATTTCAAATTTTATTATATTACAATTTTATTCAAACACAAATAAGAATGATATAAGAATGTAGATTTTATTTTTCTGATCATTTTGGTGTAAAGATTATATTTTTCTGATTTAAAATGAATTAGTTATGAATTTACAAAGTTTATTCAATTAAAATCAATTTCTATAATTATTAGATAAAATTGGGCCCACATGTCAGGGTTTTAATATTTACAGAATTTCCTAAAAGAATAAAAGTCTGACAGGAGGGTCCCACATGTCATAGACTTTATAGGAAAATATCAGAAATGAATTTATTTTGGCCGATGACGTCATCATGACGTCATCAAGGGAGAGTTCCTCCTGGCCGAGCACCGATTGCTCGAACACGAGCGACCTGGGACGAATTCGAGCCACCGAAAGCTTCTAGGCGACGCAGCGGACTGTTTGGTGGCGGCGCCGCTCACTTTGGGTCGCCGGAGATGCTCCGACGAGCACATGCCGCGGCGGCCGGAAGTTGCTCACGGCGGCCGGAGCGTCCAGAGCAAGAGGGAGAGAAAGGAGAGGTTCCCGGGGACCGTACGCTCACCCTGAAGCTCGTGGAGGGGTCGGATGGGCGAGGCGAGGTCGGAGAGCGACGCGCTCGTCCGCGGCGTCGGCGGCCGGAGGCGAGGAAGACGGCGCGATTCTCCATCTCCCGAGCTTCCCTGCACGAATGGCTCGACGAGGATGTAGAGGAAGACGAGGCGGAGCTTTCTAGATGCTCGGCACGGCGAGGGATGGCCGGAATCGACGCATATCGTCGGTGCACGGCGGCGGCCGAAAGCTAGGGTTAGGGATTTTCTACGGGAGAAACAGGGAGAGAGGGAAGAAGAGATGGGCGAGTGAGATGCCGAGGCAGATGAGGACGTCTCCCTGGTTCTTATCCTTGCGGAGGAGAAGGGATGGAGCACGGCTTCGAGGAGGCATCGACACGGCCCGCGTCTGCCTTCTGGCCGGAGAGGAAGAAGAAAACGATTTAAAGCCATTTTGCGGAAAACCCCCTGGAGTTTTGGGAAACTGCCAAAACCGTTGAAACAGGCCCCTGGTTTCTGTTTTGGATCTGTTTTTGATTCTGGAACTTGCAATTAAGTCCATAGAAGTTTATTTTTGAAATTAAATGTTTATTTCAACTTGTATAAATATAGTTCATGCTATAATTTGTATATTTGATACATTGCAAGCTTCTTTATCATAACAATTGAATTTGGACCCAATTTGGTATATTGAAATTTATGTGTTGCACTTAGTTAATTTAAGTGGATATAATTCTTGTATTAAAATATGTGGCTTTCACTTCTCTTTAAATTGCTTTGCACTAAAGTAAAATGAGATTATTTATCCATGTCTTCTTATAAAATGTGGGGTGTGGACACCTGCTAATTCTAAACTATTTGAGGAGGTATTAAGAGGTATGCAGATAGGTTGAATTGTTCATATTTATGAATTGTTTATCTATATCATTTTGAGTTCATTCAACATACATAGTGGATTTGGCAGAGTTGATTTATTTAATTTCGTGAAGAGGTGTGACATTCACCTCTTTAAGTTTGGTGGTGTGTTGTACTAGCATGTAAACATTCTCCCCATGATATAACTTGATCATGGAAATGGTATCTTTTATTTCTACATGGATTTGCTATTTTGGCTCAAAGCTAATAGGTGATTTGGCATGTTTCACACTTCCTTAGTTTTGGTGGTGCATTATAACCAAAGGAAAATCATTTTCTTAGGGCATGATTTAGTATGGACTTTGTTTTCATCAAATGGTAATATGGATTGAGGTTTTGATTCAAAGAATATATGTGAACATGAATAGTCCATTTTGTTATATTTTGTTGATTCCACCAAATCATTTTTATGATGCATTTTAAACATAGGAATATTATTTCTATGGCATTATTTATTAGTTTCTAATTTGTTTCCATCAACTACCAAAATGATATAGGTTATGGATTTTAATATATTGAAATATTGGAGTACACCAATTGGTGGTATAATGATTTAAGTATTTCATACCACACCAAATGATGGTTTGATGGGAATAACAAAATGGTTCATTGTAAAACCTAAGAAGAGTGTACTCAATGCTTTATGTCAAATCCATACTAAGTATGAGATATTGCCAAATGGCTTTTATTTGTGATCCTTGACAAATAAATCATGTGAGAACATGATCAATTATCTATGAAAGCACAAGATAGGAATTCCTGCCTAAGGTCAGGTCTTATGGTGATAAGATGATGAGTTTAGACTTCTTCTCGTTTCATTCCCCAGTTAAGATGGGGTAAGAAAGATACATTCTTTCTTGATAGGGTTAATGTATTAGGAATATATCTAATAATAGATATATTTGAATATATTTGAGTTTGTGAAATGGGTATCCTTGAACATATATCAACTAGTGCTTCTAGATGATTATTTTGCCATATGTACGAGATTATCTTTTATTGAGAATGAATTCTTGGTTCAACCAATGGATGATTATCCATTAGTGATCTAGTGGCTCTTCTCTTATATGATTCTTCATTCACATGATCTTGAGAGATGATACATGTGACTCTGAGATATGTATATTGATTACATACACTTATGACTTGACATTACTTTCTCTTTGGTTATGATCCCCTTGGAGAAGCACCATAAATCCATATGTGACTTTACTTTGGCATTGATCCTTTTGATCAAGAAGTAGATATTCAAGACACTTGTCATGTATTGAGTTTCCAACATCACTTGTCTCACCCTTGTGGTGAGGACAATTCCATTTAACCAACCCAACTTTCTTGGTTGGTGGTATGTGAATGTATGTGTATTTTATGACATCCAAGATCTTGATGTACTGGATGATCTATCCTACTATTCATGTGTATATGGCACTGCATTGTTTGTGCATACCAAAATGAGTTGTCAACAAGGTTGCAAAGCTTGTCATCAACCTATTTCTATATAACACTAACAGTGTGATGTCATATCATTTCCCGAGGAATAAAGATGGTTGAAGATAAAAGAGTTTCCAATTCTTCATGATAAATTGGCATAACACTTCTATGCCCATCTAAGGAATGCTTCTCGATGTCTTCTTGTTGTATTTCCTCCCTTCTCGATATCTTCTATTGTTGATGCCTTCGAGAAGATTAGGAGTTAAGAATATATGGTGTCTAGATCAAGTGAGAGGATCTGGTTTAAGGTTTAGGTAATTCAGTTTGGTCTCCAAGAATGTCATGGTTTCGATGTACTAGACATATGTCTAGCACAATTGATAAGAATAGATGATCAGAGAATAACTAAGAATAGTTGTTCTGGTCATTAACTCTTAAATATTGTTTTGATGTAACAAGTTTTGTTTTCTTTAGTGTAACCTCTCAACGTGTATCTCTTTACCCCGAGATAAGGTTTAAGCCAAGATCATCTCAAAGTTTATAACGCTCAAGTTGATGATCTACTTCAATTCCACCAACTCAAGTGAAACTTAAATCACTTAGTGTTTTGAAAATTAAATGCGCGAAAATTATCCGGATTTTCTGATGCATGAATGCAATGCACACTCTTGTGTCCACTCTATTTCTGGACCCTAAGTTCTGGGATGTTACAGTCTCCCCTCCTTAAACTAAACTTCGTCCCCGAAGTTCGTACTCTCTTACGTTTTGGATTGAGGATCCGTCTTGTATATAAGTTGCACTTCTCAAACTTCATGTTAATCCTTTATGGAGATAATTGGTGTATCCCCAAATCCATATTTTTCCTTGAATCCTCTTTTGACTTAGCCATAGCTAACTGTCAACTCCTTTGATTCTGTGATTCCTTCTTGGAATTTTCCACTTCTAGGCAGGTCTTATTGAAAATCTCCTGGGATCAGGTTTTATCAAATCCTTGTTAGTCATATTAGTAGCTCTAACTAAACTCCTTCGCTTACTAACTGGCCTACTTTGGAAGGTAGTTAAGGTTTTAGGAAGTCTTTCTACGGCACAATTTAGTTTTGCTTGAACCAACCTTGGTAATGGCACTATACATAGTCCACCCAAATATGATTGGACAAGATGATTTACTCTATAAGGTTTACTTGGTCGATTTCCTTTTTCTCGTGTCATCTGGAATCTTAACCACACACTTATCCTAGTGATGCAAAGTGGTCTTCTAATATGGTTTACTAGATGATTTCTCCTACCCACTTCTCCTGTCATACTCTGGGTTGGAACCAAGAAATGACCCTTTATTGACAAAAGTAGTTCAACAACTTGGTTTTGTCAATCTCCACTTCAAATCTACTCCTTACTTCATTCTGGTAGGAACCTCAACTCCTGAATCGAGATTACCTCAGGGGTTCTATCTTCGTCTGGATTGCAGCAAACCTTATACCAATAAGGCTCAAATGCTCCAAAGCTTGGGTTTCTTCTCATCTTCTACTCTAGTTTTTTAACTTTCCTTACTTCTACTTCACTATTTACTCCCCTCCTTAGATTTTTGTAGAGGTTTCCACTCTTTGGGTGTACCAACAGGGGTTTTAGGTTTGGGATCATGGTCTTGGTATACCTTACATTTACCTTTATCTAATCTTAGAAAGAAAATCTACGGTGTACCCACTCAATTGTGGATATCCGAGGTAAATTCTCCAAACAATCTTCACGCTAGAAGGTCCTTCGTCTCTTCTGATGCCAATACTTATGGCGAATCCCGGAATTCAGAGTTATACACAACTGTTATGTGCTCTTAGACATGTTAGCCGAGAGTTACTGGGGTACCACTCCCAGGCAGAATTGCACTGCAGGCGTGCCGGGAACACCGGTCACACAAACCCCTCGGAAGACTACCACGCTAATCATAACCAATAATGCATAACAAAGAGTTCTAGAATCTTGTTGTTGTCGGCTCTCTGAACTATACAGAAATGCTATGTGTCACTGGTCATGCTACGTAACCAAGGGTCCCTGGGTTTACCAATCCCAGACCGATGCTCATCGGTAGGCGTGCTCGGAATGGATCATCGGCACACAACCCCTCAGTTGCGCCATAACACGGGCATAGCCAAAACTGCATAACAAAGAGTCCAAGAACCTTAACTCTTCATCTTCATGCAAGTCTTCATCTTCATGCAAGTCTTCATCCTTGTCCTTTAGAACTCGTCTCTTCCTTTCACGAATTCCTATTCTATCTGGATCTATAACATTAAGCCATAGCTTGGTGATGCAACATGCATTTGCACATCAAGCGAAGCTTCATGACTAGATCTAGTCACACAAAGAACCGATAAAATCCAAGAAATCCAAGTGATATGCATACATGCATATGTAAAGCCTATAACATAGCACTTCGAGTATAATATCTCTCGTACTAAGGCTTGTAAAAGTATTATAGTATGATGCACACATGTAATAGCATATAGGTCTCTACCGTTGTTTGGTAAGGTATAGGGTTCATACTACTCTTCATCTTACTGATTACCCCAGTTGACCACTTGCAACAGGATAAACAACGCCGAAGTGATCTAAAGTAGTAGCTATCTAGCACTAAATGTGACTTAACACTCTTACTATGCATGCTACCAGTTGTGTTCCATCCATAGACTAACCTCACATAGTCTCTCAAAATTGCTACACAAATTATCATTAGTAAATAATACATCCTCATTATCTTACTTAAATTTTCTCTATCTCACATATGTTGATCCTACACACTTTATCCACAGTTCCTTAGCAAGTTGTCACAATTAACATTCCTATCATGGTTTAGGAGCTAGACTCACCATGAGACTTTCTCTTATTAAGCTACTACCATCACGCAAAGAATCCAAGTGGATCCCACGTGATTAGTAGTTGTGGTTACACTATCCCAGATGCCTTCTCTTAAGAGATCCACCATCAACACCCATAGGTAATACCAAATTGGTCCCACTTCAGTTCATTAAACACTGGTGGTTGTAGGATAAGCTTTACTAGGTCATAATACTAAGGATGAGATATGTACTTATTCATTAAAAGAATATATACATAACTTTACCTAAGGAGAGATAAGAAATACTTCTTCCAATAAAATATGAAAGAAGATTTTAACTCTAGTGTGATAAGATTATTCTCAAGTGAATATCCATCACACGTCTTTTAGAAGTTTGGTTTAGATAAGATGACTACCTATAGTCACTACCCAACCTACATGTCTCCTTTAGAGAGTTTTAATCCTAGGGTCAAAGCGTTTGCTCTGATACCAGCTGTGGTGACCCAGCATACCACTGCATGGTGTAGTATGCTATAGTCGTTGACATAGCACCAATGGATCACCGTCCACCAGTGTTACGTCATCAGAGTGGTACAACAGAAACATCGCAGGTCCAAGGCATGACTATAGATTACAAACAGAAGATCCAAAAACAACAGATCTTTAGAACCTCCTCGAAACAATGAGGCAAGGCCCTAATAAAAGAACATCAAATGGAAAATCTCAGAGGGACTAACTATACTAAGTCTACTGCTAATACGGCAAGGCTTGCAATTGCGCTATAGCAACGCCTACAGAGATAGGTTCTATGACTAGGAATCTATCCTATTCTACACTACACCTTCATTTGTCCTCCGTCTTTCTTCAATTGCTTCAACTTGATGTAGTTGCCTTCTTTGGTATCTTGAGTTTATCCGTCTTCAGAGCCTTCATAGCCTAGAGTGCTGCCTTCTGTTGGTTCTTCATGTCTAGCAGGGGTTTAGGAGGCAAGGGTGAGTAACAGCGTTACCCAGCAAGTTCATTATGCAAGGTGGGAAATTTGATGCATAAATACAGCCACAGACAATGGATTGTCGTAGGCTAATGCAAGTTTTCGAAAACATTTCTTCAAAAGGTTGCTTTTATTCTGAAGACTATGCTCGTCAGGAGTCACAGGGCTAGGGCTTTGAGGAGCCTCCTTTCCTGCTGCGTTCGTCGTTCCGTCCTGGAACGTGGAGTAACATGTCACATTCATACACTCTGCAGAGGTGCGCTGCTTTACCCATAAGAGATCAAGACTTTGTTGCACAACCGGGCGATCTTCCCGTCCACACTTCCATGGTGTGGGGCCCAGTCAATAATCCAAGCCAATCACTGCGCCTTTCCACCATCCCCGCACACCCCCCATTACTTCAGTTGCAAGCTAGTGGGAACCATCCCAACCTACAACTTGCTGACTCGTGGGCACCGTCCCAACCTAGTCCTGAAGCCAACCTTCAATAGATGCTAGAAGCCACAACCCGAAGGTGAGGTTATTATCCTGGCCACCTCAAGCTCAGCGGATTTACACACCGCCCGACTTTGATCTAGTCACCCGTTGGTGTACGAGAGGAAAAGGGTACAGCTGACTTCTCCGTCCCATTCCAAATCTTATGGTTGCGCGTAATATTCGGCGCAAGAATCACTGGCGACATTGGTTGTTAAGTCCTAGGTGATACTTTCCCGTGCAAATGGAACCTCCACCACAACATTCTTACCATGGTCCCATCTGCCAGCCATATGAGATTACCACCTCACTGGTGGATAACCGTAATCATATTATTATAAAATAAGTTTTGCCCTTTTTGTGTGATATGCAATACTAACATTTTGAAAATAGTTTCTTAACAAATACATCAAGAGGACATGAATAAAAGGGATGAACTTGCCTTTCTGACTGCAAGATTATGCAGCCAGGGTCTTCGATATGATATAAACTCCGAGAAATCTGGAAACAACGTCATTGGTCCGGTAAGGACTAATGTTTAAAGAAGCAGCATGATTAATGCATAAGTATGAGATGCATCGCAAAGTACCCCGTATCTCACTCTCGGAGATTGTATTTTATTTGAGTTGGGTGTTTTCATTTAGAGTTATTTGGTCTTCAAGTTTACTTCACAAGCAAGATGAGTTGTTTAACATTAATGTTCATGTATCATATTAAGCATAAGAGTAACGTAAAACCACATATAAACACTCAATGGTTGCTTTCGGTTGTATACATTTAATGTTGGTAGATAACTTGTATCAACTTTAATTAAGTAGGGAACTAGTGTTATATTACAGGGTGGCAAAAAGAATAACTTTTGAAGAACATAAATAATGTCTAGCTTTGCTGATACTATAACACATGGTTAATAGAAAGATTATAACATTATTCTTCTTTGTGTGTTTTACCCAAGACGTTGCAATACGATTTTATTTCAGTTAAG